>JAYESD010000002.1:237096662-238456690 GCA_036927565.1 Tuctoria greenei
GGGTTCAGAGTGCGGACTTGTCCGGCGTACCGGACTTATCCGTATCTGAGCACCGGACTAGTCCGGCCTGGAAAGAACCCTAATGATTTCCTTGAATTCCAAAACTTCTATCCAAGGATACAAAAAGACATGAAGGTGGTAGGAATACATCTAGGAAGCCAATGTACAACCTTGGAATCAAAGGAAACGAGCTAGAATGAGAAAAGTTGAGATTTTAGTTTGAGGGAGAATTTTACCGAGATTTGAAGATTCGAGTTGAAGAAGTTTGAATCTGTCCGGAGGGGAGGATCAACTCGTCGAGGAGAGGATTCCCCATGGAGGAAACTTGATTTTTGAGGGCTCAACTCGAAGGTCTCTTCGGGGGGGGGGGGGGGGGGGGGGCTAGGGTTTAGGAGGGAAGAGGAGAGGTGAGGGAGAGCAAGTGGAGGGAGGTTTGAAAATTTGATTTGAGCCGGCCAGCTGCTTATATACGCGGCCGACCGGACAGTCCAGTCAGGGGACGGACTAGTCCGGTGCCCCTGAAAAACCTAGGAAAGAGAGACTGTCTGGACTAGTCCGGTGGCAAACCTGACTAGTCCGGTGCCCCTGGAAAACCTAAGTATTTTGAAATAATTAATAGTGATCCAAGGACAAGTTTTGCAAATATTCTTGGTACTTATGACCATAAAGCAATCAACAATGAAAAGTGGTCATAAACTGCAAGATTTCTTCATTAAAAAATGGTTTTCTTAGAAGAAAAAGAGGTGAGGAGCAATTTTTTTTAACAATAAAATGCGATGTTTGAAGTTTCAATCAGGTATGCAACGTTTCAAGCCACATTTCGAGAGTCAAGAATATTAAGTTCATTTCTAAGCTCACAAAACCTTTTCTCATCTAATGGTTTGGTGAAAATATCTGCAAGTTGTTTTTTAGTCCTAACATGCGAAATAGCAATGTCACCTTTAGTGAATGATCTCTAAGAAAATGATGATGGATATCTATGTGCTTAGTTCTTGAGTGCTCTACAGGGTTGTGTGCAATTTTTATAGCACTTTCATTATCACATAGAAGCGGGATATGTCTAAGATTGTAGCCGTAGTCCCTAAGAGTCTGTTGCATCCAAAGTAGTTGTGCGCAACAACTACCGGCTGCAACATACTCTGCTTCCGCTGTGGAAAGAGCAATGGAGTTTTGCTTTTTAGATGACCAAGAAACTAGGGACCTACCAAGAAACTGTCAAGTCCCTAAGATGCTCTTTCTATAGACTTTGCATCCTGCATAGTCGGCGTCGGAATACCAAGGCCCAAGTTGGGTGTGTGCACAAGATACCTTAGGATTCTTTTTACAGCAATTAAGTGACACTCTTTAGGTGCGGCTTGAAACCTTGCACACAAGCAAACACTAAGCATAATATCTGTCCTAGATGCACATAAATAAAGTAAGGAGCCGATCATGGACTGATATACCTTCTGGTCCACATTTGGACCGTCTTCATTGAGGTCGAGATGTCCATTAATGGCCGTGGGTGTCTTGATGGGCTTGGCTTTGTCCATATTGAGTTTTTGAGAATGTCCTGTGTATATTTTGTTTGGCTTATAAATTTACCTTCTCTAAGTTGCTTCACTTGGAATCCCAAGAAGAACATCAATTCACCCATCATTGACATTTCGAACCTATCTGTCATAATTTTGCTAAATTCTTTACAGAAAGATTTGTTAGTGGATCCAAAAATAATGTCATCAACATAAATTTGACATACGAATAGATGATCATCACAATGTTTAATAAAAAGTGTATAGTCAGCTTTACCAATTTTGAATCCATTTTGAGTCAGAAAATCTCTAAGGCACTCGTACCAAGCTCGATGAGCTTGTTTGAGAACATAGAGAGCCTTACGCAGTTTGTAGACATGATCGGGATACTCTTGGTCTTCGAATCCTGGTGGCTGCTCCACATAAACTTCCTCCTTGATTGGACCATTTAGGAAAGCGCTTTTGACGTCCATTTGATACATCTTAAAATTATGGTGAGTATCATATGCCAATAAAATGCGAATGGACTCAAGTCTAGCTACAGGAGCGAAAGTTTCATCGAAGTCCAAACCTTCAACCTGAGAATAACCTTTGGCCACTAATCTCGCTTTATTTATTGTTACTACTCCATGTTCATCTTGCTTGTTCCGAAAGACCCATTTGGTTCCAACGATGTTCGCCTTTGGTCTCTCCACCAGCTCCCATACTTCATTTCTCTTGAAGTTGTTCAACTCCTCTTGTATCGCCATCACCTAGTTTGGATCCCTTAAGGCTTCTTCTACCCTGTATGGTTTGAGAAAAGACACAAAAGAATAGTACTCACAGAAATTTGCAAATCGAGATCTAGTAGTTACTCCCTTAGCAATATCTCCAATGATATTATTGATAGGATGGTCTCTTTGCACGCTCTGATGTACTCTTGTGTGTGGAACTTGTGTAGTTGCTTGTTCTTCATTATCTTCATGTTCATTGTCCCCCCCCTAGATCATTGCTCCCATGATTATCTTGATATTATTGATTTTCCTCATCTTGATCTTGTGAAAGAGCTCCCCCTAGATCATTGCCTCCGTGCTGTAGTTCATCTTGTGCATTTGAGTCGAAAGTTCGCTCTTGTGGTAAGACATCACCAAGTCCCATTTTCTTCAGTGCTTCATATGGAGCTTCCTCTTTATCTAGCACACACTTATCAACTTGCTCCACTTGTGAGCCGTTAGATTCATCGAACACTACGTCACGTGCTACTTCAACAAGGTCGGACACCTTGTTGAAGACACGATAGGCGTAGGCATTCGATTCATAACTGAGCAAGAACCCTTCATCAGACTTTGAAGCGAATTTCGAGGCCCTCGGTTTCTTGTTCATAATAAAACATTTACAACCAAAGACTTTGAAATAGGAAACATTAGGCTTTTTACCGGTAAGGAGCTCATATGGAGTTTTCTTCAGTAGTCGGTGGAGGTACAATCGATTCGTGGCATGACAAGCGGTGTTCACCGCTTCTGCCCAAAATCGATCTGATGTCTTGTATTCATCCAACATAGTTCTTGCCATTTCGATCAATGTTTTGTTCTTCCTTTCAGCCACTCCATTTTGTTGAGGGGAGTAGGGTGCCGAGAACTCATGCTTTATCCCTTCTTCATCGAGAAACTCTTCAATTTGAAGGTTTTTGAATTTTGTCCTGTTGTCACTTCTGATGTTCTTTATGGTTGATGAGAATTCGTTCTGAGCTCTTTTCAAGAACTTCTTGAGGATTCCCTGAGTTTCTGATTTATCATACAAGAAAAATACCCAGGTAAATCTTGAAAAATCATCAACAATTACTAAACTGTATTTGTTACCGCCGATGCCGATGTACGAAATTGGACCAAAGAGATCCATGTGGAGGAGTTCCAGCGGTCTTTCGGTAGTCATCACATTCTTGGCGGGGTGTGGTGCTCCGACTTGTTTTCCTGCTTGACAAGCGCTGCACAGCCTGCCTTTTTCAAAAACCACATCCTTAAGACCACGGATGTGACCACCTTTTAGAAGTTTCTGCAGATTTCTCATCCCAACATGGGCTAGCCGTCTATGCCACAACCATCCCATGCTGGTCTTAGCAACCAAGCAAGTGTTGAGTTCGGCTTTATCTTTGTTGAAGTCAACAAGATAAATCTTCCCCTTCAACATTCCCTTGAATGCAATCGAGCCATCGCTTCTTCTAAAAACGGTCACACCCTCAGTAGTGAATAAATAGTTGTAACCTTTGTCGCATAGTTGAGATATTGACAAAAGGTTATAATCTAAAGAATCTACATGTAAAACATTATATAAGGTATGTTGAGAGGATATTTCAATGTTACCGCTACCAAAGACCTTTCCTTGGTTGTTGTCTCCGAAGTATATGCCTTCACTTGGATCCTTGTTATACTCGTACTCCACAAACATACCTCTCTCTTCGGTCATGTGATTTGTGCATCCGCTATCTAGTACCCATTTAGATCCACCGGAGGAGTAAGCCTGCAAAAAAAATTATTCTTTGGTTTTAGGTACCCAAGCTTGCTTGGGTCCTCTCAGGTTAGTCACAAGAGTCTTGGGCACCCACACACAAGTTTTCAAGTTCTTGTGGCGTGGCCCTGTATATTTAGCAATGACTTTTCCATGTTTGGCTTTCATAAGAACATAGGAAGCATCAAATGTACGAAACAATATTTGTAAATCAGATTCATGGGATTTTTCCTTAACAAAGACAATTCTATTCTTAGCATGATTAGGAGTAGACATGTGTTTGTTCCTACCAAAACCAAGGCCATCTTTGACATTAGGAGGTCTAGTGACCATATATGCACTGCGTGCATATATGATCTTCTCCTTATCAAAGATGCCGCTTGGAGAGGCATGCATATTATGAGAAGTTGAAGTATTATAAATAAAATTCTTCTTACTAGAGCAAGTGCAAGTTCCGATTGTTGTCGAACTCATATCTTTGGAGGAAGAGCTCTTGGAGGAAGAGGAGTCACTTTGCTTGAGCGACTCAACTTGCACCTCAAGGATCTTGATAACTTTTGACAAGTTAGCAAGTTCTTCCTTGATTGCAATATGCGAGTCTTCTAGCTTTGAGTAAGTTTTCTTACTCAAGGCTAGCTCAACCTCAAGTGACTCGTTCTTCTCTCTTTCAAGCTCGAGAAGCTTTTCAACTTCTTGATATCTCTTCCTTTCACGGATAAGCATATCTTCTTGCCGGTTAAAAAGTTCCTCCTTTTCAAAGATTTCATTCAACAACATTTCCATTTTCTTTAGAGCAATTTTACTTAGTCCTCTAAACATTTCTTCATTATCACTATAGCTATAAAAGTCATCAATAGAGGAATTTAGCGTAGGAGGAGTGAGTCGTACCTTTTTCTTGCATTCCTTAGCCATAAGGCAAGTGTGGTTGTTCATATCTCGTCCTCCCATGTTTGGGAAGAGTGTGGCTTTCATAGTATGTTTCTTGACTGCGATAGTGGCTATCTCTTCTTCTTCATCGGAGGAGGACTCGTCGTTTGAGTCCCACTCCTTGCGAATATGAGCTTGATGAGCTTGTCTTCTTTTTCTGAAAATTTTCTTTTCTTGAGGTCTTGTTTCCTTCTTCTTTTTATTTTCTTCATAGGGGCAGTCTACCATGAAGTGACCATACTCTCCGCAGTTGTAGCAAGTGCATCGGGCCTTGGATTTTCCTTTATCCTTGCTTTTGCCTTCATTTGAATTGTTGTCGTGTCTTCTTTTAATCATGCGTTTGAACTTCTTGATAAATAGTACCATTTCTTCATCATCAAGATCAATGCTCTTGTCACTTGTATGCTCATCGTCTTGGTCTTCACGAGTTTCTTTGAGTTTGGGTCTGCACGTTGCTTTGAGAGCAACTTCCTTATTTTTGGAAGAGGTGAGTTCAGCTAAGTCTTTGACGTATTGAGCCTCTTTCTCCATCATTTCATGATTTATGATCTTCCCCAACAACTCATCCGGAGTCATTTTGTGAAATCCTGGGCTTTCCCTTATCACTGAGCATAGTGTGACATTTCTTGGCATGAAGGCTCTAATCATTCTTTTGACCACCTCGTGATCCATCCATTTCTTACCTCCATAGGAACGAATTTTGTTGATTAGTGCCTTCATCCGATTGTACATGTCTTGAGGTGATTCTCCTTCTTCAATAGCAAATCTCCTCAACTCTCCTTCAAGCATCTCGATTTTAGCTTCACGAACCGACCTATTTCCTTCGTGAACTGTCTTAAGTGTATCCCAGATTTCTTTTGCACTTTCTAAACCATCGATCGTGGTGAATTCCTCTCTGCTTAGTGATGATGTGATCACGGCGACGGCTTGTGCATTTCTGTGAATCTCTTGTTCTTGTTCTGGGGTAAGTTCCTCATCCGTGTCCAGGATATCTATGGCAGTGCAAATAATGTGCCACAGACTAGGATTTAGGGATATTAGATGCATCTTCATGTTGTACTTCCACATGGTGTAGTCACTTCCGTCAAACAGTGGAGGCTTTCCCATAGGAATGGAGAGATAGTGATGGTTTGAGTTGAGGCGGTTGTAGTTGTAAGGATGTCGGGAGTAGTCGCGATGACCACTCTCCGTCGTCTTCTCTTCTTCTTTTCCTTTTTGTCCTAGCAGTTTCTTTCTCAGGAGTGCTTTAGTTGTCGCACTTCATCATCATGTGGCTTTCTTTCAGCACATCGAAGGCTTTCGCTTCTTGTTCCTCCTCATTGATGTTCATCTTCGGGATATCGTTGTTCTTCTCAGAGGCCATTGATCTCTCCGAGATGTGAGTCTCGTTGGTGGAGAACCTTGCTCTGATAACAATTGAATGTGGCCAAGAGGGGGAGTGAATAGGCCTTTTGAATTTCCTGCACACTTAATAGAGTCGTCAAAAACTTGATTGACCAGACTAGTCTGGTTATGTGGGTGGACTAGTCCGGTGTGCTGAAATTTGTGAGTTGATTAAGTGTTATTTGGGAAACTAGGTTCTTCTAGCAGCGGAAATGAAAACAAAAGATTCTTTGATTTAATATTATTGTATGAATGGACGTGGAAACTTATAAGTAACTTAATTGATGTTTAGTAATCAAGTGATCTAGTGAATGAAAAGTAAGTAAATGAGGCACAAGAGACAAGCGAATTTTTACCGAGGTTCGATCTCACCCTGAGATCTACGTCCTCGTTGAGGAAGATCACACAGAGCCGAGTATCCAACCCTTTCTCTCTTCAAGTCACCATGAAGGCTGACTTGATTCCACTATCATGGGTAATCACCAAGTTTGTGGGGCAACCTCACACGTTGAGGGCTCCCACGAGAATTACAACGAAGAGGCGATCAAATACACTTGAAAGTATTACAATGCAGAGTATAAGTGTAGAAAGATCAAACCCCAAGAGCTCGCAACGAAGGAACAATGATCCCCCAATCCCGAATCCAAGTGTTCAAATGATTTTACTCCTTTTTGCACCTTGGATGTGTGGGGATATGTGTTTTAGGCTCTTGGGACAAAGTGGCGGCCCTAGGGTTTGTGTTTTCAGCAGTATTTGACGTGTGTGTTGTTTGGAAGGCCGTGGATTCTCTATTTATATGGTTTCCAAAAAGTTACCATTGAAAAACCCTAACACCGGACTAGTTCGGTGCAAGTCCGGACTTGTCCGGTCACAATGTATCTCGAAGTTCAGAAAGTGCGGCGAACTAGTCCGGCCGAGCTCGGACTAGTCCGGTGCGGTGTGAAGGTGGACTCCAGAAAGTTGAACGGACCAGTTTGCGGACTAGTCCGATCTCCACAAATGGGAGACTCCAGAAAGTTCAACGGACTAGTCCGGTGGACACACGGACTAGTCCGGTCTCCCAATGTGAGACACTCCAGAAAGTTCAACGGACTAGTCCGGTGGACACACGGACTAGTCTGGTTTCCTGAGAGGGGAGACTCCAAAATGTGTAACGGACTAGTCCGGTCCATGATCGGACTGGTCCGGTGCATTGTGAAAGTTAGGTTAATTTTAAACCCTTACCCCAGCGCAAAGTTGTGAGCTCTTGGAGTGTGTCTTAAATACACTCCCGATACATTTAAAATCTATTTTGATCTTCCAAGCTCCATCAAAGTATCCCTCTTTGGACACCACTCCATTTTTCACCTTTTTGTGTGCACCGAGCTGTTTCACTTGTTTGTCCTGCAATCATCTCAATAGTTTCATTAGGATCTCATATGTTTTTCATCAATTAGCCAAAACCCACAAGGGATATCCTAGATGCACTTACAGTTAGTTACTAATGATCATGTCAATTATGAATTCTCATGCTAAATGGATTAACACATCGGGCAGTGTTTACCCCTAGCAATACTAGGACAACTCCCGCCAAGAGCCTGTGGCATAGCCGAACGTGGGGGATTAGAAAGGACAGATAGGGCTGTCACCACCTAATGCCTACCTCTTCAATCCGTGGGCATACGAGACATTCAACGCTACTCTCTATCCTAGCACCATGCTAGCATATTAAGTGAAAGTGCATCTAGGCACCCCCGTGGGTTTTGGATGATTGATGACGACAATTAAGAGACTAATGATTTGAGTTGATCTTAAGAACACGTGTAATGTTTGAAATGAGGCGAAAATCCTCAAAAAGAAAAGATCGAAACGGGCGTCAAAGACTCAAGCGTAGAAATTAGGGTTTCTATGGTATTGAGCTTAAGTGAGCCGTATCATTTGTGAGGGTGGATGTATCATGTGAATTGAGATCATACTAGAGGGATCAAAGTGGTGGTTGAGAGAGAAACCTAAGTGAGAATCCAAAATGAGGAAAAACCCTAGGAGGCCGGACTAGTCCGGGCCTCAGGACCGGACTAGTCCGACCAGACAGAGAAGTTCGTTTTGAGTCGGACTAAAGGTCTCTAGAGGAGATCGTACTTGTCCGTGTGGGTACGGACTAGTCCGTTCATCTCTTAGTGGAGTAGGAGCTAAGTCGGAAAACTGGACTTGTCCATTTTGCAATGGACCAGAGCTCTCTGAAAAAGTTCGGACTTGTCCGTAGTGGTACGGACTAGTCCATTTGAGACTTGGTGAGATTAACCGAGAGAAAACCTTAGAGGGTTGGACTAGTCTGGCCCTGTGGTCGGACTAGTCTGGCCGTACCCAGTTGTGTCCGTTTTGGGACGGACCAAAACTTTCTGTCCTACTTTGGACTAGTTCGTTTTGAACCGAACTAGTCCGTATTGTCAGTGGCCATTTGAAATTCAAACGTTGGCGCGCACGTCATCTGTTTTGTCGATCGATGACGTGAAATTGTCGGTGGTCCCAGAAGGTCGGACTAGTCCGTGGCACAGGGTCGGAATAGTCCAGGTTTGACCTGGTGGCAACGGTTAGTTGTCGGGACCCCTATAAAAAGGGGACCCCCGACCGCTATTTGAGAACTCTTGAACCCTAGCACTGCCACAAGCTACCTAGAGCCTTCCAAAGCCTTCCATTTGTCCTACTAGCCCTCTAAGACCAAATCTGGAAGAGATTAGGGTTTGGGGAGGAATGTGAAGGAAGATCATCGCGCTTTGGCTCTCGGTTTGGTCTTTTTGCACATTGTGTTGTGTTTTGTCGCTTGTGTTAGTTGAGCTTCTTGTGCTCCTCATTGTATTTATTTGTGGGAGCCTCAACTTGTGAGAAGCCCCTATCAAACTTGGTGATTTGGCTTGGTGAGAGAAAGGTCAAGTGAGACCCGGTCCTTGTTTGGACTTCTCAACGTGGATGTTGGCTTCTTCGTGGAGCCGAAACGTGGGATAAAGCTTGTCTCACTTGTCATTTTACATTTCATAATCACTAGCATTGCTATTATGGTTCTTATTGTTCATATTGCTCTTCACTTTGATCTTTGTTGAAATCTTGTAACCTAAGTGCTTTAACTTCACAATCTAAGTTGTACTAGGTTACCACACATTGCTTACCTCTTCGGTGAACTTAAATTCCGCAAATAACTTGTAGAAACCAAGTTTTTAGGTTTTCACCCTGTGCTGAGCGGACTAGTCCGGCCCTGTCAAGACAAGTTCGGCTTCTGGAGTTTAATCTATTTTGATTAAGTCATTTCATGTCTTATTTCCTATTCACCCCCTCTAGGCGACTTTCAATTGGTATAAGAGCAGGTTTCTCCACCAAGAGTGTAACAACTCGGAGAAGAAATGACCGGAAGGGGTGACAATGAGATTCCGGTGATTATTGATGACACCAAGACGAAGAACGTTGATGTTCTTCAAGATGATCCAAATGACGACGAATAAGTTCGTATGCTCAAGGCACGACTTCGTGAGAAGCTCAACGTGCCCAAGAAGGAGATCAAGCCAATTGCTTCAATCAACATCAACAATGGAGTAGTTCACAAGACTACTCCCGGTATCCTTACAACTATGAGCAACTTATCGCAAGCAATCACTATTTATCTATTCCAATTGGCAAACCTCCTCAGTTTGATGGCAATGATTACTCTATGTGGAAGCATAATATTAATATGCATCTCATTTCCTTAAACCCTAGTTTGTGGCAAATTGTTATGACAGGTGTACATCTTCCCAAGAATGAGGAAGACATCACTCCGGAGCAAGCCGTCCTCCTCCATCGCAATGCTCAAGCTGTCGGAGTGATTACCTCCTCATTGACTCGAGAGGAGTTCAACCGCATTGAAGGGTTGGAGGTTGCAAAGGAGATATGGGACACCCTCAAGATGGCGCATGAGGGCTACCGTGTCATTAGGGAGGCGAAGATCGAGATGATCGAAGGAGAGCTTGGGAGGTTCACCATCATGAATGGTGAGTCCCCACAAGACATGTATGACCGCCTCAAGACTCTCATCAACAAGAGTCGGTCTTATGGAAGCACAAGGTTGACCGACCATGAGGTGGTAAAGAGGATGATTTGAGCATTCATGCCTCGAAACATCACTCTTTGCTCACTAATTCGTGAGAGTCCAGGTTTTCACAAGATGACCCCCGAAGAAGTGCTTGGGAAATCATCAACCACGAGATGATGGAGCAAGAAGCTATGTTCTACAATGATATAAAAAAGCTCTCCTCCTCCAAGAAAAGGGATGTTGCATTCAAGGCAACATCCTCAAGATCACAAGAAAAGGA
Source organism: Tuctoria greenei (assembly GCA_036927565.1). Lineage (NCBI taxonomy): Eukaryota > Viridiplantae > Streptophyta > Magnoliopsida > Poales > Poaceae > Tuctoria > Tuctoria greenei. The sequence continues at coordinate 237,107,287 of JAYESD010000002.1, forward strand.
ACAGAGTGGTGAAGAGAGCCCCGACACCGATGAGGAAGAGACACTCTTCATCAACAACTTTAAGAGGATGTTTAGAAGAAGGAGGGGGAGCTACCATCATGAAATCAAGAGCAAAGACAAGCCCAAAACAATATCAAAGAGGGCTTGCTACAATTGTGGGGAGTATGGCCACTTCATCGTGGATTGCCCACATGAAGAAAACAAGAAGAAGAATGAGGGCAAGTCCAAAGAGAAGAAGTACTTCAAGAAGAAGAAGCAATCCGTACACGCCCACCTTGGAAAGGAGTGAGATTCAAATGAGGAATCCACTTCTGATGAAGAAGAGAAGATAGGAACCATTGCTATGAAGAAGACAACTACGGAGAACAAACTCTTCCCCAACTTGGAGATTTCAAGGCCAACCTGCCTCATGGCCAAGGATGGAAGAAAAAAAGGTCAAATCTGAATCCTCCTCTTCAATTTCCTTGCATGATGACTTTGATAGTAGTATGAAAATGAACACATGCTTAAGGACATGAGTAAAAGTACCTTGAAAAGATTGAGGTTGTTGATGGAGGAGATATTTGAGAAGGAAGAGCTCATCAATCGTCAAGAGGACATGCTCATCCAACAAAAGGAGAGATGTCAGGAGGTTGAGGAGCTCTTGGAGCTTGAAAGAGAAATAAGCAAAGCACTTGAGCGTGAACTTGCTTTCAGCAAGGAAACTTGCTCAAACCTTGAGAATACTACAATTGTGCTCAAAGATGAACTTGTTAGTTTGACACAAGCTAACAAGATCCTTGAAACACAAGTGAAGTCTCTCAAGGTCAATGCCGCTTCTTCCTCTACAAGCTCACCTTCCACAAATGTCAAATCCGAAGCGCCCAACCTTGCAAATGCTCAAACTTGATAATGAAACTTAAAGATGAGCTTAAGTTGGCACAAATCAATCAAGCACCAAAGGGTGGCATCTTTGACAAGGAGAAGATGGCATATGCACGTAGTGCATACGCCAACACAAGACATCCCCTTGTCAAGGATGGTCTTGGTTATTCTAGGGAGATGAGGTAAAATGCCAAAACTCCCAAGAATGTCAAAGACTTGATTGTTTTTGTCAAGGGAGGTTCATACAACAATAAGGGGAAGAACATCACTACATCTCCTAAAATGCCTAAGAAAGAACCTCATCCCTTGTTCCATGATTTTGATGCATCATATGTTTTATTGAGGAAAAAGTGTGGAAAGGCCTATGCTAGGTATGTTGGGCCACACCACAAGAGTCCTAAACCTTGTGTGTGGGTGCCCAAGTGCCTCTTGACTAACATCAAAGGACCCAACACCGCTTGGGTACCTAAAGCCAAAGCTTAAATCTTTCTTGTAGGTATACTCCTCCAGTGGAACCAAATGGGTTTTTGATAGCGGGTGCACTAATCATATGACCGGAGAGAGGAAGATGTTTGTGGAGTATCATCTAAATGAAGATCCAAGTGAAGGAACCTATTTTGGGGACAATAGCCAAGGAAAAATCCTTGGTACCGGTAAAATTGCTATATCCCCCAATCATTCTCTCTCAAATGTTTTACATGTTGATTCACTTGATTATAACCTCTTGTCCATATCACAACTATGTGACAAAGGTTATAATTGTTTATTCACTAATGAGGGTGTGACCGTCACAGGGAGAAGCAATGACTCAATTGCTTTTAAGGGTGTACTCAATTGAAAGCTCTATCTTGTGGATTTTTCCGCGGATAAAGCCCAACTTGATACATGCTTAATTGCAAAAACTAACATTGGATGGCTGTGGCATAGAAGGCTAGCCCATGTTGGGATGAGGAATTTGCAAAAACTCCTTAAGGGCAAGCACATCCATAGTTTAAAGAATGTTGTGTTTGAAAAGGATAGGCCATGCAGCGCATGCCAAGCTGGAAAACAAGTTGGAGCTTCACATCCATCCAAGAACATTATGATGACAACAAGACCATTGGAACTTCTACACATGGATCTCTTCGTTCCAATCGCCTACATAAGTATTAGCGGTAACAAATACGGTCTTGTTATTGTTGATGATTTCACTTGAGTATTCTTCTTGCATTATAAGAGTGAGACTCAAGGTGTCCTCAAGAAATACTTAAAGAGAGCTCAAAATGAGTTCTCCTTAAGTATCAAGACCATAAGGAGTGACAACGGCACCGAATTCAAGAATACTCAAGTTGAAGAGTTTTTGGATGAAGAAGGCATCAAGCATGAGTTCTCGGCCCCCTACTCGCCTCAACAAAATGGGGTGGCCGAGAGGAAGAATAGAACTCTAATTGAGATGTCAAGAACCATGCTTGATGAGTACAAGATGTGGGACCGGTTTTGGGCGGAAGCGGTTAACACCGCTTGCCATGCCATAAACCAGTTATATCTTCACCGTAAACTTAAGAAGACGTCTTATGAGCTCCTAACCGGTAACAAGCCCAATATTTCTTACTTTCGTGTTTTTGGTAGCAAATGCTACATTCTCAACAAGAAGCCTAGGACTTCGAAGTTTTCTTCTAAGTCCGATGAAGGTTTCTTGCTTGGTTATGACTCAAACACCTATGCCTATCATGTCTTCAACAAAGCCTCCGGAATTGTAGAAGTAGCATGGGATGTAGATGAGACTAATGGCTCCCAAGTAGAGCAAGTTGATCGTCATGTGCTAGATCAAGAAGAAGCTCCACAAGTGGTGATAGGAAGGATGGCACTTGGAGACATCCGACCACAAGAACAACCTCAAGACTCAAGTGATCATCCTATTCCTCAAGCAAGTTCTTCCTCAAATGATCATACTCAAGTTCCTCAAGATGCGCTCCAAGAAGATGAAAATGGAGGCATCAATCAAGGGGGACAATGAAGATGAGGAAGACGAAAATGAAGATTCAAGACCTCTAGCGCCTCACCCAATAGTGCACCAAAGCGTTCAATGGGACCACCCCGTTGGAAATATACTTGGAGACATCTCAAAGGGAGTAACTACTCGATCTCGTGTTGCAAAATTTTGTGAACATTACTCTTTTGTTTCTTCTTTGGAGCCTCACAAGGTTGAAGAAGCGCTATGAGATCCGGATTGAGTAATGGCCATGCAAGAAGAGCTCAACAACTTTGAAAGAAATCAAGTATGGGAGCTCGTGAAGAGGCCTAACGCGAATGTGGTAGGCACCAAGTGGGTGTTCTACACCAAACAAGATGAGCACGGGGTGGTTACAATGAATAAAGAACGACTTGTGGCCAAGGGGTATTCACAAGTCGAAGGTTTGGACTTCGAAGAAACCTTTGCTCCTGTAGCTAGGCTAGAATCAATTCGTATATTACTTTTCTTTGATACTCACCATGATTTTAAGCTATATCAAATAAACGTCAAGAGTGCATTCCTCAATGGTCCAATCAAGGAAGAGGTGTATGTGGAGCAACCCCCCGATTTTGAAGATGAAGAATTGCCAAGCCATGTGTACAAATTGTGTAAGGCTCTCTATGGCCTCAAACAAGCTCCTAGAGCTTGGTATGAGTGCTTTAAAGACTTTTAACTCAAAATTGTTTCAAAATTGGAAAGGCGGATTGAACTCTATTCACTAAGCACTTTAATGATGATTTGTTTGTTTGCCAAATATATGTCAATGACATTATATTTGGTTCTACTAACAATGTTTTTTGTGATGAGTTTTCTAAGACAATGACGAAAAGATTTGAGATGTCCATGATGGGGGAGTTGAAGTTCTTCCTAGGTTTTCAAGTAAAACAACTGAAGGAAGGCACATTCATTAGTCAAACTAAATACACACAAGACATACTCAAGAAGTTTGACATGGACAAGGCCAAACCCATCAAGACTCCAATGGCAACTAATGGGCATCTCGATCTTAATGAAGATGGTCCAAGTGTGGACCAAAAGGTATATTGTTCCATGATAGGCTCATTACTTTACTTATGTGCATCTAGGCCCGATATCATGCTTAGTGTGTGTATGTGTGCTATATTTCAAGCTGCTCCTAAGGTGTGTTATTTGACCGCCGTTAAGAGAATTCTTAGATATTTGGTTCACACACCAAGCCTAGGACTTTGGTACGCCATAGACTCTAAGTTTAACCTCATTGGATATTCCGATGCGGACTATGCAGGGTGCAAAGTTGATAAGAAGAGTACATTCGAAACTTGTCAATTCCTTGGTAGATCTGTAGTGTCTTGGTTCTTAAAGAAACAAAACTCTATTGCTCTTTCCACAGCCGAAGCGGAGTATGTCACCGCCGGAAGTTGTTGTGCACAACTTCTTTGGATGCGACAAACTCTTAGGGACTATGGCATAAACTTGCGCCATATTCCCCTCCTATGTGACAATGAGAGTGCCACCAAAATAGCCCACAACCCAGTTGAGCATTCAAGGACCAAACACATCGATATTCACCACCATTTCTTGAGAGATCACTCCATCAAAGGAGACATTGCAATTTCCCATGTGAGAATCGAAAAGCAATTGGCTGATATTTTTACCAAACCCTTAGATGAGAAAATATTTTGTGAACTTAGGAGTGAGCTCAATATCTTAGATTCTTGAAATGTGGCTTGAGTCTTGCACATCTGATTATTATATTCAAAATTCACACATTCTTGCAAAAAACTCATCCTCCTCAATTTTCTACAAGTTCTTTTGAAATTATTGAATCTTTGTGAATAATGGTCATAGTTTGATTGTTGATTGCTTACTGACCATGTTTATAAAGGTCTTTTGTGAAAATATAGTCCAAAAGGATCAAAAATATCCACTGATAACTCAATATATAGAAGGTTTCGGCCTTAGGACCGGACTAGTCCGTCCCCAAACCGGACTAGTCCGGTGGTTCAATATAGTCCGGACCCAGTACACTGACCGGACAAGTCTAGGTCCCCAACCGGACTAGTCCGACCCTTGGGGACTTAATCTCCCCAGGGAGCCCTCAACCTCTCCACTTCATTCAAACACTCTCTCTCCAAAATGCACAAAAACCGCCCCCAAATCGGCGATTTTTTATTCCAACCACCAAATCTCGATTCCAATCCGTGGGTTGAAGGCCTAAGGTGCGTGGGAACTCTTCCCCAAGCATCGGAGGCCAATTACTCACCGACATTTCGTCCAATCGAAGATTTGAGGATGTATTCTTGACCTAACCCCAAAATCTCCAAAATTCAATTCTTTTAGGTCTATTGATAGAAACTTCTTCACAAATGTTGTTGTCCACATCATTGTGATAATGTACTTCAATTTTGGTAGTAGGATCCGTAGTTTTTGTAAAATTTCTCTAGATTAGGGTTCTTGCTGCGTGAACAGGACTAGTTCGACCACACTAGTCTGGCCCATGGGCGGACAAGTCCGGGTTACACAGTAAAAACCCTAAACTAAATCGATTTTGTGAATTCTTGTGATGCCCGGTTCCGAAAAATGAACCAAGCTAACGCATACGAGTGCAATCACAAACGATATACAGATAATTACCACAGAAAAAGATTAATTATCAAATTTTATTACACAAACCATATTATCCTCGAATACAAGCTCTAATGAATATTAATGACAAGTTCAACTAATGCAGCGGAAATAAACTAATTAAGCAACTAAGCAAACTAAGCAAAAGGGATAGCGCAGCTCCATGCAACACCACAGGCAAAGCCGACGGTAGACACGGCCTAGAACTCCGCATTATCGCCATTAAACTCATAATTCTGACGTGCAACTGTTGGGGGGGGATTGCAAGAGTGAGTACATGTCGTACTCAGCAAGTGTGGAAAGTATGACATGTGGCTGATTCAAATGACGATAATAATAATGGCTAAGTGCTTAAAAGTACAGTAAAACCATTTGGAAAAGCAATGAATCATATTTATGTGAAGTAAACCCATCATAAACCATGTAACCATCATAATACCAGTCCATAATTCACCATTACCAATAACCATAATCAATGTCATAAACCATAATTCCATCTATAACCATAACCATAATCATAACCATAACCATAATCATAACCATAACCATAATTATAATCATAACCATAATCATCCCAAATCCCAATTTCCCTCTAATCATGTAGGTCATCCAGGCGCTCTTAACCAGGAGCACGGCTATCATGATAGTTTTAATAGACTCTGCAGAGTTTGTACCTCTTTACCCACGTGTTCGTGATTTCATCACCTTTCGGCGACTAAGAATCTCCCTTATGCCCATGACCCGTCGGTCACATTACACACTTCCGTTGGTGTGTGGCCAAGAGATCACAAAATAGCCTTTACAAAGGGATTACTAGCCTATTTAGACCCCACTGAGGTTTCACTGGTGGCGATGCCTCCAACTGAGCACATCTTCAACCAAGGGCCCCCTCTTGAGCCATTCGGATCCCAGGGTAGTCCCGCCAATCATCAACAAACCCAATCCGACTACCCCTTCCCTGAGCATCCACAATGGTCCAAACAGCACTAGCAAAGCCCTAATTAATCAGCTACGCCGCACCCATACTTGGCCTCGTGGTGGCACTGTAGTCCTGGCTTATTCTCGCATGAACCGGTCCTTAGATCTAAAGCAAGCAAACCACCATAACATCCAACCCATCCACATACCAGGCTTGCTTAGATCACCCATTACCATACCATATTGACCAGTTCATGTTAACCATAATTTCATCCATGCATAATTAAATTGAGTGGTATAGTTATTCCCATCCCAGTTGATTAAGCGAAGCAAAAAGGTAAAAACCCTTCCCGACTCTCTACCATATATTCCAGGTGACAAGGGTGGTTAAACAAATCTAGTAAACTTCCTACCATAGGATTCCCGTCAAATTGACACAAGCATGCAGTTTGCAAACAAAACATTTATTTTAAAAACAGGATCAATATGCTTCAAGGACACTTGCCTTGCTCCGGCGGATAGGGTTGCTCAAGCGCTTCGAAGTCTTGGTTCTGAAAATCCTCGTACACGATCTCTTGAGCACTTCCCTCTACTCGATCACACATACAAGAATATACATACAAATCAACATGATGGACACACATTAATCAACATGCGACGATATGCATGCATGCAAAGTACAATAATTGATTAACTACGATTGTGTATTAATTAGATGCAACTAGTTCATACGTGTTCATACGGGTTTACGGGGGTTTTAACGGGGATTAATACTGCTGAAAATAAATTCATGGTGCAACTAAAATCAATTTATGTCTATCAGATCTAATATGTCGCTAAAATTCGCATCGGAAAAATGAACCTACCGTAGATGTGACGGCTTGACGATCGCGGAACGAAGGCAACGTAGATGAAGTGGATGGCGCAGCAGTCCTTCGGCGGCACGACGACGGCGACGATCTCCGGCGGACGATGGGGCCTTCCTCTTTTTCTTCCTCTCCTTCCCCTCTTTTTTCTTCCCTTTTTCCCCTGGGCGCAGCCTCTGGTCTCCTCTGTTTCTTCTCCCTACCGGCGGCTAGGGCTCCTCCCTGGGCGTCTCTGGCGGCGTGGCTTTCTGGGATGGCGGCGGTGGTTTTTTTTCTGGGATTGGGAGGAAAAATACGATGCCTCCGTGGCTTTTATACCGGGCGGCTAGGGCCGGCGCTGCGCGGTCGCGGAACGCGCGCTGGGGCTCAGCACGCGGTGCGAGGCCAGCCAGGTGCGGCGTGGGGCTGCGTGGCGTCGGGTGTGCGGGTGGCGCGCCAGGGCACTGCAGGCGGGTGGGGCCCGGGGCGACGCGGTAAAGCGCGTGGGAGGCTACGCGCGGGAAGGCGGCGGGGTGGGGCCGGTCGCGCGGGACAGGGGTGCGGGAGCGAGGCCGCGTGGGCACGCGAGTGGGCGCGCGGGGCTGAGCTGTAGCGTGCGGCAGGCGGGGTGGCGTGGGGCCCAGGGCGACGGGAGCGGTGCGGCACGTGGGCGGGGCCCAGGCGGGTGAGCGCGGCGGGGTGGCGTGGGAGCCAGTGTGCGTGGGGCCCGGGGCAGCGGGGTGCAGGAGTCGGGGCCGCGCGAGGGAGCGGGGGAGCCGGGCGGGCGTCGGTGCGGGGTGGGGGGGTCGCGCGCGGCTCGGTGTGCGAGGCATGCGGGGGCCAGCTAGCTGGGCCGGCTCGGCCGCCTGGCCAGCGGTTAGGGTTTTTTTATTATTTTTTATATATGATTATTATATATATTATTTATATACATATATTTTTATATATATATTATTATTATTTTTATATTTATTCCTTATTACAAGTTTGAGGCTAAAATTATTATTTTCTTTTTCTTCTTTTGCTACACCATATATGTATGTTTTATCTTTTATTATCTTTCTTTTATCCTATTAATGTTTAATGCATGATCATGTATGCGATGCATGATGCGAAAATTCAGGGTGTTACAATTCTACCACCATATATCTACTTCGTTGGACTCATACACATTCCTTTGCATCTCTTATCAACAACCATGTCGAATTCTAACTATGTTGCCCTCTCTGACTCTGAAGCCAAGGCGAGAAGGTAAGCATTATACCGCTAAAAGCACGAGGAGGACGAGCTTGTAATGGCATATCTCGAATCCCTATCAGAGGCAAGGAAAGCAAAGAAGACTCGAAGGGAAGCTCATAACTCAGCTGCAGCCGAGGCAACCCCGAAGAAGAAGAGACTTGTGACTATGGGGGAGAGGGCTAGAACCCAGAAGGCAAGGACCTCCAAGAACAAGGGCAAGGCTCCGGTGGATGTTGCACCCAAGAAGAGAATTCTAGTTGCCAAAAAGCCAGCAAGGAAGGCCAAGAAGGGTGCCTCTCAACCCATTGGTCCTTTGAGGATGTCATCACCTGCACGGAATGCCAACCGTGCAGCTGCCTTCGATGCCAACATCTTGAAAAACAAAGGGGCTGAAAAGGCTAGGAAGCTCAGGAAGGTCAATGTCTACCAAAGGGAGAGGAGCATAGTGAATCCCTGCTTTTGGTGTGACTTCCACTGTGACTACTACAGGACTGTTTATATGTCCAAGCAAACTCCTGTGACTGATGCTTAGTGGATTGACTGAGACTACATGGCCCAAAAGGATCATTTGGCCTTCAATGCTGTGATTGAGGCCATAGAGCGCCGTGGATTGAAGAAGCTCATGGGCTTTCAATATGACTAGAATGTGGAAGTCATTGCCCAATTCTACTCTACTGTTTACTTCCACACCGATGGGGATCAGAGGATCACTTGGATGTCACATGGAGAGCAATACTCCACCACCTACTGGGAGTTTGCTCAGCTACTAGACTTGGAAGACCAACGAGACAATGAGATCATCATCTCTAATCTAAGGCCAGTTGACCGAGACACTTTGGAGTACATGTATCCAAGTCATGTACCTTTTGAGGCCGGACACATAAAGAAGATCAAGCCCTTCTACAGTGTCCTAAACCGAGTGCTGCAGAAGACAATTGCCCCCAAGGATGGAGATGCGGGGATTATTCAAGGTAACTTGAGGCACTTAATGGTGCTAATTGATGGAGATGTCTGTTTCAATGTGGTGGACTATATTTTTGATGACATCTTCAACATCTCGCATACTCCAAACCGATCATGTGGCTAAGCTCCGTACATCATCTACATTATCGAAAAGGTGTCAGGGCTCAACTTCAAGACGGACATCATTCATAGAAGGCTTCGTCCTCACGTTCTACTTCCGGAGCCGGCTTCCCCTCGTAGGAAGAATGCGGATCCTCCCGCTTCTTCTTCACACTTTGTGCCATCACCTCCTCCTCCACATCCTCCTTCATCACAATGCTGCAGCGGATTTCTCAAGTGCTTCAAGGCCATATTCTCCTCTTGTCGGAAGATGAAAGTTTGGCAACGTCGCATGGAGCAGCGCTAGGAGAAGTATCTCAAGGCGGTGTGCGACAGGCTGAACATCCCTATGTCTCCCACCACGGAGAGTGATGGGGAGATGAATCCATTCCCGGTGTTCACCGCCAAGGAGCTCGCTCAATTCGGTGAAGTTGATACCTCTACGGTGGCTCCGTCCGAAGATGATGATAATGGTGACCCGAAAGCCACAGAGAGCGATAGCGGGCGCCAAGAAGGAGACAGGCATGACAACGATGATGTTGCTGATGATGAAGAGTAGATCTCAGGACTCTTCTCTCTTTCTTTTCCTTTTTGGTGTCTTGATGCCAAAGGGGGATAGATTGATGGGGTACTTAGAAAGGGGGAGAGTTTGGAAAGGGGGGGGGTACTTAGATAATAGTTTTATGGGGGAGAGATTAATCCACTATGGACATATGTTTTAAAACTCTCATTTCAATTGTTTTAAGACTTAATTCATGTATCTTGTCTAAATTGCGATGTTATGCTTGATTTACATGTTTCATCTTGCACACTTGGTACCTTATCACAATTTATTAGCACATCATTTAGGCACCCCACCATAACATGTATATGTAAGAGAACTCTCTCAATCTCTCTTAATCATGATGCATACATTGAGGGGGAGTCACTTATACAAATACATGTTATGTAAACAAATTATTATCCTTTTTGTTGAAGTCTAAATGTGTTATCATCAATCACTAAAAACGGGAGATTGAAAGTGCATCTAGGCATCCCTGTGGGTTTTGGATGATTGATGACGACAATTAAGAGACTAATGAGTTGATTTGATATTAAGCACACGTGTAATGATTGAAATGAGACGAAAACCCTAAAAAAGAATAGACCGAAATGGGCGTCAAAGACTCAAGCGTAGAAATTAGGGTTTCTATGGTATTGAGCTTAAGTGAGCCGTATGATGTGTGAGGGTGGATGTATCATGTGCATTGAGATCATACTAGAGGGCTCAAAGTGGTGGTTGAGAGAAAAACCTAAGTGAGAGCCAAAATGAGGAAAAACCCTAGGAGGCCGGACTAGTCCAGCCAGGCAGAAAAATCCGTCTTGAGTCGGACTAAAGGTCTCTGGAGGAGGTCAGACTTGTCCATGTGGGTACGGACTAGTCAGTTCATCCCTTAGTGGAGTCGGAGCTAAGTCCCCGAAAACTGGACTTGTTTGTTTTGGAACAAAGCAAAGCTCTCTGGAAAAGTTCGGACTTGTCCGTAGTGGTACAGACTAGTCCGTTTGAGACTTGGTGAGATTAACCGAGAGAAAACCCTAGAGGGTCGGACTAGTCCGGCCATACCCAGTTGTGTCCGTTTTGGGACGAACCAAACCTTTCTGTCCTACTTCGGACTAGTTCGTTTTGAACCGGACTAGTCCATATTGTCAGTGGCCGTTTGAAATTCAAACGTTGGCACGCATGTCATCTATTTTGTCGATTGATGACGTGAAATTATCGGTGGTCCCAGAAGGTCGGACTAGTCCGTGGCACAGGGCCGGACTAGTCCAGGTTTGCCCTGGTGGCAACGGTTAGTTGCCGGGACCCCTATAAAAAGGGGACCCCCAACCCCCTGTTTGAGAACTCTTGAACCCTAGCACCGCCACAAGTGACCTAGAGCCTTCCAAAGCCTTCCAATTGTCCTATAAGCCCTCTAAGACCAAATTGTGAAGAGATTAGGGTTTGGGGAGGAAAGTGAAGGAAAATCATCGCGCTTTGGCTCTCGGTTTGATCTCTTTGCACATTGTGTTGTGTTTTGTGGCTTGTGTGAATTGAGCTTCATGTGCTCCTCATTGTATTGATTTGTGGGAGAATCAACTTGTGAGCAGCCCCAATCAAACTTGGTGATTAACCATTGATATAGTGGAAACCAAGCCGGCCATTGTGGTGGCTTAGCGAGACAAAGGTCAAATGAGACCCGGTCCTTGTGTGGACTTCTTGACGTGGATGTAGGCTTCTTCGTGGAGCTGAACCACAGGATAAATCTTGTCTCACTTGTCATTTTAAATTTCATAATCACTAGCATCACTATTAGGGTTCTTATTGTTCATATTGCTCTTCACTTTGATCTTTGTTAAAATCTTGTAACCTAAGTGCTTTAACTTCACAATCTAAGTTGTACTAGGTTACCACACATTGCTTACCTCTTCGGTGAACTTAAATTCCGCAAATTACTTGTAGAAACCAAGTTTTTAGGTTTTCACTCTGTGCTGAGCGGACTAGTCTGGCCCTGTCTAGACAAGTCTGGCCTCAGGAGTTTAATCTCGTTTGATTAAGTCATTTCAGGTCTTATTGCCTATTCACCCCCCTCTAGGTGACTTTCATTAAGTAATTACCTTAAGAGCCTAGGCACAAGCCATCGTAAGGCAATGTAGTAAATCATCGTTGAACCAAAGTTAATTCATAGCATAAGTGATTCATGTTAACATAATCATGTCATAGCTAATTAGACTATAGTGGAGATTTGTAGTGTTTATGATGATATAATGACAATGATATATCATAATGATAAATACTAGTCGTACCACATACATGGAATCCACAATCAAACAAGAAACGCCTCATCCAAGTATATGAACAATGGAAGACTAAAGATAACATCTTTATTAAGAATAAAGTCACAAATACAAATAGGAATATGGGAGACATACCTTTCCCAATTGGAAATTGAGAAAAGATTCCTTATACTCCTCTCCTATTTGGACTATGGACTAGAGACTCTCCTCTCTACAACCTATACTCCTCTAAACCTATGGAGAGTAGTGGATACAATGGATGAATACTCAAGTGGTGTGTGTTGAAGTGAGGGGTGAGGGGTCCTATTTATAGCTTGGAGAAGGGTCGGTTCCCGCCACCAAAAGCGCGTGAATCAGTCACCCGTGACTCTTCAAGCCTGGAGGAGCCAACACATGGCGTTTGACCGCGTTTGGCGCCAGGACCTAGTCGACCAACTAGGGGGGGGGGGGGTCGGCCGACCTGGTCTTGCCTCCTTTTGCGGTGTGCTTCCTCCAGGTCTCTACCAGGTGGGTTCCATTGTTTGATGTTGGTGCTACACCATTGGATGGCCTCAGATACTACTGTTTGTGGGCCATTTGATGCATGTGGTGCCATGTGGCATCGCCTGATTGGCTGAAACGATATTTTATAGGATCCATCCCCTTGTTTCAGTTCAATTCTGCATAAAATCCCTGCATGCACTACTTTCTCCAAGGACAAGTGGAAATAGGTTAAATATAAAGATGATGTGTGCAAGAAATGATATTTCCTTCACATAATTGAGATATATTGACAGGTGAAATTGGTATATAACAGCTGTGAACAAACTCCCCCAAGCTTATCCATTGCTTGTCCCGAGCAAAGTCAAGACTTTAGGTTGATGATGAGGAGTTGCTACAAATGTTCTACTTTTCAAAAGTACCATGTGCACAACAAAATACTATACCTATTATTGCAAAAATTGGCATGGTACTTCACCCATATAAAGTTATTATGGGGCTTATGCCATCTCCTATTCATCGGTGGTTGAAAGATAGAACAACAAATGGACCACACATACCCTAGAAGTCAAGTTCCACTCTGAAAGTGCATCTAGGCATACCCGTGAGTTTTGGATGATTGATGACGACAATTAAGAGACTAATAAGCTAAGTTGATCTTAAGCACAGGTGTGATAATTGAAAGGAGACAAAATGCCTCAAAAAGAAAAAGTTGAAACGGGGGTCAAGGCTCAAGCGTAGAAAATAGGATTTCTATGGTGTTGAGTTTAGATGAGCCGTATCATGTGTGAGGGTGGTTTTATCATGTGCATTGAGATCATTCTAAAAGTATCAAAGTGGTGGTTGAGAGAAAAACCTAAGTGAGAAGCCTAAATGGGAGAAAACACTAGGAGGCCGGACTAGTCCGGCCAGTCAGAATAGTCTGTTATGGGTTGGACTAAATGTCTCTGGATGAGTTCAGACTTGTCCATATGGGTACGAACTAGTCCTATTGACAATCGTTATATACCAATTTCTACTGTCAATATAACTCAATTATGTGAAGGAATGAATATTTCTTACACACATCATAGTTAGGAATAACCTAGTTCCACTTCTACTTGGAGATTATGGTGCATGCAGGTATTTTATACAAAATTGAAGTGAAACAAGGGGATGGATCCTATAAAATACCATCCCAGCAAATTAGGCATCGCCATGTGGCACCACATGGATCAAATGGCCCACAAACACAAGTATCCGAGGCCATCCATTGGTGTAGCACCCATATCATGGAATGGGTCCCACCTATCGGTCACCTGGAGGAAGAACTAGCCGTTTGGAGCCAGGATCAGGTCGGCCGACTAGGGGGGTCGGTCGACCCCTTCCTAGCGCCAAACCGGTCAAACTCCACGTGTTGGCTCCTCCTGGCTTAAAGAAGTCAGTGGTGACTGATTCGCGTGCCTTTGGTGGCGGGAACTGATCCTTCTCCAAGCTATAAATAGGACCCCTCACCCCTCACTTCAACACACACCACTTGAGCATTACTCTATTGTATACACTAGTTCTCTTAGTCCTTAGTGGAGTTAGGCTATAGGGAGGAGAGCCTCTAGTCCCAAGTCCAAATTGGGAAAGGTATGACTCATGTATCTTCTCTTGTATTTGTGACTTTGTGCTTTATAATAATATCATTATTAGTATTTATTTACTTATATACTTGGGCAAAGCGTTCCTTGTTTGGTTGTGGAGTCCATTTATGTGCTAGGTGTAGATGTTGTTATGATATATACATAATTCCATTATCATGTTATCATAAAAAGCATACACCACCACTATAGTCTAATTAGGTAACAATATGATAATGTGAATATGAATATGCTAGAGCTTGGTCCCAACATTGGTTCAACAATGATTTAGTTCATTGCCTTAGGGTGGCTTGTGTTGCGGCCCCTTAGGTATTTACTTAATACACTAGCATGGTGCTAGGATAGTTAGATAGCGTTGTATGTCCCGTAGACCCACAGATTGAAGAGGTAGGCAGTAGGTGGTGACATCCCTATCTGTCCTTTGTAATCCTCCACATTCGGCTATGCCACAGGCTCTTGGGAGTCGCCTAGTATTGCTAGGGGTAAACCCGTACCCGATATGTTGTACCACTAAGCCCTAGTATTCACTATTAACATAGTCATGTGTACTTTATTAGGCTATGTATATGAGTAATTAGAGCATAGTAGGAGTATCTCCATCTCGTAGTCTAACCCTCACTAGGACAACCTTATCCTTAGAGTTGCTTGCTTAGGTGTGTGTCACACTACCCTCATTATCATCTTACCACTGTCTTGATAACTTATTTGTATCCCATAGCTTGATCATAAGAGTAGTGTTTACTTTACTCTGTTGCCTTCCTTTGGGATAAATACGATACCCTTGGGAATACTCTTGGGTGAAATGCTACACGACAATTTCCGTGCGCTTGCAGACCTCATCACTTTTGAGAGATGATCTCTGATGTTAGGAGCCGTCAACAAGTCCGTTCTTTCCTGGTGAGAAGATTTGGAGCTAAGTCCCGAGAGGCCGGACTTGTCTGTCACAGAGGTCGGACTAGTCCGGACCCCTTGAGAGTAGTCTGTTTTGGGACGGATCAAAGCATTCTGGAAGAGTTTGGACTTGTCCGTTGTGGCACAGACTAGTCCGTTTGAGACTTAGTGTGAGAAATCGAGCCAAACCCTAGAAGGCAGGACTTGTCCGCCCCAGTGGCTAGACTAGTCCGGGCCTACCAAGTTTAGTCCATTTTGGGACGGACTAAACTATTTTGTCCGACTTCGGACTAGTCCATTGTTGGCCGGACTAGTCTGTGTTGCCAGTGGCCGTTTGAAATTCAAACGTTGGTGCGCACGTCATCTGTTTTGTCGATCAATGGCATGAAATTGCCGGTGGTCTCAGAAGGCCGAACTAGTCTGTGGCATAGGGCCGGACTTGTCCGGGTTTGCCCTGGTGGCAACGATTAGTTGCCGGGACCCCTATAAAAATGGGACCCCCGACACCTATTTGATAACTCTTGAACCCTAGTGCCGCCACAACTGACCTAGAGCCTTCCAAAGCCTTCTACTCGTCCTACTAGCCCTCTAAGACAAAATCTTGAAGAGATTAGGGTTTGGGAAGGAGAGTGAAGGAAGATCATTGTGCTTTGGCTCTCGGTTTGATCTCTTGCACATTGTGTTATGTTTTGTGGCTTGTGTGAGTTGAGCTTCAAGTGCTCCTTGCCGTATTGATTTGTAGGAGTCTCAACTTGTGAGTAACCACAAGAAACTTGATGATTACCCTTTGATATAGTGAAAACTAAGCTGGCCATTGTGGTGGCTTGGTGAGAAGAGGGTCAAGTGAGACCCGATCCTTGTATGGACTTCTCAACGTGGATGTAGGCTTATTCGTGGAGCTGAACCACGTGATAAATCTTGTCTCACATGTCCCTTTACATTTGGTAATCACTAGAATTGCCTTTAGGGTTCATATTGTTCTTCATATTGATCTTTGTTGAGATCTTGTAACCTAATTTATTTAACTTGTCAATCTAGGTTGTACTAGGTTACTATACATTGCATACATCTTTAGTGAACTTAAATTCCACAAATAACTTGTAGAAATCAAGTTTTTAGGTTTTCTCCCTGCGCTGAGCAGACTAGTCCAACCCTTTCCAGACAAGTCCAGCCTTAGTGATTTAGTCTCATTTGATTAAGCCATTTCAGGTCTTATTGCCTATTCACCACCCTCTAGGCGACTTTCAATTGGTATCAGAGCAATCCTCTCCACTAAGAGTCTAACAACTCGGAGAGGAAATAGCCGGAAGGGGTGACAACGAGATTCTGGCGATCGTCGATGACGACAAGATGAAGAACTTTGATGTTCTTCAAGATGATCCAAATGACAACAAGGAAGTTCGTGTACTTAGGGCTCGGCTTCGTGAGAAGCTAAATGTTCCCAAGAAGGAGATCAAGCCGATCGCTCAAATCAACACCGATAATGGGAGTAGTTCACAAGACTACTCTCGATATCCTTACAACTATGAGCAATTAACTGCAAGCAATCATTATTTATCTATCCCCTTTGGCAAGCCTCCTCAATTTGATGGAAATGACTACTCTATATGGAAGCATAATATAAAGATGCATCTAATTTCCTTAAACCCTAGTTTGTGGCAAATTGTCTTGACATGTGTGCATCTTCCCAAGAATGAGGAAGATATTACTTCGGAGCAAGCCGTCCTCCTCCATCGCAATGCTCAATCTGTTGGAGTAATCACCTCCTCACTGAGTCGAGAGGAGTTCAACTGCATTGAAGGATTGGAGGTGGCCAAGGAGATATGGGACACCCTCAAGGCGACACATGAGGGCGACCATGTCGTAAGGGATGCCAAGATTGAGATGATTGGACGAGAACTTGGGAGGTTCACTATCATGGATGGTGAGTCTCCCCAAGACATGTACAACCGCCTCAAGACTCTCATCAACAAGAGTCGATCTTATGGAAGCACCTGGTGGACTGACCACGAAGTGGTGAAGAGGATGATTCGGACATTCATGCCTAGAAATGTCACTCTTTGCTCACTAATCCGTGAGAGTCCAAGATTCCATAAGATGACTCCCGAAGAAGTGCTAGGAAAGATCATCAACCATGAGATGATGGAGCAAGAAGGTATGTTCTACAACGATCTACAAAAGCTCTCCTCCTCCAAGAAAAGGGATGTTGCATTCAAGGCGACATCTTCAAGATCTCAAGAAAAGGGAGAAAGTGACGTATAGAGCCCCGGCACCGATGAGGAAGAGGCACTCTTTATCAACAACTTCAAAAGGATGTGGAGAAGAAAGAGGAGGAGATACCATCATGAAAGCAAGAGCAAAGACAAGCCCAAGACAAGATCAAAGAGGGCTTGCTACAATTGTGGGGAGTATGGCCACTTCATTGTGGATTGCCCACATGAGGAAAACAAAAAGAAGGAGGGCAAGTCCAAAGAGAAGAAGTACTTCAAGAAGAAGAAGCCATTGGGACAAGCCCACCTTAGAAAGGAGTGGGATTCAAATGAAGAATCCTCCTCCGATGAAGAAGAGAAGATAGCAACTATTGCTATGAAGAAGTCAACCATGGAGAACAAGCTCTTCCCCAACTTGGAGAATTCAAGGCCAACTTGTCTCATGGCCAAGGAGGGAAGAAAGAAGGTTAGATCTAAATCATCCTCTTCAATTTCTTCACATGATGATGTTGATAGTAGTAGTGAGAATGAACATATGCTTAAGGATATGAGTAAGAGTACTTTGAAAAGATTGAGATTGTTGACGGATGAGATATTTGAAAAGGAAGAGCTTATTAACCGTCAAGAGGACATGCTCATCCAACAAAAGGAGAGATGTCAAGAGTTTGAGGAGCTTTTGGAGCTTGAAAGGGAAAGAAGCAAGGCACTTGAGCGTGGACTCGCTTTGAGCAAGGAAACTTGCTCAAACCTTGAGAATACTACAATTGTGCTAAAGGATGAACTTGTTAGCTTGACAAAAGTTAACAAGATCCTTGAAACACAAGTGGAGTCTCTCAAGGTAAGTGCACCTTCTTCATCTACAAGCTCATCTTCCACAAATATCAAAACCGAAACAACTCAACCTTGCAAATGCTCTAACTTGATTATAAAACATAAAGATGAGCTTAAGTTGGCACAAACCAATCAAGCATCAAAGGGTGGCATCTTTGACAAGGAGAATATAGCATATGCACATAGTGCATACACCAACACAAGACACCCTACTGTCAAGGATGGTCTTTGCTATTCTACGTACAGGAGGCAAAACGCCAAAACTCCTAAGAATGGTAAATACTTGATTTTTTTTGTCAAAGGAGGTTCATATAACAACAATAAAGGAAAGAGCATTGCTACATCTCCTGAAATGCCTAAGAAGGAACCTCATCCCTTGTTCTATGATTTTGATGCTTCATATGTGTTGTTAAGGAACAAATTTGATAAATCTTATGCCAGGTATGTTGGGCCACACCGCAAGATCCCTAAACCTTGTGTGTGGGTGCCCAAGTGCCTCTTGACTAACATCAAAGGACCCAACACCGCTTGGGTACCTAAAGCCAAGGCTTAAATCTTTCTTGTAGGCATACTCCTCCGGTGGAACCAACTGGGTTCTTGATAGCGGATGCACTAATCATATGACCGGGGAGAGGAAGATGTTTGTGGAGTATGAGAAAAATGAGGATCCAAGTGAAGGGACTTCGGGGACAATAGCCAAAGGAAAATCCTTGGCACTGGTAAAATTGCTATATTCCCCAATCATACTCTTTCTAATGTTTTACATGTTGATCCCTTGATTATAACCTCTTGTCCATATCACAACTATGTGACAAAGGTTATAATTGTTTATTCACTAATGAGGGTGTGATCGTCACAAGGAGAAGCAATGACTCAATTGCTTTCAAGGGTGTACCCAAGGGAAAGCTCTATCTTGTGGATTTCTCCACGGATAAATCCCAACATGATACATGCTTAATAGCAAAAACTAACATCGGATTGCTTTAGCATAGAAGGCTAGCCCATGTTGGGATGAGAAATTTGCAAAAACTCCTTAGGGGCGAGCACATTCGAGGTTTGAAGAATGTTGTGTTTGAAAAAGATAGGCCATGTAGCGCATGCCAAGCCGGAAAGCAAGTTGGAGCTCCACATCCATACAGGAACATCATGAAGACAACAAGACCATTGGAGCTTCTACACATGGATCTCTTCGCTCCAATCACCTACATAAGTATTGGCGGTAACAAATATGGTCTTGTTATTATCGATGATTTTTCACATTTCACTTGAGTATTCTTTTTGCATGACAAGAGTAAGACTCAAGGTGTCCTCAAGAAATACTTGAGGAGAGCTCAAAATGAGTTCTCCTTAAGTATCAAGACCATAAGGAGTGACAATGACACCGGATTCAAGAACACTCAAGTTGAAGAATTCTTGGATGAAGAAGGCATCAAGCATGAGTTCTCGCCCCCCTACTCCCCTCAACAAAATGGGGTGGCCGAGAGGAAGAATAGGACCCTCATAGATATGGCAAGAACCATGCTTTACGTATACAAGATGTCGGACCGGTTTTGGGCAGAAGCGGTTAACACCGCTTGCCACGCCATAAACCGGTTATACCTTCACTGCATTCTCAAGAAGACGTCTTATGAACTCCTAACCGGTAACAAGCCCAACATCTTACTTTTGTGTTTTTGGGAGCAAATTCTACATTCTCAACAAGAAGCCTAGGACTTCAAAGTTTTCTTCTAAGTTTGATGAGGGTTTCTTGCATGGCTATGACTCAAACACTTACGCCTATCGTGTCTTCAACAAATCCTCTGGAATTGTTGAAGTAGCACGTTATGTAGTATTTGATGAGACTAATGGCTCCCAAGTGGATAAAGATGATCGTCATGTTCTAGATCAAGAAGAATCTCCTTAAGTGGTGATAGGAAGGATGGCACTTGGATACATACAACCACAAGAACAACCTCAAGACTCAAATGATCATCCTACACATCAAGCAAACTCTTCCTCAAATAATCAAGTTCAAGACCCCCCAAGATGTGCTCCAAGAAGATGAAAATGGAGGCATCGATCAAGGAGGAGACAGTGAAAATGAGGTAGACGAAGATGAAGACCCAAGACCTCAAGCACCTCACCCAAGAGTGCATCAAAGCATTCAACGGGACCATCCCATTGACAATATCCTTGGAGACATCTACAAGGGGTAACTACTTGATCTCATGTTGCAAACTTTTGTGAGCATTACTCTTTTGTTTCTTCTTTAGAGCCTCACAAGGTTGAAGAAGCACTACGAGATCCGGATTGGGTGATGTCCATGCAAGAAGAGCTCAACAACTTTGAAATAAATCAAGTATGGGAGCTCGTGAAGAGCCATATGCTAATGTTCTGGGCACCAAGTGGATGTTCCACAACAAGCAAGATGAACATGGGGTAGTTACAAGGAACAAAGCAAGACTTGTAGCCAAAGGTTATTCACAAGTTGAAAGTTTGGGATTTTGATGAGACCTTTGCTCCCGTAGTTAGGCTTGAATAAATTCGTATATTACTTGCCTTTGCTACTCACCATGATTTTAAGCTATACTAAATGGATGTCAAGAGTGCTTTTCTCAATGGTCCAATCAAAGAAGATGTGTATGTGGAGCAACCCCCCGGCTTTGAAGATCAAGACTTTCCAAACCATGTCTACAAATTGCGTAAGGCTCTCTATGGCCTCAAACAAGCTCCTAGAGCTTGGTATGAGTGCCTTAGAGACTTCTTAACTCAAAATGGTTTTGAAATTGGGAAGGCGGATTACACTTTATTCACTAAGAATTTCAATGATGACTTGTTTTTTTGCCAAATATGTCGATGACAATATATTTGGTTCTACTAACAAAGCCTTTTGTGACGAGTTTTCAAAGATAATGACCGAGAGATTTGAGATGCCCATGATGGGGGAGTTAAAGTTCTTTCTAGGTTTTCAAGTGAAGCAACTCAAGGAAGGCACGTTCATTAGTCAAACAAAATACGCACAAGATATACTCAAGAAGTTTGACATGGACAAAGCCAAACCCATCAAGACTCCTATGGAAACTAATGGACATCTTGATCTTAATGAAGATGGTCCAAGTGTGGACCAAAAGGTATATCGCTCCATGATAGGTTCATTGATTTACTTATGTGCATCTAGGCCCGATATCATGCTTAGTGTGTGTATGTGTGCTAGATTTCAAGCTGCTCATAAGGTGTGTCATTGACCGCCGTTAAGATAATTCTTAGATATTTGGTTCACACACCAAGCCTAGGACTTTGGTACACCAAGGGCTCTAAGTTTAACCTCACTGGATATTCCGATTCGGATTATGCAGGGTGCAAAGTTGATAGGAAGAGTACCTCCGGAACTTGCCAATTCCTTGGTAGATCTCTAGTGTCATGGTCCTCAAAGAAACGAAACTCCATTGCTCTTTCCACAGCTGAAGTTGAGTATGTCAACGCCAGAAGTTGTTGGGCACAACTTCTTTGGATGCGACAAACTTATAGGGACTATGGCATAAACTTGTGCCATATCCCCCTCCTATGTAACAATGAGAGTGCCATCGAAAGATCCCACAACCTAGTTGAACATTCAAGGACCAAACACATCGATATCCGTAACCATTTTTTAAGAGATCACTCCATGAAAAGAGACATTGCAATTTCCCATGTGAGAACCGAAAAACAATTAGCCGATATCTTCACCAAGCCTCTAGATGAGAGAAGATTTTGTGAACTTAGGAGTGAGATCAATATCTTAGATTCTCAAAATGTGGCTTGAGTCTTGCACATATTACCGTTACTTCAAAATTCACACATGCTTCCGAAAACTTTTCCCCCCTCAATTTTCTAGAAAACTATTTTTGAGATTATTGAATCTTTGTGAATTATGGTCATAGTTTAGTTGTTGATTTCTTACTGACCATGTTTACAAAGATCTTTTATGAAAATATAGTCCTAAAGGATCAAATCTCATGTTGAAAACTCAATATATATGAGTTTTTAGCCTTTGAACCAGACTAGTTCACCCCTTGACCAGACTAGTCCAGCTGTTCAGAGTATTCCGAACCCAGTCCGTTGGCTGGACAAGTCCGGGTCTCCAACCGGACTAGTCCGGCCCCTGGGGACTTAAACTCCCTAGGGAACCCTCGAACGGTCACTTCCACTCAAACCCTCTCTCTCCTCAAAATGCACAAAAACCGTCCCCAAGATTAGGGTTCTTACTGTGTGCACCGGACTAGTCCGACCCTTGGGCGGACAAGTCCGGATTACATAGTGATAACCCTAATCTTGATTGATTTTGTGAATTCTAACACAATGTTCTACTTCCTTGGACTAATATACTCTCTCTTTGCATCTCTTATCAGTGACAATGTCGGATTCCAACTATGTTCCTTTCTCCGATCCCGAGGCCGAGGCCGGAAGGCAAGCACTCTATTGTCGGGATCACGAAGAGCGAGAGCTTGCCATAGCTCTCCTCGACTCTCAGTCGGAGGCAAGGAAGGCTATGAAGAAGCAAAGGGAGGCGCACAACTCAGTTGCAACCAAGGCAGCGCCAAAGAAGAAGAGACTTGTCACCATGGGTGAGAAAGCCAAGTCTCAGGATGCTAGGAGTTCCAAGGACAAGGCAAAGTCACCGGTGGCTGAGGCACCTAAGAGGAAGGCTTCTGGTGTTAAGAAGCCTGCTAGCAAGGCTAGGAAGGGACCTTCCCAACCTATTGGTCCTTTGAGGATGTCCTCACCCGCAAGGAATCCCAACTGTTCAACTGCTTTTGAAGCAAACATCTTTAGAGGGAAAGGGGATAAGAAAGCAAGAAAGCTTCGAATGGTCAATGTCTATCAACAGGAAATGAGCACTGCAAACCCTCGCTTCTGGTGTGACTTCCACTGTGACTATTATCGGACCATTTACATGTCAAAGCAAACTCTATTGACAGATGCTCAGTGGATCTATTGGGAGTACATGGCACAAAAGGATCACTTGGCCTTCAATGCTGTGATTGAGGCCATAGAGTTCCATGGATTGAAGAAGCTCATGGCTTTCCAATATTACTGGAATGTGGAGGTTATTGCCCAGTTCTACTCCATCGTCTACTTCCACACTGATGGAGATCGACGGATCACGTGGATGACCCATGGAGAACAATACTCCACCACTTATTGGGAGTTTGCTCAGTTCCTTGACTTGGAAGATCAACTGGAGAACGATATCATCATCTCCAACTTAAAGCCAGTTGATCGAGACACCTTGGATTACATGTATCCAAGTTATGGAGTCCAATATGAGGCCAGACACATTTGCAACATCAAACACTTTTATAGTGTCCTAAACCGTGTGCTCTGGAAGACCATTGCCCCCAAGGATGGAGATGCGGACATTATTCAAGGATGTTTGAGGCACTTAATGGTGCTCATTGATGGAGATGTCTGATTCAACGTGGTGGACAACATCTTTGATGACATCTTCAACATCTCGCACACTCCTAACCGATCATGTGGCTACGCTCCCTACATCATGTTCATGATCGAGAAGGTGTCCGGGCTCATTTTCAAGAAGGAAATTGTTCATAGAAGACTCCATCCTCAAATTCCTCCTTCGGAGCCAGCTGCACCTTGAAGGAAGAACGCGGAACTTCCTACTTCTTACTCTCACTTCGTGCCTTAACCACCTCCACCTCCTCCTCCATTACAGTCCGGAAGCAGCTTCTTCAAGTGTTTCAAGCCTATCTTCACCTCTTGCCAGAAGGCGGAAGTTCGACAACGTCGCATGGAGCATCGCCAAGAGAAGTATCTCAAGGCGATGTGCGACAAGCTCAAAGTCTCCATGTCTCCCACCGCAGAGAGTGATGGAGAGATGACTGCATTCCTGGAGTTCACCACCGAAGAACTTGCCCAATTTGGTGAAGTTAGCACCTCCACGGTGGCTCTGTCCGAGGAAGAAGAAGATGATGATGCCCATGATCTGGAAGCCACGAAGAGCGATAGTGAAAGGCAAGGTGGAGATGACGACGACGATGACAATGATGAAGCGTAGATCTTAGGGATCTCCTTCTCTTTTCCTTTTTGGTGTCTTGATGCCAAATGGGTGGAGATTGGAAGGGGGCACTTAGAGTTTTACTAGTCATTGTCTCTTTTGATCCTAATGGACATGTAATATGTTTTAAAACTCTCGCATTTCAATTTGTGTAAGACTTAATCTCTATCATGGGTTGTATGCACTTTACAATGTTTACCATTCTTAATTGTTATGTGTTGCTTCAATACACTTGTTTATTACGCATGTTTATTGTCTTATCACAATTTATGCGCACATCACTTAGGCACCCCACCATAACATGTATATGTATGATAACTATATCAACTTCTCTTACTCATGATGCATACATTAAGGGGGAGTTACTCATACAAATAAATGTTATGAAAACAAATTATTATCCTTTATGTTGAAGGTTAATGTGTTGTAATCAATTATCAGAAAGGGGGAGATTGAAAGTGCATCTTGTGAGGATCGGGTCCACACATTCCAGGAATCGCAGAGGGTGGTGCTATGCGATGCGGCACCCAATAGCACACACGAAAAGAATACAACAAAATAGAAACTTTTATTTACATAAACAGCGAAAGTCTTTTACAGTACTTAATATACAGCGGAAGTAATATTCATAGCTAAACTCTCAACC
Organism: Tuctoria greenei; assembly: GCA_036927565.1. Taxonomy (NCBI): domain Eukaryota; kingdom Viridiplantae; phylum Streptophyta; class Magnoliopsida; order Poales; family Poaceae; genus Tuctoria; species Tuctoria greenei. The sequence continues at coordinate 237,132,343 of JAYESD010000002.1, forward strand.
TAACCATGCAAAAGTGCAGCCGTCCAGCTCGGGGACGCTACACACTAGCAGCACTAAACAATTCACGACGGCGTGCAGGGCTCCCACTCAGCAGTATACCCCGACGGGGGCATCGCCTCATCTTCGAGCCCTTCCTCATACGTCTCACCTGCAAACAACTTAATGTAGCAACCGTGAGCACGAAGGCTCAACAAGACTTAACCGTCTCAACTAAACATGGAACTCTACATGCAGGGATACCTAACATAGGAATAGATATAGCAGTAAATGACTCGCCTACATGTTGATCCTTAATTTTTGAAGTTATTAATAGTAGCTTAAAGCTTCAATAAAAATAACTTTAGTGAGCATATTCTATAGCAATCATAGTTGCAAAACAATTATAATTCAATACATAATATTCTCCTGGCTTCTTCAATATTTAATATGTCACAGCGTAGTGAACAAGCGGTACTCAAATAACTGTGAGGGACGGTGATTGCAATCAGTAGACACCCGAATAACACGTCACGTACACACGTGCATAAGGAGCGTGCTGTGCTCCTCTCCATGTCATGTACAACAACCTTTCACAAGAAACTCAAATGCCGAACCGGTCCCACCATCGCGGGCATAAGGTCCCCGCACGAAGCGTGTCTGTGCCCGCCGGTAGATTTACACCTTGCTGCCCTCAACCCACCCCTATCGACAATGGGCTATGCCTCAACAACCAAGTTATCAAGTTACATCGGTTTCCTGGTTTTCATATGCCCAGTATGCATTCGGTACAGTTCAAACTTGTCCAGCAGGGCCGCACACGGACCGGTCCTCAATCGACACTGGCAGGGCTACGCACGTGAGACCACGTCTCGCTGCATCCTACCCGCTGCTCGGTGATCGAATCATCCCCGTGTGATAAAATCCAATCTCGCGAGTAGATTCCAACTACTCGACTTCTACTGGATTCCTCAAAACATTAGCATGGCATTTTCTACTCATCAAGCTGTAGACCTACCCAATACTCTCTAGGATTTGTGGGTCATGCAAGTGGAGTAACAAGCACCTTAGCCGTAATGCACAAAACTCATCCTAGACATAAGATATACAGAAAGAAACGTTGAAATAACACTTAAATGCAAACCGGGGCTTGCCTGGCTGCGAGTCAGAAGGATAGTTAGCTTCTGGAAGTATACTCTCCAAGGGCTCCGGCTCCTCCTTGATCTCGGTCACTATATGATATGCAATATATAAAGTACATGAGTGATATAGAAACTATAGAAAAGATCTTATAACCACAGATCAAGTAAGCAAAATATTTTTATTATCTTTGCGATTTATACATTGGATACTAGGTTCTATGAGGAAGAACTGGACCAAGAATTGGGGATGTTCAAGAAAGCTTGTTGTCTCTAAAATTCCAAAAAGTAAAAGCCTTCTCTGAAATTTGGTATTAATCCTGGAGTTTTGTCATGGCTAAAAGTGGATGATTATGGTATAGGAGGTTCTTCTGGTTCTGGTAAAATTTGTTTCATATTTTTCTGAGCTTTCTATAGAGAGAAATTGATTTTACAAGTTTGCAAGAAATTCTGAAAATGTTTCTGTACATTTTTCATTTTTCAATTGACATAGGTGATTTGAACACTGTTTGGCCAAGTAAATGAAATCCAATGAACTTGAAATTTTTACTTGAGATCAAGTGTACTCTTAAGATTGTTCTGACCAAAATTGGGAATTTTACAATTAATAGAACAGGGGTAATTAATTTCCCACGCAGTTAGTTCAAAGGAATTAATTATGGAAATTCTGGGATTTTCATGTCCAACTAATTGCACCACTGCAAAGTTGGGATCAAGATGAGTCTACCAGAATTAATTTGGAATTATTTGAGCAAGTATGCTAGGAGTAATTGATTTTTGAAGTTGGCTCAATTTCTAGAATTAATTTCCAAAGGAAAAATTTGAATAATCAACCCGGGTCTCACTTCATTTAAATGGGCCAATCACATTGGAGCCACACCGAGGGCCACTGGTTTAACCGCGCAGCCGCACCAGATCCGAAGGCTACATCCGATCCTAGCTAATTCACCAAGGCTGACAAGCGGGACCCGCCACCTTCTCGAACCTCGCGACGGAGGCGGCGCTCCTTGCCGGAACCGTGACAGCACGCACCAGACTTGCTGCGTCGACCTTCTCTCGGCTCTGCCGTGGCCGCCTAGCCCTAAAATCGGATGCGTAACACGCTGGTGAGGTCTAGACGAGTCGGCGACGGCCGGAGATGAGCACACGATGGCAGCGGCGGAACTAGGGTGATGACGGTGGTCGGTACCGCTCGGCAATGGCACAAACGCTTCGGAAATGAGCTGCGGAGGTTCCTGGGAGCATGAGGAAGGTGAAAAAGATGTGCACACACCGCATAACGGTCGGCCAACGCAAGTTTGACGGCGAGCAGCGGTGCTTTTCAACGGTGACGAGGAAAACTCGAAATACTCAGACTGTGGTCAATTATTTTCCTCGATTCTTGATCTAGGCGATGCACCCAGACATGTAGAAGATATTTCGTAACTGGATTAAACAATACTTGTGCATAGAAACTGAATTGGATTGATTACCTATCTTGAAGTTAAACTTGTACCGAGACAGAAATGAAGAATACTCACTCGATAAAGGATGAAAAGGTTTGCGGTTTTCACTGTGAGAAAGGTGGTGTCCCAGCGCTCTTTTCTTCTGTTGAAGTCGAGGCTTGAAACAGCCTAGTTCGCCGGCTTCACGGTGGATAGAGGACGACATCCACGGCGGCTCAACGACGGCGTCTGCGAGACTTCAAAATATCGGGGTATCAGCCAAGTAAACAATGAGGGAATTGTATGAGAAGCTAGACAAGGTTGTTGCGCTACTTTTTGGTGTTTGGAGCTCGCTCAACCGAGGGCTAGAACGCAGGCACAAAGCAAGTAATTGGAAGGCCGCAACAATGGCGGTGGTGAACTGTTTTCACAGGAGGGCGACGAAATGCGTCGGGGAGAAGCAGTGTTATCCTAAACGGTAAACGGTAGACAGTCGGTGGAGGTCTGTTTACCATTTAGACTATCTAAACAATGTTTGAACGGTGTTTAAATGGGTTAAACGGTTTGTATTGTAGCACCTAAAGAAAGTTTATTCCAGTTTACTTTTAAATAGGATCTTGCTTGTACCTCAACTAAACAGCAGGGTTAGTACCAATTTACATAACAATATGAATTATGAGCAACAAAATGATTTGTAGAATATAAAAATGGGCAGTGGGTAAACCTGCAAAATGCAAATATAACAATCTATGAAAGAAAAAGTCGACAAGAAAATAACTCTAACAAGTTATCTGCCAGCATGGAGGGCCTCTGATACGAGTGCGCGTGGGGAGGGGAGGAGAGGCGGCTAATGCAATAGAGCAAAAAAAAGTCGCCTCTCTTCGACTACTAAATGAAGCGATGCTGTCGGCGAAAGCGAACCCTGCATGCGGGTAACGGGCCGATCGAACAGGAGTGCCAGGTTAACGAGCCGATGGAACCTTGTGTGCTTGCTCCTTCGCTAAACGGTTGAAAACATGTTTAAAACCGTGTAAAATCCGTTTTGTTTAGCCTATTTCGCTCGTTTAAACTATTGTTGACCTGTTTAAACAGGTCAATGGTTTAATTACCGTTTAGGGCCTAAACTACACAGTGAATCTTTGTTTAGCATTTAAACACGTTTAAACAGCTCTAAGCAGCCGTTTAGGATAACACTGGGGAGAAGCAACCGTTGCTTAAGTAGAGTGGAGAGGAGGATTTTAGGCCACACAGCTGCTTGTCACATGCAAGGAAATCGTGATGGCAAGCGCTCCCGGCGTTGAAGCGTGGGGACAGCCGTAAACAGAGGATTCAGTCGGTTCCATCGAGTTGGAGAGGCTGACCAGTGGGTCCCACTGCCCCCTTAAGTCTATCTTCTCTGGTCACTTAATTCCACCACCTAGATTTGTCAAAAAATTCCAGATTTTTGTGGAGATACCAATTCAAATATGAATATTATGATTCTAACATCAATTCCCTGAATTGACCAAGTTTCATTTGAATTCAAAATTTGAATTTGAGTTTGAATGGTATTCAATGGTGCTACTGAATTAAATAGCAAATGTGCTTCAAAAATTTTGAAACTTTGCAGAGAGGCTATTTGGAATATTTGAAATTTAATGGTGAACTCATATTTTTATTTTGGCAAAGTTTGAACCGGAGCTAATTTGAATTTTTTTGAATTCCTTCTATGGAAGCTTGAATTGGTTTAATTTCTCAATTGCCATTTGACTTCTTTTTCCGATTCAAATTTTAATTTGTCCTTTCTGAACTTTGCACTATGAAGCATTTGGGCTTTTATACATCTAGGCATCCCCGTGGGTTTTGGTGATTGATGACGACAATTAAGAGACTAATAAGCTAAGTTGATCTTAAGCACGTGTGATAATTGAAAGGAGATAAAATCCCTCAAAAAGGAAAATGTTGAAATGGGCATCAAAGGCTCAAGCGTAGAAATTAGGGTTTCTATGGTGTTGAGTTTCGACGAGCCGTATCATGTGTGAGGGTGGTTGTATCATGTGCATTGAGATCATTCTAAAGGGCTCAAAGTTGTGGTTGAGAGAAAAAACCTATGTGAGAAGCCAAAATGAGAAAAAACACTAGGAGGCCAGACTGGTCTGGCTAGTCAGAATAGTCCGTTATGGGTCGTACTAAATGTCTCTAGATGAGTTCGAACTTGTCCGTTTGGGTACGGACTAGTCCATTCTTTCCTAGTGAGCAGATTTGGAGCTAAGTCCCGGGAGGCTGGACTTGTCTGCCATAGAGGCCAGACTAGTCCAAACCCCCCGAGAATAGTCTGTTTGGGTACAGACCAAAGCATTCTGGAAGAGGTCAGACTTGTTCGTTGTGGCACGGACTAGTCCATTTGAGACTTAGTGTGAGAAACCGAGCCAAACCCTAGAAGGCGGACTTGTCCGCCCCAATGGCCGAACTAGTCCAGGCCTACCAAGTTTATTACGTTTTGGGACGGGCTAAACCAGTCTGTCTGACTTTGGACTAGTCCGTTGTTGGCCGGACTAGTCCGTGTTGTCAGTGGCCATTTGAAATTCAAACGTTAGTGCTCACGTCATCTGTTTTGTCGATCGATGATGTCAAATTTTTGGTGGTCCCAGAAGGCTGGACTAGTCCATGGCATAGGGCCGGACTAGTCCGGGTTTGCCCTGGTGGGAATGGATAGTTGCCGGGACCCCTATAAAAAGGGGATCCCCGATCCCTATTTGAAAACTCTTGAACCCTAGCACCACCACAACTGACCTAGAGCCTTCCAAAGCCTTCTAATCGTCCTACTAGCCCTCTATGACCAAACCTTGAAGAGATTAGGGTTTGGGAAGGCGAGTGAAGGAAGATCATCGTGCTTTGGCTCTCGATTTGATCTCTTGCACATTGTGTTGTGTTTTATGGTTTGTGCGAGTTGAGATTCAAGTGCTCCTTGCTGTATTTATTTGTGGGAGCCTCAACTCGTGAGTAGCCCCAATAAACTTGGTGATTACCCTTTGATATAGTGGAAATTAAGCCGACCATTGTGGTGGCTTGGTGAGAAGAGGGTCAAGTGAGACCCGGTCCTTGTGTGGACTTCTCAACGTGGATGTAGGCTTCTTCGTGGAGCTAAACCACAGGATAAATCTTGTCTCACGTGTCCCTTTACATTTGGTAATCACTAGAATTGCTTTTAGGGTTCATATTGTTCTTCATACTGATCTTTGTTGAAATCTTGTAACCTAGTTGCTTCAACTTGTCAATCTAAGTTGTACTAGGTTACTATACATTGCATACATCTTTAGTGAACTTAAATTCCGCAAATAACTTGTAGAAAACAAGTTTTTAGGTTTTTTCCCAATGCTGAGCAGACTAGTCCGACCCTGTCCACACAAGTCCAGCCTCAATGATTTAATCTTGTTTGATTAAACCATTTCAGGTCTTATTTCCTATTCACCCCCCTCTAGGCGAATTTCAAAATTCCGGAGAGTTCAATTTAGATTTTAAGTATCTAAATTTGATTCTCTTAAGTCTCTCGTTTGTGTGTAGTGGAAATATATCCTCACCAAGGCATTTTGCCTAAATTCATCCTACCTCTACATAAGGCTTGTATGTGGAGCTTGGTAAAGAATATAGTAGGCATATTTGCAACACATAATATTGCTAAGTCAAAAGAGTAAGCCTTAGGAGAAATCAATTCAAAACAATTTGATTTAAGACTTGTGCATGTGTGACAGAATGGAGTGGATGTGGATCTTGAGATGACTCCTTTTTGAGTGGACTCTCTTATTTTGCAGGGATGAAACATGGCTACTTTACTTTTTTTTCTCATGCTTATGATGTAAGCATGCATTTTTTTTCTTGTAGCCATGTCTTCTTCTCCCTTTTTATGCAAGAAATTCTGGAGAGAGTACTAAGCGTGATTGATATGGAGTTTCTCTTTTTAGTGTGAAATGGTGGTATGGTGGAATTTTGCTTACTTCTAGTGTAGAAGTATAACATGTGCAAGTGAAGTCTTGAATTCAAAAAGTAATGAATGAAATCTCACATAGGTCTATACTAGTTTGACAAAGCTCAATGTGAAAACAAATAGCATATGCATAAGGTCTATCAATGAGATGTATCATATGAGTTTGGTAGGTATTTTCAATCAAATAAGAATAACTTAAATCTTGTTAGAATTTCTCCAGAAATCTAAGTTTCACTTTCAAACTAGGAATATCAGCCCTATCACTATATCATATCTCACAACAACTTAGAATGGATTATGCTTTTCTACCCACAATTTCTAAATCAAGGCAAAATCAATTTTAGCCAATGAGAGCAATATGTTGGAGAGTAAGTAAGTTGTAAACTAGGCACTTAGGAAAATTAAAATAGAGCAACTATTCATCATTTCATCTATGTGAATTCAAAACCATTCTTACCGCATATCATTTATTCTATTGAAAAGAAAATCTATCCTAAAATTTATTAATGCAAGGTGAATGATGGTCTAATGAAAAATAAATATGCAAAAGGGTTGATACAATTTACCTCAAGTGGCGGTCCTCCCCCAAGCTTGTTCTTCACTCACCTCCGTGTCGAGGGTTGAACCTTTGATAACGGAAGTATACCACGAGATCGGCTCGTTGTTGTTGTAGCGTGGAGTTGAGGTTGAAGAATTGAGCATCCATGTGTTGTTGCCAGTCTTGGGTACCTTGGACATGCCCTTGGAGAGTGTTGTAGATGTCACCCGTTCTTACTTCAAGCTCATCCATACGTCTAGTGAGATCCGTCATTCCTTGGCTATAGTCATGATGACTTCTAGCTGAAGAGGAACGATATATTCTCATGGACGATGGAGGCAAGCTGCTAGAGTTTGAAGTGGATAGGGGTGGCTCCCATGTGGCACCTGGCCATCCATGCCAAGACGGACCTTCAGTCTCATACGATGGAGGTTTAGTCCATCCAGGTACATCACCTGTTGGGTTCTCTTCCTCTTTGTACTCATGGACCATGGAGGTTGTCGGGGGCATAACCGCTCTCCTTGTACGGCTTCTAGTTATCCTGCCAGAGACATTACTTCTTTCAGCTTCCTCGATGGAAAGGAGGTCAATGGTTAGCCTCCGGAATTTGTACAAATGATAATCTGGGTTAGGTAATCGAATTTCATTGACAAAATTAGGATAATAAAATATCAAAGAGCCATCTTGATGATGCTTAAGGGTATGTCCTTGCACTAAATAATCTTCATCAATTAACTCTCTTTCATTTTCAATATACTCAAATGAAGAATATTCTAGTGCTCCTACCCTAGTAGAAATGCAAATAATCAATGAAGTACATTCAATTGGCCCAACCCTTGGAATGTAATCTAACCATTGTGTCATCATGGCAATAACTGGAGCAACTTTTATCTTTTTAATCATAGCAAATAAAATTTTCAGCTCATCATCATGTATTATCCTTACATCTCCTCTAGGGAACGTAGTCATAGCCACCCATCTATGCATGAAGTGTAAAGTAGGGTTGTGCAAGTGGCTATTCCTAGGTGCACTACATCTGATCTCACTAGTTAAATCTTGCCAAAAACTTCGTTTGTTAAATTTGCGCAAAGTGTCCAAATCTAGCAAACAACGTTTATGGAATTTCACTTAATTCTTTCCATAGGATGTTGTATTCTTTTTGAAATAATATAAAAGTAATACCATCAAATCCTACCTTGAATGTGCAAAGGAATTGTATGGAGAGAAGGCAAGAAACTTTCTCCTCTATGTGAGCAAAGTTTTAACATCCTAATGCACGCCAAATGGAAAAGAATTCGGAATCCATACCTATTTTGGAGATCAAATCCGGATCATAAGCTTTCGTATGAGAAAACTCACGATCTTGGAGGAGCTTGCATGCTTGATCTTCAACTTCATATTGGATATCAAGGTCGCTGTCATGAAGAAGTTTGTGTGGGTTGCTCTTATCACACATGGGAGTGTCCTCTCCTACACTCCTCCTCCGTGAACTTGGTGTAGCAACGGAAGAGGGACGTGCACTTGAGTCTGCACCATGGCGCTTGCAGCCTCCTTCCTCTTACCAAACAACCTCTTCATTCCTTTCATGGCCACAACAAACAAGAACACAACAAGGCAAAAACTCGAAAGAGGTGATGTTAGTGAAAGCAAAACCCCAAAAAAATTTTCCTTTGAAGGAATTGAGAGCAAATTGCAAATGCAAACGAAAGCAAATCTTTTTGAGTTGGGAATTGATCAAGAGCACTTCAATGAAGAGCAAGAAAACAATGTGAGCAAGAGTGACTTTGGGGAGGTATGAAATGAGGTGAAGTGTGAGGAGAAGAGTTCCTCACGGCCACTATTTATAGTGTACAATCCCCAACGGTCACTAGGGAACCAAATTTAGCCGTTGGAGGAGAGAGAGCCAAAATGGCTCTTTCCCCTAGTCAGCCGAATAGGGGGGTCGACTGACCTGACAAGTGGGCCTCCCTGTTCTCCCTTTTGGCAGGTTGCTCCCCAACGGCTATGAAATTAGCACGTTGGTGAAATACCACTTATGTAGCTCAAAAAAGGTTTTCAAAATAAAAGCTTCTTTTTCAAAAAAACCAACAACTTTCTTTTTGTGAAAATAAAGTGAAAGTGCATCTAGGACTCCCTTGTGGGTTTTGGATGATTTATGACAAGAAATTGGGATCCTAACCTCTTTGTTGAGATGAGCACAGGCTTTCAATAGCAAAATGAGCAAAGTGCCAAAAAGAAGGAAGAATGAGGAGCAAAGTGGAAATGAGCTCAATGAAGAAGAATAGTAGATCATTTTGTATGGAGTGTGTTAAGAAAACACATCCCAAGAGCTCAATCACAATTAAACACACACATTGCACAAAGTTACATAGGACCGGACTAGTCCGACTGACACCGGACTAGTCCGAGAACCTCTCTGCACAAAATCGGACAAGTCCGATATCCATCGGACTAGTCCGATATCTCTCTGACTAGAATCAGACTAGTCCTCCCTAGTGCGGACTAGTCATCAAAACACTTCACAAGTTACACAAAATCGGACAAGTCCGACTGCAACAGGACTAGTCCGATACTCTCTCTGGTCCAAATCGGACAAGTCCGATATTTGCACGGACTAGTCCGAAAAACCCTCTGAACTAAATCGGACAAGTCCTCCAAGTATAGACTTGTCACCCAATACACTTAGGGTTTCACTGTCTAGACAAGTCCGATGTCTATCGGACTAGTCCGAAGATTTCCACAAGCGAAATCGAACAAGTCCGTTCCTAGCCGGACTAGTCCGATATTTTGGGACACTTAGGGTTTGCTACACACAGCACACCGAACTAGTCCGGTGACCACCACGGACTAGTCCGATCTTTCTGAACCCTAACGGTCACTTTTAGAAACCCATATAAATAGAGGTGTACAACCATATTTCACATACTCTCGAACCCTAGTGCCATCACACTTCCCAAGAGCCTCAAAAACCACATCTCTCCACGAAATTAAGTGCAACAAAGATCAATCCTTTGAGGATTCACTCTAGTTCATTGGAGAGACACGTTCAACAACACATTGAGCTCTTGGTTTGATTCTCTAACACACTCCTGTGATTTCATTGTAATCTTTTGAGTGTGTTCTTGGTGGTATTTCGTTTTGTAATCCAAGGGAGCTCTCAACGTGTGAGAAGGCCCCTTTGAATTCGGTTATTCACCCCTTTGTGATAAGTGGAAGAGGATTGGCCTTCGTGGCAATCCGACGAGGGTAGGGTTGGAGAAGACCCGGTCCTTTTGTCGACTCCTCAACGTGGATGTAGGTTGCCTCTGTGGGAATCGAACCACGGGATAAATCCTTGTGTCTTGTTTTTGTGTTCATCGTTCTTATTCTTCACTATAATCTAGGGTTTCAATAATCATTGCTTACTTCACGTTGAATCATTAAACATAAGATTGAATTGTGATATAACCTGGTGCATAATCTTGAAAACCTTCATTTGGTTGTATATTTCCGCTTCATACATAGAAGAATCAATCTAATCGACCTAGTCCGTAAACACCGGACTAGTCCGCACTTTACCGGACTAGTCCGATATCTCTGGTTTTGAACTGGTTGTTAAGTGTTGCAGGTTCCATCAATTATCAAAAATACCTATTCACCCTCCCTCTAGGCCAAATTCAATTGGCATCAGAGCCTGGTTCTTCAAGAAAGAGACTAATCGCTCGAAGAAGATCATGTCGGACATGAAGGACACCCACAAGAGAAACAACCAAGAAAAAGTTGATGATGAAAAGAACCTCAAGGTGGAGAATCTCCTCGAAGCCATTCAAGACTTCAAGGACGACGATGAGGAGACACTCGAACTAAAAGTGCTCCTAAGAAAGAAGACACTTTCCAAAGGGAAAGTGAAGACTGAAGAAAAGATGAAGGGGAGTAGTCACACCGACTACTCCTGATATTCTTTTAACTATGATCATCTCAATTCCAATAATAATCATTATTTATCTACCCCACTTGGAAAAGCCCCACACTTCGATGGGAGTGATTACTCAATGTGGAGGCAAAATATGAAAATGCATCTAATTTCCCTCAATCCAAGTTTATTGCATATTGTGTGCACAGGGATAGATATCCCGGACGACGACGAAGAGCTCACCCCCAGCCAAGAGCAGGCAATTCACCGAAATGCTCAAGCCGCGGCCGTAATTAGCTCTTCACTCAGTCGGGACGAGTTCACCAAGGTGGATGGACTCGAAATTGCTAAGGAGATATGGGACACACTACAAACTGCACATGAAGGTGACCGACATGTGCGTGAAGCAAAAATTGAAATGATTGAAGGCGAGTTAGGAAGATTTATAATTGAAGAAGACGAGTCACCCCAAGACATGTACAATCGATTAAAGACACTCGTCAACAAGGTCAGATCATACGGAAGTAAGAAGTGAAATGACCACGAGGTGGTAAAGCTCAACCTTAGAGCTTTTATGCCTCGCAACGTCACACTATGCTCCATGATCAGAGAAAGCCCCAAATACAAAAGGATGACTCCGAATGAACTGCTTGGAAAGATCATCAACTTCAAGATGATGGAAAAACAAGCAAAACATGTCAAGGAGATTGCCGACCCCACCTCGACAAAGAAGAAAGGGGTTGCTTTGAAGTCCACCCTCAAGCCCCTATCCAAAGAAGCTAGAGAAGAACAACTAGAGGATAGTGACGACGAGAGCAATGAATTAGATGAAGAAGACATGATATTGTTCATGAAGAAATTCAAGAGAATAATGAAAAAGAGACAAGGTACAAAGTCAAGTGAAGGAAAGTACACGGAAAGAACAAAGCCAAAGTTGAGGCGGCATGCTATAATTGTGGTGAGTATAATCACTTCATAGTTGATTGCCCATATGAGGAGAACAAGAAGAAGACCAAAGAAGCCAAGCCTCAACCCAAGAAATTCTTCAAGAAGAAGAAACAAGCCGAACAAGCGCACATTGGGAAAGAGTGGGACTCAAATGATGAGTCCTCGTCGTCTGAAGAAGAAGAGATGGCTAGCATAGCCATCAGGAAGACATCCAAGAAGTCTACCCTTTTCCCTACACTTGGCGCATGGAAGGGAGATGGCACTTGCCTTATGGCAAAGGAAGGTAAACGAAAGGTAACCATTAAACCCCCCTCCGTGCATTCCTATTCTAGCGATGATGAACTCAATAGTGATAATGAGGACATGCTTATTGGACTAGATAGGAAAATAGACACAAAAATGAAATTTTTGCTTGATCAACTTGTTGAGAAGGAGAGGTTAATACATCGTCAAGAGGACATGATCATCGCCCAAAAGGAGGAATATGTCAAACTTGACAAGCTTCTAGAACTTGAAAAGGAACGAAGCAAATCACTAGACCTTGAGTTAGCTTCGAGCAAGGAAACTTGCCTGGAGTTAACCGACTCAAATGCCACAATCAAGGACCAACTTGCTGACTTGATCAAGGTTAACAAGATCCTTGAAGTGCAAGTTGAGTCACTCAAGCTAAGTGAACCTTCCTCTTCTTCAAGCTCACCTTCTCAACCCACTAAAACTGATTTTGCTCATGCTTGCACACGTAAGAAAGGTGACACCCGTTTGAAGGATAAGCCAACCTCTACAAAGGATAAACATCCCACCCAAAGTGGCATATTTGACAAGGAGAAGATCAAATATGCACGTAGTGCATACTTGGTCAAAAGACCTCCAAATGTCAAATATGGCATTGGTTATTCTTATGGTGAAAAGAAACATGCTAGAAGCCATAAGAGTAACAAGGAGAGGATTACCTTTGTAAAAGGAAGGCCCTCTCAAATTGGAAAGTCACAGATTAAGACAGTAACTACACATGAACACCGAACTAGTCCGGTCCTCCGGACAAGTCCGGCCCCCCAGTCTAGTCCTGTACATAAACAACAACAGTTATTGTTTAAAACTTTTGATGCCTCTTATGTGTTAATGAGAAATAATTTTGGCAAGGTTTATGCTCATTATGTTGGGCCACGCCATGGGAACACCAAGTCTCATGTGTGGGTGACCAAATGTATTGTAACTAACCTCCAAGGACCCAAGCAATCTTGGGTACCTAAAACCAAAACATGATTTGTTTTTGCAGGCCTATTCCTCCGGTGGATCTAAATGAGTGCTAGACAGTGGCTGCACCAACCATATGACCGGGGAAAGAAGAATGTTTGTGGAATATGAAGAGAATGAGGACCCAAACGAGGGCATCTACTTTGGATATAATAGTCAAAGAAGGGTGCTCAGTACCGGTAAAATTGCAATATCCTCTAAACACACACTTTCTCATGTTTTACATGTTGATTCCTTAGATTATAACCCGCTGTCCATATCTCAATTATGCGACAAAGGTTTTAATTGCTTGTTCACTAACGAGGGTGTGACCATTTCTAGGAGGAGTGATGGTTCCGTTGCATTCAAGGGTATGTTAAAGGTGATAGGAGAATTGGTCCCGGTCTTCCACAAGGTAATGGATAAGTCGATTTATGTGGAGATCTCAACAATGATTATCCGAGGCTCTCGAGTAGAACACGAAAAACCCCTACAATCACTACACCACCGTTCCGTTGGTTATCAACCGTGCTGCACACGATTGACATCGCCAAGAAGGCTAATCCCTGCAAGTGCAACCGAGAACACAAGCAAGAACAAGGTACAAACAATCTGAAATCACGAAGTTGGGGTCTCACAAACCGTAAAATGGCGATATTATTGATCTAAGCAAAACCCAATTGTTCATGGCGGCTACTATGGAGTATATATAGGTGGGAGGACTTCCAAGGGGGTGTTGGGGTCGTGACCCTAACACACGAAAATAATGGACTTAGACTTGATACAAGGCTCAATGACCCAATATGGTGGCGCAGCACCCTGACAGATTCTGAACTTGATTTTGTTTCGACGATTACCGTCGACTCCAAAGTAACTTTGATATGGGACCAGCGCCATTGGAACGGTTATCCTCTCCCCTTTCTGTTCATATGTGGAACGTCCAAAACGGAGTTCGTATGCGTCCTGGGCGTCAGTTTTAGTGCGTACTGCTCCTGGACTCCGAGTTGGACACGATTTTGAGTTGGGCTCGGTTTCCATCTTCTTTGAACGAATTCTCTGGTACTTCACGTCCCTAATACTTCCTCCAACTACTCCTTGAACCTCTCCATGGATCCTAATCACAATTAAATCATTAGGTAGCAATCTATGCTCAAAAACATATAACAAAACATATAAGAACAAGCTCACCTCTGAAATTAATTGTTGTGTATGAACTCTATTGATTGCATCTTGTATGTTCAATGGAGTGTTGTTTGTATCCATAGAAGTGATGTCCTCATCATCCTCCCCTTCTTGAATTGGAGTCGTCCTCGACTCAAGTTCATCACCTCTCATGCGTTGGTCCAAATGTTCAACATCATCAAATCTTCTTGTATGCAAGAATGGAGGAGGCCAAGGTGGCGGACAACATAGTGTGCCATATTGATCTTGTCCATCAAATAAGAGTGCACATTCACTTGAGCCAGGATCCCAAACAAATAAACATTGTGTGATGTTTGTAGGTGCAGTAATAATGTGCATGATCTCATCATTCTCCACTTCTTTATGACAAGCCGTCCTCGGCTTCCTCGTATATCCAGCAAAGAGGCTTGCTTTGGAGGTAGAATGAGTGCTGTCCATAATGCACAACCACAGTAAATAATGCTTTTGTTGTCCCTGCTGCAAGGAAAAAATACTAGAAAAACTTGACAAGACATTATTAGCGTTAGTACATTCATTTACTTGACCATGTTGTTGCAGCACAAAAGGTGCTTCCTCATTTGAACATATGTAAACTTTATGCACCATAAACATACCACTATGTTCATATTTGCCTATAGCATGAAAAATATTTATACTTAACAAAGGCAATTCAGATTGAGAAAATATTATCTTCTTTACGATATCTAGATCATAAAGAGTGTCAAATTCAATATAGCTCAAAGTATTTAGAGAAGATAACAATTTCAGCTCATCCCTTTCACATGTAGTTGGAATCAAATGCTTAATTTCAGCACAAGTGAGTGATAAAGTATCAAATTCATTTGGTTGTTCTGGCATAGGTACAATATAATTATCAGCACACAACTCATTTTTGTTGTAAAAATCAGTAGGAAAATCAACTAGTGGTAAAGGTGTATTATGAAAAGGTTCATCTTGTTGCTGCTCATCGATAACATGATTGGTAGCAAAATTCAGCACATCTGAAAATGTCATACCTTGGTTAACTGTAGAGCATTGTCCATTAAAACTACTCTTATTTTCAGCGAAAAATTCAAATGCATTATGAGTTGATTCATCAAAAAATTCAGAGGAGTTGTTCAACACCTCACTCTCATTTGCATCTACATTTATTTGTTCATGTTCCTACAAAAGGTTAGGCAAAGGAGGAGGTACAACAAGAAAATTCTTCTCAAGTTCATGTATTTCATCTTTGCAATTAGATACATTAGCAAAAGTTTCTAGCATAAGAATTTTCATATCTTTCCATGTTCGAGGTTTTTCTTTATCGCTTAAGTTGTCCCACCAAGTTAATGAACAATCAACTAACGCACTAGCAATATTTCTAATCTTTCTCCTCTCACACATATGCCATTGTCCAAAAATTTTATCCAACTCTATTTCCCAAGCAATATATTCATCGTAATCAAAACAATTATAAGAAGGAAGAGATGGGAGAATGTAATTACTTCTTGTGGAAGGTATTGTAAAGGTGGTCTGAATGTCATGTGAATCCTTGGTTGATGTTTGATTTTTGGTGAGCAACTCCATCGTCATCTTCATCATGTTAATCATCTCAGCATATAATGCATGATTCTTGCTTTTACCTGACATTGTTAGTAGCAAACAAAAGACAACAAAAAATATGTTATCCCTATCAACTACAAAGGATAATGGCAAAGTGGAAGTAGGATCACACACTCTCAAGCGTCTTACCACGCTCTTACAAGTGTTCTTACCGACACTGCAGGTGGCAAATGGTGGCTAGTATGAAGAAACCAATGAAGCGTGGGATGATTACAAAGGTGTATCAATTCTGCTCAAGAGTAAAGTGTAGCTTGGATGGAACTTCATATTTAGCAAGGATTAGCAACAATGAAATCAGATAGTAAAGTTGAATAAGTGTCCAAAGTACTTGTCAAAGTTGCTAGCCTAAATGTGTTCTTAGTAGTTCAAGCAAGCAAGACATGAGATAAAACTAGATGACACAAAGGATGCAAGCACTTCTGTTTTTTGTTGTTGTTTTTTTCTCCTATTTTTTGTGCGGCTTTTGTATCTTGTTTTGCACTTTCCTTTTTTTTCTTTCTTTTCTCAGAATGTGCTGCAAAAGAAGAACACAATAAAAAGTAATCAAAGATATCTTGTGTGCCTGTCGCTGATTTTCTGCTCAATCTTCCAAGGACAAATAGGCATACTTAGAGGCTCCAAATAGAAAAATAACAACAGCAAGGTTGTAGATATATCTCGCCTTTTTAATTTCAATATATAGAAGACCTATTTTAGAAAAGAACAATAGGAGATATTACCCCCGAAATACAGACTGTTCAGAATTTCTAGGTCAACAATAGATTCGGATCTAATGCAATTTCGACATCGATAACTATATTTTCTGGGAAAATGATGAATACGAAAGTTATAGATAACTTCTTAGGATTTCCATAAAGTACAATAAAACCAAAATCTGAGTTCGTATGAGCAAGATATGATGAAAATACCGAACTGGACAGAGGCGAATCTAATCTGGACGTGATGATGTGATTCAAAAGGATGAATCACACAATGCAAAACTCAAACTAAGACCAAAAACAATTTCTAAACCAGCAATATTACTCAACAACGGACACAAACTCAACAAAACCAAACTGAAAATGAAAGTTGCAAAGGATCAATGGTGGTTTGGACAAAGTAATGAACAGATCTACTAAACTGCAAGTTTTTTGTGGCTTTTTTTGTGGACTCTAGGTATGAAAAACAAAACTAATGTAACGGATAGATGAATTACCTAACGGGCAACCTGTAAATCTGATACCAATTGATAAGAGAATTGGTCCCGATCTTCCGAAAGGTAATGGATAAGTCGATTTATGTGGAGATCTCGACGTTGATGATCCGAGGCTCTCGAGTAGAACACGAAAAACCCCTGCAATCACTACACCACCGCTCCGTTGGTTATCAACCGTACTGCACACGATTGACCTCGCCAAGAAGGCT
This sequence comes from Tuctoria greenei, assembly GCA_036927565.1. NCBI lineage: Eukaryota > Viridiplantae > Streptophyta > Magnoliopsida > Poales > Poaceae > Tuctoria > Tuctoria greenei. The sequence continues at coordinate 237,149,648 of JAYESD010000002.1, forward strand.
AACCCCTGCAAGTGCAACCGAGAACACAAGCAAGAACAAGGTACAAACGATCTGAAATCGCGAAGTTGGGGTCTCACAAACCGTAAAATGGCGATATTATTGATCTAAGCAAAACACAATTGTTCATGGCGGCTACTATGGAGTATATATAGGTGGGAGGACTTACAAGGGGTTGTTGGGGTCGTGACCTAACCCTAACACACGAAAATAATGGACTTAGACTTGATACAAGGCCCAATGGCCCAATATGGTGGCGCAGCACCCTGACAGATTCTAAACTCGATTTTGTTTCGACGATTACCGTCAACTCCAAAGTAACTTTGATATGGGACCAGCGCCATTGGAACGGTTATCCTCTCCCCTTTCTGTGCATATGTGGAACGTCCAAAACGGAGTTCGTATGCGTCCTGGGCGTCAGTTTTAGTGCGTACTGCTCCTGGACTCCGAGTTGGACACGATTTTGAGTTGGGCTCGGTTTCCATCTTCTTTGAACGAATTCTCTGGTACTCCACGTCCCTAATACTTCCTCCAACTACTCCTTGAACCTCTCCATGGATCCTAATCACAAATAAATCATTAGGTAGCAATCTATGCTCAAAAACATATAACAAAACATATAAGCACAAGCTCACCTCTGAAATTAATTGTTGTGTATGAACTCTATTGATTGCATCTTGTATGTTCAATGGAGTGTTGTTTGTATCCATAGAAGTGATGTCCTCATCATCCTCCCCTTCTTGAATTGGAGTCGTCCTCGACTCAAGTTCATCTCCTCTCATGTGTTGGTCCAAATGTTCAACACCATCAAATCTTCTTGTATGCAAGAACGGAGGAGGCCAAGGTGGCGGACGACATAGTGCGCCATCTTGATCTTGTCCATCAAATAAGAGTGCACATTCACTTGAGCCAGGATCCCAAACAAATAAACATTGTGTGATGTTTGTAGGTGCAATAATAATGTGCATGATCTCATCATTCTCCACTTCTTTATGACAAGCCGTCCTCGGCTTCCTCGTATGTCCAGCAAAGAGGCTTGCTTTGGAGGTAGAATGAGTGCTGTCCATAATGCACAACCACAGTAAATAATGCTTTTGTTGTCCCTGCTGCAAGGAAAAAATACTAGAAAAACTTGACAAGATATTATTAGCATTAGTACATTCATTTACTTGACCATGTTGTTGCAGCACAAAAGGTGCTTCCTCATTTGAACATATGTAAACTTTATGCACCATAAACATACCACTATGTTCATATTTGCCTATAGCATGAAAAATATTTATACTTAACAAAGGAAATTCAGATTGAAAATATTATCTTCTTTACGATATCTAGACCATAAAGAGTGTCAAATTCAATATAGCTCAAAGTATTTAGAGAAGATAACAATTTCAGCTCATCCCTTTCACATGTAGTTGGAATCAAATGCTTAATTTCAGCACAGGTGAGTGATAAAGTATCAAATTCATTTGGTTGTTCTGGCATAGGTACAATATAATTATCAGCACACAACTCATTTTTGTTGTAAAAATCAGTAGGAAAATCAACTCGTGGTAAAGGTGTATTATGAAAAGGTTCATCTTGTAGCTGCTCACCGATAACATGATTGGTAGCAAAATTCAGCACATCTGAAAATGTCATACCTTGGTTAACTGTAGAGCATTGTCCATTAACACTACTCTCATTTTCAGCGAAAAATTCAAATGCATTATGAGTTGTTTCGTCAAAAAATTCAGAAGAGTTGTTCAACACCTCACTCTCATTTGCATCTACATTTATTTGTTCATATTCCTACAAAAGGTTAGGCAAAGGAGGAGGTACAACAAGAAAATTCTTCTCAAGTTCATGTATTTCATCTTTGCAATTAGATACATTAGCAAAAGTTTCTAGCATAAGAATTTTCATATCTTTCCATGTTCGAGGTTTTTTTTTTATCGCTTAAGTTGTCCCACCAAGTTAATGCACAATCAACTAACGCACTAGCAATATTTCTAATCTTTCTCCTCTCACACATATGCCATTGTCCAAAAATTTTATCCAACTCTATTTCCCAAGCAATATATTCATCATAATCAAAACAATTATAAGAAGGAAGAGATGGGAGAATGTAATTACTTCTTGTGGAAGGTATTGTAAAGGTGGTCTGAATGTCATGTGAATCCTTGGTTGATGTTTGATTTTTGGTGAGCAACTCCATCGTCGTCTTCATCATGTTAATCATCTCAGCATATAATGCATGATTCTTGCTTTTACCTGACATTGTTAGTAGCAAACAAAAGACAACAAAAAATATGTTATCCCTATCAACTACAAAGGATAATGGCAAAGTGGAAGTAGGATCACACACTCTCAAGCGTCTTACCACGCTCTTACAAGTGTTCTTACCGACACTGCAGGTGGCAAACGGTGGCTAGTATGAAGAAACCAATGAAGCGTGGGATGATTACAAAGGTGTATCAATTCTGCTCAAGAGTAAAGTGTAGCTTGGATGGCACTTCATATTTAGCAAGGATTAGCAACAATGAAATCAGATAGTAAAGTTGAATAAGTGTCCAAAGTACTTGTCAAAGTTGCTAGCCTAAATGTGTTCTTAGTAGTTCAAGCAAGCAAGACATGAGATAAAACTAGATGACACAAAGGATGCAAGCACTTCTGTTTTTTGTTGTTGTTTTTTTCTCCTATTTTTTGTGCGGCTTTTGTATCTTGTTTTGCACTTTCCTTTTTCTTTTTTTTTCTTTCTTTTCTCAGAATGTGCTGCAAAAGAAGAACACAATAAAAAGTAATCAAAGATATCTTGTGTGCCTGTCGCTGATTTTCTGCTCAATCTTCCAAGGACAAATAGGCATACTTAGAGGCTCCAAATAGAAAAATAACAACAACAAGATTGTGTATATATCTCTCTTTTTTAATTTCAATATATGGAAGACCTATTTTAGAAAAGAACAATAGGAGATATTACCCCCGAAATACAGACTGTTCAGAATTTCTAGGTCAATAACAGATTCGGATCTAATGCAATTTCAACATCGATAACTATATTTTCTAGGAAAATGATGAATACGAAAGTTATAGATAACTTCTTAGGATTTCCATAAAGTACAATAACACCAAAATCCGAGTTCGTAATGGCAAGATATGATAAAAATACCGAACTGGACAGAGGCGAATCTAATCTGGACGTGATGACGTGATTCAAAAGGATGAATCACACAATGCAAAACTCAAACTAAGACCAAAAACAATTTCTAAACCAGCAATATTACTCAACAACGGACACAAACTCAACAAAACCAAACTGAAAATGAAAGTTGCAAAGGATCAATGGTGGTTTGGACAAAGTAATAAACAGATCTACTAAACTGCAAGTTTTTTGTGGCTTTTTTGTGGACTCTAGGTATGAAAAACAAAACTAATGTAACGGATAGATGAATTACCTAATGGGCAACCTGTAAATCTGATACCAATTGATAAGAGAATTGGTCCCGATCTTCCGAAAGGTAATGGATAAGTCAATTTATGTGGAGATCTCGACGTTGATGATGCGAGGCTCTCGAGTAGAACACGAAAAACCCCTGCAATCACTACACCACCGCTCCGTTGGTTATCAACCGTGCTGCACACGATTGACCTCACCAAGAAGGCTAATCCCTGCAAGTGCAACCGAGAACACAAGCAAGAACAAGGTACAAATGATCTGAAATCGCAAAGTTGGGGTCTCACAAACCGTAGAACGGCGATATTATTGATCTAAGCAAAACCCAATTGTTCATGGCGGCTACTATGGAGTATAGCACCCTGACAGATTCTGAACTCGATTTTATTTCGACGATTACTGTCGACTCCAAAAGAATTTTGATATGAGACCAGCGCCATTGGAAAGTTTATCCTCTCCCCTTTCCGTGCATATGTGGAACGTACAAAACGGAGTTTGTATGCGTCCTGGGCGTCAGTTTTAGTGTGTATTGCTCCTGGACTTCGAGTTGGACACGATTTTGAGTTGGGCTCGGTTTCCATCTTCTTTGAACGAATTCTCTGGTCCTCCACGTCCCTAATACTTCCTCCAACTACTCCTTGAACCTCTCCATGGATCCTAATCACAATTAAATTATTAGGTAGCAATCTATGCTCAAAAACATATAACAAAACATATAAGAACGAGCTCACCTCTGAAATTAATTGTTGTGTATGAACTCTATTGATTGCATCTTGTATGTTCAATGGAGTGTTGTTTGTATCCATAGAAGTGATGTCCTCATCAAAAGGGAAAGCTTTATCTTGTTGACTTCAACAAGGATAAAGCTGAACTTGACACATGCTTGATTGCAAAGACCAACATGGTTTGGCTGTGGCATAGACGGCTAGCGCATGTTGGTATGAGGAACCTTTAAAAACTCCTCAAAGGCGATCACATCCGAGGTTTAAAGGATGTTGTATTTGAGAAAGACAGGCCTTGTAGCGTGTGCCAAGCCGGGAAGCAAGTTGGAGCACCTCACCTCGCCAAAAACGTCATGACTACAACGAGACCACTCGAGCTACTACATATGGACTTATTTGGTCCAATTGCCTACATAAGCATTGGCGGTAACAAATATGGTTTAGTTGTCGTTGATGATTTTTCTCGCTTCACTTGGGTTTTTTTTTGCATGATAAGTCAGAAACACAAGGAATACTCAAGAAGTTCTTCAAGCGAGCTCAAAACGAATTCTCATTGACAATCAAGAATATTCGAAGCGACAATGGCATGGAGTTCAAGAACACAAGAGTGGAGGAGTACCTTGATGAAGAAGGCATAAAGCACGAATTTTCAGCACCGTACTCCCCACAACAAAACGGAGTTGCCGGATGAAAGAACTGAACACTCATAGAGATGGCAAGAATAATGCTCGATGAGTACAAGACCTCAGATCGATTTTGGGCGGAAGCAATTAACACCGCTTGCCACGCCGTAAATCGACTTTATCTTCATCGACTACTCAAGAAAACATCCTATGAGCTACTAACCGGTAACAAACCAAATATTTCATATTTTTGAGTTTTCGGTTCTCCATGTTATATCTTGAACAAGAAGCCTATGACTTCAAAGTTCGCTTCAAAGTCTGATCAAGGTTTCTTGCTTGGTTATGATTCAAACACTTACGCCTATCGTGTTTTCAACAAGACCTCTGGACTTGTTGAAGTAGCATGTGACGTAGTGTTCGATGAGACTAATGGCTCACAAAAGGAGCAAGTTGATCCATGTGAACTAGGTAAAGAAGAAGCTCCTTGTCAAGCATTGAAAAGAATGGCTCTAGGTGAAGTTCGACCACAAGATCCACCTCCACACGTACATGAGGAAGATGAACCACAAGAGGAGACCAACAAGCAAGGAGGAGCTTCAGCACAAGATCAACCACAAGAATACGAAGATAATCAACAAGTCAACAAAGGCAATCACTTAGAGGGAGAAGCAGATGATCATGAAGATAGAACTCCTCAAGTGCCACACCCAAGAGTACACCAATGCGTCCAAAGGGATCACCCAATCGACAATATCATCAGTGACATCCAAAAGGGAGTAACCACTAGATCTCGCATAGCTAACTTTTGTGAGCACTATTTGTTTGTATCCTTTTTGGAACCACGCAGGGTTGAGGATGCATTGAAAGATCCAGACTGGGTGGTGGCAATGCAAGAAGAATTGAACAACTTCAAGCGAAACAAAGTGTGGGAACTTGTGGCAAGACCCAATGCAAACATCGTCGGCACCAAGTGGGTCTTCCACAACAAACAAGATGAACACAGGGTGGTGACAAGGAACAAGGCACGACTTGTGGCCAAAGGGTATTCACAAGTCAAAGGTTTGGATTTCGATGAGACCTTTGCTCCACTAGCTAGGCTTGAATCTATTAGAATATTACTTGCATATGCTACTCACCATGATTTCAAGCTGTATCAAATGGACGTGAAAAGCGCCTTCCTCAATGGACCAATCAAGGAAGAGGTGTATGTGGAGCAACCTCTCGGATTTGAAGACGAAGAGTTCCCCGACCACGTATTTAAATTGTGTAAGGCTCTCTACAGCCTCAAACAAGCTCCTAGAGCTTGGTATGAGTGTCTTAGAGATTTCTTAATTGAAAATGGCTTTAAGATTGGCAAAGTAGATTATACACTATTTACAAAGAATTTTTACAATGATCTTTTTATTTGTCAAATTTATGTTGACGATATAATCTTTGGGTCAACTAATCAATCCTTTTGTGAGGAATTTAGTAAAATCATGATAGACAGGTTTGAAATGTCAATGATGGGGGAATTAAAGTACTTCTTGGGACTCCAAGTGCGGCAACAAAAGGAAGGGACGTTCATAAGCCAAACCAAGTACATGCAGGACATACTTAAGAAGTTTGGCATGGACAAGGCAAAGCCCATAAAAACCCCCATGGCAACGAATGGCCACTTGGATCTCAATGAAGATGGACCTAGCGTCGACCAAAAGGTATATTGCTCCATGATTGGATCTCTACTCTATTTATGTGCATCTAGGCCAGATATTATGTTGAGTGTATGTTTGTGTGCAAGATTTCAAGCCAATCCTAAGGAATGTCACCTGACAGCCGTAAAAAGGATCTTGAGATATTTGGTTCATACACCCAACCTTGGTCTTTGGTACCCAAAAGGCTCAAAATTCAATCTCATTGGTTACTCCGATGCAGATTATGCCGGGTGCAAAGTAGATAGAAAAAGCACCTCCGGTACATGCCAATTCCTAGGGAGATCCTTAGTTTCTTGGTCCACCAAGAAACAAAATTCCATTGCCTTATCCACAGCCGAAGCGGAGTATGTTGCAGCCGAGAGTTGTTGTGCACAACTCCTTTGGATGCGACAAACTCTAAGGGACTATGGTTACAATATGAACCATATTCCACTCCTTTGTGACAATGAAAGTGCCATCAAAATTGCCCACAACCCAGTTGAGCACTCTAGAACTAAACACATAGATATAAGACATCACTTTTTAAGAGATCATGCCATGAAAGGAGACACAGCCATTTCACATGTCAACACTCAAAAGCAATTGGCCGACATATTCACCAAGCCACTTGATGAAAAGCGTTTTTGTGAACTCCGAAATGAACTAAATATCCTTGATGCTCGGAGTGTGGCTTGAAATGTTGCATACCAGTATGAATTCTTCAAGTATGTTGATTGGATTGTGAAAATCATCTCTCTCAATTTTCTCCGAAAAACTATGTCAATTACTAAATCTTGATGAATTATGATCATTGCTTGATTGTTGTATGCTTACTGGTCATATTCATCAAGATTATTTGATTTGATTTGCCTCTCTATTCTCTAAATATGTACCTTCAAATATATATGAATGGGCTAAGCAATTCTCACCTGGTGACCACGGACTAGTCTGTGGTTACCCGAACTAGTCCGCCCGTGCAGACTGGTCCGCAGAGTGCCGGTTAGGCCGGACTAGTCCGACATACAACGGACTAGTCCGATATAGTCCTCTAGAAAAGTTCGGACTAGTCCGGTCTTCTCCGGACTTGTCTGATTTTTTGTGTCCATAACCCTAGCCGCTGCCAAACCCTAATTCATTCACCTCCACTCTTGCCTCACGCGTTCTCTCTCTTCCACTCGAGCTCCCATGGCGATTTTGCATCCCCTCCACCAAAAAGCTTTGCATTTGGGTGGAGATCAAGCATCCTTGCTCGAAGATTGAAGTTCACGGACAAGCCCGGACTTCAACACCCTTCTCTTCGAGCATCAATCGAATTCTTTGATAATTTTCACTCAAACCCTAGAAACTCCAAATTTCTTCATTGTTGATCGAATAGCCTAGCATTCCTCGCTATATACATGCTCTCTTGATGTATTACATTTATTCTAAGGTTGTTGTGCATTAGGAATCACCATTTGTCTAGTTTCCTAGGTTTTTGAGTTTGAATACCGGACTAATCCGGTCCATGCACGGACAAGTCCGATATCCCCGGACTAGTTCGTGCCTGTACACCGGACAAGTCTGATTTATCTGAACTTAAATCCTAACTTCTCAATTCCTCAATGCAATTCCTTGCTATCCTTCCATACCTATGCCTTGTATCACTCATTCTCAATCATGCCACTCATTCTCAGGTCATGTCGAGCTCGGGCAATGATGTCTCCGACTTTGAGGCCGAGATGGACCACGAGGTGGCACCTTAGACTTCGACGGGTCCTGGCAAGAAGCGCCAAGAAAGACCCTCCGAGCCAGCTCCATCCCCTCCTCAGGCTCAGAGGAAGGTGTTGGCAAAGAAGTCAGTCTCCAAGGCAGCTGCATCATCAAGTGGCCCTCGCCAAGCAAAGGGCAAGGGCAAAGGGATTGCTACGGGTCTAGTTGGCCCGTTGAAACTGCATGCTCCGAGGGAAGGGGTTTGTGACCCCACTGAAGAGAAGTTCAATGGGAAGGGCAGTGATTCAGCGGCAAAATTCAGAAGCATCAATTGGTATGGCCGACCGAAGCAAGCTGTTGATGGAAGATTCTAGTGCAACTTCCATGCTGATTTCTACAAATCGGTGTATCTCCCAATGAAGACACCAGTTGTGCGCAGTGAGTGGATTGACTGGGCACATTTTGAGAAGAAGGGCTGCTCACCATTCACTGAGGTAGTGGAAGAGAGGCATGGCCTGAAGGATCTTTTCGCCTTCAGGAATAAATGGAATGATGAAGTGATTGTGCAATTCTTTGCAACATGTCATTTCTCTAGTGAAGATGAGGAGAGTGTAACTTGGATGACTCATGGATCCAAGTACAGTATTACTCAAGAAGATTTTGCTAGCCTGCTTCACCTTGACACCTCAAGATCTGACTGCTTGATCATACACAACATAGGTGTCATTGAGATGGATAGGATGAAGTTCCTATATGAGCCAAACTCAAAGTTCAACCCTCCCTCCACCAAAAACATAAAGCCATTCTTTGTGGTGCTGAACAGGGTTTTAAGGAAGACGATTGCTCCCAAGGATGGAGATGCTGGGAGTGTGCAAGGATACCTCTGGACTCTGATGAGGGTTATAAGCAAGGACCGCCAGTTTGATGTGGCGGACTACATTTGGAATGACATGGTGAACATATCTTGCACTCCCAACAGGTCATGTGGATATGCTCCTTACCTAATGTTTGTGATTGAGAAAGTCACCGGGATTGAGTTTGTGAAAGATGTGGAGCATCTCCCCTTGAGGCCTCAGATGCCTCAAAAGCCGAGTGTGTAGGCTCCTCCCTCACTGGCCTCCAGTCCTGAGGCACTGGCAGGAATAAGAGAAGATGCCAGGGCTGCCCCTGCTACTAGGGCAGCCCCTCAAAAAGGTTCAGCCAATGGAATCCTCAAGTATCTGACTGCAATCTTTGCCTCCTGCAAAAAGGCCGAAGTGAAGGCCCATAAGCTCAACAAGAAAAGAAAGGAGGACATGAAGTATATCAAGGCAAATGTGAGGCAAATTTGCCAGAAACTGGAGATTGAGCCAATTGGGTCTCCAGTAATCTCTGAAGACTCGGATTCTGACTTCACCGGCCTCGGTCCCTTGACCCCCTCCGAGCTTGCCTACTTTGGCATTGGGGGCTCCGCACCTCCTCCTCCTCCTCCTCATCATCATCAAGCTGAAGATGAAGATGACAAAGACGACGATGAGAGGACCGACAGCGAAGAGTGAAGACCTTAGGACCCTCCTCTCCTTCTTTTTGGTGTCTTGATGCCAAAGGGGGAGAGATTGAGGGGGAGTCTTAGTCTTAGCTGTAGGTTGCGAGGAGAGAGCTCTATGCTATTTTTTGCCTATTATGTGGTTTGTAATGCTTTAACAATGTTCTTAAGTTAATTATGGTTCTGTGATGCAATGATTTGATCCTTTGAGAAGTATTTGTTGAAAACTATGGTTCTACTCTAGAATGACATATATTCTTGCTATTGGTTGATTAATGTCAATTATGTCATTCTCAATGTTTCAGTGCACTTAGTTATGCATCCCACTATAAAGAATGCACATATGGATTATGTTTTCACTGCTTGATGTATTTTGGACTCATATGTGCATGCTTTATGAAAATCTCAATTTTTATCATATTTTGTGAAATCTCAATTGGTTGTCATCAATCACCAAAAAGGGGGAGATTGAAAGTGCATCTAGGACTCCCTTGTGGGTTTTGGATGATTTATGACAAGCAATTGGGATCCTAACCTCTTTGTTGAGATGAGCACATGCTTTCAATAGCAAAATGAGCAAAGTGCCAAAAAGAAGGAAGAATGAGGAGCAAAGTGGAAATGAGCTCAAGGAAGAAGAATAGTAGATCATTGTGTATGGAGTGTGTTAAGAAAACACATCCCAAGAGCTCAATCACAATTAAACACACACATTGAACAAAGTTACACAGGATCGGACTAGTCTGACTGACACCGGACTAGTCCGAGAACCTCTCTGCACAAAATCAGACAAGTCCGATATCCATCGGACTAGTCCGATATCTCTCTGACTAGAATCGAACTAGTCCTCCCCAGTGCGGACTAGTCATCAAAACACCTCACAAGTCACACAAAATCGGACAAGTCCGACTGCAACCGGACTAGTCCGATACTCTCTCTGGTCCAAATCGGACAAGTCCGATATTTGCACGGACTAGTCCAAAAAACCCTCTGAACTAAATTGGATAAGTCATCCAAGTGCGGACTTGTCACCCAATACACTTAGGGTTTCACTATCCGGACAAGTCCGATGTCTATCGTACTAGTCCGAAGATTTCCAGAAGCGAAATCGAACAAGACCGTTCCTAGCTAGACAAGTCCGATATTTTGGGACACTTAGGGTTTGCTACACATAGCACACCGGACTAATCCGGTGACCACCACGGACTAGTCCGATCTTTCTGAACCCTAACGGTCACTTTTAGAAACCCATATAAATAGAGGTTTACGACCATATTTCACATACTCTCGAACTCTAGCGCCGTCACACTTCCCAAGAGCCTCAAGAACCACATATCTCCACGAAATTAAGTGCAACAAAGATCAATCCTTTGAGGATTCACTCTAGTTCATTGGAGAGACACGTTCAACACCACATTGAGCTCTTGGTTTTATTCTCTAACACACTCCTGTGATTTCATTGTAATCTTTTGAGTGTGTTCTTGGTGATATTTTGTTTTGTAATCCAAGGGAGCTCTCAACGTGTGAGAAGGCCCCTTTGAATTCGGTTATTTACCCTTTTGTGATAAGTGGAAGAGTATTGGCCTTTGTGGCGATCCGACGCGGGTAGGGTTGGAGAAGACCCGGTCCTTTTGTGGACTCCTCAACGTGGATGTAGGTTGCCTCTGTGGAAACCGATCCACGGGATAAATCCTTGTGTCTTGTTTTTGTGTTCATCGTTCTTATTCTTCACTATAATCTAGGGTTTCAATAATCATTGCTTACTTCACGTTAAATCATTAAACATAAGATTGAATTGTGATATAACCTGGTGCATAATCTTGAAAACCTTCATTTGATTGTATATTTCCGCTGCATACATAGAAGAATCAATCTAACCAATCGAACTTAATCAACCTAGTCCGTAAACACCGGACTAGTCCAATATCTCTGGTTTTGAACTGGTTGTTATGTGTTGCAGGTTCCGACAATTATTAAAAAGGCCTATTCACCCTACCTCTAGGCCAAGTTCATAAAGAAATAAAAATTATAGTTGAGAATATAAGATTCTCAACTTACTAAGAATATCAAATATGCAGCAGGGGAAACGAAACTAAATGGGGAAACCAAATAAAGAGAAGAAAAACAAAGAAAAGGATAACTACCAATTTAACCTAGGCTAGGTCTCACCACCGTTCGATGAGATGGACATTCCTCCTTCTTCATTTCTTGACATCCGGGCCTGGAGGGATGAGCTCGGACGGCTTTTCTTGCTTCTTCCGCCATTCGTTCTTTGGCGGCTTGGTGGACTTGGGCCTTTGGGGAGGCCCAGACTTCTCCGTCTTATTTGGGTGTCAGCGTGGATGTTAAGATGGATTTTCCGCATAGATCAAATTCCTCATGAATGCAATGCGCGGATCCACCTTTGGAGGTGCGATTTCGACCTCTTGAATGTGTTTAACATTTGGCCCATACTTGATATGGAACATAAAGCATTGCTCCAACTTTGGACGGAAGTTAAACTTCTCCTCCTTGCCATGGATATGGAAGTGGATTTCTCCAGCTCCCACATCTATGCAAGCCTTCGTGGTGCTTAGGAACGGGTGCCAAAGAACAAGCGGCGTATCCTTCTCAACCTCCATGTCGAGCACCACAAAATCCACAAGTATGAAGTAGTTCTGAATTTTCACCAGGACATCTTCAGCGATACCTACCGGATAACGAACTGAGGAACCAGCCAGTTGGAGCTGCATTGGTGATGGAGTAAGTTCCGTGAAGTTCAGCTGGTCGAAAACCACCTTGGGCATCAGACTCACACTTGCTCCAAGCTCACAAAGGGCCTTGTCAAAGTGGTGTGCCCCAATTGAGCATGAAATTGTAGGACATCCAGGGTCCTTCAGCTAGTTGCCTCCTTGTAGAGAAATCATGTTGGCACATTCTACAGGAGGTTTGGGCTGTCCTGGCATCTTGCCATTCTCCATTGGAGGAACAACAGGTGCCAGTTGAGCCAACTGAGTTTCTAACATCTTGTTGAAACTCAATTGACTCTTGAAGGCTGAGGATAGTCCTTCAATATTGGCATTTATGCTCTCTAGGGTATTGTCATTGGCTGACAGCTTCTTGGATATAGCCTCATTGATATTCACCTGGCCAATGGCAAGTTCTCTCAAGTTGGGTTGATTTCCATTGTTGCCATTGTTGTTGTACCCTCCTTGAAAGAATGGGCATGGTTGGCCCCACCCTTGACTTCCTAGACGATAGCCATTGTTGTTTCCTTTGTTGGCTACGTATAAGGCATCCTCACGGGTTTCTAGGCAGTAATTGCCCAAATGGCCCGTGTTACCACAGACTTCACAAGTGATGTAAGAGTCTAAGGCATAGGCATTGCCACATACCTCACCATTGCCTTGTCCATCAATCTTCTTCATAAGGAGGTCAAATTTGGCAGCGATCATGTCCAGCTCCTTCAAGGTGTGCATGCCTCGCTGGCGGGTATGGAGACGCTCGTTGCTCCATCCCATGTTTGACACCATATTCTCAATAAAATCTTTGGCTTTGGTCACCGTCAATGAGAAGAAGGCTCCTCCAGTAGCAGCATCAACATGGTCACGGGTGGAAGGGATCAACCCATTGTAAAAGTTTTGGATTATGAGCCAATCATCCTTCCCATGGTGGGGACAGGCTAGGATATACTTCTGGTAGCCTTTCCCAAGCTGGGGAATAGATTCCTTGGCATCTTGCTAGAAGTTGGAAATTCTACCACTTAGGGCATTGGTCTTGCCCAACGGGAAAAACCTTGCAACGAATGCCGTAGAACACTTCTCACAAGTATATACAACACTTCGGTTTGCGTAGAACCACTATTTTGCTTTTGCAGGAAGAGAGAACGAAAACAACCTAAGACAGACAACATTAGGAGATACATCCTACATCTTAAAAGTGCTCCAGATCTCATGGAACTATTGCATGTGAGAACTTGCATCCTCGTTAGCCTTCCCACAAAATGGGTTGGCTTGCACCATAGTGATAAGGCCAGTCTTGATTTCAAAGTTTACGTTAATAGTGGGCCCAACATGCACATTGTTAGCAGAGGGAGCCGAAAACTCACGAAGGGTCTCCTGGGCCATTAGTGTTTCGGTTGTTGGTGCAGTTGTGCCGGCTTGCTTTGCCGCTCAAAGCATCTGAGGAGTATCGACACGAGATCAATCTCTCAGAATGAATTCGGGATACTTCCCAAAGTTTTCCAGCAAGCAGAAACTAGACATACACAACCTTGTTTTCACATAAAATGGGAAAACAAAGAAGGGTCATCCTACTAAAACCTACCAGGGTCCTATCCTATTCACTGAATCATGTAATACTTCGGCTGCCTTCCCTGGCAATGGCGCCAGAAATACTTGTTGGTATTTCCGACGCACTACTAACAATTCATCCCTAGCAGGGGTGCCAGAAATGCTTGTTGGTAGGTTTTAGATTATACATGTAAATCCGCAAGTGCACGGGAACTATTGATGTAGCATTTCCCCTCTAAGAATATTCCCAAAGTGTGTCATTTATATTCTCTCAAAGGAAGGATAGATGGAAGTAAAACAATCATCAAGTGCAGAGGCTCGGTTGGCCTAGGTAAGGTTCTAGCAAGGATGGATAAAGGTTAATTGAGGTAGTGTGACACACACAAGAGCATTCTATCCTAAGGGGATAAATGAGGTAAAGAGGGACTAGGTTAAGGGTTAGGTAGAGACTCCTACGATTCTTCTAATGTACATATACATAGCCTAAGTTAGTTTCTAATGATAATTTCAATTATGAATTCTCATGCTAAGTGGATTAACACATCGGGCACGGGTTTACCCCTAGCAATACTAGGATGACTCCTGCCAATAGTCAGTGTCATAGCCGAACATGGAGGATTACAAACAACAGATAGGGATGTCACCACCTACTACCTACCTTTTCAATCTGTGGGCATACGGGACATTCAACGCTACTCTCTATCCATGCACCATGCTAGCATATTAAGAAATTACCTTAAGAGCCTAGGCACAAGCCATCCTAAGGCAATGAACTAAATCATCGTTGAACCAATGTTAATTCATAGCATAAGTGATTCATGTTAACATAATCATGTTATAGCTAATTAGACTATAGTGGGGGTTTGTAGTGTTTATGATGATATAATGACAATGATATAGCATAATCATAAATACTACTCCTACCACATACATGAAATCCACAATCAAACAAGAAACACTTCATCCAAGTATATGAACAATGGAAGACTAAAGATAACATCTTCATTAAGAATAAAGTCACAAATACAAATAGGAATATAGGAGACATACCTTTACCAATTGGAAATTGGGAAGAGACTCCTTCTACTCCTCTCCTATTTGGACTATGGACTAGAGACTCTCCTTTCTATAGCCTATACTCATCTAAACCTATGGAGAGTAGTGGATACAATGGATGAATACTCAAGTGGTGTGTGTTGAAGTGAGGGGTGAGGGGTCCAATTTATAGCTTGGAGAAGGGTCGGTTCCAGCCACCAAAAGCGCGCAAATCAGTCACTCATGACCTATTCAAGCCGAGAGGAGCCAAAACGTGGCGTTTGACCGCCTTTGGTGCCAGACCTAGTCGGCCGAAGAGGGGGGTCGGCCGACCTGGTCTTGGCTCCTTTTGTGGTGTGCTTCTTCAAGATCTCTGCCAGGTGGGTTCCATTAATTGATATTGGTCTGCTACACCGTTGGATGGCCTCGAATACTTTTGTTTGTAGGCCATTTGATCTATGTGGTGCCATGTGGCATCGCCTGATTGGCAGGAATGATATTTCATAGGATCTATCCCCTTGTTTCACTTCAATTCTGCATAGAATCCCCACATGCACTACTTTCTTCAAGGACAAGTGAAAATAGGTTAAATAGAAAGGTTATGTGTGCAATAAATGATATTTCCTTCACATAATTGAGTTATATTGACGGGTGAAATTGGTATATAACAACCGTTAACAAGAACTCTTACACATCGATCTGCTCTTCGTCATAGAGTTCTCCACTTGAACCCTTGCATCGCAATGCCACTTTTGCTCCCCTTTGCGACGATGGAACTCGGACT
The DNA here is from genome assembly GCA_036927565.1 of Tuctoria greenei. NCBI lineage: Eukaryota > Viridiplantae > Streptophyta > Magnoliopsida > Poales > Poaceae > Tuctoria > Tuctoria greenei. The sequence goes on from JAYESD010000002.1 coordinate 237,165,397, forward strand.
TCTCCCCAACAAGATCAAGAGCAATTATGAGGTGTTGAGAGTTCAGAAGCTAATTGGCTGGACAAGCGATTCCTTCAAAAACTCAATCCATTGCAGAAGGCTCCCATTCAAGAAGGAGGGATCCGGCGAGATCGTCTTATTTTCAGCGTACGTGATGGTGGGGCATGTCTCACCTGTCTCAAATTTCCTCCTTATTCTGTTGGAGTCATATGGACTCCAGCTTCAGCATTTGACCACCATTCAATCTTGCTGGTGGTGATCTTTGTCCACTTCTGCGAGATGTGGGTGAGTGTGCATCCCTGCATTCCACTGTTCCAGAGCTTCTTCACACTCCGAGCAACTGGCAAAGGTAACTAGCTGATCGGCTTTTACTACTTTGTGAGGCGCAAGAACCCCCCCCCCCCCCTTTTCGTACATCAAGTCATTTGCTTCAGAGAAGTGGGAAACCTGGAAGAAAGAGTGGGTAGTGGTCCGAGTGGATCAGCACGATAGGCTGGAACTGCCAGAGGGGTTTCCCACAATCGATTCAGACTATTGGGAAAAGCTCCCAGAGCTCACGGAAGAATAGAACCTAGTGCTGACGAGGATTCGAAACTTGGTTGAAGGGGGAGTAACCTCTATGATGGTACTTGCCAACTTATTGACCAACCGCCGTGCTCCACTCAAGCTACGGGAGTTCTTGGCTTGGAATTTCAATGGATAAATGGACAACAATCGGATTGAAGTTGGCCGAGGGACCAATTTGGATGAAAAATCTTTGAAGCTCCAGCTGCAGAAACTTTACTGTGGAACCTTTTATAAAGATGATACCACGCCTCCAGCAGAGTTCCTACCTTTGAACATGGTTCCAGAGTTTAGGAGAGAGCTGCGGAAGGTAATGCCACTTCTTGATGACACAGACATTACAGTGAGGTAGAGGGGCACCCAACCTACTGGGATTGTGCTCCCCAAAGCTTTGGCCCCCTGTCCACATGGAGCATTCGGCTCTACACCTATCAGTGGGAAGGGCAAGGCTCCTGCAGAACCAAGTCAGAAGAAGTCTGACTCAAGTGGAGGTAAATGCAAGGAGCCCGTCAAAGCCTCTAGTCGGAAGAGGAGGTTGACGCGAACTGATGGCAGCTTTGTCAGAGCAGTTCTGATGCAAGCAATGTCACTACCTCGACTGACTGTCAAATCAGTGCGGGTTGTGCCTCCAGCAACAGCAACCCTAGGTCCGGAGCTCAGGGGAAACTCTGAGCCCAGGAATTTATCTTTGGTCCCAATTCCATCGGTGGGTGCTAGGTCAGGTAATTCTTCAACTCAAGTTCTAGGGCCATCGGCGGGCTTCAGATCTGGAGTGTCTTCTCAAATGATGGAGGTCCCAGCTGAGGCAACACTGGTGGCTCGCATGACTCCAGGGATGAAGTTCGGAGCCTCTGCCTCACTGATGATGGTGGGTTCTGACTCTGGCCGCCCAAGGAAGAAGTTTCATGTCGACTAGAGCGGAAGCATCACAAGGCAATGATCGGCACTTAAACCCGTGTTTTTTTTGTTTTTCGCTTTCTCTTGAATTCTCTCTTCCTCTGTATCTAGAGTATCGAGAGGAGGAGCGACTGCTCCGACACCTATCAGCGCATGGCCATAAAGACCACACCGACCGAAGCCTCTACTGTTGATACGGTCTCCCCTATGGTTGTGGCACACGACACGGTAGCTCCAGTGCCAACTGACACTGAGACAACCTCGACACCAGTGGCTGAAGAAGCCGTGGTTGTGCTGGACCATGTGGATGAAGCATTGAGCAAGCTTCAGCTGCTCTGAAGCTAGCATCGAAAGTACTGACATCAGTCTCGGAGGTTTTGGAAGCTATGATGGAAGTTCCGGTGCCAGCTCCAAAGGTAATGGCACCATTGGCTGATGTCGATATGCCAGAGATGGCTATGACTGCACCATTGCCTGAAGATCCAGCTGTGGGACCTTCCTCATCTATGCCGGAGGTCGATGACCTCCCGGAACTCAGCGTCGCAGATGTCGAGCTGTTGGAGTCCATGCTTGTGCCATGGGCTCTGACAACTATTCCAGAAGACTTTGGGGAACCAGAGGAGGAAACTCAGGCAGGTCCTAAGCCAATCCCCCTAGATATGTCAATTGACAACGTTTGCTCAAGCCTATATCAAGTTCAGCTCGCCTTTGACTACGAGCGCAAGGAAGTGGAGGATGAGCGTGACACCCTAAGGCACTAGCACAAACTGCTTTACTTCAAAACGAAGTTGACGCTGTCTCGGCTAGTGGACCAAAGGGATTGGTTGGAGGATGAGAAAGCTCAACATATGCGTCCGAACAATGCGCTTGATGAATGAGAGGCTGCAATTAAAGCCCTCGATATTAAGACTTGGGAGATCTATGAGCATGCCAAGAAAGTCAATGAGTTGGTAGATGAGATTGCTCAGAGAGTCTCAATGCTTTAAGGGAACAACTCCTCAAGCACTGAGATGCTTTAGATAATAAGGAGGACGAGCTCCAAAAGAGAGAAGACGAAATCTCTCAGAAGTTAGAGTGTGGTGAGCAGGACTTGGCTGACCGTGTCGAAAAATTCATGTCCTGGTGTGAAAAAGAGAAGCACCAAGTATGGCTGGTAGGAGAAGGAGTCATCAAGAGAGAAAGTGCTGTGTCTTCCATGGAGAACAAGGTGAAGACTAAGGAGAGGAACCTTATGGAGAAGGGAGATTGCTTGAACCTCCAAGAGAAGCAAATTGCTAACCAATAGAGGCAGCTGGCTGAACGGATTCAACAACATGCTAAATAGGTCGAGCGATTCTTGAAGGAGGGCTCTACGGAGCTATCATCCGCAAGAAGGTCATTGGAGGAGCTCCAGAGGACAAGAGCAATTGAGTCCCAATAGGTCTGGGAGTTCCTTGGTCGAGCAGAAGGCGCTCTGATGCCACTGGGGTTCAGTCTGGTCCGACCGGCTGACCCGGAGATAGATATGGACAAAGCCTTGGTGGCACTCAACTCTGCCGGAACTAAGCTGGATGTGCTGGAAGACATGATATGCGACCAGCTCGACACCAAGGGGAGGTCCTTGTCGAAGAATATTGCAAAATATGTGCTGACATGCTTCCAAAGCCGGGAGCCCTCTATGTCTTTAGCTCCTGTGATTGATGGACCCATTGTCGAGGAGGAAGAAGCTGCCAAGGCAAGCTTCTAGGAAGCTGCCCAGAAAGTTGCTTCGTACTTCCAGCGGAACTCCAGTAGCTAGGATCTTTCTCTTTTGTATCTTCATCTTGTAAATCTCCAAATTTTGAATGAATGAGATCATTCGAATTCCATTATTGTCATTAATGTATCATTGCTTTTATATTGTTGTTGGCCCTCTGAAGATGCGCTCAATTGATTGAGGACATCTACCATAAGGAATTTGGCAATGTCCTGAATATTTTATTTCTTTGAACTCATAGCCACTGTGATAGCTCCGAGTTCTGAGTCTTGCATACGAAATCTCCAAGGACCCTTCACCAAATTCTTGATGTCAACGGCAGACCCCCTGGGAGTTGTCAGAGCTTAGTTGCTTCGACTGCGCCCACTATCAACGTATGAAACGTCAACGGCGGGCTGTTGGTATTTCTTAACACCACAGAGTTATCTGCAAGCGCACGGAAATACCATTGTAGCACTCCCCCTTAAAGAGTATTCCCAATGGTATCGAATCCAAAGAACATGTGTGCTAATCTTTCAAACTAGCTCACCCAAGGACACAAAGTTGTTTGGTAGGCAAGGAACAAAGAGGAATTCAAAATATAGATACTAATTCAAGGTAGTTTGCAGTAGATGCTTGCTTCGGGCACGGTCTTACTCCTAGCAATACTAGGACGACTCCCGCCAAGAGCCTATGGCATAGCCGAACGTGGAGGATTACGAAGGACAGATAGGGCTGTCACCACCTACATCCTACCTCTTCAATCCGTGGGTCTACAAGCTATCCACTGATGATTTATAACCTAAGCACCAAGCTTACGTTCTAAATCACTATTCTAGTTGTTTCAAACACAAAGCTACAACTAGAGCCTCTAATGAATTAAAGAAGTGAACCCACAAGTAACTACTTGTGCAAACTACTATGAATAAAAGATCAGACTTGTATTGAATTCACAAAGGCTTACTTGATTGAGTGAAATCTTTGTAGGGGTACAAGTGTAGAAGAGGGACTTTACAAGCCCAAGCCTCCTTCTCCTAGACTCTTCACCACACTCTCCTTCTACTTTGGTAGCCTCTAGGACTACTCTAATCTTTGGAGTGTAGCACTATTCTCAACTTTTGGTGTGTGTGAGAAGTGAGTTGAGGGGGTCTATTTATAGGTGGAGAAGGGTCGGTTCCCGCCACAATTAACGCGCGAATCAGTCACCATTGACTCCAGGGAGTCGGGAGGAGCCAACACGTGTCATTTGACCGAGTTTGGCACCAGGAAGAGGTCGGTCGAACCCCTGGTTCGGCCGACCTGGTCAAGGCTCCCCTCGGGGAGTGCTTCCTCCAGGTGGCTGCCAGGTGGGCCCCCTTGATATATATGGGTGCAACACCATTGGATCTCCTCGTATTCTTCTGTTTGTGGGCTATTTGATCCATGTGTTGCCACGTGTCATTGCCTGATTCATTGAAATCCATTTCATGGATTCATCCCTGGATGTTTTGGTATTTTGGGTAATAATTCACCTGTATACAAATAAACACCAACACTTGTGGAATTGCGTTAGTGTATAACCCTACCACTAAGTTTTGTGTTTCTTTTATGAACGTTATGAGGTGAATTGACGGTCAAAATATGGTACTTAAGGACCGTCAACAAACTCCCCCACACTTAGTCGTTTGCTCGTCCTCGAGTGAAGGCAAGAAGAACTAGAGTGTTTTCATGAATTTGCTATAAGGTAGAAAACAAGGATACTAGATATTTCAACTTATACCTTAATTCATGGATCCCCTTTGTGTATGTGGCTACCACATCAATCTTGGGTGTTTGAAAAGTGGAATGGTTAGAATGAAGTTCCCTTGGATCATTTTCTGCTGAAATGATTTGGCAATTGCTATATTTGAAAGTCATAGGAACTTTTGCCCTTGCCTTCTCGATTGGAATCTCTCAAATCTCTCAAAGTGTTTGAGTCCTCACCATGGCATCTTTTGCCAATTCTTGTCCCTATACTAAAAGTGGCTATATCTGGAGCTTGGTAGGGATGAATGTGGCACACATTTGCAATTCATAAGTTACTAAGTCAAAAACTTGATCCTATGAGAGGCTTATGCAATGAACAAAGTGAAGAGAAAATTCTTGTGCACATAAATGAAATGGAGGGGTGAGGTGATAACTCCCATGAATTTGCTCTCTCTTAAGGATGAAACATGGCTACTTTTTTTTTCTTTTTTTTGAGCACTCTTAATCTTTTTTCAAGAGTGGATACTTTTTCTTTTTCTTGTAGCCATGTCTTCTAGTCATTTTTTTAGAGAGGCTTTCATTTGTATTGTATGGAGTTTCTTTTTGGCGGATGGGTAATCGATGGATGCAAACTCTCAATGTGAGAATTTTTTGCATGAATGGAGTGCACAAGAGTTTTCAATTCAAAAAGTTCATGCATGTCACTCAATTGGGTCACGGGTTTGACAAGGTTCAATGAAAAGCAAAGTGGCATATGCTTGTGGTTTTCAATGAATATATCATATGGCCTTGGTGGGTATATAAATTTCCAATGAGAGATTTAGGCAAAGTTCATGACTTCAAATAGTTACAAATGTCAAAATCAATTTCAAGCAAAAGGATGATTTCTAAGGAACTCATTTACCATATCACACTAGTCAAATACCTAGATGATGTGTTTTTCCTATTGAATTATGGGAATCATAAACAAGGTAATGAATTGAAATATAAAGTATTCAAATTTTCAGCTTAAGCAAATTCTTGATGACCAAATTTTATTTCAAGTTGTTGAGTTGATTCATTTTAGATATGCAATGAAAAATATGAAATCAACTCAAACAGCAGGGTAGCGCATAAAAGTGGGGATAGGAAATCCAAACCGATTTACTGGAGCGAAACAGAGTCGTACGGAGCAAAGAACAGGTCGGCCGACTAGGGGGTTCGGCCGACCTCCTGTTGGCTCTGTTTCGTCAGGTCGTTTTGCTCATTCGGTCGCGACGTGTTTTGATATGCAACGTTAATTTTTTCACGTCGGGATTTCGTGACCTGGGGACATGTTTCCCCCACGCCTATTTCCTGAATTCTTTATTCAACAAAATAAACTAAAGGGGGAACTTTACCGGTGTTAGATGAACCGGAAAGTTCACTTTATTGAAATCAAAATATGGAGATGCTTACATTATTCAACCTAGCTTTGGAAAACAAATGATTGGAAAAGAATAAAAATCCTAAGTAGTAAGCATCCTATGCTGTCGGGACATCTAAACTATGGTGCATTGTAGATGTCAGGCTCCCCGACGGCATTGCACAAGTGCCGCAGTTTGGTGCTCATGCCACGGTGAACACCGTCAATCTCCTCCTTGAGGGCCATGATATCGTCCTTCAGTTCCGCCCTCTCGATGCGCCCTTCAGCCACCAATTCCGTCAACTTCTTGTTCTCCAAGCGGAGAGAAGCGAGCTCCTTGGTCAGCTGTGCCACTTTAGGGGCACGAGGAGAGTCCTCATCACTGCCCTCCAACTGGCCGTGTGGCCCGTTGATGGCAGGTGGTGGGATGTGCCGCCTAATCTTGGAGGGCGACGAGCCCGTCGACTCCTCCATCGCCATGTTATCCACGTGCTTGAATAGGCCCTTAGCGTAGCCTCCTTCGGGTTTGCGCACCCCATGGATAAGAAAGCGGTCTCTCATGCGTTCTGGCGAGGTACAGGTGGGCGCCTTGTAGTGGTGGCTCACTACATCGCCCGTCTTAGTCGTCAAAGTATACATGAACTCCTTGCCGGGCTGCAACTATGGGAGAGACTCGTCTTTTCCGTGGAAAAGACGTGTATTGGCTGGGCTTAGCCCAGCCAAAGTCGAACGGCCTGGCGCCATCGAATTCATCGGCGTTCTCCGAGGGGAGAGCGACCGGACAATGCTACGAGGTGTAGAGGTGCACCCGCGCGGAGTCGTTGCAGGTGGGACCATGGAAAGGGGCTTGACATCGATCGCCATGACGGACTCCAAGGGGAGGGAAGTTTTGTCGTTGTCTGGCTTAATGTCTCCGCTCAGGTTGAAGGTTGAGCTGGAGGCATGAGGCACAATCTTCTTGTCGGCCATGATGAGGACGGGTGGAGGATGAGGATTCAATGAGGTGCAACTTTCCTCTCTGTTTCTGTCCTTTAAATAGGCGGGGAACGACACGTTTCTCCAAGGATTTTGTGGAGGATATCGAGGAGTATCAACATGAGAAAACAGAACGCGAACGGTGCGAAGGGAAGGTCGGCTGGCCCTAGGGTTCGGCCAAACACTTTCTGGCTCTGCTCGGGCCACATTTTCTCAGGTTAATAGAATGGGCCTTCTAGAAGAAGAATTGGATGGGCCCATTAGTTGGACGTGGAGAATTTAAACAGAATTGAAAGAAATGGCATGGAAATCGATTAGATTTACCACGTCAAATTCTTTTTTGTATCCTTTTGGGAATCAAGAAATAATTTGAGTCGGTGCCCATTCACTTTGAATAGTTGACTGTCATTACCTTGGAGTGTGATTGCTCCATGGGATGAAGTCTCTACTACAGTGAAGGGTCGTTCCCATTTACTTCTAAGCTTCCCATGTCCAAAGAGTTTAACCCTAGAGTTAAAGAGTAAAACTTTATCTCCAGGTTTGAACTCTTTGGCGTAATCCTCTTATCGTGCCATCTTTTGGTTCTCTCTTTATAAATTCTGGCACTGTGGTACGCCTTATCTCTCCATTCCTCCAACTCAGAGATTTGCTTTAATCGGTGATCTCCAGCTTCGTTAAGGTTCATGTTCCACTGCTTGATGGCCCAATACGCTCTATGTTCCAATTCTACAGGAAGATGACAAGTCTTCCCATTAACAAGTTGGAAAGGAGACATGCCGATAGGTGTCTTGTAGGAAGTACGATACGCCCACAATGCGTCGGGTAGCTTTTGCTTTCATCCCGTTCCCATTTCCAAGACAGTCTTTTGCAGAATATTCTTAATTTGTTTATTAGATGTTTCTGCTTGATCACTTGTCTGTGGGTGGTATGCGGTAGCAATGTTATGCTGGACTCCAAGTTCCCTTAAAATGTTTCAAAAGGTCTTATCTATGAAATGAGACCCTCCATCACTTATGACCATACGGGGAGTTCCAAAGCGTGGGAAAATGATCTCATGGAACATTTTCCTTGCTTGCTTGGAATCAGCATTTTTGCATGGCAATGCTTCTACCCATTTTGACACATAATCGACGGCAACCAGAATATACTCGCAATCATAAGACCTAGGAAAAGGTCCCATGAAATCGATACCACATACATCAAATAATTCCACTTGGAGATTGTATGTTAGGGGCATCGCATTGCGAGCAGAGATTCCTCCATGCTTCTGGCATTTCCAACATCTGCGAATGAATTCCTTGGTATCTTCATACATTGAAGGCTAATAGAATCTACTCTGCCAGATCTTTGCCTGAGTACGGTAAACACCGTAATGACCACCATAGGGGCCAGCATGGCATTTCTCTATAATTTTGGTGCCTTCTATTGATGGGACGCACCTTCTAAGAAGGCCATCAGCACATACTCGATAGAGGTAAGGGTCATACCAAAGGTGTCTATGACTCTCATAAATGAGTTTCTTTTTGTTCTCCCATGGTGGTACGTATACCATGACCATAAAGTTCACGATATCCGCATACCAAGGGTGAGAGTCTGTCACCTTAAGGAGCATATCATCTCGTAGGAAGTCATTGATAGGTATGTCCATGGTTTGTGTGACTTCCATACGTGAAATATGATCTGCTACTGAATTCTCTACTCCTTTCTTATCTCTTATTTCCAGATAAAATTCTTGGAGTAGAAGAATCCATCGAATTAGCCTGAGTTTAGCATCCTTTTTGGTAAGCAGATATTTCAAAGCAGCATGGTCTGTGTATACTATGACCTTTGCTCCAACCAAATAGGATCTAAACTTGTCGATAGCAAAAACTTTTGCTAGGAGCTCTTTCTCAGTTGTGGCATAATTGAGTTGGGCTCCTGTCAGAGTTTTGCTAGCGTAGGCTATTGTGTGATGCTTTTTATCTTTGGTTTGGCCTAAGACCGCACCAACAGCAAAGTCACTGGCATCACACATGATTTCGAATGGCAGCGTCCAATCAGGAGGTTGGATAATTGGAGCTGAGATGAGTGCCTTTTTGAGTATATCAAATGATTTAAGGCATTCATCATCAAAATCAAAGGGAGCTTCTTTAGCTAATAGGTTGGTGAGGGGTCTAGCGATTTTGGAGAAATCCTTGATAAATCGTCGGTAGAACCCCACATGACCTAAAAAGCTGCGGATTTCCTTAACATTGATAGGAGGTGGAAGTTTTTCAATAACTTCAATTTTAGCCCTGTCCACCTGTATCCCTCTCTCGGACACCAAGTGTCCAAGAACGATGCCTTCCCGAACCATGAAATGGCACTTTTCCCATTTAAGCACATGGTCCTTCTCCTGGCATATTTGTAAGACCCTGTCTAAATTTTCCAGACAATGATCGAAAGTTTTTCCATAGACTGAGAAATTGTCCATGAAAACTTCCATGATATCCTCGATCATGTCTGAAATATAGACATCATGCATCTCTGGAAAGAGGCAGGAGCGTTACACAGTCCAAAGGACATACGCCGGTAGGCATAGGTCCCATAAGGACATGTGAACATGGTCTTACTTTGATCATCGGGATGTATAGGAATTTGATGATATCCCGAATACCCATCAAGGAAACAGAAGTAGGAGTATTTTGCCAATCGCTCTAACATCTCATCGGTGAAGGGCAATGGAAAATGGTCTTTCCTTGTTGCCTTGTTAAGTTTTTGGTAGTCGATGCACATCCTCCATCCTGTGACGGTCTATTGGGGAATTAATTCATTTCTCTCGTTTTGAACGACCGTCATACCTCCCTTCTTAGGCACTACTTGAACTGGACTTACCCATTCACTATTAGGAACAGGGTAAATAATCCCGGCATGCAGAAGTTTCAAAACTTCTTCCTTGACAACTTCCCGCATCGCATTATTCAATCGCCTTTGAGGTTCCCTTGAGGGGACACTCTCAGGGTCAATAGGAATGCGATGGGTGCATAACGCTGGACTAATTCCCTTGAGATCCTGAAGTGAATATCCGAAAACAGCTCTATGCCTTTCTAACATGGCTATGAGTTTGAGCGTTTGATCATCTGAAAGCTTATCACTTATGATGACAGGGGCATCCAAATCGCCATTTAGAAAGGCATAACGTAGGCCTAGAGGTAGAATATTGAGCTCAACAAGAGATTTTGGGGAGGGCTCTTCTTTTGGCAATTCAATTTCCTCCTGAAATTCATCCTCCTCTTGGATGAAGTCTTCTTCTCCTTTAATTTCAGGGGGTTCTAAAAATTGAAGAGTCCTAACCTCCTCCAATGGCTCATCTTGGATGGGTGATTTTGTAGATGTGTTCTTTGAACGCAGAATAGGTATGGAGAAATTTTTCCCTCCAAGATTGATATTGAGGCTTCCTTCCAATAGAACTTCCATGAGAAATTTCTCTATGGGAAGCTGTAAGGATCGAATGCCCAAGAGGGGGGGTGAATTGGGCTTCTTTTCAAAAATCAAAACAATAAAACTTAATTACTAAAAGCCCAATTCCCTACGCAAACGACCTATGCATTCAAGTAAATAGTAACTTTGCGGTATATAAAATGCATAAGTGTAGGGTGAGAGAAAGAGAATGCAAACTCCCGAGGAGACACGAAGATTTATCCCGTGGTTCGGCAATATCGTCAAGATCTTCCTACATCCACGTTGTGGCACCCACCAAAGGGTATAGCCACACCCAAGTCACCGAGACTAGGGATCTTCACTATTCTTCTCCGTTCGCCAACCTCGGCAAGGTGGAGCTCAAGCCTTGTACAACTTGGATCCTCCGGGCTTTCACAATCGTCTTGGCAAGCTCCGGAAGTCTCTCTCAATTACAAACACCAAGGGACACTCCCTTACAGCTCTAACTACACTAGAGATTCCAATCACCAAGAATGGAGGCACACAAGCACTATCTCTAGCTAGTTCTAGCCTATCTCTTGGTTTACAAGTGGTGAAAATGATATGGAAGTGGTAGCTCAATGCCTTGAATGCTTGGTAAGGTGTAGAGTAAGTCTGGGCTTCAAGTCTTGTCGAATAGACACGTTGAAGGGGTATAAATAGCCAGCCTCCATGAAATAGCCGTTGGAAAAGTAGGCTGACATCACTGTTCTGCGAACACCGGATGATCCGATGCTCTCCCTTCTATTATCATCGGTCAAGTTCACTTTAGCTGATGTCATTGTGTCAGATATGATCGTTGTTAGACCGATGTTGCACTTGTCTTCTCATCGGATGATCCGGTGGCACTTCCTCCAGAATTAGTTCAAACTTGATGCTTACTGGAGTGATTGACCGATGTGTTCAAAGGTTGTACATCAGATGATCTGGTGCTACACTTGGTCCAAGGATATTGCATACTGTACTGATGGACTGATGTAACATTGCCCTTAACATCGGATGATCCGGTGAGTACTTTGTTCTGAGGTCTTCTTCTTCTGCTGAATCAACTCAACCGATGTGTTGTTCTCTGGAAACATCGGTTGATCCAGTGAGTTGATTTTGTTTTCTTCGAGTTGTTCTAAGTGATTCTTTTGTATTTTGCTTGATTGACCTCTTAGACATTTGTTGGAAATATACTTCTGATGATTTTCAAGCATTGAGTGTTATCAATTATGGTTGAATAACTTTGACATATGAGCTTTTACTTCTAATCTTTATAACATTGATTGATCTCATAAAGTGATTGTTTAGGGGTCTCCAATGATTAGTAGTTGATGTTCATATTCATATAGATTTCATTTAATTGAGTGATATGGGAGACCTTGCATCCACAAATTCATTAGTAAAATCCAATGGTTGTCATTAATCACCGAAACCATACCTCATGGGGGCATAGATGCTTTCAATCTCCCCGTTTTTGGTGATTGATGACAACACAACATGTGAAGCATAATAGTAATGAATTTGATAGTACGATACTTAAGAAGATATGCAATGAGTACAAGATATGGCACGATAAACTTGAAGACTCAAAAGAGATTAATAACGCGAAAGCTCAATCGATCAATAACTCAAGAGAATAAGTGGCACATGAACACTCAATGAATAGCAAATGAGTAGCAAAAACACCAAATTACAAAAGATATAGATAGAGACTCTGACTCCCCCTACAGCTAGGACACTCCCCATGAGGCTAAGCTATCCTCCCCCTATCTCTCCCCTAACTCTTCTCCCCCTTTGGCATCAAGACACCAAAAAGGAATCGGAGTACCTAAGAATCCTGAGTGCTCAGAGAGATGACGAACTAGTCACCGTCGGGGGTGCTGTCGTCGGAGCTGCTGCCTGCTGCTGCGGCTGAGGCTGGAGTAGAAGTGGAGGGAGCTATAGGAGCCGTAGGAGCCGCTGTCGGTGCCTGCTGAATTGGAGCTGCTGGCAACGGGGCACTGACAACGGATGCTGGCGTCTGCTGGAACAACGTCATAGCCGGCAGTGGAGAGTGGATTGGTGCGCTTGGATCAAGCAGTGGAGACATGCTGATCGCCGGGATCAGCGTGGTCGGCACTGGAGCTGTGATGAGTAGGTTTAGGCCCGATCTTCCGAAAGGTATGTCGATTGGGGTGGAGAACTCGACATTGATGATCCGCGGCACTCGAGCGGTTCGAGTACCCTTGCAATCACTACACCACGGCTCCGTTGGTTATCAACCGTGCTGCACACATTTGACCTCGCCAAGAAGGCTAATCCCTGCAAGTGCAACCGAGAACACGAGCAAGAACGTAGAAGACACGATCGGAAATCGTGAAGTTGGGGTCTCACAAACCGTAGAACGGCGATTTTATTGATCTAAGCAAAACCCACCGAATATGACTGGCGGCTGCAGTATTTATAGGCTAGGGTTCGACCAAAACACGATTAGACGCGTCCCTAATGGACTCTTACGGGATACAAGGCCCAAAGGCCCGATTCGGTGGCACAGCACCGGACAGAAATCTGGACTCGAATTGTTTCGACCATTCCCAATGACACCGGAGGAATTTTGAGGTGGGACCAGAACCATTGGAAATTTTATCTTCTACTCTTTCCGTGCATATGTAGAACGTCGAAAACGGAGTCCGTATGCCTCCTGGGCGTCTGTTTTAAGGTGGACTGCTCCTGGAATCCGAGTTGAACTCGAGTCCGAGTTGTAAACTGTTTCCATCAACTTGTGGACGTCCCAGGTGGTTCTCCAAGCTCCCAAGGCCTCCTTCCTTCACTTGTTGATCCTCTCCATTATTCCTAATAACAATTAAATCATCACATAGCAATCTATTCTCAAAATCACATGCAAAAGAAGTTAAGAACGAATTCACCTGCTGATTTAATAACCGTGCCCGTGCTCTTGTGATTGGTCCTTGCAGTCCAATGCGCGTCTCTGCTGTTGTGATGTCCTCATCATCCTCCCCCTCTTGAATTGGAGTCGTCCTCGACTCAAGTTCATCTTCTTCTCCCAAGTACGGTCGCAGATCTGAAATGTTAAATGTAGGACTAACTCCAAAATCGGGAGGCAATTCAAGCTTATATGCATTATCATTAATCTTTTCAACGATCTTAAAGGACCAGCAGCTCGTGGCATAAGTTTAGATTTTCTCAAGTCGGGAAATCGCTCTTTTCTCAAATGTAACCACACCAAATCACCCGGTTCAAGTTTTACTTCTTTTCTACCTTTACTACCTGCAATCCTATACTTCTCATTCATCATTTCAATATTTTTCTTTGTAGTTTCATGCATCTTAAGAATGAATTCAGATCGTTGTGTAGCATCCAAATTTATAGTTTCAGAAGGAGGCAAAGGTAGTAAATCAATAGGAGAACGGGGATTGAAACCATACACTACCTGGAATGGACTTACCTTTGTCGTGGAGTGAACGGATCTGTTGTAAGCAAATTCTATATGTGGTAAACACTCCTCCCATAACTTCAAATTTGTTTTCAAGACAGCCCGCAACATAGTGGATAAAGTACGATTAACTACCTCGGTCTGTCCATCCGTCTACGGGTGACATGTAGTTGAAAACAGCAACTTGGTTCCCAATTTATACCACAAAGTTCTCCAAAATGACTTAAAAATTTTGCATCACGATCAGAAACAATGGTATTTGGCACACCATGTAAACGAACAATTTCTGTCATAAATAAATCAGCAATGTGTGAGGCATTATCATTCTTATGACAAGGTATAAAGTGTGCCATTTTGGAAAATCGATCAACAACTACAAAAAAAATATCCCTCCCCCTCTTAGTCCTAGGCAATCCCAAAACAAAGTCCATAGAAATATCCTCCCAAGGTACACTAGGAACAGGAAGAGGCATATAAAGACCATGTGGGTTAAGGCGAGACTTAGATTTGTTACAAGTAGTGCATCGTGACACGTAGCGCTCGACATCACGCCTCATCTTTGGCCAAAAGAAGTGTGTGGACAGCACATCTTCAGTTTTCTTCACTCCAAAATGTCCCATCAAACCTCCTCCATGTGCTTCCTGAAAAAGCAATAGACGAACGGAGATAGCTGGAACGCATAGCTTGTTAGCACGATAGAGGAGACCCTCTCGCAGCACATATTTATTCCAAGTTCTTCCTTCTCTACAATTTTCAAAAGCATCTTTGAAGTCCAGATCAGTAGGATATAATGCTTTAATTGTTTCCAAACCAAAGATGTTATGATCAAGTTGGGACAGCATGGTATAACGCCTAGATAATGCATCGACAATGATATTTTCCTTCCCTTTCTTATGCTTAATGATGTATGGAAACGACTCTATGAACTCAATCCATTTAGCATGTCGTTTATTCAGATTAGTTTGACACTTAAGATACTTCAATGATTCATGATCGGAATGTATGACAAACTCCTTAGACCAAAGATAATGTTGCCAAGTTTGTAATACACGTACTAAGGCATACAATTCCTTATCATAAGTGGAATAATTCAGAGAAGGACCATGAAGTTTTTCACTAAAGAAAGCAACGGGTTTACCTCCTTGTATGAGAACGCCTCCAATACCAATGCCGCTTGCATCGCATTCTAGCTCAAAGGTCTTGTCAAAATCAGGAAGTTGTAGTAATGGTGCTTGTGTAAGCTTCGATTTGAGAGCATCAAAAGCTTGTTGCTGCTGTTCGCCCCATTGAAATGGAACTCCCTTCTTCGTTAGCTCATGTAGAGGTGCTGCAATGGTGCTGAAATCCCGCACAAAGCACCGATAAAAACCTGCAAGGCCAAGAAAACTTCGAACCTGTGTGACGGTTGTTGGGGCTGGCCAGCTGGTGATTGCTTCAATTTTTGCCTCATCCATCTCAATTCCCTGCGAGGAAACGACATAGCCAAGAAACGAGACTCGATTGGTGCAAAAGACGCACTTTTCGAGGTTACCAAACAAACGTACATCTCTCAAAACAGTAAAAACAACACGTAAATGATCAAGATGTTCATCATATGACTTGCTGTAAATGAGGTTATCATCGAAGTAAACCACCACAAATTGTCCAATGAAAGCACGTAAAACCTCGTTCATTAATCGCATAAAGGTGCTGGGTGCATTAGTTAAACCAAAAGGCATGACTAACCACTCATAAAGTCCAAACTTGGTTTTAAATGCAGTTTTCCATTCATCTCCTAGTGCCATTCTAATTTGGTGGTAACCACTACGCAAGTCAATTTTTGTGAAGATGATAGCACCACTCAATTCATCAAGCATGTCATCTAATCGAGGAATAAGATAACGATATCGAATGGTGATGTTATTAATCGCTCGACAATCAACACACATGCACCAACTACCATCTTTCTTAGGAACCAAAAGAATAGGAACGGAACAAGGGCTAAGGCTTTCACGAATGTACCCGCGGTCCAAAAGATCTTGGACTTGTCGCTGAATTTCCTTAGTTTCTTGTGGATTCGCCCTGTATGCTGCACGATTTGGCAAACTTGCTCCTGGAATCAAATCGATCTTGTGTTCAATGCCTCTCATCGGTGGTAAACCAGGGGGTATCTCGGAGGGAAAGACATCCTCAAACTTCTGCAAAAGGTTAGCAACAACAGGGGCAATGCAATAGACGATTCATGAAGTGAAAACATGGCTTCTTTGCAAACTAAAGCATAGCACATCCCCTTGGCATCGAATAAATCAGCAAGTTCAGATTTAGTTGCGAGCAACGATGGTGATTTTAACTTAATAACTTGCTGTTTTCCAGATTCTAATTTTGTTGCTTTGCCCTCACGAATTTTACTCTTCTCAAAATGCACAATTTCAGCAGGAGTCATGGGGAGCAAAGTGATTTTCTTTCCCTTATGCATGAGAGTATATTTATTGGTTCTACCATGATGAATAGCATCTGTATCAAATTCCCAAGGACGACCCAATAAAAGAGAACAAGCATCCATTGGAACAACATCAAAATCAGCAAAATCATGGTATGAACCAATTGAAAAATGTATTCTCGCTGTTTGTGTTACCCGAACCTTACCGCTGTTTTTGAACCATTGAATGTGGTACGGATGAGGGTGTGCTCTTGTTGTCAAACCGAGTTTCTTCAGCTACCTCCATCAATTATAGTGTGTACACGACAGTCCTTGATGACGAGAAACATGTGGAACAGGTTGTGTCGTTGTAGCTTGTCATCGGTCTCCACTTTGGAGCTCAAGGCACGCTGCACAATGATGCTCCTATAGTTCTCCGTCGCCGCTGTACCAAGTACCTCTTCTTCGGTGTGTTCGTCATTTAGATCTGTAAAGTCAGTAGAAAGAGAATATTCATCTTCAATATCCGAAGTACTATCATACCCGCCATCATCGCGTGCTATGTATGCTCGTTTGCTCGGGCAATCTCTCATCATATGACCAAGTCCCTGGCAGCGGTGACACTTAATGTCGGAAGTACGACCCGTAGAAGGAGTGGACGACGAAGGCTTGAATGATGTCGCCTTGCTGCCTTCCGGCACGCGAGAAGGTGGAGCAGAAGGTATAGTTCGTTGGCCGCCATTGGGTGGTGTAGTCGCTGCACGGGGGGTCGAAGATGGTGTTGTTTTGGATGGTGTAGTCGCTGCACGCGGCGTGAAGCTGCTCCTCGTGCGTTGTTGCTGTTGTTGTCGGCCCTGCAATTCTTTTTCTGCCAACATAGCAAGCTGAAACAATCTATTAACAATATCATATTCCTTGTAATCAACAATGTCCTGAATTTCACGCCTCAACCCCCCATAAAAACGAGCTATTTTATCATCCATGTCCTCTACTACCCCACAACGCAGCATACCCTTTTGTAACTCTTGATAATACTCCTGTACGGACATGTTACCTTGGTCTAAACACTGCAATTTTTTGCGAAGGTCCCGCTGAAAAGATGGAGGAACAAATCGAACACGCATAGCTTCCTTTAATCTATCCCATGTTGGAGGATCAGTTCTAGTTTTAATAAGTTCATTCCACCATATGATAGCAAAGTCCTTAAACTCACTAGTGGCTTGGTGAACTCTATGTTGTTCAGGAACAAGATGGGAATTAAATTTTTGCTCTACTGTCATCTCCCAATCAAGATAAGCCTCAGCATCATAAGCACCAGAAAAGGAGAGTATAGTAAATTTCACTTTAGAAAAAGGATCATCAGGAGGGCAATTATAATTGTTATGATTATTACCTCCCATACCTCGACGATAAAGTGGCAGTCTTGGCTGATTATTGTGATTTTCCAGTTCATCATAAGCATTGTCTTCTTGTCTTCCAGGGAGAGGCAACCGAGCCTCAAAAGTATTCATCCGAAGAGCAAGGTCATCCAGTTGGCGAGTCAAGTTCGCCAATGACTCCTCCGTTGCTGCATTGTATTTGGCAAACATATCCGTCATGGTTTTCATCATATCACGTAAGTCAGCATGTTGAACACATTCGTCATTATTTTCTTCTCCTGCCATTGTTAGTAGAAAACAAAAGACAACAAAAAAAATATGTTATCCCTATCAACTACAGTGACAATGTGGATGGTGGAAGAAAACAATCTCTCTCGCTCAAGCATCTTACCACGCTCTTACAAGTGTTCTTACCGACACAGCAGGTGGTGTGGACGGTGAGATGAGCCAATGAAGCGTGGGGTGATTGCAAAGGTACTTATTATGCTCAAGAGAAAGGTGGAGCTTGGATGGCACAATATGGTGCCTAATAAGCAGAAAATCGTTAATAGCTAAACAAAGTTGAATAAGTATTCAATGTAGGAAACTGTTGCTGGTCAACCGAGTGCCCTAGAGCCTAGCACAACACAAGGAAGTATCAAGGCAAAAGAAAGACATAATGATATAACCAACAAAACAGCACCAAGTGGTATAGGCCAATTGCTTTAATATGCGTGCTCTTCACTATTTTTTTGTAATATTTTTTTGATATTTTTTCTTTACTCAGGAGCACAAATATAGGAAGCACACAAATTTGCAGCTCAATTGGATGTAATATGCGGCCTATAGAAAATCAAGAATATTCTTTAAAATTCGTGCTGAAACTTCGGAGGCCGGATAGCCTATCTTCCGAGGGGAATTTGGACAATCTAATTTCGCCGAATGCGGCTACGCTGCGGAAAATCGGATGCGAAATTTTGCGTAGATGAATTTGAAAAAAAATCGCCCGATTTCGAGTTCGTATGCGAAAGTTATGGCCGTTTTAAGGTAGGCTGTCCGAGTTACGTTTTTTTTGGATGTTGATTCCAACTCGGTTTGAGAACAGAACTCGCAATCGGATATGAAAACGATCGGGAATTTGCCTAGCAACTAATGGGGTGGTGTGTGATTATTCAAGGATGAGTGGCACAAAGGTTTGTCACCTAATCTAGGGCTGGCGACACGGGAGTTCACGCAAGGCGGCTAGCTAGGGCAAACCGATGAACGTGATAGATCGGTTTGTTATTTAGGGATTGTGGAATAGGTGTCGAACAGCAAGAAAACAAGGACGAAACACGATAACTAGGACCCAAAACACAAAGCTAAACCAGCAACAAGACTCAACCACACGAATGCAAACTCAACAATGCAAACTGAAAAACGAAACTGCAGGCACTATAGTCTAGGAAGCGGTAAAAACGATCTAATTTTTTTGTGGCTTTTCTGTGGACTCTAGGTACGAAACAAAATCGATCTAATGGAAGGAAGGAAAACAAAGATACCTAACGGGCAACCTGGAAATCTGATACCAATTGATGAGTAGGTTTAGGCCCGATCTTCTGAAAGGTATGTCGATTGGGGTGGAGAACTCGACGTTGATGATCCGCGGCACTCGAGCGGTTCGAGTACCCCTGCAATCACTACACCACGGATCCGTTGGTTATCAACCGTTCTGCACACGCTTGACCTCGCTAAGAAGGCTAATCCCTGCAAGTGCAACCGAGAACACGAGCAAGAACGTAGAAGACACGATCGGAAATCGTGAAGTTGGTGTCTCACAAACCGTAGAATGGCGATTTTATTGATCTAAGAAAAAACCACCGAATATGACCGGCGGCTGCAGTATTTATAGGCTAGGGTTCGACCAAAACACGATTAGACGCGTCCCTAATGGACTCTTACGGGATACAAGGCCCAAAGGCCCGATTCGGTGGCGCAGCACCGGACAGAAATCTGGACTCGACTTGTTTCGACGATTCCCAATGACTCCGGAGGAATTTTGAGGTGGGACCAGAACCATTGTAAAGTTTATCTTCTCCTCTTTCCGTGCATATGTAGAACGGCGAAAACGGAGTCCGTATGCCTCCTGGGCGTCTGTTTTAAGGTGGACTTCTCCTGGACTCCGAGTTGAACTCGAGTCCGAGTTGTAAACTGTTTCCATCAACTTGTGGACGTCCCAGGTGGTTCTCCAAGCTCCCAAGGCCTCCTTCCTTCACTTGTTGATCCTCTCCATTATTCCTAATAACAATTAAATCATCACATAGCAATCTATTCTCAAAATCACATGCAAAAGAAGTTAAGAATGAATTCACCTGCTGATTTAATAACTGTGCCCGTGCTCTTGTGATTGGTCCTTGCAGTCCAATGCGCGTCTCCGCTGTTGTGATGTCCTCATCAAGCTGCAGCTGGAGCAAGGACAGGCGGGGGTGGAGCAAAGCCTGGCAGCTGCGACGGCAGGGTAATCCCGGTCTGGGTGTAGAGGTTGGTTATCAACCCCATGATGCCCATCATCGCCTGCTGCGTCTGCTGCTGCTGGTCGAGGGAGCGCTGGTGCATCTGATCTATCAGCCCAGTCAGCCTGTCTGTGTCCTCTCACCTCTCACAGTCGATCTGGCGCTGCATCTCCTGCTGCTGCTGCTGGAGCTCCAAAAGACGTGATGCCTGCTCAGCTCGGGCCTGCTTAGCTGCAAGCCGGTCCAGGTGCTGCTGCTCAACCATCTGCTGTAGGAGTGAAGTAAGATCGGACGGCTGAGAGACCTTTGCCTCTGAGACGGGAGGTGGAGTAGGAGGGGGCACAGTCGAGCCTCCAGCCTCTGCGTCATGCTGCCTGGGTGAGGGAGGAGGTGGGAAGTACTCCTCAACGCTGTCATCCGTGTCGCTCTCGGACCATATATGCTGAAGTCCTCACCCTGAACCTCCGCCTGATCAAGCCTCTCATCTTCCTTCTCCAGATCTGACCAATCCTCCTCGGATAGTCGAGCACGGACCTGACGCACGACTGGACGACCAAGGCGGCGGTCTCCAGGAGCTTGAGCACGGTAGTGGCTGAACCGTGTGACACTCTCGTCAGTGAGACTGTCACGCACGGCAGACCCCTCAGGAACAACCATGGAGAGCAAGTAGCTGATCCAGTGTCCAAACACAAGCTGCCTCATCATGCCAACTCAATCACTGATCACATCCTCCATCTCACATATGATGATGTCCACAATATCGAACTCCATCCCGGTATCCGGACCTCGGCAAAAGTGTGCGGCGCAAGGCAAGGTGCACTGTGCGCGTAGCTGGAGTCAGCAGTGCCGGTACCCTTGGCTGGTCTGGAGAGAAAGACGGTGCAAACAGAGAGCGTATCTCGTCCAGTGGTGGTGCCACTCCTCCAGTGAGCGGCCTCCTCGGCCGGTCTGCCTATCCATACACTCTCTCGTGCAAGCAAGTGTCGTGGAGATCCACTCCTAGCAGCTGTGCCAAAGTCTGTCTCGTCAAGTGATGGTGATGGCCCATGAACATGAAGTCTATAGATCTGCAGCCTTCAGAGACATAGAGGGTAGCGTAGAATACGTGGACCCAGTCCTCCTCGTAGGCGCTCCTCTCGTAGGACATCAGCTCCACCAGCCCTCTATACCTCTCAAAGTAGGGGCTTATCTCTGTCTCGGCCGCCAGGGCAAGCTGATCCCAATCCAGAAAGTTGTGCTGGAAGAGCATATGGCCTCGGTGTCTAAAGGTCTCGTATAGCAACGCCTGAGTCAAGGTCCAAAAGCGGCTGTCCACAAGTGCCTCTCTGGGCTGCAGGAACCACTCCTCAAGCAAAACGCTCCATCTGAGTCTTCTGAGCTGCTTGGCCTTGATCTTCCTGTAATCTGTCAGCCGGACACCCTCACCAACACGGACATTGGTGTCCATCTCGTAGATGGCTCTCTGGGCCGCCCTGTCCTCTCGAAGATCGGCAGCAGATGGTCTCGAATGTGGTACTGCCGCGGGATGACCCCCACGGGTCCTGGCTGAGCGACAGCGAACAAGCGGCACTTCCGGCTCTTCTTCTTCCTCGGACTCATCTAGCACGGGAGGCTGCCTCGGATGAGCCTCGCGGATCCTCAATGATCCTCCTCGGCCACGCTCTCGCTCCTCGGCGGCGCGAGCGGCCATCAAAGCCTTCTTATCCTCCTTCGACAACTTTTGCTTCTTTGCGGCCGGCTCCACAATGGCCTTGCCCTTTCCCTTCTTGTCACGAGCCATTGTGATGAGGCAAGTGACAATGCGCGTGAATGAAGTCGACGATGTCAAGCACACGGAACGGCGACACGAAGATCGTCGTGACCACAAACCCTAGCGGCATGGTGGCGGCCGTAGAGGGAGGCACCACGACGACGCAGAGGGCGGTGGTGCGCCTGTTCTTGGGGCGGCGGCGGTCGGCGGCGCTTGGGTGGAGCGGCTGCGGCGGTGGCGCTGGAGGAAGCGGCGGCGGCGGTGCTGCTGCCGTGGTGCGGCGGCGGCCGGAGGGCGAGGGAGCGGCGGCGGCGGAAGGGCGAGCGAGCGTTGGGGTCGGGGAGAGAGAAAGGAGGGAGGCGAGGGGGTGTTTAAAAAGTGGGTCCTGACCCTAGCTTCAAATTTAACACCGGATGAGCCGACATTAAAAGATGGGAGCATCGGCCGAATGGCATAGTAAGGGTATTCAAAAAGGTACCATTGACACCGGATGGTCCGACGTGGAAGGGAATAGCATCGGTGGATTTCAGCACAGTTCCAGAAATGTGAACATCAGATGCATCGATGTTTCTCAGAAGGAACTCGTCGGTTGATTTGTGTTACTGACTGAGCTGACCCTTGGATTTTGAACACCAACTGAACCGATGATGGTCTGGCCTAAGCATCGGATAATCCGATGACTACAAAACAGCAACATCCCATTTATGTCCTTTGACCAAACAAACAAACAATGAGAAACACATGTCTCAGGACTTTTTGGGCAACCCCTTACCCCTCAAAAATCTAATTGCCAATAACTTGGCTAAGCCTTAAAGCAAATAGAACACCGAGAAAATAGGGAGGAAATTATCCAAATAAAATGTAAGGCCCATGCTCTGTGAGCTAGAGGATGAGGCCTTCTATCTCTTAAAAGCATGTTCCTTTAGGCATTAACGCACCTAACATTTTGTTCTTCCCACATCATATGAGTTGAGATATTGCATTTCAAACAAGTCTCTTTCTCATGAGGTGGGTTACCCTTTGTGACAATCTACCTTATGCAATGCCAAACAATTTATAATGCAAGAAATTTAAATATGAGTGAAAGTCTATATGGCAGGCATCATGCAAGACATAAAGTAAATCTATCTTGCTAAGTTTGAACCTTTGAAAGGCTTCTTCAGGGAGAGCCACTCTCCAATCCTTGGGGAAACCCAAAAGGAACCTCCATCCCAAGCTAAACCTTGCTCACCCCTATCCTTTGAAAGTTAGACAAGACCTATATGAGATGCATTCTTACATGGCAACTTACATGACGTTTGATGCATCTAGCACATTTAATTCACTTCTTAGCCTAGAAAAAGTCTTCTCATCAAGTGGTTTAGTGAAGATATCGGCCAATTGTTCTTTGGACCTAACACCTCGCAATGAGATGTCTCCCTTAGCTTCATGGTCCCTCAAGAAATGATGGCGAATATCAATGTGCTTAGTGCGGGAGTGTTGAACGGGGTTTTTAGCTATCTTAACCGCACTTTCGTTGTCACAAAGGAGAGGCACACAACCATGTTTAACACCAAAGTCCAAAAGGGTTTGCTTCATATAAAGAGTTTGGGCACATTTAGAGTACTACAAGCCCACACTAGGGGTATGCTTAAGATACCTAAGTATCCTAAAGACCGCCTTCCGATGCGATTCTTTAGGTGCCGCTTGAAAGCGAGCACACAAGCAAACATGATATCGGGCCTAGATGCAGTAAGATAAAGCAATGAACCAATCATAGAACGGTAGTTAGATTACCGTCCTTATCCGCGTCGAGATGACAATTTGTTGCCATTGGAGTGCTTCTTGAGCTACAATCTCCTATCTCAAATTTCTTCAAGAGGTCCATGGTATACTTTTTTTGATAGAAGAAGGTCCCCTCTTGAAGTTGCTTGATTTGAAATCCAAGGAAGAAGTTGAGCTCTCCAATCATTGACATCTCGAATTCCCTAGAAATCATTTTGCCAAACTCATGGCTAAGAGCTTCGTTAGTTGAACCAAAAATAATATCATCGACATAAATTTGACAAATGAATAATTCTCCGTCGATGTGTAGATGTTGGAACTTGAAGCTCCCCCTTGATCATGGCTCTCCTCAACTTTAGGCTTGTCACAACAACATCATTCTTGCTAAAGGTGCACGTTAGCCAAAGATCACAAAATTTGTGCAATAGAAAGCAAATTGAAACTAAGTGACTTACCATGCAACATGTTTGAAATAAATAAACCATGTGAAAAATACAATCTTACCAAACCGAATTACCTTCCCCTTAGAATTATCACCAAATGTGACTTGATCATGATTGTCTGGATCCTTCATGGAGGTGAACATACCATCATTGCCGGTCATGTGTTGAGTGCACCCGCTATTAAGTACCCAATGCTTTCCACCGGCTTTGTAGTTCACCTACACACATGAATTCAATTTTTTATTTTTGGCACCCAAGCCAACTTAGGTCCTTGTATATGTGATACAAGTGTCTTTGGGACCCAAAGTTGCTTGGGGAGCTTCCCCTTCATGCACTTTATGTCCTTGCCAATGAACCTTGCTTTGACCTTGCCATGTACTTTACTCAAGAGGTAATAATGATCATTGAAAGTAGATTTGTAGTTAGTAGGCAATTTTGGAGAAGGTCGGTTAGGAAGAGGACACTCCCTTGTATGGTGACCGGTGATCTCACAATGTTGGCAATAGGAACCAACTTCTTTGATGAAGCTTGTTCTTAGCTCCGGTGAGGGCACCTTTCCTTTGTTAGGCACCGGGAAGGATCCAAGTCCTCTTTTGTTGAAGGCCTTTGCTTGTTGGAAGAGGATTTCCTTGTGCTTGACTTCTACTTTTGATAGTCTAGCCACACTAGTGCGGAGACTCTCAATTTCTTCCAACAAGTCCTCTTCCCTAGCATTTTCTTTCAAAGGCAAAGACTTGTGCAAGACATTAGTGGCATGAGAAGTAATGGATACCTTATCATTAAGAGTTTTTTTATTCATATTTTTTAACTCTAGATCAAGCGCTTCATAAGCAAGGTTAAGTGTTTGATGTTCTTGTATTAACTCATTGTGCTTTCCAAAGAGTGCTTGGTGAGCTAAGTCAAGCTCATGATTATCAAGCTTAAGTTGAGCTTTATCCTCCTCAATTTGCTTGACATGAGATTTGAGCGTGTCATGCTCCTTAAGTATGCTTTCATACTTGTCAAGCAAATCGAGGTTAGCACTCTCAAGCTTAGCACGAGTTTCTTCAAGAGCCTTGACCTTACTCTTTTCCCTCTTAATGATAGTGTGGTATTCATTTATTAATGAAGTTAAATCGTCGGGGGAAAGCTCATCATCGCTAGATTCATCATATACCTTGGTGTTACCTTTAGCCATGAGGCACATGGGAGGTGGATGTAGAGGTGAGTCATCATTGTTGGCAATGGCAAGGCCGGCCAAACTTTCTTCTTCCGCTTCACTCTCTTCATCACTTGACTCTTCGTCGGTGATCCATTCATTTGCCTCACACATGAACACATTTTGAGGACCATTTCCCTTCTTTGGGAAGAGTTTTGCCTTCTTGCCCTTGTCATGTTTCTTTTTCCCAAAGGATCTTGGTTTGGGCTTGTCCTCTTCATCATCCTCACTATCTTCAAGCTTGCGATGCTTGCTCTTGTGGTTCTCTCTTCTTTTGTCCGGTTTTGGACAATCATAGGAGATATGACCTTGATCACCACAATTATAGCAAGTCTTATTGTCATCTCTCTTTGGTAGAAATGCTTTCTTTTTGGGATCAAAGGTATATCCCTTCTTGGCAATCTTGGAGTTTAAGCGAGAGAACTTTCTCATCATTGATGCAAGCTCATTATCGTCATCTTCACTTGATGCTTGCTCTTCTTCACTTTCGCTAGGCTCAACCACTTTCTTTTTGTTGAGATTTGTTCTCTTGACGGAAGCCTTTAGAGCAATTGTGGTTGAAGATGATTCCTCCATCATCCGAAGCACACTCATCTCATGAGCGTGAATCTCTCCAATAAGTTCCGAAACTTCAATATGGTCAAGAGATTCCTTTTGAAGCATGGAGTTGATGATGTTGTACTTTGGCTTAGGAAGGAGCATGAGAATCTTGCGGTTGATGAGTCCCTTGCCAAGAGAAGCAATTTCAAGAGCATTAATTTCTTCAATAAGCACATTCAAGCGAGAGAACATTTCATTGACATTTTCATGAGGTAGCATTTTAAATTCATCATATTTGGCTTTAAGCATGTGATATTTTAGTTCCTTGACACGAGAAGAGCCCTCATGAATTATTAAGCAAGCCCAAATTTCACAAGCCTTTTCCTTGCTAGCAATCCTAGCAAACACATCTTGACTAATACATTCATAAATTGCATTCCTAGCTTTAGCATCCCACTTAATTTGATCACCAACATAATTGTGCTCACCAAACCCCGCGTGGGTCGCTTCCCATACTTCGGGAGCAATAGCCTCTACATAAGCGCGCATGCGTGCTTTCCAATAGGCAAAGTTCTTGCCCTCGAAGATAGGAACCGAACCCCCAACCTTGGCCATTTTAGCTCTCTAGCGGTGAGGCTAGAATGATCCAATGAGCAACCTTGCTCTGATACCAATTGTAAGGATCGAATGCCCAAGAGGGGGGGAGTGAATTGGGCTTCTTTTCAAAAATCAAAACAATAAAACTTAATTACTAAAAGCCCAATTCCCTACGCAAACAACCTATGCATTCAAGTAAATAGTAACTTTGCGGTATATAAAATGCATAAGTGTAGGGTGAGAGAAAGATAATGCAAACTCCCGAGGAGACACGAAGATTTATCCCGTGGTTCGGCAAGATCGTCAAGATCTTCCTACATCCATGTTGTGGCACCCACCAAAGGGTATAGCCACACCCAAGTCACCGAGACTAGGGATCTTCACTATTCTTCTCCGTTCGCCAACCTCGGCAAGGTGGAGCTCAAGCCTTGTACAACTTGGATCCTCCGGGCTTCCACAATCGTCTTGGCAAGCTCCGGAAGTCTCTCTCAATTACAAACACCAAGGGACACTCCCTTACAACTCTCACTACACTAGAGATTCCAATCACCAAGAATGGAGGCACACAAGCACTATCTCCAGCTAGTTCTAGCCTATCTCTTGGTGTACAAGTGGTGAAAATGATATGGAAGTGGTAGCTCAATGCCTTGAATGCTTGGTAAGGTGTAGAGTAAGTCTGGGCTTCAAGTCTTGTCGAATAGACAGGTTGAAGGGGTATAAATAGCCAGCCTCCATGAAATAGCCGTTGGAAAAGTAGGCTGCCATCACTGTTTTGTGAACACCAGATGATTCGATGCTCTCCCTTCTGTTATCATCGGTCAAGTTCACTTTAGCTGATGTCATTGTGTCAGATATGACCGTTGTTAGACCGATGTTGCACTTGTCTTCTCATCAGATGATCCGGTGGCACTTCCTCCAGAATTGGTTCAAACTTGATGCTTACTGGAGTGATTGACCGATGTGTTCAAAGGTTGTACATCAGATGATCCAGTGCTACACTTGGTCCAAGGATATTGCATACTGTACTAATGGACCAATGTAACATTGCCCTTAACATCGGATGATCCGGTGAGTACTTTGTTCTGAGGTCTTCTTCTTCTGCTGAATCAACTCGACCGATGTGTTGTTCTCTGGAAACATCAGTTGATCCGGTGAGTTGATTTTGTTTGCTTCGAGTTGTTCTAAGTGATTCTTTTGTATTTTTCTTGATTGACCTCTTAGACATTTGTTGGAAATATACTTCTGATGATTTTCAAGCATTGAGTGTTGTCAATTATGGTTGAATAACTTTGACATATGAGATTTTACTTCTAATCTTCATAACATTGATTGATCTCATAAAGTGATTGTTTAGGGGTCTCCAATGATCAGTAGTTGATGTTCATATTCATATAGATTTCATTTGATTGAGTGATATGGGAGACCTTTCATCCACAAATTCATTAGTAAAATCCAATGGTTGTCATTAATCACCGAAACCATACCTCATGGGGACCTAGATGCTTTCAGAATCCCTATCATGATGTCAAAATCTTTGATTCCGAACACGTGAAAATCTAGGAGAGCGTCAACATCTTTGTGTCTAATAGACACTTGTTGTAGAACCCCACCTCCTTCAAGAATGGCTCCAAATGAATCTCGGAAGGATTTGAGTGTTGGTGCCAATGGCACATCACCAAGAATGGCGAGAGCACAAGAATCGGAAATGATATTTGCTCCAACAGTAGGGTTGTATAGGATTCTCATTGGTGTCCCTCTAATAGAACATAAAATGGTAGCAAAAGGTGAAGTCATCCGAAGAATTTTGGGTGAATTCTCGACTTCAGATGTCCATTCTCTGCTCAGGATAGAGGTCAACTCCTTGACCGTCTGACGGACGAACACCCAATCAGGTGGTTCAGGTGGAGTTGGTGGCAATGAAGGTTTCCTATAGCAACAATACTTCAAGGTATTTCCATAATCTTTAAAAAGCTCTTCCTCGAAGTAAAATGGAAACTGCGAGGGTTGAATTTCTTCTACCTTCGTAGTCTCAGGTTAGGGAGAGGATTCCTTTGGCAAGGCTTGGGGTAAACAAGAAATGGGTTCATCCTTGTCCAAGAGTGTATCCTCCGTTCTTGACGCGACTTCCTCTTGGGGAGGCTCATTAAGACTCATAATGAAGGAAGAATTTTCTAGAATTCTGTCCAGAAGATCATTGCCTTCTTCTGGAGTCTTATGGAGGAAAGATCCTCCAGCCGTAATGTCAAGATATAGGGCAGACTCTTTGTTTAATCCCATGAAGAAATGTTGCAAAAGCATTGGATCAGGGATTAACAAATCTGGGCTAGAATTTTTCAAAAGAGAAAATCTATCCCAAGCTGCACCTATGGATTCCTTCTCCATCTGCTGGAAGCATAGTACTTTCTTTTGTAAGGAAACAATTCGGGCAATTGGAAAGAAAGCAAGACAAAACTTGTCTCGTAATTCACTCCAATCACCATTTGTCTTCCCAACATAGTGGTTGTACCATTGTTTGGCTTTTTCCTTGAGGGAAAAAGGAAACAACTTCTATTTGAGAGTTTCCTGTGTCATACCTTTGATTAGAAGGCATGAACACAATTGTTCGAACTCTCGTAGATGGTGGTAAGGGTTTTCACAATCCGTTCCTGAGAAGGATTGTTCCCGAACCATGCCTATAAAGCCAGGGCAAAGTTCATAGTTTGTTGAACAAATAGGTTCCGCCGAAGGAGGTGGCTCACAGAACTTGCCCTTCGAAGCAGAATAAGAAAGAATGGTGGGTTGCTCCATTTATATGGTGGTGGTAAGGCAAGAAAAAGAAAGGTAAGATGATAGATAAGGGGGATATGATACGAGGGTGATCTTGGTTCGAAGATTAACAGCAACCGTCCCCGGCAATGGCACTAGAAATGCTTGTTGGTATTTCTTAACACCACAAAGTTATCCGCAAGCGCACGGAAATACCGTTGTAGCACTTCCCCTTAAAGTGTATTCCCAAGGGTACCGAATCCAAAGAACATGTGTGCTAATCTTTCGAACTAGCTCACCCAAGGACACAAAGTTGTTTGGTAGGCAAGGAACATAGAGGAATTCAAAGTATAGATCCTAATTCAAGGTAGTTTGCAGTAGATGCTTGCTTCGGGCACGGGCTTACTCCTAGCAATACTAGGACGACTCCTGCCAAGAGCCTATGTCATAGCTGAACGTGGAGGATTACGAAGGACAGATAGGGCTGTCACTACCTACTGCCTACCTCTTCAATCCGTGGGTCTACGAGATATCCACTGATGATTTATAACCTAAGCACCACGCTTATGTTTTAAATCACTACTCTAGTTGTTCCGAACACAAAGCTACAACTAGAGCCTCTAATGAATTAAAGAAGTGAACCCACAAGTAACTACTTGTGCAAACTACTATGAATAAAAGATCAAACTTGTATTGAATTCACAAAGGCTTACTTGATTGAGTGAAATCTTTTTAGGGGTACAAGTGTAGAAGAGGGAATTGACAAGCCCAAGCCTCCTTCTCCTAGAATCTTCACCACACTCTCCTTCTACTTTGGTAGCCTCTAGGTCTACTCTAAATCTTTGGAGTGTAGCACTATTCTCACCTTTTGGTGTGTGTGAGAAGTGAGGTGAGGGGGTCTATTTATAGGTGGAGAAGGGTCGGTTCCCACCACAATTAACGCGCGAATCAGTCACCATTGACTCCAGGGAGTCGGGAGGAGCCAACACGTGTCATTTGACCGAGTTTGGCGCCAGGAAGAGGTCAGCCGAACCCCTGGTTCGGCCGACCTGGTTAAGGCTCCCCTCGGGGAGTGCTTCCTCCAGGTGGCTGCCAGGTGGGCCCCTTGATATATATTGGTGCAACACCATTGGATCTCCTCGTATTCTTCTGTTGGTGGGCCATTTGATCCATGTGTTGCCACGTGTCATCGCCTGATTCATTGAAATCCATTTTCATGGATTCATCCCTGCATGTTTTGGTATCTTGGGTAATAATTCACCTGCATACAAATAAACACCAACACTTGTGGAATTGGGTTAGTGTATAACCCTACCACTATGTTTTGTGTTTCTTTTATGCACATTATGAGGTGCATTGACGGTCAAAATATGGTACTTAAGGACCGTAAACACGGGCCTCCCGGGTGATGTCGGAGATGGTTGTCTCGACGGTGCCCACTGTGAATGTATGAAACATTGATGGCGGGCCTTATGGATGTTGCCAGAGCTTGTTGCTTCGACGGCGCCCACTGTCAACGTATGAAACATTGATGGCGGGCCCCTTGGGTGATGCCGGAGCTAGGTTGCTCTAGCGTCATCCATCAACAATGTGCAGTTTGCCGTCAATTATTCATTTTTCCTGCACATGAGAGACAAGAAAAGTAGAAAAATTCATCATCTTGCCTATAGCTTATTTGCGACTTATTGTCCTTCTTTGAATTTTAGATCCTAATAAACTCATTGTGACAATATAAGCATGATGATTAAACTTCCATAGGTCCGTGTGCTTTCCGGACCCGCCTTACTGAGACCCACCAGAATAGGTAGAGTGGTGTACTTAGGGTGCTGGACTAGGCTAAGTCAATAGCGCACTCCGGATGTGTCACTGGCATTTATTTTTAGGTGAGTAGACCATCTAGCAATACTAAGATCCAATAGAAGATTACTAATAAACTTTATATATCACATGAATCTCTAGGACTAACTTTCAAGTGGATTGCACAACATTGCTATTGACAAGAAGGTAAAAGATGGTAAAATAATGAGCATGCGCAAAGTAAATGCATGTAGAATCTACTTTCATATAATTGTATTTCATTATAGGTCCAAATAATATGGGTAGCAAGGGACACAACTAAAGTATAGGATTAAGTTAAGTGTGCTATTCATCTTGGACCAACCCGACTCTATTGATAGACTCTATGAGATACATTTTATACAAATACAGACTCACCTCCGTGCTTCTAAGTATAGAACTTACGGAGATGCTCAATATTCCAGAGATTGGGAAGTGGTATCCCATCCTCTGTTGCCAAGTGAACACATCCAGGATGGGAAACTTTGATAACTCAAAAGGGACCTTCCTACCTGGGGGAAAGTTTGTTCATCTCTTCACGAGTGAGTATTTGCTGCAGCACTAGATCTACTTCTTCCAACTGCCGGCTCCGCACATGCCTTTGATAATACCACCAGAGCACCTGGCAGTATTGCACATTTTGGATAGCTGCTTGGCACCTTGCCTCGTTGACGAGGTCTAAGTCATCACGCCAAAGTTGGCCATGCGTGGCTTCGTTGTAGGTCCGAACTCGGAGAGACCCCATGGAAATTTTCAGAGAAATGACAGCTTCAGCTCCTTATACCATGAAGAAGGGTGTTTCTCCTATTGTTTGGCTGGGTGTTGTCTGGCTCGCCCACAATGCAGACGGAAGCTCTTCTATCCAGTTGGCACCATGCTTCTTCAAGCGCTCATAAATGCTCGTCTTGAGTCCCATTAGTTTTTTTGCGTTTGCTCTCTCAACTTGGCCATTGCTTGCCGGATGAGCTACTAATGCGTAGCTCACAATTATGCCAAGGTCTTCGCAATACTCTTGGAAAGCTGCACTTGTGAATTGGGTTCCGTTGTGAGTGATGAGTCTATTCGGAACTCCAAATCTGTAAACAATGGACTTCAAGAATTTGATGGCAGATTGCCTGTTGATTGTCACAACTGGAGTTGCTTCTAGCTACTTTGTGAACTTGTCAATGGTGACGTATAAGAATTGGTACCTTCCGACGACTTTTGGGAAAGGTCCCAAAATATCCACCCCCCACACAGTGAACACCCATGAGGGAGGAATCATTTGCAGTGATTGCGCCGATGTATGAATTTGCTTCGTGTGGAACTGGCACGCTTCACACTTCTTGACCAGCTCGACTGCATCCTGGAGTGTTGTAGGCCAGTAAAAACCATGTTGGAAGGCTTTACCAACCAGCGTGCGGGATGATGCGTGGTTCCCACACTCGTCTTCATTAATCTCTACAAGAAGCTTGTAGCCCTCTTCCCGGGAAATGCACTGCATTAGAACGCCGTTGGCACCACATCGATAGAGATCCCCTTCTACCAATGTGTATCTTTTAGCCAATCTGACAATTCACTCAGTGGATAAACCATCTTCAGGAAGGATGATGTCTTTCAGGTAGTCCCTAACCTCCGAGATGCATGCATCGGGATTCACTCGAGCTTCTAGACCTTGCGCGCTAGGTTGCTCAAAGCTTCTTGTAGCGCCTACGATCCTTGGTGGACGCCATGGTAATAGGGCCATCGGGATCGCCAGCTTTAGGGTGCTGGTCCTGCCCCCATCACTCAGTTTGACACACTGAGCGGAAGGTGCTAGTAATCTCGTGACAAAAACCTTGTCGGGTGCCTAAGCCCTGGTTGAAGCTTTCATCGAGAGATCATCATCTTCAACGTTGTTGAGACGCTGGACATGACAGAGGTCTAGGACTTGGAAACCTTTCTGCAACTTCTGGACTTCAAGCAAATATGTTGCAAGCTAAGGTTTATTGCAACTACATTGACCTTTGACTTGTTTGACGATGAGTTGCGACTCTCCCTTCACCAGCAGCTGCTGGACGACATATGATAGCGCCAACTCGAGTCCGAAGATGAGAGCGTCATATTCTGCCATGTTGTTGGTCGCCTTGAAGTCGAGGCATACGATGTACTTGACCTTCTCCCGGTCGAAGCGAGGAGAAGGATTCTAGCTCCAGCCACCTGCTTCTGCATGGAGCCATCGAAGTTGAGAGTCCAGGGAGGCTCAGTGAAGACTGGAACATGAGGTTCCAACTTCTGTTCGCCGAGGCCCCCTGGACTTGATGGAGGCGGTGTCCACTCTGCGACGAAGTCATCCAACGCCTAACTCTTAATTGCATGTTGAGGCAGGAATTCAAGATTGAAGTCTGCCAGCTCTGCAACCCACTTGGCGATATTTCTCGTTGAATTGGGATTATGCAAAATAGCAGGCAGTGGATAAGATGTTACCACTGATATCTTGTGGGCTTGAAAGTAATTGTGTAGCTTCCTTGGAAGTATAGCAACTTATGCACCTCAATGTATCGAGTCTTGGCATCATGAAGTACTTCACTAATGAAGTACACTGACCGCTCGACAATTCGGACCCTCCCGGAGGGGTCCAAAGTCTCTTCTTCATTAACTTGGACCTTCCTGGAGGGGTCCGGATCTTCTTCTTGAGCAGTAGATAATCTCTCGAATGAGGGAGGTTGATCCACAAACATCTTACCTTTAGGATCCGTGCTTGGAGGCTGGGACCCAGACTCACCTTCAGGTAGCTTTGGATCCTGCCAGAGGGTTCTGAGTTCCTGAGTTGAAGATGTCTCTGGTCTTTCCGCAACCAAGACCATGCTGACAACCACTGTAGTTGAAGCGATATAAAGAAAGAGAGGCTCACCAGGTTCTGGAGCTACCATTATTGGTAGTGTAGTGAGGAGCTACTTGAGCTCTTGAAACGCCTTATCTGTTTTTTCAGACCAATGGAATGTCCCGGACTTCCTCAATTGCTTGAAGAAGGGAAGCACCCGCTCTGCCAGCCTTGAGATGAATCGGCTAAGCGAAGCTAGACATCCAGTAAGCTTCTAAATGTCCTTGATGCAGGCTAGAGGACACATCGCTTCAATGGATTTTATCTTGGTCAGATTTGCTTAAATTCCTCGGTGGGTCAACAAGAAACCAAGAAGCTCTCTGGAGTTAACCTTGAAGACACACTTGTCAGGGTTGAGCTTCGTGCGCGTCAGACGCAACTTGTCAA
The DNA here is from genome assembly GCA_036927565.1 of Tuctoria greenei. Lineage (NCBI taxonomy): Eukaryota > Viridiplantae > Streptophyta > Magnoliopsida > Poales > Poaceae > Tuctoria > Tuctoria greenei. Next base: position 237,199,862 of record JAYESD010000002.1, read on the forward strand.
AGACAGAATGAAGGTTGTCGATCAGTGAGTCTTTGTTCTTCACTTTGACAACAATGTCATCGACTTAGACTTCCACTAGGTCCCAAATGAGCTTCCCAAAGGTTTTGTGCATAGCTCGCACAAAGGTAGAGAGTGCATTTTTGAGACCATAAGGCATTGTTGTGTAACAGTAGAAACCATCTATTGTAATGAAAGTAGTGTGCTCTCCATCTTCTTTAGACATCAGAATTTGATGGAAACCAAAATATGCATCTAAGAAACATAAAAGCTCACAACCACAGGTAGAATCCACTATCTGATCTATTCTTGGTAGTGAAAAGGGGTATTTTGGACATGCCTTATTCAAAGTGGTGTAGTCGATGCACATCCGAAGCTTCCTGCGGCCTTTGGTACGATGACTGGGTTTGCCAACCATCGCAGATGATGTACCTCCCGGATGAATCTAGCGTCAATGTTGACGGCTGGTACATCACAAATGAAAACCCGCAAGCGCACAGTGAAAACCGCTGCAGCACTTCCCCCTTAAAGAGTATTCCCAAGGGTATCAAATCCAAGGAACGTGTGTGCTAATATTCTAACTGGTTCACCCAAGGGCACAAAGCTTGGTGGTAGGCAAGGGATAGAGTGGATTTCCTAAGAGAAGGGTTTCTAATTCAAAGCAAGTCGGTCAATAGCAGCTTGTATTTGGCACGGGCTTACCCTGGTCTGCCAGGCGACTCTCCCCAAGAGCCTATGTCGTATCTGAACATGGAGGACTACAACAGACGGATAGGGGTGTCACCACCTACTGCCTACCTCTACAACCTGTGGACTACGAGATAATCAAAGGTAACGTCAAGCCTAGACACCACGCCTATGCTATCGATTACTTCCCTAACCTCTCGCGCAAAGACTAGGGCCTCTAAATGAATAGAGCAATGAACGAACAAGCAACTAAGGAATTAACTTGCTTGAATTAAATAAATGAACTCAATTGGAAATCATGTACCTTACTTGAGATGGGATGAACTATAAAGGTACAAAGGTGGAGAGGGTCCGACAAGACCAAACCCTATCCTTAAGTGGAAGAAACCCGACAAGCCGGAGCCTCCTCCTCCTCTTTCTCACTCTCTCCCTGTTTTCTAAGCACTTTGGCAGCGCTACGCCTTTGGAGTGGAGTACTAGACTCATGCTTTTGGTGTGTGGAGTGAGGGAGCCCCCTATTCCTTATTTATATTCTCCAAAGGTCAGTTTGGCGACAGAAAAAGCGAGGGACTCAGTTGCCATCGTGATCTCCAAGCTGTGAGGAGCTAACACGTGGCGGTTGATCGCGTTTGGCGCATTTACCTAGTCGGGCGAGCCGGTAGGTCGGCTGAAGTGCCAACGGCTCCCATCGCGCTAAAACTTCGTTGTGACACTGTGATGTGGGCCCCCATCATGGGTATGGGTGATTCCGGTTATTTTTAGTTGGTTTTCTCCTCTGAGTGGGCCCATAAATCCTTGTGATTGTGCCTGATTGGTTGAAAGGTTTGTTTTCTGGATTAGTCCCTGCAAATACCTCTAATTATGGGCATAATTCACCTACATACACAATTGCACCAACACTTGTGGAGATAGTTAGTAAATAACTCCTACCACTGTGTTGGTTGTCCAATCTGTAGCTTTTATGTACGGAATTAACCGTCAGATTTGACAATTAAGGATCATCAACAAACTCCCCCACACTTAGTACTTTACTCGTCCTCGAGTGAAGGCAAGAAGAACTAAGTGATATCATAATTCAGCTACAAGTACGAAATATGTATACAAAACATTTCGACATATACCTTTGTTCAAGAACCTTTGATATGTGGCGACCACATCATCTTGGGTGTTTGAGAGATGGAATGACATGAATGTAGTGCACCTGGACTCCTACTGAAATAAACTTGGAAATTGCTATATTTTCTCAAGTCAAAAAGATATTGCCATGCTCTTCAAAATAATGCTCTCGTCTCTCAATGTGTTTAATCCTCACCTTGGCATGAGTTGCCACTTATTTTCCTACAACTAAATAGGCTTTTTGTGGAGCTTGGTAATGATAAAAGTGGCTCACTTGCAATTCATATGTTACTAAGTCAAAAACGAGATCCACATGAGAAGACCATGCAACAAAAATCAATGACTAGAGAAATTCTTGTGCACTTATTATGGATGGTGGATGATGACTCCCAATTGATCACTCTCTCTTTTTTTTTGTGCAAGAAAGAAGCATGGCTACTTATTGGCTCTCTCTTTTCCTTTTTTTTGAATTCTTTTTTTTTGAGAGAGAGAGAGCTCTTATAGCCATGCCTTCTACTCCTTTTTGTGCATCTTTTTATTGAGAGAGGATTTTGCAAAATTTGCATGGAGCATCTTTTGATGGTGGATGTATGAAAATCATGGAATATGATGGAGTGCACAAGAAATTCCTAATCAAAGATTCCACGCAAGTCACTCAATAGGGTCAAGAGTTTGACAAAGTTCAATGAAAATGCAAAGTGGCATATGCATGTGGTTTTCAATATTTGTATCATATGACCTTGGTGGGTGTTTAAATTCTAATGAGAGAGGATGGCAAAATCTGATGAATTAAAAAAATTGAAATACCAAAATTCAATCCCAGCATGGAGAGTTTCCAAGTTTCACTCATTTACCATATCACACAAATCAAATACTTAGATGACATGTTTTTTCTAAATTGATTTGTGGTTCAAGAACATGGTAATGAAATTGAAATGAGAAGTAGACATATTCCATTCTCTAGCAAAATATGATACATGAAATTGCACAATTTTAATTTCCAATGAGGTGACTTTTAATGATATTACCAAGCATAATCAATTTCAACTCAAAAATCAGGTCTAGAGGGATAGGAGGTGAGAGAGCGGAAACCATCGCCTTAATGAAGAAAGGTGGGCCAAGCCATCATGGCTTAGTCAAATCTTCTCGTGGTCCTTCATGCGAGGCCCTGAATTGTTCTTTCATGATGGTCCGGGCATGTTGCACTTTGGGAGGAATGTGGGACCTCTCCCACACTTGTTCTTGTACCTGTCTTTATTTGATACGAAAACATGGAAAAGTGAAAGACTCTACCGGCCTTGCCTACACTCGTGAGTCACAATTTATTTGACAAAGACACTTCATATGATGGAATCAAAATAAGCGCCTAAGTTCTAAGTAGGAAAGTTTTATGATATTCTACATTTTACTTCTCTCCTACTTAGCCAAGTGGGGATAGTGGGATGATTGGAAAGGAGTGGTGAGGGTTGGAGCATGCTTTATTGAACATGCAAAATTTATGCAAACTTCAAGGATAGGCATTAAAGTCAATCAAGTTGACTACGTCTTCCTCTTTGTCCAAATTTTCTTCGGGTTCTAAAAAGATCTTGAGATGGTGCCCATTTACTTTGAATAGATGGCCTTCATCATTTTGGAGTGTAATTGCCCCATGAGATGAAGTATCTACCACAATATAGGGACCTTCCCATTTACTTTTTAGTATCCCATGTCCTAAAAGTTTGACTCTAGAGTTCAAAAGTAGGACTTTATCTCTAGGCTTGAACTCCTGAGGCATAATTCTTTTATCGTGTCACCTCTTGTTTTTTTCCTTATAGATCTTGGCCTCTATGGTATGCCTTATACCTCCATTCTTCTAGTTCAGAAATTTGCATTTTGCGCAACTTTCCAGCTTCATGGAGATCCATGTTCCACTTCTTGATAGCCCAATATGCTCTATGTTCCAATTCTACAGGTAAATGACAAGTTTTCCAGTAGACAATTTGGAAAGGTGACATTCCAATGGGTGTCTTAAAGGCAGTACGGTATGCCCAAAGTGCATCGGGTAGTTTGTTCTTCCACCCATTCCCCATCTCAAAGACCGTCTTTTGCAGAATATTCTTGATTTGTTTGTTTGAAGTTTCTACTTGATCACTTGTTTGGGGATGGTACGGAGTAGCAATGTTGTGCCTAACCCCAAACTCCCTCAGAAAGCTTCAGAAGGTCTTATCAATGAAATGAGACCCTCCATCACTTATGACCATTCGTGGAGTTCCAAACCGTGGGAAAATGATTTCATGAAACAACTTTCGAGCGGTCCTGGCATCAGCATGTTTGCATGGTAATGCTTCTACCCATTTGGACACATAATCTACGACCACCAAAATATACTCGCAGTCATAGGACTTTGGAAAAGGTCCCATGAAGTCGATCCCCCACACATCAAATAATTCTATTTGGATATTATATATGAGGGGCATCGCATTGCGAGCAGTGATCCCTCCATGCTTCTGGCATTCTCGACATCTTCAAATGAATTCCTTTGCATCCTCATACATTGAGGGCCAAAAGAATCTGATTCGCAAGATCTTTGCCTGAGTACGGTGAACATCGTGGTGCCCACCATAGTGGGCCACATGGCATCTTTCGATGATTTTGGTGCCTTCGACTGTTGGGACACACCTTCTAAGTAACCCATCGGAACTTACTCTATAGAGGTATGGATCATCCCACATGTGACGTCGACTCTCAAAAATGAGCTTTTTCTTATCATGCCCTGGTGGTACGTACCCCGTAACCATGAAGTTTACGATATCCGCATACCAAGGGTTAGAGTCGGTCACCTTGACCAACATATCATCACGTAGGAAATCATTGATAGGTATGTCCAGTGTATTTGGGATTTCCATACGTGAGAGATGATCAGCGACGGAATTCTCTACTCCCTTTTTGTCTCTTATCTCCAGGTCAAACTCTTGGAGTAGGAGAATCCATTGAATTAGCCTAGGTTTAACATCTTTCTTGGTGAGCAAATATTTCAAAGCAACATGGTCTGTGTAGACTATGATTTTTGCTCCAACCAAGTGATCTAAACTTATCGATAGCAAAGACAACTGATAGGAGCTCCTTTTCAGTTGTGGCATAGTTAAGCTGAGCTCCTGTTAGAGTCTTGCTAGCTTAGGCTATTGCATGATGCTTCTTATCCTTGGTTTGGCCAGGACATCTCCAATTGCATAATCACTAGCATTACACACGATTTCGAATGGCAACGTCCAATCAGAGGGCTGAATGATTGGAGCTGTGATGAGTGCCTTCTTGAGGACGTCAAAAGATTGGTGACACTCATCATCGAAATCAAAGGTCACATCCTTAGCTAATAGGCTAGTGAGGGGTCTAGCGATTTTGGAAAAATCCTTGATAAATCATCAGTAGAACCACTCATGGCCTAAAAAGCTACAGATACCCTTAATGTTGGTGGGAGGTGGAAGCTTTTCAATAACTTCAATTTTGTCTTTGTGCACCTCAATCCCCCTTTCAGACACCATGTGTCCTAAGACGATGCCTTCACGGACCATAAAATGACACTTTTCCCAAATGAGCACCAGGTCCTACTCTTGGCATCTTTGTAAGACCCTATCTAAGTTCTCAAGACAATGATCAAAAGTTTTTCCATAGACGAAAAAGTCATCCATGAAAACTTCCATGATTTCCTCGATCATGTCTGAGAAAATAGACATGATGCACCTTTGGAACGAAGCGGGTGCATTACACAACCCGAACGACATTCGCTGATAGTCGTATGTTTCATAGGGGCATGTGAAGGTGGTCTTACTTTGATCATCATGGTGGATGGGAATTTGATGGTAACCAGAATACCCATCAAGGAAACAAAAGAAGAAATGTTTTGCTAGCCGCTCAAGCATTTCATCAATGAAATGCAACGGGAAATGATCCTTCATTGTTGCCTTGTTGAGTTTTTTGTAGTCAAAACACATCCTCCACCATGTGACGGTTTGTCGAGGAATGAGTTCATTCCTCTCATTTCGAACGACCGTCATTCCTCCTTTCTTGGGCACTACTTGGACAGGGCTAACCCACTCACTATGAAGAACGGGATAAATTATCCCGGCATGCAAGAGTTTCAAGACCTCCTTCTTGACAACCTCCTGCATAGCATTGTTCAACCTCCTTTGCGGTTCCCTAGACGGTGTGCTAAGAGGTCAGTGGGAATGTGATGGGTGCAAAGAGCATGGCTGATTCCCTTAAGGTCTTGGAGTGAGTAGCCTAGGACGGATCTATACTTTTCTAAGACGGTCATAAGTTTGGCAGTTTCGTCTTGTGAAAGCTTGTCACTTATGATGACAGAAGCTTCCGCATCACCATGTAGGAAAGCACAATGTAGGCCTGGAGGTAGGGTTTTCAACTCAATTGGGGGATTTTGAGATGGCTCTTCTTTAGGCTAATCAAATGTCTCCTGCAATTCATCCTCTTCTTGGATGAATTGTTCTTCTTCATTTTCAAGAAGTTCTAAGAATTGAAGGGCCATAGCTTCCTCGATTGGCTCACTCTCGGGGGGAGGTTCTGCTAATGTGTTCTTGGATCGCAGAATGGGAATGGAAAATTTTCTCCCTCTGAGTTTAACATCTAGGCTGCCTTTTGTGGGTGCATCAACGAGTAATTTCTCAATATGTAACCCTGTCATTAAATTGAAGTCCTGGACTTCGAAGATATGAAAATCAAGGAAGAACTCGATGTTCTCATGTAATATAGACACGTTTTGCAAAATCCCATATCCTTCTTTGTTGTTTCCATAGGAGTCTCTGAAGGACTTCTTTGTTGGAGCCCAAGGTATATCACCAAAAATGGCTAAAGCACAATTTTCAGAAATGATATTAGCTCCAACAGTGGGATTATAAAGGACGTTCACTATTACCCCTCGAATAAGACATCGAATAGTTGCTGGGGGTGAATCTACCTGAATTATTTTAGGTGAAAGCTCAACCTCTGCCATCTATTCCCTCCTCATAATCGAGGTCAACTCCTTGATCGTTTCCTGAAGGAATTTTCCTTTGGGCAGATCAAGGAGTGAGGGATGTAATGATGGTTTCCTTCCATAACAATACTTAGAGGTATTCCCAAAATCTTCAAAAAGATCTTCCTCGAAGCACAATGGAACCTCCGAAGGTTGAATTTCTTCTTCCTTTGGTGTCTTTGGTTCGGGTGAGGATTTCATAGTAACAACTTGAGATGAACATGGTATGGGTTCTAGGGTGACTATGGGGGGATCCTCAGTTCTCGACACGGCTTTCTCTTGAGGAGGTTCGTTAAGACCGGCGATGCAGGATGTATTTTCTAGAATGCATTCTAGAATTTCCCTTCCTTCAAATGGTGTCTTACGGAGGAAAGAGCCTCCAACCGTTATGTCGAGGTATAGGGCAGAATCCTTGTCAAGCCCGAAACAAAAATGTTGTAATAACACATGTTCGGGAATTGACAAGTCCGGGCCTGATTTGGTTAGCAATGAGAATCTAGCCCAGGCTGCACCTATATATTCCTTCTCAACTTGCTAAAAGTTGAGATTTTCCCTTCGTAGAGAGGCAACTTGGGAGAGTGGAAAGAATGCAAGACAAAAATTGTCTCAAAGTTCTTTCCATTTTCAATTTGCACTCCCAACGGTATGAGTGTACCCCTGCTTCGCTCTTCCCTTGAGGGAAAAGGGAAACAATTTCCAATTAAGGGTTTCTTGTGTCATGCCATTGATTAGAAGGCATGAACACAATTGCTCAAACTCCCGCAGGTGATGGTAAGGATTCTCACAATCCGTCTCTGAGAAGGATTGCTCCTGAACCATGGCTATAAAGCCAGGGTGGAGTTCATAGCTAGTTGAGCAAATGGGATCCATCGATGGCGGAGGCTCATAGAACTCACCCTTAGGAGCAGATAGAGAAAGAATGGTGGGTTGCTCCATAGTTTATATGGTAGAAGGATACAGAATAAAGATGAAAATGAGATAGGAGGGTGAACAAGGTTCAAAGATCAACAACAACCGTTCCCCGATAACGTCGACAGAAATGCTTGTTGACGGCTAGTACGTCACAGATAAAAATCCGCAAGCACATGGTGAAAATCGCTGTAGCACTGCCCCATTAAAGATTATTCCCAAGGGTATTAAATCCAAGGAACGTGTGTGCTAATCTTCTAACTGGTTCACCCAAGGACACAAAGCTTGGTGGTAGGCAAGGGATAGAGTGGATTTCCTAAGAGAAGTGTTTCTAATTCAAAGCAAGTCAATCAATAGCAGCTTGTATTGGGCATAGGCTTACCCTGGTCTGCTAGGCGACTCCTGCCAAGAGCCTACGGTGAGTTGAATGTGGAGGATTACAATGGACGGATGGGGTTGTCACCACCTACCGCCTACCTCTACAACCCGTGGATTACGAGATAATCAAAGATAACGTCAAGCCTAGAGACCACCCTATGCTATCAATTACTTCCCTAACCTCTCAGGCAAAGACTAGGGCCTCTAAATGAATAGAGCAATGAACAAACAAGCAACTAAATAATTAACTTGCTTGAATTAAATAAATGAACTCAAATGGAAATCGTGTACCTTACTTGAGATGGGAAGAACTGTCGAGGTACAAAGGTGTAGAGGGTTCGACAATCCCAAACCCTATCCTTAAGTGGAAGAAGCCCGACAAGCCGGAGCCTCCTCATCCTCCTTTTTCTCACTCTCTCCTTATTTTCTAAGCATTTGGCAGTGCTACGCCTTTGGAGTGGAGTACTAGACTCAAGCTTTTGGTGTGTGGAGTGAGGAGCCCCCTACCCTCTATTTATATCCTCCAAAGGTCAGTTTGGCACCAGATAAAGCGAGGGACTCAGTCACCATTGTGATCTCCAAGCTACGAGGAGCCAAGACATGGCGGTTGATCGCGTTCGGTGCCTTTACCTAGTCAGGCGACCTGGTAGGTCCGCCGAAGTGCCAACGGCTCCAATCGCGCTGAAACTTCTTTGTGACACTGTTATGTGGGCCCCCTTCATGGGTATGGGTGATTTCGATGATTTTTAGTTGGTTTTCTCCTCCGAGTGGGCCCATAAATCCTCGTGATTGTGCCTTATTGGTCGGAAGGTTTGTTTTCTGGATTAGTCCCTGTAAATACCTCTAATTATGGGCATAATTCACCTGCATACACAATTGCACCAACACTTGTGGAGATAGTTAGTAAATAACTCCTACCACTATGTTGGTTGTCCAATCCATAACTTTTATGCAGGGAATTGATGGGCGGATTTGACAGATTGCTTCTAGGGCTTCTGTTTTATCGGTCGTGCGTCGATGTAGATCTTCATATGATGCTCGATCACCTCCCTGAGGATCCTAGGAATTTATGATGGTTTCCATGCAAACACGTCGACATTTGCCCAGAGGAAAGTGACGAGCGCGAGTTCCTATTTGTGACTTAGACCTCCTGATATATGGGTGGTCTGAGTGGCATCAGAACCAATTTGGACGACTTTGATGGGAACGTCATTGTTGCCGCTTGGCTGGTCATGAGGTGCAGAGGTTGAGGCACGCTGGCGTGAGCTCATAGGTTGCTGAGCAGATTGCTCCTTGCCGAATTGAGCTTCCTGTGCTACTGCAAGCACATGAAGCTTTTCCAATGCAACAACTCCAATAGTGAGATCCCCTCGAATCTGAAGAACGACTGTCGGAGTTGGCATCTTCAACACAAGGTAGCCATAGTGGGCCATCGCCATGGGCTGGCCTACCTAGGATGATGTTGAAGGGTAAATTGATGTGTGCCACATCAAACACCTGCTTCTCAGACCGGTAATTCTCTGGTGTACCAAAGGTTACCGGGAGAGTAACAGACGCGAGAGGTGTGATTTCTACCGGAACCACTCCAGAGAATGGGCATGAGGGCCTGAGGTCCAAGAAGCTGAGTTGGAGCTTCACAAAAGCTGCAAAGCTAATAAGATTAAGAGTTGCGCCACCATCCACCAAGACGTGGAAGAGCTTGATATTGTTGATAGTCAGGGAGACCATAAGGGACAATTGTCTAGCTCCTGCCATGTTCTTCGGACAGTCTGAATCATCGAAGGTAATGGATGTATCCATCCACTTCCGATGAGGTTCCGCCTTAAAGGTGGGAGCAGTAGCAACGATCTCCCAACGCAAAGTTTTCACAAAGAGGTGATGTCCCAGGACCCTCTATACATCATATGGAGAGTCTTCCAACGTTTGTTGTCGGAGTCGGTGTCAGAGTAGTCGACGGTGTTGTAGACCGCCTTTAACGTATTCTTGGACTCTTAGAAACCTAGCTCCTAATGAGACGGAGCTTTGTCAACTTTTTGTTTCCCTTCTCGTTGGCAGAAAGGGGTGTTATCCTGATGCTTGCTGTTTCATTCAGCAAGCCTCTTGACTTCGCGACAATCTTCAAGCCTTTGGGCTGTACACTTGTGGATCAGACACCACATCTTGTCGCCATCTTCCGACGATGGTTGAGGTCATTTGACAGGGCGTGGACCCCGACCACCTTGTGTTGTTGCAGCGGCAGCTATAGGTGTGCTGACAAGTGACTTCTTCTTGCCACTTGACTTCTTTTTCTTTTTGGCACTACCGTTGGCAGTAGTTACAGCTTTGGAGGTAGATTGACGAGCCTCCGCAGCTGGTTTGGAGTGCATCTCATGACCCCCCGCAGCTCTGGTGCACTTGTCAGCCAAGCTGAGGAGTTCCATAACACTGCTAACATCCTTAGTTGCCAGCTTCTCCAGCATCTTCTTGTCTCGAACCCCCTATTAGAGTGCAACAACAACAGGAGCGTTAGATATAGAAGGTATGTTGTTTCACACCTAAGAGAATTGTTGTATGAAAGATCATAGTGACACTTCCATCTTCTGTTGTATGGCAAAAAGGTCCAACTCGGTGCCAGGCTGGGTGTAGGAGCTCCCGAAGTTGGTGGTGGACTGGCAACATAATTCCCCCCAACTGTAGATGGAGTCAGGGGGTAGGGTCATAAACAAGGACCTAGCAGTCCTCATCAAAGCCACTGGGAAGTAATTGGCCATGACGACCTCATTCCCTCCCGCTGCGAGGATGGCGGTGGAGTAGATTCGTAGAAACTTGATGGGGTCGACTGTCCTGTCATATTTTTCTAGCAAATGAGGCTGGAACTTGGTTGGCCACTCCACCATGCGTAGATGTAATGCAAGGGCTGAACAACCGCCTCTAGCTCCCAGAGGAGAAGGGTTTTCACGAGCAAGTCGCCTCTCGCGACTACGCTCGATGTTGACACGGCCATCCTGCCTCATGTACTGGTGGTCGAGCTCCGACGGGAGGTCTTGAGTCGAGAGCCATTATACCATATGAGTATGATGAGTCCCTGACGGTAGAGACATCACGTGCTGAGAGGGAGCACGTCTCCTGAGATGTGACGTCATAGGACCAAGCCTTCCAGATAAGGTCCTATTACGGGAAGGTGCCTGCCCTGCATGGGGCAGACCCTGGTTGTTCAGCATTGTGGCTGCGGCTACAACCAGATGCTCAACGTCAGCACGCAATTGTTGTAGTGCAGCCAGAGGAGCTCCCAACGCTGGAGGACACTGAAGAAGCATTCGCGCTGCGTTCACCGCGTTCTCTGAGTTGTTGGTCGATTCTGTGACCGATGCAAAGTCACCATTCTGCTGTCCAGCGTACGCTGCTGCAACAGGTAGTGGTGGTGCTGGAACGACGTTTGCCAGGACAACGTTGGCCGGCTGCTGAGCATTGGAAGGATTTCCACCAACGGCTTGTGCAGTCGGTCCGCTTGAAGCGGCAGCAGAGTTCACCATCTTGAATATCTTGATCCCCCCTACCTAACGCGCCAAATGTTGAAGTGTGCCAACGACACTTCCCCCGATTCTACTAAGATGTAGTCCACGGTGTTTTGTATTTAGTGTTGAAGGCTACTAACATCACAGATCATCTCTATTAAGAGATGAGGTCCGCAAGCGCACGGAAATTGTCGTGTAGCATTTCACCCAAGCGTATTCCCAAGGGTATCATATCTATCCAAAAGGAAGGTAATGGAGTAAAGTAAACACTACTCTTGTGATCAAGCTATAGGATACTCATCAATTATCAAGACAGGGGCAAGTTGATAATATATAGGTAGTGTGACACACACCTAAGCAATCTATTCTAAAGGGTAGATAAGTCCTAATGGAGATTAGACTAAGAGTTAGGGAGTTGCTCCTACAATGCTTCTAATATACATATACGTAGCCTAGGTTAGATGCTAATGAGCATGTCAATGGTGAATACTTATGCTTGGTTGTTCAATACATCGAGCACGGGTTTGCCCCTAGCAATACTAGGATGACTCCCGCCAAGAGCCTATGGCATAGCCGAACAAGCAGGAATACAAAGGACAGATAGGGATGTCACCACCTACTGCCTACCTCTTCAATATGTGGGTCTACGAGACATCCAACGCTACTTAACTACCCTAGAACCATGCTAGCATATTAAGTAAATACCTTAGGAGCCATGGCACAAGCCATCCTGAGTCAATGAACTAAATCATCGTTTAACCAATGTTGATACATAGCATAAGTTATTCATATTAACATGATCATATCATAACTAATTAGACTATAGTGGGGGTTTTCAGTGTTTATGATGATAGATTAAGAGTGATATTGCATAATTATAAAGACTACTCCTACCACATACATGGAATTCACAATCAAACAAGAAACGCTTCATCCAGGTATATGAATAAAAGAAGACTTAATATAATATCTTATTATGCATAAAGTTACAAATATAAGAAAAGATACATGAGCCATACCTTTCTCAACTTGGACTTGGGACTAGAGGCTCTCCTCTCTATAGCCTAACTCCACTAAGAACTAAGAGAACTAGTGGATACAATAGAACGATGCTCAAGTGGTGTGTGTTGAAGTGAGGGATACTATTTATAGGTTGAGAAGGGTCGATTCCCGCCACCAAAAGCGCGTGACCAGTCACCACTGACTTCTGCAAGCCGGGAGGAGCCAACACATGTCGTTTGACCGAGTTTGGCGCCAGGAAGGGGTCAGCCGACTTGGTGGTTCGACCGACTTGGTCTTGGATCCAAACGGCCAGTTCTTCCTCCAGGTGATTGATAGGTGGGTCTCATTCCATGATATCGGTGCTACATAGTTGGATGGCCTCAGATACTTCTGTTTGTGGGCCATTTGATCCATGTGGCGCCATGTGGCGACACCTGATTGGATGTGATGGTATTTTACAGGATCCATCCCCTTGTTTCACTTCATTTCTATATAAAGTGCCTGCATGCACCAATTTCTGCAAGTACAAGTGGAAATAGGTTAAATAGAAATGTGATGTGTGCAAGAAATAATATTTCGATCACATAATTGAGTTATATTGACGAGTGAAATTGGTATATAACAGCCGTCAACAAACTCTCCCAAGCTTATCCTTTGCTCGTCCCAAGCAAAGTCAAGACCATAGGTTGATGATCAAGAGTTGCTACAATGTTCTACTTTTCAAAAGTACCATGTGCACAAAAAATACTCTACCTAGTACTACAAAAATTGGCATGGTACTTCACCCATCTTAAGTCATTATGGGGCTTATGCCATCTCATATTCATGGGTGGTTGAAAGATAGAACTGTAAATGAAGCACATAAACCCTAGAGATCAAGTTCCACTCAAATTCTGGAGAGTTCCATTTAGATTATAAGTACCTCAATTTGATTCTCTCAGTCTCTCCTTTGTGCGTAGTGGAAATATTTCCTCACCAAGGCATTTTGCCTACACTCATCCTACCTCTACATAAGGCTTGTATGTGGAGCTTGGTAGGGAATTATAGTAAGCATATTTGCAACACATAATATTGCTAAGTCAAAAGAGTAAGCCATAGGAGAAATCAATTCAAAACAATTTGATTCAAGACTTGTGCATGTGTGATGGAAGGGAGTGGATGTGGATCTTGAGATGACTCCTTTTTGAGTGGACTACGTTATTTTGCAGTGATGAAACATGGCTACTTTTTTTCTCTCATGCTTATGATGTAAGCATGCATTTTTTTTTCTTTTTTTTTTCTTGTAGCCATGTCTTCTACTCCCTTTTTATGCAAGAAATTCTGGAGAGAGTACTAAGCTTGGAGTTTCTCTTTTCATTGTGGAATGGTGGTATGGTGAAATTTTGCTTACTTCTAGTGTAGAAATTATAGCATGTGCATTTGAAGTCTTGAATTTAAAAAGTAATGAATGAAATCTCACATAGGTCTATATTAGTTTGACAAAGCTCAATATGAAGACAACTAGCATATCCATAAGGTCTATCAATGTAATGTATCATATGACTTTGGTAGGTATTTCCGATCAAATGAGAGTAACTTAAATATTTTTAGAATTTCTCTAGGAATCTAAGTTTTACTTTCAAACTAGGAATAGTAGTCCTATCACTATATCATATCTCACAACAACTTAGAATTGGATTAAGCTTTTGCTACCTACAATTTCTAAATCAAAGAAAAAGTAATTCTAGCCAATGAAAGCAATGTTTTGGAGAGTAGTAAGTTGTAAACTAGGGACTTAGAAAAATTAAAACAGAGCAACTATTCATTATTTCATCTATGTGAATTCCAAATCATTCTTACCACACATCTTTTATTTTATTTTCAAAGCAAATCTACTCTACTTATTTTTTATGTTTTTTTATATGCAAGGTGGATGATGGGTGAATGGAAAATAAATATGCAAAGGGGTGTGATTCAAGTTATCTCAAGTGGGGTTCCTCCCCCAAGCTTGTTCTTATTCAAGGTCCGTGATAGGGGCTGAAACTCTAACGACGAATGTAGGCCATGAGGTTGGCCTAACCTTGTTGCAGCATGGCTTTGACATTGGAGGGTTGAGTGTCGATGTTGGATTGCCTTCCATGGGTTTCTTGAGTGTGGTTGAGGAGAGTGTTGTCGATGTCGCTCATCCACACTTCAAGGTTTCCATAGGTTGGATGTACCTTGTTATTCCTTGGCTAAGGTAGTGATAACCCTTAGCACAAAGTCATGACGTGCACTCAAGCATGCGTTGAGTGTGTTCCGTCATTCTTTGGCTAAGGTGTATCATACCTTCTTGCCATAAATGAATAACTTGTACCCTTCATGCATTGGATGTGATGCTTCACTCCTTGGCTAAGGTAGTGATAACCTTTAGCAACAAAGGAGTGACATGTACCCAACATGTGTTGAGTACGATCCTGTTATTCCTTGGCTAAGGTACAACATACCTATAACCACAAAGGGATGACGTGCACTCAACATGGGTTGAGTGTGATCTGTTGTTCCTTGGCTAAGGTATAAATTACCTTCTGGCCACATAGGAACAACTTGCACCGAATATACATTGGATGTGATCTTGTCATTCCTTGGTTAAGGTTCATCATACCTTTTAGCCACAAAATTATAACTTACACCCAATGATGGTGGCAATTCCCTTAAGCTTGAATGAATGCTTAGAATAGTTGAGACCATAGTGCTCTCACATATTCGTAGCAGTCCATTGGTTTCGTATAGTTTTTTTGACCTTCGGGCTTAATTTTCGATAGGTGGTAACCATCCTAATTTACTCCTTGGCCAAGAAATGTTGAAATGGAATCCTCTAGGGATTCCAACAATCAGATCTTTTGAGTGCCTGCATAGTTATTTTACTCTTGCAAAGTTCCCCTCTATGATAAAGAGGGATGGTTAGCTCCTGATACTTGTACAAATGAATTTTTGGGTTAGGTAACTGAATCTCCATTTGTACGTACGGGGAAGAACAAGACCAAAGATGCATTGAGTCCAATTTCAAGTGTATTTATGAACAATGTATTATTCATCGGTAAGAGTGGGGCTTTATGGATAAATCAATTTGAACATTTTCTAAAGCTCCTACTCATAGCAATGCAAGTGATATAGATACATTATATGGATCCCTTCATCATGTAAGATTTCTAACCATCATAGTTTTTTTACAAGAGCAAATATTTATCATTCGGGTCATGGCAAACAAGATTCTCAATTTTATCCTCCTGAACATTTTTAATTCTAGCATAGGAATTTAAAATTTAGTGATCCATGCATGAATGAGTTTCAAATCAAAATTATGGACATCATTATTCCTAGGTTGCTAAATACCAATTCAACCATTAAGTCATTCCATAAGCATTACCTAGGCAGAAAATGTCCAAGTCAATTTTAGCAATGCTTATGAAATTCTAGGTACATGTTTAAATTTATTCCAAAGTAAGGTGCATTCCTTTTAGAAGAATCAAAAAGAGCAATGTCAACACTTACTCTCGTGAGGATGCATAAGAATTGAATGATGAGAAGGTGTAAACCTTCCTTACCAATGTAAGAACATTTTAAACGATGGAAAATTTGAACTTGTACCTCAATTGAAGAGTAGTATTGGTTGAAGGTCGTTGTATGAGAAACTCATGACATGGATTTTGGTGTAGCCTTCATGTTCAATGTCTCCTGCCAACTTGAGGTTTGAGTTGAATGAGCTTCATATTGGTCCTCCATTTGGCCACCATCTTGAGCATTCCTGTACCATGAACTCAAAATGAGATTGATGGAGGGATGTGTGTTTGATGGGGCCTTCCAACCTCTTTGCAAATTTTGTCTAGACTACACTAAAATCAAGAACAAACAAAACAACTCGAGAACGGGTTATGTTAGCCCAAAAGCATGTTGTACCCTTCGTCAAATTGTTTTGCCCGACTTGAAACAACTTGCAAATGCAATGAATACAAAGGGAAATATTTTTGGTTTGAATTAGGAAGATGAATTCAAGTGGTTACGCCCAATGTTCATATCCAAGTAAATTTATTTCATAATAAAAAATTTTACTTTTATGTTCGTTGGAAATTTTAATTTCCACCATGCAAGTGTGGAAATTCAAACATGCTAAATGCAAATACAATACTTGATGGGAAATTCAAATATGAAATTGAGAAAGCAAATATGAGATAACTACCAATTAACCTATTGGCAAGGACTCACCGAATTTTTAAAGTCGGATGAGTGAGACTTACCTCCGTCCTGTTTAGTGCAATGATTTGTTGTCCAATCTCGGAGTTGAAGATGTGGACAACTTTTCTTGATCGACATGCCAAATATCCTTTGGCATGTTAGTTGGACATGTGGGCCATATGGTGGCCCTAGCCTCTTCGTCGTCTTGATGAAGACTTGTTGATGTAGTGACGACTTTTCCTTCTTGAAGATATTCTTTTAAGAGAATGGTGGGGCTTGTCCTTCCTTAGGGGTGCCACATCAGCCTTCTTGACATTCCTTAAGGTTAACCCATGCTTTGAGCATGGATAAAAAGCTTCCTTGGGCATGATGACATGTGGGCTCCACAATCAAACAAGAAATGCTTCATCCACAATGTCACTTGCCCTAGGTTGTATGGGCTTGGTCAAAGTGTAGTTATCCCAATAATGATTGTGGGATATCTTGGATCTTGAATGCTCTTTAAGTTTCTTGTCCTTGGCCAAGAGCTTCATGTTGATGTTGTCTTGATTTCTTGCTTGGCCATGGCCAAGATACTTCAAGGTAAGCTAGTTGAACTTAAATCCTGTGAGACCTATGTGTGCTGAATACATTGGCTTTGACAATAAAAGTTTTGAATGTGCCCGTAACATCTTTTTAGCAAGGTCCGACTCTAGCTCTGAGCTTTTGCAAGGTCCGACAATAGGTCCGACTTTCTTTGTCTAGATCCGGCATGTTTTTGGGAAGCTCCAATGAGATTTGTCTTTAGCTCTGGCATGTCTTTGATAGCTCCGACATGTCTTTGTTAAGCTCCGATATGTTTTGCTAGGTCCAACTTATGTTGGTTAGCCCCGACATGTTTTTCTAGCTCCGAGTGATGGGATGACTAGTTCCGACTAGTTTTGGTTAGCTCCGGCACTAGGTCCGACTAGCTTTGGTAAGCTCCGGTGCTAGGTTGTACTAGCTTTGGTAAGCTACAGTGCTAGGTTGTACTAGCTTTAGTAAGCTCCAGCTCAAGCTCCGGATAGCTTTGGCAAGGTTCGGAGCTTGATCGTAATGTTTCAAATTTTCATGTGAAATGTTTCAAACATGCTTTACACTTATGGAAAGGTTTCTTAGTATTATTTTACTATGTTTTTGGTGTGTTTTGGTGGTTAAGGCTTATATCATTTTGATATTCTTTGCACCATGCTTATGTGAGGTGCTCACGTAAGGTGTTGTGCTCGGAACTGACTTGAGTCAATCGCGGACTTGGGCTCATACGGATTGGTTGTTTGTTCATGTGCAGGTGTTGCTTGAGTTAAAGTCATGGCTGGTGATAGGATCCTTTGGACTAGTCTCAGGGAGGAGATGAGGTTCCAACAACCAAATTCAGGAGGAATTGTGGTTGAGCAGGTTAGGAGGTCGCGCAGGATGATTGAATCAAGGGCAGTGCATATGATGGTTACTGGACGTCGAAGGAAGGTGTTTGCACGTGTGCATGCGATGCATGATGTGGCAATATGGTTCCTAAGATGGTTTATGGATGGGAAGATCTGGTTGGAAGGATCAGATCGTATCGGTTGATGACTTTGGCTGCGGCGGAGTCAATTATGGCTCGGTATGGAAAGTATCGAGTTGGTTATGATAGGATTTCGTGTGGGCCACGAATTTGAGTTGTTTTAGGAATGTGGGATACGTTCCTAAGGTGTTTGGAAGTCTTAAGATTGCTTCTATCTGCGTATAGAAGAGTCCTAAGCAGTTATGGAAAGTTTCGATTCATGATCTGAGTAGGATTAGAGTCCTACACTACTACAATAAGCCTTATCGCAGGCGGCTCCAAACCTATTATCACACGCGGTTTTTAAAACTGCCTGAAATGAAGAGCCTGTGATAATCCACAACTTCACAGGTGGAGAAGTGATACCACCTGTGAAGAAACATTATCACAGGCGGTTTTTACTTATGCTAGCCACTTGTGAATATAAGTTATCACAGGCGGGTGGTTCAGCATATATATCCGCCTGTGATGATTGTCTTATCACAGGCAGGTCTTGCAGCATAACTAACCGCCTGTGATAATGGTGTTATCACAGGCGAATGTTGACCTACATCAAGCCGCCTGTGAAGACCTTTTACCACAGCAAGTTTCTACCTTATCAGTAACCGCCTGTGATAATTAGGTTGTCACAGATGGTTCTTTACCTGTATCTAGCTGCCGGTGATAATTGTTTTTCACAGGCATGCCTAGCCGTTGGTTAATAACCGCTTGTGATAAGGTATAACCTATGCAGTACTACTACTGTTATTTCTAATTTCCAGGTCAATTCAATATAATTACAGAACAAACATCAACAATATCATCACAGAACAAAAGTCAACAATATTATCATCACAAAAGTCAATTTCACTAAAACAATATACATATGTACAAGTTACACATACAGTTCATCTCATAGTTTACAAGTTTTCACTAAAAACTGTTTCTATTGGCATAGTCCCAAAGTTCTGGCACATTAGCTGCTGCACCATTCTCATCAAAGAACTTCCCTTTTTTGTGCAAAATTTCGCGACGAATGAACTGACAGAGTTTAGAAGCAATCCTGTCGGCTCCTCCATCAGGAATACTTCTACAAACCGACCATTCTTTGTTCAGATTCTTCGTGTGCTGCAATATAACACATAACAAGGTTTAGAATGTGTTGGTTTGAGCAATCTCAAAGTATAAATTGAGAGTATACAGAAATTTAGTTGGTATTTTTGGAGCAGTTGTACTATGAGCAATTGAATTTTGAAGTTGGAATCAAAATATGAAAATAATGTTTCTGGTAATATTGAACAGCAGAGAATATAAGTATTATACTATGCTAGTTACAATGAAAATGAAACACAAAAGTAAGAAAATAAGGTATCAACATTAAAGATAACTTACATCCTCACGATTCACTCTATATACGCCGGCGGTCCGAAGATGCTCGCATACATAATACCTGCATAAGACACTCCCAACAGGCTGCTTTGGACAAGCATAATACGTTTTAATGTCCAATGCATTCGTATTGGAAGGTCTCTCACCGCCAAGCTGTTCCGCGTAAAACCGCCAAGCGCTGTAATACAAGAAATGTCATATAAAACTTGTCAACACATTCTAAATTTGTGTAAATTAAAATTATTGAATAAATGTACAGTTTCAAAATGGAAAGGAAATATTTGTAACGATCTGGTGGGAAATCGGCCGAGTCCAAGACTGTTGCCTTTCCCTGCGATGGCTTGATGAAGATCATTATGTAGTAATCACTGCAAACACACAAACACACGTGTTAACAATTACCAATAACTGCTATTTCAATGTCATATGTTGAACTTACTCGAAGTTGTACGGAGCCTTTACGAGGTCCTTGCCGTCTTGACAAAGTTAAACATTGCATGTCCTATGTAAGCTGCAACTTCTGTCCTTTTAACCTTCTTAAGTTTTGCGATTGCTTTTTCAAAATCTTTTTTTTTCATGTGCTTGAATGAGTTTTGATCCGCCTGGACGTTGAATAGCGCCTTTGCAATCCTAGTAGGGTCAAGGATACCAGTCTTGCGCGCCAACTTTTCATTATCCATGTATTGCATCCTATTGAAGAAGTCCAGAATTGTTATAATATCGTGAAATGCGTATGCGTGTAGTAAGAAAAGCAAATACAAAATATTAGAGCACTTACAAGCACCAGACGAGTAGCAGGTTGATTTCGAGCATGCCCCGATGCAAAAGGGGACGCAACTCTTCAAATAAAATGACCCGTCTATCTTCTCTATTGCTCCAGAATGCTTGTTTTGGAATACGAAATGTGACGCAATTAAGACCATATCTTGTGCTGTCAAGGATGTACCACTCATGCATTCTTCTGAGCGGGACGGGTTGTTTTCTAAGTTGTACGGATGTCATGAACGGCTTCCCATTCTCAAATTTAGGAGGAACATCCTCAATCTTGTATATTGGAACTCCTGGTTTAACTAAAGCCGTCCGCTGATTATACATGACACCGTCTTCTTCCCACTCCTCGATATTTCCTAATTCTGGCTCATGAGAAGAACGAGATGCACTCGATTTTATAATATTTTCCTTCATAGTTTCCAAATACTTTGACACTTCTGATGAAGGTTTCTTATTTTTGTATGGGCTAACTTTGATAGGCACTAATGATCGAGGAGTAGTCGTCGGAAGTTGGACACTGGCTTGTTGAACCTGTTGTTCAACTTATTGCTCTTTACTCCCAGCAGCTGGCTCTAGTACTACTTCAAGCTGTTGCTCAACTGGTTGCTCTTTACTAGCAATAGCTTGCACTGGTACTGCTTGAAGCTGTTGTCCAACTTGTTGCTCTTGGATATCTTTACTAGCAAGGTTACTATCATCCTTGCTGAGACATAGGGGGGGTGGATCTTCCTGGACTGAGAGTGGATCTTCATGCACTTTCACCTTAGAAGATGGGGTTGCAGTATTTGGAGATGCGACGGGGCTAGAAATTGGCTCATCGTCCAACACGATATCGCGTCGGTGCCAAATGACTAATTTGTTGACAGCCTGCCCCAGAGTCGCGATCCCCTCAGGTGTGACATGGTCTATTTCATAATCTTCATAATCATTATCAATGATCTGAAGAACTTGCATCACAACATAATACAACGGAAGTGGATTCCAGTTGAAGTCATGATCAGGCTTTGCCATAGCGGTGGCAACCTGTTTGGTTTTGTTCCTTGCTCTGCCTATCGGGACAAGAAGACGACAAGATTTGTCGTTAGCAATATCATCGACAGGGAACATATGGGTTGACCCTGAGCCTGGCACAGAACCAACGCTGCTAGGGTAGGCAGTTGGAGATACTAATTGCTCCTTTTGCACCGGAACCATCACTGTACTCGATGCCACTAATTGTCCTGATTGTCTAAGTTGTTCCATTATTTCTTGCATATTTTCTTTGACCTTTTGAGCAATCGTTTCATCAAGTGTTTTCTTAAACTTCTCATGTCTTCTATATGTGTCTTTATCTTTAGGGAAACCATCTAGCCAAGACATTTGAGAAGAGACCGCTCGAACCCGTCCGCTGTGTTCAGGGTTTCCTAAGATAGCGGTAAGTTGGTCATTCTCCCTCTTCGGCTTGAAGAGACCCTTCTGTTGCTTTTCAATTACTTCTTTCATTTTATCCTCTACTTCATTCAGAGAGTCGGGCTTTTCATGTTTGCCCTCGTCAGTCAAACCTGACCGATCAAAGACCCACCATTGAGTTCGCTCATCGCACCTTTCTAATGGGTGAGGATTGCCCTTACTGGTAATTTCGTCTAATATCTTATTCCATTTCTGGACTTTGGGGCCATATCGGCAGACCCCAAGCGATGATGGTATTTGTTCTTTTTTGCAAGCTCTGACCTAGTTGCACTTAGAGCTTTAGCATCAGGTGTGCTCTTTTGACGAACAAACTCTTACCACTGAGCTTGTGTGATTTTTCCCATCTTCCTCGGGCTAGGGACCTTATCGGCCTTAACATAAGCATTCATTTAACTCTTCCAGTCACGAAACTTCTTGCCGCAAGAGACCACTGTTGCATTCTTTACAGCTTCTTCTGTGCCTTTCGGGAACTTGAATTGTTTCTTTATCCTTTCCCACAACTCATTCTTGGTCTGCTCGGGTAATTTCCTCCAATTCTCGGTTGTGATCGGCACAACCTCCCTAACAAGAAAACCGCATGCATTACAATACTTGGTAACTGAATCCAGTGGTTCTTGGGGAAGCCCACCTGGACCGACCCTTGTTATGTACATGATGCGGTCCAATGGACCCTTATTGGGACCTCGTTGCTCTCATTTCCGCTTGAGTGAAGCTGAGGATTCATCCATTAGAGAACCTTCTGCGGTTTTAGGAGCCGATGTCACCTCATTGTCTTCACAATTAATCTAGGTAGAAAAAAATTATAAGACTTCATATACTTGACAACCAACATTAACATGAACTGCTGAAGTTAAGATTCGGGATCCATACCTCGTCAGCAGGATCATATTCAGGGTCTAGATCCACTGAAGTCTTTTTAATTTTTATATTCGGAAAAGGATCCAATGGACTATGATAGGAGCCTGAACTGCTGGAGTCAGTAAAATCCATATTGTCTTCTTTATTGTTACTACCAGGACCAATCTTCTTAGGGCTTTCCATGTTAGATCTAATACGACAAAAAATCTAATAAATGGCATATTAACTCTACATGAAGTGTTGCATGAAGAAAAAGATGGAAGCATTCTAGGATTTGATAAGGCATTCTAGGGTTTAAGGTGACTGACCAAAAGATTCCTATACATTGCGAGGGTGACAAGCATGTTAAAGTTGCTCACCAGCAATGGCAATTTTATCTTCTTATTCTAAATAGGCTAGCTTCGTTCAGAGTGGCGACCACATTCTTGAGGTTTACTAGGCGGCGCCTAGCTCCGGACCTATAACTGATAAAGCAAGGGACAAAAAGCAAATCCCCGCACAGCTCCTACCTAGCTTAGAGGGCATTATCATCCCCGCTCTCAAGTTTCCTCTTATTCCCTGTCACTGGTTCGGGCGGTGAGGGAGGCGACACGGAATTAGTGAAAATTAGTCAAGTGTAGCTATATCTAATGTAACTTAGCCAAAATTGGCCAAATTTGCTCAACTTAACCAAATATAGCTAAATCTTGCCCCGCATAGTCAAACTTGCTTGATTATGCTTCAGTTAGCTAAATTTGGTCATATGTAAAACAAAATTTCTCAACTCAATTAAGTAAATTTAGCCAAAACACATTTTTGAAGTTATATAGGTCTAACTAAATTCTTGTATCATAGAGATCGGTAGCATATACACAGACTCCATCGCCACACCTAGTGGTACCTAGATATGGGCGTGAGGATGCTCCTGGCATCACAAATGAGTTGGCCAGCAACTTGTTTGGCTTCAGAGCTAAATATTGCATAACTTTGGTAGCACAGATTAGCTACAATTGCTCAAATGAAGCTAATGGAGCCACAAGTGCAGACATCTTTGGTAGCACAGATTAGCTACAATTGCTCAAATGAAGCTAACTTAGAGAAATAAAAGCAAACTTAGCCAAACTTAGTCTAGCATAGCTAACTCTAAGCAAAAGTAGCCAAATATAGCTAAATATAGCTTAACTTAGTCAAAATTAGTCAAGTATAACTATATCTAATGTAACTTAACCAAGATTAGCTAAATTTGCTCAACTTAACCAAATATAGCTAAATATTGCCCCTAATAGAGAATTATGTGGCATATGCAAGGCCGATGAAAGAAATAGGGAATATACTGTTGTTACTAGAGTCTAGAATCATGTTTACCACTAATGTGTCAGAACGGAATAGGATCATGCACAATGCGATGACAGAACGCGCAGACTGACAGTTTTGCTACATGATCCTACAGGCTTTGCTCCAATGAATATAACGAAGTGGAGCTTCTTTAGCATATATTTGGTAAACCTAATGATCCCAGGAGAAGAAAAACAACTACTATTCAGAATATTATCTCTGCAAACTACCAGAAGATGAAATGCTACTTATTTCACAGTTTTAGACACACAAAACCACCTACCAATTTATCTGATATAACCATCCACGACGAAGGGAGTAACTCCTATTCATTCGAACTTGACAGTTTTATCTCTGCAAACTACCAGAAGATGAAATGCTACTGATTTCACAGTTTCAAACACACAAAACCAACTACCAATTTATCGTGATATAACCATCCACATAAATCTTGCCCCACCGAACCCTAACCAAAGATGCCACCGAACTTGATAGTTTTTCAAATTCCACCGAACCATAACCAAGGATGCCTACCATTTTCCAATTCTCGAACCCTAACCAAGAATATGCAAGGCAGCGGCGAGGGCGGTGAGGGAGGCGGCATGGCGAAGGAGGATGGAAGGTCGAAGGGTTTAGGGTTTACCTTGAAGCTCGGCGGCGATGGCAATGGCTTCGCTCGGCGTACCTGGAAGTGACGAGGGCGAAGCTCGGCGGCGACGGCGGCGAACACTTGGCGGCAAACAAAATTTTGGCAGCCTAACGACGTCTAAGTGTTTCGCCCGGGTTAGGTTTTTCTAACGCTGCCGAGGGGTATATAGACTCCCATTTTCTAAGGCGGATTGTAAGTACCGACCGCCTGAGAAGATGGTTACATCAGGCGGGTTTTACTTACCAACCGCCTGAGAAGATAAAATTATCTCAGGCGGTTGGTAAGTAACACCCGCCTGAGATAAACTTCTTCTCAGGCGGTTATTAAGTACCAACAGTGTGTGAATATATTTACTTCTTCTTAAATAATATTCTTGATTAAATGTGGGTCCTTTAAAAAGGCAAAATTCCACTTTCTTGTAATATTATTGATAAATAAAGGTTACCATTAAATTTCACTTCATAAATCCTTTGAAATTGGTCAGAACATAAAAAACATACAACAAATGCTATTTTTCATTTTTCTATCTTGATGAATATAATGCTTTTTTTTTCATTTAATTTTTCAGTGGACATTTTTACTCATCATACCAACCTCTGTGAATTTTTTCATATTTTTTTTTAAATTTTTTTGAATCAATGTGTGTTCATAATTTGATGAATGCCTCATATGTATATAAGCATTTAGTTAGAATGATGGATAATTTGAAGTTTGACATGTTGGAATGCTTTTAAAAAAATTTAACAAAATTTATACATGTATAAATGATACAAATATGTTCATACAAACAAATTTGAGTGAAGGATCTTTTTTTTATGAGATACACAAATGTGAATAATATGTGAGTAGAAATTAATTTGATATTTATCAAAACATTACAATGTTAGCTATACAAGTTTTAAAATATTTTGTTCAGGTGGTAGATGTTAATTTTATACAAATGTAGAAGAAAGAATCATCGAATTTGGACACAATTTGTAGAATCCAAACATATTTGAGTATTTATATTGGAATCTAAATAAAAAAGAAGCAAGGGATAAGGAAACTGAAGAACAGTATCGGGCATTATCTCAGGCGGTTGGTAAGTAAAACCCGCCTGATATAAACATCTTCTCAGGCGGTTGGTAAGTAAAACCCGCCTAAGAAAAATTTAAACACCGCCTGTGAAAAAATGACGCCTACATAAAGACCCCTCACCTACGGACGTGTCGACGTCCGTACGCGACCTTTCTTTTCCTCGAGGTGCGACCTTTCAATGCGCGGTAAACCAACTGCTCCATTTTCCACTCCGCGCGGCCCTTATTAAAGACGTGCCATCAGCCTTTAGTTCTCCACAAGCACGTCGCTCACTTTGAATCCTCTTCTTTTCTTTGTCTTCCTCCGCTCCGACGACCCAACACCACTATGGCTGACCTTCCGCCGCCAAGCCCTCCGAGGGAGCCACCTTGCAAGAAAAAATGTTGCAGCTCCCCCGAGAGGCACCCAGCAGCGCCTCCTCATGGCGCGAGAGGCGTACAACAATATGTCTCGCGCCATGAGTGCCTTGGGGCTGGGTACCCTTCCAGAGTATCCTGTAATGGGTACTACCGTCGGCCACTACCTCTACGCCATCACGGGGGTGGCTGATCATCTCGACATTCTGTTCGTGACGATGGCCCAGGTTCTTGGCCCCGAGGGCCGCAGAACGCTGGTGGAGGCGACGGCTAGCAACCTCATTCTTGGGGTTGCACCGCCGGTGCAGCCGGTGCAACCAGCCCTGTCTCCTATTGCACCGGCGCCAGAGTCACTGCCGGAGGACGAGGAGGAGGAGGAGGAGGAGAAGGAGGAGGAGGAGGAGGAGGAGGAGGAGGAAGAGGAGTAGGAGTAGGAGTAGGAGTAGGATTTAATTAGTTTTTCTTTGTTGTTTTTAGTTGCTTCTATTTTGTAAATATTGTTAATGAATGAATTCTATCTTTGTTCATCTATGTGATTGATTATTACTTGTGTATCTTGTGTGTTCTTGTGTAAATATTGTGTATCTTGTGTGAGATGTGTGATTGAATATTGTTAACGAATGAGTATCTTGTGTGTTCTTCAATTGTGTGAATGAATGAACGTGTAGTGTGTTCATCGTGTTCCTCAGACTCGGGTATCATAAGGTAATTATCTTATGCGGTTGGTAATTAAAACCCGCCTGAGAAGAAGATTATCTCAGGCTGTTGGTCAGTAACACCCACCTGAGGTAAACTTCTTCTCAGACGGTTATTAAGTACCAATCGCCTGTGAAGATAATTACTTCTTCTTGATTAATATTCCTGATTAAATGTGGGTCCTTTAAAAAGGCAAAATTCCACTTTCTTGTAATATTATTGATAAGTAAAGGTTACCATTAAATTTCACTTCATAAATCCTTTGAAATTGGTCAGAACATAAAAAACATTCAACAAATGCTATTTTTCATTTTTCTATCTTGATGAATATAATGCTTTTTTCATTTATTTTTTCAGTGGACATTTTTTCTCATCATACCAACCTTTATGAATTTTTTCAGGTTTTTTTTAATTTTTTTGAATCAATGTGTGTTCATAATTTGATGAATGCCTCATATGTATATGAGCATTAAGTTAGAATGATGGATAATTTGAAGTTTGACATGTTGGAATGCTTTTAAAAAAAATTAACAAAATTCATACATGCATAAATGATACAAATATGTTCATACAAACAAATTTGAGTGAAGGATCTTTTTTTTATGAGATACACAAATGTGAATAATATGTGAGTAGAAATTAATTTGATATTCACCAAAACATTACAATGTCAGCTATACAAGTTTTAAAATCTTTTGTTCAGGTGGTAGATGTTAATTTTATACAAATGTAGATGAAAGAATCATCGAAGTTGGACACAATTTGTAGAATCTAAACATGTTTGAGTATTTATATTGGAATCCAAATAAAAAAGAAGCAAGGGATAAGAAAATTGAAGAACAGTATCGGGTATTATCTCAGGCGGTTGGTAAGTAAAACCCGCCTGAGATAAACTTCTTCTCAGGCGGTTATTAAGTACCAGCCGCCTATGAAGATATTTACTTATTCTTAATTAATATTCTTGATTAAATGTGGGTCATTCAAAAAGGCAAAATTCTAATTTCTTGTAATATTATTGATAAGTAAAGGTTACCTTTAAATTTCACTTTATAAATCCTTTGAAATTGGTCAGAACATAAAAAACATACAACAAATGCTATTTTTCATTTTTCTATCTTGATGAATATAATGCTTTTTTCATTTATTTTTTCAGTGGACATTTTTACTCATCATACCAACCTCTATGAATTTTTTTAGATTTTTTTAAATTTTTTGAATCAATGTGTGTTCATAATTTGATGAATGCCTCATATGTATATGAGCATTTAGTTAGAATGATGGATAATTTGAAGTTTGACATGTTGGAATGCTTTTAAAAAAATTAACAAAATTCATACATGTATAAATGATACAAATATGTTCATACAAATAAATTTGAGCGAAGGATCTTTTTTTATGAGATAAACAAATGTGAATAATATGTGAGTATAAATTAATTTGATATTTACCAAAACATTACAATGTCAGCTATACAAGTTTTAAAATATTTTGTTCAGGTGGTAGATGTTAATTTTATACAAATGTAGAAGAAAGAATCATCGAATTTGGACACAATTTGCAGAATCTAAACATGTTTGAGTATTTATATTGGAATCTAAATAAAAAAAGAAGCAAGGGATAAGGAAACTGAAGAACAGTATCGGGCATTATCTCAGGCGGTTGGTAAGTAACACCCGCATGAGATAAACTTCTTCTTAGGCGGTTATTAAGTACCAACTGTCTGTGAAGATATTTACTTCTTCATAATTAATATTCTTGATTAAATATCTTTCAGGCGGTTGGTAAGTAAAACCCGTCTGAGAAAAAAAGTTAAAAACCGCCTGAGAAAAACCGACGCCTATATAAGGACCCCTCACCACAGTGAAAACGTAACCCTGGAGAATTTATATCGACGCCGCAAGGCTACCGAATTTCCACTGCGCCGCACAGCCGCTCCACCGCCCAGCCCATACTGCCGCGCTGCCGCTCAACACCGCACCGCCACTTCTCCACCTAGCTGGCCCACCGTACTGATGCCTCCCCACCGTACTGACGCTTCTGCAAGGTAAATGTAGTTTCCTTACTTTTTCTTTGTATATTTTCATTAGCTGATAAGCTGTTAGTTTTGTGTGTTCTGGTATATGGATTTTGTCCTTTTGCATGTGTAAGGATTGTATGGATTGTTTTCTGGTATATTGATGTATGGACTATATGGATTGTTTCCTTTTTGTGTGTTTTGCTAGTTTTGTCTTTTATATTTTGATGTATGGACTATATTGTTATAAGCTTATTGTAGTTTGTACCTATTATGTGACATGAATATGATGTTTAATTAACAGATGCTATTGTAATATATATAAGATGCATGAAGTTTAGCCGAACTTGTAATTTTAGTTTTATGTGTTTTCCTTTTCAATATGCTACTTGTGTGTGCGTACCTCCTGCTTGCATATATTTTGAAGGAGTGATTAGGGTTAGCTTTCTAGGAAGATGGTTTTATAACTCACCCATTTAGTTACCATCGTTGGATAGGATCCGACGTCAAGATATAACGGATCGGATCCCACCCAGACCTAGCCCATGCTGCTGGTCCTATTTGCCCCACGACTTCAATCCTTCACCCCCGATTGCTGCTCCCGATGACTTCGACTTCGTCCGCCTCAAGCTGCAGTAGGGTTGGGCATTGACGACCATACCTCCTCGTTGCTAGGTGACATCAGTGGTGGAAGGGTGCAGAAGCTAGCGACAGGGCCATATGCAAGCGGCAGCGAGGTTGGGAAATGGCACCGGGGGTGGAAGGCGGCACCGGGGCCAGCTGCAGGTGGCGACAAGGACGGAGACAGTGTTGGAGGCACCGGGGCCAGCTGTCGGCGGCGGCGAGACCGAAAGATGGAGGTGATGGCCGGAGTTGCGGGCGACGACGCGCGGTGGTCGGTGGAAAGTCGGCGGTAGTCACCAAAGTGGCGAAGTGGAGCCGTGCCACACTCCAGCAGCGCGCCTCTCCATCGCATCATGTTGGGTGCAGCGGCAAAAATCCACCCATACCCGCACCTGTCGGGTGCAATACCCGTCAGGTACCCGTACCGCGGGTATAATTGCCATCCCTAGATCCCACCCAGACCTAGCCCATGCCACTGGGACTGTTTGCCCCACGACTTCAATCATTCACCCCCACTTGCTTCTCCCGACGCCTTTGACTCTGTCCGCCTCAAGACGTCGCCCGTCTCCTACATTAGTCGCTCTAATCAAACTTGTTATGTCTCTGTAAATTCATTTTATAGAAGACCTTTAGAGAATGTATGTGGGCAAATTTTGTAAATCTGACAAAAATTCTATTATTGAAGCATGGACCGTCGAGCGTGGATGTATAACATGCCAAGACCCGATCCTATGTACATTCATAATGTTGCAAATTTTATTGAAGCATCCAAGAGACATGCGAAGTTGCAAAAGATAGGTGACATATTATGTCCATGTATTGACTGCGAGAATAAGATTGCTTGGACGAATACTACAGTAATCCAATCTCATTTGGTGAAAAGGGGTTTCAAAAAAACTACACAATATGGACAGAGCATGGTGAGTTAGATACACATGATGTGGATAAAGATGACGAGAGAGGTTCAGATGATGATAATGTTCATATCGATGATGGTAGTGACAATCAAGCTGGTGATGATGATGATGAGTTCGATTGTGAGGAGATGTTGCGTCACATTGAACCATATGTATTGACTTCTATGGGAGCAAGCAAAGGTTTAAGTAAAATTGAGACATTGCAGAATGCGGCGACGGAGCTTTTATATGATGAATCAAACGGTTGTGATAAAGAGTTTACTACATTGCATGCAGGCTTAGAACTACTAAAGTTGAAAGCTACGCATGAATGGTCCGATTGTAGTTTCTCTAATCTTTTGAATCTTCTGGCAGAAATTCTTCCAAATCCAAATAAACTGCCGAGAAGCACTTATAAAGCGAAGAAACTTCTTTGCCCGATGGCACTAGGTGTGACAAAAATACACGCTTGTGTGAACCATTGTATTTTGTATCGCAAAGAGCATGAGCTCGCAACTAGATGCCCCATTTATGGTGTCAGTAGATATAAGAAGGACTACAATCACCAGTATGTTACCAACATGAAAAGACTCAGAAGAATAAGAAGTTCATTATTGGTCCTGACGGTGACGATACTCCTGGCGATGCAGACAAGAAGAATAAGAGAAAAATTCCTGCCTTGGTGATGTGGTACCTTCCGGTAATTGATCGCTTGAAGCGTTTGTTCTCAAACCCTAGGGAGGCTGAACTTATGCGTTGGCATTCCGAGCAACGCAAGAAGAATGAAAAACATATACGACACCCTAGTGTTGCAATGTAGTAGAAAAATTTTGATATTCAGTATCCAGAATTTGCGAAGGAAATCGGAAATATGAGGTTTGCCTTGGGTACAGACGGAATTAATCCGTTTGGTGAAAAAGGAGCATACACAGCACATGGCCCGTGGTCTTAACAATGTACAACCTACCGACGTGGTTGTGTCACAAAAGGAAATATATGTTGTTATCTGTTCTTATCCCAGGTCCGAAACTACCCAACATCAAAATTGATGTGTTCTTGGAACCTTTAATGGAAGATATGGCGAAATTGTGGAATGAAGGGGTACGTACATGGGATGAGTACAAGCGGGAGTATTTCACGCTAAGAGCAATGATATTCATTACCGTGCATGATTATCCTGGACTATTTACATTATCGGGACAAATGAAATGGAAGAAAGGTTGTGTTAGGTGCGTGGATAGAACTGGATTTCTATACCTCACTTCATCCAGAAAGACGGTGTACATGAGACACCGACGGTTCTTGACAGATACACACAAGTATAGGAACATGAAAGAACAATTTGATAACAAAATCAAAAAAGATACTGCACCAAAACCTTACAGTGGAAAACTTGTGTTTGAAATGGTCAAGAACATTCATATTTCTTTCGGAAAGGGCAAAAACAGTAAAGGAATTAAGAGAAATAAAAGTACATCTTTGGATGATACAACTGACATGGCTTTCAAGAAACAATCAATCTTTTTTCAAGTTTCTTCCGTATTGGAAGAATTTGGAATTTTGCCATAGTATTGATTTGATGCACGTTACAAAGAATCTATGTGACAGCATCATTGGGACCTTGCTGGACATACCGAGGAAAACAAAGGACGGATGAAATTCACGTATGGACCTAGTAAATCTTGATTTGAGACCAGAGCTTCATCCAGTAGAAAAAGCGAACGGGAAGCATTACCTTCCCCCAGCTAGCTACAACTTGATGCTAGAAGAGAAAAAAGCAATTTGTGAATGCTTGTGTGGGATCAAAGTGCCCACGAGTTTCGCATCCAATATCCGCAAACTAGTCTCGATGAAAGACTTGTCTTTATTCGGTTATAATTCTCATCACTGTCACATGATGATGACAATTTTCCTTGCCACTGCAATAAGAGTCATCAAACCTGAGCATATAAAAGTTGTCATCACACGTTTGTGTTACTTCTTCAATTTAGTATCGCAAAAGGTGATAGCACGTGAAGATTTAGACTATCTGAAAACATACATCGTCGAGACAATGTGCAAGCTTGAGATGTGTTTCCCACCATCCTTTTTCGATATGCAAGTACACCTAATCATACATCTTGTTGATCATATAAAAGCATTGGGGCCACTATATTTACATCATATGTTTTTGTTGGAGAGATATTTAGAAGTATTAAAAGGTTATGTGCGGAACCGTGCTCACCCAGAGGGTTCAATTATGGAAGGATACACCACTGAAGAAGTGATTGAGGGTTGTGCTAATTACATCAAAGATGGAAAATCGATAGGTGTGTCTATACCGGTACATGAGGGTAGACTACGTGGGAGAGGCAAAGTGGGTAAGAAAACTTCTATCGTTCAAGATTACAAGAATATACACCGTGCACATTTTGGTGTACTACAACAGCTCGCAATAGCTGAGTCCTACATCGAGGAACACCAAATTGAGCTTCGTGATAAAAACCAAGACCGCATAGAGGACTGGATCATGAAAGAGCACAGAAGATGTTTCACTGAATGGTTAATGGACAAAAATATACCATATGGAAACACTATAGGAGAGGCAACAATGAAGAAGTTAGCTTCTGGCCCATCTGCTTTGGTGACATCATGGCAAGCATATGACATCAATGGTTACACATTTTACACTAAAGAAAAAGACGTTAAGAGTGCTGTACAAAATAGTGGTGTTCGTATTGAGGCTTATGATTCACAAGGGCAGAAGACCACATACTTCGGGTTCATAGAGGAAATATGGGAACTCGATTATGGCGAAAGAATGGTAATTCCCGTATTTAAGTGTCAATGGGTCAAAAATCCTCATGGTGTGAAAGTGGACAATTACGTGCTGACACTGGTAGACTTGAATAAAGTGGGTTATAAAGATGACCTGTGGGTTCTCGCCGATAATGTTGCACAAGTTTTTTATGTTCAAGATCCAGAAACTGAGAAGATGCACGTAGTTGTTTCTAGAAAGCAAAATATTGTTGGGGTTGAGAATGTGGGAGATAATGAAGAGGAATATAATCAGTATGAAGAGATGTACCTTTTCATCGAACCAGAAAACATCAAGCGCGTAGAGAGAAGCATTAAAAAGAATTTGAAACCCTATACGCGAGAAGATGTCAATGCTGGAAAAAATGTATATAGCAATGCGAGAAGATATATATTGTATATATTTGTATCTTTTGGAATCAACTTAGAACAATGTTCTATTTCAGCTTTAGATAGTACGTTTCGAACATTATTAAATTCAGCTTCTGTTTCGAGCTCCTGTCAAGCTAATCCCTTCACAGCAAGCTCTTGTAGATGCAAGTAACACCCGAGACTCATCATTTGGATTGTTAAAAGCTTCAATTGAAGTCTGACGATACTTCTTGTCCATTTGAGGGCTTGTTTGGATAGGAGTACACCCAAACAAGCCCTGCAAGATTTCTTTCTCTTCTCTCCATTTTGATAACGAAGATGCTACTTTATCAGTTCTAATGGCTGAATATATTGATACAAATCAGTACCATCTATCTTAGTGCTTTACACAAGCGACGAAATTTACAACTTCAATCACAAATCTTGTTTTTAACATTTTCATAGGAATTTGACCTTAATGTTTCAAGCATAGATTTATTAATAATTGAAGCTTCTTCATCAGACATGTTAATAGCATTTACAAGGGAAGGGTGTGTCGAAGCTAAAGAAATCTCAATGGGACTGAAGACAAAGAGATGTTGCATATGAGTGATAATGTCCAGGCTAGACAGCATGAAGCTATGATGACAGCCTTCACGCTGTTTAACCTGGATATTGCCACTCATATGCAAGATCTCTTTATCTTTAGTCCGATTCAGATTTTGTTAGCTTCAACACATCCTTCACTTATAACTGCCACTAACATGTGTGATAAGGAAGCTTCACTTATTTGATAAATATATGCTTGAAAGATTAAGGTTAAATCCGTATGAAAGTGTAAAAACAAGATTTATTATTGAAGTTGTTCGCTTACTCGCTTGTGTGAAGCACTAAGAAAGTGAAAACTGATTTTTAATAAATATATTTAGGCATTAAAACTGAGAAAGGAGCATCTTGCTAAGTTTTCAAATGGACAGAAGGGAAAAAAATCGTTCAAATGGATGGGAAAATCCTTCCAAGGATGGTCAGGCTTCAAATTGATGCTTTCAACAATTCAAATGATGAGCCACGGGTGTTACTTGCATCTACAACAGCTTGCTGTGCAGGGATTAGCTAGACATGAGCTTAGCAGCATCAGAGGCGGTTGGTAAGTAAAACCCGTCTGAGATAAACATCTTCTCAGGTGGTTATTAAGTACCAACTGCCTATGAAAAAATTAAAAACCGCATATGAAAAACTGACGCCTATATAAAGACCCCACGGAGGCACGCCTCTGCCCAGTCCCACATCGCGCGACGAGGTACCTAAGTAAATTCGCATAGTTTCCTTACTATGCATTGCATGCTACCTTTTTCTTTGTATATTTTCATAAGCTGCAAATTTTGTGTGTTGGTATATGGATTGTGTCCTTTTGCATTTGTGTACATATGCGTTTGGACTCAATAATTTGGAAGTTTGGTCTTTCAGATAATGTTGTCTCGGGCGTGTAGCCGATTGAAGGAGGAGCGCTTGGCGTGGCGCAAGAACCATCCCCATGTATGTACATATGGCACACCGGTCGCTGGTTGTATATACATATGTATCTGTAATGGACTGATGAACTTAACTGTAGTTTGTTTTTCCATCTTGTTGTTTTTAGTATTTTCAATTTCTATGCGTAGGGTTTCTCTGCGAAGCCTGAATCGGGAGATTTATTGAAGTGGCAGTGCATCGTCCCTGGTAAAGAAGGGGTAAGTCATGAAGAACAAGCACAATATGAGTTTAACCATCGTCCTCCTATTAATAAATTTCTTTTGCATACTGAATGGGAAGATGGTTACTACCCCCTGACAATCTCCTTCTCTGAGGACTATCCCTTGGTGCCTCCAAGAGGCGCCTTTCCAAGTGGGTTCTTCCACCCAAATGTCCTTCGTTCAGGAGCACTCTGCATCGGGATTCTTGATCAAGAGACTGTAAGATAGACCTATTTTGCTCATGTAATTATTACTTAATTGTTGTCGAACTTCTTTGAACTAGTTTCTTATATTGCTTAAATTATATTTTGTAGGGGTGGTGCAGTGCTTTTACAATCAAAACTATACTACTTGAAGTTCAGTGTTTGCTGCATCAGCCAAATGTGCCCGATGTTGAAAATGATTGCTATAATCTACTTATCAAGGTTAGATGACACTTTGACTTAGTTACCAATGTAGGTTATTCATTCCTCCTTTGACATTTGTTAATTTAAATAATGTCAATATTTTTAGGATCCAGCAGAATATAAGAGACGTGTTCGGGAGCAAGCAGGACAGTACAATTTAGATTGATCGATGGGAGCTTCATCGTCGATCTACAATGAATGTAGCATGATTTTTGTTTTCTACTTGACAGGGCACTTCATCGTCGTTGTTTGCAGCTATTACAGAGAGAGGCTCACTTAAACTTGTGCTCAGTGTGTAAAGATGTTATCTTTGAAAAATTGTAAAGCCTCTAATGGTGTATTATCACAATTAAGCCAGCCTCACTGGTGATCGAGCATTTCCTATAATGCATTACTGTACTAGTATTCGCTCATCTGTATTTTTGTTCTGATACAATTTTCCCTGCAACGACTACATACGGTTGTGATAATTGCAACGACTACATCCCTGTAATTTCAATGAAAACCGCTTGTGATAATTGAACAACTACATACGATTCTTACACAATGACCGCCGGTGAAAATACATGATCTTCTCAGGTCGTTGTTAATTAAGAACCGCCTGTGAAGTTCATTACATTACAGGCGGTTCTTAATTAATAACCGCCTGTGAAGATCATGTATTTACCCAGGCGGTTGTTTCTTAAAATTCGTCTGTGATGTTAATTTATTGCAGGCGGTTCTTAAGTAATAACCGCCTGAGAAGATCGAGTATTTACCCAGGCGGTTGTTTTTTAAAATTCGCCTGTGTTGTTCTTTCATCACAGGCAGTTATTATATCATTTGTCATCACAGTCGCATATTTTTAAGGACCGCCTGTGTTTGAAGAATTGAGGCGCCTGTAAAAATGCTTTTTGTAGTAATGCTAGGTTAGATTGGGTTGGCCTAAGGGCTGGTTATATATTCAAGGGAGGCCAAAGCTAGTGGGGAACGACTTTTGGGCTGTTCCTCTTGTGTTATATTGAATAAAATTTGTAGTTTGAAGGAACTTTTGTGCCTTGTTTGTCCGACTTGTTCCAGACAAGTTTTACTCGTCGAGTTTCTGGACAGCACTACCTTTTGTCGGTGGTTTTATCATAACTCGAGTTTTACAGATCCAATTGACGTCATTCTTTTTGGGTTGTCTTCAAAACTTGATTATATTTCATCTGAAAAAATTTCACGGTCATTGGATTTGTGGTTTCTGATCTACACGAGTTTCTTTGCAGCGTTCCAGAACTGTTTTTCTCGGGTAGGACAGATTGACCTTTGTTCGATCTACCGATCATAACTTGAGTTTCTATCTACGGATTAGAGTGATTCTTCTTGTGTTTTCTTCATGACTTTACTCTCTCTGATATATATTACTTTTGTCCTGGTGAAACACATTTAGATTAGTCTCACACACGATTTCTTTAACAGATCATTTTTCTGCCAAAGGGGTTGGGATTTAATTGTTTCCGCTGCGTAAGATTTTTTAAATCTACCATTCACCCCCCTATGATAGCTTTTCACGTGCTCTTTGATCCTACAATTGGTATCAGAGCCACGGTGCTCTAATCATTGTGATTTGCACATGTTTTTGACTAATCAACATGGAGAAATACTCTGCCAAACCTTGTGTGTTTGGTGGTATTGATTTTCAGGTTTGGAAGGCACACATGGAGGCTTTCATCCAGGCGCAAGGCTTCACAATATGGGAGAAGGTGTACAAGTCTTACGAAGTGCCACCAAACAATCAAGTTACGGCTACAAACCTACAGGACATCGACAACAACAACAAAGCCTGAAACTTGATCATCCAAGGACTCACTCAGAGCGACTTCGACCGCGTTGCACATCTCCGATCGACATACGATGTATGGAGAGCACTTTGTGACTATCACGAAGGATCCAACATGATCAAGGAGGTAAAATGAGATATGTTCAAAAAGGAATATGTGCGTTTCAAGATGCAACCCGGTGAGTCTATCGATGATCTCTTTGCTCGCTTTAATAAAAATTCTCAGCAACTTACGTAGTGTCAATGTTAATTTTTCTGATGCTGAGAATGCTAGGCAACTTCTTAGTGCATTAGACATGTCAATTTGGGAGATGAAAGTAACATCTATTCGTGAGTCAACTGTCATGAGTTCTCTTACATTAGATGTGCTTTACTCTAAACTAAAGACTCATGAAATTGACATCTTATCACGTAATAACTCAAATAAGTCTATTGCATTGTCTCACAACATGATATGCCTAGCTGCAGCCAATCATCATCTTGGAATACTCTTGATTTGTTGTCCTCACTAACCCTGGAGCAGATCGAGGAATTTCCAGAAGAGGAGTTAGCACTCATCTCGACTAGATTCTCAAAAGCATTGCAAAATGTGAGAACTATAAGGAGAGGAAGCTCCAGACCTCAACACTGTTTTGAATGTGGTAAGACAGGACACTTTCGTACAGAATGCCCTAACCTTTCAGGTCCTACTACCCGTGAATAAAAACAGAATAAGGTCAAGACCACCTCTGGAAATCCCAACAAAAAAACGAAGGGTAGACTTCAAGAGTTCAGTTCAAGAGCTCTTCAAGATGATTAACAACATCATCACCACACTTCAAGAGTTCAGTTCAAGTGATGTAGACTTTGAATGTGATGAGATGATGACGATCTGACCAACTTATGCTTCATAGCGGGCAAAACAAGATCAAGATCAAGTCAGGAGGATGCAGAACACAACAGTGACAACGATGAGTTATGTTCTACCTGCAATGAAATGTTTGATGCTATTTCTCGTGCAACTATTATTGTCAAGAAAAAGGACAAAAAGCTTAGGGATAATGCTGCTAAAATTGAATCATTAGAACCTGAAATCAATTGTTTAAAAACTTTGATTCCTAGTGATGATGCATGTCCCTCATGTGATTCAATATATGAACAATTGTCCTCATTAATAAGTGCGCACACCTCCACACTTGATAAACTTGAGTTAGAAATTGAAAAGAACAAAGAGCTTGCTGCACTTAATGATAAAAACTTGAAAGATACTAGCTGTTCTATAATTGATTTGCATTGTTCTACTTGAGATGATCTTGATAAGAAACTACAAGATGCTATGAATGAAATTTCTATATTGAACAATGCTTTACGTTATTATGGAGTTAAATTTTGTTCCAATTGCAAATTATAAGGAAAAACTTCATGTGAAAATTGCCTTGATCTGTCCAACAAAGTTGATGACATGCATAGGACATTAGATCGGTTTTGTAATGGGAATAAGAACCTAAACTTGCTGCTGAATTCTTCCAAGTCTTGCAATGATAAAACTGGTTTAGGTTTTGATTCTCATGCTCATGCTAAGGCACATCCACCTCAAATGTAAAATCATTTGAAAGAGGTTTAATCAAAACTGTCCCTAAACAAAAGGATGTGATCTTTGAATCCGTAGGAGTGCTTTCTAATTCTATTTCTAATGTTGGGTGCTCATCTAGACATAATTACAAAATTAAATTTCATTGTACTTACTGTGATAAAGATGGTCATGTCATAGATTTCTGTTATAGACAAGCTAAACAAATTAAAAAGAATGAAATATCTGCTAGATCTCATAACTTTCATGATAAATTCGCCATGCTTGCTAAACAAACAAATTAGAAATATGCAACCTGCTTTAATGAGTCAGAAATTTGCAAAGGTAGCTTCCAGAACTTCTGATAAGAAATCTGCAAAGGCAGCTCCGGTAGTTCCGATAGCTCTGAGAGCTCCCGAACCTTCTGTTGTTCCCTCTGGAACTTCGGTTTTTGCACCCGGAGCTTCAGCGCTTTCTCTCGGAACTTTTACGTTCACCTCCGGAGCTACTGGTTTTCGTGCTTAACGCGTAACAACTTTTAAATCAGGGGTTAAGAATAGAAAACCTCCACTCTTGACTCATAAACCTGTTGTTTTGTCTCAGCTTTCGCGTGTTTTTCCTGGTGCACGTCGCGTGACTCAATATTGGATTCCTAAATGCCTTTTGACTAACCCCAGTATTGAGTCATCGACGTATTGTGCTTCTATTTAGGTTACATGCTTGAGGAAGGAGGACATTTGGAATGTGGATTCAGGTTGCTCACGCCACATGACTGGTAAAAAACAATGGTTCTCCTCCCTCTCTTTTGTGTCACGTGTAGAAAATTTTACTTTTGCTGATAATTCTTCAACTCCTATAATTGCTCAGAAGAAAACGTCCACATCTTCAACCCCGGGATTGGACAACAAATCATCGCGCTGAACAGAACGGAGGTAAGTCCTACTCACCGGACTTCAAAAATTCAGTGAGTCCTTGCCAATAGGTTAATTGGTAGTTATCTCATATTTGTTTTCCAAATTGCATCAACCCTTGCATTTACATATTTGAAATTCCACACTTGCATGTTGGAAAGTAAAATTTCCAACCATTATAAAACTAAAAATTTGAATTAGGGGAGAAATTTAATTGGATATGAACTACGTGCATGACCTCTTGAATTTATCTTCCTAGTTCAAACCAAAAAGATTTGCTTTGACCCTCATTGCATTTACAAGTTATTTCAAGCTGGGCAAGACAATTTGAAAATTGGGTTCAATTTGCTTTTGGCTAACATAACCCGTTTTTGAGTTGTTTTGTGTGTTCCTGATTAAAGTGTAGCTAGGTCAAAATTGTGAAGAGGTGGTTTGGCAAGAAAGTGGAAGGTTTCATCAAGCTCAAGTCACCATTGGGAGGATTTGAGAACACTTCTCTCCTTCAAACTCATTTTGAGTTCGAGGAAGAGAAATGTTCAAGATGATAACCCAACGGAGGAGCCAGAACCAAATCCATTGCCAAATCCAATCTCAACTTGGCATTTGACATCAACCATCAAGCCTACACCGAAAATCAAGGTTGTGAGTTTCTCACACAAAGACCTTGGTCACCAACTGCTCTTCAAATGAGGTATGATTTTAGAATTTTTCTTGTTTGGTTTGCCATAGAATTGAATGTATTTGCTTGCATTTGTGATGAAGGTTGACACTTCCTCATCATTCAATTCTCAAGCATCCTCACAAGAGTAAGTGTGGGTATTGACTTTTGGATCTCCAAAAGGAAATCCCACCTTACTTGGAAAAATCTCAAACAAGTACCTAGAATCCTTTAAGGATTGTTTTGTAAACTTAGTCATTTTTGTCGAGGTTTAGAAAACAAAACTTTTGGGCATGGCTTAATTGGTGAATTGGCATATAGGAACTTGGGCATAGTGACAGCCATAATTTTTAATTAAGCTTCATGCATAGATGGTGTCACTAGATTTCAAACTCCTAGGAATAAGTGATATCCTTGCTCTGAAATTGAATTGCATTGTTAGGAGGAGTTACTAAATTTCAAATTTCTGGTGAGGTTCAGGAGGATAAAATTGAGAATCTTGTTTGTCATTGTCTAAATGAATACGCTCTTGAAAGCTAAGATGGTTAGAAACTTTAAAGGGTGTAGGGATCCATATAGTGTATTTCTATCACATACATTGCTATGAGTAGGAGCTTTAGAAAATATGCAACATGAATTATCCATAACGCTCCACTCTTATCAATGAATAATGCATTGATCATAGATACACTTGACATTGGATCCAATGCATATTTGATTTTGTTCTTCCCTGTATGTACAAATGAAAGTTCGGTTACCTAACTCGAACATTCATTTGTACAAGTCCCGGGAGCTAACCATCCCTCTCCATTCAAGAGAGGAAGTTTGCAGGAGTAATATTACTATGCAGGCATTCATGAAGCTAATTGTTGGGAACCCTCCATGAACAACCAATGAGCTGCCACGAATGGGTGAGAGCATTATGCCCTCAACTATTTTAAGCACTCATTCAAGCTCAAGGGATTTGCCACAATCATTGGGTACAAGTTATTCCTATGTGGCTAAGAGTTATGATGTACCATGACCAAGGAATGACAAGATCACACCCAATTTATATTGGGTGCAAGTTGTTCCTATGTGGCTAGAAGGTATGTCATGCTTTAGCCAAGGAACAACAAATCACACTCAACCCATGTTGAGTGCATGTCATTCCTTTGTGGTTCTAGGTATGTTGTACCTTACCCAAGGAACAACTGATCATACCCAATGCATATTGGGCGCATGCCACTCCCTTATGGCAAAAAGATATGATACACCTTAGCCAAAGAATGACAAACATACTCAATGTATGTTGAGTGCACGTCATTCCTTTGGATCTAAACGTTATCATTATCCAAGCCAAGGAATGACAAATCACACCCAACACATGGAGACCCTGATGTGCGGACGATCAATATCGGAAACACTCTATTCAACCACACTCATGGTGTCAGTGGGAGGCAACACAACAATCGACACTCAACCCTCCATTGTCAAAGCCATGCTGCAACAAGGATAGGCCAACTCATGTCCTATGTCCGTTGTTAGGGTTTCAACCCCTATCACGGACCTTGATCAAGAATAAGCTTGGGGGAGGACCCCAATTGAGGTAACTTGTATCACACCCACTACATTTTTATTTCAAATCATCCATTGCATATTTATTTTCCATCCATCCATCATCCACCTTGCATTTAAAATATATATATATATATATATATATATATATATATATATATAATAGGTTAGATTTGCTTTCATCAAATAAAGATGTGCGATAAGAATGATTTAGAATTCACATAGATGAAATGATGAATAGTTGCTCTGTTTTATTTTCCTAAGTCTCTAGTTTACAACTTGCTACTCTCCAAATATTGCTTTCATTGGTTTGAAATAATTTTACCTTAATTTGAAAATTGTGGGTAGCAAAAGCTTAATCTAATTCTAGGTTGTTGCAAGATTAGAATTAGTAATAGGGCTGCTAGTCCTAGTTTGAAAGTAAAACTTAGATTTTCGGAGAAATTCTAAAAAGATTTAAGTTTCCCTCAATTGATTGGAAATACCTACCTAAGCCATATGATGTTCATACATAGACAAAACCTTATGCATATGCTATTTGCTTTCACATTGAGCCTAGTCAAACTAGTATAGACCTATGTGAGAAATCATTCAACTCTTTTTGAATTGAAGTCTTCACTTGCACATGCTATACTTCTACACTAGAAGTAAGCAAAACGTCCATCATATCCACCATACCACAACAAAAAGAGAAAATCCATGTTATTCATGTTCAGTACTCTCTTCAAAATTCATTGCAAAGAAAGGGAGTAGAAGATATGGCTACAAAAAAAAAGAGAGAAAACAAAAGTAGCCATGTTTCATCCCTGCAAAAAGAAAGAGAGATTATACCAAAAAGGAGTTATCTCAAGTATCCACATCCACTTCCACTCCATCACACATGCACTAGTCTTGAATCAAAAAGTTTTGATTTGAATTCTCCTAAGGCTTACTCTTTTGACTTAGTAATATATGTGATGCAAATATACCTACTTACTTTCCTTACCAAGCTCCACATACCAGCCATATTCAATGAGTAGGAATAGTAGAGGCACAACGCTTTGGTGAGGAAATATTTCCACTATCCACAAAGGAGTGATTGAGAGAATCAAATTGAGGTACTTAATATCTAAATTGAATTCTCCGGGATTTAAGTGGAACTTGATTTCTAGGCTAAGTTTGCTACATTTGCTGTTCTACCTTTCAACTACTCATGAATATGAAAAAGCATAAGCCCCATGATAACTTAGGAAAGGTAGGGTATCATAGCTAATTTCTGCAATACTAGGTAGAGTATCTTGTTGTGCATTAGATACTTTTGAAAATAAGACATTGTAGCAACTCCTGATCATCAACCTAAAGTCTTGACTTTGCTCGCGACGAGCAAAGGATAAGCTTGGGGGAGTTTGTTGACGGCTGTTATATACCATTTTCATCTGTCAATTTAACTCAATTATGTGAAGGATCTGTAATTTCTTGCACACATCACCTTTATATCTAACCCAAATCCACTTGGACTTGGAGAAATATGTGTATGTAGCATTTTATGCAGGAAAAGAGGAAATGTAGAGGGACCAATCCTATAAAATATCATCCCAGCCAATCAGGCGATGACACATGGCATCCCATGGATCAAATGGCCCACAAACAGAAGTATCCAAGGAGATCCAACGGTGTATCACCCATATAAATCAATGGGACCCACCTGGCAGCCACCTGGAGAAAGCACACAAGAAACGGTGCAATGACCAGGTCAGCCGAACCAGGGGGTCAGCCGAACCAGTCCTTTCACCAAACTCGGTCAGCCTCCACATGTTGGGTCCTCCCGGCTCGCTGGAATCAATGACGACTGATTTGCGCGCTTTTGGTGCCGGGAACCGACCTCAACACTAGTATAAATAGGACCCCATACACCTCACTTCAATAGACACCACTTGGGCATCATTCTATTGTATACACTATCTTCCATAGTCCTTAGAGGAGTTAGGATGTAGAGAGGAGAGCCTCTAGTCCCAAGTCCAAATTGGGAAAGGAGTAGAAGGAGTCTCTCTTCCCAATTCCACATTGGGAAAGGTATGGCTTATGTATTCCTTCTTTTATTTGTGACTTTGTGCTCAATAAAGATATTATCTTTAGTCTTTTTTTATATGTATACGTGGACAAAGTGTTTCTTGTTTGATTGTGGAGTCCATGTATGTCGAAGGTATAGTCTTTATGATTTCACTCTAATGATCACATCATATGGTCATAAACACTATATACCCCCACTACAGTCTATATAGTTATGATATGATTATGTTAATATGAATGACTTACGCTATGCTTCAACATTGGTTCAACGATGTTTAGGTTAGTCATTGCCTTAGGATGGCTTGTTCCATGACTCCTAAGGTATTTGCTTAGTATGCTCGCATGATGCTAGGGTATTTAAGTAGCGTTGGATGTCTCATAGACCCACAGATTGAAGAGGTAGGAAGTAGGTGGTGATAGCCCTATCTGTCCTTTGTAATCCTCCACATTCGGCTATGCCACAGGCTCTTGGCGGGAGTCGCCCTAGAACTGCTAGAGGTAAGCCCGTGCCCGATGTGTTCAATAGCATTGCATAGGAATTCATCATTGACATGACCATTAGTATCTACCTTAGGCTATGTATATGTATTAGGAGCATTGTAGGAGCAACTCTCTAACTCTTA
Source organism: Tuctoria greenei (assembly GCA_036927565.1). Lineage (NCBI taxonomy): Eukaryota > Viridiplantae > Streptophyta > Magnoliopsida > Poales > Poaceae > Tuctoria > Tuctoria greenei. The sequence goes on from JAYESD010000002.1 coordinate 237,244,712, forward strand.
ATTAATCTCCTTCTAGGACCCATTTACCCTTTAGACTAGATTGCCTAGGTGTGTGTCACACTACCCCTATTATCAACTTACCCCCTGTCCGGATAATTGATTAGTATCCCATAGCTTGACCATAAGAGTAGTATACACTTTACTCCATTGCCTTCCTTTGGGATAAATACGATACCCATGAGAATACTCATGGGTGAAATGCTACAACGGTATCTTCCGTGCGCTTGCGGATCTCATCTTTTTATCGGAGATGATCTATGGTGTTAAGAAATACCAACAAGCATTTCTCGCAGCGTTGCCGGGGATGATTTGCTAGTATATCTTAGGAGCCGTCAACAGCAGCGACCAAACCCTGAATGTTGTCGCACCTAATTACCTATGCCCCGTATCTTGGCTAAGTAACGTAAGCCATAACGAAACTAAAGAGCAGGGAAGGGGTGACCGGTGAGCGAAATTACTTTTTATCTACCGTGTGTGCACGACATACTGGGAGCTCGCCGCTGATGTTCTACACATTTGTGGTAGGCGTCGTCGACGCTTCTCCGAGCTCCGGCGCCTACCAAGGGGGCCGCCAGCGTCCCCGGCTCCGGTGCCCGCCAAGGGGGCCGCTGGTGTCGTCGATGCTTCTTCGAGCTCTGGCGCCACCAAGGGGGCTGCTGCCCTCACTTCTCCAAGCTCTGGCACCCCCAAAGGGGCTGCTGGCGTCACTTCTCTGAGCTCCGGCACCCCCCAAGGGGGCCGCCAGTGTCACTTCTTAAAGCTCTAGTGCCCCCAAGGGGCCATCGGTGATGCTTCTCCGAGCTTCGGCGCTCCCAAGGGGGCCGCTGGCATCACTTCTGCGAGCTCTGATGCCCCCAAGGGGGCCGACGGTGTCACTTCTCCGAGCTTCAATGCCCCTAAAGGGGCCACTGGCATCACTTCTCTAAGCTCCGACGCCCCCAATAGGGCCGCTGGCATCACTTCTCTGGGCTCCTGCGCCCCCTAGGGGGCCCGCTGGTGTCACTTTTACAAGACAAGATGAAGGCCCCACCTTCGGGATCGTCACCTCTCCCGAGGTGGGCCCGGGGGCCACTATCGGTACCCTGCAGACCAGGGCATGTCCGACGGCGCCATGTGTCTCGATGGTGCCGAGGCCTCAGCCTCCTGCAAGATTCAGCCCCGGTGCTGCCACGTGGGACCCAAAGAACAGGATTTGGATCCTTAGGAGAGACGGCCTCTGAAGGCGCCACGCATTGGGACGGGACCTCGCCCAACCCCGGCAGAGAGCTCCAGGGATGCCGCGTAGCCTGGAGTGCCGGACCAGGAACCCTCCCACAGGGTAAAGTGCGGAGCTGCCACGTACCCTGGGGAGCCCCGGAGCTGCCATGCGTCACGAAGGGCCAGGGATAGCCTCCCCAGCGAGGACCTTCTACGACGCTGCCACGTGTCCTGCAGCTCGCCCCAGACGGTAAGGTGCAGGAGTTAAAAGATGGTGTGCTCCACTCTGGTCAAGCATTGAAGATCTGCACCCACCTCCAACACACGACGCGGAGCACGCCAACAGTCAGAGACTGCTATGACCAGTCGCATCACAGTGAAGGCGCTGCAGGCCTATCCCACTCAGACAAGTTGGTATCTTGCGGCAACAAGACAGGCTGACGGGACACCTTCTGCCACCATCCGCAACGGTGCATGGGCTACTGACAACGGAGGCGACAAGACAACGAGTCTTCGCTACCACACTTAGAGGAAGCTTATGCGATAATCCATAGATATTTAGGATAAGATCGCCCCAGGGCCCCACTTGTAGGTTGTCCGGCCTTGGACTATAAAAGGACCGGGCATCCACCTACTTAGAATTAGGCTCGGGTCCACTCGAACTAGGACCAGACTCAGAATCCCCAACACACACACATACACATACACACTCACCAAGCAATACAATCCACCGTGGAGTAGGGTGTTACGCTCCTTGCGGCCCGAACCACGTAAAAACAACTGTCTCATACACTTCCGCTAGAACACTAGTTTGAGGTCTAAGCCCCACCGAACAAGAACCTCCGCGGGCTGCTCCTTAGCGGATCCGGGGGAAGTGTCGCATTGACCCTTCAACAATATTGATGGGTGAAATTGGTATATAGCAGCTGTCAACAAACTCCCCCAAGCTTATCCTTTGCTTATCCAAAGCGAAATCAGGACTTTAGGTTGATGATTAGGTGTTGCTACTATGTTCTACTTTTCAAAAGTACCATGTGCACAACAGAATACTCTACCTAGTATTGCAAAAATTGGCATGGTACTTCACCCATCTCAAGTCATTATGAGGCTTATGTAGCACACATACCCTAGAAATCAAGTTCCACCCAAATTCTGGAGAGTTCAATTTAGATTATAAGTACCTCAATTTGATTCTCTCCTTCTCTCCTTTATCTGTAGTGGAAATATGTCCTTATGGCATTTTACTTAAATTCATCCTACCACTAAATAAGGCTTGTATGTGGAGCTTGGTAGGGAATATAGAAGGCATATTTGCGACACATAATATTGCTAAGTCAAAAAAGCAAGCCTTAGGAGAAATCAATTCAAAACTATTTGATTTAAGACTTGTGCATGTGTGATGGAATGGAGTGGATGTGGATATTGAGATGACTCATTTTTAGTGGACTCTCCTATTTTGTAGGGATGAAACATGGCTACTTTTCTTTTTCTCTCTTTTTTTCTCATGCTTTTGAATTAAGCATACATTTTCTTTTCTTTTTCTTTTTCTTGTGGCCATGTTTTCTACTCCCTTTTTATGCAATATATTGCGATAGAGTACTAAGCATGAGGGATATGGTGTTTTTCTTTTTATTGTGGAATGCTGGTATGATGGGATTTCGCTTACTTCTAGTGTAGAAGTATACCATGTGCAAGTGAAGTCTTGAGTTCAATAAAGTAGAGAACGAAATCTCACATAGGTCTATACTAGTTTGACAAAGCTCAATGTGAAGACAAATAGCCTATGCATAAGGTCTATTAATGTTATGTATCATATGGCTTTGGTAGGTATTTCCAATCAAATGAGAGTATCTTTAATCTTTTATGAATTTATCCGGAAATCTAAGTTTCACTTTCAAACTAGGAATAGCAGCCCTATCACTATATCATATCTCACAACAACTTAGAATTGGATTAAGCTTTTGCTACCCACAATTTCTATATCAAGGCAAAAGTAATTCTAGCCAATGAAAGCAATATTTTGGAGATTAGTAAGTTGTAAAATAGGAACTTAGGAAAATTAAAATAGAGCAACTATTCATCATTTCATCTATGTGAATTCCAAACCATTCTTACCGCACATCTTTTATTTTATTAACCTAATATATACTACATTATTATTAATCTCTTTCTTTTAGATGCAAATTTGGGGGAAATAAATAAATAAAATAATGGGATGCAAATAGGATGTGATACAAGTTACCTCAAGTGGGGGTCCTTCCCCAATCTTGTTCTTGTTCAAGATCCGCACTAGGGGATGAAACCCTAATGATGAATGTATGCCATGAGGTTGGCCTAACCTTGTTGCAGCATGACTTTGGCATTGGAGGGTTGAGTGACGATGTTGGATTGCCTTCCATGGATTTCATGAGTGTGTTCGAGGAGGGTGTTGTCGATGTTGCTCATCCACACTTCAAGGTTTCTATAGGTTGGATGTACCTTGTTATTCCTTGACTAAGGTAATGATATCTCTTGGCTTCAAAGGAATGACATGCACTCAAAATGGTTGTGTGTGTTCCGTCATTCTTTGGCTAAGGTGTATCATACCTTCTTGCCATAAAGGAATAACTTGTACCCCTCATGCATTGGGTGTGATTCGTCATTCCTTGGCTAAGGTAATGATAATCTTTAGCCACAAAGGAGTGACATGTACGCAACATGTTGTGTTGAGTATGATCTGTTGTTCCTTGGCTAAGGTATAACATACCTATGACCACAAAGGGATGAAGTGCACTCAACATGGGTTGAGTGTGATCCATTGTTCCTTGGCTAAGGTATAAAATACCTTCTGGCCATATAGGAACAACTTGCACCTAATATACATTGGATGTGATCTTGTCATTTCTTGGTTAAGGTGCATCATACCTTTTAGTCACAAAGGAATAACTTACACCCAATGATGGTGCCAACCCCCTTGAGCTTGAATGAGTGCTTAGAATAGTTGAGAGCATAATGCTCTCACATATTCATAGCAGCCCATTGGTTGCTCACGGAGGGTTTCCATGTCAAATTTCTGGCCTCATATATATAGTTATGGTTGACCTTCGGGCTTAATTTCCAATAGGTAGCAACCATCCTAAAATACTCCTTGGCCAAGGGATGTTGAAATGGAATCCTCTTAGGGTTTCCAACAATCGGATCTTTGAATGTCTGCATAATTATTTTACTCCTGCAAACTTTCTCTCTATGATAGAGAGGTATGGTTAGCTCCCGATACTTGTACAAATGAATTTCTGGGTTAGGTAACCGAACCTTCATTTGTACGCACGGGAAAGAACAAGACAAAGATGCATTGGGTCCAATTCCAAGTGTATTCATGAACAATGTATGAATCATTGCTAGGAGTGGGGCATTATGGATAAATCAATTTGCACATTTTCTAACTCATAACAATGCAAGTGGTACATACTATATGGATCCCTTCACCATGTAAATTTTCTAACCATCATAGTTTTTTACAAGAGCAAATATTTATCATTTGGGCCATGGCAGACAAGATTCTCAAATCTATCCTCCTAGACATTTTTAATTTCTTGCCTAGGAATTTGAAATTTAGTGATCTATCCATGAATGAGTTCAAATCGAAATTATGGACATCACTATTCCTAGGTTGCTACATACCAATTCAACCATTAAGTCATTTCGAAAGCATTAGCTAGACAGAAAATGTCTAAGTCAATTTTAGCAATGCTAGGTACTGGTTTAAATTTATTCCCAAGTAAGGTGACATTCCTTTTGGAAGAATCAAAAAGAGTAATGCCAGAGGATGCATAAGAATTGAATGATGTGAAGGTGTAAACCTTCCTTACCAATGTTAGCAAAAATCATTCAATCATAATGCAATTCAAATGACGGGAAATTGAACTTGTACCTCAATTGAAGAGTAGTATTGGTTCAAGGTCGTTATGTGAGAAACTCATGACCAGAGATTTTCGTGTAGCCTTCATGTTCAATGTCTCCTGCCAAGTTTGGGTTGTAGTTGAATGAGTCTTCATCTTGCTCCTCCTTTGGGCCACCGTCTTGAGCATTCCTCCAACATGAACTCAAAAATGTGATTGATGGAGGGATATGTGCTTGATTGGGCATTCCAACCTCTTCACAAATCTTGTCCTAGCTGCACTAGTAATCAAGAAACAAACAAAACAACTCAAAAACGGGTTACATTAGCTAAAAAGCATGTTGTACCCTTTGTCAAATTGTTTTTCCCAACTTGAAAGAACTTGCAAATGCATTTAATATTAATGAAAATGTTTTTGGTTTGAATTAGGAAGATGAATTCAAGTAATTATGCCCAAGGTTCATATCCAAATAATTTTTTTCCTAATTCAAAATTTTAGTTTTATGAAGGTTGGAAATTTTAATCTCCAACGTGCAAGTGTGAAAAATTAAAACATGCTAAATGCAAATTGAAAGATTGATGGGAAATTCAAATGTGCAATTGAGAAAGCAAATATGAGATAACTACCAATTAACCAATTGGCAATGACTCCAAATTTTTAAAGTCCGATAAGTGGGACTTACCTCCGTCCTGTTTGGTTTGATGATTTGTTGTCCAATCCCGGAGTTGAAGAAGTGGACAACATCTCTTCATTGACATGCCAAATCTCATTTAGCATGTTAGTTGGACATATTGACGACATGGTGACCCTAGCCTCTCTGTCATCTTGATGAAGACTTGTTGATGTAGTGACGACTTTTCCTTCTTGAAGATATTCCTTTAAAAGCATGGTGAGTCTTGTCCTTCCTTAGGGGTGCCACTTCGACCTTCTAGATGTTTCTTAAGGTTAACCCATTCTTTGATCATGGATCAAAAGCTTCGTTAAGCATGATGACATGTGGACTCCATAATCAAACAAGAAACGCTTCATCCACAATGTTACTTGCCCTAGGTTGCATGGGCTTGGTCGAAGGGTAGGAATCCCAACAAGTGATTTTGGGATACCTTGGATCTTGAATGCTCTTTAAGTTTCTTGTCATTGGCCAAGAGCTTTATGTTGTCTTCATTTCTTGATTGGCCATGAGCAAGATACTTTAAGGTAGGCTAGTTGAACTTAAATCCATGAAATCCTTATAGCCTCCTTGATTACAAGGGTGATATTGATTCCACCCTCGACCTCCTTGTAGGTGATAGCCATTGGAGTTGTGTTTGAAATGAAGAATCCTCTACGGGGATCGAAATCCCGACCTCCAAGGATCTCATTGGGTGGTGTCATGCGATGCGACACCCAACAATATGCAAGAAAAGAATGAGAACAAATTACAATACCAGGTCTTTATTTAAAACCACAGCGGAAGTTTTACAATACTAACGAAAGGAAAGAGAACTATACATCATAGCTACACTCTCGGCACTAGCTATGCAAAAGAACAGTCATCCATGTCCTGGATACTTTGCACTAGCAACACCCATCTTACGGCGACGTGCAGGGTTCCCACTCGGCTGTAAACCCTGGAGGGGGTGCAGCCTCGTCATCGAACCCGTCATCAGTCGTATAATCTGCAAAAACTTGTTAACTACAAATGTGAGCTTAAGGCTCAGCAAGACTAACTCGTATCACTAGACATATGTAAAGTGAATGCTAAGCATAGGTAAGGAATAGCATAAAGGACTCGCCTACAAGTGGATCCTTATATTCATATTTTAAGTAGCACATGACATTCTTTAGGCACGACACATTATAGACTCCACAATCAAACAAGAAACGCTTTGCCAATGATATGACATGCACAAAGCACATAATGATATTACAGGTAAAGTGTGGGGAAACTATAAACTTTTAATTGTACTATCTCTAAGCCATACAAGGTTGCAAAGCAATTGTATTTCAATGCATCATATTCTCCTGACTTCTTCAATATTTACTACGTCACAGCGCAGTGAACAAGTGGTACTCTATTACCGCGAGGGAGGGTGATTGCAATCAGGACATACCCGGAACAACACGACACATATGCACTTTTGGAAATGTTAGCGAGTACATACAATAGTACCTATGTAACACTTCAGTACTAGTCTTATATGGCCACCTTTCACTAAACACTCGAATGTCAAACCAGTCGATCCGTCACGAGCAAGAGGTCACTGCGTGGGGCATACTCTGACGTGCCTACCAGCTGATTTACACCTTGCTGCCCTCAACCCACAACAATAAAGCGAAATGGAATGCCTCGACAAACTAGTATCAAGCTACGTCAGTTTACTGAAGACCATTTCTCCAATATGTCGCCGGTACAATTCAAGCTTGTCCAGCAGGGCCACATACAAAATGGTCCTGAATTGACACAAGAAGGGCTACACACGTGAGATCACGTCTCGCTGCATCCTACCCGCTGCACGGTCTTAATTTCATATTCATAAACCATTTCTCGATCCAATTCATCCCGTGCGATGAAAATTCCTATCTCGCGAGTAGATTCGAACTACTCGACTTCTACCGAATTCCTATGAGCATAAGCATAGCAGTTTCTACTCAACGGGCTGTAGACCTACCCAAGACTCCATGGGATTTGTGGGCCATGCAAGTGGATGTCAACCTTAAACGTAATGCACAAACATCTGAAGACGTAAGGTGAATGAAAACTGCAAAAACACTGTAAGGAACTTAAATGCAAACTTGGGCTTGCCTGAATGCGAGTCTGAGTCTATGTTAGTTTCTGGCAGCTAGACTTCCAAAGCTTCCGGCTGCTCCTCGATTTTAGCTACTACACTATATGCATATACTATATATGAATGACTTTGAAAATAATTAATATGCTTAAGGTTATAATTTAATATCTTAGGATCAAAATAAGATAATGATATTAATTGGCTTTGGGACTTTTATGGTAGATACTAGTGACGTGAAGACTCTTGCAAAGAACAGGAGATGATCAAGGAAGTTTGTTGTTCTTAAAAAATATGGTAAGCAATAACTTTCTCTAAATAATGGTTGAAATTTTGGAGACCTATCATGGCTTCCAGTGGTTGTACCATGTAGAGGGGGTCTCACTGGTTCTAGGAAAATTTGTTTCACTATTTTCTAAGCTTCCTGCATGGAGAAACTGATTTTACAAGTTTGGGGAAAATTTCTAAAATTGATTTTGTATTTTTCTAAATTTATAACTCTATATAGATTTGGAACACTGATCAACCCAGTAATTGAAGTCCAATGAACTTGAAATTTTTACTGGAGATCAAGTGTATTAGTAATAGTGCTCTGACCAAAATTGGGATTTTTCTAATTAACAGAACTATATGAATGAATACTATAAGAATTTTGTTTATCTGAATTATGGAGAAATTTCTATGGATTGTCATACAAGTCCAAGTGCACCACTGGAATTTATTCTTCATGCTGGTTCTAACAAATTTTTTTTGGACATTTTTGGACAATTCTACTGGAAGTTATGGATTTTCCAAGTTTGGTTAATTCCTGGAATTATTTTCAAAAGGGAAACACTTAATTAATTCAGCCGGGCCCACTGGTTTAAAACCAACCAATCGCAGCAGGGCCGCACCGGGGTCCACAAGGTTAACCCGCGCAGTCACACCAGATCCCTAGCCACACCCGAATCCTACAGCGACTTATACGTGGGGTCCACGGTTGTCTTCAACCTCGGGTCGGCGCCCGCGGCGGTAGCTCGACGGCGATCTCACCGCTGGCCAAACTGCTGCGCCAAACTCACCAAAACTTGCCGCCTGGGGGTTTTTGGGGGCGCTGAGCACGGCGGTGAGGTCGGCATAGGCTGTAACGGACCGGAACAATGCGTGCGACGGTGGCGGTGGCGGTGAGAGCTCGGGCCTGCTTGAACTTACTCAACTCAAGCTCAAACAGCTCGGGAACTACTCCAAAATGTTCCTGGGACATCAAGGTTCAAGGATCTGGACTAGGAAAGAGAGGAAACGACCGCGAGATATGAGCTCAACAATGAAGTACGGTTTTTCAATCGGCGGCCTCGAAATCTCGAAATCTAAGGTGCTCGGCTGATAACTTTTGGGGCCCTTAGGCATAGAGTTGTGCTAGGATATATAGGAGCTATCTGCTAACCAGATTAAAGGATGATTGTAAGAATGAAACAAATTTAAGCGCGAAGCCTTGCTGTTCTATTGAACAATGATTCGATTGTCGAATAAAAACTCAAGCTACACTTCATGTCATGGGCTTAAATTTAGTGAGCATAAACTAGAGAGGATTGCGAACCTTTTTGCTTAAAGGGTCGAGACTGGAAACGGCCTAGAATCAGAGCTCGATGGTGAGGCAGTGAAGGTCCCCGGCGGCTTCCTCGACGGCGACCGGAAAACTTCGAAATACCTCCAGTAGAAGCTATGTCACGATCAATGAAAAATAGAACATGTAGAGGAGGTTGTTACAAGACTTTCATCTACTTACAGCTCGGTGAGAAACGGCTTCAATCATCGGCCAAAAGATCGAAGAATAGAGGCAGCGGCTATGGTGCGAAGAGAGATGGAGTTCGACGGTGACGGCCAGGGGGTGGTATTTATAGGCATAGAGGGATGAGGGGAGCTCGCCACGGCGCAAGCAAGCAGGCAGCTCAGTGGCTTGGATGCCTCGTCGCGGTGTCAAGCGTTGCCAGCGTCGATCAGCGGGGACAACTGGATACAGAGCATTCCGTCGGTTCACTCGAGTATGTCAGGCTGACAGTGGGTCCCACCTTCTCTTATCCTCTTCTCTTCTCTGCAACATCAATTCTCATACCAAACTTGATCCAAAAATTCCAAATTTTTTTGGAGAGGCTCAATTAAATATCTGGAACAAGTTTCATTTGAATTTCAAATTTGAATTTGAAATTGAATAAAATTAAATGGGGTCACTGAATTAAATAGCAAAAGAGTTTCAAAAACTGTGAAACTTTGGGAATAAGTCAAGCAAGTCATGCTGACCATGATGGTGTGTTCAAATCTTGATGTTCAAATAAGTTGAACAGAATTCAAAATTTGAACTCTAAATATGGCTTGAATTTGCTAACGTCTCAATTAAAATTGCAAAGGGACTTCAAAAATCTTGAAATTTGGCAGGAAGTCTATTTGGAATATTATGAGGCCATGGAAAAATCTATGGCCTCAGATTTGAATATTTTGATAGGGCTTAATTGTACAGTGCTATATTCAAATGAATTTGAATATAATTAGTACTGCATAGTAATTTGCCCTGAAAATATTTATTCAATAAATTACAAAACTTGTAGAAAGGTCACTTAAATTATTCTAAGGTCATTGGTGAAGTTCATCCCTTATGTTAATCAAATTTAAGAATGGGTGAAAGAAAAATTCTTAATGATCTCAAGTTCAATGCACAACCACATTTGATCTTCATTATGGTTGAAAACAAACTGATAGTTGAACTTCATATTAAGGGAAAAACTGGGATTTTGCATCCTCTTCCTTACAAGAATCTCGTCCCGAGATTACAAAAGGAAGGATAAAAGAAAAAGATCTAATGAACATATGTCGTTAACAAGTCCGGATAGTTTGTTCTAAGATATTCCTCGCTTTCCCACGTTGCTTCATCAGCGGTGTGGTTTCCCCACAAGACCTTGTAGAAATGCAAAGTGCGGTTTCTTGTGGTACGAGTCTCCTCATCGACTATCTTGGTTGGATGCTCAGAGTAAGTATGATCTGGTTGGAGAGCTTCCAAATCCTCCATACGGACTTCCGCTGGGGCCTTGAGGCATTTTCTCAACTGTGAAATGTGAAACACATTATGGACCCCTGAAAGCGATGCTGGCAGCTCTAGCCGATAGGCTACAGGTCCGCATTGCTCAATTATTGCGATTTGCCCAATGAAACGTGGAGCTAGCTTCCCTTTACCTCCGAAGCGATGAATCCCTTTCATTGGGGATACACGAAGGTAAACGTGATCCCGACATCGAAGTGAAGGGGTCGACACCGTTTGTCTGCATAGCTTTTCTGACGAGGCTGAGTATCCTTGAGGTTGGCTTGAATAACTCGTACTCGTTCTTCGGCTTCATTTACCAAGTCTATACCATATATTACTTGTTCACCGGATTCACACTAGTTCAAAGGTGTGCGGCACTTTCAGCCATAAAGAGCTTCATATGGTGCCATTTGGATGCTAGTCTGATAACCATTGTTGTATGAAAACTCCGCCAATGGTAGATGATCATACCAATTCTTACCATGGTGAATGGCATAGGCGTGGAGCATATCCTCTAGCACTTGGTTTACTCGTTCCATTTGACCATTAGTCTGTGGACGGTAAGCTGAACTTCAAATCAACTTGGTACCCAAAGATGCGTGGAGCTGCTCCCAAAATCAAGCAACAAACAAGGTTCCACGATCTGATACGATAGTGTGGGGTACTCTGTGTAGGCATAGGATCCTGGCAATATACAACTCTGCATATTGTCATGCCACATATTTGACATTGGCTGGAATAAAGTGAGCCCACTTGGTGAGTCGGTCGACTATCACCCAAATTGAGTCATGCTTGCGAAAGGTGAGAGGTAATCCAACAATGAAATCCATGCTGATGTCCTCCCATTTCCAGGCCGGTATGCCTAAAGGTTGTAGTTGTCCGGCTGTCTTTAGACGGTCGGCTTTCACCCGCCAACACGTATCACATTCGGATACGTAATTCGCTATCTCCCTCTTCATCCGAGTCCACCAAAATTTCTTCTTTAAGTTTTGGTACAATTTGTTACTTCCCGGATGAAAAGAATACTTGGACAAATGAGCTTCGTCCAAAATTTTCTTCCGAAGTCCAACATTGCGGGGCACCGCAATGCGGTCTTTGAACGAGATGGTACCGTCATTGTCACATCGGAAACACTTCATCTCCCCCTTTTTCATTATTCGGCGAATATGCGATATGCCCTTGTCTTTCTTCTGAGCCTCCACAATTTTTTCCCTTATGGTAGGAATGACAGCTAGATTGTAGAGCGCCCCATATGGAACTAAGTAGAGACTCGATTATTCTTCTTCTATCAAGGTAATAGAAAGATTACTGACATGGGACCTGCGACTCAACGCATCTGCAACTACATTTGCCTTTGCAGGATGGTAGTGGATCTCAATTTCACAGTCTTTGATTAATTCCAACCATCTTCGCTGTCGCATATTCAAGTCCTTCTGGGTGAAGATGTACTTCATGCTTTTGTGATTGGTGTAGAGATGTACTAGGTTGCCCCATAGATTGTGTCTCCACACCTTCAATGCAAGTACCACGGCAGCGAGCTCAAGATCATGAGTCGGCTAATGCTGCTCATGGTTCCGAAGCTGCCGTGATCCATAAGCGATCACCCTTTTGTCTTGCATTAATATGCAACCCAAACCAATCCCAGATGCATCACAATAAACATCAAATGACCTGGTTGTGTCTGGTTGGGCTAATACTGGCGCTGTTGTGAGGTGTTTCACTAATGCTTGAAAACCTTCCTCACATTCCTTTGTCCATGCATATTTCTTCCCTTTCTTTAGAAGTTCTGTCATTGGTTTAGCTATCTTGGAAAAACATGGAATGAACCTCCGATAATATCCTGCTAAACCCATGAAGCTTCGAACTTCATGCACAGAATTTGGAGACTCCCATTTTAGTACTTGCTTAATCTTGCTACTGCAATCCCCTCGACGGAGATGATGTGCCCTAGAAATGGCACTTGGCTAATCTAGAACTCACATTTGCTGAACTTGGCGTATAGCTTGTGGTCTCGCAATCGCTGACGCACGATGTACAAAAATTGTGCATGTTCTTCTTCGGATTTCGAGTACACAAGGATGTCATCGATGAAGACCACGACAAACTTGTCCAAATCCGGCATGAACACCGAATTCATGAGATACATGAAATGGGCCAGTGTGTTGGTCAATCCGAAGGACATGACAAGGTACTCATACAATCCATACCTTGTAGAGAATATTGTCTTAGGTATATCCTATGGTTGAATCCTGATCTGATGATATCCAGAGCGAAGATCCATCTTTGAAAATACCCTAGCACCCACCAATTGATCGAACAGAATATCGATGCGTGGTAGTGGATACTTGTTCTTGATCGTGACAGCATTGACTAGATGATAGTCCACACATAGTCTCAACGTTTTATCCTTCTTTTCCACGAACAATGCAGAACAGCCCCAAGGTGATGAACTTGGACGAATGAAACCCTTGTCCAAAAGTTCCGATGTCTTTAATTCATTAAACACATCTACCATGGGGCCAACAATATAAAAGAAAATGCATTAAAGACACAAAAAATGGAATTCGGAAGGATTGCTGATTTCATTCACCTAAAATTAGAGGATTAAAAATTCAAGACAAAGCAAGAAATAAAACCAAGACAAAATCTAAAGAGCTGATCTTTACCTAGGAGTATTGCCACCCAATTCTGCACGAATCCTCTTCCTCTGGTGCTGGGAGCTAGAGCCCGCCGTTGTCGCTGTGGCGGACGCTTCGGGACCCGAACCTAAAGTTAAGGAGGCCACTAAAGCTGCCACCTCTAGGTCCTCCATCATCGGAGGTTGCACTCCAGACCCAGAGCCACCAGCTGGCATCAGGGCGGGAGTTGAATTGTCGGAGCCAGCACCCTCAGCGGGCACTAGAGCCAAAGAACTAGTTGGAGCTGGAAGCACGATCACGACGGACCTAAGCCGAGGTTGAGGGGTCGCTTCTGTTGGAGCTTCCCTCACTCTGCTCCCATCGCTCCTCGTCAGCTTCCGCTTGCGACTTGGAACTTTGACGAGAGCATTCTCTTTGCCTCGGTTGGAGGATGACTTGTTGGGTTGTGACACTGCGGGACCTTTGCCTTGGCCACTAACTGGCGCAGACCTGGAGCCTTCATGGGAGCAATGAGCTGCGGGAATTACAATCCCCACCGGAGGAGTGCTCTGACGCTTCTCTACGAGACCCAGATCATCCAGTGCTGGCATCTTCTTCTGCAGCTTCCTCCTGAACTTTGTCACCATGTTTAGGGGCAGGAAATCTGCCGGAGGAGTCAGATCATCGGAGCGAATGACTCCGTGCTTCATCTTTTGGAGATGAAGCTTCATCATTCAAATTGGACCCAAAGCCCATCTAAATACGGTTGTGATCGTGCTCTGCAACGAACACCCATACGGGCCACTCCCTTGTCTTTAGTGGAGCCCACCAGTTAGTCAGAAAGTTGGCGATGACCATCAGGGGAGTCACTCCTACTTCGACATTGTCAAAGTGTGCGATCGATACTTCCCCTAGTGCTACTAGATCATAGCCCGCAGAGGTTCTTGATTTGTTGGGGCACACTTGAGATTACGAACAAGACAGTGACACAAGAAGTTTTACGTTTTTCAGGCCGCTTGAGTGTAACACCCTACTCCACGGGATGTGTTGTTGTATGTATGAGTGTATGGCGCTTGTGTGCGTGTGAGCTTAGTTCCTCCCTGTAGCGTGCAGAGCAGCCCTTTTATAGTCCAAGGACTGGTCGTTACATTGTCAGCCTGGCCCGACATGTGGCCCTGGCGGTAGTTAATTTCCTAATGCACAATTTGTGAATATTAAGCGTAATTCACTGTGTAATAACCCGCCTTGATGGTGGCGTTACCGTTGTTAAGGGTCCTCTGATCGTGAGTCATTAATGTGGCATTAATAATGCGCACTCAGGTCTTGTAACTGTAGCATCAATAGTCCCTTGAATGTCCGCGCCGTTGGAGATCCGCCGGTCTCTTTGTTGCTCTCTATGGTTTGGAGGCTCGACACGTGGCGGCTTCGGAGCTTCCCGTCATAAGGAGATAGGTCCGGTGCCACTATACATGTGGCAGCACCAGAGCTTCCCTCAGCTGGGGGTTAGATCTGGGTCACTAGACTCATGGCAGGACCGGAGCTTCCCTATGAAGGGGGTTAGGTCCGGCCTCGTGTTACACATGGATGTGCTGGAGCTACCCAAACGTGGGAGGCGGACCTAGTGCCGCGTAACACGTGTAGCCTTCAAAGGTCATCAACTCAGACGGGTGGAACTCCTTATCATTTCTTGCAGTATTGTGGGGTACCCGGTACGCAAGGTACCGAAAGCGGCCCTCGGGCCCAACTCTGGGATAAACCCTTCGGGTTCAGTTATTCTAACAGAGTTGGGGCCATCTTCTATTCCCGCGCTACGGCTTCAAAGGTCATTTGATGTGCCGTTGGGGTGATGGTTCGCTGTTCAACCATCGCCCCTTGGCTTCTTTTTAATACAGCAGGTGAGATCCTTGCATGCGAATCTCACACAATTGAAGGTCGCCTTTTCCCAATATGAAAATTGTATCAGTTCCAAGCGCTCTGTCAGGCCGCCGCCCTCAGGCTTCCAACTTCCCGTCATGATAACGGTTCACCTGGGGTAATAACTTTGGCCTTTCCGCCGGAGTGGACCCAGGTCCATTCATCATTGACAGGGCAGATTTGTTAAAATGTGATCTCAATCCTATTGTGGCTTCCATCCAAGCGTTGTGGAGGCTTACTTAATAAGGAAAGCCCGCACGATTTGAGGACTCTTTATGCTTTCAATCGAACTTGTGCTCAGAGCCTCCCAACAATCGCATAGCCTTTCTTACTATCGCTCTGCTTTGCTGGATGGTGTTGGGTCTTCCCCGCAGAAGGAAAAGAAATTGAAGAGATGTCAAGTGTCCGGACCTACATGGGGTACTCCAGCGACTTCTGCAACAAGGAAATCTGCATCGGCGAGCTCCCCTTCAAGAAGGAGCGCACCAGAGAGATGGTGTACTTCTCAGCGTACGCCATGGTGGGTCTGATCTCACCTTTTTCAAGCTTTCTCTTGATGCTGCTAGATTTCTATGTCCTCCAACTTTATCATCTCGGCCCCCACTCCTTCTTGCTGGTGGTGACCTTCCTCCACTTCTGCGAGATGTGGGTCGGTGTGCCTCCGTGCATTGAGCTGTTGCGGACCTTCTTCACGGTCCACACCACCGGAAAGGGGACGAAGTTGATTGGCTTCTACTAATTCGTGAAGCGCAAGAATTGCCCCTTAAAGTACTTGAAGACCTTCCCCTTCGGCAAGTGAGACAATTGGAAGAAGTATTGGGTGATCATCACAGTTGTGGATCACGAGAGATTGGAGCTTCCCAAGGGCCTTCCCAATGTTGACACCAACGCCTGGAATGTAGTTCCGAAGCTGTCGGAAGCGTACAAGCCCATCCTGGAAAGGGTCCAAGAATGCGTAGAGGGAGGAGTGACCCCCCAAATGGTCTTCGGCAATTTTTGGTGAGCAGATGGGCTCCGCTAAAGACTAGGGAGTGGATCGCTTGGGCTTTCAACGGTGAAATGGATCATAACCGAATTGAAGTCAGTTTGAACACCAACTTGGATGATGAAGCTTTGAAGCTCCATCTCAATAAATTTTAGGCAGGAGGTATCTCTCGTGGCGCCCTGGCTCTGCCGGCTGCCTTCCTGCCTTTGAACAGTGTTCCAGAGGTTAGCAAGGAGATTCGGAGGAGAATGCCAGTACTGGATGACCTTGGCATGGTCAAGAGGCGCCATACCTCCGGGGTCGCAATCCCCGGGCTTTAGAGATGGTGGCCACCGCTGCTCCAAGCCATAAGGTTGATGACGCTGGCAAGGGCAAGGATAAGGGCAAGGAGCCGGCCTTATCTTGCAGTCGAAAGAGAAAGTTGAGGCATGCTGATGGGAGCTCCATCAGGTCTGCTCCGACTTCAACAACCCCTTCTCCACGGTGATTTAGATCTTCGGTGGCCACATCTCCTTTGGTGCAGGCATCCTTGAGGGGCGCAGGCTCCAGCAAGTCGACTCCAACTCCCGCTCCAGTTGTGGGCTCCAGGTCCGGAGGTCCTTCCTAGCCGAGGGAGGTCCCGTCTGAGAAGACTCCAGCTACTGCGGCTAGCTCCCGGTCGAGGTCCGAGGTTTTGCCTCACCGAATCTGGTGGGATCTGACTCCGGGCCTCAGAAGAAGAAATTCCGCAGCGACTAGAGTGGTAGTATCGCTATGTAAGCATTGTCATGTCACCTTGAGGTGATAATATTGTGTTTATAATGTCTTTAATTTTCCTGATCTTTTAATTCCAGGGTGTCGAGAAAAGAAGTCTGAGGCTTCGGCACCTGATGCAGCAACTGAGCCAGAGCGTGTGGAAGCTCCGGCTTCAACCCCTGTGCCTCCCCAAGTGGTGGCAGAAGACACGGCAGCTTCAGCGCCAGCTGTCATGGACATGGATCCATAGGAGATGCCAGAAACTCCTGTGGTAGCGCTGGACCACGGGGGTGAAGTTGATGAAGATGCGCCTGCAGCCACAGCGCTGGAAACTGAAGCTCCGGTGCAGGAGGCGGAGATGGCGGAAGCTCCGGTGTTTGAGCCAGAGGTAACCGAAGCTTTGGCATCTGTGCCGCAAGTTGTTGAAGACCCGGTGGTTGAGCCGGAGGTGCCCGTAGTTCCGACCTCTATGCTGGAGATTATTGAAGCTCTAGCACCTGAGCTGGATAAAGTGGAAGTGCTAGCGCCTGAGTCGGTCGTGGTTGGTGCTCTGGACACAGCTCCAATGTCTGCCCTGGAGGTGATTACTCCGGAGGCACCCATGTCCGAGCCGGAGCACCCATAGGAGTTGGCGGCGGGCCCTCCACCTACAGAGCCGTCGGTTGAAGATCCGGCGGGGGGACCTTCGGCGTCAGCCCCAGAGGTTGAAGTTCCCTTGGTGGGACCCTCATCGGCGTCGATAGAAGCAAAAGAGCTTACGGGGGTGGCCCTAGTGCCCCAGGACAACAGAGGACCACACTTGTGGCATGGGACACAATTTTTGTTCTTGGAGACCCCTTGGAGCCGATGGAGATGACTCTGGCAGGCGCGAAGCCTATTCCTTTGGTGTTGTCTATCAACAATGCCTGCTCTAGACTCCGTGAAGTCCAACTCGCCGTCGACCACAACAGCAAGGTCCTCGAAGAAGAGCGCCACAACTTAAGGCATTGGCGCAACGGACTTCATTTTGAAACCAAGCTGGCGTACACAAGGCTTGTTGACCAACGGGAGTGGGATGGAAAGGAAAAGGCTCGAATGGAATACTGGGGCCAGTTGCTAGAAGATAGGGAGGCCTCCATCAGGGCCCTCGACGCTATTTCTCGAGAAATTCTCGAGCATGCCATAAGGGACAATGATGCTGCTGACAAACGTCAAGACACACGTTGACGAGATTCTGCTGAAGCGCCGAGTAAACCTCGATGAGAGAGAAGGGAAACTTCTGGAGATGCAGGAGGACGTCTTGAAAAGAGAGGGTGAGCTCGCCCCGAAATTGTCTCTAGGAGAGCAAAATTTTGCAGATCGCACCAAGAATTTTGATTAGCGGTGCAAGCAGGAGGACGAAAAAAACTGGAAGCTGGGGAAGAGCTTTCCAAAAGAGAAGCTGATGTTGCCACAAGACAGGGGAAGATGAGAGGCAGGGAGAAGGACCTGGCCGAACAGCGGAACCGCATCCCGCCCCCCCGTGAGACAGAGCTCATTAACCGCAAAAAGAAAGTGGCTGAAAGAATTCAACAACATGCCAAAGAGGTCGAGTGCATCGCCCTAGAGACTTCGGAGAGAGCGGTGGCCAGAAAATCACTAGAGGAGCCGCGGAGCTCGACGGCAGCTAAGTCCCAGCGAGTGTGGGATTTTCTGGGGCACACCGATAGAGCTTTAGTGCCGCTTGGCTTCAGTCCAGTACATCTAGAGAACCCAGCACCAGAGATGGACCAGACACAGGTGGCACTTAGCTCTACTGGCAGCAAACTCAACGCGACGGGTGACGTCATTGCCGACCGTCTAGCAATGCTAAGATCCAAAAAATTGACAATATCACTTGTAGAACATATGAATAACTTTGGACTAAAGCTCAAAAAGAATTGAACAACTTCGTTATAGACAAGAATGAAAAGTATAATAAAAGAAAACGAGCCTGTACAAAATTAATGCACGTGGAGTCTGCTTTAACACAACAATGTCTTTCATTATAGGTCCGAATTACAGGGGAGACAAGGACACACTTAGGGTACAGAACCAGGCTAAGTGTGCTATACATCGTTCTAACCCAGGATAGGTAAGCCATACTTTCAGTACATAGGCCGAGTTAAATGTTGCTTGAACTTCCTGGACCCTTCCGGAGGGGTCCGTATGTTCTCCCAGAGGACCTACCAGACTCTGTGTATAGACTCTATAACTTACATTGTGTGTAATTACAGACTCACCTTCGTTAAAGTAAGCATAAAACTTACAGAGGTGCTCGATGTTCCAAGGAGTGTGAAGCGGAGTCCCATCCTCAGTTGCCAAGCAAACGAATTCGGGACGGGAAACATTGATCACTCAGAAGGGACATTCCTTGCAGGCGGAAAGTTTGTTCATCGCTTCACGAGTTAGTATTCTCCACAGCACCAGATCGCCTTCCTCGAGCTGTCGGTTGCACAAATTCCTTTGATGATAGCGCTGGAGCGCCTTGTGATAACGTTCATTCTGAACAGCTGCTTGGCAGCTTCCCTCGTCGACAAGGTCAAGGAGCTGGTCCTGCACGGCTTCGTCAAAGGTCCGGACCCGGAGTGAACCCATGGTGATTTCAGGAGGAAGGACTGCTTCAGCTCCGTACACCAGGAAGAAGGGAGTTTCTCCAGTTGACTGGTTAGGCGTTGTCCTTCTTGCCCACAATCCGGACGGAAGATCCTCAATCTAGTTGGCTCCATGTTTCTTCAAGCGCTCATAAGTGCACATCTTGAGTCCTTTCAATATTTCTGCATTCGCTCTCTCGGCTTGGACATTACTTGTCGGGTGAGCTACTGATGCGTAGCTGACTTGAATACTGACTTCTTCGCAATATTCTTGAAATGCTGCACTTTTTTATTGGGTCCCATTATCAGTTACGATTCTGTTGGCAACACCAAATCTACAGACTATGGACTTCAAGAATTTGATTACTGACTGCTTGTTGATAGTCACAACTTGAGTTGCTTCTAGCCACCGACGGATTTTGGGAAAGGTCCCAAAATTTCCATCCCCCACACAACGAATGGCCATGAGGAGGTATCATTTGCAGTGACTGAGCCAGAGCATGAATTTGTTTCGCGTGGAACTTGCAAGCTTCACACTTTTTTACCAGCTCCACTGCATCTTGGAGTGCTGTAGGCCAGAAAAATCCAAGCTGGAAGGCTTTACTGACCAACGTGCGAGAAGACGCATGGTTCCCACACTCGCCTCCATAGATTTCCGCGAGGATGTAACGGACTTCTTCCCTTGCAATGCACCGCATTAGGACACCATTGGCACTGCGCCGGTAGAGATCCCCTTCTACCAACATGTATCTTTTAGCCAATCTGATGATCCAGTTAGCGGATGCACTGTCTTCAGCAAGAACATTGTATTTAACGTAACTCCAGATCTCCGAGATCCATGCATCAGAGCTAACTTGAGCTTCTAAGTCTTGCGTGATGGGTTGCCCGGAGCTTCATGCAGCACCTACGACCCTCGTTGGACACCATGGTAACAAGGCCGTCGGGACTACTAGCGTCGAGGTGCCAGCCTCGCCCCTTTCGCTCAGTTCGGCAGGATAAGAGGTTGGTCTTGACAATCTCCACACAAAAACTCCATCGGGAGCCAGAGCTCCAGTTGAAGCCTTCGTCAAGAGTTAGTCAGCTTCAGCATTATTGAGATGTTGTACATGGCAGAGTTCCAAGATGTTGAAGTCCTTTTGGAGCTTGTGGACTTCAAGGAGATAAGTTGTGAGTTGGTGGTTGTTGGAACTACATTCACCTTTGACCTGCTTGATAATGAGCTGTGAATCACACTTCACCAGCATCTGCTTGACGCCGTATGAAAGCGCCACCTTGAGCCCGTAGATGAGAGCATCATACTCCGCCATGTTGTTGGTCACCTGGAAAGCAAGGTGCACCATATATTTGACCTTCTCCCCGGTCGAAGAGAGTAGATGTATTCCAGCTCTGGCCCCTACTTCTGCACAGAGCCATCGAAGTAGAGAGCCCAGTGAGGTTCGGTGAAAACCGGGACCTTGGGTTCGGCTTCTACTCACTAGGGCCCCCAGGATTTGATGGAGAAGGTGTCCACTCTGCAACAAAATCAGCCAAGGCTTGACTCTTGATAGCTTGTCATGGCAAGAATTCGAGATCGAATTCTGCCAATTCTGCTTCCTACTTGGCATTGTTCCCAGTAAAGTTCAGATTGTGCAGTATGGCAGGTAGTGGATAAGGGGTTACCACTGATATCTTGTGAGCTTGGAAATAATGACGAAGCTTCCTTGAGGCAATAAGAACTGCGTAAAGCATCTTATGCACCTCAATGTATCGAGTCTTGGCGTCATGAAGTACTTCACTGATAAAGTACATTGGGCGCTGGACGGTCCAGACCCTCCCGGAGCGGCCCGGAGCTTCTTCTTCATCAACTCGGACCCTCCCGGAGGGGTCTGGACTTTTTTGTTGAGCTTCTTGGACCCTCTCAGAGGGGTCGGGAACTTCTTCTCGTCCAACCCAGACCCTAACAGAGGGGTCTGGATATTCTTGATTAGCCATGTGAACTCCCTCAGATGAGAGAGGTTGATCCTCTAGCATTTTGCCTTGAAGATCCGTGCCTAGTGCCTGGTACTCACACTTGCCTTCAGGTAGCTCCAGACCCTCCTGGAGGTGTTTGGGCTCCTGAACTAGAGATGGCTCTGGTCTTTCTGCGACCAGGACCATGCTGACAACCACTATAGTTGCACAAATATAAAGCAGTAGACGCTCACTAGGGTTCAGAGCTACCAGGATTGGTAGTGTGGTGAGGAGCAGGTTGAGCTCTTGGAATGCCTTTTCTGCTTCTTCAGACCAATGAAATGGCCTGGACTTCCTCAAGAGCTTGAAGAAGGGAAGCACCCGCTCTGCCAATCTTGAGATGAACCGACTGAGCGCAGCTAGACATCCAGTTAGCTTTTGGACATCCTTGATGTGGGCTGGGGGCCGCATGTCTTCAATGGCCTTGATCTTCCCTGGGTTTGCCTCAATTCCTCATTGGGTCACCAAGAATCTGAGGAGCTTCTCAGAGCTAACCCCAAAGACACATTTGTCCGGGTTCAACTTGGTGCACGTGATGCGCAACTTGTCGAAGACGGTTTGTAGGTTGTCAAGATGTGACTCCTTGTTCTTAATCTTCATGACGATGTCATCGACGTAAACCTTCACCGAGTCCCTGATGAGCTCTCCATATGTTTTGTGCATGGTCTCACACAAAAGTTGAAGCATCGTTTTTGAGACCGAATGGCATGGTAGTATAACAATACAATCCATCTACTATTATGAAGGTAGTATGCTCCTCATCTTCCCTAGACATTTGGGTCTGATGGTATCCAAACTATGCATCTAGGAAACACAATATCTCACACCCGGAGGTGGAGTCCACTATCTGGTCTATCCTAGGTAGTGGGAATGGATCTTTTCGACATGTCTTACTCAAGGTGGTGTAGTTGATACACATCCAAAGTTTCCCGCCGCCCTTAGGCACAACGACTGTGTTTGCCAGCCGTAGTGGATGATGAACCTCCCAGATGACACCAGCTTCAAGCAGCTTCTTGATTTCCTATTGGATGAAGTTCTGCCGCTTGACTGATTGCTTCCAAGACTTCTGGTGCACTGGTCGTGCGTCAAGATAAATCTTCAGGCTATGCTCAATCACCTCCCTGGGGATCCCAGGCATTTGTGACGGTTGCCAGGCAAACACATCAACATTCGCCTAGGGGAAAGTGATGAGCGCTAGTTCCTATTTGTTGTCCAGACCTCCCGATATATGGGTAGTCTGGGCAGCATCGAAACCAATTTAGACGACTTTGACGGGAACATCGGTGTCGCCGCTTGGCTGCGCGCATGGTGCAGAAGTTGCGCCTCAGTGACGAGTGCTTAGAGGTTGAGTAGATAGCTCCTTACCGGATGTTCCTTCTCGCGCTGTTGCAAGCGCATGAAGTTCGTCCAGTGCAGTGACTCCTGCAGTGCGATCTCCACGGATCTAGAAGACACCCGAAGATGTCAGCATCTTCAACACCAAATAGCCATAGGGAGCTGCGACCATGAACTTATACAGGACAGTCCTGCCTAGGATAACATTGAAGGGCAATCTGATGTGTGCGACATCGAAGACCAGCTTCTCGGTCCTGTAGTTCTCCCAAGTCCCGAAGATCACTGGGAGTGTAATAGATTTGAGATGGCTGATGGCTCCTGGACCTACCCTGGAGAATGGACGTGAGGGGAGAAGGTCTGAGAGTTTGACCTAGATCTTCAAGAACGCTTCATAGCTCAGGAGGTTAAGCGTCGCCCCTCCATCTACCAATACATGGTAGAGCTGGACGTTGTTGATGGTTGGAGACACCATCAATGGCAGTTGGCCAACTCCGATCATGTTCCTGGTGCAGCCTGTAGCATTGAAAATGATGGTACTGTCCATCCACTTCCGATGCGGTTCTACCTTGGCGGTAGGTGCTGCGGTAGGCTTCTCTCGCCGCATAGTCTTAAGGACATGGCAAGAATTGATATCCAAGGACCCTCCATATATGGTAATGAGGGTCTTCCGACGCTCATTGTCGGAGACGTCAGAATAATTGTATAGTGTGTTGTACACAACCTTCAGGACCTTCTTGGGGTCCTAGAAGCCTAGATCCATATCAGCCGGAGCTTCGTCATCTTTTTGTTTTCCTTCCCACTGGCGGAAAGGAGCTTCTTCTCGGCGCTTATTGTAGCGCTCGACAAGGTTCTGGACCTCCCGACAATCTTCCAGAATTTGTTTGTCCATTTTGTGGATCGGACACCACATCAGAGGACCACTGCCGTCTTGTTACAAAGGTCGAGGTCGCTTTTCAAGGCGTGGCCCCCAGCCACCCGGAGCTGCAGCTGCCGCGGCAGTAGGTGTGTCGACCGACAGCTTCTTCTTGCCATTAGACTTTTTATTTTTCTTTCCACTACAGGAGGTAGTGGCTTGAGCCTTGGAGGAACTTTTGTTAGCCTCCAGAGCTGGCTTGGAATGCATTTCATGGCCCTCTGCAGCCCGGGCACACATGTCGGCCAGGCTGAAGAGTTTCGTGACACTGGTGATCTCTTTCGTAACCAGCTTCTCCAACATCTTCTTGTCTCTGACACCATGTCGGAATGCCACAATGATAAAAGCGTTGGAGATAGAAGGGATTGTATTTTGTACTTGGGAAAATCGCTGGATGAAGGATCGCAACGACTCTCCCGATTTTTGCTGTACGACGAAGAGGTCCAGTTCTATGCTGGGTCGGGTGTAGGAGCTCCCAAAGTTGGCTATGAACTGGTTGCATAGCTCCACCCAACTGTTGATGCAGTCAGGCGATAGACTCACGAACCAGGACCTAGCTGTCCTAGTCAGAGACACAGGAAAGTTATTGGCCATCACGGCCTCATTGCCACCCGCCGCGAGAATGCAAGTGTAGTATATTTGGAGAAACTCAGCAGGGTTGACAGTTCCATCGAATTTTTCCTGCAGATGAGGCCGAAACTTTTGAGGCCAGTGGACCATGCGCAGGTGCATGGCTAGAGATGAGTAGCCGCCCCCTACTCCCATTGGAGGAGGGCTTTCTCGAGCCTACCACCTTTTGCGAGCACGCTCGATGTGGACACTTCTGTCCTGGTGTCTTTAGCGGTGGTCAAGCTCCGAACGCAGATCATGCATCGAGAGTCTCGATGCGGTGTGCGTGCAACGCGCCCCGGAGGGCAGCAATGTCACCTGCTGAGACACAACACGTCTTTGATGTTGTGAAACTTGCGGACCAAGTCTTCTAGACAAGATACGACGTTAAGAAGGTGCCTGCCCTGAAGGGGGAGGACCTTAATTGCTGAGGGCTCCTCATAGCGGTGGACGTTCCACATCAGCATGCCACTGCTCCATCGCACCTTGAGGTGCTCCTCGCGGCAGTGGACATTGGAGAAGAGTACACACAACAATTAGCGCGTTCTCAGGGTTGTTCGTCGATGCAGTGACTGACGCCAATATCCCATCCAGCTATCCAGCATTGTTAGCCAGAGCAGGTGGTGGTGGTGGTGGTGATACGATGCCCGCCGGGACAACAGCACCCGCTAGTTGTTGCACGTTGGAGGGATTCCCTCTAGCTAGTTGCTCAGCATTGCCGTTGGACGATCCCACGACGGAGTTCACCACATTGAAATCTCAAGCACCCTCCCTAGGGCACCAAATGTCGAAATGTGCGATCGACACTTCCCGGTAGAAGTTTTACGTGGCTCAGGCCGCCTGAGCGTAACACCCTACTCCACGGGATGTGTTGTTGTATGTATGAGTGTATGGTTCTTGTGTCCGTGTGAGCTTAGTTCCCCTCTGTAGCATGCGGTGCAGCCCTTTTATAGTCCAAGGACTGGCCGTTACATTGTCAGCCTGACCCGACATGTGGCCCCGGCGATAGTTAATTGCGTAATAGACAATCTATGAATATTAAGCATAATTAACCGTGTAATAACGCACCTTAATGGCAGCATTAATGTTGTTAAGGGTCCTCTGATCGTGTTTCATTAATATTGCATTAATGACACACACTAAGATCTTGTAACTGTAGCTTTAACTGTCCCTTGAATGTCCTCACCATTAGAGATACGCCAGTCTCTTTGTTGCTACCTCAGGTACGGAGGCTCGACACGTGGTGGCTCTGGAGCTTCCCGTCGTAAGAAGGTAGGTCCGGTGCGTTTATACACGTGGCAGCACTGGAGCTTCCCTCTACTGGGGGTTAGATCCAGTGTCACTGGACTCATGGTAGGACCAGAGCTTCCCTATGAAGGGGATTAAGTCCAGACTCGTGTTACACATGGCAGTGCCAGAGCTATCCAATCATGGGAGGCGGGCCCAGTGCTGCTTAACACGTGTAGCCTTCAGAGGTCTTCAACTCAAACAGGTGGAACTACATAGCATTTCTTGCAGTATCGTGGGGTATTCGGTACGCAGGGTACCGACAAACGCACTCCTAGATCCTTGTCAAGATCGGGTTGTACTCCTCTGATAGCGTCGAAACCACCTCCCAAGCATTGGTGTCGACTGCCGAAAGGCTGTCATGCAACTCCAACATATCGTTGTGATCCAGCATGATGGCCACCTAGTGTTTCTTCCAGCTATCTCACTTCCCCGAAGGGAATGTCTTCATGTACTAAAGGGGCGAGTTCTTGCACTTCACAAAGTAGTAGAAGACAAGATACTCGTTGCTCTTCCCTATTGCGTGGACCGTGAAGAAGGTCAAAAAAAGCTCGATGCATGGCGGCACACCCACCTGAATCACGCAAAAGTGGATGAAAGTCACCACTATCAAGAAAGAGTGGGGGCCGAGGTGATGAAGCTGCAGGCCGTAGAAGTCCAGCAGCATCAGTGGGAAGCATGAAAATGGTGGGTTGAGACCCACCATGGCGTACGACAAGAAGTAGACAATCTTGCTAGGGTTCTCCTTGAATAAGAACTTGGTGACGCAGATCAGGTTGTTGAAGGAGTCGCTTGACCACACCATGTAGGTGGGGACCTTCGACAAGTCTTCATTTTTCTTGATCTGGCTCCGTGGAAGTCCCAACTCAATAATAGCAAAGTGGAGTAGAGGAGGAAGAAAGGGTGCAAGGGCGGAGAGCTCTAAGCACAATGACAGATGAAGGCGTAAAGAGTTCTCTCCCTCTGCAGACTTTCTCCCTTTAGCAAGCCTCCGCAACACTTGGATGGAAACTACCTCTAGACCCGAATCAGAGATGACCTCATCAATGAAAAGGGGGCTCGGCTCCACTTCGCTTAGAAAGATATACCAGACGAACCGTTGTCATGGTAAGAAGTTGGAAGCCCGAGGGTGGCCGCCTGACAGGGCTAAAAAGATTACGCTGGGAACCGATATGAATTTTGTATTGGGAACCAGCGACCTTCAATTGCGTGAGATCCGCACACTAGGATCCCACGCGCCTTGTCAAAAAGGGCCACGTGGCAATGGCATAACTCTTTGTCATTGCCTCAATTGCCTGGAAAAAGACTTTGAAGCCGCAGCGTGGGAATCTAAGATGGCCCCAGCTCTGGTAGAGTAACTTCACCTAGAGGTGGGCCCGAGGGCCACTATCGGTACCCTGGATATTAGGTACCCCAAGATACCACACTTAAAACCGAGGAGTTCCTATGTTCGAGTTGAAGACTTCCAAAGGCAACACACGTGTGACAGCACTGGGCCCGCATCCTTCATTTGGATAGCTCCAGTGCTACCACGTGTCATGCGGGACCAGACCTACCTCCCTTCACTGAGAAGCTCCGGTACTGCCACGCGTCCAGCAACCTCGGACATAACCCCCAGTAGAGGGAAGCTCCTGTGCCGCCACACGTCAAATGGCTCCATACCTACCCCCCCCCCCCCCCCACCCCCACAAAGGGAAGCTCCAGAGCTGCCACGTGTTGGACCTCCGAACCTAAGTCTGCAACGGGAAGAATACATGATTTTCAACGGCGCGAACATTCAAGAGGCTATTAAACAGCCTTTACAAGACATGATTAATGTGTTATTAATTTAGTATTAATCACAGATTATACATGTAGATCTTGTATAGTTGGTTAATTACAGCCGGGGCCGTAGGGCCATGCATGTACTGTAATGGCCAGTCGTTAGCATATAAAAGGGTAGCATCACACGGTAGAACGGACCAAGCTCAGACACACACTAGCAACCTCTGACACTCGCCATACTCAATCAACAACTACCCCATGGATTAGGGTATTACGCTCAGGCACCTAAACCACGTAAAAACCCTCATGTCACCATCTTGTACGTGATCTTACACGCCCCATCCGAATAGGAACCTTTGCGGACTATGCTTTAGTAGTACTGGGAGAAGTGTCGTTGCTACACTTCGATAGTAATCATAAGTCACATTTTCTTACTTTTGCAAATGAGATGTATTTTTTAGCAATTAGCCATTTATTATCATTCTTGTTTAAGCTACATGACATACTTTGCCACACTTGCTGAGTACGACATGTGCTCAACCTTGCTATTCCAACATTAATTCAGTAACAGGTGATAATTTGGAGTATTCAGAGGACTATGAGGAGTACTAGGTGTGCATGTTACCGTCAAATTGACAGTGGAGATGGAGTCTACTAGTGGTTAGTTTTTCTGATGCAGTGTTATTAGAGCTTGTATTTGAGACTATTTGGATATTGTAATAAGATACTACTTATTATTCAAAACATGGTAATTATCTAAATATTGTTTGTGATGCACTTGTGTATTTGTGTTAAACATCCTGAACACACATATGCGTCACACTTGGTTCATTCTTGGAACCGGGTGTCACATATTTGTATTAGAGCCTTGTTTGACCGTAGTACGCAGGCCTAGGTAGAATGGACACCACTGTCACTTAGGACTTCTTTCCTTTCAAAATTTCCTTGTTTCCACTATTTTGCATTACACTAACTTTATATTGTGGCAAAATTTGTGCTTTTGTTGCTTCTGCAAAATTTTTTCCTGTTTCCCATCTTTTTGATCTATTGCAATCCTCTCATCTTGTTTTATGCTGCTGCAATTTCAGCATTGCATTTACACTTCCCTCTTATAATCTCATGTTTTCTCCATAGATGCCTCACACTGAAATGATGGCCCGCAAGAAAGCTCGTTTGCCACCTCTTTGAAGAAAGCTTAGACCTTACAAGGAACCATCGAGAGAACAAATCTAAGAAGAGGAAGAAGTGAGCTCCCCTACAAAGGAGGTTGAGCATGAGCACTCCAACACAACGAGTGAAGATCATGAAGAGGTGGAGTTCTATAATGATGATGAAGATGAAGATGAAGCATATGAGGATGAGGAACCCCAAGAGGATTAACCTGCAGCTCAAGAGGATGTACCTGCAGTCTAGGAAGGTGCACACGCGCCAATTGGAGCTAGAAATGAGGATAAGGGTTCAGTTTTCTGATTTGCTCGAGAATTCTGTTGCGATAGGACTGATGGAGGATTTGCAGCTAAGGAATTAAAGTTCCTTGATCAATATAATATGTACCCAGAGTATTATGTTAAGAGGATTCCTCGATATGGGCATGATGAATGGAAGGCTCAAGTTACAATTCTCGCTAAGTATGTTGTGATCACCAGACACTTTGCGCCCACATGGAGATCCACCAAGGAGCAAGCTATTGATGACATTGCTTGGGAAGCACTCACCAAGTTGTGTTACTCTTATCGTGTGTAGCTTGGAGGTACTAGCTTTGCGCTACACCCGGGTCACAAGAGTGGTACAAGCGAAACCATAGGACCACAAAAAGGAACTCAGCCCGGTCCTCATGCTATTGACAGATCTCAGAGGATACTCGTGAATTTGGGAAATCGCTGTGCTGATGCTATGGAAGAGATATGCTACCTCCCCAAGAGATTATACATCATGGAAAAGAAAGAGGAGGTACGTGCCACCATGGAGATCAATGGTGTGGCGAGCTCACCAACACCTATATGGACGGTCAATTCACATTGGCGTGCACTTGTGTATGACTTGCTGTCGTTGTCACCTTCGCCGTCTCATGGGCAGAACAGCCATGGCTCTCACAATTAAGTCTAGATCTCTTGTAGGGAACATTTAGATCATAATAGCTATAGTTGTGTGGTATGCTGAATTTTCTATGGTGATTGCTTGTGAGTGTGTGCTTGGTGCAAGTTATGGAACGCTTTGGCGATTTTTCCACATCCGCACATAGTAGAGAGATATGGGATGCTTCAGCACTTGTCCACATTCTCATATAGGGCCTTGTTATATAATAAAAGAGTTGCTTAGTTTCATACATCTTGATGCATATGGTTGGGGACGTCTCTATTAATTTCTGAATTTTTCCATCTCGTGCTCTTTTTTCACCAACAGATGTCGAGGGTAACACGTCACCAAAGGAACACCTGTGGTGATGATGACAATGTTGAGGCTCCTAAGAATGTCAACCTTGGACCTGATGCCAGCAGTATGGAGCGCCTCATAGCTATCCAAAACCACCTCATGCAGATCATAATGCAAACATTGTGATAGCTGCAAGACAACAACAACAACAAAAACCACATGCCTGCGCCACCACCACCACCGCCACCCCCGCCGCCCCACACCCCTCTTGGAAATTTTATGAGGATCAGGCTGCCTACTTTTGCTCAAACCAATGATACTATGAAAGCTGATGATTGGCTGAAATCTGTTGAGAAGAAGGTTGATATTGTTCAACGCAGTGACCGGGAGAAGGTTCTTTTTGCATCACACCATCCTTGGTGAGCCGTCACTGATTGGTGGGAAGCTCTTTGAATGCCCATGCTAATAAAGAGAGAATCATTTGGGCTGAATTTAAAGAGAGTTTCTGCTCGCACTATGTACCCGAGGGAGTAATGATACTGAAAAGGCAAGAATTTGAGAACCTCCGGCAAGGAAGGATGAGTGTGAGTGAGTATCTTAATAAATTCACTCAACAATCAATGTATGCTCTAGAGGACATCAATACAGACAGCAAGAAGCAATATTTGTTCATGAGGGGTCTGAATAATGAAATTCAAGTTTAATTGCTTAACAGTGACTATGCCAACTTATAGAAGCTTGTTGACAAGGCCAATGTGATTGAGAACAAGGTCTGTGAGATGGAATAGGACGGAAAGAGGAAGATGATATATCAAGGACAGCCAAAAGTAAGAAGTGTTCGCCGTCTCTATGCACCGCCTACTGCACCATACTACAGCCCATCTGCTTATGCATACTGCCGTGCTTATCCACCGCTCCCAAATCAGCCACCGCAGCAACGCCCTCCCATGCAAACTCCTCGCTTACCCATGCTGGCTGCACCTCGTCCTAATATGATTGCCTATGCTCAGAATCAGCCTCGCCCTAATTTCGCTGGCGCCACTGGAAAAAGACATGCTAGACTTGTGTCAGGTGGGACACTTTGTTAATTAGTTGCCAACGTCAAGCTACGGACAGAAAACAATGTTTTAAGGCAGAATGGAAGGCAACTCAAGGCAATTTTGGACCACATAATTTTGCCCGTGGCAAGGTGAACTATGTATCTGCAGAAGAAGCCCAACAAGCTGATGATGTTGTGATTGACATGTTCCTTGCAAGCTCTAACCCTTTTACTATATTATTAGATTCTGGAGCATCTCATTAATTCATCTGATCGAAGTGTGTTGCAAAGTATAGTATGCCCATTTCCTACATGAAGTATACTATGTTGGTTACTTCTCCTCGAGGAGAGATGAGGACAAATATAGTATGTCCAAAAGTAAGTCTTAAAATAAGGGGAGTAGATTTTCTTGCCAACCTTATAGTTCTAGATTTGCAAGGATTAGACATAATACTCGGAATGGATTGGCTACAGAAGCATAATGGAGTGATCCAGTGTGCCACATGAACAGTGATGTTGACAAATGACAATGGAGTCATTATAGAATTCAATGCAGTTCAGCCAATAACTGGGAGGCATTGCTAAATTTTGTGGAAGGTATGACATTGGAGGAAATCCGATAGCCTGTGAATATCCAGAGGTGTTTCACGAAGAATTGCCAGGTATGCCACTTGATTGTGACATCGAGTTTGTCATTGATTTAATACCTGGAAGTACACCTATAGCCAAAAGAACATATAGGATGTCTGCTAATAATCTATTGGAGCTCAAGAAGCAGATTCAAGAGCAGCTAGAAAAAGGTTTTATAGGCCCAAGTTCATCACCATGGGGAGCCCTAGTTCTCTTCGTAGATAAGAAGGATGGATCCAAAAGGATGTGCGTGGACTATAGATGTCTCAGTTAGGTGACGATTAAAAATACATATTCATTGCCCTTCATAGAAGATTTGTTTGACCAAATGAAAGGAGCTTGGATATTTTCCAAGATTGATCTTCGATCAGGGTACTTCCAGCTGAAAATCAGACCTACGAACATTCCCAAAACAGCGTTTCAAACACGGTGTGGGTCATATGAGTATACTGTCATGTCATCTGGATTGATGAATGCACATGCATACTTCATGTATCTCATGAATAAAGTCATCATGGAATATTTGGATAAGTTTCTCATAGTGTTCATCGATGATATCATGGTATACTCGAAAAGCAAAGAAGAAAAAGAAAAGCATTTAAGGCTGACATTGCAAAAATTGCGAGAGGACATGATGTAAGACAAGTTCAATCAGTGTGCATTTTGGTTGAGGGAGATATCATTTTTAAGCCATATCATCTCCGAAGGAGAAGTATCCGTCGATCCATGAAAAGTAAATGATGTGTTAAAGTGGAATCCATCGTAGAATTTGAAGGAAATCCAAAGTTTCTTAGAATGGATAGATTTTATTGTCGTTTCATCTTGGACTTCTCCAAGATAGCAAAGCCCTTGACCAAACTACTAATGAAGGAGAAACCATTCAAATGGACTCTTGCTTTTCAGGACAACTTTGAGGAGTTAAAGAGGAGATTAACCACCACACCAATGTTTACATTACCAGACATGAGCAAAAGCTTTGATGTATATTGCGATGCATCGAGGCAAAGACTTGGATGTGTATTGATGCAAGAAGGCCAAGTAGTAGTTGATGCATCAAGACAACTGAAGAGACATGATCTGAATTATCCAATGCATGATCTCGAACTTGCAGCCGTGGAACATGCTTTAAAGATATGGAGGCACTACATTCTTGGTCATAGGTGTGAGATTTACACGGATCACAAGAGTCTAAAATACATATTCACGCAAATGGATCTGAATTTGAGACAACAACGATGGTTAGAGCTCATCAAAGACTATGACGTGAGAATTAACTATCACCCAGGGAAGGCCAGTGTAGTGCCAGATGCCTTGAGTCAAAAATGAGCAAGCCACCAACTTGCTATTCGGGAGTTGCCATCTGAGCTATGTAAGGAGTTTGAGCGATTGCGTCTAGGATTTGTGAATGAAGTAGGAGCAATGGAAGTAAACCCAACCCTGGAACAAGAAATATAAGAAGGTCAGACAACAGATGATGAAATCCAAGCGATCAAGGAAAGGATCCAAGAAGGAAGAGAATTTAGATTTGAAGAGGATGACAATGGTATGTTATGAATTGGGAAACGAATTCTTGTGCTTAATGTGAAGCATATCCGTGACACAACACTAAAGGAGGCACATGATTCGCTGTTGATGGCTCCTAAGATATACTAACAAATCATCCCCGACAATGGCGTCAGAAATGCTTGTTGGTATTTTTTTACACCACAAATCATCTCCGGTAAAGAGATGAGATCCGCTAGCGCACTGAAGATACCGTTGTAGCATTTCACCCATGAGTATTACCAAGGGTATTGTATTTATCCCAAAGGAAGGCAATGGAGTAAAGTATATACTACTCTTATGGTCAAGCTATGGGATACTAATCAATTATCCGGACAGGGGGTAAGTTGATAACAAGGGTAGTGTGACACACACCTAGGCAATATATTCTAAAGGGTAAATGGGTCCTAGAGGGAGATTGGATTAAGAGTTAGAGAGTTGCTCCTACAACGCTCCTAATACATATACATAGCCTAAGGTAGACACTAATTGTCATGTCAATGATGAATTCCTATGCAATGCTATTCAACACATTGGGCATGGACTTACCCCTAGCAATACTAGGACGACTCCAGCCAAGAGCGCGTGGCATAGCCGGACGTGGAGGATTACAAAGGACAGATAGAGCTGTCACTACCTACTGCCTACCTCTTCAATCCGTGGGTCTACGAGACATCCAACACTACTTAAATACCCTAGCACCATTCTAGCGTACTAAGAAAATACCTTAAGAGCTGCAGCACAAGCCATCCCAAGGCAATGAACTAAATCATCGTTGAACCAATGTTGATTGCATAGCATAGTTATTCATATTAACGTAATCATATCATAACTACATAGACTATAGTGGGGGTCTATAGTTTTTATGACCATAAGATGTGATCATGAAAGTACAATCATAAAGACTATACCTTCCACTTACATGGACTCCACAATCAAACAAGAAACACTTTGTCCAAGTATACGTATAAAAGAAGACTAAAGATAATATCTTTATTGAGCACAAAGTCACAAATACAAGAAGGAATACATGAGATATACCTTTCCCAATGTGGAATTGGGAAGAGAGACTCCTTATACTCCTTTCCCAATTCGGACTCGGGACTAGAGGCTCTCCTCTCTACATCCTAACTCCTCTAAGGAATATGGAAGATAGTGTATACAATAGAATGATGCCCAAGTGGTGTGTGTTGATGTGAGGGGTATGTGGTCCTATTTATACTAGTGTTGAGGTCGGTTCCCGCCACCAAAAGAGCGCGAATCAGTCGTCATTGACTCCAGGCAGCCGGAGGAGCCAACCCATGGAAGTTGACCGCGTTTGGCGCTAGGACCAGGTCGGCCGACCCCCTGGTTCGGTCGACCTGGTCAAGGCTCCAAACAGCCCGTACTTCCTCCAGGTGGCTGCCAGGTGGGTCCCATTGACTGATATTGGTGCTACACCGTTGGATGGCCTTGGATACTTCTAGTTGTGGGCCATTTGATCCATGTGCCATGTGTCATTGCTTGATTGGCTGGGATGATATTTTATAGGATTGCTCCCCATACTTTTCCTCAATTCCTGTATAAATATCTGCATACACATATGTCTCCAAGTACAAGTGGAAATAGGTCAAGTAGAAAGGTGATGTGTGCAAGAAATGATCAATCCTTCACATAATTGAGTTATATTGACGGCTGAAATTGGTATATAACAGCTGTCAACAAACTCCCCGAAGCTTATCCTTTGCTCGCCCCGAGCAAAGTCAAGACTTTAGGTTGATGATCAGGAGTAGCTACAATGTTCTACCTTTCAAACGTACCAAGTGCACAACAAAATACTCTACCTAGTATTGCGAAAAGTGGCTATGGTACTTCACCCTTCTTAAGTCATTATGGGAGTTATGCCTTCTCCTATTCATGGGTAATTGAAAGATAGAACAGCAAATGGAGCAAGCATAGCCTAGATATCAAGTTCCACTTAAATTCTAGAGACATTCAAATTAGATTATAAGTAAATCAATTGATTCCCTCAATCACTCCTTTGTGTATAGTGGAAATATGTCCTCACCAATGCATTATGCCTATACTATTCCTACTCTTTGAGTATGGCTTGTATGTGGAGCTTGGTAGGGAAAGTAAGTAGGCATATTTGCAACACATAATATTGCTAAGTCAAAAGAGCAAGCCTTATGAGAAATCAATTCAAACTTATGAATCAAAACTTGTGCATGTGCGATGGAATGGAGGTGGATGTGGAAATATTGAGATGACTCCTTTTGATGTGGACTCTCTTTATTGCAAGGATGAAACATGGCTACCCCTTTTTTTTATGCTTATGGAGTAAGCATATTTTTTCTTTTTTTTTCTCATGCTTATGATATAAGCATGCATTTTATTTTTCTTTTTTCTTGTAGCCATGTCTTCTACTCTTTTTTATGCAATAACTTGAAGAGAGTGCTAACTATGAATAGCATGGAGTTTCTCTTTTTATTGTGGAATGGTGGATATGATGGAATTTTGCTTCCTTCTAGTGTAGAAGTATAGCATGTGCAAGTGAAGTCTTGAACTCAAAAAGAATTGAATGATTTCTCACATAGGTCTATACTAGTTTGACTAGGCTCAATGTGAAAGCAAATAGCATATGCATTAGGTGTTGTCTATGTATGAGTACCATATGGATTTGGTAGGTATTTCCAATCAAATGAGGGAAACTTAAATCTTGATAGAATTTCTCTGGAAATCTTAGTTTCACTTTCAAAATAGAAATAGCTGCCCTATTAGTAATTCAAATCTCCCAAACACCTAGAAGTAGATTAAGCTTTTGCTACCCACAATTTCTAAATCAAGGCAAAGTTAATTTTAGCCAATTTAAGCAATATTCGAAGAGTAGCAAGTTGTAAACTAGGGACTTAGGGAAAATAAAACAGAGCAACTATTCATCATTTCATCAATGTGAATTCTAAATCATTCTTAACGCACATCTTTATTTGATAAGCAAAGCAAATCTAAGTTCCTATTTTTATGTTTTTTTTAAGATGCATGGTGGATGGTGGATGATTGGAAAGTAAATATGCAATGGATGATTTGAAATAAAAATGCAGTGGGTGTGATACAAGTTACCTCAAGTGGGGGTCCTCCCCCAAACTTATTCTTGATCAAGGTCCATGATAGGGGTTGAAACCCTAATGATGGAGGTAGGCCATGAGTTGGCCTATCCTTATTTTGGCTTTGACAATGGAGGGTTGAGTGTTGATTGTTGTGTTGCCTCCAATGGACACCATGAGTGTGGTTGAATACAGTGTTTTCGATGTTGATCGTCCGCACATCAGGGTCTCCATGTGTTGGGTGTGATTTGTCATTCCTTGGGTAGGATAATGATAACCTTTAGATCCAAAGGAATGACGTGCACTCAACATACATTGAGTATGTTTCATAATTCTTTGGCTAAGGTGTATTATATCTTTTTGCCATAAGGGAGTGGCATGTGCCCAACATGCATTGGGTATGATCAGTTGTTCCTTGGTTAAGGTACAACATACCTTCTAGCCACATAGGAACAACTTGCACCCAATATAAATTGGGTGTGATCTTGTCATTCCTTGGTTATGGTACATCATAACTCTTAGCCACATAGGAATAACTTGTACCAAATGATGGTGGCAAATCCCTTGAGCTTGAATGAGTGCTTAGAATAGTTGAGACCATAATGCTCTCACCCATT
Source organism: Tuctoria greenei (assembly GCA_036927565.1). Lineage (NCBI taxonomy): Eukaryota > Viridiplantae > Streptophyta > Magnoliopsida > Poales > Poaceae > Tuctoria > Tuctoria greenei. The sequence continues at coordinate 237,281,628 of JAYESD010000002.1, forward strand.
CGTGGCAGCCCATTGGTTGCTCATGGAGGGTTCCCATTTCAAATCTCTAGCCTAGTATAGTTATGATTGACCTTCGGGCATAATTTTCGATAGGAAGCAACCATCCTCATTTACTCCTTGGCCAAGAGATGTTGAAATGGGATCCTCTAGGGATCCCAACAATTAGCTTCATGAATGCCTGCATAGTAATATTACTCCTGCAAACTTCCTCTCTTGAATAGAGAGGGATGGTTAGCTCTCGATACTTGTACAAAGGAACGTTTGGGTTAGGTAACCAAACTTTCATTTGTACATACGGGGAAGAACAAAATCAAAGATGCATTGGTTCCAATGTCAAGTGTATCCATGATCATTGTGTTATTCATTGATAAGAGTGGAGCTTTATGGATAACTCATGTTGCATATTTTCCAAAGCTCCTACTCATAGCAATGCATGTGATAGAAATATACTATATGAATCCCGACATTTTTTAAAGTTTCTAACCATCTTAGCTTTCAAAAGCAAATTTTATCATTTAGACCATGACAAACAAGATTCTCAATTTTATCCTCGTGAAATTCGCTAGGAATTTAAAATTTAGTGACTCCTCCAAAAAATGCAATTCAATTTTAGAGAAAGGATATCACTTATTCCTAGTAGTTTGAAATCTAGTGACACCATCTATGCATGAAGCTCAATTAAATTTTTGGCTGTCACTATGCCCAAGTTTCTATATGCCAATTCACCAATTAAGTCATGCCCAAAAGTTTTATTTTCTAAACCTAGACAAAAATGACTAAGTCTACAAAACAATGCTTAAAGGATTCTAGGTACTTGTTTTAGATTTTTCCAAGTAAGGTAGGATTTCCTTTTGGAGATCCAAAAGTCAATACCCACACTTACTCTTGTGAGGATGCATGAGAATTAAATGATGAGGAAGTGTCAACCTTCCTCACAAATGCAAGCAAATACATTCAATTCTATGGCAAACCAAACAATGAAAAATTCTAAACTCATACCTCATTTGAAGAGCAGTTGGTGACGAAGGTCTTTGTGCGAGAAACTCACAACCTTGATTTTTGGCGTAGGCTTGATGGTTGATGTCAAATGCCAAGTTGAGATTGGATTTTGCAATGGATTTGGTTCTCGCTCCTCCATTGGGTCATCATCTTGAACATTTCTCTTCCTCAAACTCAAGATGAGTTTGAAGGAGAGAAGTGTTCTCAAATTCTCCCAATGGTGACTTGAGCTTGATGAAACCCTCCACTTTCTTGCCATACCACCTCTTCATAATTTTGATCTAGCTGCACTTCAATCAAGAACACACAAAACAACTCGAAAACGGGTTACGTTAGCAAATCATTTTGGTTTGAACTAGGAAGATAAATTCAATTGGTCATGCACGTAGTTCATATCCAATTAAATTTCTCCCCTAATTCAAATTTTTAGTTTTATGATGGTTGGAAATTTTACATTCCAACATGCAAGTGTGGGATTTCAAACATGCAAATGCAAGGGTTGATGCAATTTGGAAAACAAATATGAGATAACTACAAATTAACCTATTGGCAAGGACTCACCCAATTTTTGAAGTCCGATGAGTAGGACTTACCTCTGGTTTGTTCAGCGCGATGATTTGTTGTCCAATCCCGTAGTTGAAGACGTGGATGATTTCTTCTGTTTTGACATGCCAAACTCATTTGGCTGTCATTCGGACATGTGGTCCACATGGTGGCCCTAGCCTCTCCCCGTTGTATCGATATAGACATGTTTTTGTAGCGACGGGTTCTCCCTCTTGAATGTATTCCTTCATGAGCATGGTGAGGCTTTGTCCTTCTTAGGTGCCACTCTGACCATATTGATATTCCATTGAATCAATCCATACCTTGATCATGGATCAAAGGCTTCCTTGGGAATGATGACATGTGGACTCCACAATCAAACAAGAAACGCTTCATCCATAATGTCACTTGCCCTAGGATGAATGGGTTTGTTCGAAGTGTGGGAATCCCAACAAGTGATGTGGGATATCTTGGACTTTGAATGCTCCTTAAGTGCTTGTCCTTGGCCAAGATCTTCATGTGAATGCTGTCTGATTTCTGCTTGGCCAAGATACTTCAAGGTAGGATAGTTGAACTTAAATCCCTTGGAAAGCCATAACCTCCTTGAATACAAGGGTGATGTTAATTCCACCCTTGACATCCTTGTGAATGGTAGCCATTGGAGTTGTTGTTTGAAAAAGGTCCTCATGGGTCTTAGGGAAATAATTCCCACGCGTCCCATGATGGCATGGATTTTCACAAATCATGTGAATATCCATGACTTGGATTATCCAAATAAATATCCAATGACTTGGATATTCATGACACTTCAATGGGAGGTGTAGTTCCATAACTAGCATATCCACCTTGTGAAGTGGTGGGCATGACAAGCTATGGGAACTCGAGCATTCTTCAATCCACCCCTTGAGTGGAGACCTTTTCTCATCCTTGATGAATGAGAATAGGACACCTTCATCTCCAGCATGAATGTGGTTATGGATTGGTGGAGCTAACCCACAACACGAGTGTTGGATGAAGAGCCAACTATCCACCCCATGGTGGAGGCAAACCAAGAAGAACTTCTTGGAGCCTTCCCCGAGCTTGGGTATGAATGACTTTGACTCCTACTGAAAGCTGAAATTCTCCCACAAAAGGCAATGGTGTTGCCTAGCGGACATTTGTTGAGGTACGCCTTGAATCATCTTGCAATTTAGCACTTGCGTCCTCGTTGGCCATCCCATACAATGGGTTGGCCAACACTACCCTGTTTTCACACAAAGGAGAAAACAAACAAGGATAATCCTGTCTAATAACTATTAGTACCTATAGCTCAATCACAAGTGATAGCTATCTTTCACTTCCTTTGCCTTACCCGGCAACGGCGCCAGAAATGCTTGTTGATGGCTCATAAGATATACTAACAAATCATCCCCGGCAATGGCGCCAGAAATGCTTGTTGGTAATTCATAACACCATAGATCATCTCCGGTAAAGAGATGAGATCCGCAAGCGCACGAAAGATACCGTTGTAGCATTTCACCCATGAGTATTCCCAAGGGTATCGTATTTATCCCAAAGGAAGGCAATGGAGTACAGTATATACTACTCCTATGGTCAAGCTATGGGATACTAATCAATTATCCGGACAGGGGGTAAGTTGATAGTAGGGGTAGTGTGACACACACCTAGGCAATATATTCTAAAGGCTAAATGGGTCCTAGAGGGAGATTGGATTAAGAGTTAAAGAGCTGCTCCTAGAATGCTCCTAATACATATACATAGCCTATGGTAGATACTAATGGTTATGTCAATGATGAATTCCTATGCAATGCTATTCAACACATCGGGCACAGGCTTACCCCTAGCAATACTAGGGCGACTCCCGCCAAGAGCCTGTGGCATAGCCGAACGTGGAGGATTACAAAGGACAGATAGGGCTGTCACCACCTACTGCCTACCTCTTCAATCCATAAGTCTACGAGACATCCAACGCTACTTAAATACCCTAGCACCATGCTAGCATACTGAGCAAATACCTTAAGAGCTGCAGCACAAGCCATCCAAGGCAATGAACAAAATCATCGTTGAACCAATGATGATTGCATAGCATAGTTATTCATATTAACATAATCATTTCATAACTACATAGAATATACTGGGGGTCTATAGTGTTTATGACCATAAGATGTGATCATGAGAGTACAATCATAAAGACTATACCTTCCACTTACATAGACTCCACAATCAAACAAGAAACGCTTTGTCCAAGTATACATATAAAAGAAGACTAAAGATAATATCTTTATTGAGCACAAAGTCACAACTAACTACTTGAGATATACCTTCCCAATGTGGAATTGGGAAGAGAGACTCTTTCTACTCCTTTCCCAATTTGGACTTGGGACTAGAGGCTCTCCTCTCTACATTCTCACTCCTCTAAGGACTATGGAAGATAGTGTATACAATAGAATGATGCCCAAGTGGTGTGTGTTGAAGTGAGGGCTATGGGGTCCTATTATAACAGTATTGAGGTCGGTTCCCACCACCAAAAGCGCGCGAATCAGTCGTCATTGACTCCAGGGAGTAGGGAGGAGCCAACACGTGGAAGTTGACCGCGTTTGGCCCCAGGACCAGGTTGGCCGACCCCCTGGTTTGGCCGACCTGCTCAGAGCTCCAAACGGCCCGTACTTCCTCCAGGTGGCTGCGAGGTGGGTACTATTGTCTGATATTTGTGCTACACCGTTGGATGGCCTCGAATATTTCTGTTTGTGGGCCATTTGATCCTTGTGGTGCCACGTGTCGTTGCCTGATTAGCTGGTATGATATTTTATAGGATTGCTCCCCATACTTTTCCTCAATTCCTGTATAAATATCTGCATACACATATTTCTCCAAGTACAAGTAGAAATAGTTCAAGTAGAAAGGTGATGTGTGCAAGAAATTATCAATCCTTCACATAATTGAGTTATATCGACGTCTGAAATTGGTATATAACAGTCGTCAACATTTGCCCTATTCCATTCATCCCGGCTATATGAAGTTGTACAATGACTTGAAAACTTGCTATTGGTGGGATGGCATGAAAAGGGACATAGCTGAATATGTTGCTTTATGTGATGTAAGCCAACGAGTAAAGGCGGAGCCTCAACAACCAGCTGGATTATTACAACCACTAAAGGTACCCGACTGGAAGTGGGAAGAAATCAGTATGGACATCATAGTTGGACTGCCACGTATTCAGTCTGGTTATGACACTATATGGGTCATACCTAAACAAGTCAGCTCACTTCATTCCTGTCAGGACCACATATACCACATTGAAGCTTGCAGAGCTGTATATTGAGCATATTTTATGCCGACAGGGAGTGCCGAAGATAATAGTGTCTAACCGGGGTCCTCAATTCACCTCTAGATTTTGGGAAAAACTACATAATTCCATGGGTACCAAGTTAAATTTCAGCCCACATATCATCCACAAATTGACGGACAGACTGAGAGGACAAATCAGATATTAGAGGACATGTTGAGAGCTTGTGCCTTGACACATGGATGTAGTTGGGACAAGAGTTTGCCGTATTCTGAATTCTCATACAACAATAGTTATCAAGCCAGCATAAAGATGTCACCTTTCGAAGCGTTGTATGGTAGAAGGTGTAGAACACCCCTTTTCTAGAATGAGACAGTAGAAAATAAGGTATTTAGACTCGATATATTACAAGACGCTGAGAAGCAAGTAAAAGTCATACAGGAAAACTTGAACGCTGCTCAATCTCGCCAGAAAAGCTTTGCAGACAATAGGCGAAGGGATCTAACCTTCGAAGTTCAGGATTTTGTGTATCTCAAAGTGCCACCTATCCAGGGACTTAAGAGATTTAACGTTAAAGGAATGTTGGAACCTCGCTACATCGGACCATTCAATATTTTGGATGAACATGGGGAAGTGGCATATCTATTGGAGAAGCCGGCACATCTCTCTGATGTTCATGATGTATTTCATATTTCTCAACTCAAGAAGTGCTTAAGGGAAACAGAAGAACAAGTACCAATGAATTAATTAGAGCTTGAGGGGGATTTGACTTATGCTGAGCAACCTATCAAAATCTTGGAGACAAAGGAGACAATCACAAGAAGCAAGGTGATTCGATGGTGCAAATTCCAATGGAAACATCATTCTAAATCTGAAGCAACTTGGGAGCATGACGAAGATCACAAGAGAGAATTTCTGTATCTTTTTCTACATCGAATCTCGAGGGCTAGATTCATTTTAAGGGGGGTTGGTTTGTCCCTCATTTTCATCCATCATGCATTGCATTCATTTTCATACATGTCTAATATAATGCAACACAGAAAGGAACAAGATTAAAATGACTTTGAGGCAAAACAACAATTAGAATCAGTTTTGGGTGCGAAATTGTCCGAACCTGAACTCGGACTAGTCTGGTTTATCCGTTTGTTCTGGCTAAATCTAACTCTTTTCAGAACAACGGACTTGTCCAATATGTGGTACAGACTAGTCTGAATTTGTTTCTACTCCCATCCGGACTTGTCCGTTAATATTTATTGACTAATCCGATTTTGTTTCCGTTTTTCACCGGACTTGTCCGTTACAACTACGGACTAGTCTGATAATTGTTACTGGAACACTTCAGACCAACTCACTGTAAATTAGCGGACTAATCTGGCACAGTACCAGACTTGTCCAATATTTGTCTCTATACCCGAACGGACTTGTAAATTAGGAGAAAGAATACCTCATCGCAAGGAATAAAGAGGAAAGAGGGGAGAAGGAAGAGGGGGGATCAAGCAATATCGTCGTCACTTCTGTGATCTTCTTCATCGACTCTTTGACATCAATGTTCGTCTTCTACCTCTTGTCTACGATTCTTTGTCAACAGATCTAGACATCAAGTTTCACACATTGCACCTAATCCTAGACCGTCAAACCTTTGCATTCATGGTATTATCCCAAGATCCAACTTTACCCGTCAATTTTGATCCCACTCTTGATTCAAACCACCCCGGAGAATGGATGTGAGGGGAGAAGGTCCGAGAGTTGGAGCTGGATCTTCAAGAACGCTTCATAGCTTAGGAGGTTGAGCGTCGACCCTCCATCTACCAATACATGGTAGAGCTGGATGTTGTTGATGGTTGGAGACACCATCAATGGCTGTTGGCCAACTACGATCATGTTCCTGGGGCAGTCTGTAGCATTGACAATAATAGGAGTGTCCATCCACTTCTGATGCGGTTCTTCCTTGGTGGTAGGTGCTGCGGCAGCCATCTCTCGCCGCATAGTCTTGAGGACACGGCAAGAAGTGATATCCTAGGATCCTCCATATATGGTGGTGAGGGTCTTCCGATGCTCATTGTCGGAGACGTCAGAATAATCGTCGAGTGTGTTGTACACAGCCTTCAGGACCTTCTTGTGGTCCTGGAAGCCTAGCTCCGTATCAGCCGAAGCTTCGTCAACTTTTTGTTTTCCTTCCCGCTGGCAGAAAGGAGCTTCTTCTCGGCTCTTGCTGTAGCGCTCGACAAGGTTCTGGACCTCCTGAACATCTTCAAGATTGTGTTTGTCCATTTTGTGGATCGGTCACCACATTTTAGGACCGCCGCCGTCTTCTGACAACGGTCGAGGTCGCTTTTCAAGGCGTGGCCCCCGGCCACCCGGAGCTGCAGCAGTAGGTGTGCCTGTCGACGGCTTCTTCTCACTACAGGAATATCGATCACTTATGTCGGCCAAAGCCGACGTAAGTAAGGCATAAACCGACGTTTGTAACTTAATTACGTCGGTTTTCCTTTACTTAAGTCGGCTACTGGCTGACGTAGACTTTTGGACGTAATTAAGGTGACTTACGTCGGCCACCGATGTAAGTTACTTTAATTACGTCAGTCTGCAGAAGCCGACGTAAGTTAAGTGGCGAGATGGGCCTTGGGCTGGGCTGGAGGACTTACGTCGGCGAGAGCATGCCGACGTAAGTTAAGTGCTCTAACTTACGTCGGTTGATCCAAACCGACGTAAGTTAAGTGGTTTAACATACGTCGGTATGGTCTGACCGACGTAAGTTAAACTGGGCTAACTTACGTCGGCATTTCCATAGCTGACGTAAGTTAAGTTTTTGAAATTTTTTTAAAACAGAAACTGACTTCCTCGCTCGATGGTGAGAACACAGAACAGACAAATAACATATACACAGCATAACAGTTTCAAAATATAGTCCAAAACATCGACAACAACACAATTTGCAAAATAAATTCCACCGGGCTACACGCTAGCCCCTCCACTACCTCCGTGATCTCCTCGGCGTGTTCCCGAACCCTGCAGAAGAAACATAGTCACTAGTAAGCATCAATGTCAACTCAATGATAACATCAGAGTCCAAAAACATCAGTGATAATGTTAGAGTTGGATTGCTTCACATTAAGTCATAACCTGGGCTATCACAAAAGGTTTCAAGAGGTAATGTAGTGGTCTTTGATAATTTTTGACAGTCATGCTACATTACCTCTTGAAACCTTATGTGATAGCCCAGGTGCATGACTTAATGTGAAGCAATCCAACTCTAACATTATAGTATTACCCACCAAAAGCTTGATTACACTTAACTTCCTCACCACTATAGGAATAAATATCTGACAAGTCATCAAGATCTACCTCTATGTTCTACCTCCTTATCTATCTATGTAAAATACTAAAATGGATACAACAATATTAAAGAGAGAGTTTATCACCTGCTCCGGTGTCTACACGCTAGCCCGTCCACTGCCTCCGGGATCTCTACGCGTTCCGGAACCCTGCAAAAGAATCATAATTAGGTTAAATTAGAAGTCCATAATTAGAAGTCCATAAAACAACTAGTCAATAGTGTGAGTAACACATTTGCTAAATTAAATGTGATGCAAGTAACTTCTTTAACATAATGAAAAGGGAATCAAACTCCTAGGGCCCTCAAACTCCTAGAGTCGACCCTAAGTTGGTGGTGGATCAAAAGGGAATCATGCATTCAACATAATGAAAATCTATGTTATGGGAGCGGTGAATATTGCATTTCGGGGACGACATGGATGTTCTCCTCTAACAAGTTTCTATTCGACACTAAGGCTAAAACTCACAATAATAGGTTGTACAGAAAACAAAAAGAGGGATAGACAATATTACCTGCTCCGGTGTCTGCTGCGGCGGAAGCATAGGAATCTCGATGTCCTGGCCACTGTGTCGAGCAAGAGCCTGCCATTGCAAGATATTAGAAGATATATGTTATTGAAGTGCTGTGAAATTTAACTACGGTACTTTAAATTACTTACCGCCACCGCTGCTTGCATCTGGGCCATCATTAAGGCCGTCTTCTGCTGCTCCTCCCTTGCCTTCGCTCTCGTCCTCTCCAGCTCTGCCTGAGTTTGCGTCAGCGTCTCCCTCATGGCCTGGAGCTCCAGCTGGGTCTGCGAGAGACGACCACTGGTCCCAACGGTCGAAGCCTGCGATGATGAAGCGCCTCTCAAAGATCGTGTCGACATCGAGTCGACAACTCCATCAAAAATGGCAAACCTGCAAAAGAATGAAAACACTAAGTAGAAGAAGATTAATTGAAAAAGAAATGAAACACACGAAGAACTCACCGTCTGTGGGCCTTCCCGCCTCCGCTTGCGTACGTGGCTTGGGGGTCGATCGGCGCGCTTTCCCAATCGTAATCCGCACCGTGTATCTTTGCAACCTCCTGCGCGTACTTTGTTTACAAAACAAATAAATCTTGTAAGCATGTCAATAATAGTATTAGTTATAATGAAATTGATGAATTTCGAAAACTTACCAGTTGGTCGGCTGCGACCTGACTACACTACCCCGGCTGAGAAGGGTCACTTCCCTTGTGACCTCTCTTCCAAACCTGGGTCGGGGTCGGCTCATGACCCATCTCTCGCTCCTGTACAACTGTTTTAGTGAGATAATAATATATTAGGAACACATAAATAAAATAAAAAGGTACTTACCATGCGTTTAGCCAAACACAAGTAGCCGTCGCCGCCGTAGTTGTGCCTGCCCTCGGACCCCATGCGGCACTGTCTAGCCTTCGTAGACTTGTTGATGAAAGCGTCGCTAGCCCAGTATCGACAGAGAGCTAAGTACGCCTCGATGTTACCCTGTAACCAGGAAATACTAACCTGCACATATTTCATTTTTCATCAACGCAGTTAACATACGTAGATATTGTAAATATTTAACAATATTAAAAACTTACCTCCGCATACTGCTCCTCTGTCAAGTAGGAGTCCGAGTCCTTCCTAAATACACCCCTTTTGCTGCTCCTGCTCCTGCTCCCGAGGGTGCCGCTTGTAGTACGCGTTGACGGCCTGAATCCGGGCGTACGACAACGCCGCCGTCGTGAGCTTCCGAGCGTTGTAATGGAACACGCGTCTCGCGTGGTCCTCCATGCCCGGTTCCACTACTTGGTACCTTAGCTTTAAGCAAACAAATATTTAAGTGATATGCAATTAAGAATTCAAACGAGTTGAAAAAATGAAACAGTTAAACTTACCATAAAATCGTGCCACACGTCTCCTTGAACCATGCCGTGAACCGGGTGAGAGACCCGAGCGTAGTCATCCCACGACAGGGCAGGAAAACCGTCAATTACACCGGGGTAGTGCAACTTGACGATAGCACCGAGGACACTGTTAGCATGCCTGTGGTGCATCTCGGCCTCCGTGAACGAAAAGTCGTACCAACATCTACAAAATATATTAAATCATTAAGTAAAGGAAAACAACATCTAATATTTAATATACTATATACAATATTTATACCTGTCTCCAACAGGACAGATCGTGGTCCGCTGAGTAGTAACCGGAGGAGGAGCTGCAAAGTGGGTCCTCCTTGTCCGTCGCCTCTGCTGCGACGCTGCCGCATCCTGTGACCGTGAAGGCTCTGCAGAACCCCCGGAGCCTCCAGGAAGGCTAGCTGGCTGCCCAGGGAGGCTAGCGCTAGCCGGCTCCGAAGGGAGGCTAGCACTAGAGGGCTCCTGTAGTGGCCCCCTAGCCTCTGAGTCGGGCTCCTGTAGCGGCCCCCTAGCCTCTGACTCTGACTCTGACTCAGAAGTCTCTGAGTCAGACTGCACAAAAGGAAAAAATTGACAATTAATAATTAATAACAATTGTAATTTCAAAAATAACTTTATTGTAACTAAAATTTACCTCTATCCGCTGAAAGCACACGACGGCTGAGGGTGGAGCGTGTGCCAAAAAGAGCTCACGTCGGCTAGAAAGGAACGAGCTCCCTGAGCAAGGGTCTGCTGGCTGCTCAAACCCTCGCACTGGCTTCCCCTTCCCCTTCCCCTTTGACGACATCCTGTTGCGAGGAATAAATGATTAATATGCAAAGATAATATACAAAATTAATGTTAAATTAGTGAATAAAATGTTACTTCAAAATTCATAAATATCACGATCATGCACCCTACTCCTTAAACCAGCCCATCGATCTTCTTCTTCCGCATATCGTTTTCGTTTGCGCAAATCAGCAGGTTCGACTATGTCATCGATATCTTCAGTTTCTGATTCTGATTCTGTTTCCGCTTCCGTGCCAGCCTCAATATCTTGAGCGTCTCCAACTAAGTTATCGAGTCCTACACCATGCTCGACTGAGAAGGAGTCTGGCAACTCTTCCTCTTGTAGACACAATCAACCTCAGCTTCGTCGTGGTAATCATCATCTCCTGGAGCGTATAACCACTCACGAGGATTCACCTTATGTACCACCCACCAAGCTTTGAATTTATTGCATGGATAAGGTAGATAGTACACTTGCTCTACTTCGTGTGCAAGAACTAATGAATCGAATCCTTTCAACCGTTCCTTGTGTTTTACTTCGACCATGCCAAATTCATTTACTCGAACTCCACGAATGGAATCAAACCATTCGTAGTCAAAGAATACCGCTCGAATTGGCTTGTTTGCGACAAAAGTGAATTCAAGGATTCTTTTAATAATCTTGTAGTACTGCGTTTCATGATCTTGCGAATCGATTGCCCTCAGCACAACCCCGGTATCACATGTTGTCGCGAGAGGACGAAGAGATTCAAATTGAGTTATATGGAATCGAAAGCCGTTCACATCATATCGACCATAGCTTCTAACATTAATCACTCCACGGGATAGTTGTCGCAAATCTTCATGGACGTTGGCATTTCACTATCCAAGATATGGAGTTATTAGAAAATGTAAGCATTCTTAAGTTATAAGAAAACATTGTTAACGTTGATTAGTTATCGAGAAAACGTTACATGATCTCGAAACCAGGAGAGAAAATTAGATCCCCCGTTTATTCCTTCCCGTCGAATATGTTCTATTTGCTTGCTCGTGGGTTGATGTCTATGTCTCCAATTTTGCTTGTCGAACATACTACATGACAAAGAGAACCTTTTAGAATACATGTGTCGGAAAAGATGGTGAAAAGCATAAGTGTAGGAGAAACACTTACTTGAAATATTCATTCATTTCTTCCATATTAGCGTACTTGTAGAAGAATGCAGCACGCCTTTCTTTTTCGCTAACATCATACGAAGTGTAACTACCAACAGTAGTGCCTCTTGTTGCAAAAATGGAGAGATCGCTACAAGGAGGTTGCTCATCTATATTGTATCGCATTACCGAAGTATTAACATTGTTTTCCTCTGCAAAGTAAACACTTGAGAAGTATCCTACTTCCTTAAGAGTAAAAGCTTCGGCGATGCAACCTTTAACCCTTGCCCTGTTACCAACCATTGGTTTCAGATATATAAGTGATCTTTCAATATGAAACATCCACCTATATTGCACGGGACCGCCCACTTTCGCTTCAAGTGGAAGATGAATTAAGAGATGTTGCATTGGATTGAAAAATCCTGGAGGAAAAAAATTTTCCATCTTACTCAAAAGTACCGGAACCTCCTTTTCCAATTTAGTCATCATCTCTGGCGTGATTTCTTTAGCACAGAGTTGCCTCTAGAAGTGGCTAAGCTAGGCTAACACCTTCCACACTTCATCGTCAAAATAGCCTCGAAACATAACAGGCAGAAGTCTTTCCATGATTATGTCATAATCATGACTCTTCAACCCAATGAGCTTTCCCGTTTTCACATTCACGGCTCGTCTCAGACTAGCTGCGTAACCATCTGGGAATTTCAACCTTTGCAACCATTCGAGAACTTCTTTTTTCTCTTTAGGTCGAAGACAGAAAGGAGCGCGTGGTTTACCACCATTTTCGGAGAGCTCAAGAGTTTGATAGTTACAAAGCTCGGCAAGATCCTTTCGAGCCTTTAAATTGTCTTTTGTTTTGCCCGTCATGTCCATGCATGTGCTTATGATACATTCGGTCATGTTATGCTCTTGATGCATAACATCAATGTTGTGCCTTAGAATCGACGACTTCACATACGGTAACTCCCAAAGTCCACATATGTGAGTCCAATTGTGTTTGTCTTTGTAACTTTCGAAATATCCAAGACAACCTTCATCTGGCACCAATTTGTCCAACATATCAGATATTTCTGACCCGTCAAGACGTTTTGGTGGTCCTTTAGTGACAACGGTGTTCTTTCTAAAGACATTCCTCTGTTTTCTAAACAAGTGATTTGGAGGTAGCCAACGTCTATGACAATCGAAGTAAGATATCTTGCCTCCATGGGTAAGTCGAAAGCAATTTGTATCCGAGGCACATATCGGACACGTCAACCGACCATGAGTGCTCCATCCAGAAAACATGCCGTATGCTGGAAAATCATGAACAGACCACAAATAAGCAGCTCGGAGGTTGAATTTCTGTTTCTTGTAACAGTCGTACGCTTCGACTCCTGTCCACAACATTTTCAACTCTTCGATCAACGGTTTTAACATCACGTTGAGACGTGACCCAGGATGATCTGGCCCAGGTACAATGAGGCTAAGAAACATAAACTCATTCTTCATACAAAAAGTCGACGGAAGATTGTACGGAATGACAAAGACGGGCAACCAGGAGTATGGTGCGGCGTTTGTGCTGAACGGCGTGAACCCATTTGTTGCCAACCCGATGCGAACATTTCTCGCTTCACGAGCGAATTCTGGGTCAAACCGGTCCAGATCCTTCCATGCCTCACCATCGAACGGGTGCGTCATGACTCCATTGTTCTCACGCTCACCTTCTTTGTGCCATCTCATGTGTCTGGCCGCTTTTTTTGAAAGGAACAGCCGCTTCAACCTCGGTGTCACAGGTATGTAACAAACTGCTTACGTGTGACTTCCGTCATCACTGTATTGCCATCGTTATTAACAACTTCGAAAAACCTCGGTTGACCACATTTCAAACATTTGTTCTCATTGGCATGCTCTCTCTAGAAAAGCATGCAGTTGTCCGGACACACGTCAATCTTTTCGTGTTTCATCCCGAGAACAGAAAGAATTTTCTTCGAGTTGTACATATCCTTAGGCACTTTGTTGGGTTGTGGAAGGGCATCTTTGAACAAATCGATGAGCATGTTGTAACAATTGTTAGAAAAGAAGAACATAGACTTAATTGCCATAAGTCTAGTCACAAAATTGAGGATTGACATTTTAGTGTGTTCATGTAGAGCCTCTTCTGAATCTTTGAGACGTTTGAGAACTCTTTAACCTCTGCTGTTTGAGTATCTTCTGTAAGCTCTGGTCGTATAGCTTCCAGCATCTCATCCATCATATGAACCTCTTGAGCATCATCATTGTCTGCTTCCACTTCTTGTACAGCTTGAGAAGCTGTCTCGCCGTGGAAGTTCCACAACTCATAATGTGACACGTAACCGTTTCGACACAAGTGCAACGTAAGTTCCACGTTGTCCAAAAACGTTCTGTTTCGGCATTTCGTACATGGTCACCGCGCCTTATCGCTATTTGACAACGAAAAAGCTCGTTCCACAAAAGCTTCTGTCTTGGCGTACCACTCATCTGAGTGACCACCAGTTCTGCTCTTCCAACCAGTGTACATCCAACTACGGTCTTCACCCATGTTTGACTCTGCAGTTTAACACGAAAGAAATTGTCTTTAATGTATTGTTATGTTATGTGTCACGGCCCTACAACCTAGGCAGATAGATCCTAAACCCACCCAAGAGTGACCGAGCGGAGCGTGCTCATGACAAGACGCGTGATCCGGATTCGAACGAAATTTCGGCAGCATAACCCCGCTGTTCTCCACTGCACGCCCAAAAATTGTGCAGCAGAGAACAACAGGGTTACGCCACCGAAATCTTGTCACAAGCCACACACCCTCGATCACTCTGAGGCTGTCCAAAATGGGACAATTCCAAACCTGCACGTCTCACATGCCAATGGCATGTGAGACATGCCGATCCGAAACGGGTAATACATTGCTATAGGTTACGTTGCTCATTTTCATTTTGAGGTCATTTAAGAGAGAGGAAAGAACTAGAGAAAGACTGAGAGGAAAGTTGGTCTTAGATGACAATTCCACATCCATTTCCACCGTCCACACAATCGCGGGTCACTGACGTTCTTAAGGCGGTATGGCGACTTAAGGCAACGGATCCCCCTGCTCCCGCGGCGCCAGCTTTCCCTGCCGCCACCGGCTTCCCTGGCCGTCGCCGCCTTACCCTAGAAAGCAAGGCAACATGGACGCCTTATGATGCCGGAGCGCCTTACCGCTCTTACCTGAGCGCCTTACTCCTCCACATGTTGCATGACGCACCAAGCCGCGCTGCCGCCCCGATCTCCTCTGCTCACCCCTACACACGACCCACGGTTTCTCTCTCTCTCTTGGAGCTACCAACAACGCCGTGGCACCCAACAGTCGGCCGCCCCCGACGCTGCCCTCCTCATGGTGCAATTAACCACTTAAGAATAAATAGATAAACCACTTGAGCATAATTAAACGCATTTAAGCAATTTAATTATAATTAAACATAATTAGATAAACCACCTAAGCATAATTAAGCAAAAATAAGTAAATTAAGCATAATTATGCATAATTAAGCAAATTAATCATAATAAAATAAACAACTTAAGCATATTTAAGCAAATTAAGCAAAAATAAGCAAATTAAGCATAATTATGCATAATTAAGCAAATTAATCATAATAAAATAAACCACTTAAGCATATTTAAGCAAATTAACCACTTAACCATAATTAAATAAACAATTAAGCAATTTTAGCAAATTTAAAAAATTTCAAATTCAAAATTGAATTTGATTTCAATTCAAATTAAAATTTGACTTTCAATTGGGAAGGGGGGGGGAGGGCTCGGGGAGCAGGGTGAGGGTGGGGGGAGGCGGGGAGCAGGGTGAGGGTGGGGGAGGGGGGACCGGGGAGGGGAGGTCGAGGGGAGGGGAGGAGGAGGGGGAGAGGGGGGGCTCGGGAGGGGAGGGGAGGGGAAGGGGGGCGGCGATCGGCCGTGGAGAGGAGGGGGAGGGGAGGGGATGGGGAGGCGGACGGCGGCGGCAGGGCGGCGCTTGGGGAGGAGGCGTGGGGGGGGGGGGTCTGGGAGGGGGGAGGAGAGGAGGGGAGGGGCGTATCTTGTGGCGGTGGTGTAGGACGGCGGCGGGCGCGGCGACGCGACGGCGGTGAGCGTAGGCGTCGGGCGCGGCGGCGGGGAAGGACAAAAGAGCAGCGCGCGGCGGGTAAGGAAGAAAAGAGAAAAAGCGCGCGGGGGTAGGTTAAAATACGTAACTTACGTCGGCTAAATAGTAAACTTACGTCAGCCACCGGAACTTACGTCGGCCACCCGCCAAGCCGACGTAAGTTAGGCTTAACTTACGTTGGTTTTTTATTTACGTCGGCTAGTTGCTCAGACCGACGTATGTTCACATTTACTGTTGTCGGTCTACTGACTTACGTCGGCCGCCGACGTAAGTTAGTTTAACTTACGTCGGTTTTTTGACTGACGTAAGTTAGTTTATTTACGTCGGCTGGCCGACGTAAATTAAGCTGGCCGACGTAAGTGTTAGCTTTTCATGTAGTGTCTTTCCATTAGACTTTTTCTTTTTCTTTCCACTATAGGAGGTAGTGGCTTGAGTCTTGGAGGACTTTTTGTTAGCCTCCAGAGCTGGCTTGGAATGCATTTCATGACCCTCTGCAGCCCGAGCACAGTTGTCAGTCAGGCTGAAGAGTTTCGTGACACTGGTGACCTCTTTCGTCGCTAGCTTCTCCAGCATCTTCTTGTCTCTGACACCCTCTCTGAATGCAACAATGATAGAAGCGTTGGAGATAGAAGGAATTGTATTCTGTACCTGGGAAAACCGATGGATGAAAGATCGCAACGACTCTCCCAATTTCTGTTGTACGATGAAGAGGTCCAGTGATGTGCTGGGTCGGGTGTAGGAGCTCCCGAAGTTGGCTATGAACTGGTTGCATAGCTCCGCCCGACTATTGATTGAGTCAGGCGGTAGACTCATGAATCAGCACCTAGATGTCCCAGTCAGAGACACAGGAAAGTAATTGGCCATCACGTCCTCATTGCCACCTGCCTCGATAATGGAAGTGTAGTATATTTGGAGAAACACGGCGGGTTTGACAGTTCCATCGAATTTTTCCTGTAGGTGAGGTCGAAACATCTGAGGCCAGCGTACCATGCGCAGGTGCATGGCCCGGGACGAGTAGCCGCCCCCTACTCCCATGGGAGGAGGGCTTTCCCGAGCCTCCCGCCTTTCGCGAGCACGCTCGATGTGGACGCTTCCATCCTAATGTCTGTAGCGGCGGCCAAGCTCCGACCGCAGATCATGCATCGAGAGTCTCAACGTGGTGTTAGTGCGACGCGCCCCGGAGGGCAGCGATGTCACCTGCAGAGACACAACACGTCTCTGGTGTTGTGAAACTTGCAGACCAAGTCTTCCAGACAAGATCTAAAATTGAGAAGGTGCCTGCCCTGAAGTAGGAGGACCTTGGTTGCTAAGGCCATCGGCTGTGGCTACAACCAGATGTTCCAGATCAGCATGCCACTGCTCCATCGCACCCTGAGGTGCTCCTCGCGATGGTGGACGTTGGAGAAGAGTACGCACAACAATTAGCGCGTTCTCAGGGTTGTGCATCGATGCAGTGACCGACACCAAGACCCCTCCTGCTATACAGCATTGTTAGCCAGAGCAGGTGGTGGTGGTGGTGGTACGACGCCCACCGGGACAACAACACCCACTGGTTGTTTCACGTTAGATGGATTCCCTCTAGCTAGTTGCTCAGCGTTGCTGTTGGATGATCCCACGATGGAGTTCACCATATTGAAATCTCAAGCACCCCTACCTGGGGCGCCAAATGTCGAAGTGTGCGATCGACACTTTCCCCGGTACTACTAGATCATATCCTGCAGAGGTTCTTGATTGGTTGGTGATAATAATATGAGTCCTGATCTTCCGATAGGTAACGATAAGTCCATTGAGGTGGAGAACTCGACGTTGATGATCTGAGGCTCTCGAGTAGAACACGAAAAACCCCTGCAATCACTACACCACCGCTCCGTTGGTTATAAACCGTGCTGCACACGATTGACCTTGCCAAGAAGGTAATCCCTGCAAGTGCAATCGAGAACGCGAGCAAGATAGTCGAAGACACGATCTGAAATCGCGAAGTTGGGGTCTCACAAACCGTAGAACGGCAATATTATTGATCTAAGCAAAACCCAATTGTTCATGGTGGCTACTATGGAGTATATATAGGTGAGAGGACGTCCAAGGGGGTGTTGGGGTCGTGACCTAACCCTAAGATACGAAAATAATGGACTTATACTTGATACACGGCCCAATGGCCCAATACGGTGGCGCAGCACCCTGACAGATTTTGAACTCGATTTTGTTTCGATGATTCCCGTCGACTCTGAAGGAATTTTGACATGGGAACATCTCCCTTGGAAATTTTATCCTCTCCCTTTTCCATGCATATGTATAACGTCCAAAACGGAGTTCGTATGCATCCTGGACGTCCGTTTTAGTGCGTACTGCTCCTGGACTCCGAGTTCGACACGATTTTGAGTTGGGGCCGGTTTCCATCTTCTTTGAACGTATCCTCTGGTCCTCCACGGCCCTAAACCTTCCTCCAATTACTCTTTGAATCATTCCATGTATCCTAATCACAATTAAATTATTAGGTAGTAATCTATTCTCAAAAATATATAAGGAAACATATAAAAACGAGCTCATCTCTGAAATTAATTGTCGTGTGTGTATTCTATTGATTGCATCATGTATGTTCAATTGAGTGTTGTGTAGATCCATAGGAGTGATGTCCTCATCATCCTCCCCTTCTTGAATTAGAGTCGTCCTCGACTCAAGTTCTTCTTCTCTCATATGTGGGTCCATATGTGCAACGCCATCAAATCTTCTTGTATGAATGAAAGGAGGAGGCCAAGGTGGTGGACGATATAGTGCATTGATAGTGGGCGCCGTTAAAGCTACCAAGCTTGGACATCTTCTAGGGGGCCCACCGTCGACGTAACAAAGGGTCTCTGAAGATATCAAAGGCAAGACTCGGTACTCGGAGCTAACATACTAGCAATGAATTCGGAGCAATCGAGTTTTCAACACATTGTCCAAATCTTCATGATAGATGTCTTTAATTCTTAAACATATCTACCATGGGGCCAACAATATAAAAGACAAGGCATTAAAAACACAAAAAATGGAATTCGGAAGGATTGCTGATTTCATTCACTAAAAATCAGAGGATTACAAATTCAAGACAAAGAAAGAAATAAAACCAAGACAAAATCTAAAGAGCAGATCCTTACCTAGGAGTATTGCCACCCCAATCCGAACGAATCTTCTTCATCTGGTGCTGGGAGCTGGAGCCCGCCGTTGTCGGTGTGGCGGATGCTTCGGGACCCGAACCTGAAGTTAAGGCGGCCACTAAAGCTGCCACCTCTGGGATCTCCGTCATCGGAGGTTGCACTCCAGATCCAGAGCCACCAGCTGGCATCATGGCGGGAGTTGACTTGTCGGAGCCAGCGCCCTCAGGGGGCACTAGAGCCAAAGAACTAGCTGTAGCTCAAAGCACAATCACCACAGATCTAAGCCGAGGTTGAGGGGTCACTTCTGTTGGAGCTTCCCTCACTCTGCTCCCATCGCTCCTCGTCAGCTTCTGCTTGCGACTCGGAACTTTGACGAGAGCTTTCTCTTTGCGTCGGCCGGAGGTTGACTTCTTGGGTTGTGAAACTGCAAGACCTTTGCCTTTGCCACTAACTGGCGTAGACCTGGAGCCTTCATGGGAGAAATGAGCTGCGGGAATCAAAATCCACACCGGAGGAGTGCTCTGATACTTGTCCATGAGACCTGGATCATCCAGTGCTGGCATCTTCTTCTATAGCTTCCTCCTGAACTCTGGCACCATGTTTAGGGGTAGGAAATCTATCGGAGGAGTCAGATCATTGGACTGAATGGCTCCATGCTGCAGCTTTTGGAGATGAAGCTGCATCGTTCAAATTGGACCCGAAGCCCGTCTAAATCCGGTTGTGATCGTGCTCTCCACCGAACACCCATGCGGGCCACTCCCTTGTCTTTAGCGGAGCCCACCAGTTAGTGAAAAAGTTGGCGATGACCATCAGGGGAGTCACTCCTCCTTCGACGCTGTCGAAGTGTGCACTCGACACTTCCCCTGGTACTACTAGATCATAGCCAGCAGAGGTTCCTGATTTGTTGAGGCGCACGTGAGATTACGAACAAGACAGTGACGCGAGAAGTTTTACGTTTTTTGGGCCGCTTGAGTGTAACACCCTAGTCCACAGCATGTGTTGTTGTATGTATGAGTGTATGGCGCTTGTTTGCGTGTGAGCTTAGTTCCTCTCTATAGTGTGCAGTGCAGCCCTTTTATAGTCCAAGGACTGGCCGTTACATTGTTAGCCTGGCCTGACATGTGGCCCTGGCAGTAGTTAATTGCCTAGTACACGATCTGTGAATATTAAGCATAATTAACTGTGTAATAACCCGCCTTGATTGTTGCATTACCGTTGTTAAGGGTCCTCTGATTGTGAGTCATTAATGTGGCATTAATGACACGCACTCAGGTCTTGTAACTGTAGCTTCAATTGTCCCTTGAATGTCCGCACCGTTGGAGATCCGCCGGTCTCTTCGTTGGTCTCTATGGTCTGGAGGCGCGACACGTGGTGGCTTCGGAGCTTCCCGTCGTAAGGAGGTAGGTCCGGTGCCACTATACACGTGGCAGCACTAGAGCTTCCCTCTACTGGGGGTTAGATCCGGGGTCACTTGACTCGTGGCAGGACAGGAGCTTCCCTATGAAGGGGGTTAGGTCCAACCTCGTATTACACATGGAAGTGCTGGAGCTACCCAAACGTGGGAGGCGGACCTAGTGCCGCGTAACACGTGTATCCTTCAGAGGTCATCAACTCAGACGGGTGGAACTCCATAGCATTTCTTGCAGTATCGTGGGGTACCCGGTACGCAAAGTACCGAAAGTGGCCCCAGGCCCACCTCTGGGATAAACCCTTTGGGATCAGTTTATCTAACAGAGGTGGGGCCATCTTCGATTCCCTCGTAGTGGCTTCAAAGGTCTTTTCATGTGCCGTTGGGGTGATGGTTCGCTGTTAAACCATCGCCCCGTGGCTTCTTTTTAACGCAGCAGGTGAGATCCTTGCATGCGGATCTCACGCAATTGAAGGTCGCCTTTTGCCAATATGAAAACTGTATCGGTTCCGAGCGCTCTGTCAGGCTGCCGCCCTCAGGCTTCCAACATCCCATCATGACAACGGTTCACTTGGGGTAATAACTTTGGCCTTTCTGCCGGAGTGGACCCGTGTCCATTCGTCATTGATAGGGTAGATTTGTTAAAATGTGATCTAAATCCTATTGTGGTTTCCATCCAAGCGTTATGGAGGCTTACTTAAAAATCCCGCACGATTTGAGGACTCTTTACGCTTTCAATCGAACTTGCGCTCAAAGCCTCCCAACCCTCGCATAGCCTTTCCAACTTTTGCTCCAATTTGCCGGATGGAGTTGGGTCTTCCCCGCAGCAAGACAAGACCAATGAAGAGATGTCAAGTGTTTGGACCTACATGGGGTGATCCAGTGACTCCTGCAACAAGGACATCCGCTTCGGCGAGGTCCCCTTCAAGAAGGAGCGCACCAGAGAGATAGTGTACTTCTCAGCGTACACCATGGTGGGTCTGATCTCACCTTTTTCGAGCTTTCTCTTGATGCTGCTGGATTTCTATGTCCTCGAGCTTTATAATCTCGGCCCCCACTCCTTCTTGCTGGTGGCCACCTTCCTCAACTTCTGCGAGATGTGGGTAGGCACACCTCCATGCATTGAGCGGTTCTGGACCTTCTTCATGGTCCACACCACCGAAATGGGGACGAAGTTGATTGGCTTCTACTAATACGTGAAGCACAAGAATTGCCCCTTCAAGTACTTGAAGACCTTCCCTTTCGGCAAGGGAGACAATTGGAAGAAGTATTGGGTGATCATCACAGTTGAGGATCACAAGAGGTTGGAGCTACCCAAGGGCCTTCCCAATGTTGACACCGACGCCTAGAATCTAGTTTCGAATCTGTCGGAAGCGTACAAGCCCATCCTGGAAAGGATCCAAGAAAGCGTAGAGGGAGGAGTGACCCCCCAAATGTTCTTCAGCAATTCTTGGTGAACAGGTGGGCTCCACTAAAGACTAGGGAGTGGCCCGCTTGGGCTTTCAATAGTGAAATGGATCATAACCGAATTGAAGTCGGTTTGAACACCAACCAGAATGATCAAGGTTTGAAGCTCCATCTCAAGAAATTTCAAGAAGGAGGTATCTCTCGTGACGCCCTGGCTCTGCCGACTGCCTTTCTGCCTTTGAACAGTGTTCCAGAGGTTAGCAGGGAGATCCAGAGGAGAATGCCAGCACTGGATGACCTTGGCGTGGTCGAGAGGAGCCATACCTCCGAGGTCGCAATCCCCGGTCTTCAGAGAGGGTGGCCCCAGCTGCTCCAAGCCTGAAGGTTGATGACGCTGCCAAGGGCAAGGATAAGGGCAAGGAGACTGCCAAATCTTCCAGCTGAAGAGAAAGTTGAGGCATGCTGATGGGAGCTCCATCAGGTCGGCTCTGACTTCAATAGCCCCTTCTCCACGGCGAAGTAGATCTTCGGCGGCCACATCTCCTTTGGTGCCGGCATCCTTGAGGGATGCAGGCTCCAGCAAGTCAACTCCAACTCCAGTGCCAGTTGCGGGCTCCAGGTCCGGAGGTCCTTCCTAGCTGAGGGAGGTCCTGTCTAAGAAGACTCCAGCTGCTGCGGCTAGCCCCCGACCGAGGTCCGAGGTTTTTCCTCACCAGATCTGTTGGGATCTGACTCCGGGCCTCAGAAGAAGAATTTTCGCGGCAACTAGAGTGGTAGCATCCCTAGGTAAGCATTGTCATCTCACCTTGAGGTCCTAATCTTGTGTTTATAATGTCTTTAATTTTCTTGATCTTTTATTTCCAGCGTGTCGAGAAAAGAAGTCTGAGGCTTCGGCACCTGCTATAGCAACTGAGCCTTAGCGTGCGGAAGCTCCAGCTTCAACCCCTGTGCCTCTCCAAGTGGTGGCAGAAGACACGGCAGCTTCAGCGCCAGCTGTCGTGGACTTGGATCCATAGGAGACGCTAGAAACTCCCGTGGTAGCGCTGGACCACGGGGGAGAAGTTGATGAAGATGCGCCTGCGGCCACAGCACTGGAACTAAAGCTCTGGTGTAGGAGACGGAGATGGTGGAAGCTCTAGTGTTTGATCAGGAGGTAACCGAAGCTTTGGCGTCTCTGCCGCAAGTTGTTCAAGAACCGGTGGTTGAGCCGGAGGTGCCTGTAGTTCCGACCTCTATGTTGGAGATTATTGAAGCTCCGGCACTTGAGCCGGATAAAGTGGAAGTGCCACCGCCTGAGCCGGTGGGGGGGGGGGGGGGGGGCTCTGGATGCATCTCCAACATCTGCCCCGAAGGTGGTTACTCCGGAGGCACCCATGTCCGAGCCGGAGCACCCATAGGAGTTGGCGGCGGACCCTCCACCTATAGAGCCATCGATTGAAGATCCAGCGGGGGGACCTTCAGCGTCAGCCCTGGAGGTTGAAGTTCTCTCGGTGGGACCCTCATCGGCGTTGATAGAAGCAAAAGAGCTTCCGGAGGCGGCCCTAGTGCCACAAGACCGCAGAGAACCATGCTTGTGGCGTGGGACACAATTTTTATGCTTGAAGATCCCTTGGAGCCGGCGGAGATGACTATGGCAAGCTCGAAGTGTATTCCTTTGGTGTTGTCCATAGACAATGCCTGCTCCAGTCTCCGTGAAGTCCAACTCGCCTTCGACCACAACAGCAAGGTCCACGTAGAAGAGCACCACACCTTAAGGCGTTGGCGCAACGGACTTCATTTTGAAACCAAGATGGCGTACACAAGGCTTGTTGACCAACGAGAGTGGGTCGGGAAGGAAAAGGCCCGGATGGAATATTGGGTCCAATTGCTGGAAGAGAGGGAGGCCTCCATCAGGGCCCTCGATGCTATGTCTCGAGAAATTCTCGAGCATGCCATAAGGAGCAATGATGCTGCTGACAAACGTCAAGACAGCCTCAACATGTTGAACGAGATTCTCCTAAAGCGTCGAGCAGACCTCGATGAGAGAGAAGGGATACTCCTGAAGATGCAGGAGGATGTCTTGAAAAGAGAGGGTGAGCTCGCCCAGAAACTATCTCTAGGAGAGCAAAAGTTGGCAGATCGCACCAAGAAATTTGATTAGCAGTGCAGGGAGGAGGAGAAGAAGAACTGGAAGCTGAGGAGAGCTTTCCAAAAGAGAAGCTGATTTTGTCACAAGGGAGGGGAAGGTGAGAGGTAGGGAGAAGGACCTGGCCAAACAGCGGAACCCCATCCACCCCCGTGAGACGGAGCTCATTGACCGCGAAAAGAAAGTGGTTGAAAGAATTCAGCAACATGCCTAAGAGGTCGAGCGCATCGCCCTAGAGACTTCAGAGCGAGCGGCAGCCAGAAAGTCACTGGAGGAGCCGTGGAGCTCGAGGGCAACTGAGTCCCAGCGGGTGTGGGATTTTCTGGGGCATGGCGACAGAGCTTTGGTGCCGCTTGGATTTAGTATCCAATACATCTAGAGAACCCAACACCAGAGTTGGACTAGACACTGGTGGCACTTAGCTCTACTGGCAGCAAACTCGACGCAATGGGTGACATCATTGCCAACCAAATAGAGACGAAGGGGAAATCTCTGGCCAAGAACATCACCGAATATGTTTATGTGTGTTACAAGAGTCAAGACCCCCAACTTTTTCTAGATCCGGTCTTCAAAGAACCCATTGTCGAAGAGGAAGATGCCACCAGGGCCACCGTACAAGGTGCTGCCAAGAAGGTTGCCTTATTTTTCCACAGGACATAGAACTTCCAGTAGCTAGAACCTTTTCTTTTTGCCTTTTACTGTAATCCTCAATTTGTAAGCCAGTCCTTCCGATGAATGAAATGCACTCTTCTCGAATGAATGAATTCCATTTTGTGTTTGTCTTCCATGCATTTCCTTTATCTTATTGGTCCCCTGGTAGTTGTACACAATTTGATTGCGAACATGTACCAAAAGGTTTGACAATGTCTTGATTACTTGAATGCTTCAAACTTGTAGCTAGAATGCCTAGCCTTTAGTTCTGAAGTTTATTTCCGACATCTCTAGGGACCCATTGTTACATCGATGTCGGGGCCCCTGGGAGGTTTTCGAGCTTGAGAGGTCCAACGGCACCCACTATCAACACATTAAACATCGATGACTAGCCCCCCTAGGGGTGTCAAAGCTTGATAGTTCTGATGGCAGCCGCTGTCAATGTATGAAATGTTGATGTCAGGCACCCTAGGGGTGTGGGAGCTTGATAGGTCCCACGGTGCCCATTGCGGGTCTCTTGGAGTTGTCAGAGCTTGGTAGGTCCGACGGCACCCACTGTCAACACGTAAAATGTCGACCGCGGGCCCCCTGGGGTTGTCGGAGCTTGGTAAGTCCGAAGATATCCACCATCAACGAATAATACGTCGACGGCGAATCCCCTCGTGGTTATTTCTTCACCATCTTCGCTTTGAATCGTCATTATGCTTCACGTCGATGGCAGGCCCCCATGGGAGTTGTCCGAGCTTGTTAGATCCGAGGATGCCCACTTTCAATTGTTAGAAACGTCGATGGCGGACCCCCTTGGGGGGTATCGGAGCTTAGTAGCTTCGGCATCGTCCACCATCGTCATGAGATTTCATTTTTCCTGCGCATCAAAGACAAGAAAAACCATAAAATTTGTTCTTTCGTCTATAACTCTTTTGTGACTTACTGTTCTTATTTGAATTTCAGATCCAATGGAACTCAATATGATAACAAGTACATTGCTGCAATCTCCCCAGATTTGAATACCTTCTGGACCCGCCCTACTGAGGCTGCCAAAATGTAGGTAGAGTGGCGTACTTAGGGTGTTTGACCAGGCTAAGTCAATAACGCACTCCAGACCTGATAATAGCTTTGGTGTTCAGGCGAGTAGACCGTCTAGCAATGCTAAGATCAAAAAAATTGACAATATCACTTGTAGAACATATGAATAACTTTGGACTAAAGCTCAAAAAGAATTGCACAACTTCGTTATTGACAAGAAGGAAAAGTATAATAAAAGAAAATGAGCCTGTACAAAATTAATGCACGTGGAGTATGCTTTAACACAACAATGTCTTTCATTATTGGTCTGAATTACAGGGGAGACAAGGACACACTTATGGTACAGAACCAGGCTAAGTGTGCTATACATCTTGTTCTAACCCAGGATAGGTAAGCCACACTTTCAGTACATAAACCGAGTTAAATGTTGCTTGAACTTCTTGGACCCTTCCGGAGGGGTCCGGATGTTGTCCCGAAAGACTTACCAGACTTTGTGTATAGACTCTGTAACTTACATTGTGTATAATTACAGACTCACCTTCGTGAATCTAAGCATAAAACTTACAGAGGTGCTCGATGTTCCAAGGATTGGGACGCGGAGTCCCATCCTCAGTTGCCAAGCAAACGCATTCGGAATGGGAAATATCGATCACTCTGTGACATCCTAGCTCAAGGCTTAATAGGATTGATAGAATAACTCAGACCACCAAGGTATACCTTATTTTCCGGAAGCTCACCTGCAAAGAACTCTGAGGTTAAGCGTGCTTGGCCTGGAGCAATTTACGGATGGATAAACGACCCGGAAGTCTTCCCGGGTGCGCACGAGTGAGGACAAAATGCGCAGAAAAGACTAGTGTTGGTCTGTGGGGCTAGTCTGTGATCCTAGAGAGCTACCAGAAGTAACGACCGCCAGTCCCTTAGTGGCTGGGGTTTTAGGACTGGGGTTTTACAAAATGGTATCAGAGCCGACCCTCGCGGTTTCACGGGTGTGTATGGGTCAGGGACGTGGGTACGTACGCATGACGCGTGGGTCCTCTAGGAGGGACACTGTATGGTATGTATGCTAGTACTGAACGTATGGATGTGGCCAAGAGGGGACATTCCTCACTTGGGAGTTGACCGACGAGGACATCGGTCTTCTAAGGGGGATGGATTATGACATCCTGGCTCAAGGCTTATATGATTGATAGAATAACTCATACCACCAAGGTATACCTTCTTTTCCAGAAGCTCACCTGCAAAGAACTCTGAGGTTAAGCGTGCTTGGCCCGAAGCAATTTAGGAATGAGTGACCGACCGGGAAGTCTTCCCGGGTCCGCACAAGTGAGGACAAAATGCGCAGAAAAGACTAGTGTTGGTTTGTGGGGCTAGTCAGTGATCCTAGAGAGCTGCCAGAAGTAACAACCGCCAGGCCCGTAGTGGCTGGGGTGTTACACACTCAGAAGGGACTTTCCCTGCAGGGGGGAAGTTTGTTCATCCCTTCATGAGTTAGTATTCTACGCAACACCAGATCGGCTTCCTCGAGCTATCGGTTGTGCACATTCCTTTGATGATAGCGTTGGAGCACCTGGTGATAACATGCATTCTGAACAACTCCTTGGCAGCTTCCCTCATCGACAAGGTCAAGGTCTTCATGCCGAAGTTGGTCCTGCACGGCTTCGTCAAAGGTCCGGACCCGGAGTGACCCCATGGTGACTTCAGGAGGAAGGACTGCTCAGCTTCGTACACCAGGAAGAATGGAGTTTCTCTAGTTAACCGGTTAGGCATTGTCCTTCTTGCCCACAATGTGGACAGAAGCTCCTCAATTCATTTGGCTCCGTGTTTCTTCAAGTGCTCGTATGTGCACATCTTGAGTCCTTTCAATATTTCTGCATTTGCTCTCTCGGCTTGGCCATTACTTGCCGGGTGAGCTACTGATGTGTAGCTGACTTGAATACCGAGTTCTTCGCAATATTCTTGGAATGCTGCACTTTTGAATTGGGTCCCATTATCAGTTATGATTCTGTTGGGAACTCCAAATCTACAGACTATGGACTTCAAGAACATGATTGCTGACTGTTTGTTGATAGTCACAACTAGAGTTGCTTCTGGCCACTTGGTGAACTTGTTGACGACGACATACAAGAACCTGTAACCTCCGACGGATTTTGGGAAATGTCCCAAAACTTCCATCCCCCACACAGCGAATGGCCATGTAGCAGGTATCATTTGTAGTGACTGAGCCAGAGCGTGAATTTGTTTCGCGTGGAACTTGCAAGCTTCACACTTTTTTACCAGCTCCACTACATCCTGGAGTGTTGTAGGCCAGTAAAAACCATGTCGGAAGGCTTTACTGACCAACGTGCGGGAAGACACGTGGTTGCCACACTCGCCTCCATAGATTTCTGCGAGGAGCTCACGGACTTCTTCCCTTGCAATGCACATCATTAGGATGTCGTTGGCACCGCGTCGGTAGAGATCCCATTCTACCAACGTGTATCTTTTAGGTAATCTAATGATCTAGTCAGCGGATGCATAGTCTTTAGAAAGGACATTGTCTTTCAAGTAACTCCGGATCTCCGAGATCCATGGATTGGAGCTAACTTGAGCTTTTGAGTCTTGCGTGATGGGTTGCTCGGAGCCTCATGCAGCACCTACGACCCATGGTGGACGCTATGGTAACAAGGCCATTGGGACTGCTAGCTCCGAGGTGCCGGTCTTGCCCCCTTTGCTCTATTCGATAGGCTAAGCGGTTGGTCTTGACAATCTCCGAACAAAAACTCCATCAGGAGCTGGAGCTCCGGTTGAAGCCTTCGTCGAGAGTTCGTCAGCTTCAGCATTATTGAGACGTTGTACATGGCAGAGCTCCAGGATGTTGAAGTCATTTTGGAGCTTGTGGACTTCAAGGAGATAAGTAGTGAGTTGGTGGTTGTTGCAGCTACATTCACCTTTGACTTGCTTGATAATGAGATGTGGATCACCCTTCACCAGCATCTGCTTGACGCCGTATGAAAGCGCTACCTTGATCCCGTAGATGAGAGCTTCATACTCCGCCATGTTGTTGGTCGCCTTGAAAGTAAGGTGCACCATATATTTGACCTTCTCCCCGGTCGGAGAGAGGAGAAGTATTCCAGCTCCGACCCCTACTTCTGCACGGAGCCATCAAAGTAGAGAGTCCATTGAGGTTCGGTTAATACCGGGACCTTGCTTTTCGACTTCTACTCACTAGGGCCCCCAGGATTTGCTGGAGAAGGTGTCCACTCCGCAACGAAATCAGCCAAGGCTTGACTCTTGATAGCTTGTCATGACAAGAATTCGAGATCGAATTCTGCCGATTCTGCTGCCTACTTCGCAATGTTCCCAGTAGAGTTCAGATTGTCCAGTATGGCACGCAGTGTATAAGGGGTTACCACTGATATCTTGTGAGCTTGGAAATAATGATGAAGCTTCCATGAGGGAATATGAACTGCATAAATCAGCTTATGCACCTCAATGTATCGAGTCTTGGCATCATGAAGTACTTCACTGATAATGTACACTGGGCGCTGGACAGTCCAGACCCTCCTGGAGCGGCCCGGAGCTTCTTCTTCATCAACCCGGACCCTCCCGGAGGGGTCCGAACTTTTTTGTTGAGCTTCTTGGATCCTCCAAAAGGGGTCCGGATCTTCTTCTCGTTCAAACCGGACCCTAAAAGAGGGATCTGGATATTCTTGATCAGCCATGTGAACTCCCTCAAATGAGAGAGGTTGATCTTCTAGCATTTTTCTTTAAAATCCGTGCCTAGGGGCTGGGGCTCACACTTGCCTTCAGGTAGCTCCGAACCCTCCTGTAGTGGTTTGGGCTCCTGAACTGGAGATGGCTCCGGTCTTTTCGCGACCAGGACCATGCTGACAACCTCCATAGTTGCACAAATGTAAAGCAGTAGAGGCTCACCAGGGTTCGGAGCTACCAGGATTGGTAGTGTGGTGAGGAGCAGGTTGAGCTCTTGGAGCACCTTTTCTGCTTCTTCGAACAATGAAATGGCCTGGACTTCCTCAATAGCTTGAAGAAGGAAAGCGCCCGCTCTGCCAATCTTGAGATGAACCAGTTGAGCGCAGCTAGACATCCAGTTAGCTTTTGGACATCCTTGATGCGGGTTGGGAGCCACATGTCTTCAATGGCCTTGATCTTCGCTGGGTTTGCCTCAATTCCTCAGTGGGTCACCAAGAATCCGAGGAGCTTCTCGGAGCTAACTCCAAAGACACATTTGTCCAGTTTCACCTTGGTGCGCTTGATGCGCAGCTTGTCGAAGACGGTTTGTAGGTTGTGAAAGTGCATCTAGGACTCCCTTGTGGGTTTTGGATGATTTATGACAAGCAATTGAGATCCTAACCTCCTTGTTGACATGAGTGCAGGATTTTAACAGGAAAATGAGCAATGTGCCAAAAAGAAGGAAGAATGAGAAGCAAAGTGGAAATGAGCTCAAGGAAGAAGAGTAGTAGATTATTGTGTATGGAGTGTGTTAAGGAAACACACCCCAAGAGCTCAATCACAATTAAACACACACATTGCACAAAGTTACATAGGACCGGACTAGTCCGATCACAACCGGACTAGTCCGATATCCTTTCTGCACGAGATCGGACAAGTCCGATGAACATCGGACTAGTCCGATATCCTTTGTGACTAGAATCGGACTAGTCCTCCCCAGTGCGGACTAGTCCTCAAAACACTTCACAAGTCACACAAAATTGGACAAGCCCGATCACAACCGGGCTAGTCCGATATTCTTTCTGATCCAGATCGGACAAGGTCGATGTTTACACGGACTAGTCCGAAATACCCTCTGATCTGAATCGGACAAGTCCCCCAGTGAGAACATGTCATCCTATACACTTAATTTCTCACATGTCCGGACAAGTCCGATGACTATCGAACTCCTCCGGAGATTTCCAGTAGTGAAATCGGACAAGTCCGTTCCTAGCGGGACTAGTCCGATATTTCGGGGTACTTAGGGTTTGCTACACACAGCACACCGGACTAGTCCGGTGACCACCACGGACTAGTCCGAACTTTCTGAACCCTAACGGTAACTTTTAGAAACCCCATATAAATAGAGGTGCACGGCCCAATTATGAACTCTCTCGAACCCTAGCGCCGTCACACATCCAAAGAGCCTCAAAAACTACATCTCTCCACGAAATTAAGTGCAACAATGGTCAATCCTTTGAGGATTCACTCTAGATCATTGGAGAGACACTTGCCACACCACGTTGATCTCTTGGTTTGATTCTCTAACACACTCCTGTGATTCATTTGTAATTTTTGAGTGTGTTCTTGGTGGTATTTTCTGTTGTAGTCCAAGGGAGCTCTCAACGTGTGAGAAAGCCCCTTTAATTCGGTTGTTCACCCCTTTGTGATTAATGGAAGAGGATTGGCCTTCGTGGCGATCCGACGAGGGTAGGGTTGGAGAAGACCCGGTCCTTTTGTGGACTCCTCAACGTGGATGTAGGTTGCCTTTTGTGGTAGCCGAACCACGGGATAAATCCTTGTGTTTTGCTTTTGGTGTTCATCATTCTAATTCATCAATATAATCTAGGGTTTCAATAATCATTGCTCATCTTACGTTGAATTGTCAAACATAGGACTTAATTGTGATATAATCTAATATATAACATTGGAACCTTTATTTGATTCTATATTTCCGCTGCATACATAAAAGAATCAACCTAATCGATCAAGCTTAAACAACTCAGTCCGTGAACACCGGACTAGTCCGCACATTACCGGACTAATCTGATATCTCTGGTATTGAACTTGTTGTTGAGTGTTGCAGGATCCGACAAAATTCAAGAAGGCCTATTCACCCCCCCTCTAGGTCCACATTCAAGTTGTCAAGGAGTGACTCCTTGTTCTTAATCTTCACGACGATGTCAACAACGTAAACCTTCACCAAGTCCCTGATGAGCTCTCCAAATGTTTTGTGCATGGCTCACACAAAAGTTGAAGCAGCGTTTTTGAGACCGAATGGCATGGCAGTATAACAATACAATCCATCTACTGTTATGAAGGCAGTATGCTCTTCATCTTCCCTATACATTTGGGTATGATGGTATCCAAAATATGCATCTAGGAGACACAATAGCTCACACCCAGAGGTGGATTCCACTATCTGGTCTATCCTAGGTAGTGGGAATGGATCTATTGGACAGGCCTTACTCAAGGTGGTGTAGTCGATACAAATCCAAAGCTTCCTGCCAGCCTTAGGCACAACAACTGTGTTTGCCAGCCATAGTGGATGATGAACCTTCTAGATGAAACCATCTTCAAGCAGCTTCTTGATTTCTTGTCAGATGAAGTTCTGCCGCTCGTCTGATTGCTTCCAGGACTTCGAGTGCACTGGCCGTGCGTCAGGATAAATCTTTAGGCTATGATCAATCACCTCCCTGGGGATCCCAGACATTTGTGACGGTTGCCAGACAAACACATCAAAATTCGCCCAGAGGAAAGTGATGAGCGCGAGTTCCTATTTGTTGTCCAGACCTCTTGATATACGGGTAGTTTAGACAGCATCAAAACCAATTTGGACGACTTTGATGGGAACATCAGTGTCGCGCGCTTGGCTACATGCATGGTGCAGAAGTTGCACCTCAGTGACGAGTGCTTAGAGGTTGAGCAGCTAGCTCCTTACCGGATGTTCCTTCTTGCGCTGTTGCAAGCGCATGAAGTTCGTCCAATGCAGTGACTCCTGCAGTGCGATCTCCGTGGATCTGGAAAATACCCGAAGATGTCGGCATCTTCAACACCAAATAGTCGTAGTGAGCTGCAACCATGAACCTTACAGGACAGTCCTGCCTAGGATAACGTTGAAGGGCAAGCTGATGTGTGCGACGTCGAAGACCAGCTTCTCGGTCTTGTAGTTCTCCCAAGTTCTGAAGATCACTGGGAGTGTAATAGATCTGAGATGACTGATGGCTCCTGGACCTACCCCAGAGAATAGACGTCAGGGGAGAAGGTCCGAGAGTTGGAGTTGAATCTTCAAGAATGCTTCATAGCTCAGGAAGTTGAGCATCGCCCCTCCATCTACCAATACATGGTAGAGTTGGACGTTGTTGATGGTTGGAGACACCATCAATGGAAGTTGCCCACTTCGATCATGTTCCTGGGGCAGTTTGTAGCATTGAAAATGATGGGAGTGTCCATCCACTTCCGATGAGGTTCTGCCTTGGCGGTTGGTGCTGCGGCAGGCATCTCTCGCCGCATAGTCTTGAGGACACGGCGAGAATTGATATCCTAGGACCCTCCATATATGGTGTTGAGGGTTTTCCGATGCTCATTATCAGAGATGTCAGAATAATCGTCGAGTGTGTTGTACATAGCCTTCAGGACCTTCTTGGGGTCCTGGAAGCCTAGCTTCGTATCAGCTGGAGCTTCGTCAACTTTTTGTTTTCCTTCCCGCTGGTGGATAGGAGCTTCTTCTCGGCGGTTGTTGTAGAGCTCGACAAGTTTCTGGACCTGCCGACAATGTTCAAGACTGTGTTTGTTCATTTTGTGGATCGGACACCACATCTGAGGACCGCTGCTGTTTTCTGAAAAGGGTCGAGGTCGCTTTTCAAGGCGTGGCCCCCAGCCACCCGGAGCTGCAGCTGTCGCAACAGTAGGTGTGCCGGCCGACGGTTTCTTCCTGGCATTAGAATTTTTCTTTTTCTTTCCACTATAGGAGGTAGTGGCTTGAGCCTTGGAGGACTTTTTGTTAGCCTCCGGAGCTGGTATGGAATGCATTTCATGACCCTCTGCAGCCCGAGCACACTTGTCAGCCAGGCTGAAGAGTTTCATGACACTGGTGACCTTTTTTGTCGCCAGCTTCTCCAGCATCTTCTTGTCTTTGACACCCCATCTGAATGCCACAATGATAGTAGCGTTGGAGATAGAAGGGATTGTATTATGTGCCTGGGAAAACCGCTGGATGAATGATCGCAACGACTCTTCTGATTTTTGCTGTACGACGAAGAGGTCCAGTTCTGTGCTGGGTCGGGTGTAGGAGTTCCCAAAGTTGGCTATGAACTGGTTGCATAGCTCCACCCAACTATTGATGGAGTCAGGTGGTAGACTCATGAACCAGGACCTAGATGTCCCAATCAAAGACACATGAAAGTGATTGACCATCACGACCTCATTGACACCCGCTGCGAGAATGGAAGTGTAGTATATTTGGAGACCCTCGGCGGGGTTGACAGTTCCATCACATTTTTCCTGCAGATGAGGCCGAAACTTCTGAGGCCAGCGGACCATGCGCAGGTGCATGGCCAGAGATTAGTAGCCGCCCCCTACTCCCATGGGAGGAGGGCTTTCTCGAGCCTCCCGCCTTTTGCGAGCACACTCGATCTGCACGCTTCCGTCCTGCTGTCTTTAGCGGCGGTCAAGCTCTGACCGCAGATCATGCATCGAGAGTCTCCATGCGGCGTGAGTGCGACACGCCCCGGAGGGCAGCGATGTCACCTGTTGAGACACAACACGTCTCTCGTGTTGTGAAACTTGCGGACCAAGTCTTCCATACAATATCCGATGTTGAGAAGGTGCCTGCTCTGAAGGGGTAGGACCTTGGTTGCCGAGGTGCTCCTCGCAGCGGTGGACATTCCACATCAGCACGCCACTACTCCATTGCATCCTAAGGTGCTCCTCACGGCGGTGGACGTTGGAGAAGAGTACGCACAGCAATTAGCGCATTCTCAGTGTTGTGCATCGATGTAGTGACCGACGAAAAGACCCCATCTTGCTATCCAGCATTGTTAGCCAGAGCAGGTGGTGGTAGTGGTGTTACGATGCCCGCCGGGACAACAGCACCCACTAGTTGTGGCACGTTGGAGGGATTCCTCTAGCTAGTTGCTCAGCGTTGCTGTTGGACGATCCCATGACAGAGTTCACAACATTGAAATCTCAAGCACCCTACCTAGGGCGCCAAATGTCGAAGTGTGCGATCGACACTTCTCCTGGTACTATTAGATAGTAGCTTGCGGAGGTTCTTGATTGGTTGGGGCGTGAATGAGATTACAAACAAGATAATGACACGAGAAGTTTTACGTGGTTTAGGCCGCCTGAGCATAACACCCTACTCCACGGGATTTGTTGTTGTATGTATGAGTGTATGGTGCTTGTGTGCGTGTGAGATTAGTTCCCCTCTGTAGCGTGTGGTGCAAACCTTTTATAGTCCAAAGACTGGCCGTTACATTGTCAGCCTGGCCCGACATGTGGCCCTGGCAATAGTTAATTGCGTAATAGACAATCTGTGAATATTAAGCATAATTAACCGTGTAATAACGTGCCTTAATGGCGGCATTAATGTTGTTAAGGGTCCTCTGATCGTGTGTCATTAATATTGCATTAATGACACACACTAAGATCTTGTAACTGTAACTTTAACTGTCCCTTGAATGTCCGCACCATTGGAGATCTGCCGGTCTCTTCGTTGCTACCTCAGATACAGAGGCTCGACACGTGGTGGCTCTGGAGCTTCCCGTCGTAAGGAGGTAGGTCCGGTGCCTTTATACATGTGGTAGCACTGGAGCTTCCCTCTATTGGGGGTTATATCCGGTGTCACTGGATTCGTGGCAGGACTGGAACTTCCCTATGAGGGGGGTTAGGTCCGACCTCGTCTTACACGTGGCAGTGCCAGAGCTACCCAATATTGGGAGGCGGGCCTAGTGCTGCGTAAAACATGTAGCCTTCACAGGTCTTCAACTTAGACGGCTGGAACTCCTTAGTGTTTCATGTAGTATCGTGGGGTATCTGGTACGCAGGGTACCGACAGACGCACTCCTGGATCCTTGTCAAGATCAGGTTGTACTCCTCTGATAGCATCAGAACCACGTCCCAAGCATCGGTGATGACTGCTGGAAGGCTATCATGCAGCTCAAACATATTGTGGCGATCCAGCGTGATGGCCACCCAGTCTTTCTTCCAGCTGTCTCACTTCCCGAAAGGGAATGTCTTCAGGTACTAGAGGGGCGAGTTCTTGCGCTTCACAAAGTATTAGAAGCCAAGTTACTCATTGCACTTCCCTATTGCGTGTACCGTGAAGAAGGTCCAAAAAAGCTCGATGCATGGCGGCACACCCACCCAAATCTAGCAAGAGTGGATGAATGTCGCCACTATCAAGAAAGAGTGGGGCCGAGGTGATGAAGCTGTAGACTGTAGAAGTCCAGCAGCATCAGTGGGAAGCTTGAAAATGGTGGGTTGAGCCCCACCATGGACTACGACAAGAAGTAGACAATCTCTCTAGGGTTCTCCTTCTTGAATACGAACTTGCTAACGCGGATCAGGTTGTTGAAGGAGTCCCTTGACCACCCCATGTAGGTGCGAACCTTCGACAAGTGGTGCCCACCTATCTCCCGACACCCCTAAAGTGTTAAAGGAGTTTGAGGTTCGGTGTGGGCACGCGGAGATTCAAGAAGGTAAAGAGTAAAATGACAGACTAGACACGATGATTTACGTGGTTCGGGCCGCCTGAGCGTAATACCCTACTCCACGGGGTGTGTTGGTGTTGTATTGGATGTATGAGCTCAAAGTGAGTTCAGAGCGTAAAGTGAGCGCGTATCGTGTGTGTGTGTCCTCTCTATGTATCGTCGGCCTATCCTTTTATAGTACAAGGGCAGGCCGTTACAAGTCAGCCTGGCCCGACATGTGGCCTCGGCGGTTACTAATATTGATACACATTTGATGCGCTTAATTACCCTTAATAACTGAATTACGGGCTTTGATAGCACCGTTACTAGTAATCAAGGTCATCCGATCGTGTGTCATTAATATAGTATTAATGACACTTAATCGGGTCCTGAAGTCCTTGATTCCCTTTGAAGATCCCGAGCCGTTGTGGAGTCTTCCGGAGGTTAGAGGCTGAAGGTCTGACGGTTGGACACGTGGCAGCTCCAGAGCATACTGTGGGGAACAGGTAGGTCCGGTGCTACCTAACACGTGTCAGTTCCGGAGCTTCCCACGGTCTGGGGTTAGGTCCGGAGGTGCCGCTATGGTACATAACCCGGAGCTTCCCCCTTGAGTGCAGTAGCTCCGGTTTGATAGTACACGTGGCGACCCTGGGACTAACCAAGTTGGAGAAGCGGGTCCGGTTATGTCTAACATGTGGGCCTCTGAAGGTCTTCCGATCGAGTAGATTATATTCCCTCATGATCTTTGCAATCCCAAGGGTTATACGGTACCCAGGATACCGACAGTGGCCCCCTGGGCCCACCTCTGGGGAAGACTCCTTGGGTGAAGTCATTCCGCCGGAGGTGGGTCCATCCTTCGACTTTTGAACTGAGTCTTCAAAGGTCTTCGGATGTGCCGTTGGCGATGGTTTGGACTTAAATCCTCGCCGCGTGGCATATCCCATGTGCGGCAGATGAGATCCTCGGCGTGCGGACCTCACGCAATTGAAGGTCGCCGGTTCCCGATACGAAAATTGTATCGGTTCTGCGCGCCTTCTTAGGCCACCGCCTTCGGGCTTCCCGCCTCATGATGACAACCGTTCGCCTGGGTAAGAACCTCGACTTGATCGTCCGTGTGGTCCCTGGGCCCTCTTGTCATCGGCTGGGTGGAATTTTTGAGTAGTATCTTCGACTTCCTTGCGGTTTCCATCCAAGCGTTGCGAGGGCTTACTTAAGAAGGAAAGCGCGCACTGTCTGGGGTTCTTTACGCCTCTCATCTGATCTTGCGCTCAAACTCCCAACTTGTGCTCGCTTTTCCTCTCTTGCCTTGCTGTGCCGCGATGGAGTTGGGTCTCCTCGAGAGCCGTTTGAAGACCGAAAGTGACCTGAAGAAGGTCCGGGCTCTCATGGGATGGTCCCCGGACTTCTTCAACCGCCTGGTCCGCGCCGGGGGAGAGCTCCCGTTCGAAAAGGAGCACGGCGGCGAAATGGTGTACTTCTCTTCGTACGCCATGGTGGGGTTGATCCCACCTTTTTCCTCCTTTTTCTTGATGTTGCTAGACTTCTATGGTCTGTAGCTGTACCACCTTGGCCCCCACTCCATCCTTCTTGTGTCGGTCTTCGTCCACTTCTGTGAGATGTGGGTGGGCATCCCCCCCTGCATTGAACTCTTCCGGACCTTCTTCACCATCCATACCACAGGTAGGAGCAATGAGTACCTTGGCTTCTACTACTTCGTGAAGCGCAAGAAGTGCCCATTCAAGTACCTCCGGTCGTTTCCCTCTGGGAAGTGGGATGATTGGAAGAAGGACTGGATAGTCATCCGGGTGGAGGAGCACGAGAAGCTGGAGCTGCCCGAAGGCCTCCCCAACATCGACACTACAGTTTGGTGTGAAGCTCCGGTGCTGTCAGATGCCTTCAACCCTGCTCTGACCAGGATCCGCCAGTGCGTGGAGGGAGGATTAACTCCTCAGGCGGTGTTTTGCAACTTCCTGGTCAATAGGTGGGCACCGCTGAAGAGGAGAGAAAAACTTGCTTGGGCCCTCAACAGTGTGATGGACGACGACCGGGTCGAGACCGGACTAAAGTCCAACATGGTGGGGACAACCTTGGAGTTTCATCTCAAGAAGTTCCAGCACGGCATCGACGTCGCGGGTGACGACTTGACTCCGCCATCAGCTTTTCTCCCTCTGAACATGGAAGTAGAGTTTAGCAGCGAGCTTCGGCGGAAGATGCCTGTGCTTGACGACCTTGGTGTCGTTGAGAGAAGATCGACCTCCAGGGTGGTGATCCCTGGGGATTACGAAGGTGGCTCCGACCCTGCCCCGAAGCCAAGGATCGAAGTCGTCGGCAAGGGCAAGGAGCCGGCAGATGAACCCTTGAGCCGTTAAAGGAAGCTGTAGCATGCTGATGGAAGGTCCGTCAGGCCTGCAACCTCTGCATCAGCTCCTTCTCCCCGGAGGGGGAGGTCTTCTACAACTGCTGCGACTGTGCCCGCAGCGGCGTCTTCCCGGGGTGCTAGCTCCGGGCATGCGACTCCAGCGCCAGGGCCGGTTGAGGCCTCTAGATCCGGAGGTCCTTCCCGGTCGAGGGGGGCCTCGACTAAGGAAAAGACCGTGGCTGCAACGAGTTCCGGGGGGCCTTCTGGAGCTTCCACGTCGGCGGCGGCTATGATCAGCCCAGAACGCCCGAGAAAGAGGTTCCGCGCAAGCTGGTGCGGAAGCCTTCCAAGGTAATTTTTAATCTTTTACCTCATACAGTTGTTTTGTTGTAGTAACTGTTTTTTGAGTTTCTTCATCCATCATCTGCAGCGTTCCCAAGAAGAGGAGTGAGGCTCCACCCTCAGCCACAGCAGCTGAAGCTGTGAGGGCGGAAGCTTCTGCTCCTGTCCCGGTGCCGCCCCAGGTGGCTGAAGTTGCGACACCTCCGGCGCCAGCTGTTGTGCTCATGGACCTCGACTCATCCCCAGAGACTCCCGTGGTAGCGCCAGACCGCGGGAGAGAAGATGCGCCAGCGGAACCTGCCCCGGAGGTTGAAGCTCCGGGTCCTGGTGCAGAGATGATGGAAGCTTCGGCCGTTGATCCGGAGGAAGTAGTAATTCCGGCCCCAGAGCCGGAAATTGTCGAAACCCCGGCAGTTGAGCCGGAGGTAGTTGAGGTCCAGGTGTGCGTGCCGGATGTTGAGGAAGTCCCAGCGGTTGGATCGGCTACCTCTGAAGCACCGGCCGCAGAGCCGGTCGTTGCTGGAGCTCCGGCCGCAGGGCCGGTTGATGTTGAAGACCTTTCGGCTCCCGATCCGGTTGCTGCGGAGGCGTTAACGCTCGAGCCCCCAGTAGAGGAGGTGCCCAGGCCGGAGCCAGAAGCAGCCCCTACTCCGGGAGTGACGATGCCGGAGGTACCCACGGCCGAGCGGGAGTGCCCAGATGAAGTTGCTGGCCCCCTGCCTGAGGGGGCAAACGAAGATCTGGCGGCTGGACCTTTGGAACTACTTTCGGAGGTCGGGACTACATCAGCGGGTCCCTCCTTGATGGCGATTGAGGCCATCCCGGAGGATGGCCCTAGTACCGTGGAGGCTCAGGGGACCACTCTTGTGGAGTAGGACCCAATTTTTGTAAGCGAGAACCCGCTGGAACCAGCGGAGGGGACCCCATCATGTCTGGAACCTATCCTGTTGTCATTGTCTATTGACAACGCCTGTTCCAGTCTGCGTCAAGTTCAACTGGCCTTCTTCCACGACAGCAAGGCTCTTGAAGAGGTGCGCCAAACCCTTAGGCGGTGGCGTAACCGGCTCTACTTCGAGACCAAGTTGGTGCAGTCGAGGCTAGCAGATGACAAAGTGTGGATTAAGCGGGAGAAGGTCCACCTGGAATACTGGGGCAAATTATTGGATGACAGAGAGAGTATGACTCGCGCCCTCGACTCTCAATCCCGGGCCATTTATGAGCAGACCGAAGCAGCTAATAGTGCAGCCGATGAACGCCAAGAAAGGCTTGAGGCCATTAACACTACTCTCATCAAGCGCCGGGAGGCACTTGAAGAGAGGGAGAAGAGGCTCGAAGATGAAGAGCAGAAACTCCTTGAGCTGCGGGATGACATCTTGAAGAGGGTGGAGGAGCTCAACGAAAAGGTGGCTCTGGCGGACAAGGGCCTCGAGGAGCATGCCAAGAAATTGGAAGAGCGCTGCGCTGAGGAGGAGGAGAAGGCCTGGGTGCGGGGGCAGGAACTCTACGAGCAAGAGTGTGCCATCACTGCCAGAGAGAAGAAAGTGAGAGGCAGGGAGAAGGACCTGGTTGACAGCCGGAACAAGATCCACCTCCAGGAAGAGGAGCTCAGAAAACTCGAGAAGCAGGTTGCTGAAAGGATTCAGCAAAATGCCAAAGAGATTGAGCGCCTTGCTCGCGAGAATTCTGAACTGGCGGCGGCCAAAAGATCCTTGGAAGAACTGAAGGGCTTGAGTGCTGCGGACTCCTTATAGGTTTGGGAGTTCCTGAGCAAAGCCAACAACGCGCTGACACCGATTGGCTTCAGTCCCGTGCGTCCGGATGATCCGGAGCTGGAGCTGGACCTGGCGTTGCGGGCGTTGAGCTCGGCGGGTAGCAAACTCTCCAAGGTGGGCGACATCATCGCGGATCAGTTGGAGGTTGAGGGACAGTCCCTGGCGAAGAACGTCATAGAATATGTGCTGACGTGCTACACCAGCTGGGATCCCCAATTCCCTTTGGTCCCGGTGCTTGAAGGTACCATCGAAGGAGAAGGCGAAGCCACCCGAGCCAATGTGTCGGGGGTTGCTCAGAAGGTTTCCCAGTTCTTCCATAGGGTCTAGGACCATCTCTGTAGCTCCCACTTGTATTCTCTCTTTTTCTTCCCCAATTTTGTAATCCCTTGTCTCCAGATGAATGAAATCCAAATTTTTGTGAATTTCATTTTTTGTCTTCAACACTTTTGTCTTCACTTGGCCCCCTGGTAGATGTACAAAATTTGATTGTGAACATGTACCAAGAGGATATTGTGTTTTGTGGAAGACTCGTTTGCTTCAAACTTGTAGAATGTAGGTTTGAAGTCTTCGATAGTGAAGGCCCCCTATGGTTGTCGGAGCTTAGTGACTCCGGCAGTAGTTCTTATCAACGCGTAGAGCATCGATAGTTAGACCTCTGGTGTGTCGGAGCTTAGTAGCTCCGGTAGCTCCGGTAGCTTCGGCAGACTCCATTGGTGGAATCTTCTCACCATCTTTTATTCTGCGTCGATGGCTGGCCCCCTAGCTTTACCGGAGCTTGGTTGCTCCGGTGATGCTCGTTTTCAAGTTTCAACATCGATTATAAGCCACCTAGGGGGAGTCGGAGTTTCGTCAGCTCCGACATTTCTCCATCAACGTGGATTCTTTATTTTTCCTGCACAGGAGGTGCTCAATGTTCCAAAGATTTGGGAGAGGTGTCCCATCCTCGGTTGCCAAGCGAACGCTTCCGGGACGGGATACTATAATCACTCGGAAGGGTCCTTCCCAGTTGGGGAAGAGTTTGTTTAACCCCTCTCTGGATTGTATTCTCTGTAGAACCAGATCGCCTTCCTCGAGCTATCGGTTGTGTACATGCCGCTGATGATAGCGCCGAAGGGCTTGGCGGTATCGGGCATTCTGAACAGCTGCTTGGCACCTTCCCTCCTCGAGGAGGTCTAGGTCTTCACGCCGGAGCTGGTCCTGCGTGGCTTCGTCGAAGGTCTGGACCCGGAGTGACCCCAAGGTGATTTTCGGAGGAAGGATTGCTTCAGCTCCGTACACCAGGAAGAAGGGTGTCTCTCCAGTTGACCGGTTTGGAGTTGTCCTATTGGCCCATAGAGTGGGCGGAAGCTCTTCAATCCAGTTGGCTCCATGTTTTTTCAAGCGCTCATAGGTGCGTGTTTTGAGTCCTTTCAGGATTTCAGCGTTTGCTCTCTCGGCTTGGCCATTGCTTGTCGGGTGGGCTACGGAGGCGTAGCAAACTTGAATGCCGAGGTATTCGCAGTATACTTGAAATGCAGAGCTTGTGAATTCGGTCCCGTTATCAGTAATGATTTTGTTTGGAACTCCAAATCTGCATACGATGGACTGCAAGAAGTTGATAGCAGATTGCTTGTTTATTGTCACAACTGGGGTTGCTTCCGGCCACTTGGTGAACTTGTCAATGGCGACATACAGAAACTTGTAACCTTCGACGGCTCTTGGGAAATGTCCCAAGATGTCCATCCCCCACACGGCGAAGGGCCATGTAGGAGGTATCATTTGTAGAGGCTGAGCCGGTGTGTGAATTTGCTTTGCATGAAATTGGCATGCTTCGCATTTCTTCACCAGCTCAGTTGCATCCTGGAGTGCTGTAGGCCAGTAGAAGCCATGCCGGAAGGCTTTACCGACCAGCGTGCGGGAAGACGCGTGGTTCCCATACTCGCCTCCATGGATTTCTGCGAGGAGCTCGCAGCCTTCTTCCCTTGTGATGCACCGCATTAGGACGCCGTTGGCACCGCGCTGGTAGAGATCCCCTTCTACCAACGTGTATCTTTTAGCCAATCTGACTATCCGGTCAGCGGATACATCACTGTCAGGAAGGATGTTGTCTTTCAAGTAGCTCCGGATCTTCGAGATCCATGCATCAGAGCTAACTTGAGTATTTGAGTCTTGCGTGTTGGGTTGCTCAGATCTTCCGACAGCACCTACGACCCTTGATGGCTGCCATGGTAACAGGGCCATCAGGACCGTCAGCTTCGGGATGCTGATCTCGCCCCCTTCGCTCAGTTCGGCAGGCTGAGCTGTGGGTTTTGACAACCTCCAGACAAAAGTTCCGTCAGGAGCCAGAGCTCCGGTTGACGCTTTCGTCGATAGTTTGTCGGCTTCAGCGTTGAGGGCACGCTGGACATGGTGGAGATCTAGGACTTCGAAGTCTTTCTGAAGCCTCTGGACTTCAAGGAGGTAAGCAGCTAGCTGGAGATTGTTGCAGGAGCATTCACCCTTCACTTGCTTAATGATGAGTTGTGAATCTCCCTTGACCAGCAGTTGCTTGACACCGTATGATAGTGCCACCCTTAGTCCGTAGATGAGTGCTTCGTATTCCGCCATGTTGTTGGTCGCCTTGAAGTCAAGGTGTACCATGTATTTTACCTTCTCTCCGGTTGGTGCAAGGAGAAGGATTCCAGCTCCGGCCCCCTGCTTTTGCATGGAGCCGTCGAAGTAGAGGGTCCAGTGAGGCTCGGTGAAGATCGGAGCCTTGTGTTCCGGCTTCTGCTCACTGGGGCCCCCAGGGTTTGATGGAGAGGGAGTCCATTCCGCAACGAAATCCGCCAATGCTTGACTCTTGATTGCTTGCCTTGAAATGAATTCGAGATCGAATTCAGCCAATTCCGCTGCCCACTTTGCAATATTGCCAGTTGAATTGGGATTATGCAAAATTGCTCGAAGTGGGTAAGAGGTCACCACTGAAATCTTGTGAGCTTGGAAGTAATGGCAAAGCTTCTTGGAGGCAATGAGAACTGCATAGAGCAGCTTATGCACCTCTACGTACCGAGTCTTGGCGTCATGAAGTACTTCACTGATGAAGTACACTGGGTGTTGGATGGTCCGAACTCTCCCGGAGGGGCCCGGAGCTTCCTCTTCACCGACCCGGATCCTCCCTGAGGGATCCGGACCTTCTTCGGGGACCTCCGGGTCCTGGCTGGAGGGACACGGAGCTTCTTCAGAAGCGACCTGGACCCTCCTGGAGGGGTCTGAGTCTTCTGAAGTAACTTTTTGTGAACTCAAGACTGGGAGCTGGGACCCAGACTCACTTTCAGGAACCTCCGGACCCTCCTAGAGGGGTCTGGATTCCTGATCATGGGATAGTTTTGGTCTCTCCGCAACCAGGACCATACTGACGACTTCGTCAGTTGCCAAAATGTAAAGCAACAAAGGCTCACCAGGGTTCAGAGCTACCAGGGTTAGTAGGGTGGTGAGGAACTTCTTTAGCTTCTGGAACGCCTTTTCTGCTTCTTCAGACCATTGGAATGGTCCGGACTTCCTCAATAACTTGAAGAAGGGAAGTGCCCGTTCCGCCAGTATTGAAATGAACTGGCTAAGGGCTGCTAGACATCCAGTCAGCTTTTGGACATCCTTGATGCGGGCTGGTGGCCGCATGTCTTCAATGGCTTTGATCTTCGCCGGATTAGCTTCTATGCCCCGGTGGCTTACCAGGAAACCAAGAAGTTTTTCGGAGCTAACCCCAAAGACACACTTGTCTGGGTTTAGCTTTGTGCGTGTGACCCGCAACTTGTCGAAGATAGCCTGTAAGGTGTCAAGGAGTGACTCCTTGTTCTTGACCTTGACCATGA
This sequence comes from Tuctoria greenei, assembly GCA_036927565.1. Lineage (NCBI taxonomy): Eukaryota > Viridiplantae > Streptophyta > Magnoliopsida > Poales > Poaceae > Tuctoria > Tuctoria greenei. Next base: position 237,326,177 of record JAYESD010000002.1, read on the forward strand.
TGTCATCGACGTACACTTCCACTATGTCTCTAATGAGTTCTTCAAAAGTTTTGTACATAGCTCGTACAAAGGTTGAAGCTGCATTCTTGAGACCAAATGGCATGGCTGTATAACAGTACAATCCATCTACTGTGATAAAAGAGGTATGCTCTTCATCTTCCCTAGACATTCTGATTTGATGATACCCAGAATATGCGTCTAGGAAACATAGTAATTCACACCCGGAGGTGGAATCCACTATCTGACCTATTCTAGGTAGTGGGAATGGATCTTTTGGGCATGCCTTATTTAGTGTTGTGTAGTCGATACACATCCGAAGCTTCCCACCGGCCTTAGGCACGACGACTGGGTTTGCCAGCCATTTTGGATGGAAGACTTCTCGAATGAATCTAGCTTCGAGCAACTTCTTCACTTCTGGTCGAATGATGTTCTGTCACTCCACGGATTGCTTCTGAGGCTTCTGGTGTACGGGCCGAGCGTCAGGATAGATCTTCAGATTGTGCTCAATCACTTCCCTGGGGATCCCAGGCATTTGTGACGGTTGCCAGGCAAACACGTCGACATTAGCCCGGAGGAAAGCGATGAGCGCGAGTTCCTAATTGTCATTCAGTCCTCCCGATATACGGGTGGTCTGAGCGGCATCGGAACCAATTTGGACGACTTTGATGGGAACGTCGGTGTCACCGCTTGGCTGCACACGAGGTGCAGAAGTCGAGCCCCGCTGACAAATGCTCGGGCATTTTGGAGCTTGTTCCTGCCTGGAGTCCCCCTCTTGCGCTGTAGTAAGCGCATGAAGTTCTTCCAGAGCAGTTACTCCGGCAGTACGATCTCCACGGATCCGGAGAACGCCTACTGGTGTTGGCATCTTAACACCAGATAGCCATAATGAGCAGCTGCCATGAATGTGTACAAAGCGGGCCTACCCATTATGGCATTGAAGGGTAAGTTGATCTGAGCAACGTCAAAGACAAACTTCTCAGTGCGATACTTCTCCCAGGTACCAAAAGTAACGGGGAGAGTGATAGCACCGAGTGGGGTAATGGCTCCCAGACCTACTCCGGAGAAAGGTCGGGAGGGGTGAAGATCTGATGGTTGGAGCTGAAGCTTGGTAAAAGCTTCGAAGCTTATGAGGTTGAGCCCCGAACCTCCGTCTACCATAACATGGTGGAGCTGGATGTTATTGATGGTAGGAGATACCATCAAAGGTAACTGGCCTTCTCCAACCATGCTTCGAGGGCAGTCCGAAGCATCAAAAGTGATGGTCGTGTCCATCCACTTCCGATGAGGCTCCGCCCTGGCTGCTGGAGCTACAGCAGCCATGTCCCGACGCATTGTCTTGAGGATGCAGCGGGAGATGATATCCCATGATCCACCAAAAATGGTGTTCATGGTCTTCCGATGCTCGTTGTCAGAGACATCAGAATCGTCATCGACGGAGGTGTAGATGGCCTTCAGGACCTTTTTGGGATCCTGAAAACCTAACTCCTCTTCAGCCGGAGCTTCGTCAACTTTTTGTTTTCCTTCCCTCTGTTGGAAAGGAGCTCCTTCCCGGCGCTTGTTGTAGCGCTCGGCATGGTTTTGGACCTCCCGGCAGTCTTCCAAACTGTGGCTGTCTGTTTTGTGAATTGGACACCACACCTTGGGTTTGCCACCATCTTCAGAAGACGGTCGAGGTCGCTTCTCGGGACGTGGCCCCCGGCCACCCGGAGCTGCAACAGCTGCAGCATTAGATGCGCCGGTCGACGGCTTCTTCTTGCCGTTGGTCTTTTTCTTCTTCTTGCCATTCCTAGAGGTAGTGGCTTTGCCTTTGGAGGATTTTTTGTGATCCTCCGGAGGTGTTTTGGAGTGCATTTCACGGCCCTCCGCAGCTCTGGCACATTTGTTAGCCAAGCTGAAGAGTTCCGTGACACTAGTGATCTCCTTGATCGCCAGTTTCTCCAACATCTTCTTATCTCGTACACCCTGTCTAAATGCCACAATGACAGAAGCGCTAGAGATAGAAGGGATAGTGCTTCATACCTGAGAGAATCTCTGGATGAATGATCGCAGGGATTCTCCCCCTTTTTTCACGACTGCAAAAAGGTCCAGTTCAGTGCCTGGTCGGGTGTATGAACTCCCGAAGATGGCGGTGAACTGCCGGCACAGCTCCTCCCAACTGTTGATGGAGTTGGGTGGATGGCTCATAAACCAGGACCGGGCGGTCCCAGTTAAAGCCACTGGAAAATAATTGGCCATTACAGCCTCATTTCCTCCAGCTGCTAGGATAGCAGTGGAGTAAATTCTAAGAAATTCAACGGGATTAACGGTCCCGTCAAACTTCTCCGGCAGGTGAGGCCGGAATTTCGGTGGCCACCTGACCATACGCAGATGCATTGCCAAGGCCGAACAGCCTCCTCCTACTCCTTTAGGAGCAGGAATATCCTGAGCTTCTCGTCTTTCACGAGCACGCTCAATATGGATTCGGTCGTCTTGTTGACGGTATCGGCGATCAAGCTCTGCCCGGAGGTCATGAGTTGAAAGCCTTGACACCGTGTGAGTGCGCTGTGCCCCGGAGGGCAACGACGTCACTTGCTGCAACGCAGCACGTCTCCTGTTGTTTGAAACGTGTGGACCCAGTCTGCCAGACATGGTCCGTCGCTGCGACGGGGCCTGTCCTGAAGGAGGAGGACCCTGGTTGCTGATGCGGTCGGCTGCGGCTGCAACCAAGTGTTCCACATCGGCCCTCCACTGCTCCATTGCATCCCGGGATGCATCCGGAGATGGTGGGCGCTGAAGAAGAGCACGCGCTGCATGGAGTGCGTGTTCCGGGTTGTCATGATTTGCCGACGCAGTGATGGACGTCGGTGCACCATCGCGCTGCCCAGCTTGATTTGCTGGTGGAGGCGGCGGTGGTGGTAGCGTGACTCCTGCTGGAACTGAGGCTCCTGCTAGTGGCTGCATATTGGAGGGATTGCCCCCAACAGCTTGAACAGCGGGATGACCGTTGGATGATCCAGCAGCTGAGTTCACCATTCTCGAAGTCTCAGGCGCCCCTACCTGGCGCGCCAACTGTCGGTGGTTTTGATCCGGCAGATCTCCCGACACCACTAAAGTTTTAAAGGAGTTTGAGGTTCGGTGTGGGCACGCAGAGATTCAAGAAGGTGAAGAGTAAAATGACACAGTAGACACGATGATTTACGTGGTTCGGGCCGCCTGAGCGTAATACCCTACTCCACGGGGTGTGTTGGTGTTGTATTGGATGTATGAGCTCAAAGTGAGTTCAGAGCGTAGAGTGAGCGCGTAGCGTGTGTGTGTGTGTCCTCTCTATGTATCGTCGGCCTGTCCTTTTATAGTACAAGGGCAGGCCGTTTCAAGTCAGCCTGGCCCGACATGTGGCCCCGACGGTTACTAATATTGATACACATTTGATGCGCTTAATTACCCTTAATAACCGAATTACGGGCTTTGATAGCACCGTTACTGGTGATTAACGTCGCCCGATCGTGTGTCATTAATATAGTATTAATGACACTTAATCGGGTCTTGAAGTCCTTGATTCCCTTTGAAGATCCGGAGCCGTTGTGGAGTCTTTCGGAGGTTAGAGGCTGAAGGTCCGACGGTTGGACACGTGGCAGCTTCGGAGCATATTGTGGGGAACAGGTAGGTCCGGTGCTACCTAACACGTGTCAGTTCCGGAGCTTCCCTCGGTCTGGGGTTAGGTCTGGAGGTGCCTCTATGGTACATAACCCGGAGCTTCCCCCTTGTGGGCAGTAGCTCCGGTTTGATAGTACATGTGGCGACCCTGGGACTAACCAAGTTGGGGAAGCGGGTCCGGTTATGTCTCACATGTGGGCCTCCGAAGGTCTTCAGATCGAGTAGACGATATTCCCTCAAGATCTTTGCAATCCCAAGGGGTATACGGTACCCAGGGTACCGACAATCTGGCTCCGAGGAAGTCCCAACTCCATAACAGCAAAGTGGAGTAGAGGAGGAAGAAAGGGTGCAACGGCGGAGAGATCTAAGCGCAATGACAAATGAAGGCGTAAAGAGTTCTCTCCCTCTCCTCTGCGGACTTTCTCCCTTTAGTAAGCCTTCTCAACACTTGGATGGAAACTACCTCTGGAACCGAATCACAGACGACCTCGTCAATGAAAAGGGGGCTCGGGTCCACTTCGTTTAGAAAGTTATACCAGGCAAACCGTTGTCATGATAAGAAGTTGGAAGCCCGAGGGTGGCCGCCTGACAGAGCTACAAAGATTACGCTAGGAACCGATATGAATTTTGTATTGGGAACCGGCGACCTTCAATTGCGTGTGATCCACACGCCAGGATCCCACGCGCCTTGTCAAAAAGGGCCATGTGGCGATGGCTTAACTCTTTGCCGTTGCCTCAATCGCCCGAAAAAAGACTTTGAAGCCGCAGCGTGGGAATCTAAAATGGCCCCACCACTGGTAGAGTAACTTCACCTAGAGGGTTTCTCCCAGAGTTGGGCCAGAGGGCCACTATCGGTACCCTGGATACTAGGTACCCCCTGATACAGCACTTAAAACCGAGGAGTTCCTATGTTCGAGTTGAAGACTTCCAAAGGCAACACACGTCTGACAGCACTGGGCCCACATCCTTCGTTTGGGTAGCTCCGGTGCTACCACGTGTCCTGCAGACCGGACCTACCTCCCTTCGCTGAAAAGCTCTGGTACTGCCGCGCGTCCAGCAACCTCGGACATAATCCCCAGTAGAGGGAAGCTCCGGTGCCGCCATGCGTCAAATGGCTCCATACCTGCCTCCCCCCAAAGGGAAGCTCCGGAGCTGCCACGTGTTGGACCTCCGGACCTAAGTCCGCAACGGGAAGAATACAGGATTTTCAACAGCGCACACATCCAAGAGGCTATTAAACAACCTTTACAAGACATGATAAACGTGTCATTAATTTAGTATTAATGACACACGATCAGAGGACTATCAAGACAGGTAATGTCGCCATAATGCACATTATCAAACGGCTAACCACAGATTATACATGTAGATCGTGTATAGGTGGTTAATTACAGCGGGGGCCATCGGGCCAGGCATGTACTGTAATGGCCAGTCCTTAGCATGTAAAAGGGCTGCATCCCACGGTAGAAAGGACCAAGCTCAGACGCACACTAGCAACCTTTGACACTCGTCATACTCAATCAACAACCACCCTGTGGATTAGGGTATTATGCTCAGGAGCCCGAACCACGTAAAATCCCTCGTGTCACCATCTTGTATGTGATCCTATACGCCCCATCCGAATAGGAACCTTCGCGGACTATGCTTTAGTAGTACTGGGAGATGTGTCGTTGCTACACTTCGACGGTAATCATAAGTGGCATTTTCTTACTTTTGCAAATGAGATGTACTTTTTAGCAATTGGCCATTTATTATCATTCTTATTTAAGCTACATGACATACTTTGCCACACTTGCTGAGTACGACATGTGCTCACCCTTGCTATTCCAACATTATTTCAGCAACAGGTGATAATTTGGAGTATTCGGAGGACTATGAGGAGTACTAGGCGTGCGCATTTCCGTCAAATTGACTGTGGAGATGGAGTCTACTAGTGCTTAGTTTTTCTGATGCATTGTTATTAGAGCTCGTATTTGAGACTATTTGGATATTGTAATAAGATACTACTTATTATTCGAAACATGGTTATTATCTAAATATCGTTTGTGATGCACTTGTGTATGTGTGTTAAACATCCTGAACACACATATGCGTCACACTTGGTTCGTTCTTGGAACCGGGTGTCACAAATTCGTATTAGAGCCTTGTTTGACCGTAGTACGCAAGCCTAGGTAGAATGGACACCACAGTCACTTAGGACTTCTTTCCTCTCAAAATTTCCTTTTTTCTACTATTTTGCATTACACTAACTTTATATTGTGGGAAAATTTTTGCTTTTGATGCTGCTGCAAAATTTTTACCTGTTTCCCATCTTTTTGATCTATTGCAATCCTCTCCTCTTGTTTTATGCTACTGCAATTTCAGCATTGCATTTACACTTCCCTCTAATACTCTCATGTTTTCTCCATAGATGCCTCACACTGAAATGATGGCCCACAAGAAAGATTGTTTGCCACCTCTTTGAAGAAAGCTTAGACCTTACAAGGAACCATCAAGAGAACAAATCTAAGAAGAGGAGGAAGTGAGCTCCCCAACAAAGGAGGTTGAGCATGAGCACTCCAACACAATGGATGAAGATCCTAAAGAGGTGGAGTTCTATAAGGATGATGAAGATGAAGATGAAGATGAAGATGAAGATGAAGCACATGAGGATGAGGAATCCCAAGAGGATTAACCTACAGCTCAAGATGATGTACCTGCAGTCTAGGGAAGTGCACCCGTGCCAATTGGAGCTAGAAATGAAGATAAGGGTTCAGTTTTCCGATTTGCTTGAGAATTCTATTGCGATAGGACTGATGGAGGATTTGCAACAAAGGAATTAAAGGAGTTCCTTGATCAATATAATATGTACCCAAAGTATTATGTTAAGAGGATTCCTCGCTATGGGCATGATGAATGGAAGGCTCAAGTTTCAATTCTCGCTAAGTACATTGTGATCACCAGACACTTTGCGCCCACATGGAGATCCACCAAGGAGCAAGCTATTGATGACATTGCTTGGGAAGCACTCACTAGGTTGTGTTACTCCTATCGTGAGTAGCTTGGAGGTACTAGCTTTGCGCTACATCCGGGTCACAAGTGTGGTACAAGGGAAACCATAGGACCACAAGAAGGAGCTCAGCCCGGTCCTCATGCTATTGACAGATCTCAGAGGACACTCGTGAATCTGGGAAATCGTTATGCTGATGCTATGGAAGAGATATGTGTAAGACCTATGTGTGCTGAATACATTGGCTTGTAGTGAATACACTTGGCTTTGATGATAAAAGTTTTTAATATCACCAAAACACCTTTTTATCAAGGTCCGACTCTAGCTTCGAGCTACAGCAAGGTCCGACGATAGGTCCGGCTTGCTTTGGGTAGCTCCGGTTACGTTTGATGCTAGGTCCGACTTCTTGGTAAGGTCTGACCAGCTTTGGTTAGCTCCGGTGAGCTTTATCTTTAGCTCCGACATATATTTGATACCTCCGGCATGCTTTTGCTAAGCTCCGACGTACTTTGTCTAGCTCCGGGTTTTTGGGTTGACTAGTTCCGTCTAGTTTTGATAAGCTCCGGATCCAGGATCTACTAGTTTTGATAAGCTCCGGATCCAGGATCTACTAGTTTTGATAAGCTCCGGATCCAGGATCTACTAGTTTTGGTAAGCTCCGGCGCTAGGTTCTACTAGCTCTTGTTAGCTCCGGCTCAAGCTCCGGGTTGCTCTGGCAAGGTCCGGAACTTGACCGCAGTGCTTCTGCTTTTCATTTGCAATGTTTCGTACTTGCTTTACTTGTTAGGAAAGATTGCTTAGTATTCATTTGCTAAGTTTTTGGTGCGTTTTGGATGATACGGCTGATATCGTTTTGCTATGCTTTGCAACATGCTTATGTGAGGTTCTCACGTAAGGTGTTGTGTTCGGAACTAACGTGAGTCAAGTCGAGGACTTGGGCTCGTATGGATTGGTTGTTTGTTCATGTGCAGGTGTTGCTTGAGTTCAAGTCATGGCTGGTGACAGGATCCATTGGACTAGTCTCAGGAGGAGATGAGGTTCCAACAACCAAGTTCGGGAGGAACTGTGGTTGAGCGGGTCAGGAGGTCGCGCAGGATGATTGAATCAAGGGCAGTGCATATGAAGGTCGAAGGAAGGTGTTCGCACGTATGCATGAGGTGCATGACGTGGCAATATGCTTCTAGAGACGGATTCTGGAAGGAAGATCTGATCGGAAGGATCGGATCGTATCGGTTGAAGACTTTGGCTGCGGCAGAGTCGGTTATGGCTCGGTATGGGAAGTATCGAGTTGGTTATGTTAGGATTTCGTGTGTTTCACGAAATTGAGTTGTTTAGGAATGTGGGATACGTTCCTAAGGTGTTTGGAAGTCTTAAGATTGCTTCTATCTGCGTGTAGAAGAATCTTGAGCAGTTATGGTAAGTTCCGATTGTGATCGGATTAGGATTAGAGTCCTAGTTGTATTGGGATGGCCTAAGGGCTGGTTATATAAGCAAGGGAAGGCCAAAGCTCGTGAGAGACGATTTTGGGGCTGTTCCTCTTGTGTTCTATTGAATAAAATTCGTACTTTGAAGGAACTTTTGTGCCTTCTTCGTCCGACTTGTTCCAGACAAGTTTAACTCGTCGAGTTTCTGGACAGCTTTACCTTTTGTCGGTGGTTTTATCATAACTCAAGTTTTACAGATTCAATTGACGTGATTCTTTTGGGTTGTCTTCACAACTTGATTTTTTATCATCTGTCAAAATTTCACGGTCATTGGATTTGTAGTTTCTGAGCTACACGAGTTTCTTTGCAGCATTACAGAAACTGTTTTTCTCGGGTAGGTCAGATTGACCATAGTCTGATCTTTCGATCATAACTTGAGTTTTTCTCGACGGATTTGAGTAATTATTTTTGTGTTGTCTTCGTGACTTGATTCTCTCTGATATATATCACTTTTGTCACGGTGAAACACGTTTAGATTAGTCTTATACACGATTTCTTTAACAGATCGTTTTTCTACCGAAGGGATTAGGGTTTTATTGTTTCCGCTGCGTAAGATTTTTAAATCTACCATTCACCCCCCCTCTGGTAGCTTTTCACGTGCTCTTCGATCCTACAATTGGTATCAGAGCCACGGTGCTCTAATCTTTGTGATTTGCACGTGTTTTTGACTAATCATCATGGAGAAGTACTCCGTCAAACCTTGTGTGTTTGCTGGTATTGATTTTCAGGTTTGGAAGGCACGCATGGAGGCTTTTATCCAGGCACAAGGCTTTGCAATATGGGAGAAGGTGTATAAGCCTTATGAAGTGCCACCCAATGATCAAGTCACGGCCACGAACCTCCGGGACGTCGACAACAACAACAAAGCCCGAAACTTGATCATCCAAGGACTCACTCAAAGCGACTTTGATCGTGTCGCGCACCTCCGATCAGCATACGACGTTTGGAGAGCTCTCTGTGATTATCATGAAGGCTCCAACACAATCAAGGAGGTAAAACAAGATATGTTCAAGAAAGAATATATGCGTTTTGAGATGCAACCAGGTGAGTCGATCGATGACCTCTTTGCTCGTTTCAATAAAATTCTCAGCAACTTACGTAGTGTCAATGTAAATTTTTCTGATGCTGAGAATGCTAGACAACTTCTTAGTGCACTAGACATGACAATATGGGAGATGAAAGTAACATCTATTCGTGAATCAACTGTCATGAGTTCTCTTACATTAGATGTACTTTATTCTAAACTAAAAACTCATGAAATTGACATCCTAGCACGTAAGAACCCAAGCAAGTCTATTGCATTTGTCTCACAACGTGATATATCTAGCTCCGGCCAATCATCATCCTGCAATACTCTTGCTTTGTTGTCCTCACTAACCCTGGAGCAGATCGAAGAAATTCCAGAAGAGGAGTTGGCACTCATCTCTACTAGATTCTCAAAAGCATTGCAAAATGTGAGAACTAGAAGGAGAGGAAGCTCCGGACCTCAACGCTGTTTTGAATGTGGTAAAATAGGACACTTTCGTACAGAATGCCCTAACCTTTCAGGTCCGACCACCCGGGGAGAAAAACAAAGCAAGATCCGGACCTCCTCTGGAAATTCCAACAAGAAGAAGAAAGGTACCATAGGACGCAAGATGATCAACAGCTTCATCACCGCGCTTCAAGAGCTCAGTTCAAGTGATGTAGACTTTGAAAGTGATGAAGATAATGATGATCTGGCCAACTTATGCTTCATGGCGTGCAAAGCAAGATCAAGATCAAGTCAGGAGGAAGCAGAACACAACAGTGACGATGATGAGGTATGTGCTACCTGCAATGAAATGTGTGATGCTATTTCTCGTGCAACTATTATTGTCAAGAAAAAGGACAAAAAGCTTAGGGATAGTGCTGCTAAAATTGAATCACTAGAATCTGAAATTAACCGTTTAAAAACTTTGATTCCTAGTGATGATGCATGTCCCTCATGTGACTTAATCTATGAACAATTGTCCACATTAAGAAGTGCACACTCCTCCACTCTAGATAAACTTGATGAAGAAATTAAAAAGAACAAAGAGGTTGCTGCACTTAATGATAAAAACTTGAAGGATGCTAGCTGTTCTACAATTAACTTGCATTGTTCTGCATGTGAAAATCTTGATAAGAAACTGCAAGATGCTATGAATGAAATTTTTATGTTGAACAATGCTTTACGTTCTCATGAAGTTAAATTTTGTTCCAATTGCAAACTAAAAGGAAAAACTTCATGTGAAAACTGCCTAGACTTGTCCAAGAAACTTGATGACATGAATAGGACACTAGGTCGGTTTTGTAATGGGGATAAGAATCTAAACTTGCTGCTGAATTCTTCCAAGTCTAGCAAAGATAAAACTGGTTTAGGTTTTGATTCTCATGTTCATGCTAAGGCACATCCACCTAAAATTGTAAGGTCATTAGGAAGTGGTTTGATTCAAACAGTTTCTAAACAAAAATAAGTGGTTTTCAAATCTGCAGGAGTGTTGCCTCATTCGGTTTCAAATAAAAATATTGCTTGCTCAGCTAGACATGAACACAAAGTTAAATTTCATTGTACCTTCTGTGGTAGAGATGGTCATGTCATAGATTTTTGTTATAGACTAGCTAAACAACAGAAAAAGGAAAGAAAAATTGCTAGATCTTATAACTTTCATGCAATTAGAAAAACACAACCTGCTTTAGTGAGTCAGAAATTTGAGAAGGTAGATTCCAGACCTTCTGGTAAGAAATCCGCAAAAGCAGCTCCGATAGTTCCGATAGCTCCAAGAGCTACCGGATCTTCTGTTGTTCCCTCTGGAGCTTCAGTTTTTGCCTCCGGACCTTCTGCTTTTACCTCCGGAGCTACCGGTTTTCACTCTAAACAAGTAACAACTTCTAAATCAACTGTTAAGAACAGAAAACCTCAATCTTTGACTCATAAACCTGCTGTTTTATCTCAGCATTCGCGTGTTTTTCCTGGTGCACGTCGCGTGACTCAGTACTGGATTCCTAAATGCCTTTTGACTAACCCCAGTATTGAGTCATCGGCGTATTGTGCTTCTATGTAGGTTACACGCTTGAGGAAGGAGAATATTTGGATTGTGGATTCAGGTTGCTCACGCCACATGACCGGTAACAAAGATTGGTTCTCCTCACTCAACTTTGTGTCACGTGTAGAGAATGTTACTTTTGCCGATAATTCTTCAACTCCTATAATTGCTAAGGGTTCGGTTAGAGTAAATGATCACTACACTTTGAAGGATGTGGCACTTGTCAAAAATTTGAAATATAACTTGCTTTCTGTTTCACAATTGCTAGATGAAAATCTAGAAATTACTTTCAATAAAAACTGCTGCAAAGTTGTAGATTCAAATAGTGAGCTTATTTTTAACATGTCTCGGTTTGGAAGAGTTTTTAAAGCTGATTTTGATATGTCTTCTTCTAAGCATAGGTGTCTAGTTGCTAATGATTCAAAGGACTTATATTTTTGGCATCGTAGACTTGGTCACGTAGGCTTTGATCACCTAACGCGTGTTAGTGCTCTTGATCGCATACGTGGGCTGCCTAAGCTTAAAGGGGACAAAGAAATTGTGTGCTCTTCTTGTAGACATGCTAAGATGGTTGTAGGTTCACATACTCCTCTCACAATGATCATGACAACTGAACCATGTCAACTTTTGCATCTTGACACCGTAGGACCTTCACGTGTTCAATCCTTCAGAGGTAAATGGTATGCTCTTGTTATTGTTGATGATTATTCTAGATATTCTTGGGTGTATTTTATGGCGTCTAAGAATGAAGTCTTTAGTCACTTTAGAACTTTATTTCTTAGATTATCAATTGATCACCCAGGATCATTAAAAGCAATTAGAAGTGATAATGGAACTGAATTTAAAAATCAATTCTTTGATCACTTTTGTGCTGAAAATAGAATAGATCATCAATTTTCTTCACCATATGTACCTCAACAAAACAGTGTTGTATAAAGAAAGAACAGAACCCTAGTTGAGATGGCTAGGACTATGCTTGATGAATATCAAACCCCTAGGAAATTTTGGGCTGATGCATTAGCAACCGCTTGTTATGTCTCAAATCGTGTTTTCTTGCGTGCTAAGCTAGGTAAAACACCATATGAGCTCCGGTTTGGACATAGGCCTAGTGTTACACACTTTCGGGTCTTTGGTTGCAAATGTTTTGTTAAGAAACATGGTAATCTTGATAAATTTGAACCTAGATCCAATGATGGCATGTTTCTTGGTTATCCATCTCATACTAGAGGCTACCGTGTGCTTTTACTTGACACTAACAAAATTGTGGAGACTTGTGAAGTGTCTTTTGATGAAGCTAGCCCAGGTACTAGCTCCAGTGTTGCAGGACCTGATTCATATTCTCAGGGGGAGGGTATTTTCGAAGATGAAGAAGAGCCGGTGATACTGCCTGGTAGTTACGAAGTTGACACGTGTCCAGCTCCGGACATTGAACAAGCTCCGGCTGTCACCTCTGCTGGTCCTGATCGTCCACAAATCACAAGCTCATCAATCTACAATGAACCTAATGAAAAAGAAGCTTGTGAGACATCTGTTCCCCTACGTTTTTACAAAGATCATCTCCCACAACAGATGATTGGAAGCTTGCATGAACGAGTCACACGGTCTAGGTTTTGCGATCCAAACTCTCATGCTCATTCTGCTTTTGTTGCTTCTTTTGAACCCAAAGATATATCACACGCACTCACTAATGAATCTTGGATTATTACCATGCAAGAAGAGTTAGAAAATTTTGAAAGAAATAATGTTTGGAAACTTGTACCTCCACCTCAAGGCCACACTTTAATTGGAACTAAATGGGTATATAAAAATAAACAAAGTGAGGATGGGGTTGTGATTAGGAATAAGGCTAGGTTGGTTGCTCAAGGTTTCACTCAAGTTGAAGGTCTAGATTTTGATGAAACTTTTGCTCCTGTCGCTAGATTAGAAGCCATAAGAATTTTGTTAGCTTTCGCAGCATCTAAAGGTTTTAAGCTATATCAAATGGATGTTAAAAGTGCTTTTCTTAATGGCTACATAGATGAGGAGGTTTATGTCAAACAACCACCAGGTTTTGAAAATCCAGATTTTCCTAATCATGTTTACAAACTGTCCAAAGCCTTATATGGTCTCAAACAAGCCCCTAGAGCATGGTATGATAGGTTAAAAACATTCTTACTTGAAAAGGGGTTTACAATGGGAAAGGTTGATAAAACTCTTTTTGTGCTTAATCATGGCAATGACTCATTATTCGTTCAAGTGTATGTGGATGATATTATCTTTGGTTGTGCTTCTCATGATCTTGTGTCCAAGTTTTCAGCAATGATGAGTTCCGAATTTGAAATGAGTATGATGGGTGAACTCACTTACTTTTTGGGGCTGCCAATCAAGCAAACCAAGGAGGGTACCTTTGTGCATCAAACAAAGTATACCAAAGATCTCCTAAGGCGCTTCAACATGGACAAAAGCAAGCCTCTTCGGACACCAATGGGAACAGCAACAACACTTGAACTTGATGAAGATGGTGAATCCGTGGATCAAAAAGATTATAGAAGTATGATCGGATCACTTTTGTACCTTACGACATCAAGACCGGACATACAATTCAGCGTATGTCTTTGTGCACGGTTTCAAGCTTCCCCACGTGTTTCACATCGTCAAGCCGTCAAAAGGATTCTCAGGTACTTACATGGAACTCAAGAATTTGGCATTTTTCTTCCTTCTTCCTCAATCGTTTCTTTGAAAGCTTTTTCGGATGCTGATTTTGGGGGTTGTAGGATTGATAGGAAAAGTACTTCCGGTGCTTGTCATTTTCTTGGTAATTCTCTTGTTGCTTGGTCCTCTAGAAAACAAAGTTCAGTTGCACAATCCACAGCCGAATCTGAGTATGTAGCTGCTGCTAGTGCTTGTTCACAAATTCTTTGGATTGTTCAAACACTTAAGGACTATGAGGTTGACCTAGATAGTGTTCCACTGTTCTGTGATAACACTAGTGCTATTTGCATTGCTAAAAACCCCGTGCAACATTCTAGAACTAAGCACATTGACATTAGGTATCACTTTCTTCGTGATAATGTTGAAAAAGGAAACATTGTGCTTCACCATGTAGATACCGAACAACAATTGGCTGACATTTTTACAAAACCTTTGGATTTCACTCGTTTTTGTTACATTCGTAGTGAAATAGGGGTTATGCATCCTCATGGCTTAAATTGAGGGGGAGTTTTTTGAAACTTAGGAAGTCTATGTGTGAATCTGAAATTAAAATAATATGAGCATATTATTTCATACATAAATGACTTTGTGATTCCTTTTACATGCTGAAAGTTCTTACTACATTACTCGTGTTATACTTTTTGTAGTTTTTGCCATGTCTAGTAATTGGAATAATTACTTACACTAAATCTGGTCATGGTCGAACTTTCTTGCTTTTTTGAACTTGTTGCATGCTCACAAATGCTTTTAATCATTAAGAATTTATCAAGTAATCAACTCACATGTTGAGTTTTTATGAACAAATATAAATTGAGAAAAGATCAAAAGAATATGCATGCATCGCACTTCTTCTTTCGAGATGGCTTGTCATTGCACTTAGATATGAACTTGGAAGAAGTTGTGTATGACTAAAACCATGTCCTTAATCTTCTGATTGTCAAATGACATAGGCTTGGCTTGGTTGGTTAGAATAAGGCAGATGAGCATATAATCTCTTGCAAATATCATATTATCTAAATTTATGCTTTGAAAAATAATAAAATGCAGCAACAAATGTCATGCTTTCAGGCTTTGAAATAGTTGAGTTTGTGAGATCATGACCTGCTAAAATTGAAAATCACACTTGCTTTCTAGCATGGCTTACACTACCTTATGTATTTCATTGATGTGATAATGTAAGGTACTTGATAGTATGACTTGGATGAGCTTTGTTTATATGTATATGTTATAAT
The DNA here is from genome assembly GCA_036927565.1 of Tuctoria greenei. Lineage (NCBI taxonomy): Eukaryota > Viridiplantae > Streptophyta > Magnoliopsida > Poales > Poaceae > Tuctoria > Tuctoria greenei. The sequence continues at coordinate 237,341,253 of JAYESD010000002.1, forward strand.
ATGCTCATAACAACTAAAGAGGGAGAGATAATTTGTTTATATCTCATAACAATTAAAATTTCTCTTTTACCTTGCTGAATACATTGTCAAAGGGGGAGAGATTAATCACACATTCAAAAAGGAAGAGATAAGCATAAAGAGAATATGTGCATAAGGAAAGTTAATAAAGGGGGAGAGATAATATGGGATATTTTTTTTCCTTCTCATTTTATTTTTTATTTAAACAAAAAGGGGAGAAATTGTTTTCAAAACTTTTATGTGAATAAGCCAATGTTCGGATTTTAAATGGTGTTGCCAATGTATTCATCAAGTGCTTGAGTTCAAGTCATGGCTGGTGACAGGATCCATTGGACTAGTCTCAGGAGGAGATGAGGTTCCAACAACCAAGTTCGGGAGGAACTGTGGTTGAGCGGGTCAGGAGGTCGCGCAGGATGATTGAATCAAGGGCAGTGCATATGAAGGTCGAAGGAAGGTGTTCGCACGTATGCATGAGGTGCATGACGTGGCAATATGCTTCTAGAGACGGATTATGGAAGGAAGATCTGATCGGAAGGATCGGATCGTATCGATTGAAGACTTTGGCTGCGGCAGAGTCGGTTATGGCTCGGTATGGGAAGTATCGAGTTGGTTATGTTAGGATTTCGTGTGTGTCACGAAATTGAGTTGTTTAGGAATGTGGGATACGTTCCTAAGGTGTTTGGAAGTCTTAAGATTGCTTCTATCTGCGTGTAGAAGAATCTTGAGCAGTTATGGTAAGTTCCGATTGTGATCGGATTAGGATTAGAGTCCTAGTTGTATTGGGATGGCCTAAGGGCTGGTTATATAAGCAAGGGAAGGCCAAAGCTCGTGAGAGACGATTTTGGGGCTGTTCCTATTGTGTTCTATTGAATAAAATTCGTACTTTGAAGGAACTTTTGTGCCTTGTTCGTCCGACTTGTTCCAGACAAGTTTTACTCGTCGAGTTTCTGGACAGCACTACCTTTTGTCGGTGGTTTTATCATAACTCAAGTTTTACAGATTCAATTGACGTGATTCTTTTGGGTTGTCTTCACAACTTGATTGTCTATCATCTGTCAAAATTTCACGGTCATTGGATTTGTAGTTTCTGAGCTACACGAGTTTCTTTGCAGCATTACAGAAACTGTTTTTCTCGGGTAGGTCAGATTGACCATAGTCTGATCTTTCGATCATAACTTGAGTTTTTCTCGACGGATTTGAGTAATTATTTTTGTGTTGTCTTCGTGACTTGATTATCTCTGATATATATCACTTTTGTCACGGTGAAACACGTTTAGATTAGTCTTATACACGATTTCTTTAACAGATCGTTTTTCTACCGAAGGGATTAGGGTTTTATTGTTTCCGCTGCGTAAGATTTTTAAATCTACCATTCACCCCCCCTCTGGTAGCTTTTCACGTGCTCTTCGATCCTACAATATGCTACCTCCACACAAGATTATACTTCATATAAAAGAAAGAGGAGGTACGTGCCACCATGGAGATCAATGGTGTGGCGAGCTCACTAGAACCTATATGGACGGTCAATTCACCTTGGCGTGCGCTTGTGTATGACTTGCTGTCGCTGTCACCTTCACCGTCTCATGGGCAGAACAGCCATGGCTCTTACAATTAAGTCTAGGTATCTTGTAGAGAACATTAAGATCATAATAGCTATAGTTGTGTGGTATGCTGAATTTTCTATGGTGATTGCTTGTGAGTGTGTGCTTGGTGCAAGTTATGGAACACTTTGGCGATTTTTCCACACTCGCACATAGTAGAGAGATATGGGATGCTTCAGCACTTGTCCACATTCTCATATAGGGCCTTATTATATAATAAAAGAGTTGCTTAGTTTCATACATCTTGATGCATACGGTTGGGGACGTCTCTATTAATTTCAGAATTCTTCCATCTCGTGCTCTTTTTTCACCAACAGATGTCGAGGGTAACACGTAACCAAAGGAACGCCCATTGTGATGATGACAATGTTGAGGCTCCTAAGAATGTCAACCTTGGACGTGATGCCAGCAATATGGAGCGCCTCATAGCTATCCAAAACCACCTCATGCAGACCATGATGCAAACATTGTGAGAGCTGCAAGCCAACAACAACAACAAAAACCACATGTCTGCGCCACTACCACCACCGCCACCCCCGCCGCCCCACACCCGGCTGGGAAAATTTTAGAGGATCAGGCTGCCTACTTTTGCTCAAGCCAATGACACTATGGAAGCTGATGATTGGCTGAAATTTGTTGAGAAGAAGGTTTCTATTGTTCAACGCAGTGACCGGGAGAAGGTTCTTTTTGCATCACACTAGCCTTGGTGAGCCATCACTGATTGGTGGGAAGCTCTTTCAATGCCCATGCTAATAAAGAGAGAATCATTTGGGCTGAATTTAAAGAGAGTTTCTGCTCGCACTATGTACCCGAGGGAGTCATGATACTGAAAAGGCAAGAATTTGAGAACCTCCGGCAAGGAAGGATGAGTGTGAGTGAGTATCTTGATAAATTCACTCAACTATCAATGTATGCTCTACATGACATCAATACAGATAGCAAGAAGCAATATTTGTTCATGAGGGGTCTGAATAATGAAATTCATGTTTAGTTGCTAAACAATGACTATGCCAACTTATAGAAGCTTGTTGACAAGGCCATTGTGATTGAGAACAAGATCTGTGAGATGGAATAGGACGGAAAGAGGAAGATGCTATATCGAGGACAGCCAAAAGTAAGAAGTGTTCGCCCTCTCTATGCACCGCCTACCGCACCATAACTACAACCCATCTGCTTATACATACCTCCCTGCTTATCCACCGCTCCCAAATCAGCCACCGCAGCAACTCCCTCCCATGCAAACACCTCGCTTACCCATGCTGCCTGCACCTCGTCCTAATATGGGTGCCTATGCTCAGAATCAGCCTCGCCCTAATTTCGCTGGCGCCACTGGTAACAAGACATGCTACACTTGTGTCAGGTGGGACACTTGCTAATTAGTGCCCAACGTCAGGCTACGGACAGAAGAACAATGTTCTGAGGCAGAATCATAGGCTCAATGGAGGGCAACTCAAGGCAATTTTGGACCACATAATTTTGCCCGTGGCAAGGTGAACTATGTATCTGCAGAAGAAGCCCAGCAAGCTGATGATGTTGTGATTGGCATGTTCCTTGCAAACTCTAACCCTTCTACTATATTATTAGATTCTGGAGCATCTCATTAATTCATCTCATCGAAGTGTGTTGCAAAGTATACTATGCCTATATCCCACATGAAGTATACTATGTTGGTTACTTCTCCTGGAGCACAGATGAGGACAAATATAGTATGTCCAAAAATAAGTCTTAAAATAAAGGGAGTAGATTTCCTTGCCAACCTTATTGTTCTGGATTTGCAAGGATTGGACATAATACTCGGAATGGATTGGCTATAGAAGCATAATGGAGTGATCCAGTGTGCCACATGAACAGTGAAGTTGACAAATGACAATGGAGTCATTATAGAATTCAATGCAGTTCAGCCAATAACTAAAAAGCATTGCTAAATTTTGTGGAAGGTGTGACATTGGAGGAAATTTAGATTGTCTGTGAATATCTAGAGGTGTTTCCAGAAGAATTGCCAGGTATGCCACTTGATTGTGACATCGAGTTTGTCATTGATTTAATACCTGGAAGTACACCTGTAGCTAAAAGCACATATAGGATGTCTGCTAATAATATAGTGGAGCTCAAGAAGCAGATTCAAGAGCAGCTAGAAAAAGGTTTTATAGGCCCGAGTTCATCACCATGGGGAGTCCCAGTTCTCTTCGTAGATAAGAAGGATGGATCCAAAAGGATGTGAGTGGACTATAGATGTCTCAATTAGGTGACGATTAAAAATAAGTATTCATTGCCCTTCATAGAAGATTTGTTTGACCAAATGAAAGGAGCTTGGATATTTTCCAAGATTGATCTTCGATCAGGGTATTTCCAGCTGAAAATCAGATCTACGGGCATTCCCAAAACGGCGTTTCAAACACGGTGTAAGTCGTATGAGTATACTGACATGACATCGGGATTGATGAATGCACATGCATACTTCATGTATCTCATAAATAAAGTCATCATGGAATATTTGGATCAGTTCGTCGTAGTGTTCATCGATGATATCATGGTATACTCGAAAAGCAAAGAAGAACATGAAAAGCATTTAAGGCTGACATTGCAAAAATTGTGAGAGGACCTGTTGTAAGCTAATTTCAATTAGTGCGCATTCTGGTTGAGGGAGCCGTCATTTTTAAGCCATATCATATCGGAAGGAGGAGTATCTGTCGATCCAGGAAAATTAAACGATGTGTTAAAGTGGAATCCATCGTAGAATGTGAAGGAAATCTAAAGTTTCTTAGAATGGATGGATAATATTATCGATTCATCTTGGACTTCTCCAAGATAGCAAAGCCCTTGACGAAACTACTAATGAAGGAGAAACCATTCAAATGGACTCAAGCTTTTCAGGACAACTTTAAGGAGTTAATGAGGAGATTAACCACCGCACCAGTGTTTACATTACCAGACGTGAGCAAAATCTTTGATGTATATTGCAATGCATCGAGGCAAGGACTTGGCTGTGTATTGAGGCAAGAAGGCCAAGTAGAAGTTGATGAATCAAGACAACTAAAGAGACATGATCTGAAGTATCCAATGCATGATCTCGAACTTGCAGCCGTGGCACATGCTTTGAAGATATGGAGGCACTACATTCTTGGTCATAGGTGTGAGATTTACACGGATCACAAGAGTCTAAAATACATATTCACACAAATGGATCTGAATTTGAGACAACGACGATGGTTAGAGCTCATCAAAGACTATGACGTGAGAATTAACTGTCACCCAGGGAAGGCCCATGTAGTGCAGGATGCGTTGAGTCAAAAATGAGCAAGCCACCAACTTGCTATTCGGGAGTTGCCATCTGAGCTATGTAAGGAGTTTGAGCGATTGCGTCTTGGATTTGTGAATGAAGTAGGAGCAATGGAAGTAAACCCAACCCTGGAACAAGAAATATAAGAAGGTCAGACAATAGATGATGAAATCCAAGGGATCAAGGAAAGGATCCAAGAAGGGAGAGAATTTAGATTTGAAGAGGATGACAATGGTACGTTATGGATTTGGAAACGAATTCTTGTGCTTTATGTGAAGCATATTCGGGACACAACACTAAAGGAGGCACATGATTTGCCCTAATCAATTCATCCCGGCTATATGAAGTTGTACAATGACTTGAAAACATGCTGTTGGTGGCATGGCATGAAAAGGGACATACTTGAATACATTGCCTTATGTGATATACGCCAATGATTAAAGGCGGATCCTCAGCAACCAGCTGGATTATTGCAACCACTAAAGGTACCCCAGTGGAAGTAGGAAGAAATCAGTATGGACATCATAGTTGGACTGCCACGTACTCAGTCTGGTTACGACACTATATGGGTCATTGTGGAATACCTAAACAAGTCAGCTCACTTCATTCCTGGCAGGACCACATATACCACACATTGAAGCTTGCAGAGCTGTATATTGAGCATATTTTATGCCGACAGGGAGTGTCGAAGATAATAGTGTATGACCGGGGTCCTTAGTTCACCTCTAGATTTTGGGAAAAACTACATAAGTCCATGGGTACCAAGTTAAATTTCATCCCACATATCATCCAGAAAATGACAGAAAAACTGAGAGGACGAATTATATATTAGAGGACATGTTGAGAGCTTGTGCCTTGACACATGGATGTAGTTGGGACAAGAGTTTGTCGTATGCTGAATTCTCATACAACAATAGCTATCAAGCCAGCATAAAGATGTCACCTTCCGAAGCGTTGTATGGTAGAAGGTGTGGAAGACCTCTTTCTGGAATGAGACGGTAGAAAATAAGGTATCTAGACTCGATATACTACAAGACGCTGAGAAGCAAGTAAAAATCATACAGGAAAACTTGAACGCTGCTCAATCTTGCCAGAAAAGCTATGTAGACAATAGGCGAAGGGATCTATCCTTCAAAGTTCAATATTTTGTGTATGTCAGAGTGCCACCTATCCAGGGACTTAACCGATTTAACGTTAAAGGAAAGTTGGAACGTCGCTACATAGGACCATTTAATATTTTGGATGAACGTGGAGAAGTGGCATATCTATTGGAGATGCTGGCACATCTCTCTTATGTTCATGATGTATTTTTCAACTCAAGAAGTGCTTAAGAGAACCAGAAGAACAAGTACCAATGGATTAATTAGAGCTTGAGAAGGATTTGACTTATGCTGAGCAACCTATCAAAATCTTGGAGACAAAGGAGAGAATCACAAGAAGCAAGGTGATTCGATGGTGCAAACTACAAAGGAATCATCATTCTAAATCTGAAGCAACTTGGTAGCGGGGCAAAGATCACAAGAGAGAATTTCTATATCTTTTTCTACAGCGAACCTCGAGGGCTAGATTCATTTTAAGGGGGAAGGTTTGTAACACCATCATTTTCAACGATCATGCTTTGCATTCATTTTCATACATGTCTAATATAACGCAACACAAAAAGGAACAAGATTAAAATGACTTTGAGGCAAAACAACAATTATAATCGGTTATGGGTGCGGAATTGTCCGGACCTGAACTCAGACTAGTCCGGTGTATCTGTTTGTTCCGGCTAAATCCAACTCTCTTCAGAACAATGGACTTGTCTAAATTTGTTTCTTCTCCCATCCGGACTTCTCCGTTAATATTTATAGTCGAATCCGATTTTGTTTCCGTTTTTCACCGGACTTGTCTGTTACAACTACGGACTAGTCCGATAATTGTTACTGGAACACTTCGGACCAACTCACTGTAAATCGGCAGACTAATCCGGCACAGCACCAGACTTGTCCGATATCTGTCTCTATACCCGAACGGACATGTAAATTAGGAGGAAGGAGCCCTCACCGCAAGAAAGAAAGAGGAAAGAGGAGAGAAGGAAGAGGGAGGATCAAGCAAGATCGTCGTCGCTTCTGCGATCTTCTTCATCGACTCTTTGAAATTAATGTTCGTCTTCTACTTCTTGTTTCTGATTCGTTGTCAATGGATCTAGACATCAAGTTTCACGCATTGCACCTAATCCTATACCGACGAACCTTTGCATTCACGGTATTATCCCAAGATCCAACTTTACGCGTCATGTTCAATCCCACCCTTGAATCAAACAATCCCGGAGAATGGATGTGAGGGGAGAAGGTCTGAGAGTTGGAGCTAGATCTTCAACAACGCTTCATACCTTAGGAGGTTGGGCGTCGTCCCTCCATCTACCAATACATGGTAGAGCTGGACATTGTTGATGGTTGTAGACACCATAAATGGCAGTTGGCCAACTACGATCATGTTCCTGTGGCAGTCTGTAGCATTGACAATGATGGGAGTGTCCATCCACTTCTGATGTGGTTCTGCCTTGGTAGTAGGTGCTGCGGCAGCCATCTCTCGCCGTATAGTCTTGAGGACACGGCGAGAAGTGATATCCTAGGGCCCTCCATATACGGTGTTGATGGTCTTCCGACGCTCATTGTCGAAGACGTCAGAATAATTGTTGAGTGTGTTGTACACAGCCTTCAGGACCTTCTTGTGGTCATGGAAGCCTAGCTCTGTATCAGTCGGAGCTTTGTCAACTTTTTGTTTTCCTTCTCGCTGGAGGAAAGGAGCTTCTTCTCGGCGCTTGTTGTAGCGCTCGACAAGGTTTTGGACCTCCTGACAATCTTCCAGTCTGTGTTTGTCCATTTTGTGGATCGGACATCACATCTTTGGACCTCCACCGTCTTCTGACAAAGGTCGAGGTCGCTTATCAAGGCGTGACCCCTGGCCACCCGGAGCTGCAACTGCCGCAACAGTACGTGTGCCAGCCAACGGCTTCTTCCTGCCAATAGACTTTTTCTTTTTCTTTCCACTATAGGAGGTAGTGGCTTGAGCCTTGGAGTAATTTTTGTTAGCCTGCGGAGCTGGCTTGGAATGCATTTCATGACCCTCTGCAGCCCGAGCACACTTGTCAGCCAGGCTGAAGAGTTTCGTGACACTGGTGACCTCTTTGGTCGCCAGCTTCTACAGCATCTTCTTGTCTCTGACACCCTGTCTGGATGCCATAATGATAGAAGCGTTGGAGATAGAAGGGTTGTATTTTGTACCTGGTAAAACCGCTCGATGACAGATCGCAATGACTCTCCCAATTTCTGTTGTACGACGAAGAGGTCCAGTTTTGTGCTGGGTTGGGTGTAGGAGCTCTCAAAGTTTGCTATGAACTGGTTGCATAGCTCCGCCCAACTGTTGATGGAGTCAGGCGGTAGACTCATGAACCAACACCTAGATGTCCCAGTTGGAGACACAGTGTAAGACCTATGGGTGCTGAATACATTGGCTTGTAGTGAATACACTTGCTTTGACGATAAAAGTTTTGAATATCACCAAAACACCTTTTTATCAAGGTCCGACTCTAGCTCCGAGCTACAGCAAAGTCCGACTAGCTTTGGTCAGCTCCGGTGAAGTTTTTTCTTTAGCTCCGGCATGTATTTGATAGCTCCGACATGTTTTTGATAGCTCCGCCGTGTTTTTGCTAAGCTCCGAAGTTGATTTTTCTAGCTCTGGCTTTTGGGATTACTAGTTCCAACTAGTTCTGGTTAGCTCCAGCGCTAGGTCCTGCTAGTTTTGTAAGCTCCGGCGGGAGCTTGGTTGTACTAGTTTTGGTAAGCTCCGGCGGTAGGTTCTACTAGCTTTTGTTAGCTCCGGCTCAAGGTTCGGGTTGCTCTGGCAAGGTCCAGAACTTGACCGTAGTGCTTCTGCTTTTCATTTGCAATGTTTCGTACTCGCTTTACATTGTTAGAAAGATTGCTTAGTATTCACTTGCTAAGTTTTTGGTGTGTTTTGGTTGATATGGATGATATCGTGTTACTGTGGTTTTGCAACATGCTTATGTGAGGTTCTCACGTAGGGTGTTGTGTTCGGAACTAACTTGATTCAAGTCGAGGACTTGGGCTCGTATGGATTGGTTGTTTATTCATGTGCAGGTGTTGTTTGAGTTCAAGACATGGCTGGTGATGGGATCCATTGTACTAGTCTCAGGGAGGAGATGAGGTTCCAACAACCAAATTCAGGAGGAATTGTGGTTGAGCTGATCAGGAGGTTGCGCAGCATGATTGAATCAAGAACAATGGATATGAAGGTATCGTGGACGTCATTGGAAGATGTTTGCACGTGTGCAAGGAGTGCATGGACGTGGCTACATGGTTCCGAGGCGTGATGAAGAGATGTGGACGTAAAGAGTTGGTCGGAAAGGTCCAACCGACTAGGTTATGGACTCAGGCTGTGGCTGAGTCGGGTTTGACTCAAATATGGAATGATTTGAGTTGGTTATGATAGGATTTCGTGTGGGTCACGAATTTGAGTTGTTTAGGAATGAGGGATATGTTCCTAAGGTGTTTGGAAGTCTTAAGATTGCTTCTATCTGCGTATAGAAGAATCTTGAGTAGTTATGGAAAGTTACGATTTGTGATCTGGGTAGGATTTGAGTCCTAGTTGATATTGGGTTGGCCTAAGGGCTGGTTATATAAGCAAGGGAGCCCAGAGCTCGTGGTGCATCACTTTGGGGCTGTTCCTCTTGTGTTCTATTGAATAAAATTCGTAGTTTGAAGGAACTTTTGTGCCTTGTTCGTCCGACTTGTTCCAGACAAGTTTTACTTGTCGAGTTTCTGGACAGCACTACCTTTCGTCGGTGGTTTTATCATAACTCGAGTTTTACAGATCCAATTTACGTGACTCATTTTGGGTTGTCTTCACAACTTGATTTTCTATCATATGTCAAAATTTCACGGTCATTGGATTTGTGGTCTATGATCTACACGAGTTTCTTTGCAGCGTTCCAGAACTGTTTTTTCTCGGCTAGGGCAGATTGACCATTGTTTGATCTTTCGATCATAACATGAGTTTTTCTCGACGGATTTGAGTGATTCTTTTTGTGTTGTCTTTTTGACATGATTCTCTCTGATATATATCACTTTTGTCACGGTGAAACACGTTTAGATTAGTCTCACACACGATTTCTTTAACAGATCGTTTTCTGCCGAAAGGGTTTGGGGTTTAATTGTTTCTGCTGCGTAAGATTTTTAAATCTACCATTCACCCCCCCCCCCTCTTCTGGTAGATTTTCACGTGCTCTTCGATCCTACAATTGGTATCAGAGCCACAATGCTCTAATCTTTGTAATTTGCACGTGATTTTGACTAATCACCATGGAGAAGTACTCTGCCAAACCTTGTGTGTTCGCTGGTATTGATTTTCAGGTTTTGAAGGCACGCATGGAGGCTTTCATCCAGGCACAAGGCTTTGCAATATGGGAGAAGATATACAAGCCTTATGAAGTGCCATCAAACGATCAAGTTACAGCTACAAATCTGAGATATGTCGACAACAACAACAAGGTTCGGAACATGATCATACAAGGATTAACACAAAACAACTTCGACTGTGTTGCACATCTCCGATCTGCATACGATGTGTGGAAAGCACTTTGTGACTACCACGAAGGATCCAACACGATCAAAGAGGTAAGGCAAGACATGTTCAAGAAAGAATACATGCGCTTTGAGATGCAACCCGGTGAGTCTATTGATGACCTTTTTGCTCGCTTTAATAAGATTTTCAGCAACTTGCGTAGTGTCAATGTTAATTTTTCAGATGCTGAAAATGCTAGGCAATTGCTAAGTGCATTAGATATGTCAATTTGGGAGATGAAAGTCACATCTATTCGTGAATCTACTATCATGAGTTCACTTACTTTAGATGTGCTATATTCCAAGTTAAAAACTCATGAAATTGACATAATCTCACGTAAGAACCCCAATAAGTCTATTGCATTTGTTTCACAACATGATATGTCTAGCTCCGGCCAATCATCATCTTGCAATACTCTTGCTTTGTTGTCCTCACTAAACGTGGAGCAGATCGAAGAATTTCCAGAAGAGGAGTTGGCACTCATCTCTAATAGATTCTCAAAAGCATTGCAAAATGTGAGAACTAGAAGGAGAGGAAGCTTCGGACCTCAACGCTGTTTTGAATGTGGTAAAACAGGACTCTTTCGTACAGAATGCCCTAACCTTTCAGGTCCGACCACCCGGGAAGAAAAACAAAGCAAGGTTCGGACCTCCTCTGGAAATTTCAACAAGAAGAAGAAAGGTACCATAGGACGCAAGATGATCAACAGTTTCATCACCGCGCTTGAAGAGTTCAGTTCAAGCGACGTGGACATTGGAAGTGATGAAGATGAAGATGATTTAGAAAACTTGGGCTTCATGGCGGGCAAGTCAAGATCAAGTATGGAGGAGGCAGAACACAACATCGACAATGAAGAGGTATGTCCTACTTGCGAAGAAATGTGTGATGCTATTTCTCGTGCCACTGTTATTGTTAAGAAAAAGGACAAAAAGCTTAGGGATAGTGCTGCTAAAATTGAATCACTAGAATCTGAAATCAACCGTTTAAAAACTTTGATTCCTAGTGATGATGCATGTTCCTCATGTGATTTAATATATGAACAATTGTCCTCATTAAGAAGTGCGCACACCTCCACACTTGATAAACTTGAGTTAGAAATTGAAAAGAACAAAGAGCTTGCTGCACTTAATGATAAAAACTTGAAAGATGCTAGCTGTTCTACAATTAATTTGCATTTTTCTACTTGTGATGATCTTGATAGGAAACTACAGTTTGCTATGAATAAAATTTCTATATTGAACAATGCTTTACGTTCTCATGAAGTTAAATTTTGTTCCAATTGCAAACTAAAAGGAAAAACTTCATGTGAAAATTGTCTTGATCTGTCCAAAAAACATGATTACATGCATAGGACATTAGATCGGTTTTGTAATGGGAATAAGAACCTAAACTTACTGCTGAATTCTTCCAAGTCTTGCAATGATAAAACTGGTTTAGGTTTTGATTCTCATGCTCATGCTAAGGTACATCCACCTAAAATTGTAAAGTCATTAGGAAGTGGTTTGATTCAAACAGTTCCTAAACAAAAAGGAGTGGTTTTCAAATCTGCAGGAGTGTTGTCTCATTCGGTTTCAAATAAAAATATTGCTTGCTCATCTAGTCATGAACACAAAGTTAAATTTCATTGTACTTTCTGTGGTAGATATGGTCATGTCATAGATTTTTTTATAGACTAGCTAAATAACAGAAAAGGGAAAGAATGGTTCCTAGATCTCATAACTTTGATGCAAAATTTGCTGCACACATTGAACCGAATGTACAACCTGCTGTTTTGAGTCAAAAACATTCAAAGTTTACCTCCGGACCTTCTGTTTTTGCCTCAGGAGCTACTGATTTTTGTGCTACACAAGTAACACCTTATAGGTCAGTAGTCAAGAATAAAAAATCTCAAACTTCGACTCATAAACCTGCTGTTTTGTCTCAGCTTTCGCGTGTTTTTCCTGCTGCACGTCGCGTGACTCAGTACTGGATTCCTAAATGCCTTTTTGACTAACCCCAGTACTGAGTCATCGACGTATTGTGCTTTTATGTAGGTTACATGTTTGAGGAAGGAGAACATTTGGATCGTGGATTCAAGTTGATCACGCCACATGACCAGTAACAAAGATTGGTTCTCCTCCCTCTCTTTTGTGTCACGTGTAGAAAATGTTACTTTTGCCGATAATTCTTCAACTCCTATATTTGCTAAGGGTTCAGTTAGAGTAAATGATCACTAAACTTTGAAGGATGTGGCACTTGTCAAAAATTTGAAATACAACTTGCTTTCTGTTGCACAATTGCTAGATGAAAATCTAGAAATTATTTTCAATAAAAACTGCTGCAAAGTTGTAAGTTCAAATAGTGAGCTTATTTTTAACATGTCTCGGTTTGAAAGAGTTTTTAAAGCTGATTTTGATATGTCTTCCTCTAAGCATAGGTGTCTAGTTGCTAATGATTCAAAGGACTTATATTTTTGGCATTGTAGACTTGGTCACGTAGGCTTTGATCACCTAACGCGTGTTAGTGCTCTTGATCGCATACGTGGGCTGCCTAAGCTTAAAGGGGACAAAGAAATTGTGTGCTCTTCTTGTAGACATGCTAAGATGGTTGCAGGTTCACATACTCCTCACAGAATGATGATGACAACTGAACCATGTCAACTTTTGCATCTTGACACCGTAGGACCTTCATGTGTTCAATCCTTCGGATGTAAATGGTATGTTCTTGTTATCGTTGATGATTATTCTAGATACTCTTAGGTTTACTTTATGGCGTCTAAGAATGAAGTTTTTAGTCACTTTAGAAATTTATTTCTTAGATTATCAATTGATCACTCAGGATCATTAAAAGCAATTAGAAGTGATAATGGAACTGAATTTAAAAATCAATCTTTTGATCACTTTTGTGCTGAAAATAGAATAGATCATCAATTCTCTTCACCATATGTACCTCAAAAAAATGGTGTTGTAGAAAGAAAGAACAGAACCATAGTTGAGATGGCTAGGACTATGCTTGATGAATATCAAACTCCTAGGAAATTTTGGGCTGATGCGTTAGCAACCGCTTGTTATGTCTCAAATCGTGTTTTCTTGCGTGCTAAGTTAGGTAAAACACCATATGAGCTCCGGTTTGGATATAGGCCTAGTGTTACACACTTTCGGGTCTTTGGTTGTAAATGCTTTGTTAAGAAACATGGTAATCTTGATAAATTTGATCCTAGATCCATTGATGGCATGTTTCTTTGTTATCCATCTCATACTAGAGGCTACCGTGTGCTTTTACTTGACACTAACAAAATTGTGGAGACTTGTGAAGTGTCTTTTGATGAATCTAGCCCAGGTACTAGCTCAAACATTGCAGGTCCAGATCCATATCCGCTGGGGGAGAGCATTTTCATTGAAGATGAGGAAGAATTGGAGTTGCTGCCAGAAAATTCAGCAGCTAAAGACTTTGGTTTAGCTCCGGATGTTAATTCTCAACCAGCACCGACAACCATCAATGCTGATTCAAATCATCCTCAAGCCACAAGCTCATCGATTTGTGATGAACATGAAGAAGAAGAAGCTTGTGAGACATCTGTTCCCCTACGGTTTTACAAAGATCATCCCCCACAACAGATGATTGGAAGCTTGCACGAATGAGTCACACGGTCCAGGTTTTGCGATCCAAACTCTCATGCTCATTCTGCTTTTGTTGCTTCTTTTGAACCCAAAGATATATCTCATGCACTCACTAATGAATCTTGGATTATTGCCATGCAAGAAGAGTTAGAAAATTTTGAAAGAAATGATGTTTGGAAACTTGTACCTCCACCTCAAAGTCACACTTTAATTGGATTTCACTCATATTTATTACATTCATAGTGAAATAGGGGTTATGCATCCTCATGGCTTAAATTGAGTGGGAGACTTTGAAACTTGGGAAGTCTATGTGTGAATCCAAAATTAAAATAATATGAGCATAGTATTTCATACATATGACTCTGTGATTCCTTTTACATGCTGAAAGTTCTTACTACATTACTCGTGTTATACATTTTGTAGTTTTTGCCATGTCTAGTAATTGGAATAATTACTTACACCAAAACATGTCATGGTCGAACTTTCTTGCTGTTTTGAACTTGTTACATGTTCAGAAGTGCTTCTAATCATAAAGAATTAATCAAGTAATCAACTCACATGTTGAGTTTTTATGAACAAATATAAATTGAGAAAAGACCAAGAGAATATGCATGCATCGCACTTCTTCTTTTGAGATAGCTTATCATTGCACTTAGATATGAACTTGGAAGAAGTTGTGTATGACTAAAACCATGTCCTTAAGCTTCTGATTGTCAAATGACATAGGCTTGGCTTGGTTGGTTAGAATAAGGTAGATGCGCATATAATCTCTTGCAAATATCATATGATCTAAATTTGTGTTTTGAAAAATAATAAAATACAGCAACTAGTGTCATGCTTTCAAGTTATAAAATAGTTAAGTTTGTGAGATCATGACTTGCTTAAATTGAAAATTACATTTGATCTCTAGCATGGCTTACACTACTTTATGTATTTCATTGATGTCATAATGTAAGGTACTTGGTAGTATGACTTGGATGAGCTTTGTTTATATGTATATGTTATAATATGCTCATAACAACTAAAGGGAGAGAGATAGTTTGTTTATATACTCATGACTTGCTGAATACATTGTCAAAAGGGGAGAGATAAGCATGAAGAGAAAGAGAATATGTGCATAAGGAGAGATAATATGGTATAATTTTTTGGATTTGATATTTTTTTTGATTTTCTTCTCAAATTACTTTTGATTTACAAAGGGGGAGAAATTGCCTTCAAAAATTTTATGTGAATAAGCCAACGTTCGGATTTTAAATGGTGTTGTCAATGCATTCATCAAGGGGGAGATTGTAAGACCTATGGGTGCTGAATACATTGGCTTGTAGTGAATACACTTGCTTTGACGATAAAAGTTTTGAATATCATCGAAACACCTTTTTATCAAGGTCCGACTCTAGCTCCGAGCTACAGCAAAGTCCGACTAGCTTTGGTCAGCTCCGGTGAAGTTTTTTCTTTAGCTTCGGCATGTCTTTGATAGCTCCGACATGTTTTTGATAGCTCCGCCGTGTTTTTGCTAAGCTCCGAAGTTGATTTTTCTAGCTCCGGCTTTTGGGATTACTAGTTCCAACTAGTCCTGGTTAGCTCCGGCGCTAGGTCCTACTAGTTTTCTAAGCTCCGGCGGGAGCCTGGTTGTACTAGTTTTGGTAAGATCCGGCGCTAGGTTCTACTAGCTTTTGTTAGCTCCGGCTCAAGGTCCGGGTTGCTCTGGCAAGGTCCGGAACTTGACCGTAGTGCTTCTGCTTTTTATTTGCAATGTTTCGTACTTGCTTTACATTTTTGGAAAGATTGCTTAGTATTCACTTGCTAAGTTTTTGGTTTATTTTGGTTGATATGGATGATATCGTGTTACTGTGGTTTTGCAACATGCTTATGTGAGGTTCTCACGTAGGGTGTTGTGTTCGGAACTAACTTGAGTCAAGTCGAGGACTTGGGCTCGTATGGATTTGTTGTTTATTCATGTGCAGGTGTTGCTTGAGTTCAAGACAAGGCTGGTGACGGGATCCATTGGACTAGTCTCAGGGAGGAGATGAGGTTCCAACAACCAAATTCAGGAGGAATTGTGATTGAGCTGATCAGGAGGTTCCGCAACATGATTGAATCAAGAACAATGCATATCAAGGTATCGTGGACGTCATTGGAAGATGTTTGCACGTGTGAATGGAGTGCATGGCCATGGATACATGGTTCCGAGGTGTGATGAAGAGATGTGGACGTAAAGAGTTGGTCGGAAAGGTCCAACCGACTAGGTTATGGACTCAGGCTGCGGCTGAGTCGGGTTTGACTCAAATATGGAAAGATTTGAGTTGGTTATGATAGGATTTCGTGTGGGTCACGAATTTGAGTTGTTTAGGAATGAGAGATATGTTCTTAAGGTGTTTAGAAGTCTTCAGATTGCTTCTATCTACGTATAGAAGAATCTTGAGTAGTTATGGAAAGTTACGATTTGTGATCTGGGTAGGATTGGAGTCCTAGTTGATATTGGGTTGGCCTAAGGGCTGGTTATATAAGCAAGGGAGCCCAGAGCTCCTGGTGCACGACTTTAGGGCTGTTCCTCTTGTGTTCTATTGGATAACATTCGTAGTTTGAAGGAACTTTTGTGCCTTGTTCGTCCGACTTGTTCCAGGCAAGTTTTACTCGTCGAGTTTCTGGACAGCACTACCTTTCGTCGGTGGTTTTATCACAACTCGAGCTTTACAGATCCAATTGATGTGATTCTTTTTGTTTTGTCTTCACAACTTGATTTTCTATCATATGTCAAAATTTCACGGTCATTGGATTTGTGGTCTATGATCTACACGAGTTTCTTTGCAGCGTTCCAAAACTGTTTTTTCTCGGGTATGGCAGATTGACCATTGTTTGATCTTTCAATCATAACTTGAGTTTTTCTCGACGGATTTGAGTGATTATTTTTGTGTTGTCTTCGTGACTTGATTTTCTCTGATATCTATCTCTTTTGTCACGGTGAAACATGTTTATATTAGTCTCACACACGATTTCTTTAATAGATCATTTTTTTGCCGAAAGGGTTTGGGGTTTAATTGTTTCTGCTGCATAAGATTTTTAAATCTACCATTCACCCCCCCTCTGGTAGCTTTTCACGTGCTCTTCGATCCTACACACAAGAAAGTAATTGGCCATCATGGCCTCATTGCCACCCGCCGCGATATTGTAAGTGTAGTATATTTGGAGAAACTCGGCGAGATTGACAGTTCCATCGAATTTTTCCTGCAGATGAGGCCGAAACTTCTGAGGCCAGCAGACCATGCGCAGGTGCATGGCCTGGGATGAGTAGCCGCCTCCTACTCCCATGGGAGGAGGGCTTTCCTGAGCCTCCCACCTTGCGCGAGCACGCTCGATGTGGGCTCTTCCATCCTGCTGTCTGTAGCGGCGGTCAAGCTCCGACCGCAGATCATGCATCGAGAGTCTCAATGTGGTGTGAGTGCGATGCGCCCCGGAGGGAAGCGATGTCACCTGCAGAGACACAACACGTCTCTGGTGTTGTGAAACTTGTGTACCAAGTCTTCCAGACAAGATCTGACATTGAGAAGGTGCCTGCCCTGAAGGGGGAGGACCTTGGTTGCTGAGGCCATCTACTGCGGCTACAACCAGATGTTCCACACCAGCACGCCACTACTACATCACACCCTGAGGTGCTCCTCGCGGCGCTGGATGTTGGAGAAGAGTACGCAAAACAATTAGCGCGTTCTCAGGGTTGTGCGTTGATGCAGTGACCGACATCAAGACCCCATCCTACTATCCAACATTGTTAGCAAGAGCAGGTGGTGGTGGTGGTGGTACGACACCCGCCGGGACAACAACACCTGTTGGTTGTTGCACATTGGAGGGATTCCCTCTAGCTAGTTGCTCAGCATTGCCGTTGGACGATCTCACGGCGGAGTTCACCATATTAAAATCTCAAGCACCCCTACCTGGGGCGCCAAATGTCGAAGTGTGCCATCGACACTTCCACTGGTACTACTAAATCGTAGCCTGCGGAGGTTCTTGATTGGTTGGTGATAAGAAGATGAGACCTAATCTTCGGATAGGTAATGATAAGTCGATTGAGGTGGAGAACTCGACGTCGATGATCTGAGGCTCTCGAGTAGAACACAAAAAACCCCTGCAATCACTACACCACCGCTCTGTTGGTTATAAACCGTGCTGCACACGATTGACCTCGCCAAGAAGGCTAATCACTGCAAGTGCAACTGAGAACACGAGCAAGAACATCGAAGACACGATCTGAAATTGCAAAGTTGGGGTCTCACAAACTGTAGAACGGCGATATTATTGATCTAAGAAAAACCCAATTGTTCATGGCGGCTACTATGGAGTATATATAGGTGAGAGGAAGTCCAAGGGGGTGTTGGGGTCGTGACCTAACACTAAGATACGAAAATAATGGACTTAGACTTGATACACGGCCCAATGGCCCAATACGGTGGCGCAACACCCTGACAGATTTTGAACTCGATTTTGTTTCGATGATTCCCGTCGACTCCGAAGGAATTTTGACATGGGAACATATCCCTTGGAAAGTTTATCCTCTCCCTTTTCCATGCATATGTATAACGTCCAAAACGGAGTTCAGTATGCATCCTAGGCGTCCATTAGTGCGTAGTGCTCCTGGACTCCGAGTTGGACACGATTTTGAGTTGGGATCGGTTTCCATCTTCTTTGAATGTATCCTATGGTCCTCCATGGTCCTAAACCTTCCTCCAGTTACTCCTTGAATCACTCCATGTATCCTAATCACAATTAAATTATTAGGTAGCAATCTATTCTCAAAAATATATAAGGAAACATATAAAAATGAGCTCACCTCTGAAATTAATTGTTGTGTGTGTATTCTATTGTTTGCATCCTTTATGTTCAATGGAGTGTTCTGCAGATCCATAGGAGTGATGTCCTCATCATCTTTCCCTTCTTGAATTGGAGTCGTCCTCAACTCAAGTTCTTCTTCTCTCATATGTGGATCCATATGTGCAAGGCCATCAAATCTCCTTGTATGAATGAAAGGAGGAGGCCAAGGTTGTGGACGACATAGTGCACCATCTTCATATTCTTCATCAAATACGCATGCACATTCACTCGAGCCAGGATCCCAAACAAATAAACATCGTTCCATGCTTGTATGTGCAATGACAATGTGCTTGATTTCATCGTTCTCCCATTCCTTATGACAAGTCGTCCTCGGCTTGCTCGTATGTCTAGCAAAGAGGCTTTCTTTGGGGGTAGAATGAGCTCAGTCCATATTGCACGAACACAGCAAACAATGCTCCTCTATTATATGTTCTCCCTGCTGCAAGAAAAAATACTAGAAAAACTTGACAAAGAATTATTAGTGTTAGTGCATCCATTCATTTAACCATGTTGTTACAGCACAAAATGGGATTTCTCATTTGAGCATATCTAAACTTTATGCACCATAAATTCACCACTATGTTCATATTTTCTTATTGCATGAAAATTATTTCTTGTCAACAAAGATAATTCAGTTTTCAAAAATATTCTTCTCTCTAGAATGTCTAGATCACAAAGATTGTCAAATTCAATATAACCCAAAGTATTTAGAGAAGACAACAATTTCAGCTCATCTCTTTCACATGCAATTGGAATGATATGCTTAATTTCAGCAAAAGTGGGTGATAAAGTATCAAATTCATTCACTTGTTCTAGCATAGGTAGAATATAATTATCATCACACAACTCTTTCTTAGCGCAACGATCAACTGGAAAATCAACATGTGACAATGGTGTATAAATAAACGATTCTAATAGTTGCTCCTCGAAAATATCATGATTGGTGGAAAAATTCAGAACATCCAAAAACTTCTCACTTTCTATATTTGTAGAATGTTTTGCCTTACCATTTTCAGCAGTGATTTCGAGTGCATTATGAGTTGATCCATCTAAAATTTCACAAGTGTTGTCAAAAGCCTCGTTCTCTTTTGCATCATCTATATTATTTTCTATATTGTCCTGCAAAACGTTATCCACTAAAAGAGGTACAACGAGAAATTTCTCCACAAATTGATGCACTTCATCTTTGCAATTAGATACATTCATAAAAGTTTCTCGCATACAAATTTTCATATCCTTCCATGTTGGAGGTTTTTCTAAATCATTTAAATTGTTCCACCAAGTTAATGCACAAACTACTATTGCACTTGCAACATTTCTAATCTTTTTCCTCTCACACATATGACATTGTCCAAATTTTTTATCCAACTCTATTTCCCAAGCAATATATTCATCGCAACCAAAACCATCATAAGAAGGAAGATATGGGAGAATGTAATTACTTTCTGTGGAAGGAGTTGTAAAGATGGTCTGAATGTCATGTGAAACCTTGGTTGATGTTTGATTCTTAGCGAGCAACTCCATCGCCGTCTTCATCATGTCACTCATCTCACCATATAATGCATGATTCTTGCTTTTACATGAAATTGTTAGTAGCAAACAGAAGACAACAAAAAAATATGTTATCCCTATCAACTACAAGGGATAATGGCAATGTGGAAGTGGAATCACACACTCTCAAGCATCTTACCACGCTCTTACAAGTGTTCTTACCGACACTGCAGGTGGCAAATGGTGGCCGGTATGAAGAAACCAATGAAGTGTGAGATGATTGCAAAGGTGTATCGATTCTGCTCAAGGTAAAGTGTAGCTTGGATGGAATTTTATATGTAGAAAGGATTAGAAACAATGAAATCAGATTGTAAAGTTGAAAAAGTGTCCAAAGTACTTGTTAAACTTGCTGTCCTAAACGTGTTCTTAGTAGTTCAAGCTAGCAAGATATGAGACAAAACTAGATAACACAAAGAATGCAAGCACTTCTGTTTTTTTTTTTGTTGTTTTTTTCTCTTTTTTTGTGTGGCTTTTGTATCTTGTTTTGCACTTGCCTTTTTCTTTTTTCTTCTTTTTTTTCAGAATGTGCTGTAAAAGAAGAACACTATAAAAGCAATCAAAGATATCTCGTGTATTTGTCACAGATTTTCTGCTCAATCTTCCAAGGACAAATAGGCACACTTAGAGGCTCTAAATAGAAAAACATACAACAGAAAGATTGTAGATATATCTCTCCTCTTTAATTTAAATATATGTAAGAACTATTTTGAACAAGAACAATATGAGATATTGCCCCCGAAACACACAATGTTCAGAAATTCCAGGTCGAGAACAAATTCAGATCTAATGCGGTTTTGACCATGATAACTCCGTTTTTTGGAAAACCTATGAATACGAAAGTTGTGGAGAACTTCTTAAGATATCCATGATGTATAAGAGCTCCAAATTATAAGTTCGTATGTGTGAGATATGACCAAAATAATGAACTGGACAGAGATGAATCTAATCTGTACGTGATGACGCGATTCAAAAAGATGAATCGACAACATGCAAAACTCAAACTAATACCAAAAATACTTTCTAAACCAGCAATATGACTCAACAACGGACACAAACTAAACAAAACTAAATTGAAAACGAAAGTCGCAAAGGCTTAATGGTGGTTTGGACAAAGTAATGAACATATCTACTAAACTGCAAGTTTTTTGTGACTTTTTTGTGGACTCTAGGTATGAAAAACAAAACTAATATCATGGATAGATGAATTACCTAATGGGCAATCTGGAATCCGATACCAATTGATAAGAAGATGAGTCATGATCTTCCGATAGGTAATGATAAGTCGATTAAGGTGGAGAACTCGACGTTGATGATGTGAGGCTCTCGAGTAGAATATGAAAACCCCTTGCAATCACTACACCACCACTCCGTTGGTCATAAACCGTGCTGCACACGATTGACCTCGTCAAGAAGGCTAATCCTTGCAAGTGCTGCCAAGAACATGAGCAAGAACGTCGAAGACACGATCTGAAATCGCGAAGTTGGGGTCTCACAAACCGTAGAACGGCGATATTATTGATCTAAGCAAAACCCAATTGTTCATGGCGACTACTATGGAGTATATATAGGTGAGAGGACGTCCAAGGGGGTGTTGGGGTCGTGACTTAAGCCTAAGATACGAAAATAATGGACTTAGACTTGATACAAGGCCCAATGGCCCAATAGGTGGCCCAGCACCCTGACAGATTCTGAACTAGATTTTGTTTTGACGATTCCCGTCTATTCCGAAGGAATTTTGAAATGGGAACAGATCCATTGGAAAGTCTATCCTCTCCCCTTTTCATTCATATGTAGAACATCAAAAACGGAGTTCGTATGCGTCCTGGGCATCCGTTTTAGTGCGTACTGCTCCTGGACTCCGTGTTGGACACGATTTTGAGTTGGGGTCGGTTTCCATCTTCTTTGAACGTATACTCTGGTCCTCCACGGCCCTAAACCTTCCTCCAATTACTCCTGGAATCACTCCATGTATCCCAATCGAAATTAAATTATTAGGTAGCAATCTATTCTCAAAAATATATAATGAAACATATAAAAATGAGCTCACCTCTGAAATTAATTGTTGTTTGTGTATTCTATTGATTGCATCTTGTATGTTCAATGGAGTGTTGTGTAGATCCATAAGAGTGATGTCCTCATCAGTTGGGGCGCGTGTGAGATTACGAACAAGATAGTGACACGAGAAGTTTTACGTGGTTCAGGCCGCGTGAGCGTAACACCCTAATCCACGGGATGTGTTGTTGTATGTATAAGTGTATGGCGCTTGTGTGCCTGTGAGCTTAGTTCCCCTCTGTAGCGTGCGGTGCAACCCTTTTATAGTCCAAGGACTGGTCATTACATTGTCAGTCTGGCCTGACATGTGGCCCTGGCGGTAGTTAATTGCCTAATACACAATTTGTGAATATGAAGTGTAATTAACCATGTAATAATGCTCCTTAATGGCAGCATAATGTTGTTAAGGGTCCTCTGATCGTGTGTCATTAATATTGCATTAATGACACGCACTCAGATCTTGTAATTGTAGCTTTAACTGTCCCTTGAATGTTTGCACCATTGGAGATCCGCCGGTCTCTTCGTTGCTGTCTCATGTACGGAGGCTCGACACGTGGTGGCTCCGGAGCTTCCCGTCATAAGGAGGTAGGTCCGGTGCCACTATACACGTGGCAGCACTGGAGCTTCGCTCTACCCGAGGTTAGATCCGGCGTCACTGGACTCGTGGCAGGATCAGAGCTTCCCTATGAAGGGGGTTAGGTCTGGCCTCGTGTTGCACGTGGCAGTGCTGGAGCTACCAAACTTGGGAGGCGGGCCTAGTGCTGCATAACACGTGTAGCCTTCAGACGTCTTCAACTCAGAAGGGTGGAACTCCTTAGCGTTTCATGCAGTATCGTGGGGTACCCAGTACGCAGGGTGCCGACAGACGCACTCCCGGATCCTTGTCAACATCGGGTTGTACTCCTCTCATAGCGTCGGAACCAGCTCCCAAGCATCGGTGTCGACGGCCGAAAGGCTGTCATGCAACTCAAACATATCATGGCGATCCAGCGTGATGGCCACCCGGTCTTTCTTCCAGCTGTCTCACTTCCAGGAAGGGAATGTCTTCAGGTACTAGACGGGCGAGTTCTTGCGCTTCACAAAGTAGTAGAAGCCAAGATACTTGTTGCTCTTCCCTATTGCGTGGACCGTGAAGAAGGTCCAAAAAAGCTCGATGCATGGCGGCACACCCACCCAAATCTCACAAAAGTGGATGAAAGTCGCCACTAGCAAGAAAGAGTGGGGGCCGAGGTGATGAAGCTACAGGCCCTAGAAGTCCAGTAGCATCAGTGGGAATCTTGAAAATGGTGGGTTGAGCCCCACCATGGCATACGACAAGAAGTAGACAATCTCGCCAGGGTTCTCCTTCTTGAATGGGAACATGCTGACGCAGGTCCGGTTGTTGAAGGAGTCACTTGACCACCCCATGTAGGTGTAGACCTTAAACAAGTCTTCATTTTTCTTGATCTTGCTCCGAGGAAGTCCCAACTCCATAGCAGCAAAGTGGAGCAGAGGAGGAAGAAAGGGTGCAAGGGCGGAGAGCTCTAAGCGCAAAGACAGATGAAGGCGTAAAGTGTTCTCTCCCTTTGTGGACTTTCTCCCTTTAGTAAGCCTCCGCAACACTTGGATGGAAACTACCTCTGGACCCGAGTCACAGACGACCTCGTCAATGAAAAGGGGGCCCGGATCCACTTCTCTTAGAAAGTTATACCAGGTGAACTGTTGTCATGATGAGAAGTTGGAAGCCCCATGGTGGCCGCCTAACAGGGCTACAAAGATTACACTGGGAACCGATACGAATTTCGTATTGGGAACCGGCGACCTTCAATTGCATGAGATCCGCACGTCAGGATCCCACATGCCTTGTCAAAAAGGGCTACGTGGCAATGGCATAACTCTTTGTCGTTGCCTCAATCGCCCGAAAAAAGACTTTGAAGCCGCAGCGTGGGAATCTGAGATGGCCCCAACTCTGGTAGAATAACTTCACCTAGAGGGTTTCTCCCAGAGGTGGGCCCGAGGGCCACTATCGATATCCTGGATACTAGGTACCCCCTGATACCGCATTTAAAACCGAGGAGTTCCTATGTCCGAGTTGAATACATCCGAAGGCAACACACGTCTGACAGCACTGGGCCTGCATCCTTCGTTTGGGTAGCTCCGGTGCTACCACGTGTCCTACGGGACCGGACCAACCTCCCTTCACTAAG
This sequence comes from Tuctoria greenei, assembly GCA_036927565.1. Lineage (NCBI taxonomy): Eukaryota > Viridiplantae > Streptophyta > Magnoliopsida > Poales > Poaceae > Tuctoria > Tuctoria greenei. The sequence goes on from JAYESD010000002.1 coordinate 237,366,031, forward strand.
AAGCTCCGGTATTGCCACGCGTCCAGCAACCTCGGACATAACCCCCAGTAGAGGGAAGCTCTAGTGCCGCCACACATCAGATGGCTTCAGACCTACCTCCCCACAAAGGGAAGCTCTAGAGCTGCCACGTGTTGGACCTCCAGACCAAAGTCTGCAATGGGAAGAATACAGGATTTTCGACAGCGCAGACATTCAAGAGGCTATTAAACAACCTTTACAAGACATGATTAACGTGTCATTAATTTAGTATTAATGACACGCGATCATAGGACTATCAAGACAGGTAATGCCACCATTAATGCACGTTATCACACAGTTAATCACAGATTATACATCTAGATCGTGTATATGTGGTTCATTATAGCCGGGGTTGTCGAGCCATGCATGTACTGTAATGGCCAGTCCTTAGCATATAAAAGAGCTGCATCGCAGGTAGAAAGGACCAAGCTCAGATGCACACTAGCAACCTTTGACACTTGCCATACTCAATCAACAACCACCCCGTGGAGTAGAGTATTACGCTCATGCGCCCGAACCACGTAAAAACTCTCGTGTCACCATCTTGTACGTGATCTTACGCGTCCCATCCAAATACAAACCTTCGCGGACTATGCTTTAGTAGTGCTGGGAGAAGTGTCGTTGCTACACTTCGACGGTAATCATAAGTCCTATTTTCTTACATTTGCAAATGAGATGTACTTTTCTGCAATTAGCCATTTCTTATAATTCTTGTTTAAGCTACATGACATACTTTGCCACACTTTCTGAGTACGACATGTGCTCACCCTTGCTATTCCAACATTAATTCAGTAGCAGGTGATAATTTGGAGTATTCAGAGGACTATGAGGAGTACTAGGCGTGCGTGTTACCGTCAAATTAACTTTGGAGATGGAGTCTACTAGTGTTTAGTTTTTCTGATGCAGTTTTATTAGTGCTTGTATTTGAGACTATTTGGATATTCTAATAAGATACTACTTATTATTCGAAACATGGTTATTATCTAAATATCGTTTGTGATGCACTTGTGTATGTGTGTTAAACATGCTGAACACACATATGCGTCACACTTGGTTCGTTCTCAGAACCGGGTGTCACAAATTTGTATCAAAGACTTGTTTGATTGTAGTACGCAAGCCTAGGTAGAATGGACACCACAGATAACTTAGGACTTCTTTCCTTTCAAAATTTCCTTTTTTGCACTATTTTGCATTACACTAACTTTATATTGTGGTAAAATTTGTGCTTTTGTTGCTGCTGCAAAATTTTTACCCGTTTCCCATCTTTTTGATCTATTGCAATCCTCTCGTCTTTTTTTATGATACTGCAATTTCAGCATTGCATTTACACTTCACTCTAATACTCTCATGTTTTCTCCATAGATGCTTCACACTGAAATGATGGCCCGCAAGAAAGCTCGTTTGCCTCCTCTTGGAAGCAAGCTTAGACCTTACAAGGAACCATGGAGAGAACAAATCTAAGAAGAGGAGGAAGTGAGGTCCCCTACAAAGGAGGTTGAGCATGAGCACTCCAACACAACGGATGAAGATCCTGAAGAGGTGGAGTTCTATGATGATGATGAAGATGAAGATGAAGCACATGAGGATTAGGAACCCCAAGAGGATTAACCCGCGGCTCAAGAGGATGTACCTGCAGTCTAGGAAGGTGCACCCATGCCAATTGGAGCTAGAAAAGGAGGATAAGGGTTCTGTTTCCGGTTTGCTCGAGAATTCTGTTGCGATAGGACTGATGGAGAATTTGCAACTATGGAATTAAAGGAGTTCCTTGATCAATATAACATGTACCCAGAGTATTATATTAAGAGGATTTCTCGCTACGGGCATGATGAATGGAAGGCTCAAGTTAAAATTCTCGCTAAGTACGTTGTGATCACCAGACACTTTGTGCCCACATGGAGATCCACCAAGGAGCAAGCTATTGATGACATTGCTTGGGAAGCACTCACCAGGTTGTGTTACTCCTATCGTGAGTAGCTTGGAGGTACTACCTTTGCGCTAAACCCGGGTCACAAGAGTGGTACAAGGGAAACCATAGGACCACAAGAAGGAGCTCAGCCCGGTCCTCATGTTATTTACAGATCTCAGAGGATACTCGTGAATTTGGGAAATTGCTGTGCTGATGCTATGGAAGAGATATGCTACCTCCCCATGAGATTATACATCATGGAAAAGAAAGAGGAGGTACGTGCCACCATGGAGATCAATGGTGTGGCGAGCTCACCAGCACCTACATGGACGGTCAATTCACCTTGGCGTGCGCCTGTGTATGACTCGTTGTCGCTGTCACCTTCACCGTCTCATGGGCCGAACAGCCATGGCTCTCACAATTAAGTCTAGGTCTCTTGTAGAGAACGTTTAGATCATAATAGCTATAGTTGTGTGGTATGCTGAATTTTCTATGGTGATTGCTTGTGAGTGTGTTCTTGGTGCAAGTTATGGAACGCTATGGCGATTTTTCCAAATCCGCACATAGTAGAGAGATATGGGATGCTTCAGCACTTGTCCACATTCTCATATAGGACCTTATTATATAATAAAAGAGTTTCTTAGTTTCATACATCTTGATGGATATGGTTGGGGACGTCTCTATTTATTTCTGAATTCTTCCATCTCGTGCTCTTTTTTCACCAACAGATGCTGAGGGTAACACGTAACCAAAGGAACGCCCGCGGAGATGATGACAATGTTGAGGACCACATGATGCCAGCAATACGGAGCGCCTCATTGCTATCCAAAACCACCTCATGCAGACCATGATGCAAACATTGTAAGAGCTGCAAGCCAACAACAACAACAAAAACCACATGCCTGCGCCACCGCCACCACCGCCACCCCCGCCGCCCCACACCCGGCTGGGAAAGTTTATGAGGATCAGGCTGCCTACTTTTGCTCAAGCCAATGATTCTATGGAAACTGATGATTGGCTGAAATCTGTTGAGAGAAGGTTGCTATTGTTCAACGCAGTGACCAAGAGAAGGTTATTTTTGCACCACACCAACCCTGGTGAGCCGTCACTGATTGGTGGGAAGCTCTTTGAATGCCCATGCTAACAAAGAGAGAATCATTTGGGCTGAATTTAAAGAGAGTTTTTGTTCGCACTATGTACCTGAGGGAGTCATGATACTGAAAAGGCAAGAATTTGAGAACCTCCGGCAGGGAAGGAAGAGTGTGAGTGGGTATCTTAATAAATTCACTCAACTATCAAGGTATGCTCTAGAGGACATCAATACAGACAGCAGAAAGCAATATTTGTTCATGAGGGGTCTGAATAATGAAATTCAAGTTTATTTGCTCAACAGTGACTATGCCAACTTATAGAAGCTTGTTGACAAGGCCATCGTGATTGAGAACAAGGTCCGTGAGATGGAATTAGACGGAAAGAGGAAGATGCTATATCAAGGATAGCCAAAAGTAATAAGTGTTCGCCCTCTCTATGCACCGCCTACCGCACCATACTACAACCCAACTTCTTATGCATACCGCCCAGCTTATTCACCGCTCCCAAATCAGCCACTGCAGCAACGCCTCCCATGCAAGCACCTCTCTTACCCATGCTGCCTGCACCTCTTCCTAACATGGGTGCCTATGCTCAAGATCAGCCTCGCCCTAATTTCGCTGGCACCACTGGTAACAAGACATGCTATACTTGTGGTCAGGTGGGACACTTTGCTAATTAGTGTCCAATGCCAGGCTACGGACAGAAGAACAACGTTCTAAGGAAGAATCATAGGCTGAATGGAGGGCAACTCAAGGCAATTGTGGACCACATAATTTTGCCCATGGCAAGGTGAACTATGTATCTGCAGAAGAAGCCCATCAAGCTGCTGAAGTTGTGATTGGCATGTTCCTTGCAAAATCTAACCCTTCTACTATATTATTAGATTTTGGAGCGTCTCATTAATTCATCTCAACGAAGTGTGTTGCAAAGTATAGTATGCCTATATCCCACATGAAGTATACTATGTTGGTTACTTCTCCTGGAGGAGAGATGAGGACAACTATAGTATGTCCAAAAGTAAGTCCTAATATAATGGGAGTGGATTTCCTAGCCAACATTATAGTTCTGGATTTGCAAGGATTGGACATAATACTCGGAATGGATTGGCTACAGAAGCATAATGGAGTGATCTGGTGTGCCACATGAACAGTGAAGTTGACAAATGACAATGGAGTCATTATAGAATTCAATGCAGTTCAGCCAATAACTGGAAGGCATTGCTAAATTATGTGGAAGGTGTGACATTGGAGGAAATTCTGATTGTCTGTGAATATCCATAGGTGTTTCCAGAAGAATTGCCATGTATGCCACTTGATCATGACATCAAGTTTGTCATTGATTTAATACCTGGAAGTACACCTATAGCTAAAAGTACATATAGGATGTCTGCTAATGAACTAGTGGAGCTCAAGAAACAGATTCAAGAGCATCTAGAAAAAGGTTTTATACACCCGAGTTCATCACCATGGGGGGCCCCAGTTCTCTTCGTAGATAAGAAGGATGGATCCAAAAGGATGTGCGTGGACTATAGATGTCTCAATTAGGTGATGATTAAAAATAAGTATTCATTGCCCTGCATAGAAGATTTGTTTGACCAAATGAAAGGAGCTTGGATATTTTCCAAGATTGATCTTCCATCAGGGTACTTCCAGCTAAAAATCAGACCTACAGACATTCCCAAAATGCACATGCATACTTCATGTATCTCATGAATAATGTCTTCATGGGATATTTGGATCAGTTCGTCGTAGTGTTCATCGATGATATCATGGTATACTCGAAAAGCAAAGAAGAACATGAAAAGCATTTAAGGCTGACATTGCAAAAATTGCGAGAGGACCTGTTGTAAGCCAAGATCAATCAGTGCGCATTCCGGTTGAGGGAGATATCATTTTTAAGCCATACCATCTTTGAAGGAGGAGTACCTGTCAATCCAAAAAAAATAAACGATGTGTAAATGAAGAATCCATCGTAGAATGTGAAGGAAATACAAAGTTTCTTAGAATGGATCGATGTTATTGTCATTTCATCTTGGACTTCTCCAAGATAGCAAAGCCCTTGACCGAACTACTAATGAAGGAGAAACTATTCAAATGGACTGAAGCTTTTCAGGACAACTTTGAGGAGTTAAAGAGGAGATTAACCACCGCACCAGTGCTTACATTACCAGACGTGAGCAAAAGCATTGGTGTATATTGCGATGCATCGAGGCAAGGACTTGGCTGTGTATTAATGCAAGAAGGCCAAGTAGTAGTTGATGCATCAAGACAACTGAAGAGACATGATCTGAATTATCCAATGCATGATCTCAAACTTGCAGCCGTGGCACATGCTTTGAAGATATGGAGGCACTACATTCTTGGTCATAGGTGTGAGATTTACACGGATCACAAGAGTCCAAAATACATATTCACGCAAATGGATCTGAATTTGAGAAAAAAACGATGGCTAGAGCTCATCAAAGACTATGATGTGAGACTTAACTATCACCCAAGGAAGGCCAATGTAGTGCCAGATGCCTTGAGTCCAAAATGAGCAAGCCACCAACTTGGTATTCGGGAGTTGCCATCTGAGCTATGTAAGGAGTTTGAGCGATTGCGCCTTGGATTTGTGAATGAAGTAGGAAGTAAACCCAACCCTGGAACAAGAAATATAAGAAGTTCAGACAACAGATGATGAAATCCATGGAATCAAGGAAAGGATCCAAGAAGGTAGAGAATTTAGATTTGAAGAGGATGACAATGGTATTTATGGATTGGGAAACGAATTCTTGTGCTTAATGTGAAGCATATCCGTGACACAATACTGAAGGAGGCACATGATTCGCCCTATTCCATTCATCCCGGATATATGAAGTTGTACAATGACTTAAAAACTTGCCATTGGTGGGATGACATGAAAAGGGACATAGCTGAATACATTGCCTTATGTTATATACGCCAACGAGTAAAGGCGGAGCATCAGCAACCAGCTGGATTATTGCAACCACTAAAGGTAGCCGAGTGGAAGTGGGAAGAAATTAGTATGGACATCATAGTTGGACTGCCACGTACTCAGTCTGGTTACGACACTATATGGGTCATTGTAGATTACCTAAACAAGTCAGCTCACTTCATTCCTTTCAGGACCACATATACCACATTGAAGCTTGTAGAGCTGTATATTGAGCATATTTTATGCCAACAAGGAGTTCCGAAGAAAATAGTGTCTGACCGGGGTCCTCAATTCACCTCTAGATTTTTGGAAAAACTACGTAAGTCTATGGGTACAAAGTTAAATTTCAGCCCACGTATCATCCACAAAATGATGGACAAATTGAGAGGACGAATCAGATATTAGAGGACATGTTGAGAGCTTGTGCCTTGACTTATGGATGTAGTTGGGACAAGAGTTTGTCGTATGCTTAATTCTTATACAACAATGGCTACCAAGCCAGCATAAAGATGTGACCTTTTGAAGCGTTGTATGGTAGAAGGTGTGGAACACCTCTTTTCTGGAATGAGACGGGAGAAAATAAGGTATTTAGACTCGATATACTACAAGACACTGAGAAGCAAGTAAACATCATACAGGAAAACTTGAACGCTGCTCAATCTCGCCAAAAAAGCTATGTAGACAATAGGTGAAGGGATCTAACCTTCAAAGTTCGGGATCTTGTGTATCTCAAAGTGCCACCTATCTAGGGACTTAAGCGATTGAACGTTAAAGGAAAGTTGGAACCTCGCTACATAGGACCATTCAATATTTTGGATGAACGTGGAGAAGTGGCATATCAATTGGAGATGTTGGCACATCTATCTGATGTTCATGATGTATTTCATATTTCCGAACTCAGGAAGTGCTTATGGGAACCAGAAGAACAAGTATCGATGAATGAATTAGAGCTTGAGGAGGATTTGACTTATGATGAGCAACCTATCAAAATCTTGGAGACAAAGGAGAGAATCACAAGAAGCAACGTGATTCGATGGTGCAAACTACAATGGAAACATTCTAAATCTGAAGCAACTTGGGAGCGGGACGAAGATCACAAGAGAGAATTTATGTATCTTTTTCTACATCCAATCTCGAGGTCTCGATTCATTTTAAGGGAGGTAGGTTTGTAACACCCTCATTTTCATCCATCATGCATTGCATTCATTTACATACATGTCTAATATAATGCAACATAGAAAGGAATAAGATTAAAATGACTTTGAGGCAAAACAACAATTAGAACTGGTTTTGGGTGCGGAATGGTTGGGACCTGAACTCAGACTAGTCCGGTGTATCCGTTTGTTTCGGCTAAATCCAGCTCTCTTCAGAACAACGGACTTGTCCGATATGTGGTACAGACTAGTCTGAATTTGTTTCTGCTCCCTTCCGGACTTATCCGTTAATATTTATAGATTAATCCAATTTTGTTTCCATTTTTGTCCGGACATGTCCGTTACAACTACGGACTAGTCCAATAATTGTTACTGGAACACTTCAAACCTACTCATTGTAAATTAGCAGAGTAATCCGACACAGCACCAGACTTGTCCGATATTTGTCTCTATACCCGAACGGACTTGTAAATTAGGAGGAAGAAGCCCTCACTGCAAGGAAGAAAGAGGAAAGAGGAGAGAAGGAAGAGGGAGGATCAAGCAAGATCGTCATCGCTTCTGCAATCTTCTTCATCGACTCTTTGACATCAATGTTCATCTTCTACTTCTTGTCTCCGATTCGTTGTCAACGGATCTAGACATCAAATTTCATGCATTGCACCTAATCCTAGACCGTCGAAACTTTGCATTCACGGTATTTGCCCTAGATCCAACATTCCACGTCAATTTCGGTCCCACCCTTGATTCAAACCATGCCGTAGTTGGGAAGTTCGAAAAACTCTGGACATAGCGGACTTGTCCTATCCAAAGCAGACTTGTTCAGTCTAGAGCGGACATGTCCGGCCCTAGTGTGGACTAGTCTGGCCTCTAAATTCTGAATTCAAGAAAATTTACTAGTTTTTTCGAAATGACATAAAACTTTCTCAAACATGTAAAACTCAATTGTAATTGGGTAGTAAGCAATTGTAGTAACCTAATAACATGTATTACATCATAATTGCATCTTTCATGCACATCATGGCATATTGGGTACTATATGAGCACTTATTGATTGTAATGCTTGTTCGCATGTTTGTCACGCGGAATAGAATGAAACGCTCTAGAAGGTGCTTATGAGGATCTTCAACATCAGATCTATAAAGCTCTCAATCAATATTAGCCACCGAGCAAGGCAAGTACCCTTGAACTTTTTGATCCTATTTTAAATGTTTTATTTCAAAAATTGCATGCTTGTGTCAAATTGATGGGAAACCCATGAATAGGTGTTTACTAGACATGTATGCTAATCCTTCTCGCTCTGAATATGATTTTAGAGATTCGGTAAGGGTATTTTACACTTTTGCTCCACTTTACTCAATTGGGGTTTGGAATAACCAAATGTCTTAATTATGAATTAGTGAATGTATGAACTCTTTGAATTGTTGATAATGACTATTTTAGCAACATGGAACTTAGGGGATCTAAGCAAGCTTGGTTCATGGAATGGGTTTGATGGTATGGTGGTTTTTCTTGCCTTAGATCTAAGGATCGGTTGATGCGAGAATATGCCAGGACAATAGTGTCACCACAAGGCCACATATGGGTCAGCTTAGCTGGTTAATTAGTGTATTGCCAGTATCACCACAAGATCATATGGAAGGCTCGCGGAACGGGAGTCGGTTGGGTTTGGCGGGACTGCCCTGGGATCCGAACGACACAAGAGGGGGCCCTTGGATGGATGTGCTTAGTTGGAGACATCACCTCGGATGAAACCTCAGTGGGTCCGCGCATGCTTGTAATCACTTTGTAATGGCTATTTTGTGATCTCTTGGTCATATACCAATGGTAGTTGAAAGTGCATCTAGGAATCCCTTGTGAGTTTTGGATGATTTATGACAAGCAAATGAGATCCTAACCACTTTGTTGAGATGAGCACAGGTTTTAATGAGAAAATGAGCAAAGAGCCAAAAAGAAGGGAGAATGAGGAGCAATGTGGAAAAGAGCTTAAGGAACAAGTGTAGTAGATCATTGTGTATGGAGTGTGTTAAGAAAACACTCCCCAAGAGCTCAAACACAAATAAACACACACATTGCACAAATTTATACAGGACCGGACTAGTCTGACTAACACCAGACTAGTCCGTTATCTTTCTGCACAAAATCGGACAAGTCCGATATCACCACGGACTATTCCGATATCTCTCTGACTAGAATCAGACTAGTCCTCCCCAGTGCGGACTAGTCCTCAAAACACTTCACAAGTTGCACAAAATCGGACAAGTCCGATGACACAACGGACTAGTCCGATATCATTCTGATGAAAATCGGACAAGTCTGATATTGTCACAAACTAGTCCGAAAACCCTCTGACCTAAATCGGACAAGTCCTCCAAGTGCAGACTTGTCACCCAATTCACTTAGGGTTTCACTGATCCAGACAAGTCCGATGATTATCGAACTAGTCTGAAGATTTCCATAAGCGAAATCGAACAAGTTCGCTTCCAGCCGGACTAGTCCGATATTTCGGGACACTTAGGGTTTGCTACACACAGAACACCGGACTAGTCCGGTGTCCACCACGGACTAGTCCAATCTTTCTAAACCCTAACGGTCACTTTTATAAACCCCATATAAATAAATGTGCACGGCCCAACTCTTATAATCTCTCGATCCCCTGCGCCTTAACACCTCCCAAGAGCCTCAAAAACACATCTCTCCACGAAATCAAAAGCCACAAAGATCAATCCCTTCAGGATACACTTTGGAACATTGGAGAGACACGATTCATCACTCATTGAGCTCTTGGTTTGATTCCCTAACACACTCCTGTGATTTTCATTGTAATCTTTCGAGTGTGTTCTTGGTGGAGTTCTTGTTGTAATCTAGGGGAGCCCTCAACGTGTGAGAAGGGCCCTTGAATTTGGTTATTTACCCTTTGTGATAAGTGAAGGGGATTGGCCTTCGTGGCGATCCGACGAGGGTAGGGTTGGAGAAGACCCTGTCATTTTGTAGACTCCTCAACGTGGATGTAGATTGCCTCTGTGGGAACCGAACCACGGGATAAATTTCTTGTGTTCTTACTTTGCGCTCATCGTTCTTATACATCATATCAATCTAGGGTTTCAATCAAACTTGCTTACTTTACATTGAAACATTAAATATAAGCTTGACTTGTGGTATACACTAGTTCATAATCTTGTAGCACTTCAATTACAAGTATATTTCCGCTGCATACATCCTAGAATATAATTAATCGATCAAACATGATTAACCTAGTCGGTACACACCGGACTAGTCCGCACTTGACCGGACTAGTCCGATATCTCGAGTTTTGATTTGGTTGTTAAGAGTTGCAGGTTTCGACAAAATTCAAAAAGTCCTATTCACCCCCTCCCCCCTCTAGGCCACATTCATTTGGTATTAGAGCGAGGTTCTTCGAGAAGAAGACTAATCGCTCGAAGAGATCATGTCGGACATGAAGGACGTACACAAGAGCAACAACCAAGGGAAGGCTGATGAAGACAAGAACCAGAAATCTAAAAAGCTCATCGATGCCATTCAAGACTTCGAAGATGACGATGAGGAGACGCTGGAACTCAAGGCGTCCTAAGTAAGAAAACTCTTTCCACGTGAAAGGTGAAAATCAAAGATGGAAAGAGAAAGAAGGGGAGTAGTCACACCGACTACTCCTGATATCCTTTGAACTTTGATCGCCTAAATTCTAACAATAGTCATTATCTATCTATTCCACTTGGAAAAGCCCCACACTTTGATGGCAATGACTACTCAATGTGGAGGCAAAACATGAAAATGCATTTGATCTCTCTCAATCCATGTTTGTGGCACATATTATGCACAGGAATAGATATCCCTGATGTTGATGAGGAGCTCACACCTAGCCAAGAGCAAGTGATCCATCGAAATGCCCAAGCTGTTGTAGTTATCACCTCATCGCTCAGCAGTGATGAGTTTACAAAAGTTGATGGACTCAAGATCGCAATAGAATTATGGGATACGTTGCAAACCGCACATGAAGGTGATCGTCATGTGCGAGAAGCGAAGATCGAGATGATTGAATGCGAGCTAGGAAGGTTCGCAATCGAAGAAGATGAGTCGCCACAAGACATGTACAACCGTTTAAAGACGCTCATCAACAAGGTGCGAGCATACGGAAGCAAGAAGTGGAACGACCACGAGGTATTGAAGCTCATCCTTAGAGCCTTCATGCCTCACAAAATCACCTTGTGCTCGATGATACGAGAAAGCCCCGGGTACAAGAAGATGACTCCGGATGAACTGCATGGAAAAATTATCTACTTTGAGATGATGGAAAAGCAGGCCAAGCACGTTAGGGAGATTGCCGATCTCACCTCGGCAAAGAAGAAAGGGGTTGCTTTGAAGTCCACCCTCAAGCCCTTATCTAAAGAAGCTCGAGAAACTCAACTAGAAGAAGATGGTGATGATGAAAGTAGTGACTTGGATGAAGATGACATAATACTATTCATGAAGAAATTCAAGAAGATGATGAAGAAGAGACAAGGTGCTAAATCAAGTGGAGGAAAGTACAAGGAGAGAACAAAACCAAAATTGAGGCGGACATGCTATAATTGTGGTGAGAATAGCCACTTTATAGTTGATTGCCCATATGAAGAGAACAAGAATTAGACCAAAGAAGCAAATCCACAACCCAAGAAATTCTTCAAGAAGAAGAAACAAGCCGAACAAGCGCATATAGGGAAAGAGTGGGACTCAAATGATAGGTCCTCAACAGAAGAAGAAGAGGAGATGGCTAGCATAGCCATTGAAAAGACATCCAAGAAGTCCACTCTCTTCCCTACACTCGGCGCATGGAAGGGGAACGGCACTTGCCTCATGGCAAAGGAAGCTAAACGCAAGGTAACAACAAGACCCTCTTCCGTGCATTCCTATTCCAATGATAGTGAAATTAATAGTGATAATGAAGATATTCTCATTGGAATAGATAAGAAAGCAGCCACTAAAATGAAATTCTTACTTGATCAACTTGTTGAGAAGGAGAAGTTAATACATCATCAAGAAGACATGATTATCTCCCAAAAGGAGGAATATGTCGAACTTGACAAGCTTCTAGAACTTGAAAAGGAGCGAAGCCAGTCACTAAAGCTTGAATTAGCTTCAAGCAAGGGAGCTTGCTTGGAGTTAAGTGACTCAAATGATACAATCAAGGACGAACTTGCTAACCTAATCAAGGTTAACAAGATCCTTGAAGTGCAAGTTGAGTCACTCAAGCAAGGTGATCCTTCATCCTCTTCAAGTTCACCCTCTCAACCCATTACAATCGAAGTTGCTTCTACTTGTACATGTGGTAAAGTTGACATCAGATTGAAAGACAAGTCAACCTCTAACAAGGACAAGCATTCTTCACAAAATGGCATATTTGACAAGGAGAAGATCAAATATGCACGTAGTGCATACTTGGTCACAAGACCTCCAAATGTAAAATATGGCATTGGTTACTCTTATGGTGAAAAGCAACATGCTAGAAGCCATATGAATAACAAGGAGAGCAATGTCTTTGTAAAGGAAAGACTCTCTTAGACTGGAAAATCCAAAATTAATGAATCCAACACGCATGATCACCGGACTAGTCCTGTTGGGATCCGGACAAGTCCGGTCCTCCAGACAAGTCCGATCTCCCAGACTACTTCTGTGTATAAACAACAACAGTTGCTATTTAGAACATTCGATGCATCTTATGTCTTAATGACAAGTAATTTTGGCAAAATGTATGCTCATTATGTTGGGTCATGCCATGGGAATACCAAGTCTCATGTGTAGGTTCCCAAATCCCTTGTGACTAACCTAAAAGGACCCAAGCAAGCTTGGGTACCTAAAACCAAGGCATAATTTGCTTTTGCACGCCTATTCCTCCTGTGGATCAAAATGGGTGCTAGAAAGTGGCTGCACCAACCATATGACCGGAGAAAGAAGGATGTTCGTTGAGTATGAATCAAATGAGGATCCAAGCGGGGGCATCTATTTTGGAGACAATAGTCAAGGAAAGGTGCTCGGTACCGGTAAAATTTCCATATCACCACAACACACTCTTTCTCATGTATTACATGTTGATTTCTTAGATTATAACGTGCCGTCCATATCTAAATTATGGGACAAAGGTTATAATTGCTTGTTCACTAACTAGGGTGTGACCGTCTCTAGGAGGAGTGATGGTTCCATTGCCTTCAAGGGTATGTTAAAGGAAAAGCTTTATCTTGTTGACTTCAACAAGGATAAAGCCGAACTTGAGACATGCCTGATTGCAAAGACCAACATGGGTTGGTTGTGGCATAGACGGCTAACGCATGTTGGTATGAGGAATCTTCAAAAACTCCTCAAGGGAGATCACATCCGAGGTTTGAAGGATGTTGTTTTTGAGAAAGACAAGCCTTGTAGCGCATGCCAAGCCGGGAAGCAAGTTGGAGCACCCCATCCCGCGAAGAACGTCATGACTACAACAAGACCGCTCGAGCTACTTCGCATGGACTTATTTGGTCCAATTGCCCACATAAGCATCGGCGATAACAAATATGGTTTAGTAGTTGTTGATGATTTTCTCACTTCACTTGGGTTTTCTTTTTACATGATAAGTCAGAAACACAAGGTTTACTCAAGAAGTTCTTCAAGCGAGCTCAAAATGAATTCTCATTGACAATCAAGAACATTCGAAGCGACAACGGCACGGAGATCAAGAACACACAAGTGGAGGAGTACCTAGATGAAGAAGGCATAAAGCACTAGTTTTCAACTCCTTACTCCCCTCAACAAAGCGGAGTTGCCGAAAGAAAGAACCGAATCCTCAAAGAGATGGCGAGAACAATGCTCGATGAGTACAAGACCTCGAATCGATTTTGGGAGGAAGCGATCAACACCGCTTGCCACACCATAAATCGACTTTATCTTCATCGACTACTCAAGAAGACATCCTATGAGCTACTCACCGGTAACAAGCCTAATATTTCATATTTTCGAGTCCTCGGTTCGAAATGCTATATTTTGAACAAGAAGCCTAGGACTTCAAAGTTCGCTTCGAAGTCCGATGAAGGTTTCTTGCTTGGTTATGATTCAAACACTTATGCCTATCGTGTCTACATCAAGACCTCCGGACTTGTTGAAGTAGCATGTGACATAGTATTCGATGAAACTAATGGCTCCCAAAAGAAGCAAGTTGATCCATGTGTGCTAGATAAATAAGAAGATCCTTGTAAAGCAATGAAAAGAATGGTGTTGGGCGAAGTTTGACCACAAGAGCCACCTCTCCATATGCATGAGGAAAACGAACCACAACAGGAGACCAATGATCAAGTAGGAGCTTCCATACAAGATCAACCTCAAGAAAGTGAAGATGATCAACAAGTCAATGAGGGCAACCATTTAGGGGGAGACGAAGATGATCATGAAGATTCAAGACAGCAAGTACCACACCCAAGAGTACACCAATGTGTCCAAAGGGATCACCCAATCGACAACATCATCGGTGACACCCAAAAGGGAGTAACTACTAGATCTCGCATAGCTAATTTTTGTGAGCATTACTCGTTTGTGTCCTTTTTCGAACCATGCAGGGTTGAGGATGCATTGAAGGATCCGGATTGGGTAGTGGCCATGCAAGAAGAACTCAACAATTTGAAAAGAAACGAGGTGTGGGAACTTGTCGAAAGACCCAAATCCAACGTCGTGGGCACCAAATGGGTCTTCCACAACAAACAAGACGAACATGGGGTGGTTACAAGGAACAAGGCACGACTTGTAGCCAAGGGTATTCACAAGTCCAAGGTTTGGATTTCGATGAGACCTTTCCTCCCATAGCTATACTTGAGTCTATTAGAATATTACTTGCATATGCTACTCATCATGATTTCAAGCTCTATCAAATGGATGTGAAAAGCGCCTTCCTCAACGGACCAATCAAGGACGAGGTGTATGTGGAGCAACCCCCCGGGTTTGAAGATGAAGAGTTCCCCGACCACGTATTTAAATTGTGTAAGGCTCTCTACAGCCTCAAACAAGCTCCTAGAGCTTGGTATGAGTGTCTTAGAGATTTCTTAATCGAAATGGCTTTAGGATCGGTAAAGTAGATTATACATTGGTTACAAATAACTTTGACAATGATCTCTTTGTTTGTCAAATCTATGTTGATGATATAATCTTTGGTTCAACTAACAAATCTTTTTGTTAGGAATTTAGTAAAATTATGACAGATAGATTTGAGATGTCTATGATGGGAGAGCTAAAGTACTTCTTGGGATTCCAAGTGAAGCAACAAAAGGAAGGGATGTTCATAAGACAAACTAAGTACACTAGAGACATACTCAAGAAGTTTGGAATGGACAAGGCGAGGCCCATAAAGACTCCCATGGCAACGAACGGCCACTTGGATCTCAATGAAGATGGACCTAGCGTCGACCAAAAGGTATACCGCTCCATGATTGGATCTTTACTCTACTTATGTGCATCTAGGCCAGGCATTATGTTGAGTGTATGTTTGTGTGCAAGATTTCAAGCCAATCCTAAGGAGTGTCACTTGACAGTCCTAAAAAGAGTCTTGAGATATTTAGTTCATACACCCAACCTTGGCCTTTGGTATCCAAAAGGCTCCAAATTCAATCTCATTGGTTACTCTGATGCAGATTATGTTGGATGCAAAGTAGATAGAAAAAGTACCTCTGGTACATGCCAATTCCTAGGTAGATGCCTAGTTTCTTGGTCCTCCAAGAAACAAAACTCCATTGCCCTATCCACAGCCGAAGCAGAGTATGTTGCAGCCGGGAGTTGTTGTGCACAAATCCTTTGGATGCGACAAACTCTAAGGGATTACGGTTACGATATGAACCGTATTCCACTCTTTTGTGATAATGAGAGTGCCATTAAAATTGCCCATAATCCAGTTAAGCACTCTAGAACCAAACACATAGACGTCCGACATCGCTTATTGAGAGACCACTCCATGAAAGTAGATATAGCCATCTCCCACGTCAACACCGAAAAAGCAATTAGCCGACATATTCACCAAGCCACTTGATGAAAAATGCTTTTACGAGCTTCGAAATGAACTAAATATCCTTAATGCTCGGAACGTGGCTAGAAAATTTGCATACCTATATAATTTCTTCGAAATATGTTGATTGGATTGTGAAAATCATCTCTCTCAATTATTCTCCTAAAAACTATGTCAATTACTAGATCTTGGTGAATTATGATCATTGCTTGATTGTTGTATGCTTACTGATCATATCCATCTAGATTATTTGATTTGATTTGCCTTCCTATTTTCTAAATATGTACCTTCGAATATATACGAATGGACTAAGGAGTTCTTCCCTGGTGACCACGGACTAGTCCGTGGTTACCCGGACTAGTCCGCCCATGCAGACTAGTCCGCAGAGCGCCGGTTAGGCCGGACTAGTCTGGCAGACCACGGATTAGTCTGATATAGCCTCTGGAAGAGTTCGGACTAGTCCGATCATTTTCGGACTTGTTCGATTTTTCGTGTCAATAATCCTAGCCGCCGCCAAACCCTAATTTCCTCAACCCCCACACTTGCCTCAAGCTTTCTCTCTCCATGCTCGAGCTCCCCAAGGCGATTTGGCGACTCCTCCATCAAAAAGCTCCAAGTTTGGGTGGAAATCAAGCTCCTTTGCTTATGGATTGAAGTCCACAAACTTGTTCGCTCTTCAACACCCTCCTCTCCGAGTTTCAAGCGATTTTTCGATAATTTTCCCCCAAACCCTAGAAATCTCCATTTTCTTCATTGTTAATTGAATAGCCTAGCTTCCTTCACCTGATACTAGTGTCCTTGATGTATCACATTGTTGTTAGGCTAGTTTTGCATTAAGCAACTCCATTTGTCTCATAGTTAGGGTTCTTGAGGATGAATACCGGACTAGTCCGGTCCATGCACGGACATGTCCGGTCAACTGGACTAGTCCGTGGCTGTACACCGGACTTGTCCAATTTTTCTGAGCTCAAACCTAACCTTTTATTTCCTCAATGCAATTCCTTGTTATCCTTTCTCATCCATACCTTGTACAATCCATTCTCAGGGCATGTCGAACTCTCACGACGAAGTTTCCGACTTCGAAGCCGAGATGGACCAAGAAGCCTCGCTTCGGTCCTCGAAGGATTAAAGCAAGAAGCGCCCCTCCGAGCCAGCCCCCTCTGCTCCTCAGTCTCAAAAGAGGGTGGCTCAATGTAAGGTGCCTGCTTCCAGGGCTTCTGCTGGTGGCGGCCCTAGCTCGGCAAGTGTCCGCCAAGCCAAGGGCAAAGGCAAAGGGATCGCAATGGGCCCAATTGGCCCTCTAAAGATGTCAGCTCCGAAGCAAGGGGCTCGGTATCCTACAGAGGAAAGGTTCAATGGGAAGGGCAGTGACTCAGCGGCTAAGTTCTGAAATGTTGATTGCTACAGTCGTCCGAAGCACGCTGCCGATGGAGGATTTTGGAGCAATTTTCATGCAGATTTCTACAAGTTTGTATACCTCCCAATGAAGACACCTGTAGAGCGCGTCCAATGGATCGATTGGGCGCATTTTAAGAAGAAGGGCTGCTCACCGTTTGTTAAAGTGGTGAAGGCAGTCGAGAGGCATGGCCTGAAGGATGTCTTTGCCTTCAGGAACAATTGGAATGATGAGGTCATCGAGCAGTTCATTGCGACTTGCCATTTCTCAAGTGACAAGGAAGAGAGTGTGACTTGGATGACTCACGGATCCAAGTACAGTATAATTTATGAAGAATTTGCAAGACTGCTCCACCTTGACACCTCAAGCCATGACAACTTGATCATCCACAATGTAGGTGTCATTGAGAAGGACAAAATGAAGTTCCTCTATGAGCCAAACTCCATGTTCAACCCCCCTTCTACAAAGAACATGAAGCCTTTCTTTGTGGTCTTGAACAGAGTCATGAGGAAGGCAATTGCCCCAAGGATGGGGATGCTGGGAGTGTGCAGGTCTATCTCCGAACCATGATGAAGGTCATAAGCAAGGATCGCAAGTTTGATGTGTGTGACTATATCTGGAACGATATGGTCAACATCTTTTGCATACCCAACAGGTCATGTGGCTATGCTCCTTATCTGATGTTCATGATTGAGAAGGTCACTGGCATCGAATTCGTCAAAGATGTGGAGCACCTTCCCTTGAGGCCCTAGATACCTCAAAAGCCAAGCGTACAAGCGGCTCCATCTCTGGCCTCCACCCCTGAGGCTCCAGCGAGAGCCAGTACCGGTGCTAGAGCTGCCCCTGCCATTAGGGCAGCTCCTCAAAAGGGATCTACAAGTGGCATCTTCAAGTACCTGGCTGCTATCTTTGCCTCGTGCAGAAAGGCCGAGGTGAAGGCCCACAAGCTTAACAAGAGAAGAAATGAAGACATGAAGTATGTCAAGGAAAATGTGAAGCAAATTTGTCAAAAATTGGAGATCATACCCATTGGATCTCTAGTAATCTCTAAAGTTTCTGATTCTGGCTACACTGAGCTCGGTCCCTTGACTCCCTCCGAGCTTGCCTATTTTGGCATTGGGGGCTCGAGTGGCTCCGTTCCTCCTCCTCCTCCTCATCAGTCCGAAGATGAAGATGAAGACAATGAGAGGACCGACAGCGAGGCTTGAAGACTTTAGGTCCCCCCTCTCCTTCTTTTTGGTGTCTCGATGCCAAAGGGGGAGAGATTGAGGGAGAGTCTTAGGTCATAGGTATTAGCTGTAGGATGCGAGGAGAGCTTCTTTTATGCTTTTTGTCTATTTCGTGGGTTGTAAAATTTTTAATATGCTCTTATGATTCTTATGGTCATGTGATGCAATGTTTTGAACTACTTGTGAAGTAATTGATGAAATCTGTGATTTTGCTCCTAGAATGACATATATGCTTTTTGTTGGTGTGTTACTGTCAATTATGTCATTCTCATTGTTTCAATGCACTTAGTTATGCATCCCACCATAAAGAATGCACATATGGATCATATTTTCATTGCTTAATGTGTCTTAAACTCATATGTGCATACTTTATGAAAATCTCAACTTTTTATCATATTTTGTGAAATCTCAATTGGTTGTCATCAATCAACAAAAAGTGGGAGATTGAAAGTGCATCTAGGAATCCCTTGTGGGTTTTGGATGATTTATGACAAGCAAATGAAATCCTAACCACTTTGTTGAGATGAGCACAGGTTTTAATGAGAAAATGAGCATAGAGCCAAAAAGAAGGGAGAATGAGGAGCAATGTGGAAAAGAGCTTAAGAAACAAGTGTAGTAGATCACTGTGTATGGAGTGTGTTAAGAAAACACTCCCCAAGAGCTTAAACACAAATAAACACACACATTGCACAAGTTTATACAGGACCGGACTAGTTCGATTGACACCGGACTAGTTTGATATCTTTCTGCACAAAATCGGACAAGTCCGATATCACCACAGACTAGTCCGATATCTCTCTGAATAGAATCGGACCAGTCCTCCCCAGTGCGGACTAGTCCTCAAAACACTTCACAAGTTGCTCAAAATCGGACAAGACCGATCACACAACAGACTAGTCTAATATCATTCTGATGAAAATTGGACAAGTCCGATATTGGCACTGGACTAGTCCGAAAACCCTCTGACCTAAATCGGACAAGTTCTCCAAGTGCGGACTTGTCACCCAATTCACTTAGGGTTTCACTGATCCGGACAAGTCCAATGATTATCGGACTAGTCCGAAGATATCCAGAAGCGAAATCGGACAAGTCCGCTTCCAGCCGGACTAGTTCGATATTTCGGGACACTTAGGGTTTTCTACACACAGCACACTGGACTAGTCCGGTGTCCACCACGGACTAGTCCGATCTTTCTAAACCCTAACGGTCACTTTTAGAAACCCCATATAAATAGATGTGCACGACCCAACTGTTATAATCTCTCGACCCCCTGCGCCGTCACACCTCCCAAGAGCCTCAAAAACACATCTCTCTACGAAATCAAAAGCCACAAAGATCAATCCCTTGACAATACACTTTGGAACATTGGAGAGACACGATTCATCACTCATTGAGCTCTTGGTTTGATTCCCTAACACACTCATGTGATTTTCATTGTAATCTTTCGAGTGTGTTCTTGGTGTAGTTCTTGTTGTAATCTAGGGGAGCCCTCAACGTGTGAGAAGGCCCCTTGAATTTGGTTATTTACCCTTTGTAATAAGTGAAGAGGATTGGCCTTCATGGCGATCCGACGAAGGTAGGTTTGGAGAAGACCCGGTCCTTTTGTGGACTCCTCAACGTGGATGTAGGTTGCCTCTATGGGAACTGAACAACGAGATAAATTGTCTATGTTCTTACTTTGCGCTCATCGTTCTTATACATCATATCAATTTAGGGTTTCAATCAATCTTGCTTACTCTATTTAATCATTAAATATAAGATTGAATTGTGGTATACCCTAGTTCATAATCTTGTAGCACTTCAATTACAAGTATATTTCCGCTGCATACATCCTAGAATCTAATTAATCGATCAAACTTGATTAACCTAGTCGGTACACATCGGACTAGTCCGCACTTGACTGGACTAGTCTGATATCTCAAGTTTTGATTTGGTTGTTAAGTGTTGCAGGTTCAGACAAAATTCAAAAGGCCTATTCACCCCCCCCCCCACCTGTAGGCCACATTTAGTAGTGTATTTGCCATAAAGGAGGTTTTCTTTAGTCGCTGACGGGTGAAGAAATCATGAACCTGTGGGTAAAGTGGTACAAGCTGTGCAGAGTGTAAAACTATCATGATAGTCGTGCTTCTGGTTAAGAGCACATGGATGACCTACATGATTAGCATAGAATTTGGAATTGGAATATGGGTTTGGTTATGTTATATGAGCATGGATGGTTATGAAGGTATGAAATTGGCATTTTGTTATGGATACATTATGGGTGAGTATGATTATTTAAGTTGAGTTGATGTTATTGGACATGGTATTATTGGTATTTGGATTATTATGGGAAATGATCTCACATAGTAATCATAAGTTTCATTTTATTACTTTTGCAAACGAAATGTACTTCTCTAGAATTAGCCATTTATTATCATTCTTGTTTACGCTACATGTCATAATTTCCCACACTTGCTGAGTACGACATGTTCTCACCCTTGCTATTCCCACATTAATTCAGTAACAGGCGATAATTTGGAGTATCCGGATGACTATGAGGAGTACTAGGCATGCATGTTACTGTCAAATTTCGTGTGAAGATGGAGTCTACTAGTGCTTATTTTTTATGCTACAATGTTATTAGAGCTTGTATTTGAGACTATTTGGATATTGTAATACGGTACTATTTATTATTCAAAACATAGTGATTATCTGAATATCATTTGTGATTCACTTGTGTATGTGTTTTAAACATCCTGGACACACATGTGTCACACATGGTTCATTCTCGGAACCGGGTGTCATATAGGGGCTCAGTTTTTTATCAGTGACCCATGGTGAAGTGGGAAAGCTCACTATTGGTGTTTTTGGCGTTGGCGGGGCTAGAAGGAGTTGGTTGAAAATGGTGAAACTCAGAGAGAGAGAGAGAGAGAGCAGTGAGGTGAGAAGGATGAGCTAGCTTAGAAGAGGATAGCGACGGAGAAATAGGGAAGGCAGCGGATATTTTTGTTGAAGTGGAGAGAGGGAAAATAATTATGGAAATAAAAGCAAATGAAAAAAAAAACAAAACAGAAGGGAACAAAAAAGGAAAAAAATAAATATAACTTAAACTAGAAAAGAAAATAAAAGGAAAAGAAGAGCGAAGAAACTAGAATACAATCTGAGTTATGGTGCAATCGTGCAATCAGTTATTCTAATCCATTAGATTTGCATCCTATGGTTGCATTTTTTTTAATTAACCCCCTCCACATGATGCACTTAGATGGAGGGGGTTATGTAAAAAAAGATACAACAACTCTAGGATGCATATCTAATAAATAAGGATGGTTGATTGCACAATTGAAAAAAAAAATATAGATTGCATTCTAATCGTTTCTGAATGTGGCCTAGAGTGGGATGAATAGGCTTTGAAAGTTTCTTGCACACTAAATCAAAATCGTTAAATACCTGAGGGACCGGACATGTCCAGTTTGATTGCGGACTAGTCCAGCGTGCCGATGTGTTGTTAGCTAATCAAGTGTTGGTGCAGAAATTGTCAATGTTATAGAAGCGAAATTTGAACAACTATTCAGAATTCTTGATTGAACAATTAGTATTGCAAAATTGCATGTGGAATACAATGTCAATTCAGATTACAAGTTTGATCAACCTAATGCTCTAAAAATGATAATTGCAAAAGTAAAGAGATGAGCACACAGGATACGGATTTTTACCGAGGTTTGATCTCACCAAAGAGAGCTACATCCTCGTTGAGGAGGCCCATAAAGAGTCGGTTCTCTTAAAATCATTTTTCGCTCGCCAAGTCACCACACAAGGCTTACTTGATTCCACTATCACGGGTTATCACTGAGTTGGTGAGGCAACCTCACACGTTGAGGGCTCCCACAAAAATTACAGTAGAAAAAGTGATCTAATACACTCGAAAAGATTACAAGTAATGAAAGAGTGTAAAGAGATCAAACCCCAAGATCTCAATGACGCGTAGACAATGATCTCCCAATCCCAAATCTGAATACTCAAAGAATTTCACTTTTGAGGACCTTAGATGTGTGGGGAGATGTGTTTTGTGCTTTTGGGACGAGTGGTGGCGCTAGGGTTCCAGTTCTTGACAGTGGAATACGATAGTTTGCGGGGTCATGGATCTCCTATTTATCATGTTTTCAATATTATTACCGTTAGGGGTCCCGACGGCCGAACTAGTCCGCTCTGGGGACTGGACTTGTCAGGTGCGCTGATTAAAATCCACGTAGAATGTTAAGCACACTAAAAACCCTAATTTTTCTGAGGTATACTGGACTAGTCCCTGGGAGTACGAACATGTTCGGTGCCCGGTGTATTGGAACATCAGAAAGTTTCTCGGACTAGTCCAGTCTATGATGGACTTGTCCGGTGCATAGTGTTTGGAAACATCAGAGAGTTTCTTGGACTAGTCAGATCCATGAGCGGACTTGTCCGGTGCACAGTGTTATGAAACATCAAAAAAGTTTAACGGACTAGTCCGGTCCATGAACGGACTAGTCCGTGCACTGTGAAGTAAGACTACAAAAAGTTGAACGGACTAGTGCAGTGCTCAGTGAATTGTTAAGATTGATTTTAAGACCTTACCCCTACGCAAAAACTTGAGCTCTTGGGATGTGTCTCTCACACACATGGTATACAACTAAGTCTACTTTGCGCCTCATTCATCAATTGGTCTTTTCTTTTTCTTCATCACTTCATTTTTCAGTTTTTGAGTGCACCAAACTATCTGTTCTGAGTTGACCTGCATTCATCTCAATAAGTTCATTAGGATCTCATTCGTTTATCTTCAATCGTTCAAAACCTACAATGGAATGCCTAGATGCACTTTTAGTTGCCAAAGAAGAGAGGAACGGGAAAAATATGTGGAAAAGAAAAGAGGAAAAAAGAAAATAAAAAGGATCAAGTAAAATATTAAAAAATAGGTACTAGTAGATATATAGTATGTTTATGGAGTATGACTAGTGCGGTGGGATGTACTAAAAAATAGAGAATCATTTGGAGTGTACGGAAAAGGGGTGGGAATATTCGTTCGGATTAGTTTTTAGTACATAAGAATAGATAGCTTTATACTTGTGGCACTGGAGGACTGTAAAAGGGCCACTATGCTATTCATAGCGGCTGTGGCTGTAGCGGCCCTTCGCAGCTGACACATTTAGCGTGCTTGCGAAGATCTTGGTGCTATAGGCACACTTCATTCCACCGATGCACTGTAGACCCGCTAGAAGCACTACAGGAAACGCGATCATTTGCGACGGCTGGATTTATTTGCGACGGCCAGCCGTCGCAAATAGATTAAATTGTGACGACCCGCCTTTGGCCGTCGCAAATAACACGGCCGTCGCAAATAAGAGTTTATTTGCGACGGTCAACCCTAGAGCCATCGCAAATAACTGAGCCGTCACAAATAAACACTTATTTGCGACGGCAGTCGGACTGGCCGTCGCAAATAGGCTTTAATTGCAACGGCCGCATGTCAAGGCCGTCGCAATTACGTCGGCCGTTGCAAATTAGGGCTAATATTGGGACCCTCCGGCCCCGACTCTTCATTCACTTCACTCCACCGCCGCCGCCTGCCGCGCCCCCCGCCGCCCTGCCGCGCCCCCGCTGGCCCATAGCCGCGCCGCCGGCTCCGCCGCCGGCCCGCCGCGCCCCAGCCGCCCCCGGCCCCGCCGCCCCTGCGCCCCCGCCGCCGGCCCTCCCCCGGCTCCAGGTGCGCCTCTGCGCCCCAGCCGCCGCCCAGCCCCGCCGCCCCTGCGCTGCCGCTGTCGGCCTGCCCACGGCCCTGCGGCGCCCTGTGCCCTCGCCGTCGTGCCTGCCGACGCTACCGACCGCCCCGGACGCGACGTCCGACGCCACCAATCTCCTCCGGCGCCGCCGGGCTCCTTCGACACCTCCCCACCGGACTCCCCTGATGCCGACATACGTATGATCATTTTCTTTCTTCTCCATTGCTAGTTCATTGGTTGCCGTAGAGAGTAATTTGTTCGTATAAAGCGTGAGCGTTACTGTGCATATCCTAAATATAAATGAGACAATAGAGCAGAGGTGCTACAAGGATCCTGAAGGTGTTGAGCAAGCGAGCTTTGAAGGGTTTTGAGATGCTGAAGGTTCTGTAGGAGCTGTGATAGTTGTCTGCGTAATTAATTATGTCGTCCAATGGAACGAGTTTGCTGCTGAACGTTGGCTCTTGGGTCGGCTCTTGGGTCGTGTTTGGGATGGGAGGGTTTCATCATAAAGCTTGTTTCATATTAACTGCCCACTTCTTGAACATGTGATTCTGGAGATAAAGCTTGTTTCGTTGTAGATGTGCCCAAGGATAGCAAGTTTGTGACAACTGTTGAAAGCATGCCCTCTCATAAAAAATGTCGAGGGGAAGAGCAGGCACGGGAAAGATAACCACTTGCGTTTAGCTAAACGCATGGTAAGTGTGTGTAACTTATATTTATATATTCATAATATATTGTTCGTACTAACACGTATTGACAGGAGCGCGAGACGGGGGTGCCGCCGACCCCTGCTGAGATCTGGAAGAGAGGTCACAGGGACCCTACAAAGCCGATGGGGTGCAGTCAGGCTGCAGCCGAGCGATTGGTAAGTTTAGAAATCATTCATATTAAATATAACTATATAGATTGTTGAACTTACACGGTTTTCTTGTTTTGCAGGCTAAGTACGGGGAGGAGGCTAGGAAGATACACGGCGAGGATTTCGATTGGGAACGTCAACCAATCGATCCTCAAGCCGCGTATGCAAGCGGTGGTGGAAAAGCACACGTAAGGTGAGTTTACAAGTCATTTTATCATTTTCAATTCAAAGTATTCAAGATATTTCAATTTCATATTACTGACTCTCTTTTTTATAGGCTCGCCATATTCGACGGAGTCGTCGACTCGAGGGCGAGGAGACATGCGAGAGGCAGCTCCACGCAGGCTTCTTCGGTGGGCACGACTAGTCGTCGCGCCTCGCAGAGGGACATTGAGATGCAGTCCCTCTTCAGACGACAGGAGGAGTCGGAACGCTAAAGGATCGCTATGGAGGCCACGATACAAACCCAGGCAGCAGCGTTGGCGCAGATGCGGGAAGCAATGGAGGTAACAAAATAAAAACTAAAGTTCTCATTAATTCAGCGTAAATGACTTACTAATAGATAGCATTTAATGTTTGCAATGACAGACCATGGCTCGGGCGCAAGGTCTTGGGATCCAGCTACCGGTACTACCACCGGTGCTTCCAGGCGATCCTTCTTCTGCGGGTCAGGTAATTTTCTATGTAATCCTTCTTCTTCAGCGTAAAAAGATTGAGATAGAAGAAAAGGATCGAGATAGAAGAAAGAGAGGGAGAAGAAAGAGTGAAAGATAGTTAGATAGAGTAGGAGGGGAATCAAAAGAGAGTAAGATGTAGATGGAGATAGAGAGAGGGGAAGATAGAGGGAGGGAGATGTAGATGGAGATAGAGGGAGGAAGATAGATGAAAAAGGATAGCAATAGAGAGATAGAGTGAGAAAGAAAGATAGAGTAAGAGACAAAGAGAGAAATGAAAAGATAGAGGAAGAGAGTGGGATCTAGATGAAGATAGAGGGAGAGGAAGGGAGGGAGAGAGATGTTGATGCATTTATATTCTAACTCTAAGTTTCGTTAATTGCAGGGATCTGCGGCGGCTGCACAAACGCCGTCGCCGTCGCTACCGCCGCCTGGAATGAGGCGCGACGACGACTTCGACTTCGGAGGTGGCTCCGGAGGTGGATACGGAGGTCAGACGGGCGAGTGAGCCCATGTTCAGTTTGTTGATGTTGATGTGATGTTTGGACGATGTGTGTGATATGTTTTGAAACTGTTGTGATGAATTTTGTCTGTTCTGAGATTCTGGCCATCGGTTAGTATTTTCTGTTTCTAAAAAAAATAAAAAACCTTATTTGCGATGACTTTTTATACAGTACCGTCGCAAATAAGGTTCCAGACCGTCGCAATTAAGCCACTGCTATTTGCGACGGCCAGGCTGTCGCAAATAAGCATTAATTGCGATGGCCAAGCCGTCGCAAATAGAGGCGTGGGTGCCGAAGGAGGACACGTGGGTCCTGCCGGATTAAGTTATTTGCGACGGCTAGGCCGTCGTAAATTGGGGCACTTAATTGCGACGACCTGGCTGTCACAAATAAGCTTTAATTGCGACAGCCTGGCCGTCGCAAATATTGTTGCGGGGCCCACCGGCCTGCGGCAATAACTTGCGACGGCCGCCGCTAGCCGTCACAATTAAGCTTATTTGCGACGGTGGCCGTCGCAAATAAGCTTAATTGCGACGGTGGCCGTCGCAAATAAGCTTAATTACGACGACTTATTTGCGACGGCCAGAAACCGTCGCAAATAAGGAAAGCCGTCGCAAATCACTTATTTGCGACGACATTTGGCTTATTTGCGACGGCCCTGGCCGTCGTAAATCGTCCGGTTTCCTGTAGTGAAGAGACAGAAATGAAGAGAGAAAGAAGAAATGGAAGAAAAAGTGGTTATTTGATATGATATAAAATAATTGATCGTTGATATATAGATCCGATTTAGATGTGTACGAGTGCAAAAAAATAAAACTATAAAACTAGGAATCTTTTGAAAGTCATTATAAAATGCTAAGAATATTCTTTTTTGGTTGATATAGAGGTGAATCAGTGCAATTAGTCAGTCGTTAACCATAGCTGTGTGGCTTTTCAGCATAGCCAGCCATCCATCATTCTCAAGCTATCGTGTCTCCATCCCATCCATATGAGCCAGTCAACCAAAGCAAGGATAATCGGACGTCGCTCTCTAGTATGACCCGGCCTGCATGGCGCCTCCTTGGAATGTTATCTTCACGCTTCACGGATAAAAGCATCTCTGGATGAGCACTTCCTTGCATGGGCAGAACAACTCAAGGTTCAATCATTAATTGCGCACTAAGGATCTGGTTGCTGATGTGTAAATTGTTATCTTTTCTTACCCTCTTTGGTTTAGTGTTACCTCATCTCGAGCTAGTACTGACTCACTATTGTAAGCTGATCTGTAACTTTATATTTTTCTAGTAATTAATTTTATAATAGTAGTGGGACCATGCCCCACTGCTCTTTCGTTTCAAAAAAAGAAGTTGTGCCGGAGCCGACTGGTGGAAGCGGATGTCCGCGTAGTGAGGTGGGACGTCAGCGGTGTCGCTGTGCTACCACAACTCTCCTCTGTTCCGAGGTTATATTTTTTTTCCGTGTCACCATGCGTATTGGGCCATCATGCCAACACGAAAGAGGAATAAGAGCCGTGATGGTCAATTTTTTTATTTTAACATGATTTTTTTATTATTTAATACTAATAGCCTCTGATTTTTTTTTTGCAAAACTAGCCACCCTGTCGTCCACACTGTGGACGGCAGGAACACGTAGCAGGGGAGCCGTCCACACCGTGGAGGGCTAGACCAGGTTGCAATCGCGTCATCCTGTCGTCCACAACATGGATGGCAGAGTCCCAACCCTCTCTGCGGCATTTTCCCTTTTCTATTCAGTTTTTGACATCAACTTAAAAATAGTTAGGGGAAAATTTTGAAATGTTTTTACAGAAGTAAATGTAGTACACATTATTGTTATTTCATTTCATGAGTTATATAAACTTTTGATGTAACGGGTGAATTTTTATATTCTTTTGAGTAGTGCACTACGATCACATAGTTGAATTTCAGTAATTTTGCCTCTATTGTATTCAAATTTTCACAGTTATTTAAAAATACTTTGGAACATATTTTGAAGATGATGTTATGAAAGTTAATGTAATGTACATTGTTATGATTCATGCAATAAGTTACACAGACTTTCGGTATATAGAATGAATTATTATGTCCTTTTGAAATATGAAATGCGAACATAATACGAAAGTGGCAGAAATAGATGCATTTCATTAAAAAACTCGTTGATTGCAGACATTACGAAGTTCACAAATATGTGTATGTTCTGTGCCCATCTACTACTATGATACATATGGCAGACAACACATATTTATGAACAAAAAATTAAAAGTGCTGATAGAAATGGTCTGTGTATGAAGCACTAAATAATACCTAACTTACGTACACCAACTTACGCCTTACACACCTTAGTTAAAATTAAAGCCGAGCATATTTTATGTACAGTCTACCGAGTGCAACGGGGATATTTTCTTTTTCGAAATGCATCCCGTCCGGCTTCCCTTACGCGACGTGCTCTCTCGCGCATGCTCTCCCTCGTGATGGTGGGTGCTTAGGAGGCAGCATGGGTTTATTTCATCGGGCTCAGATTGATGGGCCTTTTTGGGGTTTACAAGGGTGTTGGACCGAACTGGAGCTTCATATCCTTTTCTTAGGAGAGTAAGTAGCTACTCACTATATGTACACCTTGTTCATTATGTAACACGTCTATGTTATCCTTATAATGGAACGCCGATCTGATATTTGTTTTCAAAAAAAGTAATAACATTTTTTGTGTTGTGTGCTACATGTCATTCAAGTTGATAAGTATATTTTGCAGTTACGTACTACCTCTTTACAACATCCAGATTATATTTTTCTGGCATTCGTCCTTTGTATATTTCTCCTCTTCAGTATACCACGCGCATTTGCTAATATAGGACAATAAAGTTTCATATTAAATGATTTCTTTCGAAAGACACCGGTCGTCTGGTTTTCATTATGTAAGAGGATCAGAGTAGAAATGTGTTTAGGCACATTACACGCCCACCCTCTACACAACGGCTACAGTTAACTTCTTTTCACTCGTGTGAATTTAGCAGAAGTTATCAGTCAGCTATAGCATTTGTAGGCCGCAGTGTGCCCAAATTTTTTGCTCCCACAAATACCCCAATTAGTTTCTTCCTCCCCAATCCATTGCAACATCTGGATGCAGTTCGCTCCCTCCTTTGAAAGATGCGGCCTTGAAAGATGCGGTTCATATTAAATGATGGTAACAGATATATTTTATACAGTGTAGAACGATATCAACTGTTTGCATACACAAATAATCCATGGTCTAAGGTGGAACTACAGTACGTCAAAAGGAGTTGCTCTTTTGAGCTTCATAGAGCTCGCCAGCTGCAAAGGAAAGACATTGGATTGTCCGTTGTCCCCCAAATGCTTGCTCGGCTGCACGGCTACATCGAACGATAGCTTTTCTGAAAAAATATACTCCATGTGTAGTTATGCTCATTGTTCATATGACGTGTGTTTTTCAACTATATTTGGCAGTACTGTTGCGTGTTTGATCCCAAAAGATTTCAAGATAGTTTTTTTTTTTTTTTTGAAACAGAGGCCAGCGGCCTTATATTATAAGTGGAAAAGATAAGTCACATAGTTACATACTCCCTCCGTTCTGAAATAATTGTCGTTTCAGACAACCAAATGAACTAGAAATAAACTATTGAAGGTTGTCCTAACGACAATTAAAATGAAACAGAGGGAGTACTTACGAAGGCACATGAGGCAACAAAAAAAAGGTTACATTGGCAGATTCTGATTTCGACGCTGTAAAAGCATACTTACGTGCTTGCATCCGACGAAATTCCAGAACTTGAGGTCCTCTTGTATCGTGGAGACAATGTCCTGCACCTAACGTTCTTCAGACTTTGAAGATTCTTGCATTACCCTCCTTCCAAATTTCCCATATGACAGCTAGGATGACTGAACGGAGATGTAAGGTCCTTCGTACAAGATGTGAGGTCATCGTACCACCTGCAAATTCCCTCCTGCTAACTCCATGTATCTGGATGCAAGCCACATTCATACAGCCAACTACTGATAGAAGCCCATATCTGCTTCACCACAAGGCACTGGCAGAACAGATGGTAGTGCGTCTCCAAGTTTCTGTAACACATGACGCAAAAGTAATTGTTTGGCCATTGATTTCGTTGTAGTCGATCCGATGTCCAGAGTCTCTGGTGGAGTAGAAGCCATACAAAGGGCTTATACCGTTGAGGCTCCCACACTTTTTACAATTTTGCTGGATGTGTAAATCTTATGGAGCCTCCAAACTGAATAATATAAGCAGATTTGGCTGATTATTCTCCTGATGCAGTGAATTTCCATGTAATTACGTCCGGCTGGTCAGTTTCCAAGTTGATATTCTCTTGTTGAATCAGAAACCAGAGCCTGAGGAAGACTACCAACAGGGTTGATGTCATGTTTCTGTACAGATCGTACATCCAGGCACCATGAACCAGAGCTTGCTGCACTGTTTTATTATTGCCTTTGCTTGCTATGAACAAGTCAGGAAATAAAGCTGCCGGTCCTTGACCTTGAAGTCAACTAGAGTGCCAGGAGGGCGCATTTGCCATTGCCAATCTGTACAATTGTGGCTGTCGCAAACAGGGCCCGGTCAGAGGTGTCAACAGAGGAGCTTCATCCCGTGCCAGGGTATATTTGGTTGAGTTCAGTTTAACCAAAACCTAAAGAGCCGCAAGGCTCGACTGGAGCGTTGAAGGTCTTTTAATCACATTCCATCGCAGTTCAGTGGGAGGCATACAGTGCCCCAGTTGATCTTGCAACGTGCCCCGGTTATGATGTTTCCTCATGTCCATAAGAAATGACGGCGTTGTTGGCCCAGCTCTCTCTCTTCTAAACACACAAGTATTATAGCACACAAGCATCTGTCACTTAGTTCTTTGTAGACTTCACTCAGTGCACAACACAAGCACTACAACTGAACACACACTCACACAACTGCTCACCCACACCAACACTCACAGCGCACACACTGCAGTGGCACACACTAACGGCACTAGCACACTGCACCACACGTGCTCTTCACTCCCTCTAGCTCTCACAAAAAAAAAACACACAAAGAAGCACATTGAAATATTCAATCTCTTATCACTTGTTGACCTTCACTCAGCCCACACTAAAACACAATCACTGTTGCCTTCACTTGGCATCCTTCTCAACACATAGCTCACACATACACGTACACAACACATGTGACACATGGCTTAATCACTAATAACACTTCCACCATGCATACACTCTAATTAAAAAACACAAGAGTAGACCCAACAATCACCCCTAATCTTGTTGGAATTTATTCAAGCACCCCCACACGACATCACGTAACGTCGGGTGACCATCCGCGTCTGCGATGGCAAGTTATGCCATGCCATCCGCATTCTTCTTCACCGCATCACACTCGTCGACAAAGTGACCCAACTCACCACACTTACAGCAGTTGATCTTGGACTTATCGAACTTACGGGTGAAATTTTTTCTAATTATTCTTGTTGCCGCTGCTATAGAAAGCCTCTTCGTTGCGCTTCTCTTTGGCAACTATAGGCTCCCACTCCGCACGAGTGAGTTGTGGCTCCGCATTTGCCACAAGCAGCTTCTCCACATCACCATCACGTTGTCACCCTTTGGAAGACTCCTCGAAAGCCCGTAGGTGCCTAACAACTTCAGCTATCGACATCGCTGCCACATCCCCCCATTGCTCTATAGAGCTCACAATGGGTAGGAACTTGTCGAGGACAGAACGCAGGATCTTCTCGACAATGGTAGCCTCTTCCACTTTTGTGCCGAGAGCACGAATCTCGTTCATGATGGTGGTCACCTTCAAGGCAAACTCATTAAATTTTTCAGAATCACCCATATACATACCATCAAGCTCTCTCTTGAGAGTTTGTATGGGAGCCTTTTTGACACGATCTTCACTAACACGCATTTCCTTGAGCGTATACATGCCTCCTTCGCCGTCTCCTTCTCCGATATGGCCATCACTAAGCCGCCCGATACTTCTTGGACAATGGCAGAGAGAGCCACTTGGTCCATCTTCTCATTGACACCCTGCTTGCCCTCCACAGCTGCCCACACACCTTGGACGCACAGGAAGATCTTCATATTCACCGCGCACACGCCGTAGTTCTCCTCCGAAAACATGGGGTAATGCAATGTCACCCCGCCTCCTTCACAACAGCCTCATGGCTGTCGTCTCTGCTGTTGCCATTACTGAGATGATTCAGCAGCGTGTAGACTTCCGAATTTTCGACGGACATAGCTGCAACACTCAACTAAGACTCTGCTACCAATTGTTGGCCCAACTCTCTCTCGTAAACACACAAGTATTGTAGCACACGGGCACCCGTCACATCGTTCTTTCTGAACTTCACTCAGCGCACAACATAAGCACTAAAGCTGAACACATACTCACACAGCTGCTCACTGCACGCCAGGAAACACTCAAAGTGCACACACTGCACTGCTACACACTAACGACACTAGCACATTGCACCACACGTGCTCTTCACTCCCACTAGCTATCTCTAAAAAGAACACACAAAGAAGCACACTGAATCTCTGATCACTTGTTGACCTTCACTCAGCCCACACTAAAACACAATCACTGTTGCCTTCACTTGGCACCCTTTCTCAACACTCAGCTCACACATACATGTACACAACACATGTGACACACACGACTTAATCACTAATATTAGAGAGCTCGTGCTGATCACAACTGAGAATTGGAGTAAATTACCTGAGGAGAACAAGAATCACTTGTGGGTGAGAATCACTTGCGGAAGAAGCTGTAAAGAAAGCAGCATTGGTAGTTTCGTGGTCGGAAGAGTGAAATGAATGCTTATGTCAAGGCCGATAAGGTCCCTAGCCCGAGGAAGATCGGAAAAATCACACAAGCTCAGTGGCAAGAATTTGTTCGTCAAAAGACCACACCTGATGCTAAAACCCTAAGTGCAACTAGTTTAGAGCTTGCCAAAAAGAACAAATACCATCATCGCTTGGGGTCTGGCGGATATGCCCTCAAAGCTCAGAAATGGAATAAGATATTAGAGGAAGTTACCAGTAAGGGCAATCCTCACCAGTTAGAAGGCTACGATGAGAGAACTCACCGGTGGTTCTTTGCTCAGACAGGTTTGACCAACGAGGGCAAACTTGAAAAGCCTGACTCTGTGAACGAAGTTGAGCAAAAAAATGAAAGAAGTAATTAAAAAGCAATAGACGGGTCTCTTCAAGCCGAAGAGAGAGAATGACCAACTTACCGCTATCCTAGGAAACCCTGAACACAGTGGAGGGTTCGAGCAATCTCTTCTCAGATGTCTTGGCTAGATAATTTCCCGAAAGATGAAGAGACATATAGAAGACATGAAAAGTTCAAGAAAATACTTGATGAAACAATTGCTTAAAAGGTCAAGGAAAATGTGCAAGAAATAATAGAACAACTTGGACAAACGGGACAACTAGTGGCACCAAGTACAACGATGGTCCCCGTGCAAAAATAGCATTTGGTATCTCCAACTGCCTACCTTAGTAGCGTAGGTTCTGTACCAGGCTCTGGGTCAACCCATAAGTTCACTGTCGATGATATTGTTAAGGACAGATCTTGTTGTCTTCTTGTCCCAATCGGCAGAGCAGGGAACAAAACTAAACAGGTTGCCACTGCTATGGCAAAGTCTGATCATGACTTCAACGGTAATTCACTTCTTCTGTATTATGCTGTGGTGCAAGTTCTTCAGATCAATTGTAATGATTATGAAGATTATGAAATAGACCATCTCACAATCAGGGGATCACGACTCTAGGACAATCTGTGAACCAATTAATCCTTTGGCATTGACGCGATATCGTGTTGGACGATGAATTAATTTATATCCCCGTCGCATCTCAAAATACTACAACCCCATCTTCTAAGACGAAAGTCTAGGAAGATCTACTCCCAGTCCAGGAAGATCCACTCCCGCTATGTCTCAGTAAGGATTATAGTAACCTTGCTAGTAAAGATAACCAAGAGCAACAACTTGAACAACAGCTTCAAGCAGTACCAGAGCAAGCTGTTGTTTGTAAAGAGCGACCAGTTGAGCAACAACTTGAGGTAGTACTAGAGCAAGCTGCTGGTTGTAAAGATCAATACGTTGAACAACAGGTTCAACAAGCCAGTGTCCAAATTCCGACTAGTACTCCTCGGTCATCAGTGCCTGTCAAAGTTAGCTCATACAAAAATAAGAAACCTTCATAAAAAGTGTCAAAGTATTTGGAAAATATGAAGGAAAATATTAGAAAATCGTGTGCAGCATTAGAAAATATTGAGTATGCAATACATGGATAATAAAATGATGAAACACAAGACAGGTATCCTTGACCCTACACAGATTGCAAAGACGCTATTCGACGTTAAGGTGGTTCAAGACTCAGAACAGTAGAAGCACATGAATTTTTTTTGATAAATCAATCACAAAACAAAAGACGGATAAAAGGACAGAAGTTGCAGCTTACATAGGACATGTCATGTTTAACTTTGTTAGAGATGGCAAGGACCTCGTAAAGATTCTGTACCATTCCGAGTAAGTTCGACACATGATATTAAAATAGCAATTATTGCTAATTGTTAACTTAACATGTGTGTTTGTACATGTGCAGTAAAAACTACATAATGATCTTCATCAAGCCAACGCAGGGTTTGGCAACAGTCTTGGACCCAGCCAATTACCCATCAGATCGTTACAAAGATTTTCCTTCCATTTTGAATCTGTATGTTTATTCAATACTTTCAATTTACACGAATTTAGAATGTGTTGACATGTTTTATATGACATTTCTTGTATTACAGCGTTTGGCGGTTTTACGCGGAACAGCTTGGCGGTCAGAGGCCTTCTAATATAGATGCATTGGACATTTGAACATATTATCCTTGTCCCAAGTAGCCTGTTGGGAGCGTCTAATGCAAGTACTATGTATGTGAGCATCTTCGAACCGCCAACGAATATAGAGTGAATCGTGAGGATGTAAGTTATCATTAATGTCGATATCTTATTTTCTTACTTTTGAGTTTCATTTTTATCATAACTAGCGTATTTTAATACTTATATTCTCTGTAGTTCAATATTACCCGAAATATTATTTTTAGATTTTGATTCCAACTTCAAAATTCAATTGCTCATAGTAGAACTGCTCCAAAAATACCAAATACAATCTTGTATACTCACTTTGATCTATACTTTAAGATTGTTCAAACCAACACATTCTAAACCTTGTTATGTGTTTCATTGCAGCACACGATGAATGTGAACTAAGAATGGTCGGTTTCTAGAAGTATGCCTGTTAGAGGAGCCAACAAGATTGCTAGTGAACTGTGTCAATTCTTACGTCCCGAAATTTTGCACAAAAGAGGGGTGTTCCTTGATGTGGATGTTATAGTAGCTGATGTGCAAGAACTTTGCAAATATGACAATAGAAACAGTTTTTAGTGAAACTTGTAAACTATGCGATGACTTGTATGTGTAACTTATACATATGTATATTGTTTCAGTGAAATTGACTTATGTGAGATGACTTCTATGATTATATTGTTTACTTCTGTCATTATATTGTTTACTTATGTGATTATATTGAATTGACTTGGAAATTAGAAATAACAGTAGGTAGTACTACATGGGGTATACTTTATCACAGGCGGTTCTTTACCTACGGCTAGACCTGCCTGTAAAATTATATTATCACAGGCGGCTAGAAATAGGTAAAGAACAACATGTGATAACTCCATTATCGCAGGCGTTTTCTAATACGGTACAAATCGGTTGCGATAGGTAAAGATCCGCCTGTGATAACACCATAATCATAGGCGGTTATATATATTGTACGACCCGCCTGTGATAATGTGTCTTCAGAAGCGGCTAGTCGTAAGTAAAGAACCACATGTGATAATACCATTACCATAGGCAGTTTCACTTTTCCGCATGTGAAATTGCAGATTATCACATGCTCTTCATTTCAGGCGGTTTTAGAAACCGTGTGTGATAACACGTTTGGAGTCGCCTGAGATGAGGTTTATTGTAGCAGTGAATAACACTTGCACCATGCATACACACTAATTAAAAAACACGAGATTAGACCAAACAGACAAACTTTATCTAGGTTCTTTAGAAACTTCTTCGTGAGGTTAATGGCAGTTAATAGATATGTTGGTAGATAGCTGAGGACAGTGTGAACTAGCATTCCGAGTAAGTTTGACACATGATATTGAAATAGCAATTATTGCTAATTGTTAACTTAACACATGTGTTTGTATGTGTGCAGTAAAAACTACATAATGATCTTCATCAAGCCAACGCAGGGTTTGGCAACAGTCTTGGACTCAGCAAATTACCCATTAGATCGTTACAAATATTTTCTTTCTATTTTGAAATGTACGTTTATTCAATACATTTAATTTACATACATTTAGAATGTGTTGACATGTTTTATATGACATTTCTTGTATTACAGCGTTTGGCGGTTTTACGCGGAACAGTTTGGCGGTCAGAGACCTTCTAATATAGATGCATCGGATATTTAAACATATTATCCTTGTCCCAAGCAGCCTGTTGGCAGCATCTAATGTAGGTATTATGTATGTGAGCATCTTCGAACCGCCAGCGAATATAGAGTGAATCATGAGGATGTAAGTTATCATTAATGTCGATATCTTATTTTCTTACTTTTGAGTTTTATTTTCATTGTAACTAGCGTATTTTAATACTTATATTCTCTGTTGTTTAATATTATCAGAGACATTATTTTTAGATTTTGATTCCAACTTCAAAATTCAATTGCACATAGTAAGACTGCTCAAAAAATATCAAATAAATTCTTGTATACTCACTTTGATCTATACTTTGATATTGTTCAAACCAACAC
The DNA here is from genome assembly GCA_036927565.1 of Tuctoria greenei. NCBI lineage: Eukaryota > Viridiplantae > Streptophyta > Magnoliopsida > Poales > Poaceae > Tuctoria > Tuctoria greenei. The sequence continues at coordinate 237,403,415 of JAYESD010000002.1, forward strand.
ATTCTAAACCTTGTTATGTGTTTCATTGCAGCACGCGAAGAATGTGAACTAAGAATGGTCGGTTTCTAGAAGTATGCCTGGTAGAGGAGCTAACAAGATTGCTGGTGAACTGTGTCAATTCTTGCGTACTGAAATTTTGCACGAAAGAGGGGTGTTCCTTGATGTGGATGTTGTAATAGCTGATGTGCCAGAACTTTGTAACTATGACAATAGACACAGTTTTTAGTGAAACTTGTAAACTATGAGATGACTTGTATGTGTAACTTATACATATGTATATTGTTTCAGTGAAATTGACTTCTGTGATTATATTTTTTACTTCTGTCATTATATTGTTGACTTATATGATTATATTGAATTGACTTAGAAATTAGAAATAACAACAGTTAGTACTGCATAGGGTATACTTTATCATAGGCGGTTCTTTATCTATGACTACACCTGCCTATGAAATTATATTATCACAGGCGGCTAGAAATAGGTAAAGAACAACCTGTAATAACTCCATTATCGCAGGCGTTTTCTAATACGGTACAAACCGGTTGCAATAGTAAAGATCCGCCTGATAACACTATTATCATAGGCGGTTATATATACTGTACGACCTGCCTGTGATAATGTGTCTCACAAGCGGCTAGTCGTAAGTAAAGAACCGCCTGTGATAATACCATTATCATAAGCGGTTTCACTTTTCCGCCTGTGAAATTGCAGATTATCACAGGCTCTTCGTTCCATGCGGTTTTTGAAATCGCATGTGATAATACGTTTGGAGTCGCCTGAGATGAGGCTTATTGTAGTAGTGAATAACACTTGCACCATGCATATGCACTAATTAAAAAACACAAGATTAAACCAAACAGGCGTACTTTATCTAGGTTCTTTAGAAACTTCTTCTTGAGCTTAATGCCAGTTAGCAGATATGTTGGTAGATAGCCTAGGACAGTGTGAACTAGCATTCCGTGAGCTTAACGGCAGTTAGCAGTGAGCTTAACGGCAGTTAGCAGATATGTTGGTAGATAGGTGAGGGCAGTGTGAACTAGCATTCCCCCCCCCCCCCCCCCCCTCCCCGGCCCAAGCTCAGTAGTTTTCCTTGCTATTGAGACATACGGTGGAGGGCTCTGTCCTGCAGCTATTGAAAGTGAATCAGCTAGAGTCGATGTGGTGTCAGTGGTAACTCCATCAGCTCGAACGCCATTGAAGCTTCCAAGGATAGTATTCATATCCAGGTTGTGCCAGTTTATCTGAACTACGGAGCTTTTTGTGTGGTTGACTTGTAGTCCAGTGCCCTCGCCAAAGCTACGTAGGATGCTCATAATCTGAATTATATTAGCCTGAACTGGTTTGACAAAAAGGGCCACGTCACTTGTATATAGGGAGAATTGTAGCGGCGCTCTTGAGCCTGGTAATGGAGTGAGAAGACCTTGTTCTGTGGCATGCCTGAATAGACTGAAGTGTATCAATCGCTAGCAGGAGGAGATATGGTGATAGTGGGTCGCCCTGACGTAATCCTCTCGCATGCTGAATATTATGTCCAATGACCCTATTAAGCCGAATTGTGGATGATGTCGAGGAGAGCATCAAGGAGAGCTACTTTCACCATCTTGTTGAGAAATTGCGATGTTGTAGTAACTCCAGCAAATACCCCAAGTCCACTGAGTCAGAGGCTGGGGATATATCAAGTTTGAAGAGCAGAATGGGCCTGCTTGATCTATGATAATTCTGCACTATGTTGTGCACATATAAAAAATTTCTTGTATGCATCTCCGCTTGATTTAGCCGCTCTGAGCCAATAAAAATGGAGAGTTTATTTCTGTCGAAAGGCGCCTGACCAGTACCTTTGCAATAAGTTCCCCCACTGAATGCAGCAAGCTGATGAGATGGTAGTCATTCGCAGCTTCCGCCACTTCCTGTTTTGCGAGCAGGGTGATCATTGCCCGATTCAGTAGATGGAAAATTCTGGTACTGATATTATAAAATTGACTGAAAACTGTCAGGATATCTGATTTGATACTTGACCAGCAGTATTTTTAAAAATGCTCCTGTAAATCCCTCCGGTCCCGATGCTTTTTCAGAAGATGTTTCAGCAACAGCCCCCCAAATCTCTTTTTCAGTAAACGGAGCATCAAGATCACTTTGGAGTCAGTCTATGTGCAGGTTCTCCCAATTCAATGTTGTGTCTCTAATATGCCGTGTTCCAATATTTTTTCAATGTACCTGTGTAGTTCGGCCTATTTGTCAGCATGAGTCCAAAAGCAAAGTCTATCTTGGATCTTGAGGTAAGAGATGTATTTTTTCTTTGCCGACCATTTGCTTTGAGGTGAAAGTATTTGGCGCGCGCATCTTCTTGTTTTAGCCAAGTGACCCGGGAAGCCTGCCTCCTCCTTGCTCGCTCTATTGCTGCCAACCCAAAAACTTGTATTTCAAATCTTTATGGAGTTGGCTTTCCTCCTGAGAGAGTGGTCTGGATTCCTGAGCAACATCCAGAGGCCCTATCTGTTGGGAAGTCGGCAGTACGCTACTCTAGCAATTCTACCGCATCATCCACGAAACATGTGAGTACAGATGTCATAGATCGTTACCACTAGACGCGCAGCGCAGCAAAATGTAGACGTGCGTTGGTTTAGGGGAAGTAGATGATCTTGTTCGTCTCCTCCTCGTCCTCGTCAGAGCAGTAGGTAGATGATCACGTTTGTCGTAGCCGATCAGCGCAGCAGTAGCAGCAGTGCCTCTATGGAGTCCACACGTACGGGGAGGAACGCCATACGCCAGTGTGCTAACACCGCACGTGAGGCAAGGGTCTCGGTGTGAGACCTACGAGGGGTGGCGACTAGGGCTGTCACACTGCTATAATAAGCCTCATCGATGGCGGCTCCAAACCTATTATCACACTCGGTTTTTAAAACCGCCTGAAACGAAGAGCCTATGATAATCTGCAATTTCATAGGCGGAGAAGTGAAACCGCCTATGAAGACACATTATCACAGGCGGTTCTTTACTTAGGCTAGCCACCTGTGAAGACATATTATTACAGGGGTGTCCTGCAGCATATATAACCGTTTGTGATAATTGTGTTATCACAGGCGGATCTTTACCTACGACAAGCCGCCTGTGAAGATAGTTTATCGCAGCCGGTTTGTGCCATAATAGTAACTGCCCGTGAAAATTAGGTTATTACAGATGGTTCTTTACCTATATCTAGCCGCCTGTAATAATGGTATTTCACAAGCAGTCCTAGCCGTGGGTAAATAACCACTTGTGATAAGGTGTACCCTATGCAGTACTACCTGCTGTTATTTCTAATTTCCAGGTCAATTCAATATAATCACACAAGTCAACAATATCATCACAAAAGTCATCTCATAGAAGTCAATTTCACTAAAACAATATACAAATGTACAAGTTACACATACAATTCATCTTATAGTTTATAATTTTCACTAAAAACTGTTTCTATTGGCATAGTCGCAAAGTTCTGGCACATGAGCAATTGCACCATTCTCATCAAAGAACTTCCCTCTTTGGTGCAAATTTTTGAAACGCATGAATTGACACAGTTCAGTAGCAATCTTGTCAGCTTCTCCACCAGGAATACTTCTACAAGCCGGTCATTCTTCGTTCACATTCTTCACGTGCTGCAATGAAACACATAACAAGGTTTAGAATATGTTGGTTTGAACAATATCAAAGTATAGATCAAACTGAGAGTATACATGAATTTATTTGGTATTTTTGGAGTAGTTGTACTATGAGCAATTTAATTTTGAAGTTGGAATCAAAACATGAAAATAATGTTTCTAGTAATATTGAACAACAGAGAATATAAGTATTAATTTATGCTAATTACAATGAAAATGAAACTCAAAAGTAAGAAAATAAGATATTGACATCAAGGATAACTTACATCATCACGATTCACTCTATATTCGCTGGCGGTCCGAAGATGCTCGCATACATAATACCCGCATAGACACTCTCAGCAGGCTGCTTTAGACAATCATAATATGTTTTAATGTCCAATGCATTCGTATTAGGAGGTCTCTGACCGCCATGTTGTTCTGCGTAAAACCACCAAGCGCTGTAATACAAGAAATGTCATATAAAACTTGTCAACATATTCTAAATGTGTGTAAATTAAAATTATTGAATAACGTATAGTTTCAAAATGGAAAGGAAATCTTTGTAACGCTCTGGTGGGTAATCGGCTGAGTTCAAGACTGTTGCCAAACCCCGCATTGGCTTGTTGAAGATCATTATGTAGTGATTACTGCACACATACAAACACATGTGTTAACAATTACCAATTATTGCTATTTCAATGTCATGTGTTGAACTTACTCGAAGTGGTACGAAGCCTTTACGAGGTCCTTGCCGTCTCTGACAAAGTTAAATATTGCATGTCCTATGTAAGCTGCAACCTCTGTCCTTCTATCCTTCTTAAGTTTTGCGATTGATTTTTCAAAAAAAAATAATGTGCTTGAATAGTGTTGAGTCTCGATCCGCCTTGGTGTCGAATAGCGTCTTTGCAATCCGCGTAAGGTTAAGGATACCTATCTTGCGTTTCATATTTTTATTATCCATGTATTGCATCCTATTGAAGAAGTCCAGAATTGTTATAATCTCATGAAATGTGTATGCGTGTAGTAAGAAAAGCAAATGCAAAATATTAGAGGCACTTACAAGCACCAGATGAGTAGCAGGTTGTTTACAAGCATGCCCCGATGGAAAAGGGTATGCAACTCTTCAAATAAAATGACTCGTTTATCTGCTCTAGTGCTCGAGAATGCATCTTTTGGAATACGAAATGTGACGCAAGAAAGATCATATTTTTGTGCTGGTAAGGATGTACCACTTGTGCATTCTTTTGAGCGGGGCAGGTTGTTTGCTAAGTTGTACGGATGTCATGAACGGCTTCCCATTCTCAAATTTAGGAGGAACATCCTCAAGCTTGTATATTGGAACTTCTTGTTTAACAAAAGCCGTCCGCCGATTATACATGACGCCGTCTTATTCTCACTCCTTTATATCTTCTACTGTTGGCTCATGAGAAGAACGAGATGCACTCGATTTTCTAATATTTTCCTTCATAGTTTCCAAATACTTTGACACTTCCGATGAAGGTTTCTGAATTTTGTATGAGCTAACTTTGATAGGCACTGATGATCGAGGAGTAGTCATCAGAAGTTAGACACTGGCTTGTTGTTGAACCTATTGTTCAACTGATTGCTCTTTACTCCCAGTAGCTGGCTCTAATACTACTTCAAGTTGTTGCTCAACTGGTTGCTCTTTACTAGCAGAAGCTTGCTCTGGTACTGCTTGAAGCTGTTGTCCAACTTGTTGCTCTTGGTTATCATCCTTGCTGAGACTTAGGGGGGTGGATCATCCTGGACTGGCAGTGGATCTTCCTAGACTAGGAGTGGATCTTCCTGGACTTTCGCCTTAGAAGACGGGGTTGCAAGATTTTGAGAAGCGACGTGGCTAGAAATCGGCTCATCGTCCAACACGATATCGCGTCGGTGCCAAAGGATTAATTGGTTGACAGCCTGCCCCAGAGTCGTGATCCCCTCATGTGTGATGTGGTCTATTTCATAATCTTCATAATAATTATCAATGATATTATGAACTTGCACCACAACATAATACAACAGAAATGGATTCTCATTGAAGTCACGATCAGGCTTTGCCATAGCAGTGGCAACCTGTTTGGTTTTGATCCTTGCTCTGCCGATGGGGACAAGAAGACGACAAGATTTGTCCTTAGCAATATCATCGACAGCGAAGTTATGGGTTGACCCTAAGCCTGGCATAGAACCTTCACTGGTAGGGTAGGCAGTTGGAGATACCAATTGCTCCTTTGGCATGGGAACCATCGTTGTACTCGGTGCCACTAATTGTCTAGGTTGTTCCATTATTTCTTGCACATTTTCTTTGACCTTTTGAGCAATCGTTTAATCAAGTGTTCTCATGAACTTCTCACGTCTTCTATATGTGTCTTTATCTTTAGGGAAACCATCTAACCAAGACATTTGAGAAGAGACTGCTCAAACCCGTCCACTGTCTTAAGGGTTTCCTAGGATAGCGGTAAGTTGGTCATTCGCCCTCTTCGGCTTAAAGAAACCCTTCTGTTGCTTTTCAATTACTTCTTTCATTTTTTCCTCTACTTCATTCACAGAGTCGGGCTTTTCAAGTTTGCCCTCGCTGGTCAAACCTGACCGAGCAAAGACCCACCGCTGAGTTCTCTCATCGCAACCTTCTAACGGGTGAGGATTGCCTTTACTGCTAATTTCGTCTAATATCTTATTCTATTTTTGGACTTTGGGGGCATATTCGACAGACCCCAAGCGATGATGGTATTTGTTCTTTTTGGCAAGCTCTGACCTAGTTGCACTTAGGGCTTTAGCATCAGGTGTGGTCTCTTGACGAACAATTTGTGCCACTAAGCTTGTGTGATTTTTCCCATCTTCCTCGGGCTAGGGACCTTATCGGCCTTAACATAAGGATTCATTTCACTCTTCCATCCACGGAATATCTTGCCGCAAGAGACCAATGTTGCTTTCTTTACAGCTTATCCCGTGCCTTTCGGGAATTTGAATTGTTTCTTTATCCTTTCCCACAACTCATTCTTGGTCTCCTCATGTAATTTTCTGCAATTCTTGGTTGTGATCGGCACGAGCTCTCTAACAAGAAAACCGCATGAATTTTAGTACTAGGTAGCTGAATCCAATGGTTCTTGGGGAAGCCCACCTGGACCGACCCTTGTTATGTACATGATGCGGTCCATTGGTCCCTTATTGGGACCTCGTTGCCCTGCTTTCCGCTAGAGTGAACCTGAGGATTCATCCATTGGAGAACCTTCTGTGGTGTTAGGACCCAAGTCACCTCGTTGTCTTCGCGATTAATCTAGGTATAAAAGAATTATAAGACTTCGTATACTTAACAACCAACATTAACTTGAACTGTTGAAGTTAATATTCGTGATCCATACCTCGTCCGCAGGATCATATTTCGGGTCGAGATCCTCTAAAGTCTTCTTTATTTTTATATTTGGAAAATGATCTGATGGACTGTGAAAGGAGCCTGAACTACTGGAGTCGGTAAACTCCATATTGTCTTCTCTATTGTTACTACCAGCATAAGTCTTCCTAGGGCTTTTCGTGCTAGAACTAATAAGACAAAAATATAATGAATGGCATATTAACTCTACATTTGGTGTTGCATGAAGAAAAAGATGGAAGCATTCTAGGGTTTGATAAGGCATTATAGAGTTTAAGGCGACTGACCAAGGTGATTGACCAAGTTCCATTATAGGGTTTGATGCGACTGACCAAAGCATTAGCTAGGCATGTGTATTGATTGTATAAAAAGCCAACAAGAACAATTATATCAATAATTAAACAATAATAATTCACGATTTACAATGTTTTCAAGTCGCCTAGTTGATCCTAATCGCCTACCCACCGACTAGGTCGACTAGAACGACTAATCGTCGACTAGTGCGACTAATCGATCCTAGTCGACCCTAATTGGTCCTCCCATCGTCCAGGCCATTTTTTCCTCTTAATCATCTCATGATCACAACATAGCAGTCGACAACATTGCATATATCACAAGCAAAAAAATAAACCACAAATTTAGAATTACAGGTTTAAATAGTGCATACAAGAATTGGTAAGTTTCTTTCTAATAAATACAAGTCTATTGAGCAATGATGCGGTTAAACTTGCAAGGAACACATCTTCCACTAAAGGTTCATGTTCACATTAAACTAGCACTATGCAGCGAAAATCGACATTTGAAAACAACAAGAGTCTAACAATGCCTACCCAAAACACCACTGGCACCGGTAATGTCATGTGAAAATAACATCTTACTAACCCGTTCCCACGATGGGTGATAATCTTCACCACAAGGAGTACTATTATCCCATATCCATGTATGTTATGCTCTAAGCTCATTAACAGTGGTGGCCTTGCCACACATATCAACTTTTACCAGTATAAACATGGCTAATCTTGACACTTCGCAAAATAACCTTCATGGGACAGCTAGGGTTCAAAAACTTGAGTAAATCTATGCACCTAGGGTGACACAGTTCATCTTCTTGAGGCGACTGACCAATGCACCTAGGGTTCCTAAACTTTGATTAAGGAAATCTATGGAAGGCACCATTTGAATCGACCGGCAGCGAGGGTGAGGATTGTCAGCGGTGAGGGCGAGGAGTGAGGCAGCACGGGGACGGAGGATGGAAGGATGAAGGTCGGCGGTGACGGCGAGGGAAAAATCGACATACCGGGAAGTGGCGAGGGTGAAGCACAGCGGTGACGGCGAAGCTCGACGTATCAGGAAGTGGCAGCGGCGGAGCTCGGCGGCAACGGGCGAAGGTCGGCAACAAGAGCGGCGAAGACTTGGCTGCAAACGAAATTTTGGCAGCCTGACGGCGTCTAAGTGATTTCGCCTGGGTTAGGTTTTTCCAACGTAGCCGAGGGCTATATATAGATGCTTATCTTCTCAGGCGGTTATTAAGTACTAACCACCTGAGTAGATGATTATCTCAGGCGGGTGGTAATTACCACCCGCCTGAGAAGATTAACTTATCTCAGGTGGTTGCTAAGTAATAACCGCTTGAGATAGCCTTCTTCTCAGATGGTTATTCAGTACCAACCGCCTGAGAAGAACTTTATGTAAGCTTAATTAATATTCTTGATTAAAAGTGGGGCCCTCAAAATCCAAAATTCCACTTTCTTGTAATATGATTGAGTATTAAAGGTTACCATTAAGATTCACTTAATAAAGCCTTTTAAATTGGTCAAAACATAAGAAACATATAGTAATTGCTATTTGTCATTTTTCTTTCTTGATAAATATAATGATTTTTCCATTTATTTTTTAATGGACCTTTTTAGTCATCATGCCAATCTCTATGAATTTTTTCTGATTTTTTTAAATTTTTTTGAATCTATGTGTGTTCAAAATTTGATGAATGCCTCATATGTATATTAGCATTTTGGTTAGAATGATGGATAATTTGAATTTTTACATGTTGGAATGCTTTAAAAAGTTTAAGAAAATTCATACATGTATAAATAATACAAATATATTCATACAATCCAATTTCAGTGAAGGATCCATTTTTTAGGACATACACAAACGTGAAAAATATGTGAGTATAATTTATTTTGATATTTACCAAAACATTACAATGTTAGCTATACAAGTTTAAAATATTTGGTCCAGGTGGTAGATGTTAATTTTCAAAAAATATAGAAGAATGAATCATCAAATTTGGACTCAGTTATCAGAATATATACATGTTTGAGTATTTATATTGGAATCTAAATAAAAAAGAAGCAAGGGAAAAGAAAACTGAAGAACAGGCTCGGGCAATTATCACAGGTGGTTGTTAAGTAATAACTGCCTGATATAACCTTCTTCTCGGGTAGTTATTCAGTATCAACCGCCCGAGAAGCAGTTAAGAACCGTCTAAAAAACCCTGAACTTTATTAGTTTTTATCACAGGCGGTTGTTTCGTTAAAAACTGCCAGTGAAAACCGACGCCTATATAAAGACCCCTCGGGCACCAGAGAAAACCTAACCCTGGAGATTTTCCATCGACGCCACCAGGCTGCCAAATTATCCACCGTGCGTTGGCTGATATTGCATTCATCAGTTGATCAAGCTTCAAACATAGAAAAGGTTAGAAGAGACTTCTTCTTTACTATCATGTTTTTAATTTGTTCTCTTTCAAGTTTTGTTTTGTTATGTTTGCATACGCCTCCAGCGCCTCCCCCCCCCCCCCCCCCACACATGAGATTTGTAGTAGATTTGAATGATTAAAGGTTGAAAGATGTAGTTTAGTCCCCCCATGAGCTCACTCATGAATTTTACAGAACAAGAAGTAGATTTGAAGGATTAAAGGTTGAAGATGAATACAAGCACATCACGTGTTCGATGAAATGTTTCAATGAACAAGCCTAACTTCAAAAATACATTATGGCCACCAAAAGCTTAGAAAATTCTGAAACAAATTTTCTTGGAACCCTTATGAAAAGTCCTACATGATACCAGTATACACTCATATGATATATGCTTTTTATGTCTCTGTAAATTCATTTTATAGAAGACCTTTAGATCATATATGTGGCCAAATTTTGTATATCTAACAAAAAAATTGTTATTGAAGCATGGTCCGTCGAGCGTGGATGTATAACATGCCAAGACCCAATCCTATGTATATTCATAATGTTGCAAATTTTATTAAAGCATCCAAGAGACATGCAAAGTTGCAAAAGATAGATGACATATTATGTCCATGTATCGACTTCGAAAATAAGATTGCTTGGATAGATACCATAGTAATATTTCTCATTTGGTGAAAAGAGGTTTCAAAAAAAAAACTACACAATATGGACAGAGCATGGTGAGTTAGATACACATAAAGTGGATAAAGATGATGAGAGAGGTTCAAATGACGATAATGTTCATATCAATGATGGTAGTGACAATCAAGATGGTGATGATAATGATGAGTTCGATTGTGAGGAGATGCTGCGTCACATTGAACCATATGTATTGAGTTCTATGGGAGCAAGTAAAGGTTTAAGTAAAATGGAGACATTGCAGAATGTGGCGATAGAGCTTCAATATGATGAATCAAACGGTTGTGATAAAGAGTTTACTACATTGCGTGCAGTCCTAGAACTACTAAAGTTGAAAGCCACACACGGATGGTCCGATTGTAGTTTCTCTGATCTTTTGAATCTTATGGTGGAAATTCTTCCAAATCCAAATAAGTTGCCCAAAAGCACCTGTAAAGCAAAGAAACTTCTTTGCCCGATGGCACTATGTGTGACAAAAATACACGCTTCTGTGAACCATTGCATTCTATATCGCAAAGAGCATGAGCTCGCAACTAGATGCCCCATCTGTGGTTTCAGTAGATATAAGAAGGAGTACAATCACCAGTATGTTACCAACATGAAAAAGTCTCAGAAGAATAAGAAGTTTATTATTGGTCCTGAAGGTGATGATGACGATACTTCTGGCGATACAGACGGGAAGAACAAGAGAAAAATTCTTTCCTTGTTGATGTGGTACCTTCCAGTAATTGATCACTTGAAGCGTTTGTTTTCAAACTCTAGGGAGGCTAAACTTATGCCTTGGTATTCCGAGCTGCGCAAGAAGAATGAAAAACATATTCGACACCTTGGTGATGCAACACAGTGGAAAAATTTTGATATTCAGTATCCAGAATTTGCAAAGGAAATCAGAAATGTAAGGTTTGCCTTGGGTACAGACGGAATGAATCCGTTTGGTGAAAAAAGGAGCATACAAAACACATGGACCGTGGTCTTAACGATGTACAACCTACCGACGTGGTTGTGTCACAAAAGGAAATATATCTTTTTATCTGTTCTTATCCAGGGTCCGAAACAACCCAACATCGAAATTGATGTGTTCTTGGAACCTTTAATGGAAAATATGGCGAAATTATGGAATGAAGGAGTACGTACGTGGGATGAGTACAAGCGGGAGTATTTCATGCTAAGAGCGATGATATTTGTTACCATGCATGATTATCTCAGACTGTTTACATTATCGGGACAAATGAAAGGGAAGAAAGGTTGTGTAACGTGTGTGGATAGAACTAGATTTCTATACCTCACTTCTTCCAGAAAGACGGTGTACATGAGACTCTGGCGGTTCTTGACAGATAGAAACAAGTATAGGAAGATGAATGAACAATTTGATAACAAAATCGAAAAAGATACTGCACCAAAACCTTATAGTGGAAAACTTGTGTTCAAAATGGTCAAGAATATTCATATTGCTTTCGGTAAGGGCAAAAAATGTAAAGGGATCAAGAGAAAGAAAAGTACATCTTCGGGTGATACAACTAACATGGATTTCAATAAAAAATCAATTTTTTTCAAGTATCTTCCGTATTGGAAGAATCTGGAATTTTGCCATTGTATTGATTTGATGCACGTTATAAAGAATGTATTTGATAGCATCATTGGGACCTTGCTAGACATGCCGAGGAAAACAAAGGACAGATTAAATTCACATATGGACCTAGTAAATCTTGATTTGAGACCAGAGCTTCATCCAGTAGAAAAGGCGAATGGGAAGCATTTCCTTCCCCATGCCAGCTACAACTTGACACTAGAAGAGAAAAAAGCAATTTGTGAATGCTTGCGTGGGATCAAAGTGCCCACGAGTTTCTCAACCAATATCCACAAACTAGTCTCGATGAAAGACTTGTCTTTATTCAGCAATAATTCTCACGACTGTCACATGATGATGACAGCGTTCCTTGCCATTGCAATAAGAGTCATCAAACCTGAGCCTACAAAAGTTGTCATCACACGTTTGTGTTACTTCTTCAATACAATATCGCAAAAGGTGATAGCACGTGAAGATTTAGACTATGTGAAAACATACATCATCGAGACTATGTGCAAGCTTGAGATGTGTTTCCGACAATCCTTTTTTGATATGCAAGTACATCTAATCATACATCTTGTTGATCAGATAAAAGCATTGGGGCCACTATATTTACATCATATGTTTTTGTTGGAGAGATATTTAGGAGTATTAAAAGGTTATGTGTGGAACCGTGCGCACCCAGAGGGTTCAATTATGGAAGGATACACCACTGAAGAAGCGATTGAGGGTTGCGCTGATTACGTCAAAGATGGAAAACCGATAGGTGTGCCTATACCAGTACATGAGGGTAGACTACGTGGGAGAGGCAAGGTGGGTAAGAAAACTTTTATCGTTCAAGATTACAAGAATGTACACCGTGCACATTTTGGTGTACTACAACAACTCGCAATAGCTGAGTCGTACATCGAGGAACACCAAATTGTGCTTCGTGGGAAAACCAAGACTGCACAGAGGACCGGATCATGAAAGAGCACAGAAGATGTTTCAATGAATGGTTAATGGACAAAAATATACCATATGGAAACTCTATAGAAGAGGCAACAATGAAGAAGTTAGCTTCTGGCCAGTTTGCTTTGGTGACATCATGGCAAGCATATGACATCAATGGCTACACATTTTACACTAAAAAAAAGATGGTAAGAGTGTTGCACAAAATAGTGGTGTTCGTATTGAGGCTTATAATTCACAAGGGTAGAAGACCACATACTTCGGGTTCATAGAGGAAATATGGGAACTCGATTATAGCGAAAAAATGGTAATGCTCGTATTTAAGTGCCAATGAGTCAAACATCCTGATTGTGTGAAAGTGGACAATTACGGGCCAACATTGGTAGACTTGAATAAAGTGGGTTATAAAGATGACCTCTGGGTTCTCGACGATAGTGTTGCACAAGATTTTTATATACAAGATCCAGTAACTGAGAAGATGCACGTAGTTGTTTCGGTAAAGCAAAATATTGTCGAGGTTGAGAATGTGGGAGACAATGATGATGAATATAAATAGTATGAAGAGATGTACCTTTTCACGAACCAGAAAACATGAAGCGCGTAGAGAGAAGCATTAAAAAGGATTTGAAACCCTATATGAGAGAAGATGTCAATGCTAGAAAAAAATGTATGATATATATTGTATATATTTGTATCCTCTGAAGTCAACTTAAAACAATGTTCTATTTCAACTTTTGATAGCATGTTTCGAACATTATTAAATTCAACTTCTATAGAGAAGAATAATTTGGACAAGGTGTCCTTTTCGGCTTGTTGACTATCATATTTATCACCTTCACCTCTTCCATAAGTTATCAAATTGTATGTGTATATAAATTTCTTCTGACCTATGATGATCAGTCTTGCCTTCCAACAGCTTGGTTCCAAATAACATCTAGAAGCACAACTCTTGGAGCTCCTGTCAAGCTAATCCCTTCACAACAAGCTCTTGTAGATGCAAGTAACACCCAAGACTCAACATTTGGATTGTCAAAAGCTTCAATTGAAGTTTGACAATACTTCTTATCCATTTGAGGGCTTGTTTGGATAGGAGTGGATCCACTTCAATATAAGTGGTTTGAGGTGGATTGAGGAGAAAATTAGTTCATTCTTCACTCCAGTCCACTTCAATCCAATTAGAATGAGTACACCCAAACAAGCCCTAAAAGATTTCTTTCCCTTCTATCCATTTTAAAAATATACGAAGATGCTACTTTATTAGTTCTAATGGTTGAATATATTGACTACAAATTAGTATCATCTCTCATAGTGCTTCACACAAGCGACGAAGCGAACAACTTCAATCACAAATCTTGTTTTTACCCTTTTCATAAGAATTGATCTTAATCTTTCAAGCATAGATTTATCAATAAGTGAAGCTTCCTCATCAGACATGTCAATGGCAGCTACAAGTGAAGGGTGTGTCGAAGCTAGAGAAATCTCAACGGGACTGAAGACAAAGAGATGCTGCATATGAGTGACAATGTCCAGGTTAGACAACATGAAGTTATGATGGCAGCCCGCAACGACATGAAATGTGATGCCAAGGTTATGCTTGCATCAACCAAGACATCTTGTGAGGGCATAACACTTGTTGGAGCATCACAGTTATGTTTGCCCCAACAAGTGTTATACCCTCACAACATGCCTTGGTTGATGCAAGCATAACCTTAACATCACTTTTCATATTGTTGAAGGTTGCCATCATAGCTTCACGTTGTCTAACCTGGACATTGCCACTCATATGTAGGTGATCTTTATATTCAGTCCGATTCAGATTTCATTAGCTTTGGCACATCCTTCACTTATAACTGCCATTAACATGTGTCATAAGGAAGCTTCACTTATTGATAAATCTATGCTTGAAAGATTAAGGTTAAATACCTATAAAATTGTAAAAACAAGATTTGTGATTGAAGTTCTTCGCTTCCTCTCTTGTGTGAAGCACTAAGAGAGTAGGTGCTGATTTTTAGTCAATATATTTAGGCATTAAAACTGAGAAAGGAGCATATTCCTAAGTTTTCAAATGGACAAGAGGGAAAAAATCCTTCAAATAGATGGGAAAATCCTTCCATGGATTGTCAGGCTCCAAATTGATGCTTTCAACAATCCAAATGATGAGCCACGGGTGTTACTTGCATCTACAAGAGGTTGTTGTGCAAGGATTAGCTTGATAAGAGCTCATCAACATCACATGCAATTCTTAATTAACAAATAACCTGTGAAAACAATGACTTTTCCCAGGCAGTTCTTCAATAAAAACTGCTTGTGATGATTGAACCAGTACATACGGATCTTAAACAATGACCGCCGAGAAAATTATGTATTTACCCAGGCGTTGGTTAATTAAGAACCGCCTGTGAAGTTTGCCACATCACAGGTGGTTCTTAATTAATAACCGCCTAAGAAAATAATGTATTTACCCAGGCAATTGTTTCATAAAATCCACCTGTGATGTTCTGTCATCACAGGCGGTTATTGTATTATTCGTCATCACAGTCACATTTTTTTACAGACCGCGTGTGTTTCAAAAATCGAGGCGCCTGTGAAAATGTTTTTTGTAGTCGTGTCATATGGTGGAGTCATCAGGCACTAACCCTACCCCTCATATTTATAGGCGTACTAATGGGCTTTTAGGTCGCAGGCCCATTAGTATCCTAATTGCTAATGAATCGAATATCCAACAGGCCTTAACCCTAATTGTTATGATTGCCTCTTTGGCATATCACCAACAATCTCCCACTTGCACTAGAGACAAACATCTAGCCAAGCTTTTCGATATTCCAACTCCTTAAGCGTGTGATCTGTTGGATTCATGTGCAGTCGTTTATGAATGGAAATTGTTTCCAACAACAAGTCTGTAGAGGTACCTATTAGGACATACTAACTCCCAAATGTACATAAAGATCATATCGGCTGAATCTGGATACATTCACATGCTAATCCCTTTGCCTCACAATACCAGTAAAGCTCAAGGCGAGATGCGTGCCATCCGTGTGATAGCTTGACCATTCACTCGGTAAAATAGTTGATTCATTCCATGGCTAACTTTTAGTCATTATGATTAACCTTTAGTCACCTTGGCATGGTCATGCACTTTCAAATCCAACTATCTCAAGGGGCCCATAGATATCTCTCTTGTTATTAAGGACGGGCAAATTCCATCTTTATCCACGCACATCATATTCTATGTTTCATTATGTACTCAAATACTACTTTTGTGTCTACCCAGTTACGGAGTTGCATCTCGTAGTCTCAAAGTACAAAACTACACACAGTGAGATACAATAGCGATCTCATGTCTAAGGATCTAGCAGGTGTATCACTCACGACCTACTGATGGCACATATGAAAATAAAAATCCCAACAGTGTCTCAGAGTGGGTGAATCCAACACCATGTTCACTAGCATGTGTTCACATATTAATTTTATATCTCCATATCTATTACCCGTGAAACGTGATCATCAATTAATACATGTGCTAGTCTATTTGACATCATTATCTCATATAATGATATAGACTTGTGATCTTTTAGAGTAACATTATTATTAACAAAGAGCTTGACGAACAAGTCACATACTTGCCGATCAAAGTAAATAATGATTACTCATATGACATTTATTTAATAGTACATAAATACATTTTTCACAAAATCTCCCACTACACACTATGATCACTGATGTAAGTATCTAATACCCATAGATATCGTGTGCACCTCATGCTTTGATTGTGGAAGAGGCTTTGTCATTGGATCTATACCATTCAAATCCGTGTGCAAGATGCATATCTTCACATCACCTCTATCGATGATCTCTCGAATGAGGTGATAGCGTTGTACTATGTGTTTGGATATTTTGTGTGATCTAGGCTCCTTTGCATGTGTGATGGCTCCACTATGGTCACAATAGAGATCCACAAGAACAGACGCAACTAGGAACAACACTCAACTCAACAAAAAATTTTCTGGTCCAAACAACTTCCTTTGCAGCTTTAGAAGCTGCAATATAATCCACCTCCATCATTGAATCTTCTACTGTATCCTGTTTGGAACTTTTCTAGTTCACAGCCCCTCCATTGAGGCAGAATACAAAATCGGATTGCGATCTAGAATCATCTTATCAATTTGGAAGCTGGCATCGGTGTAACCTTTTACAACGAGCTCTTCTTGACCTCTAAACACTAAGAACACATCGTTAGTTATCCTCAAGTACTTAAGGATGTTTTTGACAACCGTCCATTGAGCCTCACCCTATTCTGATTGATATTTGCTCGTGATGCTTAGAGCATAGGATCCATTTGGGCATGTACATAGCATGATACATGATGTATTCAATAGCCAAAGCATGAAGAATCACTCTCATCCTGTTTTTCTTATAAAGTGTCGAAGGACACTGACTCTTGCTTAGTTTAGTTCCATGTGACATTGGCAAGAAACCTTTCTTGGAATCTTGCATATTGAACCGATTCAATATCCTGTCAATATATGTATCTTGGCTTAATCCAATTATCATTTTAGATCTATCTCTATAGATTTTTATGCCCAAAATGTACGCTGCCTCTTCTAAATCCTTCATTGAGAAACTTTTTCTTTATGGGGATTTAACATCATCAAGCGTTGGAATGTCATTTCTTATCAATAATATGTCATCTACATATAGGACCAGAAATACACGTGCGCTCCCACTAATCTTCTTGTAAATATAAGGTTCTTCTACATTTTTTATTAAGCCAAACCCTTTGACTACTTCATCAAAACATAGATTCCATCTCTGAGATGCTTGCTTCGATCCATAGATGGACTTTGGAACCTTGCATATTTTACTAGAATTTTTACGATCGACAAAACCCTCAGATTGTCTCATGTACACATCCTCAGTCAAACTTTCATTAATAAAGACTAGTTTGACATCCATCTCCATATTCCATAATCAACATTTGCAGCAATTGCTAGGTGAAGTCGAACATACTTTAGCATTGCGACGAGTAAGAAAGCCTCATCATTGTTGACAGCTGTTATATGCCAATTTCACCCATCAATATAACTCAATTATGTAAAGGATATGTCATTTCTTGCACACATCACCTTTCTACCTGACCTATTTCCACTTGTCCTTGGAAAAATAGTGCATGCAGACATTTCATGTAGAAATTTAGGTGAAATAGGATGAGCAATCCTAAAATGTATCATCCTAGCCAATTAAGCGCCGATACGTAGCATCATATGGATCAAATGGCCCACAAACAGATGTATCTGAGGAGATCCAATGGTTTATCACTCATATTAGTAAATGGGACCCAACTGCATGTGACATGGAGAAAAGCACACGTGAAATGAAGCAAAGACATTCTCGGTCAACTTGCACGTGTCGACTCCCTGTGGTGCCCTGATAACAATGAAGACTGATTCGCGTACTTTTTGTGGCGGGAACCAAGCCTTCTCCAGCTATAATAGGAACCTCTATCCCTCACTTCAACACACACCACTTGAGCATCATTCTATTGTATACACTACTTTTCTTAGTCCTTAGAGGAGTTATGCTGCAGAGAGGAGAGTCTCTAGTCCCAAGTCCAAATTGGGAAAGGAGTACAGGGAGTTTCTCTTCCCAATTCCAAATTGGAAAAGGTATGGCTCATGTATTCCTTCTTATATTTGTGACTTTATGCATAATAAAGATATTATCTTTAGTCTTCCTTTATAGATATACTTGGATGAAGCGTTTCTTGTTTGATTGTGGAATCCATGTATGTGGGAAGAATAGTTTTTATGATTATGCCATAATGATCTTATTCCATCATCATAAACTCTATAAACCCCCACTATAGTCTAAGTAGTTATAATATGATCATGTTGATATGAATAACTTATGCTATGTCTCAACATTGGTTCAACGATGTTTAGGTCATTGCTTTAGAAAGATACTTGTACTCGAGCCTCTAAGGTATTTACTTAACATGTAAGTGTGGTGCTTAGATAGTTGAGTAGCATTGGATGTCTTGTAGACCCACGGATTGAAGAGGTAGGCAGTAGGTGGTGACAGTCCTATCTGTCCTTTGTAATCCTCCACGTTCGTCCATGCCATAGGCTCTTGGCGCGAGTCGTCCTAGTATTGTTACGGGTAAACCTGTGCCCGATGTGTTGAACAACATAGCATAAGGATTCACCATTAATATGCTCATTAGTACCTAACCTAGGCTATGTATATGTATATTAGAGGCACTATAGGAGCAACTCACCAACTCCTATTCTAATCTCCATTAGGACCCATTTACCCTTTAGAATAGTTTTCTTAGGTGTGTGTCACACTACCCATATTATCAACTTGCCCCTGTCATGATAATTGATTAGTATCCCCAAGCTTGATCATAAGAATAGTGTTTACTTTACACCATTGTCTTCCTTTTGGATAAATACGATACCATTGAGAATAGTCATGGGTGAAATGCTACAACAGTATCTTCCACGCGCTTGCGGACCTCATCTCTTTTGAGAGATGATCTGTGGTGTTAAGAACCTTCAACATGCATTTCTAGCGCCGTCGCTAGGGAAGGCAGAGGAAGTGAAGGATAGCTATCGCTTGTGATTAAGCTATAGGTACTAATAGATATTTGGCAAGATTACCCTTGCTTGTTTTCTCTTTTTGTGTGAAAAGATGGTAGTGTTGGCTAACCCATTTTATGGGATGGCCAACAAGGACGCAAGTGCTCAACTGCAAGTTGATTCAAGGCGTACCTCAACCATTGTCCGCTAGGTAAAACCATTGGCTTTCGCGGAAGAATTTTATCTTCCAGAAGGAGTCAAAGTTATCCATCCCCAATCTTGGGGGAGACTCCAAGAGTTCTTCTTGGTTTTACTCCATCATGGGTTGGATAGTTGGTCCTTCATCCAACACTCATGTCATGGGTTGACTTCAACATCCATGACCACACTCATGCTAGAGATGAAGAAGTCCTATTATCATTCATCACAGATGATAAGTGGTCTGTACTTAAGGGGTGGATTGAAGAATGCTCTAGTTCCCTTAGCTTGGCATGCACACCATTTAATAAGATGGACATGCTGGTTGTGGAACTACACCTCCCAATTGAAGTATCATGAAGATCAAGCCAACAGAGAGTTGTTTGAGATGACCCAAGTCAAGGATATTCACATGATTTGTGAAAATCAATGTCAACATGGGACACTTGGTAATTTTTTCCCTAAGACCCATGAGGATATTTCAAACAACAACACCAATGGCTATCACCCACAAGGAGGTCAAGGGTGGAGTCAACACGACCCTTATAATCAAGGAGGCTACAGAATTCCAGAGGAGTCAAGTTCAACTAGCCTACCTTGAAGTATCTTGTCCATGGCAAAGCAAGAAATCAAGATAACATCCATATGAATCCCCTGAACAAGGACAAAAAATATAAAGAATATTCAAGATCCAAGATATCCCACAATCACTTGTTGGGATTCCTACACTTCGACCAAGCCCGTGACAACCTAGGGCAAGTGACATTGTGGATGAAACATTTCTTGTTCGATTGTGGAGTCCACATGTCATCATGCCCAAGGAAGTCTTTGACCCATAATCAAAGTACGGATTAACTCAAAGGAACATCAAGAAGGTCGAAGTGGCACCACTAAATAAGGACAAGCCTCACCATGCTCATAAAAGAATATCTTCATAAAGGAATAGTCGTCAACAAGTCTTCATCAAGGGATGAAGAGGCTTGGGCCACCATGTGGCCCACATGTCCAAATAATAGCCAAAGTAATTTTGGCATGTCAAATAGGAGAAGTTGTCCGCATCTTCAACTCCAGGATTGGACAACAAATCATCGAACCAAATAGGACGGAGGTAAGTCCCACTCATCGGACTTCAAAAATACGGTGAGTCCTTGCCAATAGGTTAATTGGTAGTTATCTCATATTTGTTTCCCAATTGCATATTCAAATTTCTCATCATTTGCATTCACCATGTTTGAATTTCCACACTTTCATGTTGGAAGGTAAAATTTCCAACCATCTAAAACTAAAACTTCAAAGTAGGGAATAAATTTATTAGGATATGAACTATGAGCACGACCACTTGAATTTATTTTCTTACCTCAACCCAAGAAGATTTGCTTTGTTCCTCATTGCATTTTCATGTTGCTTCAAGGTTGGGCAAGATATTTTGACAATAGGGTTCAATTTGCTTTTGGCTAACGTAACCCTTTTTGGAGTTGTTATTGTTTGGTCTTGATGAGATTGCAGCCAGGACAAAAAAATTGTAAAGAGGTGGTTTGGCAGGAAAGAGGAGGCCACATCAAGCTCAAGCCACCATTTGGAGGATTTGAGAACACATCTCTCCTTCAAACTCATCTTGAGTTTGAGGTAGAGACATGTTCAAGATGATGACCCAGTAGGAGCAAGATGAAGCTTCGACCAAATTCTTCACCAAATCCAACCTCATCTTGGCATTTGATGTTGAACATCAATCCTACACCAAACATGAAGGGTGTGACTTTCTCACACAAAGGCCTTCATCACCAATTGTTCCTCAAATAAGGTATAAGTTTATGTTTTTTCATTGTTTGGTTTACCTTAAAATTGAATTACCTTGCTTGCAGTTATGAGGAAGGTTTCCACTTCCTCATCATTAAATTGTCGTGCATCCTCACAAGGCTAAGTGTTGGTATTATCTTTTGGATCTCCAAAGAAAATACCACCTTAATTGGAAAAACTAAAACAAGTACCTAAAACCCCTTAAGCATTATTTTATAGACTTGGTCGATTTAGAAAACAAAACTTTTTGGTATAATATAATGGGTGAATTGCCATGTAGCAACTGAACAATGATGACCATGGTTTTCATTTGAGCTTCATGCATCTATGGTCTCACTAGATTTCAAACTCCTACGACTAAGTGATATCCTTAATCTTAATTTGAATTGCATGTTTATGTGGAATAACTAAATTTGAAATTCCTCGAAAAGTTCAGGAGGATAAAATTAGGAATCTTGTTTGCCATAATCCAAATGATAACATTTGCTCTTGTGTAAAAGGCTATCATAGTTAGAAACCTTACAAGATGAAGGGATCCATATAGTGTATATGTATCACTTGCCTTTCTATGAGTAGGAGCTTTAGAAAAAGTTCAACTTGATTTATCCATAAAGTCTCACTCTTATCATTGAGGAATACATTTCTCATGGATACACTTGAAATTCGACCCAATGCATCTTCAATTTTGTTCTTCCCCGTACGTACAAATGAAGAGTCGGTTACCTAGCCCAAAAACTCATTTGTACGGGTATCAAAAAACTAATGATCCCTCTCTATCATAGAGGGAAGTTTGCAAGAGTAATATTACTATGCAGGCATTCAAAGATCTGATTGTTGAAAACCCTCCATGAGCAACCAATGGGCTTCTACGAATATGTGAGAGCACTATGCTCCCAACTATTCTAAGCACTCATTCAATCTCGAGGGAATTGCCACCATCATTGGGTGTAAGTTGTTCCTTTTCTGAAAAAAGATTTGATGTACCTTAAACGAGGAATGACAAGATCACATCCAATGTATATTGGGTGCAAGTTGTTCCTATGTGTACAAAAGGTATTTTATACCTTACCCAAGGAACAACGAATCACACTAAACCCATGTTGAGTGCACGTCATCCCTTTGTGATTATAGGTATGTTGTGCCTTAGCCAAAGAAAACAGACCATACCCAACACATGTTTGGTACATGTCACTCCTTTGTGGCTAAAGGCCATCATTACCTTAGCTAAAGAATGACAGATCACACCCCATGCATGAGAGGTACAAGTTATTCCTTTATGGCAAGAAGATATGATACACCTTAGCCAAAGAATGACGGAACACACTCAATGTATGTTGAGTGCATTTTATTCCTTTGTAGCTAAAAGTTCTAATTACCTTAGCCATGGAATAACTACACACAACGCATGGGAGACCTTGAGGTGCGGATAAGCGACATCAACAACCCTTTATTCAACCACACTTGTGGTACTCGAGGGAGGCAATACAACATCGACACTCAAACTTCCATTGTCAAAGCCACGCTACAAGAAGGATAGGCCAACCTCCTGGCCTACCTCCATCATTAGGGATTCAACCTCTATAGCGGACCTTGATCAAGAATAAGCTTGGGGGAGGACCCCCACTTGAGGTAACTTGTATCACACCCATTGCATTATAATTTCCATCCATTCATCCACCTTGCATCTAAATTTTTTTAATTAAAAATCTAAAAACTATAATGTAGATTTAGTTTCTATCAAATAAAAATATGCTGTAAGAATGATTTAGAATTCACATAAATAAAATGATGAATAGTTGCTCTGTTTTATTTTTCCTACTTCCCTAGTTTACAACTTGTTACTTTCAAAATATTGCTTTCATTGGCTTAAATTAACTTTGCCTAAATTTATAAGTTATGGGTAGCAAAAGCTTAATCTAACTCTAGGTTCTTGTGAGATATGAGACTGTGATAGGGCTGCTATTCCTAGTTTGAATGTGAAACTTAGATTTTTGGAGAAATTATAAAAGATTTAAGTTACTCTCATTTGATTGTAAATACCTACCAAATCCATATGATATTTTACATGGATAAACATTATGCATATGCTATTTGCCTTCACATTGAGCCTAGTCAAACTAGTATAGTCCTATTTGAGGATTAATTCATTTCTTTTGAATCCAAGACAACACTTGCACATGCTATACTTCTACACTAGAAGTTAGCAAAACTCCATCATATCATCATTCCACAATAAAAGAAGAAACTCCATGCTTTTCATGAATAATGCTCCCTTCATGTTTATCGCATAAAAATGGAGTAGAAGACATGGCTACAAGAAAAAGAAAAAGAAAATACATGCTTACATCATAAGCATGAGAAAAAAAAATTAGCCATGTTTCATCCTTGCAATAAAGAGAGTCTACTTAAAAAGGAGTCATCTCAATATCCACCTCCACTTTCATTCCATCAGACATGCACGAGTCATGGATCAAAATGTTTTAAATTGATTTATTCTAAGGCTTACTCTTTTGACTTAGCAATATCATGTGTTGCAAATATGCCTACTTACATTCCCTACCAAGCTCCACGTATAAGCCTATTTAGTGGTAGGATTAGTATAGGCAAATGTCTTGGTGAGGATATATCTCCACTACACAAAAAGGAGTGAATGAGAGAATCAAATTGAGGTACTTAGAATCTAAATTGAAGTTCTCTGGAATTTATGTGGAACTTGATATCTAGGCTATGCTTGCTCCATTTGCAGTTCTATCTTTCAACTACCCATTACTAGGAGATGGCACAAGCTCCATAATGACTTAAGAAGGGTTAAGTACCATAGACAATTTTTGAAATACTAGGTAGAGTATTTTGTTCTGCACTTGTTACTTTAAACCACCACTATATGAGTATTGTCCTCCCTCTAACAACATATTGTGGTCCAACATCAGTATTCACTAATTCCTAATGAGCTTTGGCTTCACTGCTAGAAAATTAGTGATATAGGTAAACAACAACTGTTAATCATATCTCTATATGACTCTTTTTTATTGAGTGACATCCAATGCCCCGACTCCCAACTGTATGCCATAATGCTCAAAACCGTTTTGATAGATTTGTTAAGTAAACCAACACTATGCATGTGAATGTCCAACATTCACCCTATGCATTATGATATATCATGGTATTTTGCTTTGGCAAACATACTACACAACGAAACGACATAGGTCCAGCTTTTGGTAAATGACATCAAATACTCAACTTTTGCGAGGGAAACTATTCTATCATGACAAAACATCCACCATATAAAAAGCATAAAAAGAATAGTAACAAATAAACATCATAGGTATATTATCATATCATGTTGTGAATAGTATGGCCTTTAGAATCATAGTGGTCTCCATCGCCATGGCTCCATCATGATCTAAGCTGTTGTGCCTCCCTTCTTGTGGTTATCACCATCTCCACCATGCTTGAAGACATCTCTGTGAACATAAAAGAAGCTAATACATCTAATAGCTATCAAATAAATTACATGAGAGATCAAGCATCACAAGTCGAGGCACAGGTCGTTGTACAATTATGTGACAACCTCAACCTTGTTGTGTTAATTTGCAACTCGCAGGCTGCACAAATACTACAAAGAATCATCACATCACATTAAGCCAATACCATTCACATCATTCCCTGCAAAAACGAGTTAAACATAGAACGATTTCTATCGTGAAACAATTCTATGATATCACTATAGCAGACACCAAACGGAATTACATAGACCACATCTATGAAATCAATATGAAAATCTCATCAGATTGATCAAATCAACCCGAATCTGAGCCATTCAAAATGTCTCAGTTTTTAATGTGACTGGTTATTGACGAAATGATCACAACTAAGGACCTTGGTCTGTTGGCTCAATCTGTTAGCTATGCACGCGATTAGTCCCGATGGTGATTCTAGCCGGTAGGGACAAGTTACACACAAAATAGAGAAGGAGCACAAACTAACCCTTTAGTCATATACGATCGCAATCTACTCTAAACAATTCCAAACCCCAAAAACCGTGCAATAAAATTCATCATATGAACATGTCCGTAGTAGATCGTATCTACTAACAAGATCCAGACCAGAAACTACGCAAGTCGGCTCTTATGCTGCTGTTGGGAAATCGGCGATACGTTACTCTAGTAATTCTACTGCGTCACCCAGGAAACATGAGAGTACAGAGATCATAGATCGTTACCACCAGACGCGCAACACAGCAGAACATAGACGCGCGTCATTAAAGGGGAAGAAGGCGATCTCTTTTGTCTCCTCCTCGATCTCATCACTGCAATAGGTAGACGATCACGCTCGTCATAGCCGATCAGGGCGGCAGTAGCAGCTGCGCCTTCGCGGAGTTCACACGTACGTGGGAACGGGGGGTGGGGGACACCTTTGTGCCGGTGTGCTAGCACTGCGCACACTAACAGATTAGCTTTGGCTAAAACAAGATACACCTTCCATAAACTACTCGACGTTTTTGGCCGTCGCAAATAAGTCGTCGCAATTAAGCTTATTTGCAACGGCCACCGTCGCAAATAAGCTTATTTGCAACGGCCACCATCGCAAATAAGCTTAATTGCGACGGCTAGAAGAGGCCGTCGCAAGTTATTGCCCCGGGCCCGGTGGGCCCCGCCATATTATTTGCGACGGCCAGGCCGTCGCAATTAAAACTTATTTGCGATGGCCAGACTGTCGCAATTAAGTGCCTCTATTTGCGATGGCCAAGCCATCGCAAATAAGTTCAGTGGGCAGGGCCCACGTGTCCTCTTCCGGGACCCACGACGCTATTTGCGACGGCCCGGCCATCGCAATTAAAGCTTATTTGCGACGGCCAGGCTGTCGCAAATAACAGTTGCTTAATTACGACGGCCTCGCTCCTTATTTGCGACGGTACTGTATAAAAAGCCGTCACAAATAAGGTTTTTTATTTTTTTTAAAAAACAGAAAATACTACCTGGCTCGATGGCCAGAATCACAGAACAGATACAATAAACACAGTATATACACACAATCACAGTATACACAAAAATCATCACAATCACAAACTAAAATTCTGATACATCTCACATCGTCATCAACAAAGCAAATAAAAGGGCTCACTCGCCCATCTGACCTCCGGAGCCACCTCTGAAGTCGAAGTCGTCGTCGTCGCGCCTCATTCCAGGCGGCGGTAGCGAAGGCGGCAGCGTTTGTGCAGCCGTCGCGGATCCTTGCAATTAATGAAACTTAGAGTTAGAATATAAATGCATCAACATCTCTCTCCCTCCCTTCCTCTCCCTCTATCTTCATCTAGATCCCCCTCTCTTCCTCTCTCTTTTCATTTCTCTCTTTGTCTCTCACTCTATCTTTCTCTCTCACTTTATCTCTCTATTGCTATCCTTTTCCCTCTATCTTCCTCCCTCTATCTCCATCTACATCTCCCTCCCTCTATCTTCCCCTCTCTCTATCTCCATCTACAACTTACTCTCTCTCTCTTCATTCCCCTCTTACTCTATCTAACTATCTTTCACTCTTTCTTCTGTCTCTCTTTCTTCTATCTCTCTCTTTCTTCTATCTCAATCATTTTCTTCTATCTAACTATCTCTCTCTTTCATCTATCTCAATCCAATTACGCTGGAGAAGAAGAATTACATAGAAACTTACCTGACCCGCTGAAGAAGGATCGCCAGGAAGGACCGGTGGTAGTACCGGTAGCTGGATTCCCAAACCTTGCGCCCGAGCCATGGCCTGTCATTGCAAACATTAAATGCTATCTATTAGTAAGTCATTTACGCTGAATTAATGAGAACATTAGTTTTTATTTTGTTACCTCCATTGCTTCCCGCATCTGCGCCAACACTGTTGCCTGGCTTTGGATCGTGGCCTCCATCATGATCCTTTGGCGTTCCGACTCCTCCTGACGCCTGAAGAGGGACTGCATCTCAATGTCCCTCTGCGAGGCGCGACGACTAGTCGTGCCCACCGAAGAAGCCTGCCTGGAGCTGCCTCTCGCAGGTCTTCCCGCCCTCGAGTCGACGACTCCGTCGAATATGGCGAGCCTATAAAAAAGAGAGTCAGTAATATGAAATTGAAATATCTTGAATACTTTGAATTGAAAACGATAAAATGACTTGTAAACTCACCTTCCGTGTGCTTTTCCACCACCGGTTGCATACGCGGCTTGAGGATCGATCGGTTGATGTTCCCAATCAAAATCCTCGTCGTGTATCTTCCTGGCCTCCTCCCCGTACTTAGCCTGCAAAACAAGAAAACCGTGTAAGTTCAACAATCTATATAGTTATATTTAATATGAATGATTTCTAAACTTACCAACCGCTCGGCTGCAGCCTGACTGCAACCCGTTGGCTGAGAAGGGTCCCTGTGACCTCTCTTCCAGACCTCAGCAGGGGTGGGCGGCACCCCCGTCTCGCGCTCCTGTCAATATGTGTTAGTACGAACAATATATTATTAATATATAAACATAAGTTACACACACTTACCATGCGTTTAGCTAAACGCAAGTGGTTATCTTGCCCGTGCCTGCTCTTCCCCTCGACCCCTCTGTAGTCTCGAGCCTTCTCAGACTTAGCTTTAAACTCATCGCTAGCCCAGTAGCGACAAAGGGCCCGAAATGCATCAGTCCGACCCTGCAACCAGCTCACGTGGCCCTGCACATAGTTGGAAGTCATTAAAAATTCCATCGAAGAAATTATCAAAAAAAAATACTTACTACACTCCACGTACCTGCGCGTACTCCTCCTCCGTCAGGTGCATCTCGCTCGCTTGCCGGAAGTGTAGCACAGGCTGCTCGTGCGCCTTCAAGTGCTCATTAACAAGTTGAACGCGGGTGTTCGACAAAGCTTGTCGAAGCGCCTTGGCGGCGTTGTAGTGAAACACTCGCCTCGCATCCTCAAACTGTCGATGGTCGTTCGGGTCCTCTAAAATATATCTTGCCTACGATAAAGAATATATTGAAGAGATGTTCACTAAAAGAGTTTAAGAGTTGAAACTTAGAAACTTTTTTAACATACTTACCATAAAATCGGCCCATACGGCCTCCTGAAGGTTGTCGTGCTCCCGGTGATGGACTCGTGCGTAGTCCTCCCACGAAAGAGCAGGCACCCCGTCGATGACCCCGGGATAGTGCAAACGCACTATGGACCCGAGGACACCGTTCACCGGTCTATGGTGTCTCTCACCGGTGAAAGACCTGTCGTCCCAAACCCTGCAAGATATTTATGCATTCATTACTTAAGTAATCAAAAGAAACTAAAATTGAACACTATAATTTTTATTACCTGTCTCCGACTGGACGAATCACGATCCTCTGTGAAGGGACCGCAGGAGGACTAACGAAGTGAGTCCTCCTCGTCCTCCGCGTCTGCTGGGGCGCCATGTCAGGTGACCCAGATGGCTCCTCACCAGCCGAGTCAAAGGCCTCAGGAACAAACTCATCGCCAACCGGGGACTGGCTGGCCGAGGGCTGGCACGCCGAGGGCTGGCTCACCGAAGGCGCCGCAGCCTCTGAGTCAGCCGGTGAGGACTACAACATTCAAATGATTCATAAGTAAGTTTAATGTGAAATTGAATTTAAAGAATTTGTCAAAAACGAGTGACATTTACCTGTGACGAAGCTCTAGAGCTGGTCTGAACGTGCCCCAATAGCTGAGAGCGTCTGCTGCTAGTCGACGAGGCACCAACGAAACGTCCTCAGGTCTAGAGGGGTAGAACCCCCTCGTCGGCAGCACCTTCTTACCCTTCTTTGATGCCATCCTATTGTAATTAGATAATTAGTGAATATGCAAATAAAATATATAAAATTCGTGTTACTATCTTCAAGAAAACATTACTTGTAGTCACTTTCAAAATTCATCAACATCATTGTCATATGTCTGTGCCCTACTCCTTAAACCATCCCAACGATCTTCCACCGTGGCCTGTTCTAATTTTCGTTTTCGCGTATCATCTGCCTCTACATCTTCAACGTCTTCAACATCTCCAACTAATTGATCGAGTCCTGCACCAAGCTCGACGATAAAAAAGTCTGGCAACTCTTATTCTTGGTACACTTCTTCAACGTCTTCGCTATCATGGTAACCATCATCCCCAGGAGTATATAGCCGCTCACGAGGATTCACCTTATATACCACCCACCAAGCACTGAGCTTCGTGCATGGATAAGGTAGATAATACACTTGTTCAACTTGATGCGCAAGAACAAATGTATCGTAACCTCGTAGTCGGTCCTTATGTTTCACTTCCACCATTCCAAATTGGTTTTCTCGAGTTCGATGAGTACGATCAAACCAGTCACAGTCAAAGAAGACAACTCGAAGGGTCTTATTTCCGGTAAAAGTAAATTCAAGGATTTTGTTAATGATCCCATAATAATCGGTTAAATTCCCTTGAGTGTCCATTGCTCTCGTCACAACACCGGAATTTGATGTTGCTGCGAGAGGACAATGAGCTTCAAAATGAGTTGTACGGAATCGGAAGCCATTTACGTCATATCGACCCTAGCTTCTAACATTCACCAATCCATAAGATAGCTGCCGCAAATCTTCATGGACATTGTGAGTCCGACACCGTCATAAATGATCGTGAGTTAAAATAATACTTCTTTAATAATAGTAATTTATAATACATAGAAGACGAGAGAATATTACATATTCTCGAAACCAAGATAGAAAACTCGACCCTCCATTTATTCCTTCCTTTCGCATCACTTCTACTTGTTTGGCCGTAGGTTGATGCCTATGTGGCCAATATTGTGTGTGGAACTCGCTGAACATGAAAAAACATCTTTTAGAGTACATGTGTAGCAAAATATATCGATTAGCATAAACGTAGGAGAAACACTTCCTCGAAGTATTCTTGCATGCCTTCTATATTTGCGTACATGTAGAGTAAAGCAACAGTCCTTTCATGTTCGGATAGCACGTAGGTCGTGTAGCTACCAACGGTGGCGCCTCTCGTTTGAAAAATGGAAAGGTCGCTTAGAGGGGGTGTTTCGTCCACATTGTACCGCATCGCCGAAGTATTGATATTGTTTTCTTCCGCAAAGTAGACACTTGAAAAGTATCCTACTTCCTTAAGAGCATATGCTTCAGCGATGCACCCTTCCACCCTTGCCCTGTTGCCAACCATTGGTTTCAAATATCGTAGCGCTCTTTCAATGTGATACATCCACCTATATTGCACAGGACCGCCAACTTTAGCTTCTAATGGAAGATGGATAAACAGATGTTGCATTGGATTGAAGAAACCCGGTGGAAATTTTTTTTTCCATCTTACATTAAAGTATGGGTATCTCCTTTTCTAACTTATCCATCATCCCGATCTTGATTTCTTTAGCACAAAGCTGTCTATATAATAGCTGAGCTCGGCTAAAACCTTCCACACCGCATCATCTAGATAGCCTCGGAACATAACAGGTAGGAGTCTTTCCATTATAATGTCATAATCATGACTCTTCAACCCAGTGAGGTTTCCTGTGTTAACATTTACAGCTCGTTTCAGGCTAGCTGCGTAACCATCTGGGAATTTCAAAGTTTTCATCCATTTCAAACTTCTTTCTTTTCTTTCGATCGAGGACAGAAAGAAGCACGTGGCTTTCCACCACTTTCAGAGATTTCAAGAGTTGGACAGTGACAAATGTCTGCCAAATCTAGTCTAGCTTTATAATTGTCTTTCGTTTTGCCAGGCATATCCATGCAAGTGCTTATGATACTTTCGCTCATATTACGCTCCTGATGCATGACATCAATGTTGTGTATTAGAATAAACGACTTCACATATGGTAGCTCCCAAAGTCCACATATGTGATTCCAATTGTGTTCCTCTCCATAACCTACGAAATATCCAGGACGACCTTCATCAGGCACCAATTTGTCCATCATATCAGAAATTTCTGACCCGTTGAGATGCTTCGGTGGTCCTTTAGTAACAACAGTGTTCTTTCAAAAGACATGCCTCTGCTGCCTAAATATATGATTCGAGGGAAGCCAACGTCTGTGACAATTGAATTAAGATATTTTGCCTCCATGAGTTAGTCGAAAGCAATCCGTGTCTGAAGCACATATCGGACACGTCAGACGACCGTGAGTGCTCCATCCGGAAAACATGCCGTATGCCGGCAAATCATGGACGGACCACAAATAAGCAGCTCGAAGGTTGAATTTCTGCTTCTTGTAACTGTCCTACGCTTCGACTCCTGTCCACAAGACTTTCAATTCTTCGATCAGCGGTTTTAACATCACGTTGAGACGTGACCCGGGATGATCAGGTCCAGGTACAATGAGGTTGAGAAACATGAACTCGTTCTTCGTACAAAAAGCAGGTGGCAGGTTGTACGAAATGACAAAGACAGGCCAACATGAGTATGGTGTGGCGTTTGTACTGAATGGTGAGAATCCGTCTGTCGCTAATCCGATGCGAACATTCTTCACATCACGAGAGAAGTCTGGATCGAAACGGTCTAG
The DNA here is from genome assembly GCA_036927565.1 of Tuctoria greenei. Taxonomy (NCBI): domain Eukaryota; kingdom Viridiplantae; phylum Streptophyta; class Magnoliopsida; order Poales; family Poaceae; genus Tuctoria; species Tuctoria greenei. The sequence goes on from JAYESD010000002.1 coordinate 237,435,363, forward strand.
CGCCTTCCATGCATCACCGTCGGACGGATGCGCCAAGAATTCTTTGTTCTCACGTTTACCTTCTTTGTGCCATCTCATGTGTCTTGTGGTTCTTTTTGAGAGAAACATCCGCTTCAACCGAGGTGTCACAGGCAAGTAATGAAGCTGCTTATGTGCGACATCTGTCATCACATTATCGCCATCGTCATTAACAACTTCGACATACCTCAATTTACCACATTTCAAGAACATCTTCTCAATGGCGTGCACTTTCCAGAATAGCATGCAGTTGTCTGGGCACACATCGATTTTCTCATACTTCATACCGAGACCAGATATCTTGATCTTTGACTGATACATATCTGGTGGTGCTTTGTTAGGTTGTGGAAGGATATCGTAGATCAATTTCATGAGATCATTGTAGCAGTTGATGGAAAAAAAGTACTTGGACTTAATTGCCATAAATCTGGTTAAGAAAGCAAGTACGGTCACAACCGTGTGTTCATGCAACGGCTCTGTGATTTCTTCAGCTCCTCGAAGAACTTCTCTGCCTCATTTGTAAGAGGATCCTCCGCTTCAAGAGCTTCTAGCATCTCATCCATCCTATCAACCTCTGTTATAACGTCATCCTCATCCACTTCGGCTATGACTCGAGAATTAGTCTCGCCGTGAAAGGTCCACACTTCATAATGTGGAGTGAAACCGTTTCGACATAAGTGAAACGAAAGCTCCAATCTTCTCAAAAACTTGGTGTTCCGGCATTTTGTACATGGGCACCGCACCATTTCTTCCGTTGACAACAAAAATGCTCGATCCAAAAATTGATCTAACTTGATAAACCACTCATCGGAGTGACCACCAGTTCTGCTCTTCCAGCCAGTATACTTCAAACTGCGGTCTTCTCCCATGTTTGACTCTGCAGTTTAACGCGAAAGAAATTATCGTTAATGTATTGTTGTGTTATGTCACGGCCCTACAACCTAGGCAGATAGATTCTAAACCCACCCAAGAGTGACCGAGCGGAGCGTGCTCATGACGAGACGCGTGATCCGGATTCGAACGAAATTTCGGCAGCATAACCCCGTTGTTCTCCACTGCATGCCCATTAATGGTGCAGCAGAGAACAACAGGGTTACACCACCGAAATCTCGTCCAAATCCGGACCCGCGTCTCATCACAAGCCACGCCCCCTCGGTCACTCCGAGGCTGTCCAAAAAAGGGACAATTCTGAACCTGCACGTCTCACATGCCAATGGCATGTGAGACGTGCCGATCCGAAACGGGTAATACATTGCTATAGTTACATTGCTCATTTTCGTTTTCAGGTCATTTAAGAGAGAGGAGAGAACTAGAGAAAGAGTGAGAGGAAAGTTGGTCTTAGATGACAATTCCACGACGGATTTAGGGTTAGCTGCCGTAAATAGATCAGAGATGAAACCACTTCGTCGGAGTACGCCATCCACGCGCAGGTGCTTGCCATCCTCACCGTCGTCGTTCGCCTTCGTGCCCGTGTACACGCATACTTTACCTTACCACTAAATGGGCCTTGTCGGGCCTTGTCAAGCTGGTCCGAAACCCATTTATGTATATATAGTACTTAAACACTCAAGCAATCAAAATTAAGCAATTCAACGACCCTTCAAATAAACGTAAGCATAATTCAAAAAACCAAGCAATTCAAATAAACCTGACCATAACAATTATCCATTGTAATTCATTAATTTATCAACTCAATTCTAACATAAGCAATTCAATTCAAATGAGAGCAATTCAATTCAAATGAGAGCAATTCAATAAACCTAAACATAATCATAATTCAAATGAGAGCAATTCAATAAACCTAAACATAACCATAATTCAAATGAGAGCAATTCAATTCAAATGAGAGCAATTCAATAAACCTAAACATAACCATAATTCAAATGAGATAAATTTAATTCAAATGATAGCAATTTACTTCAATAAACCTAAACATAACCACTATGATTTCTTCCATGAGGTCACCATGTTCAAAAATTACACAACACTTGACTGAATTTCTACAAAAATGCAGGGGGGGCCGGGGCTTACCTGCTGGCGGCGGTGGCGCAGGGGCGGCGGGGCCGGGGGCGAGCCGGCGGCGGGGGCGCATGGGCCGGGGGCGGGTCGGCAGCGGCGGCGCAGGGGCGGCGGGGCTGGGCGGTGGCTGGGGCGCGGAGGCGCGGAGTCGTGGCGCGGGGGCGGGCCAGCGGCGGGGCTGCGGGCGCAGCTGGGTCGAGGGCGGCGGGGGCGCGACGGGCCGGCGGAGGAGCCGGGGGCGCGACGGGGGCGCGGCAGGCAGCGGCGGTGGAGGGAATGGTGAATGAAGAGTCGGGGCCGGAGGGTCCCAATATTAGACCTAATTTGCGACGGCAGTCTTAATTGTGACGGCCTTACCTTAGGGCCGTCGCAATTAAAGCCTATTTGCGACGGCCTTTTACTGGCCGTCGCAATTAAAGCCTATAATTTACGACGGCTTCTTAAATTGCGACGGTCCTAGGGTTGGCCGTCGCAAATAAGCACTTATTTCCGACGGCCTGACCGACTGCCGTCGCAAATAAGGCCTTATTCGCGACGGCCACGTTATTTGCGATGGCCAGAGGCGAGCCGTCGCAATTTAATCTGTTTACGACGGCTGGCCGTCGCAAATAAATCCAGCCGTCGCAAATGATCGCGTTTCGTGTAGTGAACACTTTAGACTAACTCACGGTGATTAACACCTTCGCAGCACACACAGGTATTTATAGCTACACCCGAACGCAACTAACTCCTGCAGTCCTGCGATGTCACACACGCACGCACGTTCTCTTGTGATCCGGACATTACTCGCGCCAGGTCCGTGGCCATTGCGCATACGCACGATGCGGCCAAACCAACGACTGATGCATGTGCTAACAGCTTCACGTACAGCAACGTCCTGCCGCTTTCTTCGCCCCCGCACGACGATCTCGGCCACTCGGCCAGAAGATCCGTTACAAAATCCTTCTGATACTTAGGGCATGCAAGCCACTCACGCCTGCAACAGACTGCACCTAACCTGAATGCGCTGGTGCTGACAACTCCAGCCAACACACACGTACAACTAACTAACGTGTACGCATCAAAACACAAAAAAAACATAATTAAGTCAAGATCACTCCTAACAAATTTCCTCCTAATCCTGACTTAGATTATTTCTTTTTAGACACACTTTACAGTAGTGCCGGTTCTTCGTCTGCCGTCGCAAGAAATGCTTCTTTCTTTTTCTGTTTTGGACATTTTCTGGCAAAGTGTCCACGAACACCACAATTATAACATTTACCTTTGTTTGCTGGAGACTTGTTCTTCTTGCGAGCCCGCCATTCAGCCTCCGTGAGCAGGAGTTGACCATCACCGGCAGCATCCTCGCTGCCTTGAGTGCGCCGACGACAACGCTCTTCGAAGGCTTTCAGCTTCCATAGCGCATCCTTAAACGGCATCTTCTCAACATTGCAGAAATGTTCAATGCCCGCAAGGGCAGGGTACAAGCACTCAGGGACAGTGTCGAGGAGCATCTTGACCATCGCGATATCATCGAGGGTCGCCCCAAAGCCTGCATACATAGCCACCATGCCGCTGATTTTTTCCGGCAAAGTCATGCAATGATTCTTCGTTGTGCATGGTCAGTCGATCGAAGTCGCCCTTCGTGGATAGTCGGGCCGCCTTGACTCGATCCGCGCCTACGAACCTCGTCGTCGGCCTCATGGACACCTGCATAAGAATGTTCTCCGATAGCGCCTGGATCAATTGCGCCCTCGCCGTCTGTTTCTTGCGCTCGTCCACTTGCACTACTACAAAAAGCATTTTCACAGACGCCTCGATTTTTCAAACACAGGCGGTCTGTAAAAAAATGCGACTGTGATGACGAATGATACAATAACCGCCTGTAATGACAGAACATCACAGGCAAATTTTAAAAAACAACCGCCTGGGTAAATACATGGTTTTCTCGGATGGCTATTAATTAAGAACCGCCTGTACTGTAACAAACTTCACAGTCGGTTTTTACTTAACCACCACTTGGATAAATACAATATTTTCACGGGCGGTAATCGTTTAAGAACTGTATGTACTGGTTCAAACATCACAACCGGTTTTTATTGAATAATCGTCTGGGCAAAGTAATTGTTTTCACAGGCTGCTTCTTAATTAAGAACCGTCTGGGAAACTGATAAGCTTCTGTCAAGCTAATCTCTACACAGGCTTTTGTAGATGCATGTAACACTCGTGACTCATCATTTGGATTGTTGAAAGTCTCTATTGAAGCATGACGATCTGTTGGCAGGATTTTCCCATCCATTTGAAAGATTTCTTTCCCTGCTATCCATTTGAAAACCTGGGAAGATGCTCCTTTATCAGTTTTAATGCTTGAATATATTGACTAAAAATCAGTACCTTGTCTCTTAGTGCTTCACACAAGCAAGGAAGCAAACAACTTCAATCACAAATCTTGTTTTTACCCTTTTACCGGGATTTGGCCTTAATCTTTTAAGCATAGATTTATCAATAAGTGAAGCTTCCTTATCACACATGTTAATGACAGTTATGAGCGAAGGATTAGCCGAAATTAACGAAATCTGAATTGGACTGAAAAATGATGCTAAGGTTATGCTTGCAAGCACTTTGGATGATGCAAGCATAACCTTGGCAGCACTTTTCATGTTGTTAAAGGCTGCCATCATAGCTTCATGCTGTCTAACCTGGACATTGCCACTCATATGCATCATATCTTTGTCTTCGGTCCCGTTGAGATTTTGTTAGCTTCGACGCACCCTTCGGTTGTAACTGTCATTATCATGTCTGATGAGGAAGCTTTACTTAATGATAAATCTATGCTTGAAAGATTAAGATCAAATTCCTATGAAAAAGGTAAAAACAAGATTTGTGATTGAAGTTGTTCGCTTCAGTGCTTGTGTGAAGCACTAAGAGAGATGGTACAAATTTTTAGTCAATATATTCATCCATTAGAATTGATAAAGTAGCATATTCGTAAGTTTTTAAAACGGAGAGAAGAGAAATAAATCCTTCAGGGCTTGTTTGGGTGTACTCAATCTAATTGGGTTGAAGTTGATTGGAGTGAAAAATGAACTAATTTTATCCTCAAACCACCTCAATCCACTTATATTGAAGTGGATCCACTCCTATCCAAACAAGCCCTCAAATGGATTGGAAGTATCGTCAAACTTCAATTGAAGCTTTTAACAATCCAAATGATGAGTCTCAGGTGTTACTTGCATCTACAAGAGCTTGCTGTGAAAGGATTAGCTTGGCAGAAGCTTCAAGAGTTGTGCTTCTAGATGTTGTTTTGAACCAAGCTATTGGAAGACAAGCCTGATCATCATAGGTTAGAAGAAATTTATATACACATACAATTTGATAACTTATGGAACAAGTGAAGGTGATAAATATGATAGTCAACAAGCTGAAAATGATCACTTGTCTAAATTAGTCTTTTCTACAGAAGATGAATTTAATAATGTTCGAAACTTGCTATCTAAAGCTGAAATGGAGCATTGTTCTAAGTTGATTTTAGAGGATACAAATATATACAATATATATCATACATTTTTTTCCAGCATTGACATCTTCTCGCATACATGGTTTCAAATCCTTTTTAATGCTTCTCTCTACGCGCTTGATGTTTTCTGGTTTGGTGAAAAGGTACATGTCTTCATACTGATTATATTCCTCTTTATTATCTCCCACACTCTCAACCCCAACAATATTTTGCTTTCCAGAAACAAGTACGTGCATCTTCTCAGTTTCTTAATCTTGTACATAAAAAACTTGTGCAAGATGATCGGCGAGAACCCACGGGTCATCTTTATAACCCACATTGTTCAAGTCTATCAGTGTCAGCCCGTAGTTGTCCATTTTCACACCACCAGGATGTTTGAATCATTGGCACTTAAATACGGGCATTACCCTTTTTTCGCCAAAATCTCGTTCCCATATTTCCTCCAAGAATCCGAAGTATGTGGTGTTCTGCCCTTGTGGATCGTAAGACTTTATACGAACACCACTACTTTGTGCAGCACTCTTACCATCTTTTTCTTAGAGTAAAATGTGTAACCATTGATGTCATATGCTTGCCATGATGTCACCAAAGCAGATGGGACATAAGCTAACTTCTTCATTGTTGCCTCTTCTATAAAGTTTCCGTATGGTATATTTTTGTCCAGTAACCATTCCGTGAAACATCTTCTATGCTCTTTCATAATCCAGCCCTTTGTGCGGTCTTGGTTTTTTTCGTGAAGCTCAATTTGGTGTTCCTCGATGTACGACTCAGCTATTATGAGCTGTTGTATTACACCAAAATATGCACGGTGTACATTCTTGTAATCTTGAACAATAAAAGTTTTCTTACCCACTTTGCCTCTCCCAAGTAGTCTACCCTAATGTACTGGTATAGGTACACCTATCAGTTTTACATCTTTGATGTCATCAGCGCTATCGGTACCCTATGTATCGGGTACCCCATTATACCGCAAGAAGTGCAAGAGAGTTCCACATGTCAGAGTTGAAGGCTTCTTCAGGCCCCACGTGTCACACGGCTCTGGACCCACCTCACTCTAATGGGTAGCTCCAGATTGCCACATGTAATATAAGACCAGAGTTGAACTCCCAACATAGGGAAGCTCTGTGGTTGACACGTGGATAATGACCCCGGAGCTAACCCCTGGTAGAGGGGAGCTCCGATGCTGCCACCTGTATAGCTGCTCCAGACCAATCTCCCCGCGAGAGGAAGCTCTGGAGCTGCCACGTGTAGAGCCTCCGGACCTACGACACAAACGGGAATACTAGCGGGTCTCCAATAGCACGGACATTCAAGGGACAGTTACCGCTACAGTTTACAAGGGCTGATTATGTGCCATTAATTCAATATTACTGGGGCACGATCATAGGACCCTTAATTCTGGTAACACCACCATTAATGTGCGTTATCACACTATTAAGGTGCTTAAACACATTTAAACCGTGTATTAGGCAATAGTAATCGCCAGGACCACATGTCGGGTCAGACAACTCATGCAACGGCCATTCCTTGGTTTATAAAAGGGATGTGCTGCAGAACACAAAAAACCTAAAGCTCATACGCACGCCAGCACGAATGAAATCCTCAATACAACAACACACACCCCGTGAGATAGGGTACGCTTAGGCGGTCCGAACCACGTAAATCCTTTGTGTCATCATCTTGTTCTTAATATCCGCGTGCCCAAACCGATACAAGAATCTCCGTGAGATACAATTCAGTACTACCGGGGGAAGTGTCGTTCGTACGCTTCAATATTTGGCGCGCCAGGTAGGGGCACCTGAGATTTCAAGATGGTGAACTCCGTCGCAGGGTCATCCAACAGCAACAACGCTGTGCAACCTGTTGAAGGAAATCCTTCCAACATGCAACAACCAGCGGAACCGTTGTCTCGGCAGGCGTCGCACCACCACCACCACCATCTGCTCCGGCAAACAATGCTGGACAGCGGGATGGGGTACTCGTGTCGGTCACAGCATCGGCGAACAATAACACTGAGAATGCGCTAATTGCTGTGCGTACTCTGCTAGAGCGCCCACCAGCGCTCGGAGCATCTCAGGGTGCGATGGAACAATGGCGTGCTGAATGTGCAGCATCTAGTTGCAGCTGCAGCTGATGCCATTAGCAACCAAGGTCCTCCCCCATCAGGGCAGGCATCGACTCAATGTAGGAACTTGTCTGGAAAACTTTGTCCTCACATATCACAGCACCGGAGGCGTGCTGTATCTCAACAAGTGATGTCGCTGCCCTCTGGGGCACGTTGCACCCACACCATGTCAAGGCTATGAACACACGATTTGCGGCAGGAGCTCGACCGCTGCTACCGATAGCAGGACGGCCGCGCCCATATTGAGCGTGCTCGCAAAATGCGAGAGGCTCAGGACAACCCTGCTCTAGTGGGAGTAGGAGGATGTTGTTCTGCCTTGGCCATGCACCTACGCATGGTCCGCTGGCCACATAAGTTCCAGCCTCATCTGCTGGAAAAAATCGACGGCACTGTTAACACCGCCGAATTCCATCAAATATACTCCACTGCTATACTTGTAGCGTTAGCCAATGAGGCCATGATGGCCAACTACTTCCCTGTGGTTCTAATTGGGACCGCCAGGTCCTGGTTCATGAGTCTCCCCCCCCCCCCCCCCCCCCCCCGATTCTATCAATAGTTGGACGGAGCTATGTCAATAGTTTACTGCCAATTTCGGGAGCTCTTTCACCTGACCAGGCACTGAACTGGACCTGTTTGCTGTGAAGCAAACAACGGCAGAATCGTTGCGATCCTTTATCCAGCGGTTTCCTTAGGTACGCAATACCATCCTTTCTATCTCGAACGCTTCTATTATTGTCACATTCAGACAGGCCATCCGAGACAAAAAAATGTTGGAGAAGTTAGCGACAAAAGATGTCACCAGCATTACAAGTTGTTCAGCCTGACTGACAAGTGCACCCGAGCCGCAGAGGGTCGGAAAATGCACTAAAAACAAGCTCCGAAATCTAACAAAGAGCTTTACAAAGTTGAATCCACTACCTCCGATAGTGCAAAAAAAAAGAAGTCCAACAGCAAGAAAGAGCCGTTGGCCGGTGCGCCTACTGCTACAGCTGTTGTAGCTCCCGGTGGCCGGGGGCAGCGCCCTGAAAAACGACCTTGACCTTCATCAGAACACAGCGGTAGTTCCAGGATGTGGTGTCCAATCCACAAGATGGAGAAGCATAGTCTGGACGACTGCCGAGAGGTCAAAAATCTTGTTGAGCGCTAGAACAAGGGCCGAGAAGAAGCTCCTTTCCGCCAGCGGGAAGGAAAGCAAAAAAGTTACGAAGCTCCGACTGAGACGGAGCTAGGCTTCCAGGACCCCAAGAAGGTCCTAAAGGTTGTGTACAACACAGTCGATGATGACTTTGACGCCTCTTACAATGAGCATTGGAAGACCCTCAATACCATCTATGGAGGGTCATGGGACATCACCTCTCGCCGCGTCCTCAAGACATGCGGCGGGAAATGGCTGCTGTAGCTCCTGCTGCTAGGGCGGAACCACATCAGAAGTGGATAGATACACTCATCTCTTTTGATGCACCATACGACCCTAGGAACATGGTCGGAGCTGGCCAACTCTCGTTGATGGTATCTCCAACCATCAACAACGCTCAGCTCTACCACGTTCATGTAGATGGAGGCGCAATGCTCAATCTCTTGAGTTTTGAAGCGTTCATGAAGATCCAGCTACAACTCTCGGACCTTCTCCCCTCAAGACCTTTCTCTGGGGTATGTCCGGGGGCCATCAGCCCCGGATCCATCACTCTCCCGGTGACCTTCGGGACTCGGAAGATATACTGGACTGAGAAGCTGGTTTTTGATGTCGCTCACATCAGTCTGCCCTTAAACGCCATCCTCGGCAAGCCTGCCTTGTACAGGTTTATTGCCGCAGCTCACTACGACTATTTGGTGTTGACGATGCTGACACCTTAAGGCATCCTCCGGTCTTTGGAGACCGCAATTCAGGAGTCACTGCACTAGAGGAGCTCCATGCGCTTGCCACAGCGCAAGAAGGGACCTCCGACAAAGAGCTCATTGCTCAACCCCCAAGCACTCGTCATCGGGGCTCAACCTCTGCACCACGTGTGCAACCAAGTGGCGACACCGACGTTCCTGTCAAAGTCATCCAAATCGTTTCTGATGCTGCTCAGACCACCCGTGTATCGGGAGGTTTGAACAACAAAGAGGAACTTACGCTCATCACTTTCCTCCAGGCTAAAGTTGACATGTTTGCTTGGCAACCATAACAAAATCCTGGGATCCCTAGGGAGGTGATTGAGCACAATCTGAAGATTTATCTCGACACACAGCCTGTACACCAGAAGCCCCGAAAGCAATCAGTCGAGCAGCAAAACTTCATCCGACAGGAGATCAAGAAGTTGCTTGTAGCTGGTTTCATCATGGAGGTTTTTCAGCCAAAATGGCTGGCAAACCCAGTCGTTGTACCCAAGGCCGGCGGGAAACTTTGAATTTGTATCGACTACACCACACTAAACAAGTCATGTCCAAAAGATCCATTTCCACTACCCAGAATAGATCATATAGTGGACTCCACCTCCGGGTGTGAGCTATTGTGTTTCCTAGATGCATACTCCGGATATCGTCGAATCCAAATGTCTACGGAAGATGAAGAGCATATTGCCTTCATAACAGTAGATGGATTGTATTGTTATACTGCCATGCCCTTTGGTCTCAAAAAACGCTGCTTCAACCTTTGTGTGAGCTATGTACAAAACGTTTGGAGAGCTAATTAGAGACTTGGTGGAGGTGTACGTCGAGGACATAGTTGTGAAGATCAAGAACAAGGAGTCCCTCCTTGACAACTTGCAAGCCGTCTTTGTCAAGCTGCGCAGTACAGGCACCAAGCTGAACCCGGACAAGTGTGTCTTCGGAGTTAGCTCCAGGAAGTTCCTTGGTTTCATGGTGACTCACCAAGGAATAGAGGCAATCCCGGCGAAGATCAAGGCTATAGAAGACATGCGGCCCCAACCCGCATCAAGGACGTCCAGAAGATAAGTGGATTCGTAGCTGCGCTCAGCCGGTTCATTTCAAGACTGGCAGAATGGGCGCTACACTTCTTCAGACTCTTGAGGAAGTCCATACCATTTCATTGGTCCGAAGAAGCAGAAAAGGTGTTTCAAGAGCTCAAGCAACTCTTCACCACCCTACCAATCTTGGTAGCTTTGAACCATGGTGAGCCTCTACTAGTTTACATTTCTGCAACTACAGAAGTTGTAAGCATGGTTCTGGTCACGGAAAGACCAAAAGCACATCAAGTTCAGGAGCCTAGACCCCTCCGGGAGGGTCCGGAGCTACCTGAAGGCGAGTCTGGGTCTCAGCTCCCAAACACAGATCTTCAAGGCGGAATGCTAGGGGATCAACCTCTCTCACCAGAGGGGGTTCACTTGGCTGACCAAGGCGATTTGGACCCTTCCAGTAGGGTCCGGGTCGAACAAGAAGAAGTTTCGGACCCCTCCGAGAAGGTCCAGGAAGCTCAACATGAAGGTCCGACCCCTTCGGGAGGGTCCGAGTTGATGGAGAGGAAGCAACGGGCCCCTCTGAGACGGCCCGAACCGTCCAACGCCCAGTATACTCCATCAGTGAAGTACTTCACGATGCCAAGACCAGATACATCGAGGTGCATAAGCTTCTTTACGCAGTTCTTATTGCCTCAATGAAGCTTCGTCATTATTTCCTAGCCCACAAGATATCAGTGTAACTTCTTACTCACAGTGTGCTATATTGCATAACACTAATTCTACTGGGAACATTGCAAAGAGGGTAGCGGAACTGGCAGATTTTGATCTCGAATTCCTGCCACGACAAGCAATTAAGAGTATGGCTTTGGCTAACTTCATGGCTTAGTGGACCCCCTCTCCATCAAATCCTGGGAGCCCTAGTGTGCAGAAGCCGGAACCAAAGGTCCCGGTCTTCACCAAACGTCACGGGATTCTCTACTTCGATGGCTCCGTGTAGAAGCAGGGTATGAAGCTGGAATCCTTCTCCTTGCCCCGACTGGGGAGAAGGTTAAATACATGGTTCACGTTTACTTCAAGGCAACCAACAACATGGAGGAGTATGAAGCTCTCATCTACGGTCTCAAGGTGACACTATCTTATGGTGTCAAACAGTTGTTGGTGAAGGGTGCTACAACAACCCCCAACTTGCCGCTTATCTCCTTGAAGTCCAGAGGCTTCAGAAAGACTTCGAAGTCCTGGATCGCCACCATGTTCAGCGTCTCCATAATGCTGAAGCCGATGAACTCTCGACGAAGGCTTCAACCGGAGCTCCAGCTCCCGATGTAATCTTCGTCTGAAGGTTATCAAGACCAACAGCTTAGTGTGCCAAACTGAGCGAAGGGGGCGAGACCAGCACCTCGAAGTTGGTGGTCCCGGTGGCCCTGTTACCATGGCGTCCAACAAGAGGCATAGGTGCTGTCGGAAGCTCCGAGCAACCCAACACTCAAGACTCAGAAGCTCAAGTTAGCTCCAATGCATGGATCTTGGAGATCCAGAGCTACTTGAAAGACAACATCCTTCCTGACGATGGTGTACCGCTGACCGGATTGTCAAATTAGCTAAAAGATACACCCTGGTAGAAGAGGATCTCTACCGGTGCGATGCCAACGGCGTCCTAATGTGATGCATTGCAAGGGAAGAAGGCCGCGGGCTCCTCACAGAAATTCATGGAGGCGAGTGTGGGAACCACGCATCTTCTTGCACGTTGGTTAGTAAAGCCTTCTGACATGGCTTTTACTGGCCTACAACACTCCAGGATGCAGTCGAGCTAGTGAAAAAGTGTGAAGCGTGCCAGTTTCACGCAAAACAAATTCACACACCGACTCAATCACTGCAAATGATACCTCCTGCATGGACATTCACTGTGTAGGGTATGGACATCTTGGAACCATTCTCAAAAGCCGCCGGAGGTTATAGGTTCCTGTACAGCGCCATCGACAAGTTTACCAAGTGGACATAAGCTACTCCAGTTGTGACTATAAACAAACAATCACCAATCAAATTCTTGAAGTCCATAATATGCAGGTTTGGAGTTTCGAACAAAGTCATAACTGATAATGGGACCCAATTTACGAGTGTTGCATTCCAAGAATATTGCGAAGAGCTCAGCATTGAAGTCAACTATGACTCAGTAGCTCATCCAGCAAGCAAAGGCCAAGCTGAGAGAGCAAATGTAGAAATCCTAGAACGACTCAAGACGCATACATATGAACGCTTAAAAAAGCACAGAGCCAACTGGATTGAATAGCTTTCGTCTGCACTGTGGGCGAACAGGACAATACCTAACAGGTCAACTAGGGAGACACGCTTCTTCCAGGTGTACGAAGCTAAAGCAGTCCTTCCTCCGGAGATCACCATGGGGTCTCTCTGCATCCGAACCTTTGACGAAGCCGTGTAGGACCAGCTCCGGCGTGAAGATCTTGACCTCGTCGACGAGGGAAGGTGCCAAGAAGCTATTCGGAATGCACCTTAATGCCAAGCGCTACGGGGCTATCATCAAAGGCATGTGCACAACCGACAGCTCGAGGAAGGCGATCTGGTGCTGCGGAAAATACTAACTCACGAAGGGATGAATAAACTTTCCCCAAGCTGGGAAGGTCCCTTCCGAGTGATCAAAGTATCTCGTCCCGTATGCGTTCGCTTGGCAACTAAGTATGGGACTCCACTTCCTAATACTTCGAACATCAAGCATCTCCATAAGTTTTATACTTAAAATCACGGAGGTGAGTCTGTAATTACACACAATGTATGTTATAGAGTCAGTATACAGAATCAGGTAGGTCCTTGGGAGAATATATGGACCCCTCCGGGAGGGTCCCGAAAGTTCAAGTAACACTTGATATAGTCACAACACTAAAAGTGTAGCTACCTGCTCTGGGCTAGTACAAGATGTATAACGCAATTAGCTTGGTCTTGTACCCTAAGTGTGTCCTTGTATTCTGTGTAATCCGGACCTATAATGAAAGACATTATTGTGTGAAAACAGACTCCACGTGCATTTATTTTTGTACAAGGCTTGGTATATCGAATTATTATTTTTATCCTTCTTGTCTATAAGAAAGTTGTGCAATTCTTTTTAAGTTTTAGTCCAAGTTATTCATATGCGTCACAAGTTATATTGATGGTCTCTTTGGATCTTAACATTGCTGCATAGTCTACTTGCTTGAACGCCAAGCCAACATACGTCCGGAGTGTGCTATTGACTTAGCCTGATATCGCACCCTAAGTACATCACTCTACCTACATCCTGACAGGCCTAAGTAGGGTGAGTACTAAAAAAGCATGCGGATCTCGAAAGACTAAACCAATATGCTTGTTATCATATCGAGTTTGTTCAGATCTAAAACTCAAATAAGAACGATAAGTCACAAACGATTATAGACAAGAGGATGAATTTTACTCTTTTTCATATATCTAATATGCAGGACAAACAAAAAAAATCACAACAATCGTGGACAACGTCGAAACTTCTAAGCTCTGACATCCTCCAAGGGGGCCCGCCGTCGACGATTTGTGCGTTGACATTGGGCACTACAGGATCTATCAAGCTCCAATAAAACCTAGGGACCCGCCATCGACGTGTTATATGTTGACGGTGGGTGCCGTCGAAGCTATTAAGCTCTGACAGCCCCAGGGGGCCAGCCGCCGACGTGACAAAGGGTTTTTGGAAGTATTAGAGATAAATACTTCGGACCTAGAATCTACATGTTCGAAGCGTGCAAGTCATCAACATACTACCAAAACCTTTTGGTACATGTTCACAATCGAATTGTGCACATATAACAGGGGGCCAACAAGACAAAGCACATTATATTGAAGACAAGACAAAGATAAACTAAAATTCATGGCAGAAAGAGTGGATTTCATTCATTCAAAGTACTGAATTACAAATTCAGGGTTACAACAAAAGAAAAAAAAGTAAAAGGCCTTAACTACTAGAGGATTTAAGTCATGCGGAAAAATGATGCGACCTTCTTGGCAACTTCTTGAACGTTGGCCTTTGCAGCGTTTTCCTCTTCAGCAACGGGGCCTTTGAGCATCGGATCCAGAGGGAATTAGGGATCTCGGCTCATGTAAAAAGATAGCACATATTCTTCTACATTCTTAGCCAAAGATTTCCCCTCTGTCTCCAGCTAGTCCACAATGACGTCACCCATTGCGTCAAGTTTGCTGCCAGCAGCGTTGAGGGCCACCAGCGCTCGGTCCAGCTCCAGTTCAGGATTGTTCGGACGCACTGGACTGAAGCTTAGTGGCGTCAACGCATCATTGGCTTGCCCCCACGAACTCCCATACTTGAATGGATTCAGTCTCCCTCAAACTCTACAGCTCCTCTAGTGACCTCTGAGCAGCCGTAAGCTTCGAACATTCTCGAGCGAAGCGCTTGACCACTTTCGCATTTTGGTTCATACTCTCAGCAACTTGCTTTTCGCGATCGGCTAGCTCCATCTCCCGGAGGTGAATACGGTTCCACCATACAGCCAGGTCCTTATCCCTGCCCCTTACCTTCCATTCTCTGGCGGCAACATCAGATTCTCTTTTTCAGATCCCCTACCCCAGTTTCTAGTACTTCTCATTTTCCTCCTCACTCCATAGATCCAACTTCTTAGTGCGATCAGCCAAATTCTGCTCAGCCAGAGTCAATTTCTAGGTAAGCTCCTCCTCCCTTTTTCAAAACATCCTCCTGTTGTTCCAGGAGTTTATCATCTCTCACATCAAGGTCCGCTTGGCGCTTTTGGAGAATTTCATTTAGTGCAGTAAGGTTGTCATGACGCTCATCAGTAGCATCATTCCTTTCCCTAGCACGTTTGAGAATATCCCGAGAATTAGCGTCGAGAGCCCTGATGGTGGCTTCCTTCTCCTCAAGCAGTTTGCCCCAGTATTCAATCCGGGTCGTTTCCCTCTTGATCCACTCTTTCTGATCACCAAGCCTTGTCTGTGGAAGCTTGGTCTCAAAGTGGAGCCTGTTGCGCCAACGCCTCAAAGTGTGGCGCTCCTCTTCGCGAACCCTGCTATTGTGATCAAAGGCGAGCTGAACTTGTCGGAGGTTCGAGTAGGCATTGTATATAGACAATGCCAAGGGGATGGGCTCTAGAGCTGCTGGGGTCATCTCCGCTGGTTCCAGGGGATTCTCCATAACAAAAATAGGGTCCCACTATACAAATGTGGTTCCCCCGAGCTTCTGCGGACTAGGGCCACCCATTGGGAGCTCCTCAGTAGCCGTTGAAGGAGAGCCCCCTAAGGGAACTTCTACCTCTGGAGCTGAAGCCGAAGGTCATGCTTCTGGGTCTGCAGCCGCTGGCTCCATCGGTGGAGAGCCTACCACCGCCTCTTCATGGTGTTCTTGCTTCGGCATGGATACCTTCGGAGCAATTACCTTCGGGGTGATTGTTGGAGCTTCACCCGAAGTCACATCCACCACTCACTCAGGTGCCAGTACATCAGCCACTTTCGGTTCGGCAATCAGATCTTCAAGCATCTCTGGCTCGGCAACCGGAGCTTTAAAAACTTCTGGCTCAAGAGTTGGAGCTTCAACCATCTCCGGTTCAGTGGCCAAAGCTTCAACAATTTATGGCTCAAGGTCCGGAGCTTCTGGCGCCCCCAGCTCACCTACCGGCCCTACAACAACCTCTAACACAAGGACTGGAGCCTCATCTACCTCTGGCTCTGATGCAAGAACTTCCGACACCTCTGGCTCCTACACTGAAGTCTCAGCCCCTGGGGCTATTGTTGGTGGTGCATCTTCAACAACTTCTCCCCCGTGGTCTAGTGCTATCACGAGAGCTTCAGGCATTTCTTCTGGATCCAAGTCCACGACAGCTAGCACTGGAGTTGTTGTGTCTTCTGCCACCACTGGAGGAGACTCAATGGTTCAAGCCGGAGCTTCAGCATGCGCAACCCCAGTCACTCTAACAGATGCCGAAGCATCAGACTCCTTTCTCGACACCCTAAAAATAATAGGACGAGAAGATTAAAAACATAATAAAAACAAGATTAGCATTTCAATGTAAGTCCATGATGCTTACCTGGGGATGCTACCACCCTAGTTGTCGCGGAACCTCTTCTTCTAAGGCCCAGAGTTAGAGCCCACCGAGTTTGGTAAGACAACAACTTCGGACCTTGGCCGGTGGCCATCTACAGCAGCTGTAGTGTTCTCGGTCGGAACTTCCCTCAACCGGGAAGAACCTCCGGACCTGGAGCCCCCAGCTGGCACTGGGACCGGAGTCGACTGTCTGGAGCTAGCAACTCTTGAAGATGACTGTACCAGAGGTGGTGTCACCACCTAAGATCTCCCTCGCTGGGGAGAAGGGGCAGTTGTTGCTGGAGCAGACCTGACGGAGCTCCCATCAGCATGCCTCAGCTTTCTCTTCCGATTGGAAGGTTCCGCTGGCTCCCTGCCCTTGCCCTTGCCGATGTCATCATCCCTCTGTCTGGGGGCAGGGGCGACCACATCTCCAGAAGCTCCGGGAATCACAACCCTGGAGGTCCTTTGCTTCTCCACCTCACCGAGGTCATCTAGCGCCGGCATCTTCCTCCGGAGATCCGTGCTGATCTCTGGAATCATGCTTAGAGGTAGGAAAGCAGCCGGCAGAGCTAAGGCATCATTGGCAATAGACCCATGCTGAAATTTCTTGAGATGGAGCTTCAAAGCTTCGTCATCCAAGTTGGATTTCACACCGGTTTCAATCCGGTCATCATCCATCACACTGTTGAAAGCCCAAGCGAGCTTCTCCCTCCTCCTTAGCGGAGCCCACCTATTCAGCAAGAAATTTCCGAAGACCATCTGGGGAGTCACTCCACCCTCCACACATTCTCAGATCCTGGTCAGGACAGGGTTAAAAGCATCTGACATCTTCGGAACTACATTCCAGGCATCGGTGTCGACGTTAGGACATCCTTGGGGCAGCTCCAACTTGTCGTGCTCCTTCACTGCAATGACGATCCAATCCTTCTTCTAGTCGTCCTATTTGCCAGAGGGGAATGTTTTAAAGTACTTGAAGGGATAGTTCTTGCGCTTCACAAAGTAGTAGAAGACAAGAAACTCTGTCCCCTTGCCAGTGATATGGGCTGCGATGAAGGTTCGGAACAATTCGACGTGAGGAGGCACGCCCACCCACATCCGCAAAAGTGGACGAAAGTTGCCACGAGCAGGAGGGACTGTGGGCCGACGTGATGCAGTTGGAGGCTGTAGAAGTCCAGAAACATCAAGATAAAGCTCGAGAAAGGTGGGATCAGTCCCACCATGGCGTACGCCGAGAAGTACACCATCTCCATGCGGCACTCCTTCTTGAAGGGGAGCTTGCCGGCACGGACCGAGTGGTTGAAGGAGTCACTGGACCATCGCATGAAGGTCCAGAACTTCATCAGATTGTCCTTGCTCTGGATGCGGCTCTTGGGAAGAGCGAACTCCATCGCGGCAAAGTGGAGTGAAAGAGGAGAAAACTAGGCAAAGATTGGGAGGCTCTGAGCACGAGTTTGATCTAAAGCGTATAGAGTCCTCAAACCGTGCGAACTTTCCTTCTTAAGTAAGCCTTCACGACACTTGGATGGAAACTTCAATGAGAGCAAGTCCACATTACATAGAACCTACCCCGTCAATGACGAATGGGCCCGGGGCCACCCCGACGAAGAGGTCAAGGTTATTACCTCAGGCAAACTGTTGTCATGATGGGCGGCGGGGAACTCAAAGGCGGCAGTCTAACAAGGCGCTCGGAACCGATACAATTTTCGTATTGGGAACCGACAACCTTCAATTTTGTGATATCCGCACACAAAGATCTCATCTGCTGCAATCAAAACAAGCCACGCGGCAATGGTTTAACCCACAACCATCTTCCCAACGGTACATCAAAAAACCTTTGAAGCTACAGCGTGAGAATCGAGGATGGCCCCACCTCCAGTAGAATAACTTCGCCCAAAGTGTTTCTCCTAGTGGTGGGACCGGGGGCACTGTCGGTACCCTGCGTATCGGGTACCCCATCATACCGCAAGAAGTGCAAGAGAGTTCCACCTGACAAAGTTGAAGGCTTCCTCAGGCCCCACGTGTCAGACGTCACTGGACCCGCCTCCCTCATATGGGTAGCTTCGTGATTGCCACATGTAATGTAAGACCAGAGTTGAACTCCCAACATAAGAAAGCTATGCGGTTGACACGTGGATAATGACCCCGGACCGAACCCGCAGTAGAGGGGATCTCCGGTGCTGCCATGCGTATAGCAGCTCCAGACCTATCTCCCCACGAGGGGAAGCTCCAGAGCTGCCACGTGTGGAGCCTGCGGAGCTACGACACCAACGGGAATACTAGCGGGTCTCCAACAGCATAGACATTCAAGGGACAATTACCGCTACAGTTACAAGGCCTGATTATGTGTCATTAATGCAATATTAATGGTGCATGATCAAAGGACCCTTAATACTAGTAATGCCGCCATTAAAGCGCGTTATTACACTATTAAGGTGCTTAAACTTATTTAAATCGCGTATTAGGCAATAGTAATCGCCAGGACCACATGTCGGGTCAGGCAACTCATGTAACAGCTATTCCTTGGTCTATAAAAGGGATGTGTTGTAGGACACAAAACAATTGAAGCTCATAGACACGCCAGCATGAATGAAATCCTCAATATAACAACACACACCCTGTGGAGTAGGGTATTATGCTTAGATGGCCCGAACAACGTAAATCCTTTGTGTCATCATCTTGTTCTTAATCTCCGCACGCCCAAGCCGATACAAGAACCTTTGTGGGCTACAATTCAGTAGTACCGGGGGAAGTGTCGTTCGTACACTTCGACAAGTGCAACCCTCAATCACTTCTTTAGTAGTGTATCCTACCATAATTGAACCCTCTGGGTGAGCACGGTTCCGCACATAACCTTTTAATACTCCTAAATATCTCACTAACAGAAACATATGATGTAAATATAGTGGCCCCAATGCTTTTATCTGATCAACAAGATGTATGATTAGGTGTACTTGCATATCAACAAAGGATGGTGGGAAACACATCTCAAGCTTGCACATAGTATCAACTATGGACATTATCAAATAGTCTAAACCTTTACGTGCTATAACCTTTTGCGATAGTGCATTGAAGAAGTAACACAAACGTGTGATCACAACTTTTATATGCTCAGGTTTGTTGACTCTTATTGCAATGGCAAGGAACATTGTCATCATCATGTGATAGTCGCGGGAATTATAGCCAAATAAAGACAAGTCTTCATCGAGACGAGTGTGTGGATATTGTATGAGAAACTCGTGGGCACTTTGATCCCATGCAAGCATTTGTAAATTGCTTTTTTCTCCTCTAGTGTCAAGTTGTAGCTGGCTGGGGGAAGGTAGTGCTTCCCGTTCGCCTTTTCTACAGGGCGAAGATCTGATCTCATATCAAGATTTACTAGGTTCATACATGAATTTAATCCGTTCTTTGTTTTCCTCGGCATGTCCAGCAAGGTCCCAATGATGCTGCTAAATGCATTCTTTGAAATGTGCATCAAATCAATATTATGGCCAAATTCCATATTCTTCCAATATGGAAGATACTTGAAAAAAAATGATTGTTTCTTGAAAGCCATGTCAGTTGTACCACCCGAAGATGTACTTTTTTTTCTCTTTGTTCCTTTACATTTTTTGCCCTTACCGAAAGCATTATGAATGTTCTTGACAATTTGAAACACGAGTTTTCCACTGTATGGTTTTCGTGCAGTATCTTTTTCGATTTTGTTATCAAATTGTTCTTTCATCTTCCTATACTTGTGTGTATATATCAAGAACTGTTGGTGTCTCATGTACACAGACTTTCTGGATTGAGGTATAGAAATCCAGTTCTATCCACGCACCTTACACAACCTTTCTTCCTTTTCATTTGTCCAGATAATGAAAACTGTCTGCGATAATCATGCACGGTAACGAATACCATTGCTCTTAGCGTGAAATACTCCCGATTGTACTCATCTCATGTACGTACCCCTTCATTCAACAATTTTGCCATATCTTCCATTAAAGGTTCCAAGAGCACATCAATTTCGATGTTGGGTTGTTTTAGACCTTGGATAAGAACAGATAACAAGATATATTTCGTTTTGTGACACAATCATGTTTGTAGGTTGTACATCGCTAAGACTACGGGCCATGTGTTGTGTATGGTCCTTTTTTCACCAAACGGATTCATTACGTCTGTACCCAAGGCAAACCTTAAATTTCTAATTTCCTTTGCAATTTATGGATACTGAATATCAAAATTTTTCCACTGTGTTGCATCACCAGGGTGTCGAATATGTTTTTCATTCTTCTTGCGCTGCTCGGAATGCCAACGCATAAGTTCAGCCTCCCTAGTGTTTGAGAACAAACGCTTCAAGCGATCAATTACTGGAAGGTACCACATTGCCAAGGCAAAATTTTTCTCTTATGCTTCCCGTCTGCAGCGTCAGAAGTATCGTCATCGTCACCTTCAGGGCCAATAATAAACTTCTTATTCTTCTAAGACTTTTTTATGTTGGTAACATACTGGTGATTGTAGTCCTTCTTGTACCTACTAACACAACAGATGGGACATTTAGTTGCGAGCTCATGCTCTTTGCGATACAGAGTACAATGATTCACACAATCGTGTATTTTTGTCACACCTAGTGTCAACGGGCAAAGAATTTTCTTTGCTTTATAAGTGTTTCTGGGCAGTTTTATTTGGATTTGGAAGAATTTCTGCCAAAAGATTCAAAAGATCCGTGAAACTACAATCGGACCATCTGTGTGTGGCTTTCAAATTTAGTAGTTCTAGGACTGCACGCAATGTAGTAAACTCTTTATCACAACTGTTTCATTCATCATATAAAAGCTTTGTCGCCGCATTTTGCAATGTCTTCATTTTACTTAAACCTTTACTTGCTCCCATAGAAGTCAGTACATGTGGTTCAATGTGACATAACATCTCCTCACAATCGAACTCATCATCATCATAACGATCTTGATTGTCACTACCATCATCGATATGAACATTATTGTCATCTAAACCTCTCTCATCATCTTTATCCACTTCATGTGTATCCAACTCACCATGCTCTGTCCATATTGTGTAGTTTTTTTAAACCTCTTTTCACCAAATGAGACAAGATTACTATAGTATCTATCCAAGCAATCTTATTTTCGCCATCGATACATGGACATAATATGCCATCTATACTTTGCAACTTCGCATGTCTCTCGGATGCTTCAATAAAATTTGCAACGTTATGAATGCACATAAGATCGGGTCTTGGCATGTTATACATCCACGCTCGACGGTCCATGCTTCAATTACAGAATTTTGTAAGATTTATAAAAATTGGCCACAAATATTCCCTAAAGGTCTTCTTTAAAATGAATTTACATAGATATAAATAGTTTGTATCATATGAGTAAATACTGTTATCATGTAGGTCTGTTCATAAGGGTTCCAAGAAATTTGTTTCATAATTTTCTCAGCTTCCTAGTAGCCATAAAGGATTTTTGAATTTAGGCTTATTCATTGAAATATTTCATCGAACACGTGATGTGCTTGTATTAATCTTCAACTTTTAATCCTTCAAAACTACTTCTTCTTCTACAAAATTCACTGGTGAGCTCATGGGGAAACTCAACTACAACTTTCAACCTTTAACCCTTCAAATCTACTACAAATCTCAAGTGGAGGGGGGGAAGGGCTGGAGGCATGCAAACTCAAATAAGAAAAACTGAAAATAGGACAACAAATTAAAAACATAACAGTGAAGAAGAAGTCTCCTCTACTAACATTTTCTCTACTCGAAGCTTGATAACCTGATGAATACAGGACCGGCCGCGCACATGGAAAATTTTGTCAGTCAGGCGGTGTCGATGGAAAATCTCCCTGGTCTAGTTTCTGTGGTGCCCGAGGGGCCCTTTATATAGGCATCCATTTTCATAGGCAGGTTTTAACGAAAAAACCACCTGCGATAAAAATTAATTAAGTTCAGACGATTTTTTTAGGCGATTTTTAAAAGTTGCACATGCGGTTGTTCCTAAACAACCGCCTGTGATAATGGTCAGAGCCTGTTCTTCAGTTTTCTTTTCCCTTGCTTCTTTTTATTTAGATTCCAATATAAATACTCAAACATGTATATATTATGCAAATTGAGTCCAAATTCGATGATTGTTTCTTCTATATTTTTCAAAAATTAATATCTACCACCTGGACCAAATATTTTAAAACATGTATAGCTAACATTGTAATGTTTTGGTAAATATCAAATTAATTTATATTCACATTTCTGTATCTCCTAAAAAAAAGGGGCCCTTCACTTAAATTGGTTTGTATGAACATATTTGTCTTATTAAACATGTATGAATTTTGTTAATTTTTTTAAAGCTTTCCAACATGTGAAAATTCCAATTATCCATCATTCTAATCAAATGCTCATATACATATTAGGCATTCATCAAATTTTGAACACACATTGATTCAAAAAAATCTGGAAAAAATCTGAAAAAATCATAAATCTTGTCGTCTTGTTGTCCCGAACGGCAGAGCAGGGAACAAAATGAAACAGGTTGCCACTATTGTGGCAAAGCCTAATCGTGACTTCAACGGCAATTCACTTGTGTTTTATTATGTTGTGGTGGAAGTTCTTCAAATCATTGATAATGATTATCAATATTATGAAATAGACCACATCACGCATGAGGGGATCGTGACTCTGGGGTAGGCTGTCAACCAATCAATCCTTTGGCACCAACGCGATATCGTCTTGGACGATGAGCCAATTTCTAGCCCAGTGGCATCTCAAAATATTGCAACCCCATATTCTAAGGAAAAAGTCCAGGAAGATCCACTCCCAGTCCAGGAAAATCCACTTGTTCACTGCACCGTGACGTAGTAAATACTAAAGAAACCAGAAAATTATATTGTATTGAATTATAATTACTTTGCAAGCTTGTATGATTTAGAGATAGTGCAATTAAAAGTTTACAGTTTCCCCATACTTTAGCTGTAATAGCATTTTGTGCTCTGGGCATGTCATATCATCGGTAAAGCGTTTCTTGTTTGATTGTGGAGCCCATGATGTGCCGTGCCTGGAGAATGTCATTTGCTACATAAAACCTGATTATAAGGATCCACTTGTAGGCGAGTCATTTATGCTTCACCTTACTTATGTTTAGTGTCCCCTTTGCATATGTCTAGTGAGACGGGTTAGTCTTGCTGAGCCTTATGCTCACGTTTGTAGTTAACGAGTTTAGTTAACGAGTTTTTGCAGGTTATACAATTGATGAAGGGTTTGATGATGAGGCTGCACCCCCTCCAGGATGTACAGCCGAATGGGAACCTTGCACGCCGCCGTGATTGAGTGTTGCTAGTGCAAAGTATCCAAGGCATGGATAACTTTGCTTTTGCATAACTAGTGCTTAGAGCGTACCTATGATATATATATCTTCACTTCCGCTAGTATTGTAAAACTTCCGCTGTATTATAAACAAAAGACTTCATCTTGTATTTTATTCAAGTTTTGTTCATGTATACTGTTGGGTGTCACATCTCACGACACCACCCAATGAGATCCTCGGATGTCGGGATTCCGGTCCCCACAGTCATGGTATCAGAGCATCATCGGGAACAGTGTATTTGAAAAAGAACATATTTTCAAAAATTAGGATTTGAGTGAGGAATTAGCTATATGCCTTTATAAGGTGTATTATTAGTATAAGATGTAAAGGTGGTAAACTAACTATGTGTTATTATATTCTGTAACGACGCCCCGACGTCAGGTAAGAGGTAAGGTACGCCACCAAGAGCGGGTCAATCTCGGTAAGCTTAGCATACGAGGAGTGGTATGTGAAATTTCCGTGGCTTGGCACGTGAAGTTAATAAGAGTCTCTGAAGCTCTCAATGTTTCTGAGAACCTATGACACGCGGTACCCCAGCGTGCTTCAAAGTTAGTGGGAGCCCCCATCGGGTGGTGTATAACCCGATAGTATGCCTCTCTAGAACTATCCATGTTCTATGGGAGCATGCGAAACACGTATGCCCGAGCGTGTATAAGCCAGATCGTATGGGAGTCTTTGCTGTACAGACGTATTTACAACCATGTACCTCGAGACATGACCTCGCTCGAGGGCGACTCACACCAGAGTCGTATGCATTTATTTTCATATGTATTATTGTGACTGCCTATCGTATTTCCCCGTACCGCCCTTGAGGTGTGAAGGTGTGAAAGGGGATTGTTTGTCTTCTTCAGGTACACTAACTCCGGTAGCGACCCGTGTAGCAAACGTTTGTGAGAGATCGAAATAGGAACCACCTATAGACGTAACCGGATATACCGGATAGAATTTTCTTTGGTGAGATACGTAGTACCGTCAGTATCAAACATGATACTAGACCATCCCCAATGACAGAATGGATGCATAATGCTTTGTAAAGTCCAAATATCAGATGCTGGTAGGTTTTGACTCCGTAAAAAGGGACTCCGACTCGATAGGGTAGATAGAATCAAGATTCTTTATTTCTGGCAGAAGTTGGCTCGACTTCGCCAGGTTGTAATCTTTGTTATCGAATAGGTAAAATAAGAGTATCATATATGGATGGAAATCTCGTGAAGACCTCTACAACTTTTCTGTTAACCAACAGGGCAGAAAAGTTTGAAATTCTATTGAAATCTGGAGTATACTAAAACTGCTCCGGATGACCCAACCATTGTACCAGTTCCAGAAATATTGCCATAAATCACTGTAGGAACATCTTCTGCCTTATTGTGACACATGTTTAGAAAGGGCAGAGGCAAGTCTACAGGTTTGATATTTAGAGTTTTTCCTAACTCGAATTTGATTTAAATCAAATTTGGAACTCAAAACAGTGGACTGCAGGACTACTGGTGCAAACCAGTCAGTTCAACTGTTTAGTTTGGATAGTTATAACTCTTAACCTAGATTAGTGAAATAGTCACATATTTACATATCTGGAAATCTTAGGAAGTCCTATAACAACTTTATTTGCATTCCTGATCTAAATCTGGGTATAGCGGTGTCTAATTCCATTTGTCGCAAACTTGGTTCTGGCAGTCCAGAACTTAAAACTGTTTGCACCTATTTGTGAATTCGCGCGCGATACCTGTATAACAAACTTTTCAGGGGTTAAATGTTTTACTTCTGTATTTTTTAACTTGATGTTATACAAAGTTTATTTTGTCATTACCTCAAAATATTATCATGATATCCCTGTATAAATTGTGGACATCACTACATATACAGGGGGGGTTCTGTCAAAAATTCTAGAAAATATGGGTCAACTTAAAACCTGTATAGATTCTATTTCCTAGCTCACTTGTAGCTGTATGAGTACAATCTGGAAAGCTTGGAAAGTATACTACAACTTTTGTATTCAGCCCAACATTTGGATCTGAAGTTTCCTGTATGAAATTGTGGAATTATACAGGAGGGTCAGCTGGAACAGACTGTGATTACAGCTCCAGTTTTAAAAATTTTCTGAAAACTGTTGAGAGTTGGAAACTTTCTCATTGTTCCAGTATTCTTTCTATAGATGACGGATGTGAGGATGCTACTACCAGACGGATGGGTATTTTCCACTTGTGATGGTCATCCGGGCTTCCCATGTATGCTGCGGGAAATGCTCCAACAGTTTGACTTCACCGAGATGCCATGCTATTGGGGTAGGGAAGCGATCGACAGAGATGTTCGGTCGTGCACCATCTTGGTGGACATTCCGGCTAGTCCATGTCGATATGGATGGGCTCCTTTCTCGGTTACCATCGAGGGGGCTCAGTTAGAGGACACTTGGGCAGTCGCTGCAGGCGAAGCACTTATGAAGCTTTGTGAGCTTCATCAAGATGCCATGTCAGGGACTCAATTTGCCCTTATTCCAGTCCGTGGTATGGCCGGCTTTGAGTGGCAACGTCGTATGGTTGCTGCATATACACCGTTTGGCGACACAACCCCGACGACACTGGGAACATATGCGGCTGCTTCCAATATGGTAGTTGCAATGCAAAGCACCATTATTTTGGAGCAAGTCGAGGCTCTGCGGGAAGCGACGGAGCGGGGTGATACCCTTGATTTTATCAACAAAGGTCTACGTTCGCTCATAGCCCCAGCGAATCACCAGCTAGATAAGTGCGAGAGTCAGTTACATTATGCTCA
Organism: Tuctoria greenei; assembly: GCA_036927565.1. Classification (NCBI taxonomy): domain Eukaryota; kingdom Viridiplantae; phylum Streptophyta; class Magnoliopsida; order Poales; family Poaceae; genus Tuctoria; species Tuctoria greenei. Next base: position 237,462,103 of record JAYESD010000002.1, read on the forward strand.
CATTAGGATACGGAAAGCTCGTGCTGCACAACGACAAACTCGCACTGAACTACAGCAAGCGTGTAGTGAGCTACAAGCAAGTCAATTGGAGGTGAAACAATAGCAAGAGCAGTTGTTAGTAGTCACTGAAGAGCGGGACACCGCTATTGAGACAGCTCAAAAATGGGAGTCTCCAAAGTCTGTACATGAAGTTCGAAGTTTCCTAGGTTTAGCTGGGTGTTACCGGAGGTTCATTCCCAGTTTCTCCAAAATAGCCAAACCAATGACAGAACTTCTGAAGAAAGGGACGAAATATGTATGGACTGAGGCATGTGAGGCAGGTTTTCAAGCATTAGTAAAACACCTCACAACGGCACCAGTATTAGCTCAACCGGACACAACCAAATCTTTTGACGTGTATTGTGATGCATCAGGAATTGGTTTAGGATGTGTGTTGATGCAGGATAGACGAGTGATCGCTTATGGGTCATGACAGCTTTGGAACCATGAGCAGCACTATCCGACTCATGATCTAGAACTCGCTGCTGTGGTACTAGCATTAAAGATGTGGAGACATTATCTACTGGGTAATTTAGTACATCTCTACACCGATCACAAGAGCCTGAAATACATCTTCACCCAAAAAGATTTAAATATGCGACAGCGTAGATGGTTGGAGTTAATCAAGGATTATGAGATTGAGATCCACTACCATCCAGGCAAAGCGAATGTAGTCGCATATGCTTTGAGCCGCAAGTCCCATGTCAGCATTCTTTCCATTACCTCAATGGAAGGAGAAGAAGAATCGAGTCTCTACTTGGTTCCATAGGGGGCACTCTACAACCTAGCTCTCATTCCTACTATCAAGGAGGATATTATGGCAGATCAGAAGGAGGACAAAGGGATGTTGCACATTTGCCAAAGAATGGATAAGGGGGAGATGAAATGCTTTCGATGTGACGATGAATGTACCCTCTGGTTTAAAAACCGTATAGTGGTACCCCGAAACCTGGAACTTCGGAAGAAGATACTAGATGAAGCTCATTTATCCAAGTATTCCATTCATCCGGAAAGTAACAAAATGTACCAAGATCTGAGAAAGAAGTTCTAGTGGACTCGGATGAAGAGAGAAGTAGCAAAATACATATCCGAATGTGATACGTGTCGAAGAGTTAAGGCTGACCATATGAAGGCAGCTGGACAGCTTCAACCTTTAAGCATACTGGCTTGGAAATGGGAGGATATCAACATGGATTTCATTGTTGGAATGCCTCCCACTCTCCATAAGCACGACTCAATTTGGGTGATCGTTGACCGGTTGACCAAATGAGCTCTTTTCATACCAGTCAGTGTCAAGTATGATGTAAAGCGGTATGCAGAACTTTATATCTCATGAATATTGTGTCTACATGGTGTACCCCACACTATCATTTCAGATCGTGGATCTATTTTCGTCGCTCGCTTTTGGGAGCATCTCCACGATGCATTGGGTACCAAACTGATTTGAAGCTCAGCTTATCATCCTCAGACTGATGGACAAACTGAACGGGTGAATCAAGTGCTAGAGGATATGCTCTGTGCCTGTGCCATCCACCATGGTAGGAATTGGGATGATCATCTACCATTGGCGGAATTTTCGTACAACAACGGTTACCAGGCTAGCATCTAGATGGCACCATATGAAGCTCTTTATGGCCGAAAGTGTCGCACACCCTTGAACTGGTGCGAATCCGGTGAACGAGTGGTATATGGCATCGACTTGATAAAAGAAGCCGATGAGCAAGTACGCATCAACCAAGCAAATCTCAAAGCCACCCAATCTCATCAAAAGAGCTATGCGGACAAACAACGTCGACCTCTTCACTTCGAGGTTGGGGATCAAGTTTATCTCCGGGTATCCCCGATGAAAGGAATTCATCGATTCGGAGTGAGAGGGAAGCTAGCTCCACGTTTTATTGGGCCGTTCGCAATAATCAAAAGATGCAGACCTATGGCATATCAATTGGAGTTACCGCCATCGCTGGCAGGGGTCCATAATGCGTTTCACATTTCCCAGTTGCAGAAATGTCTCAAAGTCCCAACGAATATACGTATTGAGGATTTGGAAACCCTCCAGCCAGATCTTACGTATTTCGAGCATCCAACCCAGATCGTTGCTGAGAAAACTCGCACCACAAGAAGGCGCACATTGCGTTTCTACAAAGTCTTGTGGAGCAACCACAGTGCTGAAGAAGCCACATGGGAAAGCGAGGAATATCTTAAAACGAACTATCCGGAATTTTTAGCGGCACATGTTCAATAGATCTTTATCTTTTGTCCTTCCTTTGTAATCTCGGGACGAGATTCTTTTAAGGGGGGAGTAATGTAAAATCCCGCTTTTTCCTTTTATGAGAAGTTCAACCACAAGTGGTTTATCAAACATAATAGAGGGCAACAAAATTTTGCACATAAGCTTGAACTCACCAAAAAGTTTTCTTTCTACAAAGTTGGGAAGTTATTGATTGCAATGGCTAGGGCTAATTATATGGCAGCAATATAAAAATCAAAACCAATGTTATTTGATTATGTTGCTATGCATATTAGGCCCTGCCAAAAAAAATTCAAATCCAAGGCTCCAAATTTTTCCTTGGACTCTTAAATATCTAAATAGCTTCTCAGAAAAATTTCAAGATTTTTGAAGTACATCTTCCATTGGTTTGGACACGTACAAAGGATTCAATTCGCGTCGACATCAAATTTAGCTTTGCACTAAACTTTGACCCAAATCAACTACTAAATTTTTCTAAGGCCTTTTATGGTTCAGGGAACTTGATTTCAAAGTTTGGAGATTTTTGGACCTCAGATACTATTTATTTCAACAAGGTTTATACCCATATTGGAATTCAAATTTGAATTTGAATTTGATGCAAACTATGTCGAAATTGAATTCTGATTGCGGAATTGTATTCCCCATATTTTTCTTAGTCTACCTGTGAATTTTGGGAATTTTTGGACAATGTTTAAGCTAGAATTTAGAGGAATGGATAAGGGAGAGAGGTGGGGCCCACAGGTCAGGCAGTGAAACCGATTCACCGCCTCTGTTTCTCACCCCCGGTCGACACTGCGACGCTTGCATGCGCCAGATCGCCGTCGGCGTCAGTCGCCTCCAGCTGCCCCCCTGACGTCCTTATCTACTGCAGTGGCGCCTATAAACCGCCCCCCGCCCCCCCCCCCCCCCCCCCCGTCGACAGAGTCCTCACCCATTCACCACACCGCGCCATTTTTCCTCGCCGCCGCGAACACCCTGTGCTGCTCGACGTCGCGCAGCCTCACCATCGATACAAGCACCCTCATCCTCTTCGGTCAATATCATAAAGGTGCGCAACGACCTCGTGCAGCTTCTGGTTAAGCTTGAATCCCTATCATGCATCCTAGCTCTAGTATTCTTTAAAATCCCAAAGCACTTTTATCACATTGAGGCTAGATCCAGTTAGAGGACATGATCCACGTAGTCTAACGCACCTTCCCTCCAAAAATCAGAAAGAACCATCGGCTAATTAGCAAGATGGTTCACCGTCGACTTCGTTATTGCCGGCTATGACACGAGCGCTAAACCCTCCTGAGACCTTACCCATGCACCCACAATGCTTCCCGAGCTTTCAAACGAGAAGTTTAGCTAGGGAATCAAAGGTCTCCACTTCACCGAAACCCTAACCCCCGCCGCTGCGGTTGGGATTAGTTTTCTGGTCACCCCTCGCCGTCGGGAGCTAGTCTATCATGTTCCCCGTGCGAAAATATGTGGGAACGGCGAGTCCCGAGGCCTCCCGTAGGCCGGAGGCTATCGCCGGCGAAAGTGCCGCCGCGCTCCGGTGAGAACGCCGCCGTCGGAGCAAGGACTCGAGGTGGAAGAAGACCGGGTTCGTGGGTCCCACCTGCTAGTGAACGCAACGCGCCCGGATCAGTCTGTGACTAAGGATCCAGTGTGGCCACGTGGAAAAGTTTATAACCCCCGGTGTGGCTTGCCCCTGATTGGATGATTTTAAATCCTGTGGGCCCTGGCGCTAAATTCAAAAGATGAATTTTCCCTTTTGGTGCAGAACCATTTCCAATGTTTGAAAATCAATATCTTTCTGTAGGATGCTCCAAAAATATTCAAACAAATTTTGTTTGAAAGCACTTGAGCTCTAGTTACTATCAATACCAATTAGGTTCTGTGAAACGCAAAGTTAAATTCTGTAGAAAACAATCTTTCCAAATGCAAATACAATTTTTCCAGATAAGTTATCCACTGGAAAAATCTCCAAAATTCACATAAAATTCGATGTCTTATTCTTGACAACCAGAAAATGTCTGGGAGCCATTGCACCTGTTTGACCGTCTGTATAGTTCCATTACCTTTTTCAGTTATTGAATTTTTACATATGTTATGTGGCTTTATTATGTCCCAAATTTGGACTGAACCTTCCATTAGTCGTACACTAGTTCCTGTAAAAATCTTGGATTTAATTGACCTACTATCCTAGTCCTGATTCAGTTACAAACTGAATATTTATTAAATGGCTAACAATTCAATTATAAGATAATTCCAGAAATTCTTGCCAACTTAGTAATACAATAACTCCTTCACCAAAGCTTAGAAAATTTGTTAGAACAAAGACAATTTCCTCTATCTTGATTATCAACTGTTAGCTATGTTCAAGCTACAATTTCCTCTCTAGAATTTTTGGAAGTTAATTGCTTGCCATAATTTTGGAGACCACAATCTACTTTGATCATCTCCTGTTCTTTGCAAGAGTTTCTATCATATTCCCTAGTATCCACCTTCAATGTTCCAAAGCCAATTAGGTCATTGTCACATAATGGTCACCATAAATTAAATCATGGTCTTTGTAATAATTATTTTTCAAAGTCATTCATATACGTATTCTATGCATATCGTATAGTGAACGAAGTCGAGGAGGAGCCAGGAACCTTGGAAGAGCACCTTCCAAATATTAACTCAGACTCTGACCTGCAACAAGGCAAGCCCCGGTTTGCATTTAAGTCGTTTATAAAATTTTACTTTATCAATATGATGAGTAGTATATGAATTGTGCATTACGTTTAGGATGATTGATACTCCACATGCATTACCAAAAAATCCCAGGGATTGGTTGAAACGAGTTACAGTTTGACCTGCAGTAACTGCTTTGCTAATGCATAGGAAATCCGGTAGAAGTCGAGTAGTTGGAATCTACTCGCGAGAGATGTAGGACATATCTCACAGGATTGGTTAGATAGAAAATGGCATAATATAATGAAACTCAGACCGGGCAGGGAATGGATAGGAAGCGGCGAGAATTGAGTCTCGGTCGCATAGCCCTGCCTGTGTCGATTAAGGCCCGTCTGTATGCGGCCCCTTCGGACAAGCTTGAATTGTACCGGCGACATAATGTACATATGGAATCCAGTAAACTGATGTAACTCGATAACTGGGGTGTCGAGGCCCATTAACTCACCATCGATAGGGGTGGGTTGAGGACAATAAGGTGTAAATCGGTCGACGGACACATGAGGTGTTCCTTGCGGAGACCTTCTATTTGCGGAGGTGAGACGGGCTCGGCGTTTGGGTTTCTTGTGAAAGGTGGCCATATACGCCTAGTACTGAAGTGTTTTGTAGGTACAGGTGTGCTCGCTGACACTTTCGAACGACGTATTTGTCGTGTTGTCCGGGTGTGTCCTGATTGCAATCACTGTCCCTCGCAGTAATAGAGTACCACTTGTTCACTGCGCCGTGACGTAGTAAATACTAAAGAAACCAGAAAATTATATTGTATTGAATTATAATTACTTTGCAACCTTGTATGATTTAGAGATAGTGCAATTAAAAGTTTACAGTTTCCCCATACTTTAGCTGTAATAGCATTATGTGCTCTGGGCATGTCATATCATCGGTAAAGCATTTCTTGTTTGATTGTGGAGCCCATGATGTGCCGTGCCTGGAGAATGTCATTAGCTACATAAAACCTGATTATAAGGATCCACCTGTAGGCGAGTCATTTATGCTTCACCATACCTATGTTTAGTGTCCCCTTTGCATATGTCTAGTGAGACGGGTTAGTCTTGCTGAGCCTTATGCTCACGTTTGCAGTTAACGAGTTTTTGTAGGTTATACAATTGATGAACGGTTTGATGATGAGGTTGCACCCCCTCCAGGGTGTACGGCCGATTGGGAACCCTGCACGCCGCAATGATTGAGGGTTGCTAGTGCAAAGTATCCAAGGCATGGATAACTTTACTTTTGCATAGCTAGTGCTGAGAGGGTAGCTATGATATATATATATTTCTTTACTTCCGCTAGTATTATAAAACTTCCGCTGTATTATAAACAAAAGACTTCATCTTGTATTTTATTCAGGTTTTGTTCTTGTATACTGTTGGGTGTCGCATCGACGACACCACCCAATGGGATCCTCGGATGTCTGGATTCCAGTCCCCACAACATGCCTAGCTCCGGTCAATCTTCATCTTGTGGTACACTTGCTTTGTTGTCCTTTATAACTCTTGAATAGATTGAGGATTTTCTAGAGGAGGAGCTAGCATTTCTCTCTACTTGGTTCTCAAAAGCTTTGCAAAATGTGAGAACTAGGAGGAGAGGAAGCTCTAGACCTCAACGATGCTTCGAATGTGGTAAGATAGGACACTTTTGTACAGATTGTCCTAACCTTTGAGGTCCTATTTGCCAAGAAGAAAAACAATCAAGGACGAAACACTCCTCAACAAACGATGAGAAGAAGAAGAAGGGCTTTACAGGTCGCCAACTGGTGAACAGATTTATCTCTACACTCCAGGAACTTGGCTCAAGTGACGTAGACATTGGAAGTGATGAAGAAGAAGATTATTTGGCAAACTTGTTCTTCATGGAGGGCAAGTCAAGATCAAGTGTGGAGGAGGCAAAACACAACAGCGACAATGAAGAGGTATGTCCTACTTGCGAAGAAATGTGTGTGCTATTTCTCGTGCCACTGTTATTGTTAAGAAAAAGGACAAAAAGGTTAGGGACAATGTTGTTAAAATTGAGTCACTAGAATCTGAAATTAATCGTTTGAAATCCTTGATTCCTAGTGAGGATTCTTGTATGAACAATTGTCCTCCCTAAGAAGTGCACATACCTCCACACTTGATAAACTTGAACTTGAAATTAAAAAGAACAAAAAGCTTGCTGCAATTATTATTGGAAACTTAAAATATGCTTCTTCTTCTACAGTTGATTTGCATTGTTCTAGTTGTGATGATCTTGATAAGAAACTGCAAGATGCTATGAATGAGATTTCTGTTTTAAACAATGCTTTACGTGCTCATGAAGTTAAATAATGTTCTAATTGCAAACTAAAAGGAGAAACTTCATGTGAAAACTGCCTAGAATTGTCTAAGAAATTTGATGACATGAATAGGACATTAGAGCAGTTTTGTATTGGAACAAAAATCTAAACTTGCTACTGAATTCATCCAAATCTTGAAATAATTAAATTGGTTTAGGTTCTGATTCTCATGTTCATGTTAAAGCACATCCACCTAAAATTGTAATGTCATTAGGAAGTGTTTTGATTAAAATAGTTCCTAAACCAAAAGAGGTGGTTTTTAAATCTGCAGGAGTGTTGTCACGTTCGAGTTCAAATAAACATACTGCATGCTCATCTAGACATGAAAACAAAGTTGAATTTCATTGTACCTATTGTGGTAGTGATGGTCATGTCATAGATTTTTGTTATAGACTAGATAAACAACATAAAAAGGTAAGAATGCAAGCTAGATCTTATAACTCTCATGCAAAGTTTGCTGCACATACTAAACCGGATGTCAGGAACATGCAACCTGCTATTACGAGTCAAAAACATTCAAAGTTTACCTCCGGAGCTTCAGTTTTTGCCTCCGGACCTTCTGTTGTTACCTCCGGGCCTTCTGTTTTTGCCTCCGGAGCTACTAATTTTTGTGCCACATAAGTAACACCTTACAAGGCAGTAGTTAGGAACAAAAAATCTCAAACTTTGACTCATAAACCTGTTTTTTATCTCATCTTTCGCGTGTTTTTCCTGCTGCATGTCGTGTGACTCAATACTGGATTCCTAAATGCCTTTTGACTAACCCCAATATTGAGTCATCGATGTATTGTGCTTCTATGTAGATTACACACTTGAGAAAAGAGAACATTTGGATTGTGGATCCAGGTTGCTCACGCCACATGACCGATAACAAAGAATGGTTCTCCTCCCTCTCTTTTGTGTCACGTGTAGAGAATGTTACTTTTGCCTATAATTCTTCAACTCCAATAATTACTAAGGGTTTGGTTATGGTATATGATCACTACACTTTGAAAGATGTGGCACTTGTTAAATATTTGAAATACAGCTTGCTTTCTGTTTGACAACTGCTAGATGGAAACCTGGAAATAATTTTCAATAAAAATTGCCGCAAAGTTGTAGATTCAAATTGTGAGCTTATTTTAACATGTCTCTGTTTGGAAGAGTTTTTAAAGCTGATTTTGATATGTCTTCCTCTAAGCATAGGTGTCTAGTTGCTAATGAATTCAAAGACTTATATTTTTGCATCGTAGACTTGGTCACGTAGGCTTTGATCATCTCACGCGTGTTAGTGCTCTTGATAGCATACGTGGGTTGCCTAAGTTGAAAAGGGACAAAGAAATTGTTTGCTCTTCTTGTCGACATGCTAAGATGGTTGTAGGTTCACATACTCCTCTCACAATGATCATGACAACTGAATCGGGTCAACTTTTGCACCTTGACACCGTAGGACCTTCACGTGTTCAATCATTCGAAGGTAGATGGTATGTTCTTGTGATTGTTGATGATTATTCTAAATACTCTTGGTTTTACTTTATGTCATCGAAGAATGAAGCTTTTAGTCACTTTAGAACTTTATTTCTTAGATTATCAATTCATCACCCGGGATCTTTAAAAGCAATTAGAAGTGATAATGGAACCAAATTTAAAAATCAATCTTTTGATCACTTTTGTGCTGAAAATGGAATAGATCATCAATTCTTTTCACCATACGTACCTAAACAAAACAGTGTTGTAGAAAGAAATAACATAACCTTAGTTGAGATGGTTAGGACTATGCTTGATGAATATCAAACTCCTAGGAAATTTTGGGCTGATGCGATTGCAACCGCTTGTTATGTCTCATATCGCGTTTTCTTGCGCGCTAAGCTAGGTAAAACACCATATGAGCTCCGGTTTGGACATAGGCCTATTATTACACACTTTCGGGTCTTTGGTTGCAAATGCTTTGTTAAGAAACATGGTAATCTTTATAAATTTGAACCAAGATCCATTGATGGCATGTTTCTTGGTTATCCATCTCATACTAGAGGCTACCGTGTGCTTTTAAGAAGAAGAAGAAGAAGAAGAAGAAGAAGAAGAAGAAGAAGAAGAAGAAGAAGAAGAAGAAGAAGAAGAAGAAGAAGAAGAAGAAGAAGAAGAAGACACGTGTCCAGCAAGAAGAAGACACGTGTCCAGCTTTGAACTTCGCAATGTTCTGAACTTGCTTTTTGGATTATGAAAAGTTTGATTAGTTTTCTTTTACTAAGTTTTGGTATATTTTGGTGGTTATGGTTGATATCTTTTCACTAAGGTTTGCAACATACTTATGTGAGATTCTCACGTAAGGTGTTCTGGTTATCGGAACTAACGAGAGTCAAGTCGAGGACTTCTGCTCGGAAGTATCGGTTGTTTATTCATGGCTGGTGAGGGGATTCATTGAACTAGTCTTAGGGAGAAGATGAGGTTCAACAACAAAGTTCAGGAGGAATTGTGATTGAGATGATTGGGAGATCGTGCAACATGTTTGAATCAAGAATAATGCATATGAAGGTATCGTGGATGTCATTGGAAAATGTTTGCACGTGTGCAAGGAGTGCATGGATGTGGCTACATGGTTCCGAGGCGTGATTAAGAGATGTGGACGTAAAAAACTGGTCGGAAAGGTCCAACCGACTAGGTTATGGACTCAGGTTGCGACTGCGTCGTGTTTGACTCAAATATTGAAAGTTTTGAGGTTGTTATGATAGGATTTCGTGTGGGTTACGAATTTGAGTTGTTTTAGGAATGCGGGATATGTTCCTAATAAGGTGTTTGGAAGTCTTAAGATTGCTTCTATCTGCGTATAGAAGGGTCTTGAGTAGTTATGGAAAGTTTTCATTCGTGAATTGAGTAGGATTAGAGTCCGAATTTGGTTTGGGTTGGCCTCATGGCTGGTTATATAAGCAAGGAAGGTTAGAGCTCGTGATAGACGACTTTTGGCTTGTTCCTCTTGTGTTCTATTGAATAAAATTCGTATTTGAAAGGAACTTTTGTGCCTTGTTCGTCTGACTTGTTTCAGACATGTCTTTCTCATCGAGTTTGTACACAGCACTACCTCACTTTGGTGGTTTTATCATAACTCAAGTTTTACTGATCCGATTGACATGATTCTTTTTGCTTTATCTTCACAACTTGATTTTCTATCATTTGTGAAAATGTCATGGTCATTGGATTTGTTGTTTTTGATCTACACGATTTTCTTTGCAGTATTCTAGAACTGTTTTTCTCGGATAGGACAGATTGACCTTTGTTCGATCTCTCGATCGTAACTTGAGTTTCTCTCAACGGATTTTTGTGATTCTTGTTGCGACGTCTTCGCAACTTGATTTTCTACAATCTATACTAGTTTTGTCACAGATGAACACATGTAGATTAGTCGCGCACACGGTTTCTTTAACAGATCAGTTTTCTATCGAGTGGTGTTTTCGTTTCTTCCGTTAAAATGTTTTGATCTACCAGTCACCCCCCTCTGGTAGCTTTACACGTGCTCTTCAATCCTACAGTGGCAACAAATGCTTGTACTTTATTTGCTTTAAACAAGGTGACAAATACTTGAGACTAACTCACAGTGATTAACATCTTCGCAGCACACACAAGTATTTTATAGCTACACCATAACGCAACTGACTCCTGCGATGTCACACACGCACGCACATTCTCCTGTGATCCAGACATTACTCGCGCCAGGTCCGTGGCCAGTACCCATGCGCACGGTGTGGCCAAACCAATGACTCATGCATGTGCTAACAGCTTCACGTACAGCCACACATCTTCAACAGCAACGTCCTGCCGCTTTCTTCGCACACAAACGATGACCTCGGCCAGAAGATCCGTACGTCCACAAACACGTACAAAATCCTTCTGATACTTAAGTCATGCAAGCCACTCACGCCTGCAACAGACTGCACCTATCCTGCATGCGCTGGTGCTAACAGCTTCAGCCAACACACATGTACAGCTAACACGTACGCATCGAAACACACAAAAACATAGTTAAGTCAGGTTACTCCTAACAATTCCTTCATTGGCCAGACAGGTAAGGCCATGGATCGTCGAAAACGCCTTCATCGGTAGGGCCTGCTTGTACATGGAGGCATCGAGCTTCAAGGCTTCTTCACCCACTGGCGCATTGGCGCCCGCCAAGTGCAGTTGGCGTATCAACCTTAGGGTGCCTTGTAAGGCCACGAGAATCGCAAAAGGATGTTGTGCCTGCCGGATGCTACGCCGAGCCTTGTCGGTTGTGATCGAGTGGGTGCTAGGCTGAAAGTGCATTTAGGCATGTCCTTGGGTTTTTGATGATTGATGATGACAAATTAAGAGACTAATGAGCTCGATTGATCTTAAGCATGGATGTGATGATTGAAATGAAAGAAAATCTCTCAAAAAAGAAAAGATTGAAACGGTCGTCGAAGACTCAAGTACGGATATTAGGGTTTTAATGTGTTGAGTTTAGACTAGCCTTCTATGTTTGAGGGTGTGTGTATCAAGTGCATTGAGATTGTACAAGAGGGATCATTGTCGTGGTTGAGAGAAAACCTGAGTGAGAAGCCTCGTTGAGAGATTTTTCAGGAGATCGGACTTGGCCGAACCATAGGGCCGGACTAGTCTGGGTGTGCCAAAGTAGTTCGTTTTGGGACGGACTAAAGGATTCTTTGTTAGTTCGGACTTGTCCATTTGGGTACGGACTAGTCCGTTTTACACTTGGTGAGAGTTTTCAGAGCTAAGTTCCGGGAGGCCGGACTTGTCCGCCACAGAGGTTGGACTAGTCCGAACTTCCAAGTTTAGTCTAGTTTCGATCGGACTAAAGGTTTTTGTTATACTTCGGACTTGTCCGTTTTAGAGCGGACTAGTCTGTGATATTGAGTGAGAAGGGATTTCTGAGGCTTAGTCCTGTTAGCTGGACTTGTCTACCCCAGTGGACGGACTAGTCCAGTGTTTGTAGATTTGTCCATTTTTGAGTGGACCAAGACATTATGTTTGAGGTCAGATTAGTCCGTTGTTGGCCAGACTAGTTCAGTATGTCATGACTGTTTGAAATTCAAGCTTTTTTGGGTATGTCACTCTCTTGGAGCGTGACGTAGTGTGGACCCAGTAGGCTGGACTAGTCCGTGGTTCCTAGAAGGACTAGTCCGGACATTCAATGGTGGCAACAACTAGTTTTTGGGACCCTTATAAAAAGGGAACCCCGACTCCTATTTGATAACTTTTGAACCCTAGCGCACCATAAGATTCCTTGATCCATTCTAAGCCTTCTACTCTGCCTACTTGCTCATTAGAACCAAATCTCGAGGAGATTAGGGTTTGGAAGGTGAGAGAAGGAAGATCGACTTGCATTGTCTCTCGGTTTGATATCTCGCACTTGGTGTCACGTTTTGTGGCTTGTGGCTACTGAGCTTCTTGTGCTCCTTGTTGTAAATCATTTGTGGGAGCCTGAACTTGTGAGAAGCCCCAAGAACTTGGTGATTACCCTTGTGATTAGTGGAAACAAAGCAAACCTTTTGTGGTGGCTTGGTGAGATTTGGGTCAAGTGAGACCTGGTCCTTTTGTGGACTTCTCAACGTGGATGTAGGTTTCTTCGTGAAACTGAACCACGGGATAAATCGTGTCTCACTTGTTGTTTTACTTTCCACTACTCACTAGAATTTTTTCTAGGGTTCATATTGTTCTTAAAATTTTTCTTCATTGAAATCTTACAACAAATTTGCTCTCACTTGTTAATCAAAGTTGTAGTAGGTTGCTAGACATTGTACCTATCTTATGTCAAACTAAAATCAACAAATAACTTGTAAAAATCAAGTTTTCGAATTTTCCCTGTGTACTGAGCGTACTAGTCCGGCACTCACCAGACTCGTCTAGCCTCAGAGTTTTAATCTCGTTTGATTAAGCAATTTCAGGTCATATTGCCTATCCACCGCCCTCTAGGCGACTTTCAACTGGTATCAGAGCAGGTCTCTCTATCAAGAGTCTAACCACTCGGAGAGAAGATGGCCAAAAGGGGTGAAAATGAGGTCCCAGTGATCGTCGATGGAGATGACAAAATGAAGAACGTCGATGTCCTCCAAGACGACCCAAATGACGACAAAGAAGTCCGCCAACTCATGGCACGACTTCAGGAGAAGCTAGGTCTTCCCAAGAAGGAGACCAAGGCGATCAGTGCAATCAACAATGACAATGGGAGTAGTTCACAAGACTACTCCCGATATCCTTACAACTATGAGCGCTTAACTTCTAACAATCGCCATTTGTATAATCCTATTGGGAAACCTCCTCAATTTGATGGAAATGATTACTCTATGTGGAAGCATAACATGAAGATGCATCTCATTTCCTTAAACCCTAGCTTGTGGAAATTGTTTTGACATGTGTTCATCTTCCCAAGAATGAGGAAGACGTTACCTCGGGGCAAGCCGTCCTACTCCACTGCAATATTCAAGCGGTTGAAGTGATAACCTCCTCCATGACTTGAGATGATTTCAATCGAACAGATGGGTTGGAGGTGGCCAAGGACATATGGGATACGCTCAAGATGGCTCATGAGGGAAACCTTGTTATTAGGGAGTCAAAGATCAAAATGATTGAAGGAGAACTTGGGAGGTTCACCATCATGGATGATGAGACCCCCCAAGACATGTACAACTGCCTCAAGGTTCTCATCAACAAGAGCCGTTCCTACGGATGCACCTGATGGACGGACCATGAAGTAGTAAAGAGGATGATTTGGGCATTTTTGACTCGGAACGTCGCTCTTTGCTCCTTGATCCATGAAAGTATGGGATTCCACAAGATGACTCCAGAAAAGGTGCTAGGGAGAATCATTAACCATGAGATGATGGAGTGATAGGCCATGTTATGCAATGACCTCCTAAAGCCCACCTCCCCAAAAAAAGAAAGATGTTTCCTTCAAGGAAACATCATCAAGATCTCAAGAACAAGAAGAAAGTGATGAAGAGAGCCTCAACATCGATGAGGAGGAGGCACTCTTCATCAGCAAGTTCAAGAGAATGTTGAGAAGGAGAAAGGGACGCTATCATCATGATAGCAAGAAAAAGGACAAGTCCAAGACAAGAGCAAAGAGGACTTGTTACAATTGTGGGGAATATGGCCACTACATTGTGGTTACCCACATGAAGAAAACAAGAAGAAGGAGGGCAAGCCCCAAGAAAAGAAATTCTTCAGGAAAAAGAAGCATTCGGGACAAGCCCACCTTGGGAAGGAGTGGGATTCAAATGAAGACTCGTCCGATGAGGAAGAAAAGAAGATGGCAACAATTGCCATGAAGAGATCAACCACAGAGAACAAGCTCTTCCCCAACTTGGAGAGCTATAGAGCAACATGCTTCGTGGAAAAGGAGGGAAGAAAGAAGGTTAAATCTAAACCACCCTCTTCAATTCATCACTTGATAATTTTTACAGTGGTAGTGAAAATGAAGACATGCTTAAGGATATGAGTAAGAGTACATTGAAAAGATTAGAGATATTGTCGGATGAGATATTTGAGTAGGAAGAGCTCATGAATCGTCAAGAGGACATGCTCATCCAACAAAAGGAGAGATGTCAAGAGTATGGGAGCTCTTGGAGCTTGAAAGGGAAAGAAGCAGTGCACTTGAGCGTGAACTCTCTTTGAGCAGGAAAACTTGCTCAAATCTTGAGAAGACTAAATTGTTCTATAGGATGAACTTGTTAGCTCGACAAAAGTTAACAAGATCTTGAAACACAAGTGGAGTCCCTCAATGTCAATGCACGTTCTTCCTCTAAAAGCCCACCTTCCACAAATGTCAAGTCTGAAACTCCTCAAGCTTGCAAGTGCTATAACTTGATCCTAAAACTAAAAGATGAGTTTAAAGTTGCACAAAACAATCAAGCACCAAAAGGTGGCATTTTTTACAAGGATAATATGCACGTAGTGCATACACCAACACACGATATCCTCTTGTCAAAGATGGTCTTGGCTATTTTAGGAGGAGGAAGTAGAAAGCTAAGACTCCTAAGAATGGAAAATAATTGATTGTTTTTGTTAAAGAAGGATCATACCACATCAACAAGGGAAAGAACATAGCTACCTAACAAACCATGCCTAAAAACAAACCTCATCCATTGTTTCATGATTTTGATGATTCGTATGTCTTGTTGTGGAACAAATTTGGTAAGACTTATGCTAAGTATGTCGGGCCACTCTGCAAGAGTCCAAAACCTTGCATGTGGGTGCCCAAATGCCTCTTGACTAACATCAATGGACCCAACACCACTTTGGTACCTAAAACTAAGGCTTAATTCTTTTTGTAGGCATACTCCTCTGGTGGGACTAAGTGGGTCCGTGATAGTAGATGCACAAATCATATGACCGGAGAGACGAAGATGTTTGTGGAGTATTAGAAAAATGAAGCTCCAAGCGAGGGAATCTACTTTAGGGACAATAGCCAAGGGAAAATCCTTGGCACCGATAAAATTGCTATATCCCCTAATCATACTCTTTCCAATGTTTTACATGTCGGTTCGCTTGATTATAACCTATTGTCCATATCACAACTATGTAACAAAAGTTATAATTGTCTTTACACTAATGAGTGTGTGACCATCACCAGAAGGAGCAATGCCTCAAATGCTATGAAGGGTGTCCTATAGGGAAAGCTCTATCTTGTGGATTTCTCGGCAGATAAAGCCCAACTTGACACATGCCTAATTGCAAAAACCAACATGGTATGGCTTTGGCATAGAAGACTAGCCCATGTTGGCATGAGAAATTTGCAAAAACATCTTAATGGCGAGCACATCTGTGGTTTAAAGAATGTTGTGTTTGAAAAGGATAGGCCATGTAGCGCATGTCAAGCGAGAATGCAAGTTGGAGCCCAACATCCATCCAAGAACATCATGATAACAACAAGGCCATTACAGCTTCTACACATGGACCTCTTCAATCCAATTCCCTACATAAGCATTGGTGGTAACAAATATGATCTTGTAGTTCCTGATGATTTTTCATGTTTTACTTGGGTGTTCTTTTTGCATGACAAAAGCGAGACTCAAGGTGTCCTCAAGAAATACTTGAGGAGAGCTCAATATGAGTTCTCCTTGAAAATCAAGACTATAAGGAGTGACAATGACACCGTGTTCAAGAACACACAAGTGAGTTTTTGATGAAGAAGGCATCAGGCATGAGTTTTCAGCCCCCTACTCCCTCAACAAAATGGGGTGTCTGAGAAGAAGAATATGACTTCATTGAGATATCAAGAACCATGCTTCATGAGTACAAGATGTCGGACCGGTTTTGGGCGGAAGCGGTTAACACCTCTTGGCATGCCATAAACCAGTTGTATCTCCATTGCATATTGAAGAAGAGGTCTTATGAACTCCTAACCGGTAACAAACCCAATATTTCCTATTTTCGTGTTTTTGGTAGCAAATGCTATATGCTAAACAAGAAGCCTAGGGCCTCGAAGTTCGCTTCAAAGTCTGATGATGGTTTCTTGCTTGGTTATGACATAAACACTTATGCCTATCGTGTCTTTAACAAATCCTCTGCAATTGTTGAAGTAGCACGTGACGGAGTGTTTGATGAGACTAATGGCTCCGAAGTGGAGCAAGTTGATCACCTTGTGCTAGATCAAGAAGAAGCTCCACAAGTGGTGATAGGAAGGATGGAACTTGGAGACATTCGACCACAAGAACAACCTCAAGACTCAAGTGATCATCCCACACATCAAGCAAACTCTTCCTCAAATGATCAAGCTCAATACCCTCAAGATGCGCTTCAACAAGACGAAAATGAAGGCATCAATCAAGGGGGAGATGAAGAAAGTGAGGAAGAAGAATATGAAGTTCAAAGAACTCAAGCACCACACCCAAGAGTACATCAAAGCGTTCAACGGGACCACCTCATTGACAACATCCTTGGAGACATCTCCAAGGGGTAAACTATCGATCTCGTGTTGCAAATTTTGGGAACATTACTCTTGTTTCTTATTTGGAGCCTCACAAGGTTGAAGAAGAACTACAAGATCCGGATTGGGTGATATCCATGCAAGAAGAGCTCAACAATTTTGAAAGAAATCAAGTATGGGAGCTCGTAAAGAGGCCAAATGCAAATGTTTTGGGCACCGGATGGCTGTTCCGCAACAAACAAGATGAGCACGGGGTAGTTACAAGGAACAAAGCACGACTTGTGGATAATGGGTACTCACCTCTGCTCCCGCAGCTAGGCTATTCGCATATTAGTTGCCTTAGCTACTCACCATGATTTTAATCTATACAAAATGGACGTCAAGAGTGTATTTCTCAATTGTTCAATTAAAGAAGAGATGTATGTGGATAAACCCCCACGATTTGAAGATCAATACATCCAAAACCATGTCTACAAATTGCGTAGGGCTCTCTATGGCCTCAAGCAAGATCCTAGAGCTTGGTATGAGTGCCTCAGAGACATTCTAATTCAAAATGGTTTCAAAATTGGGAAGGCCAACTATACTCTATTCACCAAGCATTTCAATGAGGATTTGTTTGTTTGCCAAATATATCGATGACATTATATTTGGTTGTACTAACAAAACTTTTTGTTATGAGTTTTCAAAGATTATGACTGAAAGGTTTTAGATGTCCATAATTGGGGAGTTGAAGTTCTTCCTAGAATTTCAAGGAAGGCACGTTCATAAGTCAAACGAAGTACACGCAATACATACTCAAGAAGTTTGACATGAACCAGGCCAAACCCATTAAGATTCCAATGGGAACCAGTGGTCACTCGAAATAATGAATATGGTCCAAACGTGCACCAAAAGGTATATCATTCCATGATTGGTTCATTACTGCACTCATGTGCATCTAGGCCGATATAATGTGCATCTAGGCCGATATAATGCTAAGTGTGTGTATGTGTGCTCGATTCCAAGCTACTCCCAACATGTGTCATTTGACCGACATAAAGTGGATTCTTAGATATTTGGTGTACACACCAAGCCTAGAACATTGGTACCCCAAGGGCTCCAAGTTTAATCTCACTGGATATTCCGATGCGGATTATGCGGGGTGCAAAGTTGATAGAAAGAGTACCTTTCGGACTCGCCAATTCTTGGGTAGATCCCTAGTGTTTCAGTCCTCAAAGAAACAGAATTCCATTGCTCTCTCCACAGCCGAAGCAAAGTACAACTTCTTTAGATGCAGCAAACTCTTAGGGACTATGGCGTAAACTTGTGCCATATTCCTCTCCTATGCGACAACGAGAGTGCCATCAAAATATCCCACAATCCAGTTGAACACTCAAGGACCAGGCACATTGATATTTGCCATCATTTCTTGATAGATCACTCCATCAAAGGAGACATAGTGATTTCCCATGTGAGAACCGAAAACCAATTGGCCGATATCTTCACCAAGCCCCTAGATGAGAAAAGATTTTGTGAACTTAGGAGTGAGCTCAATATCTTAGATTTGCAAAATGTGGCTTGAATTTTGCACACCTGTTCGTTTCTAGTATTTGATCAAAAATTCATCCATGCTTGCGAAGAACTCATCCCCCTCACTTTTCCACAAAACTATTTGAAATTATTGATCTTTGTAAATTATGGTCATAGTTTGGTTGTTGACTGCTTACTGATCATGTTTGAGAAGATATTTTTTGAAAACTAGTCCAAAATGATCAAATCTCTGGTGTAAACTCAAATATATATGTGTTTTCAGCCTTTGGGTCGGACTAGTCCGTCCCCCGGTAGGACAAGTCTAACCCACCGGGCAGTCCAAATAGAGTTCGCAGGATGGAGAAGTATGGGTTTCAAACCATACTAGTCCGTCCCTTGGGGACTTAACCTCCCCAGGGGGCCCCCGACTCTTCATTTCTCCACTCACACTCTCTATCCTCAAACATGAAAATCGCATCCCCATGTTGGCGAATTTTTATTCCATCCACCAAAATCCGATTCCAATTTGTGGATTGAAGCCCCAAGGTGTGTGGAAACTCTATGCCAAGCATCCTAGGCCGATTCTTCATCCACATTTCGTTGATTTGGAGATTTGAAGAGGTATTCTTGACCTAACCCTAAATCCTTAAAACTCAAATCCTTTAGGTCTTTTGATAGAAACCTCTTCACAAAAGTTGTTCTATAAGTCATTGTGATTCTATCATTGGAATATTGTTCTTGGATCCGTAGTTTTTGCAAAAATCCTCAAGATTAGGGTTCTTATTGTGTACACCGGACTAGTTCGGCAATAGGTCGGACATGTCCGGCTCGTGCGAACTAGTCTGTTCCATGGGCGAACAAGTCTAGGAACCACAGTGAACACCATAACCTTGATCTATTCTTTATATTCTGACGCAATATTTCACTTCCTTGGACTCACATACTCTCTTGTTTACCTCTTCTCAGGGATGATGTCGAACCCCGACGACTCGCCTCTATCCGATCCCGTGCATTAGGCATCAAGGCAAGAAACCTATCGTTGTGCTCGTGAGGAGAGAGAGCTTGCTATAGCTCTCCTTGAGTCGAGGACTGAGGCAAGGAAGGCTAAGAAACAACAACAAGAATCTCATAACTCAGCTACAATCGAGCTAGCCCCAAGGAAGAAGAGGCTTGTGACCATGGGTGAGAAAATAAGAACTCAACCGGCTTGAGGTGCAAAGGACAAAGCTAAAGCACTGGCGGACGAATCACCAAAGAAGAGAACACCAACTGTGAAGAAGCCCGCAAGCAAGGAGCAAGGTGGGGTCACCATAAAAGAAAAGGGTAAAAGGGGTCCTCACCACCCATTGGCCCTTTGCGGATGACCTCACCTGCTAGAAATCAAAATCTACAAGCCAGTGTTGAAGCCAACTTATTCAAAGGTAAAGGGCCAGAGAAGGCAAAAAGATTGAGGATGGATGACTGCTATAGGTATGAGAAGCACACCCCTGATCCTCGCTTTTGGTGTGACTTTCATTGTGATTACTATCAAACAGTCTATATGACGAAGCAAACTCCAGTTACCGATGCCCAATGGATTTATTTGGATTACATGGCAGAGAACAACCATGTTGCATTCAATGCGGTGATTGAGGCCATAGAACGCCATGGACTCAAGGATACCATGGACTTCAGATATGATTGGAACATTGAAGTGATTGTGCAATTCTACACCACAGTCTACTTCCATAAGCAAGGAGATCGGAGGATCACTTGGCTCACTAATGGTGAGCAATAATCTGTGACATATTGGGAGTTTGTCCAAATTCTTGGCTTGGAGGACCAAATTTACAACGAGATCATCATTTCATATCTAAAAGCTGTTAGTAGAGATGATTTGGATTACATGTATCCAAGCCATGCAATTTATGCCGAAGGGCACATAAGGAACATCAATCAATTCTATAGTGTGCTCAACCATGTTCTAAGGAAGACTATCACCCCCCAAGGATGGAGATGCAGGAATCATTCAAGGAAATTTGAGAAATTTGATGGTGATCATTGATGGCAAGGTCTGATTCAACATTGTGGAGTATACCTCTGATGACATCTTCAACATCTCTGACACCCCCAACCCCTCGTGTGGTTATGCACCATATATCATGTATCTAATTGCGAAGATCCCCGGACCAAAATTCAAGAAGGATGATACTCATTGAAGGCTTTGTCCTCAACTTCCTCCTTTCGAGCCTATTGCACCAAGAAGGAAGAATGTTGATCCTCCTGCCTCCTCCTATCATCTTGTGGCTTCTCCACCACCTCCTCCTCCATCACACTCCAGAAGTGGATTCTTCAAGTGCTTCAAGGAACTTTTTGTCTCTTGCCAGAAGGTCGATGTTCGAACTTGTTGCATGGAGCTTCGCCAACAAAAGTACCTCAAGGCGATGTGCTACAAGCTCGAGGTTCCCATGTCTCCCACTGCAAAGAGTGATCGAGAGTTGACTCCGTTTCCCTAGTTAACCGCAGATAAACACTCTCACATTTAGGAAGATGGAACCTCCAAGGCTTCCACCAACGATGAAGACTACAATGAAGACATTGAAGATACGGAGGCTACAGAGACCGACAATGGCTAACAAGATGGTGCGACGACGATGAGTATATTGTAGACTCCCTTCCTCTTTTCCTTTTTGGTGTCTTGATGCCAGGGGGGGATTGAAAGGGGGTACTTTTTTTAGATTTATTGTCTCTCTTGTGATCCTACGAACATGTAATATGTTTTAAAACTCTCGCATTTAAATATGTGTAAGACTTCATTTTTGTTATGGATTGTATGCACATTATGATGTTTGCCATGCTTAATTGTTATGTGATACTTAATGTTGCCTATTTCGCATTCATGTTTATTGCCTTATCACAAATCATGCACATATCACTTAGGCACACTACCATAACATGTGTATGTATGATAACTCTCTCAACTTGTTCATTCATGATGAATACATTGAGGGGGAGTTACTCATACACACACGCGTTATGGAAACGAACTTTATATCATTTTTGTTGAAGCTTAATGTGTTGTCATCAATCACCAAAAAGGGGGAGATTGAAAGTGCATCTAGGCATGCCCGTGGGTTTTGGATGATTGATGACGACAAATTAAGAGACTAATTAGCTCGATTGATCTTAAGCATAGGATTCATGATTGAAATGAAAGAAAATCCCTAAAAAGGAACAGATTGAAATGGGCGTCGAAGACTCAAGCATGGAAATTAGGATTTCTAATTTGTTGAGTTTAGACTAGCTTTCTATGTGTTAGGGTGTGTGTATCAAGTGCATTGAGATCATAGAAGAGGTCTCAAAGTCGTGGTTGAGAGAAAACCTAAGTGGGAAGCCTTGTTGAGAGATTTCCGAGGAGACCGGACTTGTCCGGGCCTCAGGGCGGGACTAGTCCAGGTGTGCCAGAGTAGTCCATTTGGGACAGACTAAAGCTTTCTTTGTGAGTTCAGACTCGTCCGTTTGGGGATGGACTAGTCTGTTCTACACTCGATGAGAGTTTTCGGGGCTAAGTTCCGGGAGGTCGGACTTATCCTCCACAGAGGTCGGACTAGTTCAGACTTCCAAGTTTAGTCCGTTTTCAGCCAGACTAAAGGTTTCAGTTGTACTTCGGACTTGTCCATTTTGGAGCGGACTAGTCTGTGGTATGAGTGAGAAGGGGTTTTTGTGGCTTAGTTCTATTGGCTGGACTTGTCCGCCTTAGAGGCCGGACTAGTCCGTTGTTTGCAGACTTGTCCATTTTTGAGCGGACCAATACATTTTGTTTGTGTTCAGATTAGCCGTTGTTGGCCGGACTAGTCCAGTATGTCATGACCATTCGAAATTCAAACTTTATAGGGTATGTAACTCTCTGTGGAGCGTGACGTAGTGTGAACCCAGAAGGCCAGACTATTGAGCTTCTTCTGCTCCTCACTGTAAATCATTGTTGGGATCCTCAACTTGTGAGAAGCACCAAGAACTTGGTGATTACCTTGTGATTAGTGGAAACCAAGCAACGCTTGGTAATATTAGGGTCAAGTGAGACCCTGTCTTCTTCGAGAAACTGAACCATGAGATAAATCGTGTCTCACTTGTTGTTTTACTTTCCACTACTCAATAGAATTGTTTCTTGGGTTTATATTGTTCTTCACATTGTTCTTCATTGAAAGCTTGCAACAAATTTGCTCACACTTGTTAATCAAAGTTGTAGTAGGTTCCTAGATATTGTTACTATCTTGGGTCAAACTAAAATCAACAAATAACTTGTAAAAATAAAGTTTTTAGATTTTCCCGGTGTACTAAGCGGACTAGTCCGGCTTGACCAGACTAGTCCGGCCTCAGAGTTTTAATCTCGTTTGATTAAGCAATTTCAGGTCATATTGCATATTCACCCCCTCTAGGCGACTTTCAAAGGCGCCATGCGCTTCTTCAGTGGGGCACCCAGAATGGCAGGAGTAGTTTTTTCGTAGAGCAGAGTGTGGACTACCACATCCCGTTGATCTATCTGGGTCGTGTCTTGTGGCCCCTAGCTCGTCCCCTTGCGAACTTATGTAGTTGTTGTAGGTGTAGCACTGGGCCACTGTGGGGCTGCTGTTGGACTGGACCAACTTGTGACATCCAGCTCCGAAAAATGAACCAAATGAACGCATATGTGTTCCTAGGACGTTCAACAGACATTCACTAGTGCATTAATAAAAGGATAACCAGATAATTACCACAAAACAAGATTAATAAACCACTTTTATTACACAATTCATAATATCCTCGAATACAAGCTCTAATGAATATTAATGACAAGTTTTTGAACGAATGCAGCAGAAATCATCTAATAAAGCAACTATGCAGTTGAGCAAAAGGGATATGGCGCAGCTCCAATCAAACCACAGGCAAGTTGACGGCAGACACGGCCTAGAACTCAACATTATCAATGTTATACTCTAAAATTTGACCTGCAACTGTTGGTGGGGGAATAGCAAGGGTAAGTACATGTCGTACTCAGCAAGTGTGGGAAAGTACGACATGTAGCTGATACAAATGATGAATATATTAAAGGCTAAGTGCTGAAAGGTACATTAAAACATTTGGAAAGCAGTATACTATACGTATGTGAAGTAAATCCATCATAAATTGTCGGTACCCTGTGTACCAGACACCCATTGGGACTGCAAAAAGAGCAAATGAACTTCACCTGTCTGAGTTGAAGACCTCCAAAGGCCCCACGTGTCATACAGAACTGGACCTGCCTCCCTTCTATGGTTAGTACCAATGCTGCCATGTGTATCATGCAACCAGAGCTACATCCCACACATGGGAAAGCTCCGGACTAGATACCCGTGTGGCACCCCCGGACCTAACTCCCGACAGAGGGAAGCTCTGGTACGGACACATGTACAACAGAACTAGACCTACTTGTCCAAGACAGTAAGCTCCAGAGCTACCATGCGTCCAACTGCCAGACCTTCAACCTCAACAAACAGAGTGGTGGTCCTCCAACGGCTTGGACCTTCAAGGACAATTAAAGACATCAAGACCCGATTAAGTGTCATTAATGCTATCATAATGACACACAATCAGGGGGGCCCTTAATATGAGTAACGACACTGTCAAGGCATGTTACCACACTATTAAGGGTAATTAAGCTCATTAATTGTGTATTAAACATCAGTAACCGCCAGGGTCACATGTCGGGCCAGGCTAATGATGTAATGACCAGACCTTGTACTATAAAAGGACTGGCCGAGGGATACACAGGGGGATCTCTCTTCCAGACTTCCACACAAGTCTACACATGCCCACAAGCGCTCAGACGCTCAATACAACAACTACACACCCTGTGGAGTAGGGTATTACGCTTAGGCGGCCCGAACCATGTAACTCCTTGTGTCAACTTGCCATCGTGATCTGAATCTCCGCGCGCCCACAACCGAACTACAAACTCCGTGGTCTGCCAACGGAAGTACCAGGAGAATTGCCGGAATCACACTCTGACAGTTGGCGCATCAGGTAGAGGCTACCCGAGATTCAAATATGGTGAACTCTGCTGCTGGATCGTCTAACGGCAACCCTGCTGCGCAACCTGCTGGAGGCAACCCCTCCAATATGCAGCAACCAGCAGGTGCCGTGGCTCCAGCAGGGGTTATGCCACCACTGCCACCATCCGCACCAGCAAATCAAGCTGGATAGCGAGATGGGGTGTCCGCGTTGGTCACTGCATCGGCGAACAACAACCCCGAACACTCGCTCAATGTTGCGCGTGACCTTCTCCAACGTCCACCACCTCCAGGAGCATCCCATGGTGCATCGGAGCAGTGGAGAGATGATGTGGTACATTTGGTTGCAGCAGCAGCCGATCGCATTAGCAACCAAGGTCCTCCCCCCTTGGGGCGAGCCTCATCGGAGCGTCGGACCGTGTCGAGTAGACTTGGTCCTCACGCTTCACAGCATAGGAGGCGTGCTGCGTCTCAGCAGGCGACGTCACAGCCTTCCGGGGCACGACGTACCCACACGATAACAAGGCTTTCAACTCATGACCTCTGAGCGGACCTTGGTCGCCGTTACCGTCAACAGGACGACCGCGTCCATATCGAGTGAGCTCGCGAGAGGCGAGAGGCTCGGGAGCCCTGCTCCCGAGGGAGTAGGAGGAGGCTGTTCTGCCCTGGCCATGCACCTACGCATGGTCAGATGGACGCAAAAGTTTTGGCCTCACATGCCGGAGAAATTTGACGGGACTGTCAATCCCGCTGAATTTCTCCAAATTTAATCTACCGCAATCCTTGCGGCTGGAGGAAATGAGGCTGTTATGGCCAATTATTTCCCCGTGGCTTTAACTGGGACCGTCAGGTCCTGGTTCATGAGCCTTCCGCCCGACTCCATCAATATTTGGGCGGAACTGTGCCAACAGTTCACCGCCAATTTTGGGAGTTCATACACCCGACCAGGCATGGAACTGAACCTTTTTGCTGTCAACCAGAAGGGGGGGGAGTCCCTGCGATACTTCATCCAGAGGTTCTTCAAGGTACGAAACACCATTCCTTCTATCTCAAGCACTTCTGTTATTGTGGCATTTAGACAGGGCGTTGGAGACAAGAAGATGCTGCAGAAGCTGGCGACCAAGGATGTCACCAGTATCAGGGAACTCTTCAGCTTGGCAGACAAGTGTGCCAAGGCTGCGTTGGGCCGTGAAATGCACTCCCAACCACCTCCGGAGGACAACAAAAAGTCCTCCAATGGTGAAGCCACTACCTCCAGGAGTGGTAAGAAGAAGAAAAAGTCTAACAGAAAGAAAAAGCCGTCGGTCGACACACCTACTGCTGCAGCTGCTGCAGCTCCGGGTGGCCGAGGGCCACGCCCCGAGAAACGACCTCGGCCGTCGTCTCAAGACGGAGGCAGCTCCAAGATGGGATGTCCTATACACAAGATGAACAGCCACAATCTGGAAGGCTGCCGAGAGGTCCAGAACCTCGCCGAGCGCTACAATAAGCGCCGGGAATAAGTTCCTTTCTGTCAAAGGGAAGAAAAACAAAAAGTCGATGAAGCTCTGGATGTATAGGAGTTAGGCTTTCAGGACCCACAAAAGGTCTAAAAGGTTGTTTACACTTCCGTCAACAACGACTCCGATGTCTCCGACAATGAGCGTTAGAAGACCATGAACACTATCTTTGGTGGTTCATGGGACATCACCTCCCGCCGTGGCCTCAAGACAATGCGGTGGGACATGGCCTAAGTAGCTACCACCACCAGGGCAGAGCCTCACCGAATGTGGATGGATATTGCCATCACTATCGATGCTTCGGACTGCCCTCGTAACATGATCTGAGCTGGCCAACTCCCACTGACGGTATCTCCAA
Source organism: Tuctoria greenei (assembly GCA_036927565.1). Classification (NCBI taxonomy): domain Eukaryota; kingdom Viridiplantae; phylum Streptophyta; class Magnoliopsida; order Poales; family Poaceae; genus Tuctoria; species Tuctoria greenei. The sequence continues at coordinate 237,488,670 of JAYESD010000002.1, forward strand.
CCATCAACAACATTCAGCTCCACCACGTGATGGTGGATGGAGGTTCGGGGTTGAACCTCATAAGCTTCAAAGCTTTCATCAAGCTTCAGCTCCGACCTTCGGATCTTCGCCCCTCCCGACCTTTCTCTAGAGTAGGTCCAGGGGCCATAACTCCACTCGGTGCCATTACTGTCCCGATGACCTTCGGGACCCGGGAGAATTACCGCACTGAGAAGTTGGTCTTCGACGTGGCGCAGATCAACTTGCCATTCAATGCCATCTTGGGCAGGCCAGCCTTGTACAAATTCATGGCTGCTGCTCATTATGGCTACTTGGTGTTGAAGATGCCAACACCAGGAGGTGTTCTCCGGATCCGCGCAGATCGCACCGCTGGAGTTACTGCTCTGGAAGAACTCCATGCACTTGCTACAATGCAGGAGGAAGAATCCGGAATGGAGCAAGCTCTGAAACCTCCGAGCATTCGTCATCGAGGCTCTACCTCCGCACCTCGCGTGCAACCAAGCGGCGACACCGAAATTCCCGTCAAAGTCGTCCAAATCGGTTCCAACGCTGCTTAGACCACTCGTATATCGGGAGCTCTGAACGACAAATAGGAACTCGCGCTCATCACTTTCCTTCGGGCTAATGTCGACGTGTTTTCTTGGCAACCGTCACAAATGCGTGGGATCCCCAGGGAAGTGATTGAGCACAATCTGAAGATTTATACCGACGCTCGGCCTGTACATCAGTAGCCTTGGAAGCAATCAGTAGAGCGACAAAACATCATACGTCAAGAAGTGAAGAAGTTTCTTGAAGTTGGATTCATCCGAGAAGTCTTCCACCCAAAATGGCTAGCAAACCCAGTTGTTGTACCAAAGGCCGGCGGGAAACTTCGGATGTGTATCGGCTACACTACACTGAATAAGGAATGTCCTAAGGATCCATTCCCACTACCTAGAATAGATCAGATAGTGGATTCCATCTTCGGGTGCGAATTACAGTGTTTCCTAGACGCGTATTCTGGGTATCATCAAATCAGAATGTCTAGAGAAGATGAAGAGCATACTTCCTTCATCAAAGTAGATGGATTATATTGTTACACTGCCATGCCATTCGGTCTTAAAAACGATGCTTCAACATTTGTACGAGCTATGTACAAAACGTTTGGAGAGCTCATCAGAGATGTAGTGAAAGTGAACGTCGATGACATCATCATCAAGATCAAGAACAAGGAGTCATTTCTTGACACCTTGCAAGCTGTCTTCGACAAGTTGCGAATCACACACACGAAGCTGAACCCGGACAAGTGTGTCTTTGGGGTTAGCTCCGGAAAGCTTCTTGGCTTCTTGGTAAACCACCGAGGAATAGAAGCAAATCCGACGAATATTAAAGTTATTGAAGACATGCGACCACCAGCTCGAATCAAGGATGTCCAAAAGCTGACTGGATGTCTTGCTGCCCTCAGCGGGTTCATCTACAGAATGGCAGAATGGGCACTACCTTTGTTCAAATTATTGAGGAAGTTCGGACCATTCCAATGGTCTGAAGAAGCAAAAAAGGCATTCCAGGAGCTGAAGTAGCTTCTCACCACTCTACCAACCTTGGTAGCTATGAATCCTGGTGAGCCACTTCTGCTCTACATTTCAGCAACTGACAAAGTTGTCAGCATGGTCCTGGTTGCGGAAAGACCAGAACCATACCCACTTCAGGAGTCCAGACCCCTTCGGGAGGATCTGAAGTTACCTTGAGGCGAGTATGGGTCCCAGCTCCCAGACCCAGATCCTCAAGGTGAGATGCCAGAGGAGCAACCTCCTTCATGTGGAGGAGTTGCTGTTGTCGAACAAGAATATTCGGACCCCTCCGAGAAGGTACGGGTCACTTCAGAAGAAGCTCTGCGTTCTTCAAGCAAGATCTTGGAGGTCCCCGATCAAGGTTCGGACCCCTCCGGGAGGGTCCGGGTTGATGAGGAGGAAGCTTCGGGCCCCATCGGGAGGGTCCGGACAGTCCAACGCCAAGTATACTTCATCAATGAAGTACTTCATGACACCAAGACTAGGTACCTGGAGGTGCATAAGCTGCTCTACGCAGTTCTTATTGCCTCTAGGAAGCTTCGACATTACTTCTAAGCTCATAAGATTTTAGTGGTAACCTCTTATCCACTACGTGCAATCTTGCATAACCCCAACTCTACTGGGAATATCGCAAAGTGGGCAAGGGAACTGGCTGAGTTCGATCTTGTATTCATCCCAAGACAAGAAATCAAGAGTCAAGCATTGGCAGACTTCGTGGCAGAATGGACCCCTTCTCCATCAAACCCCGGGGACCCCAGTGAGCAGAAGTTGGAACCCAAGGTTCCGGTCTTCACCGATCCTCACTGGACTGTCTACTTCGTCGGCTCCGTGCTGAAGTAGGGGGCCGGAGCTGGAGTCCTTCGTCTCGCTCCGACCGAGGAGAAGGTCAAATACATGGTTCACCTTGACTTCAAGGCGACCAACAACATGGCGGAGTATGAAGCACTAATCTATGGGCCCAAGGTGGCACTGTCATATGGTGTCAAGCAGCTATTGGTAAAGGGTGATTCGCAGCTCGTTATAAAGAAAGTCAAAGGTGAATGCTGCTGCAACAACCCTCAACTAGCTGCATACCTACTCGAAGTCTAGAAGCTTCAGAAGGACTTCGACATCCTGGATCTTTGCCATGTCCAGCGTCTCAACAACGCTGAAGCCAACGAACTCTCGACGAAAGCTTCAACCGGAGCTCTGACTCCTGACAGAACCTTCGTCCGGAGATTGTCAAGACCAACACCTCAGCCTGCCAAACCGAGCGAAGGGGGCAAGACCAACACCTCGAAGCTGGCGGTCCCGATGGCCCTGTTACCATGGCGATCATCAAGGGTCGTAGGTGCTGTCGGAAGCTCCGTGCAACCCAGCACGCAAGACTCAAATACTCAAGTTAGCTCCAATGCATGGATCTCAGAGATCCGGAGCTACTTGAAAGACAATTTCCTTCCCAAAGACAATGTATCCGTTGACTGGATAGTCAGATTGGCTATAGGATACACACTGGTACAAGGGGATCTCTACCAGCATGGTGCCAACGGCGTCCTAATGCGGTGCATTACAAGGGAAGAAGGCCATGAGCTCCTCGTGGAAATCCATGGAGGTGAGTGTGGGAACCACGCATCTTCCCGCACGTTGGTCGGTAAAGCCTTCCGGCCTGGTTTTTATTGGCCTAGAGCACTCCAGGATGCAACCGAGCTAGTGAAGAAATGCAAAGCATGCCAGTTCCATGCAATGCAAATTCACACAGCAGCTCAACCTCTACAAATGATACCTCCTACATGGCCATTCGCTGTGTGGGGGATGGATATCTTGGGACCTTTCCTAAGAGCTGTCGGAGGTTACAAGTTCGTGTACGTTGCCATCCACAAGTTCACCAAGTGGCTGGAAGCAACTCCAGTTGTGACAATAAACAAGCAATCAGCTATCAACTTCTTGCAGTCCATCGTATGCAATTTTGGAGTCCCAAACAAGATCATAACTGATAACGGGACCAAATTCAGAAGCTCTGCATTTCAAGGATATTGCGGAGACCTCGACATTCAAGTTAGATATGCTTCCGTAGCTCATCCAGCAAGAAATGGCCAAGCTGAGAGAGCAAATGCAGAAATCCTAAAAGGACTCAAGACGCGCACATCTGAGCGCCTGAAAAAACATGGAGCCAACTGGATTGAAGTGCTTCCACCCACCTTGTGGGCCAACAGGACAACTTCAAACCTGTCAACTCGAGAGACACCCTTCTTCTTGGTGTACGGAGCTGAAGCAGTCCTTCCTCCGGATATCACTTTGGGGTCGCCCAGGTCCGAACCTTCGACGATGCCACGCAATACCAGCTCTGGCGTGAAGACATTGACCTCGTTGAAGAGGGAAGGTGCCGAGCAGCTGTTCGGAATGCCCGATACCGCCAAGCCCTTCGGCGCCATCACCCAAGGCATGTTCACAGTCGGCAACTCGAGGAAGGCTATTTGGTGCTACGGAGAATACAAACTCGAGAAGGGTTAAACAAACTCTCCCCTAGCTGGGAAGGACCCTTCTGAGTGATCAAAGTATCCCGTCCCGGATGTGTTCGCTTGGCAACCGAGGATGGGACACCTCTCCTTAATCCTTGGAACATTGAGCACCTCCATAAGTTCTACGCTTAATATCACGGAGGTGAGTCTGTAGTTACATGTGATGTATGTTATAGTCATTGTAGAAAGTTGGGTAGCTCCTTCGGGAGGATAGCCAGACTTTCCCCGGAAGGTCCGCAAAGTTCAGGCAACACTTCTCACAGTCTCAGAACTAAAAGTGTAGCTAGCTACCTTGGGTCAAACGAGAAATGAAACACACTTAGCCTCGTTTCGTACCCTAAGAGTGTACTTGTTTCCCCTGTACCCCGGACCTATAATGAAAGACATCATCGTGTGAAAACAGACTCCACGTGCATTTATTTTGTACAGGCTCAATCTTTTTTATTTTTCTCTTTCTTGTCTATAACAAAGTTGTGCAATTCTCAAGAAAATTTAGCTCGAACAATTCATGTATAATCCAAGTTGCATTGTTAATTCTTCCAGGTCTAAACATTGTTGAATGGCCTACTCGCATGAATGCCGCCAAGCCAATCTAGGTCCGGAGTGTGCTATCGACTTAGCCTGGTCCTACACCCTAAGTACGCCACTCTACCTACACCCCGACAGGCCGAAGTAAGGTGAGTCCAGAAACAATCGGACCTGGAGAAAACAAGCCAATGCACTTGATTGTATATAGAATTGCATTCGACCTAAAAATTTATTTCGCGAATAGTAAGCCGCAATTGAGTTATATATAGGAAATGGATTTTACTGTTTTCTTGACTTCAGTGTGCAGGAAAAATAAAGATCTCATGATGATGATGAATGAAGCCGGAGCTATCAAAGCTCTGACACCTCATAAGGTGGCCCGCTGTCGATGTTTCAAACATTGATAGTAGGCATCGCCGGAGCTACTAAGTTCCGGCAAATCCAGGGGGACAGCCGTCAACATTAAGAAAATATGGTGGGAAGACTCCCCAGTGGGGTCTGTTGTCGACGCACCACGTGTTAACAGTGGTCGCTGCCGGAGCTACCAAGCTTTGACAACCCAGAGGACTAACTGTCGATGCTCTACATGTTGACAAGGGTCACTGCCGGAGCTACTAAGCTCCGACAACCTCAGGGGGGTCCTACTATCGACGACTTCGGACCTACAAACTACAAGTTCGAAGCACGCAAGTCTTCAACAAAATGCTACATACTCTTGGTACATGTTTACAATCAAATTATGTACATCTACCAGGGGGCCAAGTGGGACAAAGGTGTTGAAGACAAAAAATGAAACTCATAAAATTTCATTAATATGGAGACAAGAGATTACAAAATTGGAGAAAAAGAAGAGAAGATACAAGCAGGTGCTACAAAGAGAAAGTCCTAAACACTATGGAAGAATGAGGCGACCTTCTGGGCAACCTCCAACATGGTGGCTTTGGCGGCATCTCCCTCTCTGTTGATTGGACCTTCAAGCACCGGGTCCAGTGGGAAGTGAGGATCCCGGCTTGTGTAGCACGTCAGCATGTACTCTGCGACGTTCTTTGCCAGGGATTGTCCTTTGGTTTCCAACTGGTCCGCGATGACATCGCCCATCTTGTTGAGTTTGCTGCCCGACAAACTCAACGCCTTCAACGCCAGGTCCAACTCCGGCTCTGGATCATCTAGGCGCACCGGACTGAAGCCCAGCGGTGTCAGCGCGTCATTGGCTTTGCCCAAGATGTCCCAAATGTGTTGGGACTCCGCAACCCTTGAGCCTCGCACCTCTTCCAAGGATCTCTTGGTCGCTGCAAGCTCTGAATCCTCCCGGGCAAGGCGCTCGACCTCTTTGGCGTTCTGCTGAATCTTTTTAGCGACTTGCCTTTCGAGTTTGCCAAGCTCCTCTTCCCGGAGGTGAATCTTGTTCTGGCGGTCGACCAGGTCTTTCTCCTGGGCCCGCACTTTCTTCTCCCTGGCAATAATTTCATTCTCCCTCCTGTTGAGGTTATGTCCTCGCTGCCAGGCCTTCTTCTCCTCTTTCTCGCAGCGCTCCTCCAGCTTCTTGGTGCACTCCACGTGACTCTTGTCACCCAGAGTCAGCCGCTGAGTAAGCTCCTCCTCCCTCATCTTGAGGTCATCATGCAGCTCTAGGAGTTTTTGCTCTTCATCTTTTAGCTTTTTCTCCCGCTCCTCAAGAGCCTCCTGGCGCGTGACGAGGCTGTCGTGGATGGCGCTGAGCTTCTCTTGGCGGTCATTCGCTACTTCATTAGCAGCCATGGCCTGTTCGTGGATGGCCCGGGACTGGTTGTCAAGGGATCACGTCATGCTTTCCCTCTCATTCAGCAGCTGACCCCAGTACTCCAACCGGACCTTCTCCCTTTCACCCACTCCTTGTCGTCGGCCAGCCTTTACTGTGTCAGCTTGGTCTCGAATTGGAGCCGGTTGCGCCACCTCCTAAGGGTTTGGCACTCCTCCTCGAGGGCCTTGCTGTCGTGGTAAAAGGCCAGCTAGACCTGACGAAGACTGGAGCAAGCGTTGTCGATAGACAGCGACAAAGGGATTGGCTCTGGTCCTGCCGTGGTCTTCTCTGCTGGCTCCAGCGGGTTCTTCGTGACAAAAATCGGGTCCCACTTGACAAGAGCAGTCCCCTGAGCTTCCACGGCACTAGGGCCACCCTACGGGATAGCCTCGGTCACCGTCGAGGAAGGCCCTGCAACGGAAGTGTCTACCTCCGGAGTCGGCTCCAAAGGTCCCGTCGCCAGGTCATCAGCAACTGGTCCCTCAGGTGGGGGACCAGCGACTTCGTCTTGGCACTCCAGCTCAAGCGCGGGTACCTCCGAAACCACCACCTCCGGGGTAGGCATTGATGGTTCGACCGAAGCTGAAGCCACATCCGGCTCCGATGCTGGCGCCTCCTCCACCGCCTGTTCAGGCGCCGGTGCTTCGACCACCACTGGCTCGATCGCCGGTACCTCAGGAACAACCAGCTCAGGCGTCGGAACTTCATCAACCACCGGATCCACCATCGGGGCTTCAGCAACATCCGTCTCTAGGCCCAGAACTACAGCTACCTCCGGCTCTGAGGTCGGAGCGTCTGTCATCACAACATCCAAAACCGGAGCTTCAACCTCCGGAGCTGGTGCCGCCGGTACATCTTCATTCTCGTAGTCCGGTGCTAACACGGGAGCTTCAGGGTATGACTCGAGGTTAAGGACCACGATAGCTGGCGTCAGAGCTGCTGCGGCCTCAGCCACCTCTTGGGGCGGCGCTGGAATTGGAGCTAGAGCCTTCGTCTGCGCAGCATTAGTTGCTACTACAGGAACCGGAGCTTCAGCCCCTTTCTTGGGTACCCTGTGGATGAAGGGCGAAGACACTGAAAATATGATTACAACAAAAAAAATCAACTGAGGTAAAAAATAAAATTTACCTCGGAAGGCTATCGATCCAGCTAGCGCGGAACCTCTTCACCGGACGCTCAGGACTGGACCCTGTCGCCACTAGCATAGTAGCACCAAAAGGCTCCCCGGAGTTTGTTGTCGCCATCGGTGTTGTATTGGTTGAGGCCCTCCTCGACTGAGAAGGACCCTCGGACCTAGAGCCCTCAGCTAGCCCTGGTACCAGAGCCACATGGCCGGAGCTAGTGTCCCGGGGAGATGCCGATGCTGGAGTGGTTGTCGCCGTCGAAGACCTCCTCTGCTGGGGAGAAGGAGCTGTCGTGGAAGTAGCAGTTCTTACAGACCTCCAGTCAGAATGCTTCAACTTCCTCTTGCGGCTCGAGGGCTCGGCCAACTCCTTGCCCTTTCCTGTGACTTCAGTTCTTGGCTTCGAGGCGGGAGCGGAGCCACCATCGGAAGCTCCAGGGATCGCCAACCCGGTGGTAGAACACCTCTCAACTTCACCGGGGTCGTCAAGCACCGGCATTTTCTGCTGGAGCTCCCTGCTGAACTCCGCCTCCATGTTCAGAGGGAGGAAAGCCACCAGTGGAGTCAATTCGTCGCCCTTGACATCAATGTCGTGCTGGAACTTCTTGAGGTGAAGCTCCAAAGCTGCGCCTTCCAGGTTGGACTTCAAACCGGTCTCGATCCGGTCGTCGTCCATCACGCTGTTGAGGGCCCAGGCGAGCTTCTCCCTCTTCTTCAGCAGAGCCCACCTGTTGACTAGGAAGTTGCAAAAGACCGCCTGGGGAGTCACCCCTCCTTCCACAAATTGGCAGATCCTGGTCAAGGCAGGGTTGAAGGCGTCCGATTGCACCGGAACTTTGCTCCAAGCTTCAGTGTCGACATTGGGGAGGCCTTCGGGCAGCTCCAGCTTCTCGTGCTCCTCTATCGTGATGACAATCCAATCCTTCTTCCAGTCGTCCCACTTGACAGAAGGGAACGATCTCAAGTACTTCTACGGGCACTTCTTGCACTTCACAAAATAATAGAAGCCAAGATACTCGTCACTCTTGCCGGTGGTGTGGATAGTGAAGAAGGTGCAGAAGAGCTCAACGCAGGGGGGAATACCCACCCACATCTTGCAGAAGTGGACGAAGGTGGACACGAGAAGAATGGAGTGAGGACCGAGGTGGTACAACTGCAGACCATAGAAGTCAAGCAGCATCAAGATAAAAGTGGAGAAGGGTGGGATCAGTCCCACCATGGCATACACGGAGAAGTACACCATATCGCGAGCACGCTCCTTCTTGAACGGGAGCTTGCCGGCGCGGACCAGGTGGTTGAAGGAGTCGCTGGACTACCCTATGAGGGTCCGGACCATCTACAAATCACCGTCGGTCATAAGACGGCTCCTGCGGAGACACAACTGCATCGCAGCACAGCGGGGCAAGAGATGAAAAGCAAGCAAAAGTTTGGAGGATTCAAGCGCAAGTTCAAATGAAAGCGTAAAGAATCCCCAAATGGTGCGCGCTTTCCTTCTTAAGTAAGCCCCCGCAACGCTTGGATGGAAACCGCAGAGGAGCCAATGATACAGTTCAAAAACTTCACCCTGCCAATGACAAGGGGGGCCCGGGGCCACCCCGACAATCAACTTGAGGTCCTTACCCCAGGCAAACAGTTGTCATCATGAGAGGTGGGAAACCCGAGGGCAGCAGCCTGACAGGGTGCGCCGAACCGATACGGTTTTTTATCAGGAACCGGTGACCTTCAATTGCGTGAGATCCGCATGCTCAAATCCCACCTGCCGCATCCTGGATATGCCACGCGGCGATGGTTTAACTGCGAGCTACCGCCAATGACACGTCCAAAGACCCCTGAAGACACGACTCAAAAACCGAAAGATGGACCCACCTCCGGCAGAACGACTTCATCCAAAAGGTCTCTCCAGAGGTGGGCCCAGGGGTCCACTGTCGGTACCCTACGTAGCAGACACCCATTGGGACTGCAAAAAGAGCAAAGTAACTTCACCTGTCTGAGTTGAAGACCCCCGAAGGCCCCACGTGTCATACGGAACCGGACCTACCTCCCTTCTATGGTTAGTCCCAATGCTGCCACGTGTATCTTGCAACCGGAGCTACATCATACACATGGGAAAGCTCCGGACTAGATACCTGTGTGGCACCCCCGGACCTTACCCCCGACAGAGACAAGCTCCGATACCGACACGTGTACAACAACACCGGACCTACTCGTCCAAGACAATAAGCTCCGTAGCTGCCACGTGTCCAACCGCCGGAACTTCAACCTCAACAAACAGAGTGGTGGACCTCCAACGGCTCGTACCTTCAAGGACAATTAAAGACTTCAAGACCCGATTAAGTGTCATTAGTGCTATCTTAATGACACACAATCGGAGGGCCCTTAATACCAGTAACGGCACTATCAAGACACGTTACCACACTATTAATGGTAATTAAGCTCATTAATTGTGTATTAATTGTCAATAACCGCCAGGGCCACATGTCGGGCCAGGCTAATGATGTAACGACCAGTCCTTGTACTATAAAAGGACTGGTCGAGCAATAAACAGAGAAATCTCTCTTCCAAACTTCCAAACAAGTCTACACACGCCCACAAACGCTCAGAAGCTCAATACAACAACTACACACCCCTTGGATTAGGGTATTATGCTTAGGCGGCCCGAACCATGTAACTCCTTTTTTCAACTTGCCATCGTGATCTGAATCTCTGCGTGCCCACAACCGAACCACAAACTCCGCGGTCTGCCAATGGTAGTACCAGGAGAATTGCCAGAATCACACTCCGACATAAACCATGTAGTTATCATAATACCAGTCTATATTTCATCACCATTATCCATATTCCAGATTTCTCATTACCAATTAACTGTATCCATTGCCATAAACCACATTACCATCCCATAATCGGTACCTAAACCTCCCCAATCTAAAACTCACTAATCATGTTGGTCATGCAAGTGCTCTTAACCGAGAGCACATCTATCATGATAGTCTTTATCACTATGCAGAGTTTGTACCACTTTACCCACGTGTTTGTGATTTCATCACCCGTCGGCGACTAAAGAACCTCCCTTATGCCAATTACACTTCCTTTGGTGTATGGCCAAGAGATCACAAAATAGCCTTTACAATGGGACTACTAGCATGTACGGACCCACTGAGGTTTCACCTGTGGCAATGCCTCCAACTGAGCAAATCTTCAACCAAGGGCCCTGTAAAATCCCACATTCTCCTTCATATGAGGTTCAGTTGTAAGTTGGATTCTCAACCCTAATGGAGGCCAATTATAGCTATGCTTATGAACTTGATCTCATCAAATATTTTCTTCCACTCATGCTTAAATTTTATTACCATGAGGAATGGACTTCACAAATAATCTTAGATAAATTTTTTTGACCTCTCTTCAAATTTTGGAATTATTTGAATGGAAGATGTTAGGTCAAATTAATATGCAGTACCAAATATATATTCAAATTAATTACAAAATTGAATATGCTACTGTACATTTGGCCCTGTCAAAAATATTCAAATCTGAGGCCATAAATTTTTTCTATGGCTTCCTAAAATTCCAAATAGACTTCCTGCAAAGTTTCATAAATTTTGAACTCCATTTGCTATTTTATTTGAGACGCTTAGCAAATTCAGACCATATTATGAATTCAAATTTTGAATTATGTTCAACCTTATTGAACGTCAAGATTTGAACACACCATCATGGTAAGAATGACTTGCTTGACTTATCCTCAAAGTTTCACAATTTTTGGAACTCAATTGCTATTTAAATTCAGTGACACCATTGAATTTCATCCAATTTCAAATATAAATTTGAAATTCAATTGAAACTTGCTCCAATTGGAAATCCAATTGCAGAATAAATTCCAGAAATTTTTTTTGGCCTCCCCACAAAAATCTTGAATTTTTGGATCGAGTTTAGTAGGAGAAATGATGTTACAGAGAGGGGAAGAGGATAAGAGGAGGTGGGACCCACTGTCAGTCTGACCTACTCGAGTGCAACCCACGGAGTGCTCTGTATCCAGCTCTCCCCCCGATCGATGCCGGCAGCGCTCGACACCGCGACGCGGCATGCAAGCCACCGAGCTGCTTGCTTGCTTGCGCCGTGGCGAGCCCCCCTTGTCCCTCCGTCTCTATAAATACCCCCCTTGGCCGTCGCCGTCGAACTCCACCTCGGTTCGCACCATTGTTGCCGCCTCTGTTCTTCGAGCTTTCACCTGCGATTGAAGCCATTTTTCACAAAGCTGTAAGTAAATAAAAGGCTTTTCACAACGTCCTCTACGTTTTCTATTTGATCCTTGATCGTGACCTAGCTTCTGCTTGGGGTATTTTGAAGTTTTCTGGTCGCCGTCAAGGAAGCCGCCGAGAACCTTCACTGTCTCACCGTTGAGCTCCAGCTCTAGGCCGTCTCCAGTCTCGATCCTTAAAAAAAAGGTTTGCAATCTTCTCTAGTCTATGCTCACTGAATCTAAGCCTATGACATGAAGTGTAGCTCAAGTTATTATTCGATAACCAAATGATTTTTAAAAAGAACAGCAAGGCTTCGCGCTTAAATTCGTTTCATTCTTGCAATCATCCTTTAATCTGGTTAGCAAATAGCTTCTATATGTCCTTATGAAGCTCCCTGCCCAAGGACCCTGAAAGTTATCAACTGAGCACCTTAGATTTCAAGATTTCGCGGCCACTGGTTGAAAAACCATACTTTGCTGTCGAACTCAGTTTTGCCGGCGATGTCACCCCATTCTAACCACCAAATCATCATCCTGGTGCTCCCAGGAACATTCCTGACTTTTTCCTGAGCCTATTACGCCATTTTCGAGCGTTTTCGACGAACGTCAAAACCCTAGCTTCGCCGTCACCGTCGCACCGCCATCTCCGGCCATCGCTGACTCGATTGGACTCCACCATCGGCTTGCGCGGTCGATTTTATGGTTGGGCGGTCAAGGCGAGGCCGGAAGGGAGGTCGACGCAACTAGGTCCGCCGAAGTGCCGCCGCAGTTCCGGCGTGGAACGCCGCCGCGTCGGGAGGTAGACGAAGGGTGTGGGTCCCACATGTCAACGACGTCCCTCTCGCGGGGGATCAGCTGTGAACGCGGATCCGGTGCGGCTGCACGGGTTAACCCCGTGGCTCCTGGTGTGGCTCAGTTCTGATTGGCCCGATTCAAATGAAGTAGGACCGGCCCCTTTATTTGAAATTTCCAGTAGGAAAAATAAATCCTGATTCAATCCAAAACATGGATAATCCATAACTTCCAGTAGTATCGTCCAAAAATTTCGAAATAAATTTTTTTAGAACCAACATGAATAATACTTTCTAGTGGTGTACATGGATTTGTATGAAAAGCCATAGAAATTTCTCCATAATTTAGATAAGCAAAATGTTTAAAGAATTCATTCCTACAGTTCTGCTAATTGGAAAATTCCCAATAGTGGTCAGAACACTATTATTAATACAATTGATCTCCAGTAATAATTTCAAGTTCATTGGACTTCAATTACTGGGTTGATAAGTATTCCAAATCTCTATGTAGTTATAAATTGAGAAAAATGGAAAATCAATTTCCAGAAATTTCCCCAAACTTGAAAAATCAGTTTCTCCCTGCAGGAAGCTTAGAATATAGTGAAAAAAATTTCCTAGAACCAATGAGACCCCTTCCACATGATACAACCCCTGGTAGCCATGATAGGTCTCCAAAATTTCAACCCAAATTTAGAGAATGTTATTGCTTACCATAATTTTTAAGAACAACAAAATTCCTTGATCATCTCCTATTCTTTGCAAGAGTCTTCTCTATAGTCACTAGTATCTACCATAAAATTCCCAAAGCCAATTAAGATAATTATCTTATTTTCGTCCTAGGATATGCACATCACCTCGAGCATATTAATTATTTTCAAAGTCATTCATACCTAGTATATACATGTCATGTAGTAGATGAAATTGAGGAGCAGTCGGAAGCTTTGGAAGTCCAGCTGCCAGAAACTAACTTAGGCTCAGACTCGCATTCAGGCAAGCCCCGGTTTGCATTTAAGTTCCTTACAATGTTTTTGCGGTTTTTATTTCACCTTACGTCTTCATATGACTTTGCATTACGTTTAAGGTGTTTGACATCTACATGCATGGCCCACAAATCCTATGGAATCTTGGGTAGGTCTACGGCCCGTTGAGTAGAAACTGCTATGCTTATGCTCCTAGGAATTTGGTAGAAGTCGAGTAGTTGGAATCTACTCGCGAGATAGGAATTTTATCACACAGGAGGATCTGGAATCAGAAAATGGCCTATGAATATGAAATTGAGACCGAACAGTGGGTAGGATGCAGCGAGACATGGTCTCACGTGCGTAGCCCTGCTTGTGTCGATTGAGGACCGTTTTGTGTGCGGCCCTGCTGGACAAGCTTGAATTGTACCGGCGACATGCTGGAGAAATGGGATAAAGTATATTGACGTAGCTTGATACTAGTTTGTCGAGGCATTCCGTTCTGTTTAATAGGCGTGGGTTGAGGGAAGCAAGGTGTAAATCAGCTGGTGGGCACATCAGAGTACGCCCCATGCAGTGACCTCCTGCTCGTGACGGATCGACCGGTTCGACATTCGAGTGTCTAGTGAAAGGTGGCCATATACGACTAGTACTGAGGTGTTACTTAGGTACTGCTGTAAGTACTTGCTGACATTTCTGAAAGTGCGTATATGTCGTGTTGTTCCGTGTATGTCCTGATTACAATCACCGTCCCTCAAGGTAATAGAGTACCACTTGTTCACTGCGTTGTGACGTAGTAATACTGAAGAAGTCTGGAGAATACGATGTATTGAATTACAATTGCTTGCAACCTTGTTTGGCTTAGAGATAGTACAATTAAAAGTTTATAGTTTCCCATCCTTTACCGGTAAAAGCATTATGTGTTTTGTGCATGTCATATCATCGGCAATGCGTTTCTTGTTTGATTGTGGAGTCTATGATGTGCCGTGCCTGAAGAATGTCATGTGCTACTTAAAATATGAATATAAGGATCCAATTGTAGGCGAGACCTTTATGCTAAACCTTACCTATGCTTAGTATTCACCCTTGCATATGTCTAGTGAGACGGGTTAGTCTTGCTGAGCCTTATGCTCACGTTTCCAGTTAACAAGTTTTTGCAGATTATACGATTGATGACGGTTTTGATGATGAGGCTGCACCCCCTCAAGGGTTTACAGCCGAGTGGGAACCCTGCACGCCACCGTGAGTTGTGTGTTGCTAGTGCGAAGTATCCAGGGCATGGATGTCTTTGCTTTTGCATAGCTAGTGTTAAGGGTGTAGCTATGATGTATAGTTCTCTTCCTTTAGTTAGTATTTTAAAACTTCTGTTGTGCTTTTCAATAAAGACTTGGTATTGTAAATTATTCTCGTCCTTTTCTTTTATAATGTTGGGTGTCGCATCGCACGACACCACCCAATGAGATCCTTTGAGGTCGGGATTCCAGTCCCCACAGACATGGTATCAGAGCTTCGTTGGGAACAGTGTACTTGAAAAGAGCATATTTTCAAAAATTAGGATTCGAGTGAGGATTTAGTATATGCTCTTATAATAAGTGTTATTAGTATAAGATATAAAGGTGGTAAACTAACTTATATGTTATAAATTCCGTAACGACGCTCCGACGTCAGGTAAGAGGTAAGGTACGCCACCGTAAGCGGATCAATTGCGGTATGCTCACCATGCGAGAGGTAGCATGTAAATCTTTCTGTGGCTTGGCACGGAAATGTTAATTGGAGTCTCTGATGCTTTCTATGTTTCTGAGAACCTATGACACACGGTACTCCAGCGTGCTTCAAAGTTAGTGTGAGCCCCCGTCGGATGGTGTATAACCCGATAGTATGCATCTCTAGAACCATTCATGCTCTAAGGGAGCATGCTAAACACGTATGCTCAAGCGTGTATAAGCCGGTTTGTGAGGAGTCTTTGGTGTACAGACATATTACAGACATGTACCTCGAGACATGACATCGCTTGAGGGCGGCTCACACCAGAGTCGTATGCATTTACTTTCATATATATTATTGTGACTGCCTGTCGTGTCTCCCCGTACCGCCCTTGAGGTGTGAAGGTGTGAAAGGGGATCGTTTGTCTTCTGCAGCATTGACTACGGTAGCGACCCGTGTAGAACACGTTTGTGAGTGAACGATACTAGGGCCACCTATAAACGTATCCAGAAATATCGGTTAGAATTTTCTTTGGTGAGGCACATAGTACCGTCGGTATCAACTATGATACTTGACCATCCCCAAACGACAAAAATGGTTGCATTATTTTGGAAAGTCTGACTATCAGGTGCTGGTAGGTTTGGACTCTGCAAAATAAGTTTCGATTCGACATTGGGTTAGCACCAAGATTCTTGATTTTCTGGCCAAAGTTTTCTCAACATTGCCAGGTTGTAATCTTGGTTAAATAGGAATAAACATAGGGGTATGCTATATGGATGGAAAGTTCTCAAAGACCTCTACAACTTTTATGTTGACCATTAAGGCAGAAAAGCTTGATATTCTGTTGAAATTTGGGGTATGCTTAAACTGCTCCAGATAACCCTACCATTGTACCAGTCTATGTATTTTTGCAATAACTCACTGTAGAAAAATCTTCTGCCTTATTGTGATATATATATGAAAAGGGTAGAAGCAGATATACAGTTTTTTATTTAAAGTTTCTCCTGATTCGAATTTTAGGCAATTCAAATTTCGAGCTCAAAACAGTGAACTACAGGGCTGCTGTTCAACAACAGTCAGTTCATCTGTCAAGTTTAGATAGCTCTAGCTTTTGA
The DNA here is from genome assembly GCA_036927565.1 of Tuctoria greenei. Lineage (NCBI taxonomy): Eukaryota > Viridiplantae > Streptophyta > Magnoliopsida > Poales > Poaceae > Tuctoria > Tuctoria greenei. The sequence continues at coordinate 237,504,955 of JAYESD010000002.1, forward strand.
TCCAGAATACTTTCATGGTCATATATATATGCATTTCTGGAAAGCTTAGCAAGTCCTCTACCAACTTTATGTTTCACTCATAGCCTGAATCTTGGTGTAGCGGTGTTTAATTCCTATAGTTGAAAACTTGGTTCTGGCAGATCAGAACTTGAAACAGTTGGCTTATAGTTTTGAATTAGCACACTGTACCAATGTAACAAATGTTTCATGGCCGAAATCTTTTACCTCTGGATTTTTAACCTGATGTTGTACAATATTTATTTTGTCAATACCTCAATATATTGTCATGATATACCTGTATAAATTGTGGAAATCACCACATATACAGGAGAGGTTCTGTCAAAATTTCCAGAAAATTTGGGTCAAATTTAAACCTGTATAGATTCTATTTCCTAGATCACCTGGAGCTTTTTTAGTACAATATGGAAAGGTTGGAAAGTGTACTACAACTTTTGTATTCAACCCCACATCTGGTTCTGACATTACCTGTATGAAAATTTTAAATTTATACAGGAAGGTCAGCTGGAACAGACTGTGATTGCAACTCCAGTTTTAAAATTTTCTTAAACTATTGGGGGTTGGAAACTTTCTCATTGTTCCAGTATCCTTTTCTATAGATGGCGGATGTGATGATGCTATTACCGGACGGATGGATATTTTCCACTTGCACTAGCCGTCCGGGCTTCCCAAGTATGCTGCGGGAAGTGCTCTAACAGTTCGGCTTCATCGAGATGCCATGCTATTGGGGCCGAGAAACGATTGACAGAGGTATTCGGTCATGCACCATCTTGGTCAACATCCCGGCCAGTCCACGTCGTTATGGATGGGCTCCTTTCTCGGTTACTATCGAGGGGGCTCATTTGGAGGACACTTGGGCAATCGCAGCAGGCGAGGCGCTTATGAAGCTTTGTGAGCTTCATCAAGATGCCATGGCTGGGACTCAATTTGCCGTTATTCCGGTCCGTGGTATGGCTGGTTTTGAGTGGCAGCGTCGTATGGTTGGTGCCTATACACCGTATGGCGACACAACCTCGACGACACTTGGGACGTATGCGGCTGCATCCAATATGGTGGTTCTTACTCAAGGTGCAATTATTCAGGAGCAAGTTGAAGCCTTGAGGCAAGTGACTGAGCAGGGAGATACTCTTGATTTTATCAATGAGAATCTACATTCGTTCCTAGCTCCAATGAATCACCGGCTGAATAAGTGCGAGAGTCAGCTGCATTACTCCCGCATTAGACTACGGAAAGCTCGTGCCGAACAACGGCAAACTCGCAATGAACTGCAACAAGCTCGTGGTGATCTGCAAGCAAGTCAGTTAGAGGTGCAACAACAGCAGGAGTAGCTGTCGGTAGTCACTGAGGAACGCGACACATCCATTGAGGCAGATCAAAATTGGGAGTATGAGGCAGAACAACTTCAGGATAATGTGATTGAGGCCGAAGCACAATTGCAACCAGTGGTGTATCCACCAGCCCATGATATACCACTAAATATGGGTGAACAAGTGCCTTCGAATGACGAAGAGGAAGAAGAAGATCCCGAGGAACTCGAGCACGCCGAGTAGGACGTATTGGAGTGGCATGAGGCAACACTTCTGCCATCACGGGGCAACATATAGTTTAATAGTTGCTCATGTTAATTTTGTGGCCATGTTTGTATCATATTAAGAATAGCAGTGGGTACGTCTAAGGTGACATGATGTGTATGACATCTCATGGGGACCAAGTATGGTAGAGATGCACTTCCATAGTGGGAGTCCATCGTTTTGGAGTACACTACCGTAAACTTGGTCGAGAGATAATATACCTTGTATAAAGTTTGTGCTTTATCAATATATGTGAATGTTATGCACTTATTCCCTTGTCAATAGTCATGCTACTGAATAATGAAATGGATAAAGGAAAAGAAAACATGTGCTGATTTTAAGTCATTTAGATGCAGAATGGTGCGTACGCGCTCGACGCCTGAAATGGGAGGATCAAGTCGTGGTCGTGAGGGTGAATCTCCGACCCAGGAGACAGCTGTGAAACCTCAACAACGAGTTCCTCCACCACCACCTCCTGAACTTCCAAGGAGTCTAGCGGAGGTTCTCGCTGTAGTGCTTGGCTCATGCGATGAGGAAACAGAGTTACTGTGGACTTCGGTTTCAGCATTCGTCCCCTCAAGAAGGGCGACCAGATGCAGGTCCACGACAACCATCTCCGAGTTCATACTCGGACTTCATGTCAATGCACCTGCCGGTGTTCATGGAGGCTGATGAACCGTTGGAAGCGGACAACTAGCTCCGCTCCATCGAAGAGAAGTTTGGTTTGGTACGAGTGACCGAACATCAGAAGACCTTGTTCGTGGCCCAACAATTACAAGGGTCTGCTGGTGCGTGGTGGGCAAATTACCTAGCCGCACGACCAGCCGGCTATGCCGCGAGCTGGGAAGAGTTCCGGGAGGCGTTTCGCGCCTATCACATACCTCCCGGTGTTATGAGGAGGAAGCTTCAAGAGTTCTTGGAGCTGAAGAAAGGATGAAGGAGAGCTTACGAGTACTCCAAGGTATTCAACCACATGGCCCAATATGCTCAGGACCAAGTCAGTACTGAAGATCGAAAGCTGGAATGCTTCTATCGGGGTTTGAACCCCAAGATGAAGGACAAGCTTGCCTTGTTCCACAACGGCAGTTTCAACAACATGGTCAATGTCGCGATCGTGCAGGAGAACGCTACTAGGGAGCTGTTCTCCGACAAGAAGAAAAGGAGTGCTCCGCAGGGCAGCGGAGGGGTTACTCCTCAGAAGTACCGCATGGTGTATCGATCACCATCCGACCAGAGGTGGCAACCGCCATCACGACCACCGATGTTTCGTGGTCGCCCATTCAACAACACCGGCTTTCGCCCACAGCAGCAACAAGGTATGATTCCGCGTGCACCTCTACCTCCACCGCGTGCACCGAGATTCCGTCCTCCTTTCTGTGCCGGTCAGACCCCGTACACATGTTATACGTGTGGACGTACGTTGCACTTCGCCAAGGACTGCCCGCAGAACAGAGGACAATCATCGTACCAGGGGGCAAACCAGCCTCGTAACCAGCCCAAGAAGGCAGCCACCAGAATCGGCAACGTCCACCACCTCGCCATCAAGGATGTTCCGGAAGGCGTACCCGTACTCACGGGTACGTTCTCTCTCATTGGTCATCCCGTAGTCATCCTTTTTGACTCCGGCGCTTCCCACAACTTTATCAGCAAGTCTTATGTCAATCAATACAAGTTGCCTATCATTTCCAAAAAAAAAACCATATATGTTTTGTTCTCCGGGAGGAAAAGTAGTAGAAGATAAGATTGTCCATAGGGTACCTCTTAATCTGGGTGGGAACATATACCCTATCTCTCTCATTATATTGGATCATCATAAGTTAGATGTCATCTTAGGGATAGCATGGTTGCAATATAATTGTACTATTATTGACATCGTTCCTCGGAGGATATATCTAAATTCTTCGGTGCACTCTCCTCAAACTCTCACTCTTGAGAGTAATATCTACGTGACTCCAACTACTTATAACACCGAGGTCTGTAAACTCGAAGACATTCCAGTAGTATGTGAGTATCTGGACATTTTTCCTGAGGATCTTTCTGGCATGCCACCAGAAAGAGATGTCGAGTTTAAGATTGAACTTTTACCGAGAACAGTGCCGATCTCAAGAAAGCTGTATAAGATGGCAACTAAGGAACTTGCAAAACTGAAACAGCAGCTGAAGGAACTTTTGGACAAGGGTTTCATTCGTCCAAGTTCATCACCTTGGGGCTGTTTTGCATTGTTCGTGGAAAAGAAGGATAAAATGTTGAGGCTATGTGTGGACTATCGACCACACAATGTTGTCACGATCAACAACAAGTATCCACTACCCCGTATCGATATTCTATTCGATCAGTTGGTGGGTGCCCGGGTATTTTCGAAAATGGATCTTCGCTCTGGGTATCATCAAATCAGGATTCGACCAGAGGATATACCTAAGACAGCATTCCCGACGAGGTATGGATTGTATGAGTACCTTGTCATGTCCTTCGAATTGACCAACGCACCGGCCCATTTCATGTATCTCATTAATTCGGTGTTCGTGCCGAATTTGGACAAGTTTTTCGTGGTCTTCATCGACAACATCCTTGTGTACTCAAAATCTGAAGAAGAACATGCACAACATTTGCACATCATGCTTCAGCGATTGCGGGACCACAAGCTGAACGCTAAGTTCAGCAAATGTGAGTTCTGGATCAACCAAGTGACATTTCTGGGGCACATCATCTCTTCCGAAGGGAATGCAGATGATCCAAGCAAGATTAAACAAGTACTCAAACGGGAGTCTCCTAAGTCAGTGCATGAAGTACGAAGTTTCATGGGTTTAGTAGAATATTACACGAGGTTCATCCCAAGCTTTTCCAAGATAGCTAAACCAATGACGGAACTTCTGACGAAAGAAAAGAAATATGCATGGACAAAGGAATATGAGGAAGTTTTTCAAGCATTAGTAAAACACCTCACCACTGTGCCAGTATTAGCCCAACCAGACACAACCAGGTCTTTTGATGTTTATTGTGATGCATTTGGGATTAGTTTAGGTTGCGTATTAATGCAAGACAGAAGGGTGATTGCTTATGGATCACGACAGCTTCGAAACCATGAGCAGCATTATCCGACTCATGATCTTGAGCTCGCTGCCGTGGTACATGCATTAAAGATGTGGAGACACTATCTATGGAGCAACCTAGTACATCTCTACACCGATCACAAAAGTTTGAAGTACATCTTCACCCAGAAGGATTTGAATATGCGACAGCGAAAATGGTTGGAATCAATCAAAGACTATGAAATTGAGATCCACTACCATCCCGGAAAGGCAAATGTATTTGCATATGCGCTAAGTTGCAAGTCCCATGTCAATAATCTTTCTATCACCTTGATAGAAGAAGAAGAACCAAGTCTCTACTTGGTTCCATATGGGGCGCTTTACAATCTAGCTCTCATTTCTACCATAAGGGAAGAAATTGTGGAGGCTCAGGAGAAAGACAAGGGCATATCGCATATTCGTCGAAGAATGAAAATGGGGGAGATGCAGTGTTTCCGATGTGACAATGATGGTACCATCTGGTTCAAAGACCGCATCATGGTACCCCGTAATGTGGGACTTCGGAAGAAAATTTTGGACAAAGCTCACTTGTCCAAATATTCTATTCATCCGAGGAGTAACAAATTGTACCAGGACTTGAAGAAGAAATTTTGGTGGACTCGAATGAAGAGGGAAATAGCGAAGTATGTATCCGAATGTGATACGTGTCGACGAGTGAAAGCCGACCATCTAAAGGCAGCCGGACAACTACAACCTTTACGCATACCGGCCTGGAAATGGGAGGACATCAGCATGGATTTCATTGTTGGATTACCTCTCACAGTTCACAAACATGACTCGATTTGGGTGATAGTAGACCGACTCACCAAGTTGGCTCACTTTATTCCAGTCAATGTCAAATATGTCGCATGACAATATGCAGAATTGTATATTGCTAGGATCCTATGCCTACATGGAGTACCCCGCACTATCATATCCGATCGTGGAACCTTGTTTGTTGCTCGATTTTGGGACCAGCTCCACGCATCTTTGGGTACCAAGTTGATTCGAAATTCAGCTTACCATCCACAGACTGATGGTCAAACGGAACGAGTAAACCAAATGCTAGAGGATATGCTCCGTGCCTTTGCCATTCACCATGGCAAGAATTCAGATGATCATCTAACATTGGCGGAGTTTTCATACAACAATGGTTATCTGACTAGCATCCAAATGGCACCATATGAAGCTCTTTATGGCAAGAAGTGCAGCACACCTTTGAACTGGTGTGAATCCGGCGAACGAGTAACATATGGTATAGACTTGGTAAAGGAAGCCGAAGAACGAGTACGAGTTATTCAAGCCAACCTCGAGGCTACTCAGTCTTGCCAGAAAAGCTATGCGAACAAACGACGTCGATCCCTTCACTTTAATATCGGGGATCACGTTTACCTTCTTGTATCCCCAATGACAGGGATTCATCGCTTCAGAGTAAAAGGGAAGCTAGCTCCATGTTTCATCGGACCATTCGCAATAAGTGAGCAATGCGGACCTGTAGCCTATCGGCTAGAGCTGCCAACATCACTTTTAGGGGTGCACAATTGATGAGGACATCACAACAGCAGAGACGCGCATTGAACTGCAAGGACCAATCACAAGAGCACGGGCACGGTTATTAAATCAGCAGGTGAATTCGTTCTTAACTTCTTTTGCATGTGAGTTTGAGAATAGATTGCTATGTGATGATTTAATTGTTATTAGGAATAATGGAAAAGATCAACAAGTGAAGGAAGGAGGCCTTGGGAGCGTGGAGAACCACCTGGGACGTCCACAAGTAGATGGAAACAGTTTACAACTCGGACTCGAGTTCAACTCGGAGTCCAGGAGCAGTCCATCTTAAAACAGACGCCCAAGAGGCATACGGACTCCGTTTTTGACGTTCTACATATGCACGGAAAGAGGAGAAGATAAACTTTCCAATGGTTCTGCTCCCACCTCAAAATTCCTCCGGAGTCATTGGGAATCGTCGAAACAAGTCGAGTCCAGATTTCTGTCCGGTGCTGCGCCACCGAATCGGGCCTTTGGGCCTTGTATCCCGTAAGAGTCCATTAGGAACGCGTCTAATCGTGTTTTGGTCGAACCCTAGCCTATAAATACTGCAGCCGCCGGTCATATTCGGTGGGTTTTGCTTAGATCAATAATATCGCCGTTCTACGGTTTGTGAGACCCCAATTTCGCGATCTCCGATTGTGTCTTCTACGTTCTTGCTCGTGTTCTCAATTGCACATGCAGGGATTAGCCTTCTTGGCGAGGTCAAGCGTGTGCAGCACGGTTGATAACCAACGGAGCCGTGGTGTAGTGATTGCAGGGGTACTCGAACCGCTCGAGTGCCGCGGATCATCAACGTCGAGTTCTCCACCCCAATCGACATACCTTTCGGAAGATCGGCCTAAACCTACTCATCAATTGGTATCAGATTTCCAGGTTGCCCGTGAGGTATCTTTGTTTTCCTTCCTTCCATTAGATCGATTTTGTTTCGTACCTAGAGTCCACAAAAAAGCCACAAAAAAAATTAGATCGTTTTTACCGCTTCCCAGACTATAGTGCCTGCAGTTTCGTTTTTCAGTTTGCATTGTTGAGTTTGCATTCGTGTGGTTGAGTCTTGTTGCTGGTTTAGCTTTGTGTTTTTGGTCCTAGTTATCGTGTTTCGTCCTTGTTTTCTTGCTATTCGACACCTATTCCACAATCCCTAAATAACAAACCGATCCGCCACGTTCATCGGTTTGCCCTAGCTAGCCGCCTTGCGTGAACTCCCGCATCGCCAGCCCTAGATTAGGTGACAAATCTTTGTGCCATTCATCCTTGAATCATCACACACCACCCCATTAGATGCTGAGCAAATTCCCGATCGTTTTCGTATCCGTTAGCGAGTTCTGTTCTCAAACCGAGTTGGAATCAACATCCAAAAAAACGTAACTCGGACAGCCTACCTTAAAACGGCCATAACTTTCGCATACGAACTCGAAATCGGGCGATTTTTTTTTCAAATTTATCTACACGAAATTTCGCATCTGATTTTCCGCCGCATAGCCGCGTTGGGCGAAATTAGATTGGCCAAATTCCCCTCGGAAGATAGGCTATCCGGCCTCCGAAGTTTCAGCACGAATTTTAAAGAACCTTCTTGATTTTCTATAGGCCGCATATTACATCCAATTGAGCTGCAAATTTGTGTGCTTCCTATATTTGTGCTACTGAGTAAAGAAAAAATATCAAAAAAATATTACAAAAAAGAAAAAAAATAGTGAAGAGCACGCATATTAAAGCAATTGGCCTATACCACTTGGTGCTGTTTGTTTGGTTATATCATTCTGTCTTTCTTTTGCCTTGATACTTCCTTGTATTGTGCTAGGCTCTAGGGCACTCAGTTGACCAGCAACAGTTTCCTACATTGAATACTTATTCAACTTTGTTTAGCTGTTAACGATTTTCTGCTTATTAGCCACCATATTGTGCCATCCAAGCTCCACCTTTCTCTTGAGCATAACAGGTACCTTTGCAATCACCCCACGCTTCATTGGTTCATCTCACCGTCCACACCACCTGCTGTGTCGGTAGGAACACTTGTAAGAGCGTGGTAAGACGCTTGAGCGAGAGAGATTGTTTTCTTCCACCTTCCACATTGTCACTGTAGTTGATAGGGATAACAATTTTTTTTTGTTGTCTTTTGTTTCCTACTAACAATGGCAGGAGAAGAAAATAACGACGAATGTGTTCAACATGTTGAGTTACGTGATATGTTCGCCAAATACAACGCATCAACGGAGGAGTCATTGGCGAACTTGACTCGCAAACTGGATGACCTTGCTCTTCGGATGAATACTTTTGAGGCTCGGTTGCCTATCGCTGGAAGACAAGAAGACAATGCTTATGATCAACTGGAAGATCACAGTAATCAGCCAAGACTGCCACTTTATCGTCGAGGTATGGGAGGTAATAATCATAACAATTATAACCGCCCTCCTGATGATCCTTTTGCTAAAGTGAAATTTACTATACCCTCTTTTTTTGGTGCTTATGATGCTGAGGCTTATCTTGACTGGGAGATGACAGTAGAGCAAAAATTTAATTCCCATCTTGTTCCTGAACAACATAGAGTTCGTCAAGCCACTAGTGAGTTTAAGGACTTTGCTATCATATGGTGGAATGAACTTGTTAAAACTAGAACTGATCCTCCAACATGGGATAGATTAAAGGAAGTTATGCGTGTTCGATTTGTTCCTCCATCTTTTCAGCGGGACCTTCGCAAAAAATTGCAGCGTTTAGACCAAGGTAACATGTCCGTAGAGGAGTATTATCAAGAGTTACAAAAGGGTATGCTGCGTTGTGGGGTAGTAGAGGACATGGATGATAAAATAGCTCGTTTTTATGGGGGGTTGAGGCGTGAAATTCAGGACATTGTTGATTGTTAACAGATTGTTTCAGCTTGCTATGTTGGCAGAAAAAGAATTGCAGGGCCGACAACAACAGCAACAACGAACGAGGAGCAACTTCACGCCGCGTGCAGCAACTACACCATCCAAAACAGCACCATCTTCGGCCCCCCGTGCAGCGACTACACCACCCAATGGCGGCCAACGAACTATACCTGCTGCTCCACCTTCTCGCGTACCGGAAGGCAGCAAGGCGACATCATTCAAGCCTTCGTCGTCCACTCCTTCTACGGGTCGTACTTCCGACATTAAGTGTCACCGCTGCCAGGGACTTGGTCATATGATGAGAGATTGCCCGAGCAAACGAGCATACATAGCACGCGACGATGGCGGGTATGATAGTACTTCGTATGTTGAAGATGAATATTCTCTTGCTACTGACTTTATAGATCCAAATGACGAACACACCAAAGAAGAGGTACTTGGTACAGCGGCGACGGAGAACTATAGGAGCATCATCGTGCAGCGTGCCTTGAGCTCCAAAGTGGAGACCGACGACAAGCTACAACGACACAACCTCTTCCACATGTTTCTCGTTGTCAAGGACTGCCGTGTACACACTATAATTGATGGAGGTAGCTGCAATAACTTGGTAAACACGGACGTCGTCAAGAAACTCGGTTTGACAACAAGAGCACACCCTCATCCGTACCACATTCAATGGTTCAACAACAGCGGTAAGGTTCGGGTAACACAAACAGCGAGAATCCATTTTTCAATTGGTTCATACCATGATTTTGCTGATTTTGATGTTGTTCCTATGGATGTTTGTTCTCTTTTATTGGGTCGTCCTTGGGAATTTGATACAGATGCTATTCATCATGGTAGAACCAATAAATATACTCTCATGCATAAGGGAAAGAAAATCACTTTGCTCCCCATGACTCCTGCTGAAATTGTGCATTTTGAGAAGAGTAAAATTCGTGAGGGCAAAGCAACTAAATTAGAATTTGAAAAACAGCAAGTTATTAAGTTAAAATCACCATCATTGCTCGCAACTAAATCTGAACTTGCTGATTTATTCGATGCTAAGGGGATGTGCTATGCTTTAGTTTGCAAAGAAGCCATGTTTTCACTTCATGAATTGTCTATTGCATTGCCCCCTTCTGTTGCTAACCTTTTGCAGGAGTTTGAGGATGTGTTTCCCTCCGAGATACCCCCTGGTTTACCACCGATGAGAGGCATTGAACACAAGATCGATTTGATTCCAGGAGCAAGTTTGCCAAATCGTGCGGCATACAGGGCGAATCCACAAGAAACTAAGGAAATTCAGCGACAAATCCAAGATCTTTTGGACCGCGGGTACATTCGTGAAAGCCTTAGCCCTTGTTCTGTTCCTGTTCTTTTGGTTCCTAAGAAAGATGGTAGTTGGCGCATGTGTGTTGATTGTCGAGCGATTAATAACATCACCATTCGATATCGTTATCCTATTCCTCGATTAGATGACATGCTTGATGAATTGAGTGGTGCTATCATCTTCACAAAAATTGACTTGCGTAGTGGTTACCACCAAATTAGAATGGCACTAGGAGATGAATGGAAAACTGCATTTAAAACCAAGTTTGGACTTTATGAGTGGTTAGTCATGCCTTTTGGTTTAACTAATGTACCCAGCACCTTTATGCGATTAATGAACGAGGTTTTACATGCTTTCATTGGACAATTTGTGGTGGTTTACTTCGATGATATCCTCATTTACAGCAAGTCATATGATGAACATCTTGATCATTTACGTGCTGTTTTTACTGTTTTGAGAGATGCACGTTTGTTTGGTAACCTCGAAAAGTGCATTTTTTGCACCAATCGAGTCTCGTTTCTTGGCTATGTCGTTTCCTCGCAGGGAATTGAGATGGATGAGGCAAAAATTGAAGCAATCACCAGCTGGCCAGCCCCAACTACCGTCACACAGGTTCGTAGTTTTCTTGGTCTTGCAGGATTTTATCGGTGCTTTGTGCGGGTTTTCAGCACCATTGCAGCACCTCTACATGAGCTAACGAAGAAGGGAGTTCCATTTCGATGGGGCAAACAGCGGCAACAAGCTTTTGATGCTCTCAAATCGAAGCTTACACAAGCACCATTACTACAACTTCCTGATTTTGACAAGACCTTTGAGCTAGAATGCGATGCAAGCGACATTGGTATTGGAGGCGTTCTCATACAAGGAGGTAAACCCGTTGCTTTCTTTAGTGAAAAACTTCATGGCCCTTCACTGAATTACTCCACTTATGATAAGGAATTGTATGCCTTAGTCCGTGTATTACAAACATGGCAACATTATCTTTGGTCTAAGGAGTTTGTCATACATTCCGATCATGAATCATTGAAGTATCTTAAGTGTCAAACCAATCTGAATAAACGACATGCTAAATGGATTGAGTTCATAGAGTCGTTTCCATACATCATTAAGCATAAGAAAGGGAAGGAAAATATCATTTCCGATGCATTATCTAGGCGTTATACCATGCTGTCCCAACTTGATCATAAAATCTTTGGTTTGGAAACAATTAAAGCATTATATCCTACTGATTTGGACATCAAAGTTGCTTTTGAAAATTGTAGAGAAGGAAGAACTTGGAATAAATATGTACTTCGAGAGGGTCTCACCTATCGTGCTAACAAGCTATGCGTTCCAGCTAGCTCCGTTCGTCTATTGCTTTTGCAGGAAGCACATGGAGGAGGTTTGATGGGACATTTTGGAGTGAAGAAAACTGAAGACGTGCTGTCCACACACTTCTTTTGGCCAAAGATGAGGCGTGATGTCGAGCGCTACGTGTCACGATGTACTACTTGCAACAAAGCTAAGTCTCGTCTTAACCCACATGGTCTTTATATGCCTCTTCCTGTTCCCAGTGTACCTTGGGAGGATATTTCTATGGACTTTGTTTTGGGATTGCCTAGGACTAAGAGGGGGAGGGATAGTATTTTTGTAGTTGTTGATCGTTTTTCCAAAATGGCACACTTTATACCTTGTCATAAGAATGATAATGCCTCACATATTGCTGATTTATTTATGACGGAAATTGTTCGTTTACATGGTGTGCCAAATACCATTGTTTCTGATCGTGATGCAAAATTTTTAAGTCATTTTTGGAGAACTTTGTGGTATAAATTGGGAACCAAGTTGCTGTTTTCAACTACATGTCACCCACAAACGGATGGACAGATCGAGGTAGTTAATCGTACTTTATCCACTATGTTACGGGCTGTCTTGAAAACAAATTTGAAGTTGTGGGAGGAGTGTTTACCACATATAGAATTTGCTTACAACAGATCCGTTCACTCCACGACAAAGGTAAGTCCATTCCAGGTAGTATATGGTTTCAATCCCCGTGCTCCTATTGATTTACTACCTTTGCCTCCTTCTGAAACTATAAATTTGGATGCTACACAACGATCTGAATTCATTCTTAAGATGCATGAAACTACAAAGAAAAATATTGAAATGATGAATGAGAAGTATAGGATTGCAGGTAGTAAAGGTAGAAAAGAAGAACAACTTGAACCGGGCGATTTGGTGTGGTTACATTTGAGAAAAGAGCGATTTCCCGACTTGAGAAAATCTAAACTTATGCCACGAGCTGCTGGTCCTTTTAAGATTGTTGAAAAGATTAATGATAATGCATATAAGCTTGAATTGCCTCCCGATTTTGGGGTTAGTCCTACATTTAACATTTCAGATTTGCGACCGTACTTGGGAGAAGAAGATGAACTTGATTCGAGGACGACTCCAATTCAAGAGGGGGAGGATGATGAGGACATCACAACAGCAGAGACGCGCATTGAACTGCAAGGACCAATCACAAGAGCACGGGCACGGTTATTAAATCAGCAGGTGAATTCGTTCTTAACTTCTTTTGCATGTGAGTTTGAGAATAGATTGCTATGTGATGATTGAATTGTTATTAAGAATAATGGAAAAGATCAACAAGTGAAGGAAGGAGGCCTTGGGAGCGTGGAGAACCACCTGGGACGTCCACAAGTAGATGGAAACAATTTACAACTCGGACTCGAGTTCAACTCGGAGTCCAGGAGCAGTCCACCTTAAAACAGACGCCCAGGAGGCATACGGACCCCGTTTTCGACGTTCTACATATGCACGGAAAGAGGAGAAGATAAACTTTCCAATGGTTCTGGTCCCACCTCAAAATTCCTCCGGACTTATTGTGAATCGTCGAAACAAGTCGAGTCCAGATTTCTGTCCGGTGCTGTGCCACCGAATCGGGCCTTTGGGCCTTGTATCCCGTAAGAGTCCATTAGGGACGTGTCTAATCGTGTTTTGGTCGAACCCTAGCCTATAAATACTGCAGCCGCCGGTCATATTCGGTGGGTTTTGCTTAGATCAATAATATCGCCGTTCTACGGTTTGTGAGACCCCAATTTCGCGATTTCCGATTGTGTCTTCTACGTTCTTGCTCGTGTTCTCAATTGCACTTGCAGGGATTAGCCTTCTTGGTGAGGTCAAGCGTGTGCAGCACGGTTGATAACCAACGGAGCCGTGGTGTAGTGATTGCAGCGGTACTCGAACCGCTCGAGTGCCGCGGATCATCAACGTCGAGTTCTCCACCCCAATCGACATACCTTTCGGAAGATCGGCCTAAACCTACTCATCAACAATGTGTTTCACACTTCACCATTGAGAAAATGTCTCAAGGCCCCAGCAAAAGTCCGTATGGAGGATTTTGAAGCTCTTCAACTAGATCTTACTTACTCTAAGCGTCCAACTCAGATAGTCGATGAGAAGACTCGTACCAAAAGAAACCGCACCTTGCATTTCTACAAGGTCTTGTGGGGAAACAACACCGCTGATGAAGCAACGTGGGAAAGCAAGGAATATCTTAGAACCAACTATTCGGACTTGTTAACGTCATATGTTCATTATATCTTTTTTTCTTTTATCCTTCCTTTTATGATCTCAGGACAAGATTCTTTTAGGGTGGTGGGGGGATGTAAAATCTCACATTCTCCTTCAAATGAGGTTCAGTTGTAAGTTGGATTCTCAACCCTAATGGAGACCAATTATAGCTATGCTTATGAACTTGATCTCATCAAATATTTTCTTCCACTAATGCTTAAATTTTATTACCATGAGGAATGGACTTCACCAATAATCTTAGATAAATTCTTACCTCTCTTCAAATTTTGTAATTATTTGAATGGAAGATGCTAGGTCAAATTAATATACAGTACCAATATATATTCAAATTAATTACAAATTGAATATGCTACTGTACATTTGGCCCTGTCAAAAATATTCAAATCTGAGGCCATATATTTTTCTATGGCTTCCCAAAATTCCATGTAGACTTCCTGCAAAGTTTTATAAATTTTGAACTCCATTTGCTATTTTATTTGACACGCTTAGCAAATTCAGACCATATTATGAATTCAAATTTTGAATTCTGTTCAACCTTATTGAACATCAAGATTTGAACACACCATCATGGTCAGCATGACTTGCTTGACTTATCCTGAAAGTTTCACAATTTTTGGAACTCAATTGCTATTTAAATTCAGTGACGCCATTGAATTTCATCCAATTTCAAATTCAAATTTTAAATTCAATTGAAACTTGCTCCAATTCGAAATCCAATCGCAGAATCAAATTCCAGATATTTTCTTTGGCCTCCACACAAAAATCTAGAATTTTTGGATCAAGTTTGGTAGGAGAATTGATGTTACAGAGAGGGGAAGAGGATAAGAGGAGGTGGGACCCACTGTCAGTCTGACCTACTCGAGTGCAACCCACGGGGCACTCTGTATCCAGCTCTCCCCGCCGATCAACGCCGGCAGCGCTCGACACCGCGACGTGGCATGCAAGCCACCGAGCTGTCTGCTTGCTTGCGCCGTGGCGAACCCCCCTTGTCCCTCCGTCCCTATAAATACCCCCCCCCTGGTCATCGCCGTCGAGCTCCACCTTGGTCCGCGCCATTGCCGCCGCCTCTGTTCTTCGAGCTTTCGCTGGCGATTGAAGCCATTTCTCATCAAGCTGTAAGTAAATAAAAGGCTTGTCACAATGTCCTCTATGTTTTCTATTTTATCCTTGATCGTGACCTAGCTTCTGCTTGAGGTATTTTGATGTTTTCCGGTCGCCGTCGAGGAAGCCGCCGAAAACCTTCACTGTCTCACCGTCGAGCTCCAGTTCTAGGCCGCTCCATTCTCCATCCTTTAAACAAAAAGGTTCGCAATCTTCTCTAGTTTATGCTCATCGAATTTAATCCTATGACATGAAGTGTAGCTCGAGTTATTATTCGATAACCGAATGATTTTTCAAAAGAACAGCAAGGCTTCGTGCTTAAATTTGTTTCATTCTTGCAATCATCATTTAATCTAGTTAGCAGATAGCTTCTATATGTCCTAACGAAGCTCCCTACCCAAGGACCCTGAAAGTTATCAACTGACCACCTTAGATTTTGAGATTTCGCGGCCACCGGTTGAAAAACCGTACTTCGCCGTCGAACTCAGCTTTGTCGGTGATGTCACCCCGTTCTAACCCCCAAATCATCATCCTGGTGCTCCCAGGAACATTCCCAACTTTTTCCCGAGCCTATTACGCCATTTTCGAGCGTTTCTGACGAACGCCGAAACCCTAGCTCCGCCGTCACCGTCACACCGCCGTCTCCGGCCATCGCCGACTCGATTGGACCCCACCATCGGCTTGCGTGGTCGATTTTATGGTTGGGCGGTCAAGGCATGGCCGGAAGGAGGTCGATGCAACTAGGTCCAGCGAAGCGCCGCGCGGTTCCGGCAAGGAACGATGCCGCGTCGGGAGGTAGACGAAGGGTGCGGGTCCCACCTGTCAACAACGTCCCTCTCACGCGGGATCAGCTGTGAACACGAATCTGGTGCGGCTGCGCGGGTTAATCCCGTGGCACCCGGTGTGGCTCAGTTCTGATTGGCCCGATTCAAATTAAGTGGGACGGCCCTTTTAATTGAAATTTCCACTAGGAATAATAATTCCAGATTGAATCCAAAACTTCCAGTAGAATCGTCCAAAAATTTCCAAATAAATTTTGTTAGAACCAGCATGAATAATACTTTCCAGTGGTGCACTTGTATTTGTATGAAAAGCTATAGAAATTTATCCATAATTCAGATAAGGAAAATGCTTAAAGAATTCATTCCTACAGTTCTGCTAATTCAAAAATTCCCAATTTTTGTCGGAACACTATTATTAATACAATTGATCTCCAGTACAAATTTCAAGTTCATTGGAGTTCAATTACTGGGTTGATCAATATTCCGAATCTCTATGTAGTTATAAATTGAGAAAAATGGAAAATCAATTTCCAGAAATTTCCCCAAACTTGAAAAATCAGTTTCTACCTGGAGGAAGCTTAGAAAATAGTGAAACAAATTTTCCTAGAACCAATGTGACCCCCTCTACATGATACAACCCCTAGTAGCCATGATAGGTCTCCAAAATTTCAACCCAAATTTAGAGAAAGTTATTGCTTACCATAATTTTTAAGAACAACAAACCTCTTTGATCATCTCCTGTTCTTTGCAAGAGTCTTCTCTATAGTCACTAGTATCTACCATAAAAGGCCCAAAGCCAATTAAGATAATTATCTTATTTTCATCCTAGGATATGCACATCACCTCGAGCATATTAATTATTTTCAAAGTCATTCATACCTAGTATATGCATATCGTGTAGTAGCTGATATCGAGGAGCAACTAGAAGCTTTGGAAGTCCAGCTGCCAGAAACTAACCTAGGTTCAGACTCGCATTCAGGCAAGCCCCAGTTTGCATTTAAGTTCCTTACAGTGTTTTTGCAGTTTTCATTTCACCTTACGTCTTCAGATGATTGTGCATTACGTTTAAGGTGTTTGACATCCACTTGCATGGCCCACAAATCCTATGGAGTCTTGGGTAGGTCTACAGCCCGTTCAGTAGAAACTGCTATGCTTATGCTCATAGGAATTCGGTAGAAGTCGAGTAGTTGGAATCTACTCGCGAGATAGGAATTTTATCACACAGGAGGATCTGGAATCAGAAAATGGTCTATGAATATGAAATTGAGACCGAACAGTGGGTAGGATGCAGCGAGACGTGGTCTCACGTGTGTAGCCCTGCTTGTGTCGATTGAGGACCGTTTCGTGTTCGGCCCTGCTGGACAAGCTTGAATTTTACCGGCGACATACTGGGGAAATGGGCTCCAGTAAACCGACATAGCTTGATACTAGTTTGTCGAGGCATTCTGTTCCGTTTTATAGGCGTGGGTTGAGGGCAGTAAGGTGTAAATCAGCTGGTGGGCACGTCAGAGTACGCCCCACGTAGTGACCTCCTGCTCGTGACGGATCGACCAGTTCGATATTCGAGTGTCTAGTGAAAGGTCACCATATACGACTAGTACTGAGGTGTTATGTAGGTACTGCTGTAAGTACTCGCTGACATTTCCGAAAGTGCGTATATGTCGTGTTGTTCTGGGTATGTCCTAATTGCAATCACCGTCCCTCGCGGTAATTGTGTAGCACTTGTTCACTACGCTATGACGTACTAAATACTGAAGAAGTTAGGAGAATACGATGTATTGAATTACAATTGCTTGCAACCTTGTTTGGCTTAGATATAGTACAATTAAAAGTTTACAGTTTCCCCATACATTACCGGTAATAGCATCATGTGCTTTGTGCATGTCATCTCATCGGCAAAGCGTTTCTTGTTTGATTGTGGAGTCTATGATGTGCCGTTCCTGAAGAATGTCATGTGCTACTTAAAATATGAATATAAGGATCCACTTGTAGGCGTAGGCGAGTCCTTTATGCTAGACCTTACCTATGCTTAGTATTCACCCTTGCATATGTCTAGTGAGACGGGTTAGTCTTGCTGAGCATTATGCTCACGTTTGCAGTTAACAAGTTTTTGTAGATTATACGATTGATGATGGTTTTGATGACGAGGTTGCACCCCCTCCAGGGCTACAGCCGAGTGGGAACCCTGCACGCCGCCGTGATTTGTGTGTTGCTAGTGCGAAGTATCCAGGGCATAGATGACTTTGCTTTTGCATAGCTAGTGTTGAGGGCGTAGCTATGATGTATCATTCTCTTCCTTTCGTTAGTATTTTAAAACTTCCGCTTGGTATTGTAAATTGTTCCCGTCCTTTTCTTGTTTATTGTTGGGTGTCCTATCGCACGACACCACCAAATGAGATCCTTGGAGGTCGGGATTCCGGTCCCCACAGGCCCCCTCTTATTCCATTCGGATCCCTGGGAGTCCCACCACAAATCCTAACCCAATCCGACCCCCCTT
This sequence comes from Tuctoria greenei, assembly GCA_036927565.1. NCBI lineage: Eukaryota > Viridiplantae > Streptophyta > Magnoliopsida > Poales > Poaceae > Tuctoria > Tuctoria greenei. The sequence continues at coordinate 237,523,295 of JAYESD010000002.1, forward strand.
CATCGGTGCGCCAAATGATCCATGCACTACTAGCAATACCCTAATTAATCAACTATGCCACACCCATACTTGGCCTCGTGGTGGCGCTGTTGTCCTGGCATATTCTTGCATGAACCGGTCCTTAGATCCATGCCAAGCAAAACATGAAAACATCCAACCCAATCCACAATCCATGCTTGCTTAGATCTCCCAAGTCCAGTTACCAATTAACCATATTCATCAATTCTCATCCATAACTTCATTAATTCACAATTAAGCCATTTGGTTGTTTTTCCATCCCAATTAATTAGAGCAAAGCAAAAAGGTAAAAAGTCCTTCCCGACACTCTACAATGTATCTCAAGCGACAAGGATGGTCAAACAAGACTACTAAACAACTATTTTGGGTTTCCCATCAATTTGACACAAGCATGCAATTTTAAAAACAAAACATTTATTGTAAAAACAAGATCAATATGGTCAAAGACACTTGCCTTGCTCTTGAACTTGATTCGGGTCAAAGTCTTCAAATTCCTGGTGCTGGAGGTCTTCTGCAGCACCCTCTAGCGCAAGTCCGTCTAATCCGCGCAACAAATATACAAAACAACAATCACAATCAATAGATGCCCATATGTTACTCAACATAACATGGCATGCATGATTAATGCAAATGCGAAGTGAAACGAGTTAATGAGTTACTATTAATGTTTACTAATTGGTTCTAATAGTTTATAACAAGTTTGGACAGGTTTGGAATTGATTCGAGTCAATTTGGAATTAATTTAGCATAATTCAGATTCATAGGCCGGACTAGTCTGCCCTGCGTAGAACCAGCGAGTTATGGTTTTTCTTGATCTACGAGAATTTGGAGAATTGGGATTAAATTCATGTGGATAATAGAAAGTAGATGTTGTACCACATGATTAGAACTCCAAGGATCGACAATTAAAGACAACACTAGGATCTTGACGATCTAGGGTTGATGATGAAGAGTTCAGGGTGAATTGGTGATGAAGAACAAGTCCGGTCTTGTCCAGAGAGCAAAACGGACAAGTTCGACATATGTCAGAGAAATCCGGAGGTTTGACAACTTAATCAAAAAACGTACGAAAGACCGTACTAGTCCGCACTCGACCACAGACAAGTTCGGAATGGAACAGAGGCTTAATCAGACTAGTCCACAGCAAAAACGGACAAGTCCGGAGGGCATCAAAGAGGAAAACTAGACTAGTCTGGGGTACAAACTGGACAAGTCCGTACTTGTACAGACATTTAATTGTTGTTTTGCTTCTAATTCATTTTAAACTTGTTCTTTTTTGTCTGGATTAACGTTAAATATGTATATGAACTTATGCAGTGCATGAAAATGAAAATGAGTGTGTTACACAACTGCTCCTGTCTCTCAGCCAGAGCAGATGCGAGTCTCGAGTCTGAGGAAGAAGCTCCATCTCTTGTGCCTGCAAGTCAGCTGAGATGGCTGGCATCTATGTACCTGTGCACAGCAAAGGCTCTGGTTCCACGTTTTGGATGTGGAGTGCTTCAAGCTCGTGTGCCATCGGGTCCTGTTCCATCCTAGAATGGAGGACAGTAGTGTGTCTCCCACCCATGGCCTGGCCATGCATGTGAGCAACAAGAGGGTTGTCTGCCCGTGGCATGGGCCCCATGAGCTCCTTGTCAGGTGATGCAGCGGCCTGCAAGGGTGACAGAGTTGTAGCACTGAGCGGCACCACTTTTGAAGCATTGTGCAATGCTGCTTTTTGTCAGATTCTACTCGACGTCTGATGAGAAGATCGCCTTGGCGACAAACACGAACGTGTGCTTGGCTAGAACGTGAGTGTAGGCGAGTTCATTTGCGGGAGGAACTGAACTCCCTTGTTTTCATGTCACACTAATATACCTGTACAGACCAGTGGCCACGCCACGACTCCTACTCGTGAGGCATGGCTGGCAACCGCATGCTGCACGATGCGCACGATGCGCTTCCTACTGACCATGTACCAAGCAGAGCCCATAAATCACACCCTGAAGAAACTAACACACACAAACGGGAAATAAACCGACTAGCTTACAAGGATTACAACAACAAACTTATCCTAATCCTTGTTGCGGTACAGACTCACATCTACCAGACCGATCTTCTTACGAAATTCCCGAAACTTGAGTCTTCCTAGAGGTTTAGTGAGCATATCTCCATGTTGGTCACCACTTCTGGTGTCGCTGACCTTGATCAAGTTCTTCTCTGCATACTCTCTGATTGCATGATACTTGACCTCAAAGTGTTTGCTTTGTCAACGATGAACTGGATTCTTGATCAATCTATCGCTGACTTGTTGTCAACCCTGATGTCAGGTGCTAGAGTTTCTTAACCCTTTGCCTCACCCAGAAGTCGAGCCAGCCAGAGCCCTTGATAGGCAGCACCAGCAGCTGAAATATATTCAGCTTCACAGATTGATTGAGCAACACTCTTTTGCTTCATGGACTGCCAAGTGACTGCACATTCACCCAAGAAGAAAATCACCCCTGTGGTACTCTTCCGTGCATCTACATCACCTGCAAAGTCACTATCACAATAGCCAGTCAGCTTTATCTCGTCGTTGACCCTCCTTCTGAAAAATAGGCCCGAACTTGCTGTTTTGGCTATATATCTCAGAATATGCTTGACAGCCAGCATATGATCCCTCTTAGGATTTTTCCAGGAACCTGCTCACATATCCTACTGAGAAAGCTATGTAAGGGTGTGTGTTAACCAAATACCTCAAACTCCCCACAAGACTTCGATAGAGAGTATTCTCCACTGGTTCCTCTTGACTGTCTTTGCACAATTTCAGTCTTCAAATCATAGGCACCTGACAAGAGTTTGAATCTTTCAGTCCACTCTTCTCTAATATCTTGATGGCATAAGATTCTTGACTCACCAAGGTCCCCTGTTCAGTCTGCAAGACTTCAATTCCCAAGTAATAATGGAGCAACCCTAAATCACTCATCTTGAACACTCCTATAATCTCCTTGAAAATCTTGATTTGATCAGCTCTATCCCCTGTGATCACTAAATCATCAACATATACTCCAATTATAAGTTGGGCTCCTTCCCTGCTCCTGACATAGATAGCATATTCAGAGGGACATCTACTGAAACCCAGAGAAAACAAATTCTAATTTAGCTTTGCATTCCAAGCTCTACAGACCTGATGTAAGCCATACAAAGCCTTCTTCAGTTTATACACCATGTGTGTATTTGACTTGGAGATGAAACCCTTTGGCTGTTCAACATACACGTCCTCCTGAGGGTCACCATTCCAAAAAGCTGACTTAACATCCATATGGTGAACTTTCCAATTTTCACTAGCAGCAAGAGCAAGTAATAATCTCCCAAGTCTTGCCACTGGAGCAAACACCTCCTCATAGTCAATGCCATGACTTTGAGCATACCCCTTCACAACAAGCCTTGCTTTGTGCGTCAGTACTGCTCCCTTCTCATCCCTCTTTACCTTATAAACCCATTTCAAACAGATGCCTTGGGATCCAGGTGGCAAATCCACTAGAACCTAAGTTTGATTTTCTTCAATAGAGTTTATCTCCTCTTCCATGGCCTTTCTCCAACACTGTTTTGAGTTTGCATCTTCAAAGGTTGTAGGTTTATCAGAACTTACAGTTAATAGAGTTTATGAAATTAGAGCTCTTGATGGAAACCTTGTCTCGGCCCTCAGTTCGGAACACTATCAATGTTCTTGAATCTCAGAGGTGCACTATCACCATGATTAGCATCCATTTGCTCCTCCAGTTCCCACCTTGGAGTTGCCTCCTCTGCATTTCCTTCACCTTGCTGGCTATCATCAGGCCTAAGTACAGGGGGTGATGCTGGTACTGCATCTGAAATCTCTTCTCCATTTCCTTCATTCAGTGCTCCTTCAGCCATTCCACTGTCTGCACCTCATACTCCACAAAAAAAATTCAGTGTCTTCAGCCTCACTGTTCTGCTCTCCCTCACTCCATTTCCATTCTTCTTATTTGTCAAACACGGCATCATGGGTCACATGGACATGCCGTGTTTTTGGGTCATAGGCTTGGTATGCTTTTGACCCTGGTTCATACCCTATGAAGATCATCTTGTGACTTCTGTCTTCTAATTTCTTGAGATGAGGGACCGTGCTCCTGACAAAAACAATGCTTCCAAAAACATTGAGGTGATACATTGCTGGTCTTCTCCCATGCTAGACCTCAAATTGTGTCTTCCCATCTACACCTTTTCCTTGACATCGGTTAAAAATATACACTGTCGTCTTCACTGCTTCTCCCCACAGCCAACCAGGCAAGTTTTTTGCTTTCAGCATGCTCATGGCTGTGGCAACTACTGTCCCATTCCGGCACTCTACCACACCATTCTTTTGTGGGCAGAAAGGGGCAGTTTTCTGTCGATATATAACTTCCCTAGAACAATATTCAGCAAACATGTGAGAGCTGAACTCCACCTTTGTCTGACCAAAAAGTGCCAAGATTCTGTCCTGACTCCATCTCCGCTTGTGCCTTGATCCTCCTGATCTCTTCCTCAGCACAATGTTTCGTAGGTATCGGTGCAACCCACGTGTACTAATTGAGATCATCAACAAGTAACAGAAAATACTTGTTACCTCGAGGCGTCTCTGGAGTTATTTGCCCACATAGGTCCCCGTGAACAAGCTCGAGCACCCTCTGAGCTCGTCGCTCTATCTGTTTAGGGAATGGTGACCGTTTCTGCTTGCTTGTCAGACAGGCTTCGCACACCCGATCTAACTCTTTCACCAGTGGCAGTCCCTTCACCATTTACTCTCTCGCCATCTTTTTCACTGCTGCCATGTTGACATGTTCAAGACGGGCATGGCATCTCCAGGCTTCCTTGGCACCCTTTACGGATGGACACCTCTACTTCAGAGGCTGAACATGAAGAACATACAATCAGTTTTCTCCACATTGCATCTTTGCCAGCAGAAACCCTCCTAGCTCACGGATCACCATCGTGCCCTCATGCACGCCAACACGATATCCAACCTCATCAAGCTGCCCCACGCACAGGATGTTTGGGCCAGCTGAGGTATGAAGTAAACTCCAAAGAAAGAATGGAGTTCTCCATTCTTGCAGATGAAGGTAACCTTGCCTCTTCCTTCGATCTTGGAAACTGAATCATCTCCGAATCGCACAGTGTCAGGCACCGCATCGTCTAGCTCGGAGAAAGAACCACAGGATCCCAACATATGATTAGGTTTACCCGTGTCCAATACCCAGTTCTTCTCATCGCACATCTCCCGCCCTACTGAGATGTGCCAGGACCCTTTCCTCTCTCAACTCTAGTGAACATCCCTTCTTCTTATTGTGATGCTCTCTGCATCTCTCCTCGGACTTCACTAACAGATTTTCTGGCGAAATCCACACTGTCTCTGCTTTCACCATGAGTTGTGAAGCTTTCTCATCTTCCTGCGCTATGTTTGCCCGCTCAATTTTGAGTTTTAAGCGGCAATCTTGGGCCCAGTGCCCAAACTTTTTACAGCAGCGACACTGGTCTCCACTGGGCCATCTCGTATGATTTTGCGGCCCACTATTGGATGCACCCCTGCCTTCTCCTTGATCGTGCCCTCGTTCTCTTATTCCTCCTCCCCGGCTAGATGAGGCGGCTGCTCCACCGCTACTAGCACGCTTCTCTGCTTCCCACTTCTTCCTCCGGGTGTCCCACTCTTCCTCCATTAGGTACAACCTCCCCTCATGTTGCATTGATGTTTGTAGTTCCTCAAATGCATCCTCTGCCGCCTTGAGCCTCCCGGTTAGATCCGCAATGGTGAACGAGGATACGTTGAGCAGGGTGGTGATTGCCACCACAACCTGTCTGTATCACTGAGGTACGCTCCAAATCAGCATCTGCACCACATGGATTTCTTCAATTTAATCTCCTAGAGTGTTGAGCTACGACACCATAACGGATAGGTGCAGCATGAAATCTTCGTTCGACTCCCCTCCTGGAATGCCACCGCATCAAATTGATGCTGCAAACTCCCTGCAGTTGCTTTTCTCACTCGATCGTCACCAATCAACAAGGTGGTGATGCCTTCCAAAGCCTTCTTCGCGGTCTCCTTGTCCGCAATCACCAGCCACAGCTCAATAGCCCCGGTGCTGGAAAGCGCATCAAGCGCCTGCATGACTTCATGTTGCTCCATGTTGCCAGTCTCAATTGCTTCCCAAAGCAATCGAGCCTTGAGATTCACTTTCATCAACAATGCCCAGTCGGAGTAGTTCTTTTTGGTGAGCGCGCGGTAGCTAGTCCCGCCGCTCACCTCATGAATTACTAGCTGGATTAAGGTTCCACTCCGATCACTGGACTTGCCATCGCCTTTTGCCATGTCATCGTCACTCTTGCTGCTGATCTTACCCATCAGAATTTGCAGACGCCATTACAATGACGACTGCCACGATCACTGCCCAGCTCGACCGGGAGCTCTGATGCCACTTGTCAGACTCTACTCGACATCCAATGAGAAGATCGCCTTGGCGATGAACACGAACAAGTGCTTAGCTAGAACGTGAGTGGAGGCGAGTTCATTTGCGGGAGTAATTGAACTCCCTTATTTTCATGTCACACTAATATACTCGTACAGACTAATGGCCACGCCATAACTCCTACTCGTGCGGCATGGCTGGCAACCGCATGCCGCACGACGCGCTCCCTGCTAACCACGTACCGAGCATATCCTGTAACTCACACTCTGAAGAAACTAACACACACAAATTGGAAATAAACTGACTAGCTAACAAGGATTATAACAGCTTTAGATGCAGAGATGACAGGGATGGTTGGGTCTTTGTTGCGCGGGGTCAGGGACGTCAAGCGGCGCTTCTCCTAGCGTTCATCGTCCTAGCGAGGGGGTTTGCACCACCTAGAGCGCGTGAGACTGTGGCCGAGCGCCCTCGAACTTGCTCATAGACTAGGATGACATGCGTGCCATGATACCCTCATGGTGCACAATCACCATCTTAGCTAGTCGTGGAGCTCGAGCGAGGACAATCCCCAGCAGACCACCGTTGAATGTCAGGGTTGTGGCTGCCACTTTCTGGTGCATGGGAGTCTCCATTGTCGTCCTCATCATGGCCTAGCCAGCTCAGGATCCCAGCTGGGGTGGCACTGCTCATTTCTTCCAGGTTAGCACGACCGGATCAAGTTGTCCAACACCCCCAGCATCTAATCTAGCTGCCGGCGTTGAGGGAACTACGCCGGGGTGTAGAGGACTGAGCTGCTGCCTTTAGATGCCACCACTGTGGACTAGTCATAATGATCTGCAAGATTAATGAATAACTCAACAGATATGCCTTTCGGCAGATAGAGATTTGTAGCAATGTTCAAGGCATAGTATCCACGGGGCGAGAAGAACGAGACTATTTTGGTGCATGGAAGGTGAAAGTGCATCTAGATCTCGTGTGCCGTTTGGATGATTAATGACAAACAATTAAAAAACTAATGAATTTGGTTGAGTTCTCGCAGAGAGTACGTACGGAATGAATTCATTGCAAACACTTAAAAAAAAGAAAAGATGTGGAAGGACTCATAGACTTAGGGTGTTATTTTTCTTGAGTCATTGGAAACACCGTACTATCAGAAGTGACACGACTCTTGTAAACTTATGTAATCAACTGGGAGCTCAACTCCTTAGGGTATTTTTTAAGAGAGTAAAGTTAAGGGCCGAACTTGTTCAAGCCATAGGCTCGGATATGTCTGAATTCTCCCTGCACTTCTTTTTTTGACTTGTTCAGGGCAGGTTTGACTTGTCTGACCTACGCTAACTTATAAAGTTTCTATGCTTGTCTGATTCTTGGGAATGTCCGAGTTTGGCCAAACAAGTTCGACAACTCCCTGCACAGTTCCAGATATGTCCAGGTATGCCAGACTTGTCCGACACACCAATACATAGTAAAATTATAATTCCCTCTAGCCACTTGGAAATGTTTGAGTTTGGCTAGACATCTCCCAACACTCCCTGCATAGATTCAAACATATCCGAGACTGTTCGGACTTGTCCGATGCGGACTTGTCCGAGGGGTGCAAAGCCAGAAAAGTTCGACAAAAACCCCACCTTGGCAATTCGTACTCATTCGATGTGTCGAACATGTCTGAGGTGGCTTTTGCACACTAATTCAAAATAAAACACTTAGCAGTACCATCATTGGGTCCGTTACCTCGGACATGTCTGAGAATTTCGAACTTGTCCGATGTGGGTAGTTTAATAATGGTAAAAATTACTTTTTGGCTATAAATAGGAGACCAAATCCCCTCTTAGCCTAAACCTAACCATTTAAACATTCAATTGCATCCAGAAAATCCTTAAGAGCCCTTCAACACCTAGTTTTCACCTTCTAGAGCCAAAACTTGTGACTTTTGGGAAGAGTGAAAGAGTGGTCGTGAGATTTGAGATGAAGTGGCTTTGGGTATAAGATTTGATTTGATTTGTCGAGTTTGCTTCAGTTTTTGTTTTTTTACTCTTGGGTGCATACCCTAGACAATTAGGCATCACCTGGTAATTTCGCTTGTGATTTCGGTGTCCGCGATGTTTGTATTCAACATTGATTGGAAGAAAAGCCATGACCTTTGCGGTCTCTTGGTGAGGGTAGGCTAGAGAAGGCCAGATCCTTTGTGGAGTCCTCAATGGGTACATAGGTTACTTTGTGGAACTGAACCTCCGTGAAAAATCTCATGTTCATTGCACCCCTTTTCATTTCCACATCGACTTTACCTTTCTAGTGATCATCGAGGTGTATTATTGTCATCTACTTGTTCTATCATGTTGTAGTACTATTTCATCATCTATATTTGTGAGATCTATGTGTGTTTAATACATTGGCAATTTAAATAAAAGTGAAGAATCACACGCAAAGTTTTTGAATATTGCTGAAAAGCCCATTTCGGATTGTCCAAACTTTTCCGATACATTGCAAAGCGGCTGCTTTGTACTGTACGATCTTTCTATGTGCTGAAATAGTCGTGTGGCTTCTATGTTTCTTATTTGCAATGTTTTAAACATGCTTTACACTTATTGTAAGATTTGCTTAGTATTCTTTTACTAAGTTTTTATGTGTTTTAACTGATCATGGTGGACATTATCTTTCTATGTTTGCAACATGCTTATGTGAGATGCTCACATAAGGTGTTGTGGTTATCGGACAAATGTGAGTCAAGTCGAGGACTTGTGCTCAGAAGAATTGGTTGTTTGTTCATGTGCTGGTGTTGCTTGATGTAAAGATGTGGCTGGTGACGGGATCCATTGAACTAGTCTTAGAGAGAAGATGAGGTTCAACAATCAAGTTTAGGAGGAATTGTGGTTGAGTTGATCGAGAGGTCACACAACATGTTTGGGTCAAGAACGATGCATATAAGGGTATCATGGACGTTTTCAAAAGTGTTTTCATGTGTGCAAGTAGTGCATGTATGTGTCAACTTTGTTCCAAGGCATGATGAAGAGAAGTGGATGTAAAGAATTGGTTGGAAAGGTCCAATCGTTTGGTTTATGCCTCAGGGTGTGGCTGAGGTGGTTATGGTTTGTTTATGGAAGATTTCGGTTTGTTTTGGTTAGATTTCTTGTGGTCACAAAGTTGAGTTTTTTTAGGAATGTTTATGACGTTCCTAAGGTGTTTGGAAGTCTTAAGATTGCTTCTATATGTATATAGAAGAGTCCTAAGCAGTTATTGAATGTTTCAGTCGAAACTGAGTAGGATTGGAGTCCTAGTTAGGATTGGGTTGGCCTTTGGGCAGGTTATATAAGCAAGGGAGGCTAGAGCTCGTTGGGAGACGACTTTGAGCTGTTCCTCTTGTGTTTTGATCACTAAAATTCGTAGTTTAATGGAATTTTTGTGACTTGTTAGTCCGACTTGGTTTAGACAAGTTTTTCTCATCAAGTTTATGCACAGCACTATATCACATCGGTGTTTTTATCATAACTCGAGATTCACATATCCAATTGAAGTGATTCATTTTGGGTTGTCTTCACAACTTAATTATCTATCATCTTTAAAAACATCATGGTCATTTCATTTATGGTTTCTGATATACACGAGTTTCTTTACATTGTTGCAGATCTAGTTTTTTACTCGGATAGAACAGATTGACCCTTGTTCGATCCTTTGATCATAACTGAAGTTTTTCTCAACACTTTTCCGTAACTCCTGTTGTGAAATATTTGTGACTAGAATATTCACAATCTATACTGGTTTTGTCACGATTTATCACATTTAGATTAGTCGCACGCATTATTTCTTTAACAGACCAATTTTATGCCGAGGAGTTTTTGTTGCTTCCACTAAAAAAGATTAAATCTACCATTCACCCCCCCCCTGGTAGCTTTTCACGTGGTATTTGATCCTATAATTGATATCAAAGACACAATGCTCTAATTATTGTGATTTGCACGTGCTTTGACTAATTGTTATGGAGAAATACTCTGCAAAACCTTGTGTGTTTAGTGGCATCGATTGTCAGGTTTGGAAGGAACGTATGGAGGCTTTCATCCAGGTGAAGGGCTTCGCAATATGGGAAAAGATGTACAAGTCTTACAGCGAGCCGCCAAATGATCAATTTACAACTACAAACATGATAGATCTCAACAACAACAACAAAGCACGAAACTTATTTATACAAGGATTGACTCGAAGCGACTTCAATCGAGTTGCACACCTCCGATTTGCGAACGATGTTTGGAAAGCTCTATGTGATTATCATGAAGGATCCAACACTATCAAGGAAGTAATACAAGACATGTCCAAAAAAGAATACATGCCCTTCGAGATGAAACTCGGTGAGTCAATCGATGACCTCTTTGCTCACTCCAACAAAATTCTCAGCAACTTGTGTGGTGTCAACATTAATTTTTCAGATGCAGAGAATGCTAGGCAATTACTAAGTGCTTTAGACATGTCAATTTTGAGATAAAAGTTACATCTATTCGTAAATCTACTGTCATGAGTAAACATACATTAGATGTGCTATATTCTCAGTAAAAAACTCATGAAATTGACATAATCTCACATAAGAATCCCAACAAGTCTCTTGCATTTGTTTCACAACGTGAAACAAATAGCTTTATTCAATCTTCATCATGTGGTACACTTGCTTTGTCGTCCTCTCTAACCCTTGAACAGATTGAAGAGTTGCTAGAGGAGGAGCTAGCACATTCTTTCTGCTTGATTCTCGAAAGCATTTCAAAATGTGAGAACTCGTAGAAGAGGAAGTGGTGTTTCTCAATGATGCTACGAATGCAGTGAGTTTGGACATTTTCATACAAATTGCGCTAACCTTTAAGAAAGCAAAATTCAAGTCCTCCTCTACAAACAACAACAACAACAACAATAAGTGTTTTACAGGTCACCAATTGGTAAGCAGCTTTGTCTTCGCACTTCAAGAACTTGGCTCAAGCAATGTGGACATCGAAAGTGACGAAGATGAAGAGAATTTTGCAAATATGTGCTTCATGATGGGCAACTCAAGATCAAGTATGGAAGAGACATAACACAATAGCGACAATAAAGAGGTATGTCCCACTTGCGAAGAAATGTGTGATGCAATTTCTTGTGCCAATGTTATACTTCAGAAAGCGGAGAAAAAACATAGGGACAATGTTGTTAAAATTGAATAGAATCTGAAATTAATTTTTTAAGAACTTTGATTCCTAGTGATGATTCTTGTTCCTCATGTGACCTTATATATGAACAATTGTCATCTTTAAGAAGTGAGCACACCTCCACACTTGATAAACTTGAACTTGAAATTTAAAAGAAAAAAAATATTGCTAACGCACATCCACCTAAAATTGTAAAGTCATTATGAAGTGGTTTGATTCAAACAATTCCTAAATAAAAATAAGTGGTTTTCAAATCTGCAGAAGTGTTGTCTCATTTGATTTCTAATAATCCTGTTGCTTGCTCATCTAGACATGAATACAAAGTTAAATTTCATTGTACCTATTGTGGTAGAGATGGTCATGGCATAGACTTTTATTATAGACTAGCTAAACAAAATAAAAATAAAATAATGCAAGCTAGATCTCATAACTCTCATGCAAAATTTGCTGCACATGCTAAATCGAATGTCAGGAACATGCATACTGCTTTTATGAGTCAAAAATATGCAAAGTTTGATCCTAAAACCTGTTGTTTTTAGTTTTACACATGTAATACCTCATAGGGCAGTAGTTGGGTACAAAAATTCTCAAACTTTGGCCAATAAACATATTGTTTTATCTTAGATTTCGCGTGTTATTCCTATTGATGTCGTGTGACTTAGTACTGGATTCCTAAATGCCTTTTGACTAATCCCAGTATTGAGTCATCAATGTATTGTGTTTCTATGTAGGTAAAATGCTTGAGGAAGAAGAACATTTGGATAGTGGATTCAGGTTGCTCACGCCACATGACCGGTAACATAGAATGTTTCTCCTCCCTCTCTTTCGTGTCACGTGTAGAAAATGTTACTTTTGCAGAGAATTCTTCAAGTCCTATAATTGCTAAAGTTTGGTTTGAGTTAATAATCACTACATTTTGAAGGATGTGGCACTTGTTAAAAATTTGAAATACTACATCCATTCTGTTTCACACTTGCTAGATGAAAATTTGGAAAAAAAATTTTACTAAAAATTATTGCAAGGCTGTAGATTCAAAAGGTGAGCTTATTTTTAACTTGTCTCAATTTGGAGGAGTTTTTAAAGCTGATTTTGATATGTCATCCTCTAAGCATAGGTGTCTAGTTGCTAATGATTAAAAAGACTTATATTTTTGGAATCATAGACTTGGTCACGTAGGCTTTGATAATCTCACGCGTGTTAGTGCTCTTAATCGCATATGTGGGTTGCCTAAGCTTAAAGGGAACAAAGAAATTGTGTGCTCTTCTTGTAGACATGCTAAGATGGTTGCAGGTTTACATGCTCCTCTCACAATGACCATGACAACTGAATCATGACAACTTTCGCACCTTGACACCGTAGGTCCTTCATGTGTTCAATCTTTTGGAGGTAAATGGTATGTTCTTGTGATTGTTGATGATTATTATAGATACTATTGGATCTACTTTATGGCATATAAGAATGAAGATTTTAGTCACTTTAGAACTTTATTTCTTATATTATCAATTGATCACACAGGATCTTTAATAGCAATATAAGTGATAACGGAACCGGAATTAAAAATCAATAGTTTGATCACTTTTGTGCTGAAGATGGGATAGATCATCAATTTTCTTCACCCTTTGTACCTCAACAAAATGGTGTTGTAGAGAGAAAGAACATAAACTTAGTTGAGATGTCTAGGACTATGCTTGATGGATATCAAACTCTTAGGAAACTTTGGGCTGATGCAATTGCCACCACTTGTTATGTCTCAAATTATGTTTTCTTCCGTGTTAAGCAAAGAAAAACACAATATGAACTTCGGTTTGGATATAGGCCTAATGTCACAAACTTTAGGGTCTTTGATTGCAAATGATTTGTTAAGAAACATGGTAATCTTGATAAATTTGAACCTAGATCCGTTGATGGTGTGTTTCTTTGTTACCCATCTCATACTAGAGGCTATCGTGTGCTTTTACTTGACACTAATAAAATTGTGCAGACTTGTGAGGATTCTTTTGATGAAGCTAGCCCAGGTACTAGCTGTAATATTGCAGGTCCAGATCCATATCCACAGGAGGAAGGTATTTTCATTGAAAAAGACGGAGCAGTGGTGCTGCTGCCCAAAAATTCAGATGCAAATTACGTTGTCGCGCTGCTGATTTTGCACCAGAACCAGCACCAACAATGATTGCAGCTGGTACAGATCGTCCTCAAGCCACAAGTTCTTCGATTTGTGATGAATATGAAGAACAAGGAGCTTGTGAAGTGTCTACTCCCCTCCGAATCCTCAAAAATCACCCTCCACAACAGATTATTGGAAGCTTGCACAAAGAGTCACACAGTCCAGGTTTTTTGATCCCAACTCTCACGCTCATTCTGCTTTTGTTGTTTCTTTTGAACCCAAAGATATATCTTATGCACTCACTAATGAATCTTGGATTATTGCTATGCAAGATGAGTTAGAAAATATTGAATGAAATATGTGACACCCGGTTATGAAAAACGAACCAAGTGCAGTGGATGTGTGCCCAGGATGTTGCTTCTCACATACACATCAACATCACAAATGATAATCAGAATATAACCATGTCACAAATAATAAATATATCTTGATTCTATTGCAGCGGTAAATAATCTAGCGTAGGTGACTCCAACTGCATAGGCAATCGACGGTAGTACGCAAGCCTAGAGCTCCAGGACGACCTCCAATATATCTCTTGTAGCTGAACTAATTGTGGGAATAGCAAGGGTGAGCACATGTCGTACTCAGCAAGTGTGAGAAAATATGACATGTAGCTAAAAACAAGGAATTGACAATAAATAATGGCTATTTGCTGAAAAGTACATTTAAAACATGTAAAGAGTATCCTACAATGTCTGTGAAATAATCCCATCATATCTCACATATTTAACATAATATGAATCCATCATCAATTATTCATCCACACACAAAATTCTTACTTTCATCAATAACCATGTTCATTTATCATAACACAAACCATAACCATAACCATGACCAAAACCAAACCAAAACCATAACCAAACCATCCCAAATTCCAAGTTCCACTCTAATCATGGAAGTTGTCCAGTGCTCATAACCGGGAGCACGGCTATCATGATAGTTTTTAACACTCTGCAGAGGTTGTACCACTTTACCCACAAGTTTGTGATTTCGTCTCCTGTCGGCGACTAAAGAAACCTCCCTTATGCCAATTACACTTCCTTTGGTGTATGGACAGGAGATCACAAAATAGTCTTTACACAGGGACTACCAGCATATTCAGACCCACTAAGGTTTTACCGGTGGTGATGCCTCCAACTGAGCACATCCAACCAAGGGCCCCCTCTTGTGCTGTTCTGATCCCAGGGTAGTCCCGCCACTATTGCAAACTCAACAGACTCCAATTCCTTGCTCCCCCAAATGATCCAAACAATACTGGTAATACACCTAATTAATCAGCTAAGCCACACCCATACTTGGCCTTGTGGTGGCATTGTTGTCCTGGCATATTCTCGCATGAACCCGTCCTTAGATCTAAAGAAGGCAAACCACCATAACATCCAACCCAATCCACAAACTATGCTTGCTTAGATCTCCCCAGTCCCGTATTTACCAATTAAGCATATTCATCAATTTACATCTCCATAAGTTTAATAATTCATGATTAAGCTATTTGGATATTTTCCCATCCCAATTAATGAGAGTGAAGCAAAAAGGTAAAATACCTTTCCCGACTCTCTATAACATATTCCAAGCGACAAGGATGGTCAAACAAGTCTAGTAAACACCTATATTGGATTTCCCATCGAATTGACACAAGCATGCAGTTTTTCAAACAAAACATTTAAAAACAGTATCAAAATGATCAAAGGCACTTGCCTTTACGTTCCGCACTTTGATGCTCAAAGTCTTGCACATGAAGATCCTCGGATATTCACTCCTTGATCGTAACCTCCTGAGCGTACTCGTCTACTCAAAATCAAGCACATTCAATCATTACAATGCACACATACTAATCAATATGCAATGATGCGGATGTATGCACAATTTTAAGTTTAACACATGCTAGTAATTCACTATTGTTATTTACTAATCAGTTTCAACTAGTTTTCAATTGCTTACGTGAGTTTTGGGTCAATTATAGTGGTTCTTGTGACAATTAGAGGTTGCTGAAATTTTAATACTGGACTAGTCTGTAGTGGGGCCGGACTATTAGGTGGTGGTTCAGCGATATGCGAAATTTAGGCTTGATCGTGGTGTTTTTCGAGTAGGGCTTAGTTTCAATGTAAAAACCTGAACCTAGAGTGATTATTGTAAGCTGGAGGGCTTTTAACGATCATGGACGAAGAGTGGCTTGTACCTCCAGTGTCTAGATCTTGTGATGATGAAGATCGGCAGGACGACGTAGATGAGAAGATGATGGTGAGTTGTAGTTGACGAAGAATGCAGCAGCGGCAGCGATCGTGCTAGCCTCCTCCTTCATCTCCTTTCCTCCTTTCTTCCCTTCTCCTCCCTTGCGGTTAGGTCTTTCTCCGTGCAACAGCTTGTGGCAAGGCAGGGTGGTGGGGTTTCTTTATGTGCAGAAAATTGGGAGGGACGTGGCTTCTTTATATTGGGGTAGGGTAAGCCTAGGGTTGGAATCCCATTATCATTCGGTGGGGACAGGGGTGGTCAAGGTGGGATCCTACTAAGACTCAAATAGGCATGGGCGCACGTCCATCAATTTTTATTTCCCTAAAACCCCATAAAAAAGGCGTGGTGAAATTTAGAATCTGATTCAAACCATAGGTACGAGACAAGTCCATTCTCGTACAGTAAGGGATATCGTACTAGTCCGGTGTTGATACCAGACAAGTCCGAGGTTGGATCGTACTAAATTAGGTGTTTTTGGACAGGTCTGAGATTTACAGAAAGGCTGACCAGACTAGTCTAGTGTCATATAGGACTAGTCCATTATGGTCCAGTAAGGCTGATAGGACTAGGCCGTGGTGATAAAGGACTAGTCCAATGTTGTCCAGTAATGACATTCGGACTAGTCCGCTCTTTTTCGGACTAATCCAGTGTCTGCCTCAATTTTTACTTGCCTCATTATTTCTAATTCTTTTACGTTTGTTCCTTTTCATCCTACTGAATGATTTTGCATGAATTCATCATATTATTAAAATATTATATATATAGTTTCATTTATTTCTTCTATCTCATATTCGTTATAGTAAATAAATTACTTTTGGCATATTTATTTTGGTAACAAATTTTCCATGCTTGAGGATGTATGCAAAATGCAAGATGAGGTGCATATATTTTATATTTTTCTTTATAAAAACAATTTCTTCTTATTATTAACTCTAAATTCCCATTTAAGTTTCTAATTTGGCAAAACTCGAAAAATCAGGGTGTCACAAAATAATGTTTGGAAACTTGTACCTTCACCTCGTGGTCACACTTTAATTGGAACTAAATTGGTGTTTAAAAATAAACAAAGTGAGGATGGGGTTGTGGTTAGAAATAAGGCTAGATTGGTTGCTCAAGGTTTCACACAGGTTGAAGGTTTAGATTTTGATGAATCTTTTGTTCCCGCCGCAAGATTAGAAGCCATAGAATTTTGTTAGCATTTTATGCATCTAAAGGATTCAAGTTATATCAAATGGATGTTAAAAGTGCTTTTCTTAATGGCTACATAGATGAGGAGGTTTATGTCAAGCAACCACTAAGTTTTGAAAATTCAGATTTCCCTAATCATGTTTACAAACTGTTTAACTGATTGTACGGTCTCAAACAAGGCCCTAGAGCATGGTATGATAGGTTAAAAACATTCTTACTTGAAAAGGGGTTTACCATGGGCAAGGTCGATAAAACTTGTGCTTAGGCATGGCAATGACTCATTATTCGTTCATGTGTATGTGGATGATATATATCTTTGGTTGTGCTTTTCATGATCTTGTGTCCAAGTTTTCAGCTATGATTAGTTGAGACTTTGGGATGAGTATGATGGGAGAACTCTCATACTTTTTGTGGCTGCAAATCAAGCAAACAAAGGAGGGAACCTTTGTTCATCAAACGAAGTATACAAAAGACCTCATAAGGCGCTTCAACATGGACAAAAGCAAGCCTCTTCGAACACCAATGAGAACAGCAATAACACTTGAACTTGATGAAGATGGTGAACCCGTGGATCAAAAAGAATATCGAAGCATGATCGTGTCACTTTTGTACCTCACGGCGTTGAGACCGGACATACAATTTAGTGTATGTCTTTCTGCGTGATTTCAAGCTTCCCCACGTGATTCACATCGTCAAGCCGTCAAAAAAATTCACAGGTACTTACATGGAACTCAAGAATTTAGCATTTTTCTTCCTTCTCCCTCAGCCATTGTTATGAAAGCTTTTTCGGATGCTGATTTTGCGAGTTGTAGGATTGATAGGAAAAGTACTTCAGGTGCTTGTTATTTTCTTGGTAATTAACTTGTTGCTTGGTTATCTGGAAAACAAAATTCAGTTGCACAATCAACGACAGAATCTGAATATATAGCTGCTGCTAGTGCTTGCTCACAAATTATTTGGATTGTTCAAACACTTAAGGACTATGGGGTTGATCTATATAGTGTTCCGCTGTTTTGTGATAATACTAGTGCCATTTGCATTGCTAAAAACCCCGTGCAACATTCTAGAAAAAAGCACATTGACATTAGGTATCATTTTCTCCGTGATAATATTGAAAAAGGAAAAATTGTGCTTCACCATGTAGATATCGAACATCAGTTGGCTGACATTTTTACAAAACCTTTGGATTTCATTCGTTTTTGTTTCATTCGTAGTGAAATAGGGGTTATGCATCCTCATGGCATAAATTAAGAGGGAGTTTTTGAAACGTGGGAAATCTATATGTGAATCTAAATTTAAATTAATATGAGCATAGTATTTCATACATATACGACTTTATGATTCCTTTTACATACTGAAAGTTCTTACTACATTTCTCTTTCTATATATTTTGTAGTTTTTGCCATGACTACTGATTGGAATAATTACTTACACTAAATTTGGTCATGATCGAACTTTCTTACAATTTTAAACTTGTTGCATGCTCACAAGTGCTTTTAATAATGAAAAGTTATCAATCAACTATAGACATGTTGAACTTTTATGATCAAATAAAAATGAGAAAAGATCGAGAGAATATGCATGCATCGCACTTCTTCTTTTGAGATGGCTTAACAATGCACTTAGATATGAACTTGGAAGAAGTGGTGTATGACTAAAACCATGTCTTTAAGCTTCTTATTATCAAATGACATAGGCTTAGCTTGGTTGGTTAGAATAAGGCAGATGTGGCATATAATCTCTTGCAGACATCATATGATCTAAATTTGTGTTTTGAAAAATAATAAAAATGAAGCAACAAGTGTCAAGCTTTCAGGTCTTGAAATGGAAAGTTTGTGAGATCATGACTTGCTAAGGTTGAAAATTACACTTGATCTCTAGCATGGCTTACACTACTTTATGTATTTTATTTATGTGATAGTGTACGTTACTTGATAGTATGACTTGGATGAGCTTTATTTTATAAGTATATGTTATAATATGCTCATAACAATTGAAATTTCTGTTTTGAACCTTGTTGAATACATTGTCGAAGGGGGATAAATATGTCACTCATTGCACACTCACGAGTTTTACACGTTTTTTCAGGGAGAGAATTTGTTTTTGAAATATCTTTCTCATTTGATTTTTTACTTTCAAAAGGGGGAGAAAATTGTTTTCAAAACTTTTCATGTGAATAGGCCAATGTTTGGATTTTAAATGGTGTTGCCAATGCATTCATCAAGGGGAAGATTGTGGAACCTATGTGTGATGAATAGATTGGAATTTTAAATAAATGTGAAGATTCACACATAAAATTTTGAATATTGCTGAAAAGCCCACTTCGGATTGTCCGAGCTTTTCTTATACATTGCATATCGGTTGCTTTGTACTGTACGATCTTTCGATATGCTGAAATAATCGTTTGGCTGCTATGTTTTTCATTTGCAATGTTTTAAAGTTGCTTCACACTTATGGGAATATTTGCTTAGTATTTTTTTACTATGTTTTTGATGTGTTTTGGCTGATCATGGTGGACATTATCTTGTTGTGTTTGCAACATGCTTGTGTGAGGTGCTCACATAAGGTGTTGTGGTTATCAGACTAATGTGAGTCAAGTTAAGGACTTGTGCCCTAAAGAATTGGTTGTTTGTTCATGTGCATGTGTTGCTTGAGGTCAAGACATGGCTGGTGACGGGATCCTTTGAACTAGTCTTAGGGAGAAGATGAGCTTCAACAACCAAGTTCAGGAGGAATTGTGGTTGACTTGATCGGGAGGTCACAAAGCATGTTGCGGTCAAGAACAATGCATATGAATGTATCATGGACGCTATTGGAAAGTGTTTGCACGTTTTAAAGGAGTGCATAGACGTGGCAATATTGTTCCAAGGTGTGATGAAGAGAAATAGACGTAAAGAATTGGTCGGAAAGGTCCAACCGGCTGGTTTATGCCTCAAGCTGCGGCTGAGGTTGTTATGGTTCGTTTATGAAAGATTTCATGTTTATTTTGGTTAGATTTCATGTGGGTCACGAAGTTGAATTGTTTTAGGAATGTTTAGGACGTTCCTAAGGCGTTTTAAAGTATTAAGATTGCTTCTACCTGTGTATAGAAGAGTTTTAAGTAGTTATGAAAAGTTTCAGTTGAAACTGAGTAGGATTAGAGTCCTAGTTAGGATTTGGTCGGCCTTAGGGCTGGTTATATATGTAACGGAGGGCAGAGCTCGTTTGAAGATGCCTTTGGGCTGTTCCTCTTGTGTTTTGATCAATAAATTAGTAGTTTAAAGGAGCTTTTGTGCCTTGTTCGTCTGACTTGGTTCAAACAAGTTTTTCTCGTCAAGTTTCTGCACAGCACTATATTGCGTTGGTGTTTTCATTATAACTCGAGTTTTATAGATCCAATTAACGTGATTAATTTTAGGTTGTCTTCACAAATTGATTATCTACCATTTGTGAAAATTTCACGGTCATTGGATTTGCGATTTCTGATATACATATGTTTCTTTGCAGTGTTGCGGATCTGTTTTTTTACTCGGATAGAATAGATTGACCCTTGTTCGATCTTTCAATCATAACTAGAAATATCTCAATAGTTTTCCTAATTCTTGTTGTGACATCTTCATGACTTGAATATTCACAATCTATACTAGTTTTTTCACGATTGATCACGTTTGAATTAGTCGCACACATTGTTTCATTAACATATCGCTTTTCTGCCGAGGGGTTTTTGTTGCTTCCACTAAAAAGTTTAAATCTACCATTCACCCCCTCTGGTAGCTTTTAACATGCTCTTCGATCCTACAATATTGCTTATAGAACTTCTAGGGTTCTATTTGCATCATTTTACTTGGGAAAATCTCACTTTTGACTTGTTCTGCACAGAAAGTCAGACTTGTCCAAATTTGTACCAGACTCGTACGAGCACCTCGGACAAGTACGACCCCAGCTCGGACTTATTCGAGATTTGGGATAAAGACATATTTTAATTAAGTGCATTTTCGTTTTAATTGCCCATTCACCCCCCTCTATGCTACTTTTGATTGGGATCAGAGCATGTATCTCCTTCAAGAGCTTAGCTGCTTGGAGACAAGATGGGGAGCAACTCCGGAAAGGAGGACGCACTCAACAATGCCGGAAAGGATGATGTCATCGATATTAATGAGACCAATCTGGAGGAGACTAAAGGATCCAACCCACCTCCTCCCAACAATGAGACAAGCAAGCCACATCAACCACCTCCACGGTTCGACGTCTCAAGTTCGGATGAAGATGATGATGAGGAAGTGATCCGTCTCATGGAGCTTCTAAGGAAAAAAGAAGGGTGAAGTCAGAAAGAATAAAAGACTTGAAAGGGAGAAGAAGATAAATAGTAGTCAACAAGACTACTCTCGATATCCTTTCAACTATGAACTCTTAAATTCTCACTCTAATTACTTGTCTATTCCTTTGGACAAACCACCACACTTTGATGGCACCAACTATAACATGTGGAGGCACAATATGAAATGGCATATAATCTCTCACAATACTAGCCTTTGGCACATTGTATTTGTATGTACATGTATAAATATCACAATGGATGACGAAGAGCTCACCATTGATCAAGAGCAATAAATCCACCACAATGCTCAAGCGGCGGCCGTCCTCAACTCATCCTTGAGCCAAAAAGAATTCAACAAGGTGGATGGGCTTGAGCTTGCCAAGGACATATGGGACACACTCAAGATTTCTCATGAGGGCAATCGGTCCGTGCGAGAGTCCAATAGAGATATGATCCAGGGAGAGCTTAGGCACTTCGCCATGGAAGATGGCTAAACACCACAAGAGGTGTACAACCGGCTTGAGACCCTCATCAACAAGAGTCGAGCATACGAATGAAAGAAATGGACGGACCAAGAAGTGGTGAATAGGTTGATAAGGGTATTCATACCCCCGAAACATCACCCTTTGCACCTTGATCCAGGAAAGCCCCAACTTACACAAGATAACCTCGGATGAAGTGCTACTGAAGATTTTCAACCATGAGATGATGGAGATGGAAGCCCGACATGTCAAGGTACTTGCCAAAGCGACTTCATAAGGAAGAAAGACATAACTCTCAAGGCCTCATACAAGTCCAAGGGCAAAGAAGTACAAGAGCCACGTGAAGATGAAGATAGTGAAGATGAAGAAAGCATGGACATGGATGATGAATATTTGGCATTCTTCATCAATAAGTACAAGAGAATGATGACAAGAAGAAGTGCCAACCATGAGAGCAAGGACAAGGAAAGGAGAAAGACAAGAACAAAGAGTGTTTGCTACAACAATGGCGAGTATAGGCATTTCATTGTAAATATCCCATAAGAGAAGGAGAATGACAAGAAGAAGAAGAAAGAGGAGAAGAAGCCTCCAGAAAAGAAAATCATTTAAGCAGAAGAAGATGCATGGACAAGCCCACATTTGCAAGGTGTAGGACTACAACAATGAGTCCTCCTCCATGGACGATGAAGAGATGGCGACTGTCGTCTTTAAGAGGCCAACCATGAAGAAGTTGCTTTTGCCCAACACAGGAGATTGTAAGACATCAAGTTATCCTTGTCTCGTGGCAACTTTTTCTTTGCATTCCTTTAATGAAGATGACTTTGATAGTGCTATCGAGAATGAATTCATGTTTAGAGGTTTAAATAAGAGTGTTATTGCTAGGATGAAAATGCTTTCCAATGAAATATTTGATAAGGATGAACTTATCAATGAACAAGAGGAGTTGGTTGTCTTAGAGGAGCAAAGAAATCTTAAAATTGAGAGATTCTAGAGCTTGAGAGAGAGAGAGAGAGAGAGGCGTAGAGAGCTTCAACTTGAACTTGCCAAGAGCAAGGAGACTGGCATTAGTCTCGAGAGTCAGAATGTTGTACTCTATGAAAAACTTGTGAGTTTGACTAAAACTCACAAGAGTCTGGAAGAACAATTCGACACTCTCAAGTCAAGCATCTCTACCTCCTCCTCCTCAAAGAGCTAATCCTCATTCAATATGGAGTCGAACACTAAAACTTGCAATTGTGCTAAGCATGTTGAAGATTTGAAATAAATCTAAAGAGGCAAAATACAAGCACACTCACAAGAGTGGCATTTTTTACAAGGAGAAGATCAAATATGCGTGTAGTGCACACTCGATCTAAATATCTCCTCATGTCAAGGATCGTCTTGGATATTAAAGGGGAGGAAGGCAAAATGCTAAACTCCTGAAAAATAACAAAGATTGTGTTGTGTTTGTCAAAAAAGGCTCATATCAACTCAAGAACAACACTTATGCTACAACTTCACATGAAAATGCCAAAAATGTTGAAAATGCTACAAATACCAAATCTACTATGTTTCATGACTTTGAAGCATTCTGTGTGTACTTATGAAAAGCAAGTTTGGATATGTGTATAGTAAATATGTTGGGTCACACCATAATAGTCCCAGACCTTGTGTGTGGGTGCTCAAATGCCTTGTGACTAACCTTAAAGGACCCAATCAATTTTGGTACCTAAAACAAAAGCCTAACTTGTTTTGTAGGTTTACTCCTACGGTGGTACCAAATGGGTGCTCGATAGCGACTGCTCAAATCACATGACGAGAGAGAAAGATGTTTGTTGAGTATGAGAAGAATGACGATCCGAGCGAGGGCATCTTATTCGGCGACAATAGCCAAGGTAGAGTCCTCGATATTGGTAAAATTGCAATTTCTCCTTAACACTCTCTTTTTCATGTTTGACTTGTTGACTCACTCGATAATAACCAATTTTCCATATCTTAACTACATAAGAAGGGTTATAGTTGTTTATTCGATAATGAGGGTGTGACAGTCTCTAGAAGAAGCGATAACTCAATTGCCTTTAAGAGTGTGTTGAAGGGAAAGCTTTATCTTGTGGACTTTACCATAGATAAAGCCAATCATGACAAATGCTTGATGACAAAGACCAACAGGGGGTAACCTTGTCATAGGGGTCTAGCTCATGTTGGTATGAAGAATTTGCAAAAGCTTCTAAAGGGGGATCACATCCGTGGACTAAAGAATGTTGTCTTTGAGACAGATAGGCCATGTAGCGCATGCAATACGGGAAGCAAATTGGAGCTGCACACCCCGCCAAGAACATGATGACGATAACAAAGTTGCTAGAAATTCTTCACATGGACCTCTTCGGTCCCATTGCTTACATAAGCATTAGCGGTAACAAATATGGCTTAGTAATTGTTGATGATTTTTCTCGCTTCACTTGGGTGTTTTTCTTGCATCACAAATGTGAAAGTCAAGGTGTCCTTAAGAAATTCTTGAAGAGAGCTCAAAATAAGTTTGATGAGTAGGTTTAGGCCCGATCTTCCGAAAGGTATGTCGATTGGGGTGGAGAACTCGACGTTGATGATCCGCGGCACTCGAGCGGTTCGAGTACCCCTGCAATCACTACACCACGGATCCGTTGGTTATCAACCTTGCTGCACACGCTTGACCTCGTCAAGAAGGCTAAAACCTGCAAGTGCAACTGAGAACACGAGCAAGAACGTAGAAGACACAATCGGAAATCGCAAAGTTGGGGTCTCACAAACTGTAGAACGGCGATTTTATTGATCTAAGCAAAACCCACCGAATATGACTGGCAGCTGCAGTATTTATATGCTATGGTTTGACCAAAACACGATTAGACGCGTCCCTAATGGACTCTTACGGGATACAAGGCCCAAAGGCCCGATTCGGTGGCGCAGCACCGGACAGAAATCTGGACTCGACTTGTTTCGACGATTCCCAATGACTCCGCAGGAATTTTGAAGTGGGACCAGAACCATTGGAAATTTTATCTTCTCCTCTTTCCGTGCATATGTAGAACGTCAAAAACGGAGTTCGTATGCCTACTGGGCGTCTGTTTTAAGGTGGACTGCTCCTGGACTCCGAGTTGAACTCGAGTCCGAGTTGTAAACTGTTTCCATCAACTTGTGGACGTCCCAGGTGGTTCTCCATGCTCCCAAGGCCTCCTTCCATCACTTTTTTATCTTCTACATTATTCCTAATAACAATTAAATCATCACATAGCAATCTATTCTCAAACTCACATGCAAAAGAAGTTAAGAACGAATTCACCTGCTGATTTAATAACCGTGCCCGTGCTCTTGTGATTGGTCCTTGCAGTTCAATGTGCATCTCCGCTGTTGTGATGTCCTCATCATCCTCCCCCTCTTGAATTGGAGTCGTCCCCGACTCAAGTTCATCTTCTTCTCCCAAGTACGGTCGCAAATCTGAAATGTTAAATGTAGGACTAACCCCAAAATCGGGAGGCAATTCAAGCTTATATGCATTATCATTAATCTTTTCAACGATCATAAAAGGACCAGCAGCTCGTGGAATAAGTTCTCAGGTTGGGAAATCGCTCTTTTCTCAAATGTAACCACACCAAATCACCCGGTTCAAGTTTTACTTCTTTTCTACCTTTACTACCTGCAATCCTATACTTCTCATTCATCATTTCAATATTTTTCTTTGTAATTTCATGCATCTTAAGAATGAACTCGGATCGTTGTGTAGCATCCAAATTTATAGTTTCAGAAGGAGGCAAAGGTAGTAAATCAATAGGAGCACGGGGATTAAAACCATACACTACCTGGAATGGACTTACCTTTGTCGTGGAGTGAACGGATCTGTTGTAAGCAAATTCTATATGTGGTTAACACTCCTCCCACAACTTCAAATTTGTTTTCAAGACAGCCCGCAACATAGTGGATAAAGTACGATTAACTACCTCGGTCTGTCCATCCGTTTGTGGGTGACATGTAGTTGAAAACAGCAACTTGGTTCCCAATTTATACCACAAAGTTCTCCAAAAATGACTTAAAAATTTTGCATCACGATCAGAAATAATGGTATTTGGCACACCATGTAAACGAACAATTTCCGTCATAAATAAATCAGCAATGTGTGAGGCATTATCATTCTTATGACAAGGTATAAAGTGTGCCATTTTGGAAAAACGATCAACAACTACAAAAATACTATCCCTTCCCCTCTTAGTCCTAGGCAATCCCAAAACAAAGTCCATAGAAATATCCCCCCAAGGTACACTAGGAACAGGAAGAGGCATATAAAGACCATGTGGGTTAAGGCGAGACTTAGCTTTGTTGCAAGTAGTGCATCATGACACGTAGCGCTCGACATCACGCCTCATCTTTGGCCAAAAGAAGTATGTGGACAGCACGTCTTCAGTTTTCTTCACTCCAAAATGTCCCATCAAACCTCCTCCATGTGCTTCCTGCAAAAGCAAAAGACAAACGGAGCTAGCTGGAACGTATAGCTTGTTAGCATGATAGAGGAGACCCTCTCGCAGCACATATTTATTCCAAGTTCTTCCTTCTCTACAATTTTCAAAAGCATCTTTGAAGTCCAAATCAGTAGGATATAATGCTTTAATTGTTTCCAAACCAAAGATTTTATAATCAAGTTGGGACAGCATGGTATAACGCCTAGATAATGCATCGGCAATGATATTTTCCTTCCCTTTCTTATGCTTAATGATGTATGGAAATGACTCTATGAACTCAATCCATTTAGCATGTCATTTATTCAGATTGGTTTGACACTTAAGATACTTGAATGATTCATGATCGGAATGTATGACAAACTCTTTAGACCAAAGATAATGTTGCCAAGTTTGTAATACACGTACTAAGACATACAATTCCTTATCATAAGTGGAATAATTCAGAGAAGGACCATGAAGTTTTTCACTAAAGAAAGCAACGGGTTTACCTCCTTGTATGAGAACGCCTCCAATACCAGTGCCGCTTGCATCGCATTCTAGCTCAAAGGTCTTGTCAAAATCAGGAAGTTGTAGTAATGGTGCTTGTGTAAGCTTCAATTTGAGAGCATCAAAAGCTTGTTGCTGCTGTTCGCCCCATCAAAATGGAACTCCCTTCTTCGTTAGCTCATGTAGAGGTGCTGCAATGGTGCTGAAATCCCACACAAAGCGCCGATAAAAACCTGCAAGACCAAGAAAACTACGAACCTGTGTGACGGTTGTTGGTGCTGGCCAGCTGGTGATTGCTTCAATTTTTGCCTCATCCATCTCAATTCCCTGCGAGGAAACGACATAGCCAAGAAACGAGACTCGATTGGTGCAAAAGACGCACTTTTCGACGTTACCAGACAAACGTGCATCTCTCAAAACAGTAAAAACAGCACGTAAATGATCAAGATGTTTATCATATGACTTGCTGTAAATGAGGATATCATCAAAGTAAACCACCACAAATTGTCCAATGAAAGCACGTAAAACCTTGTTCATTAATCTCATAAAGGTGTTGGGTGCATTAGTTAAACCAAAAGGCATGACTAACAACTCATAAAGTCCAAACTTGGTTTTAAATGCAGTTTTCCATTCATCTCCTAGTGCCATTCTAATTTGGTGGTAACCACTACGCAAGTCAATTTTTGTGAAGATGATAGCACCACTCAATTCATCAAGCATGTCATCTAATCGAGTAATAGGATAACGATATCGAATGGTGATGTTATTAATCGCTCGATAATCAACACACATGCGCCAACTACCATCTTTCTTAGGAACCAAAAGAACAGGAACGGAACAAGGGCTAAGGCTTTCACGAATGTATCCGCGGTCCAAAATATCTTGGACTTGTCGCTGAATTTCCTTAGTTTCATGTGGATTCGCCCTGTATGCTGCACGATTTGGCAAACTTGCTCCTGGAATCAAATCGATCTTGTGTTCAATGCCTCTCATCGGTGGTAAACCAGGGGGTATCTCGGAGGGAAACACATCCTCAAACTCCTGCAAAAGGTTAGCAACAGCAGGGGGCAATGCAATAGACAATTCATGAAGTGAAAACATGGCTTCTTTGCAAACTAAAGCATAGAACATCCCCTTAGCATCGAATAAATCAGCAAGTTCAGGTTTAGTTGCGAGCAACGATGGTGATTTTAACTTAATAACTTGCTGTTTTTCAGATTCTAATTTTGTTGCTTTGCCCTCACGAATTTTACTCTTCTCAAAATGCACAATTTCAGCAGGAGTCATGGGGAGCAAAGTGATTTTCTTTCCCTTATGCATGAGAGTATATTTATTGGTTCTACCATGATGAATAGTATCTGTATCAAATTCCCAAGGACGACCCAATAAAAGAGAACAGCATCCATAGGAACAACATCAAAATCAGCAAAATCATGGTATGAACCAATTGAAAAATGTATTCTCGCTGTTTGTGTTATCCGAACCTTACCGTTGTTGTTGAACCATTGAATGTGGTACGGATGAGGGTGTGCTCTTGTTGTCAAACCGAGTTTCTTGACGACGTCCGTGTTTACCATGTTATTGCAGCTACCTCCATCAATTATAGTGTGTACACGGCAGTCCTTGATGACGAGAAACATGTGGAAGAGGTTGTGTCGTTGTAGCTTGTCGTCGGTCTCCACTTTGGAGCTCAAGGCACGCTGCACAATGATGCTCCTATAGTTCTCCGTCGCCGCTGTACCAAGTACCTCTTCTTCGGTGTGTTCGTCATTTGGATCTATAAAGTCAGTAGCAAGAGAATATTCATCTTCAACATCCGAAGTACTATCATACCCGCCATCGTCGTGTGCTATGTATGCTCGTTTGCTCGGGCAATCTCTCATCATATGACCAAGACCCTGGCAGCGGTGACACTTAATGTCGGAAGTACGACCCGTAGAAGGAGTGGACGACGAAGGCTTGAATGATGTCGCTTTGCTGCCTTCCGGCACGCGAAAAGGTGGAGCAGCAGGTATAGTTCGTTGGCCGCCATTGGGTGGTGTAGTCGCTGCACGGGGGGTCGAAGATGGTGCTGTTTTAGATGGTGTAGTCGCTGCACGCGGCGTGAAGTTGCTCCTCGTGCGTTGTTGCTGTTGTTGTCGACCCTGCAATTCTTTTTCTGCCAACATAGCAAGCTGAAACAATCTGTTAACAGTATCATATTCCTTGTAATCAACAATGTCCTGAATTTCATGCCTCAACCCCCCATAAAAACGAGCTATTTTATCATCCATGTCCTCTACTACCCCACAATGCAGCATACCCTTTTGTAACTCCTGATAATACTCCTCTACGGACATGTTACCTTGGTCTAAACGCTGCAATTTTTTGCGAAGGTCCCGCTGAAAAGATGGAGGAACAAATCGAACACGCATAACTTCCTTTAATCTATCCCATGTTGGAGGATCAGTTCTAGTTTTAACAAGTTCATTCCACCATATGATAGCAAAGTCCTTAAACTCACTAGTGGCTTGACGAACTCTATGTTGTTCAGGAACAAGATGGGAATTAAATTTTTGCTCTACTGTCATCTCCCAATCAAGATAAGCCTCAGCATCATAAGCACCAGAAAAAGAGGGTATAGTAAATTTCACTTTAGCAAAAGGATCATCAGGAGGGCGATTATAATTGTTATGATTATTACCTCCCATACCTCGACGATAAAGTGGTAGTCTTGGATGATTATTATGATCTTCCAGTTCATCATAAGCATTGTCTTCTTGTCTTCCAGCGAGAAGTAACTGAGCCTCAAAAGTATTCATCCGAAGAGCAAGGTCATCCAGTTGGCGAGTCAAGTTCGCCAATGACTCCTCCGTTGCTGCGTTGTATTTGGCGAACATATCCGTCATGGTCTTCATCATATCACTTAACTCAGCATGTTGAACACATTCGTCATTATTGTCTTCTCCTGCCATTGTTAGTAGGAAACAAAAGACAACAAAAAAAAATATGTTATCCCTATCAACTACAGTGACAATGTGGAAGGTGGAAGAAAACAATCTCTCTCGCTCAAGCGTCTTACCACGCTCTTACAAGTGTTCTTACCAACACAGCAGGTGGTGTGGACGGTGAGATGAACCAATGAAGCGTGGGATGATTGCAAAGGTACCTGTTAAGCTCAAGAGAATGGTGGAGCTTGGATGGAACAATATGGTGGCTAATAAGCAGAAAATCGTTAACAGCTAAACAAAGTTGAATAAGTATTCAATGTAGGAAACTGTTGCTGGTCAACCGGGTGCCCTAGAGCCTAGCACAACACAAGGAAGTATTAAGGCAAAAGAAAGACAGAATGATATAACCAACGAAACAGCACCAAGTGGTATAGGCCAATTGCTTTAATATGCGTGCTCTTCACTATTTTTTTTCTTTTTTGTAATATTTTTTTGATATTTTTTCTTTACTCAGGAGCACAAATATAAGAATCAAACAAATTTTCAGCTCAATTGGATGTAATATGCGGCCTATAGAAAATCAAGAAGATTCTTTAAAATTCGTGCTGAAACTTCGGAGGCCGGATAGCCTATCTTCCGAGGGGAATTTGGGCAATCTAATTTCGCCGAACGCGGATATGCCGGCTATGCCGCGGAAAATCAGATGCAAAATTTCGCGTAGATGCATTTGAAAAAAAATTCGCCTGATTTCGAGTTTGTATGCGAAAGTTATGGCCGTTTTAAGGTAGGCTATCCGAGTTACGATTTTTTTGGATGTTGATTCCAACTCGGTCTGAGAACAGAACTCGCAATCGGATACGAAAACGATCGGTAATTTGCACAGCAACTAATGGGGTGGTGTGTGATGATTCAAGGTTGAATGGCACAAAGATTTGTCACCTAATCTAGGGCTGGCGATGCGGGAGTTCACGCAAAGCGGCTAGCTAGGGCAAACCGATGAACGTGGCGGATCGGTTTGTTATTTAGGGATTGTGGAATAGGTGTCGAATAGCAAGAAAACAAGGATGAAACACGATAACTAGGACCCAAAAACACAAAGCTAAACCAACAACAAGACTCAACCACACGAATGCAAACTCAACAATGCAAACTGAAAAACGAAACTGCAGGCACTATAGTCTGGGAAGCGGTAAAAACGATCTAATTTTTTTTGTGGCTTTTCTGTGGACTCTAGGTACGAAACAAAATCGATCTAATGGAAGGAAGGAAAACAAAGATAACTCACGGGCAACCTGGAAATCTGATACCAATTGATGAGTAGGTTTAGGCCCGATCTTCCGAAAGGTATGTCGATTGGGGTGGAGAACTCGACGTTGATGATCCACGGCACACGAGCGGTTCCCGTTGGTTATCAACCGTGCTGCACACACTTGACCTCGCTAAGAAGGCTAATCCCTGCAAGTGCAACCGAGAACACGAGCAAGAACGTAGAAGACACGATCGGAAATCGCGAAGTTGGGGTCTCACAAACCGTAGAACGGCGATTTTATTGATCTAAGCAAAACCCACCAAATATGACCGGCGGCTGCAGTATTTATAGGCTAGGGTTCGACCAAAACACGATTAGACGCGTCCCTAATGGACTCTTACGGGATACAAGGCCCAAAGGCCCAATTCGGTGGCGCAGCACCGGACAAAAATCTGGACTCGACTTGTTTCGATGATTCCCAATGACTCCGAAAGAATTTTGATGTTCGACCAGAACCATTGGAAAGTTTATCTTCTCTTCTTTCCGTGCATATGTAGAACGTCGAAAACGGAGTCCGTATGCCTCCTGGGCGTCTGTTTTAAGGTGGACTGCTCCTGGACTCCGAGTTGAACTCGAGTCCGAGTTGTAAACTGTTTCCATCAACTTATGCACGTCCCAGGTGGTTCTCCACGCTCCCAAGGCCTCCTTCCTTCACTTTTTTATCTTCTCCATTATTCCTAATAATAATTAAATCATCACATAGCAATCTATTCTCAAACTTACATGCAAAAGAAGTTAAGAACGAATTCACCCGCTGATTTAATAACCGTGCCCGTGCTCTTGTGATTGGTCCTTGCAGTTCAATGTGCGTCTCCGCTGTTGTGATGTCCTCATCAAAATTTTATTTAAGGGTCAAGAAGATAAGAAGTCACAATGGCACTAAATTCAAGAACACTCAAGTGGAGGAGTACTTGGACGAGGATGACATCAAGCATGAGTTTTCAGCCCCTACTCAAAACGGGGTGGTCAAAAGGAGGAATCGCACACTCATTGAGATAGCAAGGACATGATTGATGAATACAAGACTTTGGATTGGTTTTGGGCGGAAGCGGTCTATACCGCATGCCAAGCCACAAACCGCATCTACCTCCATCGTCTATTTAAGAAAACTCCATATGAGCTCCGAAATGGTAACAAACCCAATATATCATACTTTTGAGTTTAGGTAACAAGTGTTACATTCTTAACAAGAAGCCTAGGACTTTAAAGTTCGCTTCAAAATATGATGAAGGATTTTTACTTGGCTATGACTCAAACACCTACACCTATCTTGTCTTCAACAAAACATTCGATTGTGTTGAAATCCCACGTGATATGGTATTTTATGAAAATGGCTCTCAAATAGAGCAAGGTTATCAATGTTTACTAGATGAGGAGGAGGCACCAGAAGTAACATTGAAAAGGATGGCACTTGGTGACGTTCGACCTCAAGAAGATCAAGGTCCAAGTGATCCAACCCCATCACAATCGGCGCCTCCCACTCAAGATTAAGCACGAAATTTCTAATATCAAGAGAACCAAGTGCAAGAAGAGGAAAATTGAGACGGTGTCAATGATCAGTGGGGAGAAAAAGGAGAAGATTAATAATAAGTTTATTCAAGACTTCAAGTGCTACACACACGAGTTCATCAAAGTGTTCAACGGGATCACCCCGTTGACAACATACTTAAAGATATTTCCAAGGGGTAACAACATGATCTCGTAAGATTAAATTTTGTGCACATTACTCCCTTTTGTCTACTATGGAACCTTTCAAGTAGAGGAACCACTGTGAGATCTGAATTGGGTGATGGCCATGCAAGAAGAGTTGAACAACTTAAAAAGAAATCTATTGTTGGAACTTGTGAAGAGACCTAATGCCAACATATTAGGCGCCAAGTGTGTGTTTCACAACAAACAAGATGAACACTGGGTGGTGATAAGGAACAAGAATGACTTTTTGCGAAAGGATATTCGCGAGTCAAAGGTTTGGATTTCTGTGAAACCTTTGCTCCCATAGATTGGTTTGAGTCAATTAGCATTTTATTAGCCTAGGCTACTCACCATGATTTAAATATTTATCAAATTGATGTGAAGAGTGCTTTCCTCAATGGTCCAATAAAGGAGGAAGTGTATCTGGAGCAACCACCCAGGTTTGAAGATCAAGAATATCCTAACCATGTGTTTAAATTGCATAAGGCTCTCTACAGCCTCAAACAAGATCCTAGAGATTTGTATGAGTGTCTTAGAGATTTCCTTATTAAAAATGGTTTTAGGATAGGAGAAGAGGATTATACCCTCTTTACTAAGCATGTTGATGATGGTCTCTTTGTGTGCCAAATATATGGCGATCACATTATAATTGGTTCTACTAACAAATTATTTTGTGGTGAGTTTAGAAAGATAATACCAAAAGGTTTGATATGTGCATGATGGGGGAGTTAAAGTTCTTCCTGGGTTTCCAAGTCGAGCAACTCATGGAAGGCACCTTCATATGTCAAATGAAGTACACTCAAGGCATACTCAAGAAGTTTGACATAGACACGTGTAACACCCTCATTTTTATCCATGATGCATTGCATACCTTATTATACATGTTTAACATTATGCAACACAAAAAGAAACAAGATTTAACTAAATTAGAAGCAAAACAACAGTTAAAACCTGTGGCAGTGCAGACTTGTCTGGTTTCGACCCCAGACTAGTCCGTTTTACTCTCTGTTGTCCTCCAGGTTTATCCGCTTTTGGCCCCAGATTATTAAAAAATGTTTCTGTTGTTGTCCGGACTTGTCTGTTCCCCTGTACGGACTAGTACAATCTTCGTTACTAGAAACTTTCGAAGTTGTACGGTAATTCCTCATTTTGGTCCGTTTTTTTTTTAAATGGACAAACCTCTGGACTTGTCCAGCGCCACACCGGACTTGTCCTTTTGTCTTTATGGAACCGTTCGGACTTGTCCGGACCTCCCCCGGACTTGCCTGTTCAAGTTTATGTCCCATATCGAACGTGTTCGGCCCCTGAGCGGACTAGTCCGGTGTGTCTGACTCTAAGTCTATTTTTCTTCCCTGACGGGATCTTGGGTAATTACCTTAATTGGGCCTAAGAACATCGTGCCTAACCTCTGTGGAGACCATATGGGACTCCACCTAGGACTCCACCGCCTTAAACTCGAATTCCACGCCAAACCCTACCACCTCCACCCTATCTAAACACCCAACCACCCAAGTTTTTACTTCTTTGCCACAATTGAAGAAAGCCCTAGCCCTAGTTCGTGAGAGCCTCCATCAAGGAGCCTCCATCATGGGAAGAAGAAAGAGAAGGGAGGAAGGAGGAGGATACACCAAGATCATCGTTGTTGCTGCGATATTCATCGTCAATCTCTAAACATCAACATCCCTCTTCGTAAATTCTTCACCTTCCTTCGATCTGGACGCCAAATTCACGAGTCCTCAACTTTTGAACCATAGGATTCACAGTAATTATCCTAGATTCATCTTTTCTACATAATTATGATTCCATATTAACTTGAACTATGCCCTAATTGAAAATTCACCAAAATCCTAGCCATAATGAACTTGTCCGGTCCAGTGCGAACAAGTCTGATCAACTTTGTGGTCCAGAACGGACAGGTTAGGCCTTACTGCGGACTAGTCCGGTCTTCCTGCTATGAAATTTTTGGAACTTCTTTAATATCCTCCAAAATGGCTTAAAACATGTTCTAACATGTAATACTTAATTGTGACTAGTTAGTAGGCTATGATATCAACCTAATAACATGTTTTACCACATAATTGCATTATTCATGCTTGTCATGACATATTGAGTAATATATGAGCATTTATTGATTATAATGATTGTTTTGTATATTTATTGCGCAGAATAGAAGGTGCTGCTCTAGAGGGTGCTGTCAAGGACCAACAACACAAGAATATCGAAGCTTTTGATCCTAACAAATCTCAAGAGCAAGGCAAGTGTCCTTCAATATTTTTATCCCGTGTTAAATGTTTTGTTTACAAAATTGCATGCTAGTGTCAATTGATCGGGAACAAAAAATAGGTGTTTACTAAACTTGTTTAACAATCCTTGTCGCTTGGAATACATTGTAGAGAGTCGGGAAGGGTATTTTTAACTTTTTGCCTCGCTCTAATTAATGGGGATGGGAAAACAACTTAATGGCATAACTATGAATTAATGAATTTATAGATGATGTGAATTGATGAACATGATTAATTGGTAACATGGGACTTGGGAGATCTAATAAAGCATGGTTTGTGGATTGGGTTGGATGATATGGTGGTAGCTTGCTTTAGATCTAAGGACCAGTTCATGCGAGAATAAGCTGGGATAACAGTGCCACCACAAGGCCAAGTATGGGTGCGGCTTAGCCAATTAATTAGGTGTATCGCCAGCATTGTTCGAATCATTTGGGGGAGTGGGGAATGTGAGTCGGTTTGTTTTGCAATAGTGGCGGGACTGCCCTGGGATCCGAACGGCACAAGATGGGGCCCTTGGTTGGATGTGCTCAGTTAGAGGCATCACCAACGGTGAAACCTCAGTGGGTCTGAATATGCTGGTAGACCTTTGTAAAGGCTATTTTGTTATCTCTTGGCCATACACCTAAGGAAGTGTAATTGGCATAAGGGAGGTTCCTTTAGTCACCGACGGGTGACGAAATCACGAACTTGTGGGTAAAGTGGTACAACATCTACAGAGATGACATGGTGAACCATATCTCTACGGGGGAGGCCCAACAAGCGGATGACATGGTGATTGGTATGTTTCTCGCAAACTCCAACCCGACGACTATGTTATTTGATTCTGAAGCATTGCATTCATTAATTGCATCAAAGAATTTTTCCAGGTATAGTTTTCCCATATCTCATATGAAGTATACCTTCTAGGTTAAATCTCCTGGAGGGGAGATGAAGACAAATATAGTATGTCAAAAAGTAAGCCTTAGAATAAGGGGGTAGACTTCTTCGCTAACCTTATTGTTTTGGACTCGCCGGGATTGGACATAATATTTAGAATGGATTGGTTAAGGAAGCACAATGGGACAATTCAATATACCACAAGGACAGTGAAGTTAATAAATAAAGAAGGGCTCGGCATAGAATTTGAAGCAACTCAACACAAACCAAAGCAGGTGGAGCTGAATCAAATGGACGGTGTCACAATTGAGGAGATTCTGGTGGTCTGTTAATTTTTGGACGTGTTCCCAGATGAGTTGCCAGGTATGCCACCTGATCGTGACATAGAGTTTGTTATTAGATTAATACCTGGAACTGCACTTATAGCTAAGAGTCCATATAGGATGCATCCTATGGAGTTAGCGGAGCTCAAGAAGCAAATTCAAGAGCAGCTAGAGAAGGGTTTCATTCGCCCAAGATTTTCACCTTGCAGAGCACCAGTGCTTTTCGTGGATCAGAAGGATGGATCCCAATGGATGTGTGTGGATTCCAGAGCTCTCAACAAGGTGACGATCAAGAACAAGTATACGTTGCCGTGTATAGAGGATTTGTTTGATAAAATGAAGGGTGTCTGTGTTTTCTTCAAGATTGATTTAAGTTCAGGATATTTTCAAATGAAGATTATACCATCGGATATACCAAAAATAGCTTTTTGGACACGATATGGATCTTACTAGTACACTGTTATGACTTTTGGATTGATGAATGCACCGGCATACTTTATGTACCTCATGAATATGGTCTTCATGGAGCACTTGGATAAATTTGTTGTGGTGTTTATTGATGACATTATGATCTACTCAAGAAGCGAGGAGGAACATGAGGAGCATTTAAGTCTCACATTGCCGCAATTGAGGGAACACCAATTGTATGCCAAATTCAGAAAGTGCAAGTTTTGGTTAAGGGAGGTGTCATTTTTAGGACATATCATCTCTGGAGGAGGAGTATCGGTTGACCTAGAAAAAGTGAGAGTGTGCAAACTGGGAACCGCTGCAAAATGTGAAGGAAATCCAGAGTTTTCTTGGAATGGCTGGATAATACCATCGGTTCATCAAGGAATTCTCTAAAGTAGCCATGCCCGTGATAGAATTATTAATGAAGGGGAAAGCATTCCAATGGACTCAAGCTTGTCAAAAAAGTTTTATGGAGCTAAAGAATAGGTTAACAACATCATCTATGTTGGTTTTGCCCGATGTGAGTAAAAGTTTTGATATTTATTGTGACGCATCAAGACAGGGACTTGGGTGTGTGCTCATGCAAGAAGGACAAGTGTTAGCCTATGCATCGAGGCAATTGAATAAACATGAGCAAAATTATCCTACGCATGATCTCAAACTTGCAGCCATAGTGCATGCCTTGAAGATATGGAGACATTACATTATTGGTCATAGGTGTGAGATTTATATGGATCACAAGAGTCTGATGTTCATTTTCACACAAACGGGGCTAAATTTGAGGCAACAAAGATGGTTGGAGATCATCAAGGATTATGATGTGAGAACCAACTATCACCCGGGGAAGGCTAATGTTGTGGCCGATGCTTAGAGTCAGAAAGGAGTAAGCCACCAACTCACGGTTCAGGAATTATCATCTGAGCTATGCAAGGAGTTTGAATGGTTGAAACTTGGATTTGTGAATGATATGGGAATAATGGAGTTAAATCCGACCTTGGAACAATAAATTTGAGAAGGTCAAATGAAGGATAAGGAAATCCAAGAAATCAAGGATAGGACCCAAGAAGGGAGAGAACTAAGATTTGATGAGGATGAGCATGGTACATTGTGGCTTGGAAAATGTATTGTTGTGCCTAATGTGAAGCATCTCCGATAGACGATATTAAAGTAGGCACATGACTCGCTTTACTCAATTCATCCCAACTGTACAAAGATGTACAAGGATTTGAAGACTTGCTATTGGTGGGATAGGATGAAAAAAGGACATAGTTGAACATGTTGCTTTATGTGATGTGTGTCAATGAGTCAAAGATGAACATCAATGGCCAACTGGACTATTACAGCCATTGAAGATTCTGGAATGGAAGTGGGAAGAAATCGGTATGGACTTCATAGTTCGATTACCCCGAACCCGGTCCGGTTATGACTCGATATGGGTTATTGTGGATCGATTGATGAGATCATCTCATTTCATTCCCGTCAGGTCAACCTATACCACCGCGAATATAGAAGAATTGTATATGGAAAATATCGTATGTTGACATGGGGTTCTGAAGAAAATAGTGTCTGAGCGAGGTTCACAATTCACCTCTAGGTTCTAGAAGAAACTGCATGAAGCTATGGGTACAAGGTTAAATTTCGGCTCAGCATGTCACCCACAAACCGATGGACAAACTGAGAGGAAAAATAAAATTTGGAAGATATGTTGAGAGCTTGTGCCTTGAAGCATGGATGCAGCTGGGACAAAAGCTCGCTATATTCTAAATTTTCCAACAATAACAGTTACCAAGCAAGTTTGAAGATGTTGCCATATGAAGCACTATGTGAAAGGAAGTGTAGGACACCCTTGGTTTGGAATGAGACATGAGGGAACCAAGTATTTTTACCTGATGTGTTGCTAGAAGCTTATAAGCAAGTACAGACAATTCGGGAGAATTTGAGGGCTGCCCAATCAAGACAAAAAGACCATGTGGATAATAGGCGAAGAACTTAGTCTTTGAAGTGGGAGACTTTGTATATCTCAAAGTGTCACCTATGCAAGGTCATAAGCGGTTCAATGTCAGAGGCAAGTTAGCACCTTGCTATATTGGACTATTCAAGATTTTGGGCAAACGTGGAGAAGTGGCATATAAGTTGGAGATGCCAGCACATCTTTCTGATGCTTATGATGTGTTTCATGTTTCGCAGCTCAAGAAGTGCTTAAGGATACTAGAAGAACAAGTGCTAATGGAGGAAATGGAATTAGAGGCAGATTTGACATCTGTCGAGCAAACGGTCAAAATCTTGGAAACAAAGTAGAGATTCACAAGGAACATGGTGATTTGATGGTGCAAAGTACATTGGAAGCATCATACAGAATCGGAAGCAACTTGGTAGCTGGAAGATGACCTCAAGAGAGAATTTCCCCATCTCTTTCCTTCTACATCAAGTCTCGAGGGCGAGATTCCTTTTTAAGGGGGGTAGGTTTGTAACACCCTCATTTTCAACCATCATGCATTGCATACCTTATTATACATGTTTAACATTAAGCAACACAAAAAGGAACAATATTAAAATGAATTAGAAGCAAAACAAGAGATAAAACCGGTGGTAGTGCGGACTTGTCCATTATGGACCCGGGACTAGTCCATTTTACTCTCTGTTGTCCTCCGGTCTTATCCGCTTTTGGCCCCGGATTAGTCCGAAAACATTTCTTTTGTTGCCCGGACTTGTCCGTTCCCCTGTACAGACTAGTCTGATCTTCATTACTGGAAACTTTCGGAGTTGTCCAATAATTCCTCATTTTGGTCTGTTTTTTTTTTTTAAAAATGGACAAACCTCCGGACTTGTCTGACGCCGCACCGAACTTGTCCTTTTGGCTTTCTGGAACCGTTTGGACTTGTGCAGACTTGCTCGTTCAAGTTTTTGTCCCATATCGGACTTGTCGGGCTCCTGAGTGGACTGGTCAGTTGTGTCCAACTCTGGGTCTATTTTTCCTCCCCGATGGGCTTTTGGGTAACTACCTTAGTTGGGACCAAGAACGTCGTGCCTAACCCCTGTGGAGCCCATGTGGGACCCACCTAGGCCTCCACTACCTTAAACTCGAATTCCACCCCAAACCTTACCACCTCCACCCTATATAAACACCCCCACCACCCACCTTTTCACCTCTTTGCCAAAATTGAAAAAAGCCCTAGCCCTAGTTCGTGAGAGACGCCATCAAGGAGCCTCCATCGCAGGGAGAAGAAGGAGAAGAGAGGAAGGAGGAGGATCCATGAAGATCGTCGTCGTTGCCACAATCTTCATCATTAATCTCTCAACATCAACATCCCTCTTTGTAAATTCTTCATCTTCCTTTGATCTGGACACCAATTTCTCGAGTCTTCAACTTTTGAACCCTAGGGTTCACGGGAATTATCATAGATGCATCTTTTTTACATAAACTATGATTCCATATTAACTCAAACTATGCTCCAATTGATAATTTGCTAAAACCCTAGCCATAACGGACTTGTGCGGTCTAGTGCAGACTAGTCCGATCAACTCTCTGGTCCAGAACGGACATGTCCGGCCTCACTACGGACTAGTCCGGTCTTCTTGCTCTGAAATTTCTGGAACTTCTTTAATATCCTCAAAAATGACTTAAAACCTGTCTTAACATGCAATACTTAATTGTGACTAGTTAGGCTATAACATCAACCTAATAACATGTTTTACCACATAATTGCATTATTCATGCATATCATGACATATTGAGTAATATATGAGCATTTATTGATTGTAATGTTTGTTTTGTATGTTTATTGCGCGGAATAGAAGGTGTTGCTCTAGAGGGTGCTGTTGAAGACCTCCAGCACCATAATTTTGAAGCTTTTGATCGTAACCAATCTCAAGAGCAAGGCAAGTGTCCTTGAACATTTTGATCCCGTTTTAAAGGTTTTGTTTACAAAATTGCATGCTTATGTCAATTGATGGAGAACCAAAAATAGGTGTTTACTAGACTTGTTTAACCATCCTTGTCTCCTGGAATACATTGTAGTGAGTCGAGAAGGGTATTTTGACATTTTTGCCTCGCCCTAACTAAATGGGATGAGAAAGCAACTAGATGGCTTAACTATGAACTAATGAATTTATGGATGATGTTAATTGATGAACATGATTAACTGGTAACATGGGACTTGGGAGATATTAGCAAGCATGGTTTGTGGATTGAGTAGGATGATATGGTAGTTTCGCTTGCTTTAGATCTAAGGACCGGTTCATGCAAGAATAAGCAAGGATAACAGTGCCACCACAAGGCCAAGTATGGGTGCGGCTTAGCCAATTAATTAGGTGTATTGCCGGCATTGTTCGGATCATTTGGGTGAGCAAAGAATGGGAGTCTGTCGGGTTTGCAATAGTGGCGGGACTGCCCTGGGATCCGAACGGCACAAGACGGGTTCCTTGGTTGGATTTTCTCAGTTGGAGGAATCACCACCGGTGAAATCTCAGTGGGTCTGAATATGCTAGTAGTCCCTTTGTAAAGGCTATTTTGTTATTTCTTCGCCATACACCTAATGAAGTGTAATTGGCATAAGGGAGGTTCCTTTAGTCACCGACGGGTGACGAAATCACCAACTTGTGGGTAAAGTGGTACAACCTATGTCGAGTGTCAAAAGCTATCATCATAGCCGTGTTCCCGGTTAAGAGAACCTGGATGACTTACATGATTAGAGGGAACTTGGGATTTGGGATGGTTGGTTATGGTTATAGATTAGGTGGTGATTAATGAATATGGTTAATGAGGATGGTAAGGATATGGTATATGGATGGATATGAATGATGGATATGATATATTATATTTATTTGGGATATCATGGGATTAATTCAAATAGACATTGTAAAATGAATTTCATATTTTTTAATTGTATTTTTCAGCAAATAGCCAT
The DNA here is from genome assembly GCA_036927565.1 of Tuctoria greenei. Lineage (NCBI taxonomy): Eukaryota > Viridiplantae > Streptophyta > Magnoliopsida > Poales > Poaceae > Tuctoria > Tuctoria greenei. The sequence continues at coordinate 237,564,981 of JAYESD010000002.1, forward strand.
TTTTTATTATCATTCCTTATTTAAGCTACATGTCATTACTTTCCCACACTTGCTGAGTACAACATGTGCTCACCCTTGCAATTCCCCCACCAACAGTTTCAGGTGATGTTTGGGAGTACCTTGAGGATAATGCGAAGTACTAGGTTGTGTGTTGCCGTCGACTTGCCTATGGTGTTGCTTGGAGCCGCGCTATATCCCATATGGTGTTGCGTGGATTTCTTTGAACCGCGCTATCCCCTATGCTTCGCTTTCCTAGCTTAGATTATTTCCCTTGCATTAGTTTCAGATTTATTAATAATGATCATTAAAGTCTGTAATTTGAGGATTATTTGAATATTGTAACAAAAGTACTTATTTAATTAGTTTGTGTTGTGGTAATTTTCTTTATATAATTTGTGATGCTCTCGTGTATGTGTGTTAAACATCCTGGTCACACATATGCATCGCACTTGGTTCATTTTCCGAACAGGGTGTCACAACAAGCAAACCTATCAAGACAGACATGGCGACAAATGGATATCTGGACCTGAATCAAGATGCACGAAGCATGGAGCAAAAGGTATATTGCTCCATGATTGGCACATTGCTTCGTATTTGTGCATCTAGGCCTGATATTGTGCTCAGTGTGTGTATGTGTGCAAGATTTCAAGCCGCACCAAAGAAGTATTTAGTTCCCAAACCTAACCTTGGGTTATGGTATCCAAAAGGGTCTAAGTTTAATCTCATAAGATATTTCGATGCAGATTATGCAAAATGTAGAGTAGAAGAAAAACCACCTCCGGGACTTGCCAGTTCTTGGGTGGATCCCTTGTATCGTGTTCGTCCAAGAAACAAAACTCTATTGCCTTATCCACACTCGAAGCGGCGTATGTCACCGCCGAAAGTTGTTGTGCACAACTTCTTTTGATGGGACAAACTCTAAAGGTTTATGGTCCTAATATGAATTGTATTGCACTCCTATGTGACAACGAGAGTGCCATTATGATTGCCCATAATCCAACTAAACATTCTAGGGCCAAACACATAGACATCCGACACCGCTTTTTGAGAAACCATTCGATGAAGGGGGACATAGTTATTTCCCATGTTAGAACCGAAAAACTACTAGTAAGCATCTTTATCATGCCACTAGATGAGAAACACTTTTGAGACCTTAGGATGAGCTAAATATACTGGCTTTAATGGATTTTGGCTGTTGTTTTAATGATTGATTGCTTTACTAGCCATATTCATCAAGAATATTTGTGAAAACTTGTCCACTATATCTCCAATCTATATACATAAATCACCCTAAGATTCACATGGAAATCTGTTTAGGGGGACTTGGACTTGTCCGACCCTAGGGCCCGGACATGCCCAATGAGGGTTTTATGTCGATGCTCTGTTGGCAGTTGGACATATCCGACATGGCTTCAGACATGTCCGACGGGGATCTTGTCTGAGGCCTCCTCTCTCTTATCCGACGGTTGCTCTCTCATCCCCATTTCATCCATTTCAACCCAATTCAGTCACCAAACAACCTTGGAGATCCTCTTGATCTCTTGAGCGAGATTTAAAGGATTCACTAGGGAATCATCTCCCAAGCCGGACGATCGAGCTCTTGGTTGATCTCCTCCAATTTGCTCAACCTTCCCCCAAGTTTTTCCTCTCCTAAAGGTATTTTTGATGTTCCCTCTTTTTCCCTTAGATCTAGAGACATTTTCTCACACAAAACTCAAGGAATGTCTTCTAGAGGTCAACTTACATATTGTTTCTTAGTATCTTGTCTACCGAACTAGGTTTGAGTGATTTTTGTCAACATTAGGGTTAGAACTGTCACATTCAGACATGTCCAACATGTGGATCGAACAAGTTCTAGACACATCGGACAAATTTGATGTTCTTCTTCATATATATCTGACTAGCTAAGGACATATCCAAAAGGAACTTCACACATACCCGAATTTGCACAGTTTCTAACTCTGATTTTGCAAAATCTCAATCTTTAGTATCAACCACCTTGTAATCCACTCTCATTCTCTCTCATCAATCTCAGACTCATGACTAGTGTTGGTATTTCTTAACATTTACAGTTCATCCTAGCAGAAAAGACTAGTTTTGCATAGGCACTAGGCTAACCTAAGCCAAAGCAAGATGAGGTCTACAAGCGCACGAAATGTACCACTATAGCATTACACCCAAGAGTATTCCCTAGGGCATCGTTTTTATTTTATCCCAAAGAAAGGCAACAAGAGTGGCAAGCTCAAATGAAAAATAGGTTGTTCTAGTGAGGAGTCCAGTAGGATGGGTAAATGACGTGGTGGGGGTAGACACACACCTAAGAAAAATACTCTAATAAGTAAGGAAGTCCTAGTGAAGGTGGAGTACGATATGGAGTTAGCCTCTTAGTGTACACATGAGTATGATAACAATGAATACTAGGGCTTTCGGATCCAACACATAGGGCACGGGTTTACTCCTAACAACATTAGGACGATTCCTGCTATGAGCATGTGGTGTAGCCGAATGTGGGTGAGTACAAATGACGGACAAGGCTGTCACCACCTCCTCCAACCCCTACAATCCGTGTGTCTACGAGACATCTAACGCTACATAACTATGTAAGCATCACGCTTATATGTAAATACCTTAAGAGCCTAGGTACAAGCACCATCCTAAGGCAATGACTAACCTAAACATCATTGAACCAATGTTGGATCCAAGCACTAACATATTCATATTAACATAATCATATTATTACCAAATTAGACTATAGTGGTGGTGTATGATGTTTATGATAACATGATATGAGCATTATGACTAGTAACATCTACACTTAGCACATACATGGACTCCACAATCAAACAAGAAATGCTTTGCCCGAGTATATGAATAATAGAGACCAAGAATATTATTATTATAAAGCATAAATGACAAACTAAAGAAAAGATACATGAGGCATACCTTTCCCAATTTGGACTTGGGACTAGAGGCTCCTCTATACAGCCTAACCTCCACTAAGGACTAGAGATAACTAGTGTATACAAGAGAGAATGCATGGAGTGGTGTGTGTGTGTGTGAAGTGAGGCCTTCCTCCCTATTTATACATGGAGTAGAGGCGGTTCCCGCCACCAAATGCTTGCATATCAGTCACCACTGCCTTCAGGGCACCATAGGAGAGCACCACGTGCTGGCTGGGTTTGGTGCCCAGACCAAGTCGGCCGAGCTAGGGGGTTAGCCGACCTGGTCCTGGCCCACTCTCGGTTGTGCTTTCTCCTGATTGCTGACAGGTGGGTCCATGCCTCATCCCCTCGTGAATTGACGTTGGATTCTCTTTGATACGACTGGGAATGGGTCCGTGGATCCATGTGATGCCACATGTCGTCGTGTGATTGGTTGGAGTGGCACTTTTCAGGATTGCTCCTCTCATTCTTCATCAATTCTGCATAAATACTCCTGCATGCACTATTTCTCAAAGTACAAGTGGAATTATGTCACATCTAAGGGTGATGTGTGTAATAAATATTTATTCCTTCACATACTTGAGTTATATTGACGGTCGAAATTGGTATATAATGACCGTTAATAGCTGACTACTCTCATCCTGAAAGATGGTCCAAGAAGCGCCAAGACCGTGGCGACTCCTCTCAAGCCCCTCAACTATCCAAGAGTGGTGCTCACAGCAATGCTTTGGTCATAAGGGAGACTCAACAGGGCCAAGGCAGAGTCTCAGGTGGAGATGCTAAGATCGGACCGCTTGTGGTCACCACTCCCACTGGTGACACAATGTGATAAAATCAAAGAGTTGACTATTGAATGAGCATCAAGTAAGCTGGAGAACAGTGGGGTGGGTCGTGCTATGCCTCAACAAGGTTGCTAGTGACCTAAGATTCTAGAGCCACTTCCACGTGGACTCTTACTGGTCAGTGCTAATGATGAAGAAGAACCTAGTCTTGTAAATGCAATGGATTGACTGGGAGGCTAAGAAGTAGAAGTCGAGCTCACTCTTCACTGAAGTCGTGGAAGCTCGTGGGTATCACAATGTCAAGGACTTCATGGGCATGTAGTACCCACAGAATGTAGAGGTGATTCCCCAATTCTTTGCCATGGTGTTCTACAACGCTGACAAGAGCATCACATGGATGACACACGTGGAGAGATACTTCGTGCCCTATGAAGACTTTGCAGGAATTTTGGGCCTCTACCATACCCTCCGGTATGAGGACAATATCCATGAGTAGGAGATTGTGCCTGTCGATGAGCTTGATGTGCTCTATGACATGTGCTCTATGAGTTTGAAATAGAAATTCAAACTCATACAAACTATGTGGCTTAATTAATAATGTCCAAAGATGAAATTTTACAACTTTAACTATGGTTTGGAAAACTATTAGTGTTTGTGTAAGCTTAAGTAATTGCAAGAAGTGAGAAATCTCAAAGTTCAATTCAAAAATCAAGGTCCAAAATGATAGTTTAGAATTTTAGTCAAAAGCTATAACAATGCTTAGGAATAAATTCGAAGTATAAAACTCAAATATGAGTGTATCACTGGAATTTGAATATTTAATTTAGTCCACTTGCAAATAATTATCAAGTTTGGAGCAAGTTCGCTAATGGTTTTAGTTACAACATGATAGGGGTAATTCAAATACAAATTTCAAAATCAATTTTGAATTTCAATAAAACCACCTAGTCAAACTCTAGATTTAAGTGCCTAATATTTAGATTAGTGCCCCTGTTCAAGTAAACCAAAATTTTAGCTGAGGCATAGGGGATAAGGAGAGGGAAATAGGTGGGGCCCACATGCCAAATTTAACCAGAGCAAGCGTGCTCTGTTTTCCTTGCTCGTTCTCAGCATGCCATCGTTCTGCACTGCATGTGCCACCGATGCTCCAAAGCCCAGTTTGGTTCGAACACGCCACAGAAGCTTGCCCTTATCGTTGCTCACTGGTTGCTCCCGGTCTCTCTTCTTCTTTGCTCAGCTAAGCTCTCGTGCTCTCTGTTTTGGTGCTGCCGTCCAAGGCTCGCCATCGTCCACCTCCTCCTCACCGTACTGGCTCGACCTCGCACCCCCAAGCAGTGTTCATCTCGCGCCCAATGCGTGCGTAGCAGTTCGTCTTTGGTGCAGGGCTTCTCCCACACGGAAACATCCTCTGCTACCGATTTTCCTTGTTGTTGTGCACCACCGCTCAAAGTTAGAAGCACCGGACAAGTCCGAAAATTAAGAACGGACTAGTCCGTGAAGTCTAGTAACAGTAATCAGACTAGTCTGGACCATGACCAGACTAGTTCGATTAGTTCAGTATCTGTCAGATTGAAATAAAAATTGACATGTGTTCTAATTGAAATGACACAAGCCACCAAATTTTGTCCCTGATCGGGGGACACAAAAAGGGTGGGAGGACCTCTCTTATGTCTCTTGGTCAGATATAAGGAGAAGTCAAGTGTATGATCACGTAATGCTTATGAATACACATACACACTTAAGCACTTTTAATTCACTTAGAATCTGATCAACACACCAAGAGAAGAACAAGGGGAAACACCTCCCGTCGTCGTTCTTCTTGCAGCCTCGCCATGTTGGCTCGATGTCTGCATTATCAAGTAACAACAAAGGTGGAGGATAAGGTATTAGTAGTGTTCTTATGCTATTTGAGAGATAGCACTTGATGTTGATCTTGTATTCAGTTTTCTCCTTTGTAATTCAAAATGATTTAGTGGCTATTTGATCTTTGGGCTCCCTTATGATTCTAACAATGATATTAGAGCCGATTATACAACTAATCATTTCGAATTGAGTTTTGATCAAAGTTTTTTGTTGCAAGTTTTGAAGGTCTGAACTTGTCCGATCTGTGGACCGGACTAGTCTGGTATACTTATTAGGTTTTTCGGATCAGGGCGTTTTGACACATTCATCTGATTGAAAATCAATTAAGCACTTTGGATTGAAATCCATTATGAAAATTAAGTTGATTTTTTAAGATGGTAAGATTAAAATTCCCTTTTGGGTATTTCAACATTTTTCTGATTTTTATATGAAATGTTTCCAAGGTTGGCCAGACTAGTCCGGAATTGTGCGAACCAAACTCAAAAAGGTCAATAAATAAAGGATTAAATGTTTCTGGAACAATACTGGACTTCCATCCTATGGACCGAACTAGTCGGTCAATGTTATGCTTAAGTTCGGACTTGTTCGGCCTATGAACCGGACTAGTCTGAAAAACCTACTGCAAGAGTTCGGACTAGTCAGGCCATGTGCGGACTAGTCCGGCCAATACAATTAAGTTTCCTTATTTAACTATGCTTCCGCTGTGAGTTAAATTTATATTTTCATAGCAATTTTGTTGAGTAACCAAAGTGAAAGATAAATTGCTATGTCAGTTTAAGTTGCATGGAATTCTATTGTGTAACCAAAGTGGGAAATTGAATTGTCATGTTTTTTAAGCTACATTAATGTCATTATTGGCTGAGTAACCAAAGATAAAGACAGTAATGACATTTTTCTTTTAAGTACATAGTTGTTTGGTCGAGTAAACAAAGCGAAAGATAAATTACTATGTTGTTTTTTCAATTGTTCCCGAAATGTTGAGTTTTGGTAAAGTAACTAAAGTGAAAGATAAAACTCAACATTTTCTTATGATAAACATCTATGCATTCACTTATGATCTTGTCTTCTTATTATGAAGGTTCCTCCAATGCGAATTCTGTAAAATCCCACATTTTCCTTCATATGAGGTTAAGTTGTAAAGTGGTTGTTAACCCTAATGGAGACCAATTACAGCCATGTTTATGAACTTGATCTCGTCAAATCTTTTCTTCTACTCATGTTTAAATTTATTAACATGAGGAATAAACTTCACCAATGAACTTAGATTAATTCTTTTGACCACTCTTCAAAGTTTGGAATTATTTGAAGAAAGATTTCTAGGCCAATTTATAATGCAGTACCAAATAGATATTCAAATTAATATAAATTGAATATATCCTACTGTATATTTGGCCCTGTCAAAATTATTCAGTTCAGAGGCCATAAATTTTTATATGGTTTTCTAATATTCCAAATAGACTTCCTGCAAAGTTTCATAAATTTTGAACTTCATTTGCTATCTTAATTAAGACGCTTAGCAAATTCAAACCATGTTTTGAATTCAAATTATGAATTCTGTTCAACTAGATTGAACATCAATATCTGAACACACACTTATGATCCGCATATGCTGCTTGACTTATTCCCATAGTTTCACAATTTTTGGAACTGAATTGCTATTTAAAAGAGTGGCACTATTGAATTCCATCCAAATTCAAATTTGAATTTGAAATCCAATTAAAACTTGCTCCAATTCAAAATCCAATTGCCGAATCAAATTCTAGATATTTATTTGAGCCTCCCCACAAAAATCTAGAATTTTTGGACGCCATTTGGTAGAAGAATTGAAGTCTACAGAGGAGGGTCAGGGATAAGGGTCGTGGGACCCACCAGTCAGTGGGACTCACTCGAAGCGGCTCTGCACGCCGTTTTTCCGGCGTTCCTCCGCTCGACAATGCGCAGCATGCAAACCCCCACGGAGCTGCTCGCCTGCCTCCTTCATGGCGTCCCCCCTACTCCTGATGTCGATAGATTGCCATTTAAATTCTGATTCTACATACGATTAATTGTCAATCCAGTAAGGTATTATCTCCTAGACCTCCATGCGCATCACCTCTCAAAAATTGAGAGAAAGCCATCGAGAAACAAGGTCGGATTTTGAGTTTTCATGGCCGCCGATTGAAAACCCGTACCTCGCCATCGAGTTCAACTTTTCTGACGATTTCTCGCCAATCTAACACACAAATCATCATCCTGGAGTTCCCAGGAACCTTCCCGAGCTTTTCCCGAGTCGTTTGAGCCATTCCCAAGCAATTTCGACGAAGACTGACCCCCTAGTTCCGCTGTCGCCGTCGCACCGCCGTCTGCGGCCACTGCCGGCATGATTGGACCCCACCATCGTCTTGAGCAGTCGATTTTAGGGTGGAGCGGTCACAGCGAGGCTGAGAGGAGGTCGACACACCAGTTCCGGCGAGGCACCGCCGCAGCTTCCAGCGAGTAGCGCCGCCGCGTCGGGAGGTAGACAAAGACGCAGGCCCCACTGGTCAGCATAACCCTCTCACGTGGGATCAGTTGCGGATAGGATCCGGTGTGGCTGCGCGGATAAACCCCGTGACCCCCGTCGTGGCTCAAATACGATTGGTCGAATTCAAATGAAGTGGGACCAGCCCTTTTATTTGAAATTTCCAATAGGAAAATAAATCCAGATTCAATCCCAACTTAGAAAATCCATAACTTCCAGTAGAATTATCCAAAAATTCCGAAATAAATTTTGTTAGAACCAGCATGAAGAATACTGTGCAGCGGTGCACTTGGATTTTTATGAAAAGCCATAAAAATTTCTCCAAAATTCAGATAAGCAAAATTCTTAAGGAATTCATTCCTACAGTTCTGTTAATTGGAAAATTCCCAATTTTTATCAGAACCCTATAATTAGTACATGTGATCTCCAGTAAAAATTTCAAATTCTTTGGACTTAAAATACTGGGTTGATCTATGTCCCAAACCTCTATGTAGCTATAAATTGAGAAAAATGGAAAAATGAATTTCCTGAAATTTACCCAAACTTTAAAAATCAGTTTCTTCCTGTACAAAACTCAGAAAATTGTGAAACAAATTTTACTAGAACCAGTGAGACCCCCTCTACATGATACAACCCTTGGTATCCATAATACATCTCCAAAAATTTCAACCAAAATTTAAGGAAACTTATTGCTTACCATAATTGTTAAGAATAACAAACGTCCTTTATCATCTCCTGTTCTTTGCAAGAGTCGCCCCCATAATATCTAGTATACACCATAAAAATCCCACGGTCAATTAAGATAATTGTCTTATTGTATCTTAATATACACACACAACCTTAAGCATATTAGTTTTTCAAAAAATCATTTATACCTAGTATATGCATATCGTGTAGTAACTGAAGTCGAGCAGCAGCCGGAAGCCTTGGAGGTCCAGCTGCCAGAAACTAACATAGACTCAAACTTGCTTTCAGGCAAGCACCGGTTTGCATTTAAGTACCTTACAGTATTTTACAGTTTTCATTCACCTTACGTCTTTAGATGATTGTGCATTACGTTTAAGGTGTTTGACATCTACTTGCATGGCCCACAAATCCTATGGAGTCTTGGGTAGCTCTACGACCCTTTGAGTGGATACTGTTATGCTTATGCTCGTAGGAATTTGGTAGAAGTCGAGTAGTTGGAATCTACTCGCGAGATAGGAATTTTATCACAAGGGAGATTCTAGAATAAGAAAATGGTTTATCAATATGAAATTGAGACCGAGCAGTGGATAGGATGCAGTGAGATGTGGTCTCACGTGCGTAGCCCTGTTTGTGTCGATTGAGGACCGTTTCGTGTGCGGTCCTGCTGGACAAGCTTGAATTGTACCGGCGACATACTGGAGGAATGGGCTCCAGTAAACTGACGTAGCTTGATACTGGTTTGTCGAGGCATTCCGTTCCGTTTTATAGGCGTGGGTTGAGGGCAGCGAGGGGTAAATCAGCTGGTGGGCACGTTAGAGGACGCCCCACGCAGTGACCTCGTGCTCGTGACGGATCGACCGGTTCGACATTCGAGTGTTTAGTGAAAGGTGGCCATATACGACTAGTATTGAACTGTTATGTAGGTACTGCTGAAAGTACTCGCTGGCATTTCCGAAAGTGCGTATGTGTCGTGTTGTTCCGGGTATGTCCTGATTGCAATCACCGTCCCTTGCGGTAAAAGAGTACCACTTGTTCACTGTATTGTGACGTAGTAAATACTAAAGAAGTCAGATGAATATGACGTATTGGTTACAAATTGCTTGAACAACCTTGTTTGGCTTCGAGATAGTACAATTAAAAGTTACAGTTTCCCCATACTTTAGCTGTAATAGCATTATATGCCTTGTGCACGTCATATCATCGGCAAAGCGTTTCTTGTTTGATTGTGGAGTATATGATGTGTCGTTCCTGAGGAATGTCAGGTGCTAAATAAAACATGACTATAAGGATCCACTTATAGGAGAGTCCTTATGCTTTACATACCTATGTTTAGTACTCATCCTTGCATATGTCTAGGGAGACGGGTTAGTCTTGCTGTTCCTTATGCTCACGTTTGCAGTTAACGAGTTTTTGCAGATTATACGACTGATGATAGGTTTAATGACGAGGCTGCACCCCCTCTAGGGTTTACACCGAGTGGGAACCCTACACGCCGCCATGAATTGCGTGTTGCTAGTACAAATTATCCAGGGCATGGATGACTTTGCTTTTGCATAGCTAGTGCTGAGAGCGTAGCTATGATGTATAATTCTCTTTCCTTCTGCTAGTACTTTTATAACTTCCGTTGTGCTTGTCAATAAAGACTTGGTATTGTAAATTTGTTCTCGTTCTATTCTTGTATACTGTTGGGTGTCGCATCGCACGAGACCACCCAATGAGATCCTTGGCGGTCGGGATTTCAGTCCCCACAAATTCAGCACTGAGTTTCATCGCTTCCATTGATCCACTCAATGGAAGTAACCATGGGAGATGGCAAGAGAAGTTGGAGATTGCTTTTGCAGTCTTCGAGATAGACTTGACTTTCACAACTCCATATCTAGTTACAACAGTAGAACCAGTAAAAAATGATGATGAAATTCACGATGCCTTAGCTGTGAGGACAAAGGAATATACTAATGTGTTATTGGCTTATGACATTGATTGTTATAAGTGGAAGAAATCAAATAGAAAATATTTGATGGTGATGAAGGGCACTATCACTGAGGCCACTCGGGGAGCAATCCTGAATGCAACACTGCTGTTGAATACCTTCAAAGGATGGAGAATAAGTTCACTGGTTCCTCTAAGGCCAAAGGAAGCACTCTTATTAAGAAGCTTGTTACTGAAAAGTATTATGGAGGTGGTGTGCGTGAGCACATCTTAAGGATGACGAATATGGCTGAGCTTAAGCCTGTGGATTTGGGAATCAAAGATGAGTTCATTGTGCATCTCATCATTGCCTCACTTCCTAAGAAATTTGACACTTTTTTTATCAACTACAACTCAACCTGAACTATGGAACATAGAAAAACTCATGGCTATGTGTGTTCAGGAGGATGAGAGGATTAAGTCCCTTCATAGTAACAATGCTATTAATTATGCCTAAATATGAACCTTCGTAGACTACATCTCAGTAGTACCGGGGGAAGTGTCTTAGTCTACACTTTGACATTTGGCGCGTCAGGTAGGGGAGCGATCAAGATCTCAAAGATAGTGAACTCAACCGCTGCTTCCAACAGACCAACAACACAAGACGTTGGAGGAAATCCCTCAAATGTCCAGCAGCCAGCCAACGTTGTTGTTCTGGCAAGCGTCGTTCCATCACGACCACCATCTGTTGCAACAACCAATGCTGGATAGAAAGATGGTGAATTCATGTTGGTCACAAAATTGATGAACAATCTGAAGAACATGCTAAACGCAGTGCGGACTCTACTTCAGCATCCTCCGGCGTCGGGAGCTCCTTCGGCCGTGCTGGAACAGTGGCGCGCGGATGTTGAGCACCTGGTTGCATTCGCAACCACTGTGCTCAACAACCAGGGTCTGCCCCATGTAGGGCAGGTGCCATCAAATAATGGGACCTTGTCTGGAAGGCTTGGTCCTGCGGCGTCGCAGCCTAGGAGAGGTGCGCCGTATCAGCATGCGACATCACTGCCCTCTACGGCTCATCGTACTCATACGGCGCCGAGGCTCCGGACTCAAAACCTTCGGTTGGAGCTTGATCGCCGGTATATGAATCAGGAGGGCCGCATCAAAATCGAGCGTACTCACGAGAGGTGACTCGCTCGAGAATACCCTATTCCTCTAGGAGTTGGAGGCGGCTATTCAGCTCTTGCCATGCATCTCCGCATGGTGGAATGGTCACCCAATTTTTGACCTCATCTGTCGGAGAAATACAACGGGACAGTCAACCCTGTCAAGTTTCTTCAAATCTACTCCACCGCCATCCACGCGGCTAGAGGGAATGAGGTTTTCATGGACATCTACTTCCCCGTGGCTTTAACTAAGACTACAAAGTCCTGGTTTATAAGCCTACCCCCTGACTCCATCTACAGTCAGGGGGAACTATGTTGCTAGTTCACTGCAAACTTCGGGAGCTCCTACAACCGGCCTAGCACCGAGTTGGATCTCTTCACCGTACAACAAGAGTCAGGAGAGTCACTGTGATCATTCATCTAGCGATTCTCTCAGGTGCGAAACATTATACCTTCTATCTCCAACACTTCTGTCATGGTTGCATTCCAATAGGGGGTTCGAGACAAGAAGATGATGGAGAGACTGGCAACTAAGGATGTCAGGAGCGTCACAGAACTCTTCAGCCTAGCTGGCAATTGTGCTAGAGCTACGGAGGGCTATGAGATGCACTCCAAACCAGCTGCGGAGGTCGATCAATCTACCTCCAAAGCCGAAGCTGCTTAAACCGATAGTGGCAAAAATATAAAGAAGTCAAGTGGCAGGAAGAAGTCACTTGGTGGATCACCTACCGCTGCCGTTGCCGTAGCACCTGGTGGTCGGGGGCCACGCCCCAACAAGCTACCTCGACAATTGTCTGAAGACGGTTACAAGATGTGGTGCCCGATCCGTGGGCCATAATCTTGAAGACTGTCACGAGGTCAAGAGGCTTGCTGAACGCAACAGCAAGCTTCAAGATGAAACTCCTTTCCGCCAGCGGTAAGGAAAGCAAAAAGTCGACGAAGCTCCGTCTGATTAGGAGCTAGGCTTCCAAGACGCCAAACAGGATACGTTAAAGGTAGTCTACAACACTGTCGACGACTCAAACACCAACTTCGACGACGAACGTCGGAAGACTCTCCATATGATGTATGTAGGGTCCTTGGATATCACCTCTCAACGCATTCTAAAAACTATGGGTCGGGAGATGGCTGCTACTGCTCCCACCGCCAAGGAGGAACCTCATGGGAAGTGGATGGACACTACCATCACCTTTGACACTTCGGACTATTCGAAGAACAATGCAGGAGCTGGACAATTGCCTATGATGGTCTCCTCGACAATCAACAATATCCAGTTCTTCCATGTCTTGGTGGATGGAGGTGTGGCGCTCAACCTCATTAGCTTCGCAGCCTTTGTGAAGCTCCACTCAGTTTCTCGGACGTCAGGCCCTCACGCCCATTCTTCGGAGTCGGTTCGGGAGCTATCACGCCTCTCGGGTCAGTTAGTCTGCCGGTGACCTTCAGGACACCAGAAAACTATAGGTCCAAGAACCAGGTGTTTGATGTAGCACACATCAACCTTCCCTTCGACGCCATCCTATGCACGCTAGCCAAGTATAGGCTCATGATGGAACTACGACTACCTCGTGTTGAAGATGCCAACTCCATCAAGCGTCCTTCGGATCCGAGGGGACCACACTGCTGAAGTCACTGTGCCGGAGAAACTTCATGCGCTCGCAACAACGCAAGAAGATGAATCCGGCAAGGAGCAATCTGCTCAGCATCCACCGAGCTTGCGCCAACGCGACTCAACTTCTGCATCTCGTGTGCAGCCAAGCGGCGACACCTACGTTCCCATCAAAGTTGTCAAAATCGGTTCTGATGCCACTCAGACCACTTGTATATCGGGAGGTCTGGGTGACAAATAGGAACTCACGCTCGTCACATTCCTCCAGGCAAATGTTGACGTGTTTGCATGGCAACCGTCATGGATGCCTAGAATCCCCAGGGAGGTGATAGAGCACCATCTGAAGATCTACCTCTGTCGCACGGCCTATACAACAGAAGCCTCGGAAGCAATCTATTAAGCGGCAGATCTTGATCCGAGAAGAAGTCAAAAAGCTGTTGGAGGTTGGATTCATCTGGGAGGTTCATCATCCACAATGGATGGCAAACCCAGTCGTCATGCCAAAGGCTAGCAGGAAGCTTCGGATATGCATCAACTACACCACTTTGAATAAGGCATGTCCAAAAGACCCCTTTCCACTACCATCAGATAGTGAAATCTACCTCCAGCTGTGAGATTTTATGTTTCTTAGATGCATATTCTGGATCCCATCAAATTCCAATGTCTAAGGAAGATGAAGAGCACACTATTTTCATTACGGTACATGGTCTCAACTGCTACACAGCAATGCCATGTGGTATCAAAAATGCACTCTCCACCTTTGTGCGAGCTATGCACAAAACTTTTTGGGAGCTCATTAGGGACCTAGTGGAAGTCTATGTCGATGACATCGTTGTCAAGGTGAAGAACAAAGACTCACTCCTCGACAACCTTCAATCTGTCTTCGATAAGGTGCGCCTGACGCGCACGAAGCTCAACCCCGACAAGTGTGTTTTCGTGGTTAACTCCAGAAAACTTCTTGGTTTCTTGGTGACCCACCTTGGAATTGAAGCAAATCCAGCGACGATGAGAGCCATTGAAGTGATGCAGCCTCTAGTTTGTCTCAAGGATGTCCAGAAGCTTATTGGGTGTCTAGCTTTGCTAAGTCGATTCATCTGAAGGCTGGCAGAGTGGACACTTCCCTTCTTCAAGCTGTTGAGGATGTCCAGACCATTCCATTGGTTAGAAGATATAGAGAAGGCATTCCAAGAGTTCATGCAGCTCCTCACCACACTACCAATCATGGTAGCTCTGGAACCTGGTGTGCCTCTTCTGCTATACATCGCTGCAACTATGAAGGTTGTCTTCATGGTTCTGGTTGCAGAAAGACCAGAAATATCTTCAACACAGGAGCACAAACACCTTCGGGAGGGCTTTGAGCTACTTGAAGACGAGTCTGCGTCCCAGCTCACAGGCACGGATCCTAAAGGCAAGATGTCTGTGGATTAACCTCTCTCATCCGAGGAAGTATATACTGCTCAATAAGGAGATTCGGACCCCTACGGAAGGGTCCGGGTTGATGAAGAAGAAGCTTTAGGATCGAAGATCACGTGAAAAGCTACCAGAGGGGGGTGAATGGTAGATTTAAAAATCTTACGCAGCGGAAACAATTAAATCACAACCCCTTCGGCAGAAAAACGATCTGTTAAAGAAATCGTGTGTGAGACTAATCTAAACGTGTTTCACCATGACAAAAGTGATAGATATCAGAGAGAATCAAGTCACTAAGAAAACACAACAAGAATCACTCAAATCCGTCGAGAAAAACTTAAGTTATGATCAAAAGATCAAACAAAGGTTCTGGAACGCTGCAAAGAAACTCGTGTAGATCATAGACCACAACTCCAATGACCGTGAAATTTTGACAGATGATAGATAATCAAGTTGTGAAGACAACCCAAAAAGAATCACGTCAATTGGATCGGTAAAACTCGAGTTATGATAAGATCACCTACGAAAGGTAGTGCTGTCCAGAAACTCGACGAGTAAAACTTGTCTGGAACAAGTCGCACGAACAAGGCACAAAAGTTCCTTCAAATTACGAATTTTATTCAATAAAACACAAGAGGAACAGCCCCAAAGTTGTGCACCACGAGCTCTGGGCTCTCTTGCTTATATAACCAGCTCAAAAGCCAACTCAACTCAAATCAGGAACCTAATCCTACTCTGTTCACGAATCGTAACTTTCCATAACTGCTTAGGATTCTTCTATACGCAGATAGAAGCAATCATAAGACTTCCAAAAACCTTAGGAAAGTATCCCACATTCCTAAACAACTCAAATTCGTGACCCACACGAAATCCTAACATAACCAACTCAAATCTTTCCATATTTGAGTCAAACCCGACTCAGCCGCAGCCTGAGTCCATAACCTAGCCGGTTGGACCTTTCCGACCAACTATTTATGTCCACATCTCTTCATCACATCTCGGAACCATGTAGCCACGTCCATGCACTCCTTGCACACGTGCAAACATCTTCCAATGACGTCCACGATACCTTCACATGCATTGTTCTTGATTCAATCATGCTGCACAACCTCCTGATCAGCTCAACCACAATTCCTCCTGAATTTGGTTGTTGGAACTTCATCTCCTCCCTGAACTAGTCCAATGGATCCCATCACCAGCCATGTCTTTAACTCAAGCAACACCCGCACATGAATAAACAACCAATCCATACGAGCCCAAGTCCTCGACTTGACTCAAGTTAGTTCCAAACACAACACCTTACGTGAGAACCTCACATAAGCATGTTGCAAAACCACAATAACACGATATCATCCATGTCAACCAAAAATGCACCAAAGACTTAGCAAATGAATACTAAGAGATGTAAAGCAATTATGAAACATTGCAAGTGAAAAGCAGAAGCACTGCAGTCAAGTTCCGGACATTGCCTGAGCAAACCGGACCTTGATCCAGAGCTTACCAGAGCTAGTAAAATCAAGCACTTGCCGGAGCTTACCAAAACTCACCGGAGCTAACCAAAACTAGCAGGACCTTAATACAAAGGTGTTTTGGTGATATTCAAAACTTCTATCGTCAAAGCAAGTGTATCACTACAAGCCAATGTATTCAGCACACATAGGTATTACAATATCCCCCTTGATGAATGCATTCGCAACACCATTTAAAATTCGAACATTGACTTATTCACATAAAAGTTTTGAAGGCAATTTCTCCCCCTTTGTAAATCAAAAGTAAAATGAGAAGAAAATCCAAAAATTATCCCATATTATCTCTCACCCTTTATTATCTCTCCTTATGCACATATTCTCTTTCTCTTCATGCTTATCTCTCCCCCTTTGACAATGTATTCAGCAAGTCATGAGCATATAAACAAATTATCTCTCCCCCTTTAGTTGTTATGAGCATATTATAACATATACATATAAACAAAGCTCATCCAAGTCATACTATCAAGTACCTTACATTATCACATCAATGAAATACATAAAGTAGTGTAAGCCATGCTAGAGATCAAATGTAATTTTCAATTTAAGCAAGTCATGATCTCACAAACTTAACTATTTAAAAACCTGAAAGCGTGACACTAGTTGCTGCATTTTATTATTTTTGGAGCATAAATTTAGATCATATGATATTTGCAAGAGATTATATGCGCATCTGCCTTATTCTAACCAACCAAGCCAAGCCTATGTCATTTGACAAATCAGAAGCTTAAGGACATGGTTTTAGTCATACACAACTTCTTCCAAGTTCATATCTAAGTGCAATGATAAGCCATCTCAAAAGAAGAAGTGCGATGCATGCATATTCTCTTGATCTTTTCTCAATTTATTTTTGTTCATAAAAACTCAACATGTGAGTTGATTACTTGATTAATTCTTAATGATTAAAAGCACTTGTGAACATGTAACAAGTTCAAAACAGTAAGAAAGTTTGACCATGAGCAGTTTTAGTGTAAGTAATTATTCCAATTACTAGACATGGCAAAAACTACAAAATGTATAACACGAGTAATGTAGTAAGAACTTTTAGCATGTAAAAGGAATCACAAAGTCATATATGTATGAAATACTATGCTCATATTATTTTAATTTCAGATTCACACATAGACTTCCCAAGTTTCAAAACTCCCCCTCAATTTAAGCCATGAGGATGCATATGTAAAACCCCACTTTTATGGCATGTTAAGTTCATATGGGTTTTGTGATCAACTATTTTAGATATCCAATATAATGGTGCACCTGAACTATGCCATCCAAAACTTTTCTTGCACTCATTGTTAAATTCTTTTAACATGGGTATTGGACTTCACCATGAATCCAAGTTATATTCTATTCACCCTTTTTAAGAATAAGAATTTTTGGATAAGATTTAGTAAGCAATGCAAAATGAAGCCCTAATAAGCTCTAACCCAAATATTCAAATTAAGGGCTCTAAATTTTTCCATGAGCTCCTAAATTCCTCAATAGCATGCTTACAAAGTTTCAAGATTTTAGAAACTCATCTACTATTTTATTTGAGGTGCTTGGCAAATTTGAATCAAATTCAAATCTGAATTTTTAATTCTTCTCCAACTTCTTTAAACATAAGATTTGAGTTTACCATTGTGTTCAGAATAATTCATTTGCCATCTCCACAAAATTTCATGATTTTTGGGGTTGATCTTCTATTTTTAAATGAATTTAGTAACTGAACTGTGGGGAGTATCACTGGACAGTGGGCCCCACATGTCAGCTCCTCTTTGAACGGATCAGCTCGATCCCGCCATCTCTGTACCGACGCACCTCCGTTCGACACCGCGCGCGTGCATGCAGCTCCAGCGAGCTGCCTGCCTGCTCGCCGCGGCCCTATAAAAGGTCGGCCGAAGCTCCCTTCACTCCTCATCCCCGATCGCAGCTCCACTGCCTCGCGACTTTTCTTCCGCCGCGCGCCATCGCCGCCGCTCGCCACTGCTCCGCGGTGTGCCGCCGTTCCGCGCCGTTTCAAGCCAAGCTCCAAAGAGCAAAAAGGTGCGCCTGATCAAACTCTAGCTCATGGTACAAACCATTTCCCTTATCGTTGAAGCTTGAGCGAGTTATTGTTCGTTTCCCCTACGGCCGAAAGTAGATAACTAGCTAGATTTTCATGTCGATTCCTTTTCTGCAAGTAATCATCCTTTGCAATTGCTTAGAGATAGTTTCTATAGGCCCTAGCGCTCCTGTCTGAGCAAGAACCATTAAGAATCATCGAGCAACGGCTCTGAATTTCGAGTTTTGCTCACCACCGGTGAGAAAACCTCGGTTCACCGTCGAACTCGTGATTCCCGGCAACTCACTCCCCTTCTACGCCCAGATCCTTGAACTCCATCATCCCAGAAAGGTTTTGGAGAAATTCCCAAGTGATTTGAGCTACTCTGGAGCGAGTTCTATGTTGCCCGAGCGCTCATCGCCACCGCCGCCATCGCACGACCTTTTCCGGCGAGCTTCAGGACCCATTGACCTTACCATCGTGCTCAGCGACCCCAAAAACCCCCAGGCGGCAAGTTTCTGCGAGTCTGGTCCGTTGGTTTAGCCGGCGGCGAGCTCGCCGGCGAGCCACAACCGCGGGTGCTGCTCCGCGCGAGCACCGGCCCGAGGTAGACGATGACCCCATCGGGTCCCACGTGCCATTCACTGCAGGATCACGGTGCGGCTGAGATCTAGTGTGGCTGCGCGCTTTAATTCTGTGGACCCCGGTGCTGCCTCAACCAGAATGCGCCACGTGGTCTTTGGGATGTATTTAATTCCAGAAATTTGTCCAAACTTCTAAATTGAATATCTTTCTGTAGAATACTCCAAATTCATTCAAACAAATTTTGTTTGAAAGCCCTTGAGCTCTAGTTTCGCTCAGTGCAAATTAGGCTCTGTGAAAATCAATATTTAATTCTGTAAAAATTAATCTTCCCAACTGAAATGCAATTTTTCCAGATGAAGTATTCCCTGGAAAAATCCTAAAAATTCCCATAAAAATCACTATCCTATTCTTGACTATCAGCAAAAATATGGGAGCCATTGCACCTGTTTTAACCTCTGTATAATTCAATTACCTTTTTCAGTAATTGAATTTTCACAGATATACAGATGCTTTATTATGCCCCAAATTTGGACTGAATCTTCCTTTTGTCACACCTTAGCACCTGTAAAAATCTTGGATTTAATGGACCTCATATTCTAGTACTAATTCAATTTCAAACAGAATATTGACTAAATGCTTAATAATTCAATTACAAGACAATTCCAGAAATTCTTGTCAACTTAGAAACTCAATAAATTCTTCACCAAGGCTTAGAAATTTATGAAACCACTTTTTCTAGGACCAGGACAATTTTATCTATCTTGATTATCAACTGATGGCTATATTCAAGCTACAGTTTCATCTCTAAAAATTGTGGAAGTTATTTGCTTGCCATAATCTTAGAGACCACACTCTACTTGGATCATCTCCTGTTCTTTGCAAGAACTTCTATAGTATTCCCTAAATACCTAATTCAACGTTCCCAAGCCAAATAACTAATTGTCCTATAATGGTCACCATAAATTAAAATCCTGGTCTTGATCTTAAATATTTTCAAAGTCATTCGTACCGTATTTTATGCATATCGTATAGTAACCGAAGTCGAGGAGGAGTCAGAGGCCTTGGAAGAGCATCTTCCAAATTCTAACTCAGAACCTGACCTGCAACAAGGCAAGCCCCGGTTTGCATTTAAGTCGTTTATAAACTTTTGCTTTATCACTATGATGAGTAGTATATAAATTGTGCATTACGTTTAGGGTGAATGATACTCCACATGCATGACCAAAAAAATCCCAGAGTTTATTTGGCACGAGTTACAGTTGACCTGTAGTAACTGCTTCGCAATGCATAGAAGATACGGTAGAAGTCGAGTAGTTGGAATCTACTCGCGAGAGATGTATCTCACAAGATTGGTTGAATAGAAAATGGCTTAATGTAATGAAATTGAGACCGGGCAGGGAATGGATAGGAAGCGTCGAGAATTGAGTCTCGGTCGCATAGCCCTGCCTGTGTCGATTAAGGCCCGTCCGTATGCAGCCCCTTCGGACAAGCTTAAATTGTACCGGCAATATAATGGACATATGGAATCCAATAAACTGATGTAACTTGATAACTGGGATGTCGAGACCCATTAACTCACCATCGATAGGGGTGGGTTGAGGACAGTAAGGTGTAAATCGGTCGGCGAACACATGAGGTGTTCCGTGCAGAGACCTTCTGTTTGCGGAGGTGAGACGGGCTCAGCATTCGAGTTTCTTGTGAAAGGTGGCCATATACGCCTAGTACTGAAGTGTTATGTAGGTACAGGTGTGCTCGCTGACACTTTCGAACGACGTATGTGTCGTGTTGTCCGGGTGTGTCTTGATTGCAATCACTGTCCCTCGCAGTAATAGAGTACCACTTGTTCACTGAGCGGTGACGTAGTAAATACTAAAGAAGTCAGAAAAGTCATATGGTATTGAATTATAATTACTTTGCAACCTTGTTTGGCTTAGAGATAGTATAACTAAAGATTTTCAATTTCCCCATACTTTAGCTGTAATAGCATTATGTGTCTCGAGCATGTCATATCATTGGTAAAGCGTTTCTTGTTTGATCGTGGAGCCCATGATGTGCCGTGCTTGGGAAATGTCATTTGCTACTTAAAACTTGATTATAAGGATCAACTTGTAGGCGAGACAATTATGCTTCAACTTACCTATGTTTAGCATCCACCTTGCATATGTCTAGTGAGACGGGTTAGTCTTGCTGAGCCTTATGCTCACGTTTGCAGTTAACGAGTTTTTGCAGGTTACTCTGTTGAGGATGGGTTTGACGATGAGGCAACACCCCCTCCAGGGTGTACAGCCGAGTGGGAACCCTGCACGCCGCCATAGTTTGCGTGTTGCTAGTGCAAAGTATCCCAGGCATGGATAACTTTGCTTTTGCATAGCTAGTGCCGAGAGCGTAGCTATGATATATATATATATATATTTCTTTTTCCTATAGTATTGTAAAAACTTCCGCTGTGTATTAAATAAAAGACTTGGTCTTGTACTTTATTCTGGTTCTATTCTTGTATACTGTTGGGTGTCGCATCGCACGACACCACCCAATGAGATCCTCGGATGTGTGGATTCCGGTCCTCACAGACATGGTATCAAAGCATCATTGGGAACAGTTTGCACATAATTGTGAATTGATGCATAATACCTACATAACAAGGTTTTCGTGGTGGAACTTCTTTAGTTCTGGATTGTTAACACGATGTTACTCAATGTTTATTTTGACATTGCCTCAATATCTTATCATGATAAACCTGTATAGAATGTGGAGATAAGCCCATATACAGGGGAGGTTCTGTCAAAATTTCCAGAACCCTTGAGTCAACTCAAAACCGGTATAGATTGTTCATACTAGTTCAACAGTAGCTGTATGAGTACAATCTGGAAAGGTTTTGAAGTGTACTACAACTTTTGTATTCAACTTAAATTTTAGTTCTGACTTCTTCTGTATGAAACTTACGGGTTAATGCAGACAGGTCGGCTGGAACAGAACTGTGATCACTTCCAGTTTGCAGCTTTCTTGGATCATTTGATAATGGATAGTTTCTTTGATCCAAAATTATCAGTGATTAAGTTGAATACTTATACTGTGTATTGATATCCTGGTATGCTTGTCCACAGATGGCAGCACCAAGAATTCAGTTACCAAATGGATGGGTGTTCTCAACGTGTACCGGACACGCCGGTTTTCCGGACGTGTTTGTGAAATTGCTTCGCCAATTTGGCTACCGGAAGTGGCCTAAATATTGGGGCAAGAAATTCCAGGAAAGCGGTATGTGGAGTTGCACCATCTATGTTGATGTGCCTGCTGGTCCACCGCATCTCGGATGGGCTCCATTCTCCATCAAGATTAAAGTGTTAATATTGGAAGAAACGTGGAGCTACGCCGCAAGTGTTGCCATAGGGAGATTCTGCAAACTCCATGGCAATAGTCTGGTGGGTACTCCATATGAATTCTTTCCAGTTACCGGTAGGGCTTCCGAAGCTTGGGCAACCCGTTTGCTTATGGAGGTAGAAAATCGTGGCGAAACTTCCACGACTGCTTTAGCGGTGTATGCGGCCGCATCCCATCGCGAGAAGGGAAATCAAAGGGCATGCATAAAAGAATTGACGGACAATCTGAAGCAAGCCATGGCTCGAGCAGATCACTTTGAGTGGGCAAATGACGGACTTAGGGATATGATAGCTCCTCTCAACCATCGTTTGAATATCAGAGAGAATCAATGGCATGACGCTGTAAGGGATTTAGCCGCGTCTCACCAGGAGGCTCTAGAAATGGAGACTGAGTTAGGGGCAAGCCTACATTATGGACACCATCGAGACACTCAGTTGAACGCAGTGACTATGGACCGGGATAAGTCCAGGATGCAGGCTCAGAGCTGGAAGACCAGCTGTGAGCAGGCTCAGCAGGAGAATGAGGCCTGGGGGATGTTTATGATACAGGCAGATTGGCAAGCTATGGCTGCCAAGAAGACGTTGATGTTGAATGATGTATCAACTTCTACTCCAGCACCTGTATCAGTGGTGCCTAGCCCTGAAGATGAAGAGGAAGAAGAAGACCCAGAGGAACTTGAATACATCGAGTAGGGCGTATTGAAGTGAGATGTGGTAGCACTTCCGCCAACACAGGGCAACATATAGTTAAATGGCTGCTAGTGTTTCTCTTTTGTGACCATGTTTGTGTCATATTAAGAGTAATGGTAGTGATGTCTAGATAATTAGATGAGTATGACATGTCAGGAAGACCAAGTATGGTAGAGATGTATTTCCATAAGGGGAGTCCATCATTTTGGGTTTACTACAGTAAACTTGGTCATGAGATGATATATTTTGTATAAAGTTTATGATTTATGAATATATGTAAATGTTATGCATCGTCTATTATTATCTACCGCATTTCTAAGGGAGGATGAACTTGAGGCAATGGGACTTACCGTGTTAATCGTTGTATTGCAGTATGGTGCGTACTCGTACAGCCTCATAGGTGGGAGGATCTAGTGGAGGACAGGGGGATGACACACCACCCCCGGGGCAGAATACACCTCAGACGCAACCACCTCCACCACCTCCAACCACACTCCCCAGGAGTCTCGCGGAGGTTCTCGCTGCAGTGCTCGGCTCGCGCGACGAGCAAACCGAGTTACTGCGGACATTGGTGCAGCACTCATCCCGTCGAGGGGGACGACAGGATGATGGACCGCGTCATCAATATCAGAGTTCCTACTCTGATTTCGTATCGACGCATCCACCAGTCTTCAGGGAGGCCGACGAACCTTTGGAGGCGGACAATTGGCTCCGCTCCATTGAAGGGAAGTTTGGTTTACTCAACATAACCGAACCGCAAAAAGTGCTGTTTGTAGCACAACAACTCCAGGGGTCTGCCGGCGCATGGTGGGCCAATTACCTTGCAGCACGCCCCGCCGGCCATGTCATAAGCTGGGCCGAGTTCCGGGAGGCGTTCCGCGCCTACCATGTTCCTCCCGGAATTATGAGGAGGAAGCTTCAAGAGTTCTTGGAGCTAAGACAGGGAGGAAGGAGTGCATACGAGTACTCCAAAGCATTCAATCACTTGGCCCAATACGCTCAGGACCAAGTGAATACCGAGGATCGGAAGCGTGAATGCTTCTACAAGGGTTTGAACTCCAAGTTGAAGGACAAGCTGGTCCTGTTCAACCGCGGCAACTTCAACGACATCGTCAATGCTGCCATAATGCAGGAGGACGCCACACGCGAGCTGTCCTCCGATAAAAAGAAGAGGGGTGCTCTGCAGAGTAGCGGAGGTGGTACTCCTCAGAAGTACCGTATGGTGTATCGATCACCATCCGGCCAGAGGTGGCAGCCGCCATCGCGACCACCAATGTTTCTTGGTCGTCAGTTCAACAACGGCGGATTCCGGCCACAACAGCAGCAGGGGATGATCCCACGTGCACTCCCACCTACACCACGTGCACCGGGATTCCGTCCTCCCATTCGTACTGGTCAAACCCCGTACACGTGTTTCACGTGTGGGCGTACGGGACATTTCGCCAAGGACTGCCCTCAGGATCGACAAGGCGGAGGGCCATCATCTTACCCAGGGGCCAACCAACCCCGCAACCAGCCCAAGAAGCTAGCCACCAGACCCGGCAACGTCCACCACCTCGCCATCGAGGACGTTCCGAAAGGCGCACCCGTGCTCACGGGTACGTTCTCTATCTTCGATCAACCCGTAGTCATACTCTTTGACTCCGGATCTTCGCATAATGTTATTAGTAAATCTTTTGTCCTCAACAGTCAATTACCAATAATCCACACAAAAACTCCATATGTGATTAGCACTCCAGCCGGGAAAACGGTAACAAATAAATTGGTTCCTGGAATCCCACTTAACCTAGATGGGACCATATATCTTACTTCATTTCTGATATTAGAACATCAAAAGCTAGATATCATCTTAGGAATGGCATGGTTGCAGTACCATGGTGCTATTCTCGATATCATTCCTAGAAAAATTTATCTAAACTCTCCACTCCATCAACCCCAAGTTCTCAATCTTGAGAACATCGTTCCATTGGAACCATCTATTCTCAATACCGAGGTTATGGAACTAAAGGATATTCCGATAGTATGTGAATACCCCGACGTGTTTCCTGATGATCTTCCTGGTATGCCCCCATAAAGAGATATAGAGTTCAAGATTGAACTTGCACCAGGAACAGTGCCAATTTCAAGACCACCCTACAAGATGGCACCCAAGGAACTTGCAGAACTGAAGGAACAATTAACTGAACTTGAGAGCAAAGGTTTTATTCGTCCAAGTTCATCACCATGGGGTTGCTCTGCACTGTTTGTAGAAAAGAAAGATAAGACCTTGAGGATGTGTGTAGACTATCGTCCACTTAATGCTGTCACCATCAAGAACAAGTGTCCACTACCGCGCATTGATATTCTTTTCGATCAATTGGTGGGTGCTAAAGTATTTTCGAAGATGGATCTTCGTTCTGGTTATCATAAAATTAGAATCCGACCAGAAGATATATCCAAGACAGCATTCTCAACAAGGTATGGGCTGTATGAGTATCTGGTTATGTCCTTCGGATTAACCAACACCCCGGATCATTTCATGTATCTCATGAACTCAGTATTCATGCCGGAATTGGACAAGTTTGTCGTGGTCTTCATTGACGACATACTTGTGTATTCAAAATCCGAAGAAGAACATGCTCAACACTTGCATATTCTGCTTCAGCGATTACGGGACCATCAGCTGTATGCTAAGTTCAGCAAGTGTGAATTCTGGATCAACCAAGTGCCATTTTTAGGGCACATCATATCAGCAGAAGGGATTGCAGTTGATCCAAGTAAGATCCACCAAGTCCTTAAATGGGAGTCTCCAAAGTCTGTACATGAAGTCCGAAGTTTCCTGGGTTTAGCTGGATATTACTGGAGGTTCATCCCCAATTTCTCCAGGATAGCTAAACCAATGACAGAACTTCTGAAGAAAGGGCAGAAGTATGTATGGACCGAGGCATGTGAGGCAGGTTTCAAAGCATTGGTGAAACACCTCACCACGACACCAGTTTTAGCCCAACCAGACACAACCAAAGCATTTGATGTCTTTTGCGATGCATCTGGGATTGGTTTGGGTTGTGTGTTGATGCAGGAGCGAAGAGTGATCGCGTATGGATCACGGCAGCTTTGGAATCATGAGCAGCATTACCCGACTCATGATCTTGAACTCGCTGCTGTGGTGCTAGCATTGAAGATGTGGAGGCATTATCTACTGGGTAATTTAGTACACCTATACACTGATCACAAAAGCTTAAAATACATCTTCACCCAGAAGGATTTGAATATGCGACAAAGGCGATGGTTAGAATTGATCAAGGATTATGAGATTGAGATCCACTACCATCCAGGCAAGGCGAATGTAGTCGCAGATGCACTGAGCCGCAAGTCCCATGTCAACAATCTTTCCCTCACCACAATGGAAGGAGAAGAAGGACCGAGTCTTTACTTGGTTCCATATGGAGCACTATACAACCTAGCTCTCATTCCTACCATCAGGGAGGATATTGTAGCAGCTCAGCAGGAAGACATAGGAATGTCGCATATTCGACAAAGAATGATAAAGGGGGAAATGAAATGTTTCCCTAGTGACAAAGAGGGTACCATCTGGTTTAACGACCGTATAGTGGTACCCCGAAACATGGAACTTAGAAAGAAGATACTGGACGAAGCTCATTTGTCCAAGTATTCCATTCATCCAGGAAGCAACAAGATGTACCAAGATTTGAAGAAGAAATTCTGGTGGACTCGGATGAAGAGAGAAGTAGCTAAATACGTGTCCGAGTGTGATACGTGTCGGCGAGTAAAGGCCGACCATATGAAGGCAGCTGGACAGCTTCAACCTTTAAGCATACCGGCTTGGAAATGGGAGGATATCAGTATGGATTTCATTGTTGGGTTGCCTCCCACTCTCCATAAACACGACTCCATTTGGGTAATCGTTGACCGATTGACCAAATCGGCTCATTTCATACCGGTCAGCGTGGCATACGATGCGAAGCGATATGCGGAAATTTATATCTCCAGAATAATATGTCTACATGGTGTACCCTGTACCATCATCTCAGATCGTGGAGCTTTATTTGTTTCGCGATTCTGGGAGCATCTCCACGATGCACTGGGGACCAAATTGATTCGGAGCTCGGCTTATCATCCTCAGACCGATGGTCAGACCGCACGGGTGAATCAAGTGCTAGAAGATATGCTTCGTTCCTGTGCCATCCACCAGGGTAAGAATTGGGATGATCATCTACCTTTGGCGAAGTTTTCATACAACAACGGTTACCAGGCTAGCATCCAGATGGCGCCATATGAAGCTCTCTATGGCCGAAAGTGTCGCACGCCCTTGAACTGGTGCGAATCAGGTGAACGGGCAGTGTACGGCATCGACTTAGTAAATGAAGCCAAGGATCGAGTTCGCACTATTCAGGCGAATCTCAAAGCTGCTCAGTCTCGTCAGAAGAGCTACGCGGACAAACGACGTCGACCTCTTCACTTCGAAGTTGGAGATCAAGTTTATCTCCGGGTATCCCCTATGAAGGGTATCCATCGCTTCGGGGTAAAAGGGAAGCTAGCTCCAAGTTTATTGGGCCGTTCGCAATAATCGAAAGATGCATACCTGTGGCATATCAATTGGAGTTACCAACGTCACTTTCAAGAGTCCACAATGTATTCCACATTTCCCAATTGCGGAAATGCCTTAAGGCTCCAGCTGATATCCGTATAGAGGATTTGGAAGCTCTCCAACCAGATCTCACTTATTCCGAGCATCCAACTCAGATCATTGATGAAAAGACTCGCACCACAGGAAGTCGCACCTTGCATTTCTATAAGGTTTTGTGGAGCAACCACAGTGCGGAAGAAGCCACGTGGGAAAGCGAGGAGTATCTTAGAACGAACTATCCGGACTTGTTAGCGGCATATGTTCGATAGATCCTTTTTTTTCCTTTACCTTCTTTGGTAATCTCGGGACGAGATTCTTTTAAGGGGGGAGGAATGTAAAACCCCACTTTTATGGCATGTTAAGTTCATATGGGTTTTATGATCAACTATTTTAGATATCCAATATAATGGTGCACCTGAACTATGCCATCCAAACTTTTCTTGCACTCATTGTTAAATTCTTTTAACATGGGTATTGGACTTCACCATGAATCCAAATTATATTCTATTCACCCTTTTTAAGAATAAGAATTTTTGGATAAGATTTAGTAAGCAATGCAAAATGAAGCCCTAATAAGCTCTAACCCAAATATTCAAATTAAGGGCTCTAAATTTTTCCATGAGCTCCTAAATTCCTCAATAGCATGCTTACAAAGTTTCAAGATTTTAGAAACTCATCTACTATTTTATTTGAGGTGCTTGGCAAATTTGAATCAAATTCAAATCTGAATTTTTAATTCTTCTCCAACTTCTTTAAACATAAGATTTGAGTTCACCATTGTGTTCAGAATAATTCATTTGCCATCTCCACAAAATTTCATGATTTTTGGAGTTGATCTTCTATTTTTAAATGAATTTAGTAACTGAACTGTGGGGAGTATCACTGGACAGTGGGCCCCACATGTCAGCTCCTCTTTGAACTGATCAGCTCGATCCCGCCATCTCTGTACCGACGCACCTCCGCTCGACACCGCGCGCGCGCATGCAGCTCCAGCGAGCTGCCTGCCTGCTCGCCGCGGCCCTATAAAAGGCCGGCCGAAGCTCCCTTCACTCCTCATCCCCGATCGCAGCTCCACTACCTCGCGACTTTTCTTCCGCCACGCGCCATCGCCGCCGCTCGCCACTGCTCCGCGGTGTGCCGCCGTTCCGCGCCGTTTCAAGCCAAGCTCCAAAGAGAAAAAAGGTGCGCCTGATCAAACTCTAGCTCATGGTACAAACCATTTCCCTTATCGTTGAAGCTTGAGCGAGTTATTGTTTGTTTCCCCTATGGCCGAAAGTAGATAACTAGCTAGATTTTCATGTCAATTCCTTTTCTGCAAGTAATCATCCTTTGCAATTGCTTAGAGATAGTTTCTATAGGCCCTAGCGCTCCTGTCTGAGCAAGAACCATTAAGAATCATCGAGCAACGGCTCTGAATTTCGAGTTTTGCTTGCCGCCGGTGAGAAAACCTCGGCTCACCATCGAACTCGTGATTCCCGGCAACTCACTCCCCTTCTACGCCCAGATCCTTGAACTCCATCATCCCAGAAAGGTTTCCAAGTGATTTGAGCTACTCTGGAGCGAGTTCTATGTTGCCCGAGCGCTCATCGCCGCCGCCGCCGTCACACGACCTTTTCCGGCGAGCTTCAGGACCCACTGACCTCACCATCGTGCTCAGCGACCCCAAAAACCCCTAGGCGGCAAGTTTCCGCGAGTCTGGTCCGTTGGTTTAGCTGGCGGCGAGCTCGCCGGCGAGCCACCACCGCGGCTGCTGCTCCGCGCGAGCACCGGCCCGAGGTAGACGATGACCCCATCGGGTCCCACCTGCCATTCACTGCGGGATCACGGTGTGGCTGAGATCTAGTGTGGCTGCGCGCTTTAATTCTGTGGACCCCGATGCTGCCTCAACCAGAATGCACCACGTGGTCTTTGGGATGTATTTAATTCCAGAAATTTTGTCCAAACTTCTAAATTGAATATCTTTCTGTAGAATACTCCAAATTCATTCAAACAAATTTTGTTTGAAAGCCCTGGAGCTCTAGTTTCGCTCAGTGTAAATTAGGCTCTGTGAAAATCAATATTTAATTCTGTAGAATTAATCTTTCCCAAGTAAAATGCAATTTTTCCAGATGACGTATTCCCTGGAAAAATCCCCAAAATTCACATAAAAAGTTTTGTCCTATTCTTGACTACCAGCAAAAATTTGGGAGCCATTGCACCTGTTTTAACCTCTGTATAATTCAATTACCTTTTTCAGTTATTGAATTTTCACAGATATGCAGATGCTTTATTATGCCCCAAATTTGGACTGAATCTTCCTTTAGTCATACCTTAGCTCCTGTAAAAATCTTGGATTTAATGGACCTCATATTCTAGTCTTAATTCAATTTCAAACTGAATATTGACTAAATGCTTAAAAATTCAATTACAAGACAATTCCAAAAATTCTTGTCAACTTAGAAACTCAATAAATTCTTCACCAAGGCTTAGAAATTTATGAAACCACTTTTGCTAGGACCAGGACAATTTTATCTATCTTGATTATCAACTGATGGCTATATTCAAGCTACAGTTTCATCTCTAAAAATTGTGGAAGTTATTTGCTTGCCATAATCTTAGAGACCACACTCTACTTGGATCATCTCCTGTTCTTTGCAAGAACTTCTATAGTATTCCCTAATACCTAATTCAACGTTCCCAAGCCAAATAACTAATTGTCCTATAATGGTCACCATAAATTAAAATCCTGGTCCTGATCTTAAATATTTTCAAAGTCATTCATACCGTATTTTATGCATATCGTATAGTAACCCAAGTCGAGGAGGAGTCGGAGGCCTTGGAAGAGCATCTTCCAAATTCTAACTCAGAACCTGACCTGCAACAAGGCAAGCCCCAGTTTGCATTTAAGTCGTTTATAAACTTTTGCTTTATCACTATGATGAGTAGTATATAAATTGTGCATTACGTTTAGGGTGAATGATACTCCACATGCATGACCAAAAAAATCCCAGGGTTTATTTGGCACGAGTTACAGTTGACCTGTAGTAACTGCTTCGCAATGCATAGAAGATACGGTAGAAGTCGAGTAGTTGGAATCTACTCGCAAGAGATGTATCTCACAGGATTGGTTGAATAGAAAATGGCTTAATGTAATGAAATTGAGACCGGGCAGGGAATGGATAGGAAGCGGCGAGAATTGAGTCTCGGTCGCATAGCCCTGCCTGTGTCGATTAAGGCCCGTCCGTATGCAGCCCCTTCGGACAAGCTTGAATTGTACCGGCAATATAATGGACATATGGAATCCAATAAACTGATGTAACTTGATAACTGGGATGTCGAGACCCATTAACTCACCATCGATAGGGGTGGGTTGAGGACAGTAAGGTGTAAATCGGTCGGTGGACACATGAGGTGTTCCGTGCGGAGACCTTCTGTTTGCGGAGGTGAGACGGGCTCAGCATTCGAGTTTCTTGTGAAAGGTGGCCATATACGCCTAGTACTGAAGTGTTATGTAGGTACAGGTGTGCTCGCTGACACTTCTGAACGACGTATGTGTCGTGTTGTCCGGGTGTGTCTTGATTGCAATCACTGTCCCTCGCAGTAATAGAGTACCACTTGTTCACTGAGCGGTGACGTAGTAAATACTAAAGAAGTCAAAAAAGTCATATGGTATTGAATTATAATTACTTTGCAACCTTGTTTGGTTTAGAGATAGTATAACTAAAGATTTTCAATTTCCCCATACTTTAGTTGTAATAGCATTATGTGTCTCGAGCATGTCATATCATTGGTAAAGCGTTTCTTGTTTGATTGTGGAGCCCATGATGTGCCGTGCTTGGGAAATGTCATTTGCTACTTAAAACTTGATTATAAGGATCAACTTGTAGGCGAGACAATTATGCTTCAACTTACCTATGTTTAGCATCCACCTTGCATATGTCTAGTGAGACGGGTTAGTCTTGCTGAGCCTTATGCTCACGTTTGCAGTTAACGAGTTTTTGCAGGTTACTCTGTTGAGGATGGGTTTGACGATGAGGCAACACCCCCTCCAGGGTGTACAGCCGAGTGGGAACCCTGCACGCCGCCATAGTTTGCGTGTTGCTAGTGCAAAGTATCCCAGGCATGGATAACTTTGCTTTTGCATAGCTAGTGCTGAGAGCGTAGCTATGATATATATATATTTCTTTTTCCTATAGTATTGTAAAAACTTCTGCTGTGTATTTAATAAAAGACTTGGTCTTGTACTTTATTCTGGTTCTATTCTTGTATACTGTTGAGTGTCGCATCGCACGACACCACCCAATGAGATCCTCGGATGTGTGGATTCCGGTCCTCACAGCATAACCCCTATTTCACTACGAATGTGACAAAAATGAGTGAAATCCAAAGGTTTTGTAAAAATGTCAGCCAATTGTTGTTCGTTATCTACATGGTGAAGCACAATGTTTCCTTTTTCAACATTGTCTCGGAGAAAGTGATACCTAATGTCAATGTGCTTAGTTCTAGAATGTTGCATGGGATTTTTAGCAATGAAAATGGCACTAGTGTTATCACACTATCTAGATCAACCCCATAATCCTTAAGTGTTTGAACAATCCAAACAATTTGTGAGCAAGCACTAGCAGCAGCTACATTTTCAGATTCGTTTGTGGATTGTGCAACTGAATTTTGTTTTCTAGAGGACCAAGCAACAAGAGAATTACCATGAAAATGACAAGCACCGGAAGTACTTTTCCTATCAATCCTAACACCCCCAAAATCCGCATCCGAAAAAGCTTTCAAAGTAACGGTTGAGGAAGAAGGAAGAAAAATTCCAAATTCTTGAGTTACATGTAAGTACCTGAGAATCCTTTTGATGGCTTGACGATGTGAAGCACGTGGGGAGGATTGAAACCGTGCACAAAGACATACGCTGAGTTGTATGTCTGGTATTGATGCCGTGAGATACAAAAGTGATCCGATCATGCTTCTATATTCTTTTTGATCCACGGGTTCACCATCTTCATCAAGTCCAAGTGTTGTTGCTGTTCCCATTGGTGTCCGAAGAGGCTTTCTTTTGTCCATGTTGAAGCGCCTTAGGAGATCTTTTGTATACTTCGTTTGATGCACAAAGGTACCCTCCTTTGTTTGCTTGGTTTGCAGCCCCAAATAGTAAGTGAGTTCACCCATCATACTCATTTCAAATTCGGAACTCATCATTGCTGAAAACTTGGACACAAGATCATGAGAAACACAACCAAAGATAATATCATCCACATACACTTGAACGAATAATGAGTCATTGCCATGCTTAAGCACAAAAAGAGTTTTATCAGCCTTGCCCATGGTAAACCCTTTTTCAAGTAAGAAGGTTTTTAACCTATCATACCATGCTCAGGCTTGTTTGAGACCGTACAAGGCTTTGGACAGTTTGTAAACATGATTAGGAAAATCTGGATTTTCAAAACTCGATGGTTGTTTCACATAAACCTCCTCATCTATGTAGCCATTAAGAAAAGCACTTTGTTTATTTTTAAATAGCCATTTAGTTCCAATTAAAGTGTGACCCTGAGGTGGAGGTACAAGTTTCCAAACATTATTTCTTTCAAAATTTTCTAACTCTTCGTGCATGGCAATAATCCAAGATTCATTAGTGAGTGCGTGTGATATATCTTTGGGTTCAAAAGAAGCAACAAAAGCAGAATGAGCATGAGAGTTTGGATCGCAAAACCTAGACCATGTGACTCGTTCGTGCAAGGTTCCAATCGTCTGTTGTGGGGGATGATCTTTGTAAAACCGTAGGGGAACAGATGTCTCACAAGCTTCTTCTTCTTCATGTTTGTCACAAATCGATGAGCTTGTGACTTGAGGATGATTTGAATCAGCATTGATGGTTGTTGATGCTGGTTGAGAATTAACATCCGGGGCTGAACCAAAGTCTTTAGCTGCTGAATTTTCGGGCAGCAGCTCCAATTCTTCCTCATCTTCAACAAAAATGCTCCCCCCTGCGGATTTAGATCTGGACCTGCAATGTTTGAGCTAGTACCTGAGCTAGCTTCATCAAAAGACACTTCACAAGTCTCCACAATTTTGTTAGTGTCAAGTAAAAGCACATGGTAGCCTCTAGTATGAGAGGGATAACCAAGAAACATGCCATCAATGGATCTAGGTTCAAATTTATCAAGAATACCACACTACTACAAAAGGCTTCATCACAGACGGCTCTAAACATATTATCACATACGGTTTAAAAAACCACCTGTAACGAAGAGCCTGTGAAAATGATCGATTAGCACAGGCAGGGGCAAAATCCGCCTGTAAAAATGCATTTTCACAGGCGGTTTTTTACTGATGACCGCCTGTGAAAATGCATTTTCACAGGCGGTTTTTTTATTGCTGACCGCCTGTGAAAATGCATTTTCACAGGCGGTTGTTTTATTGCTGACCGCCTGTGAAAATGCATTTTCACAGGCAGTTTTTTATTGCTGACCGCCTGTGAAAATGCATTTGTATTATCGCATACTGTATTTTTTACTGCCAACCACCTGTGATAATACATTATCATAGACAGTTTTTAGAATGTTCCGTATGCATTGTGTTCGTGACTAGTCGTAATCAAAAGGCAAGAAATGATAATATTTAGACAAAATTTGTGCTAACACAATTTGATCCACAAAAGACTAAAAGATTTAGACAAAATTACATTGCAGAGATGCAATAAAAAAAACACAACAGAAATTACAATGTAATACATCGCAGAAATTACAATCCATCACAACCATCACGTGCAGCACCACATGCAGCAGCTCAACGCCATGAAGACAGGGATGTTGCCATTGCAGCCGCTCTTCAATGCCTCCCCATAGAGCTCGGTGGCGCCACCTTCGTTCTAGCTCGACTTCCGGGCTACAACAAAAATAACGATCGTGACTGGATGTGGTGACGGCGAGGAGCGTGGTTGCCACGACGACAATGAGCATGAGCAGCACGGCTGCCACGACGGTCGAGGAGCGCGGCTGCGGCGTCGGCGAGGAGCGTGTCCTCCGCGATGGGAGGATGGTGAGAAGGCGGAAGCGGGCTACCGACGCTTCAGCGATGAGGCGGAGCTGCAGTAGAGCAAGCTTGGGGAGGGGGGAGAGGTGAGTTTGGGGAGATGAACGGTGAGAGGCAGAGATTGGGGATAAGGACACATATATTAGAGATGACCCCTCGTGAGTCGTTGGATCGATAAGTAGCAAAAGGTGGAGATATGAAGTCCAAGAGCGATCCGTGGGATGAAGCAGCAGACCAATCAGGAGCCATCATTATCACAGGCGGTTTTTTAGTTACGGACCGCCTGTGAAAATCATTATATTTTCACAGGCGGTTGTTTGTTACGGACCGCCTGTGATAATGACTATTATCACAGGCGGTTTTTGTTACGGACGCCTGTGAAAATCAATACATTTTCACGGCGGTTGTTTGTTACAGGCCGCATGTGATATTCTATTATCACAGGCAGTTATTAAGTCATTTGACATCACAGGCATAATTTTTAACGAACCGTCTGTAAAAAAAATAAGCAGACGCCTGTGAAAATGCATTTTCTAGTAGTGCCATGTTTCTTAACAAAGCATTTGCGTCCAAAGACCCGAAAGTGTGTAACATTAGGCCTATGTCCAAACCGGAGCTCATATGGTGTTTTACCTAGCTTAGCACGCAAGAAAACATGATTTGAGACATAACAAGCGGTTGCTAACGCATCAGTCCAAAATTTCCTAGGATTTTTTATATTCATCAAGCATAGTCCTAGCCATCTCAACTAAGGTTCTATTCTTTCTTTCTACAATACCATTTTGTTGAGTTACATATGGTAAAGAAAATTGATGATCTATTCCATTTTCAGCACAAAAGTGATCAAAAGATTGATTTTAAATTCAGTTCCGTTATCACTTCTAATTTACTTTAAAGATCCTGGGTGATCAATTGATAATCTAAGAAATAAAGTTCTAAAGTGACTAAAAACTTCATTCTAAGACGCCATAAAGGAAACCCAAGAGTATCTAGAATAATCATCAACAATCACAAGTACATACCATTTACCTCCAAAGGATTGAACACGTGAGGGTCCTACGGTGTCAAGTTGCAAAAGTTGACATGGTTCAGTTGTCATGATCATTGTGAGAGGAGTATGTGAACCTGCAACCATCTTAGCAAGTCTACAAGAAGAGCACACAATTTCTTTGTCCCCTTTAAGCTTAGGCAGCCCACGTATGTGATCAAGAGCACTAACACGTGTTAGATGATCAAAGCCTACGTGACCAAGTCTATGATGTCAAAAATATAAGTCCTTTGAATCATTAGCAACTAGACACCTATGCTTAAAGAAAGACATATCAAAATCATCTTTAAAAACTCTTCCAAACCATGATATGTTAAAAATAAGCTCACTATTTGAACCTACAACTTTGCAGCAGTTTTTATTGAAAATAATTTCCAGATTTTCATCTAGCAATTGTGAAACAGAAAGCAAGTTGTATTTCAAATTTTTGAAAAGTGCCACATCTTTCAAAATGTAGTGATCATTTATTCTAACCGAACCTTTAGCAATTATAGGAGTTGAAAAATTATCGGCAAAAGTCACATTCTCTACACGTGACACAAAAGAGAGGGAGGAGAA
Source organism: Tuctoria greenei (assembly GCA_036927565.1). Classification (NCBI taxonomy): domain Eukaryota; kingdom Viridiplantae; phylum Streptophyta; class Magnoliopsida; order Poales; family Poaceae; genus Tuctoria; species Tuctoria greenei. The sequence goes on from JAYESD010000002.1 coordinate 237,601,290, forward strand.
CCATTCTTTGTTACCAGTCATGTGGCGTGAGCAACCTGAAATCAAAATCCAAACGTTCTCCTTCATTAAGAATGTAACCTACATAGAAGCACAATACGTCGAATGAGACAATACTCCTGCAGATTTGAAAACCACTTCTTTTTGTTTAGGAACTGTTTGAATCAAACCACTTCCTAATGACTTTACAATTTTAGGTGGATGTGCCTTAGCATGAGCATGAGAATCAAAACCTAAACCAGTTTTATTATTGCAAGACTTGGATGAATTCAGCAGCAAGTTTAGGTTCTTATTCCCGTTACAAAACCGATCAAATGTCTTATACATGTTATCAAGTTTATTGGACAGATCAAGGCAATTTTCACATCACGTTTTTCCTTTTAATTTGCAATTGTAACAATATTTAACTTCATGACAACGTAATGCATTATTCGATATTGAAATTTCATTCATAGCATCTTTTAGTTTCTTTTCTAGATCATCACAAATAGAACAATGCAAATCAATTGTAGAACAAGAAGCGTCTTTTAAGTTTCCAATATTAAGTGCAGCAAGCTTTTTGTTCTTTTCAATTTCAAGTTCAAGTTTATCAAGTGTGGAGGTATGTGCACTTGTTAGGGAGGACAATTGTTCATATATTAAGTCACATTAGGAACAAGAATCATCACTAGGAATCAAGGATTTCAATCGATTAATTTTGGATTCTAGTGACTCAATTTTAACAGCATTGTCCCTAAGTTTTTTGTCCTTTTTCTTAACAATAACAGTGGCACGAGAAATAGCATCACACATTTCTTCGCAAGTAGGACATACCTCTTCATTGTCGTTGTTGTGTTCTGCCTCCTCCATACTTGATCTTGACTTGCCCGCCATGAAGCACAAGTTTGCCAAATCATCTTCATCTTCATCACTTCCAATGTCCACGTCGCTTGAGCCAAGTTCCTGGAGTGCTGAGATAAAACTGCTCACCAATTGACGTCATGTAAAACCCTTCTTTTTCTTCGTATCTTTTGCAGAGGAGTGCTTCATTCTTGTTTTCTTTTCATCCCGGGAAGTAGGACCTGAAAGGTTAGAGCAAACTGAACGAAAATGTCCTGTCTTACCACATTCAAAGCATCGTTGAGGTCCGGAGCTTCCTCTCCTTCTAGTTCTCACATTTTGCAATGCTTTTGAGAATCGGGTAGAGATGAGCGCTAGCTCCTCCTCTGGAAACTCCTCAATCTGTTCAAGGGTTAGAGAGGACAGCAAAACAAGTGTACCACAAGATGATGTTTGACAGGAACTAGGCATGTCACGTTGAGAAACAAAAGCAATAGACTTGTTGGGGTTCTTACGTGTGATTATGTCAATTTCATGAGTTTTTAACTTAGAATATAGCACATCTAAAGTAAGTGAACTCATGATAGTAGATTCATGAATAGATGTGACTTTCATCTCCCAAATTGACATATCTAATGCACTTAGCAATTGCCTAGCATTTTCAGCATCTGAAAAATTAACATTGACACTACGCAAGTTGCTGAGAATCTTATTAAAGCGAGCAAAGAGGTCATCAATGGACTCACCGGGTTGCATCTCGAAGCGCATGTATTCTTTCTTGAACATGTCCTGTTTTACCTCCTTTATCGTGTTGGATCCTTCGTGGTAGTCACGAAGTGCTTTCCACACATCGTATGCAGATCGGAGGTGCACAACACGGTCGAAGTCGATTTGAGTTAATTCTTGTATGATCAAGTTGCGAGCCTTGTTGTTGTTGTCGACATCTCTCAGATTTGTAGCTGTAACTTGATCGTTTGATGGCACTTAGTAAGGCTTCTATACCTTCTCCCATATTGCAAAGCCTTGTGCCTGGATGAAAGCCTCCATGCGTGCCTTCCAAACCTGAAAATCAATACCAGCGAACACACAAGGTTTGGTAGAGTACTTCTCCATGATGATTAGTTAAAAACACGTGCAAATCACAAAGATTAGAGCACTGTGGCTCTGATACCAATTGTAGGATTCAAGAGGACGTGAAAAGCTACCAGAGGGGGCGGTGAATGGTAGATTTAAAAATCTTACGCAGCGGAAACAATTAAACCCCAGCCCCTTCGACAGAAAAATGATCTGTTAAAGAAATCGTGTGTGAGACAAATCTAAACGTGTTTCACCGTGACAAAAGTGATAGATAACAGAGAGAATCAAGTCATGAAGACAACACAACAAGAATCACTCAAATCCGTCGAGAAAAACTCAAGTTATGATCAAAAGATCAAACAAATGTCAATCTGCACTACCCGAGAAGAAAAAAACAGTTCTGGAACGCTGCAAAAAACTCGTGTAGATCATAGACCACAAATCCAATGACCGTGAAATTTTGATAGATGATATATAATCAAGTTGTAAAGACAACCCAAAAAGAATCACGTCAATTGGATCTGTAAAACTCGAGTTATGATAAAACCACCGATGAAAGGTAGTGCTGTCCAGAAACTCGACAAGTAAAACTTGTCTGAAACAAGTCGCACAAACAAGGCATAAAAGTTCCTTCAAACTACGGATTTTATTCAATAAAGCACAAGAGGAACAGCCCCAAAGTCGTGCACCACTAGGTCTGAGATCCCTTGCTTATATAACCAGCTCGAAAGCCAACTCAACTCAAATCAGGAACCTAATCCTACTCTCTTCACGAATCGTAACTTTCCATAACTGCTTAGGATTCTTCTATACGCAGATAGAAGCAATCTTAAGACTTCCAAACACCTTAGGAACGTATACCACATTCCTAAACAACTCAAATTCGTGACCCACACAAAATCCTATCATAACCAACTCAAATCTTTCCATATTTGAGTCAAACCCGACTCAGTCGCAGCCTGAGTCCATAACCTAGTCGATTGGACCTTTCCGACCATCTCTTTACGTCCACATCTCTTCATCACGTCTCGGAACCATATAGCCATGTCCATGCACTCCTCGCACATGTGCAAACATCTTCCAATGACATCCACGATACCTTCACATGCATTGTTCTTGATACAATCATGCTGCACAACCTCCTGATCAGCTCAACCACAATTCCTCCTGAATTTGGTTGTTGGAACCTCATCTCCTCCCTGAGACTAGTCCAATGGATCCCATCACCAGCCATGTCTTGAACTCAAGCAACACCTGCACATGAATAAACAACCAATCCATACGAGCCCAAGTCCTCGACTTGACTCAACTTAGTTCCGAACACAACACCTTACGTGAGAAACTCACATAAGCATGTTGCAAAACCACAGTAACACGATATCATCCATGTCAACCAAAAACGCACCAAAGACTTAGCAAATGAATACTAAGAGATGTAAAGCAAGTACGAAACATTGCAAATGAAAAGCAGAAGCACTGCGGTCATGTTCCGGACATTGCCAGAGCAAACCGGACCTTGAGCCGGAGCTTACCTGAGCTAGTAAAATCAAGCACTCGTCGGAGCTTACCAAAACTCACCGGAGCTAACCAAAACTAGCAGGACCTTAATACAAAGGTGTTTTGGTGATATTCAAAACTTTTATCATCAAAGCAAGTGTATTCACTACAAGACAATGTATTCAGCACACATAGGTCTTACAGAAGCTTTGGTCCCCTTTGGGAGAGTCTGAATTTTCCGACGACCAGTGTACTTCATCAGCGAAGTACTTCATAACGCCAATACTTGATACATTGAGGTGCATAAGCTGTTGTACACAGTCCTTATTGCCTCAAGGAAGCTACGACACTACTTCCAATCACACAAGATATCAGTGGTAATCTCTTATCCACAGCGAGCTATTCTACATAATCCCAATTCAACAGGAAATATCGCCAAGTGGGCAGCAATGTTAGTAGAGTACGATCTCGAATTTCTGCCTTGACAAGCAATCAAGAGTCAGACGCTGGCTGACTTCATCCTGGAGTGGACACCTTCTTCATCAAGTCAAAACCTAAGATCCCGTTCTTCACTGAGCCTCACTGGACTCTGAACTTCGAAGGCTTCGTGCAAAAGTAGGGGAACGGAGATGGAATCCTTCTCCTCGATATGACCGTCGAGAAGGTCAAGTACATGATTCGTCTCGACTTCAAGGCAACCAACAACATGGTAGAATATGAAGCTCTCATCTTTGGACTTAAGGTGGCGCTATCATATGGCGTCAGGCAGCTGCTGGTGAAGGGTGACTCGCAACTCATCATCAAAGAAGTCAAAGGTGAATGTAGTTGCAATAACACTCAACTTGCTGCATATGTACTTGAAGTCTAGAAGTTGCACAAAGACTTCCACATCCTGGACCTCTACCATGTCGAGCATCTCAACAACAATGAAGCTGATGATCTTTCCATGAAGGCTTCAACTAGGGCTCAGGCACCTGCGGGGTTTTTGTCAGAAGATTACCGGCACCTGCCACTCAGCCTATCGAACTGAGTGATGGAGGCGGGACCAGCACCTCGAAGCTGGCAGTCCCGGTGGCCCTGTTACCATGGCACCCACTGAGGATCGTAGGCGCTATAGGAAGAACCGAGCAACCAAGCACGCAATATACAAAATATCAAGTTAGTACCAATGCATAGATCTCGGAGGTCCGGGACTACTTGAAGGACAACATCCTTCCTTAATATGGTGTATCCGCTGAGCGTATGGTGAGATTGGCTAAAAGATACACTTTGGTAGAAGGGGATTTCTACCTACATGGTGCCAATGATGTTCTAATGCGGTGCATTTCCTGGGAAGAAGGCTATGAAATTTTCACAGAGATCTATGAAGGCGAGTGTGGGAATCATGCATCATCCCGCACACTGGTCGGTAAACCTTCCGGCATGGCTTTTACTAGCCTAGAACACTCTAGGATGCAATTGAGCTGGTCAAGAAGTGTGAAGAGCGTCGATTCCAAACAAAACAAATTCATACACTGGCACAGTCACTGCAAATGATTTCTCCCTCATGGCCATTCACTGTGTGGGGGAACGATATTTTGGGACCTTTCCCAAAAGCTGTCGGGGGATGCCGGTTCTTATACTTCGCCATCGACAAGTTAACAAAGTGGCCTAAAGCTACTCCAGTTGTGACAATCAGCAAGCAATCTGCTATCAAGTTCTTGAAGTCTATTATCTACAGATTTGGAGTTCCGAACAGAATCATCACTGACTACGAAACCCAATTCACAAGTGCAGTATTCCAAGAGTACTATAAAGACCTTGACATAACAGTGAGCTATGCATCAGTAGATCATCCGACAAGCAATGGCCAAGCTAAGAGAGCAAACGCAGAAATACTCAAGGGACTCAAGACGCGCACTTCTGAGCGCTTGAAGAAACATGGTGCCAACTGGATAGAAGAGCTTCCGTCTGCACTGTGGGCGAGCTGGACAACACCCAACCGGGCAATAGGAAAGACATCTTTCTTTTTGGTGTATGGAGCTAAAGCAGTCCTTCCTCTGGAGATCACCATGGGTTCTCTCTGGGTCCGGACCTATGAAGCCACGCAGGACCAGCTTCGGTGTGAAGACCTAGACCTCATAGACGAGGCAAGGTGCTAAGTAGTTTTCCAAAATGCGCAATATCGCTAGGCGCTCCACTGCTATCACCAAAGGAATGTGCGCAATCGATAGTTGGAAGAAGGTGATCTGGTGCTACAACGAATACTTACTCGCGAAGGGATGAACAAACTTTCCCCTAGCTGGGAAGGTCCCTTTCCAGTAGTCAATGTTTCCTATCCCGAATGCGTTCGCTTGACAACAGAGGATGGGATACTACTTCCTAACCCCTGGAACATTGAACACCTTTCTAAGTTCTACACTTAGTTACATGGAGGTTAGTCTGTATTTTTATAAAATGTATTTTATTGATTCTATGAACAGAGACGGATTGGTCCTAGATGATAAGAACACTTAACTTGGTCCCGTACTTTAAGTGTGTCTTTACCTTGGTTTCGTACAAGATGAATGGCACACTTAACTTGGTCTTGTATTTTAAGTGTGTCCTTGTCTCCCTGTAATTCGGACCTATAATGAAATACATTTATATGCAAACAGACTCTACCTGCATTAATTTTGCACATGCTCATTATTTTTCCCATTTTTACCTTCTTGTCAATAGCAATGTTGTGCAATCCACATGAAATTTAGTCCTACATATTCATGTGATATATAAGTTCTGTTGTTAATCTTCTATTGGATCTTAGTATTGCTATATTGTATACTCGCCTGAAAACCAAAATCAATTCAAAATGTCCCATTCAAAATCTGCTAAACTCCAAATTCGAATTCACTAACATAATTCCAATAGTTTAAATATCATCCCTGCCAAGTTTTAGTAACTTTTGACGTCATCTGCTATTTGATTCCATCAAACCATTGGAGAGCTTTCAAATTAAGTTTGAATTCAAATTCTATATTCAACTTGGTCAGAACTTAGATTTGAGTTAACTAATATATTTTCAATAATTCGAATAGTAGACCTGCCGAATATTAATAATTTTTGGACCTTCTTTGTTATGTATTCGAATTAAGCCATAGGAGAGATTCAAATTAACAATTAAAATTCAAATTTGTTTTCAACCTTGTCAAATATTCAAATTAATTGTACCAATAAATTCTACATGTCCACCTTAGTGCCCCTGCAAATTGTTGCCACTTCTAGCATTCATCTACTATTTTATTTTGATGAAGGAAAGGAGATAAGGAGGAGGAGCCGTGGGTCCCACTTGGCAGCCACAAATTCCAGTTACCGACTCTGTTTTTCTCCCTTATTATCGATTGCCCTCGGAACACCACGGAGCTGCTGCATGTGCCACCGCACGCTCACTCTAGGCTGGCCAATCGCGTGCTCTGGTTGCCTTCTCTTTGCGCAGCTCTTTCTCTGCTCTCCCCCCCTCACTGCCTCGGTTCTGCTCCACAGAAGTGCTCCAGTTCACCTTGACTTCAGTTGCCGTCGCTGCTGCATCATCGCCGACCACCTCCTGCTGTTTCCCTTGCCCAGCTGTGGCCACCGAAGGAGTCGCGCGGCTTCCCTCTTCTTCCCCGACGCCAACCATCGGTTCCTCTTGTGCTGCCGACTGGAACAGAGGCGAATCCCCATCCCCGTCGTCTCTGAGCCGCACCTTCCCTCGGCTGTACATGGGGCTGCACATGGTCCCCGCGTATCCGACGCGTTCTCGCACCAACACGACCACAAAAAGGTGCCACTACATGCCTTCTTTAGAATCTGAACATCGCTTCTTGTTCCATCTCACTTGGGCGCCGGATCCAAAGTTTTCTCACTGGCATCTTCATTGAAAATGAGTGAAGTAATACTCCAAATTCATCACCATCGTTTTATTAACTGTCATTCCTATTATAGGAGATCATCTACATGTCATTGAGGTATTCTTGGCTCAGGTGGCAGTTAAAAAGAAGGACCGTAGCCCCCAGACAACGTGTTTTCGCTGTGGCCGCCATCTTTGCACCTAGGTCATCGTTGAAACCTAGCTTGCAGCCATTTTTGCCCTGATCTTAATCCGTATTTGGGCTCTTTCAGTTCCTAGAGTGCTTCTAGATCAAATACCAAGCTTTTTCGTGCCCAGTGGCGAGGTTGCGACCTCATCGGAGTTCATGCTCTGCCACCGCTCGTCGCTAGCTAGGTTCCATCCCTCCCTGAGTCCCTTTGAACTCTCCAGCGTGTTTCCCATCGATATCCACACAAATGCGGCCAATTTCGTGCTGGGGGCGGGCTCGGGCTCCTTTGTCTGGTGGTCGCACTGCCATGCCGGTGGGAGGCACCGCCTGATGAGGACATCTCTCCGTTGCATACAATACAAGGACCGATCACTAGAGCACGTGCGTGACAATTGGATCTCCAGGTACGTTCTAACCTTGTCAATAGTTTTTCAGAACTTACGCTTGTTTCCATGCATGTTTTATTGATTAGGAACAATGGAGAGGACCAGCAAGGGCTTGGAGGAGTCAAAGGAGTGATGGAGTCAAGGAGGAGGAGATAGGCACACCAAGGAGGAGTCCAAGCCCAACTCGACTTCGACTCCACCTCGGGGTCCAGGAGCTGCCTTCACCAAAATTGACGTCCCGTACACATACGGAGTCGGATTTGGACGTTCTATATATGGTTGGAACCAAGACTTCATAAACCTTCCAATGGAGCCGGCCCCACCTCAAAATTTCTTCTGAATTGGCGGGAATCGGCAAAATAAGTGGGCATCTAGAATCTATCCGGTGCTGAACAACCGTCCTTTGGGCCGTTGGCCCGTGTATCGTGTGGAAGCCCATTAGGATTTCGTCCAGGGTTCTTGCACGTCCCTAACTCCTATTTATACAGCAGACGTCACCACATTAGGGTTGGGTTTTGCTTATATACAATCTGTCATTGAACAGTGTCACCGTTCATCGGTTGTGAGACCCCACTTCGTGATCAATTCAGTTTTGATTGCAACTTCTCTGTTCTTACTTGTGTTCTTGATTGTGCTTGCAGGGATAAGCCTTCATGGCGAGGTCATTTGTGTGACACGGGTGATAACCAACGGAGAAGTTGTGTAGTGATTGTGGGGTTCCGTTCGCTCAGAGACTTAGATCACCAACGTCGAGATCTCCAACCAATCAAGTTTACCATACCTCTCGGAAGATCGTAACTCATCCTCCTATCAAGTGGTAGCAGATATCAGGTTGACCGTGAGGTATACTTGTGTAACCTTTAGATTCATTTGTTTCAGTCCTATAGTCCACAAAAAGCCACAATTTGTTTTTTTACTTTCCCTGACCTACAACCCTCGCTCAGCTTTTTGCACAATTTAGTTTTGGAGTCCGTAGTTCTTTGTTTGTGTCCTAGGTTGAGTCTGGTTGCTGGTTCAGATTTGTTTTGGTTCAGTTTTGTTTCTTCCATCCGCTGCCATCTACAAAAATCCAATCTACAAAAAAAAAATTATAACCACCGATTGGTTTCTGTTTTAGTTTCCACCACCATCAAAACATAATTCGGGGTATCCTCCTTAAAACAGGCATAACTTTTCGCTCGGGGCTTCGATTGAGGTGCATTTTTTCCCCTGAAAGGTCTCGGAAAAATCCACATACGATACACTGGCTAGCCGGTCACAACGATTTAAAAAAAAAATAAGAAGGCCCTCATTTTGAACTTAGAAGTTCGAGCACCAGTTTTTCCAAACACTCCTGAATTTGTACCGATCACATTTTTTATCGGTTTGAGCTAATACTTGGCGCTGTTTCTATTCTTGTGCCCCTGGTTTAGAAAAAATATCAAAAAAATAAAGAGAAAAAATTGATTTCTACTAGTGCTAAAAGACAAAAACAGGAGGCTCAAGGAGTTTTCTACTTGTGTTGTTTTGTGTGTGAATGCTGGATACTTGCTGATATTGTCCTTGCTGTTCATCATCATTCATCCTTGTTCCTTGCTTGTTGCCACAACTATTCTAATACATTTTTAGTCCAGCAACTAGGTGAAATTCTTTGGAGACTTATTCAGCATTGCTATCTGTCGGTACCCTGCGTACCGGATACCCCTTGGAGCTGCGAAGAGTGCAAAGGAACTCCACCTATCTGAGTTGAAGACCTCCGAAGGCTCCACGTGTCACTCGGAACCGGACTTGCCTCCCTTCTATGGTTAGTCCCAGTGCCACCACGTGTATCATAAAACTGGAGCTACATTCCATACATGGGAAATCTCCGGACTAGATACCTGTGTAGCACCCCCGGACCTATCCCACGACAGAGGGAAGCTCCGGTACCGACACGTGTACAACGGCACCAGACCTACTCGTCCAAGACGGTAAGCTCCGGAGCTGCCACACGTCCAACTACCGGACCTTCAATCTCAACAGACACATTGGTGGACCTTTTAACGGCTCGGACCTTCAAGGAACATTAAAGACTCCAAGACCTGATTATGTGTCATCAATGCTATCTTAATGACACACGATCGGAGGACCCTTAATACCAGTAACACCGCTATCAAGGCGCGTTACCACGCTGTTAAGGGGAATTAAGTACATTAACTGTGTATTAAGCATCAGTAACCGCTAGGGCGACATGTCGGGCCAGGCTGATGATGTAACGGTCAGTCCTTGTACTATAAAAGGACTGGCCGAGCGATACACGGGGGACTCCTCCAGACACTCTGGTCTCTCACACACAAGCGCTTAGACGCTCAATACAACAACAACACACACTTGTGGAGTAGGGTATTACGCTCAGGCGGACCGAACCACGTAAATCCTTGTGTCAACTCGTCATCTTGTTCTGAATCTCCACGCGCCCTAACCAAACTACAAAACTCTGCGGCTACTAACCGTAGTACAGAGACAATTGCCATAATTAGACTCCGACAGTTGGTGCACCAGGTAGGGGGAGCATCACCTGAGATTCAAAGATGGTGAATTCTACTGTTGGATCATCCAATGGTAACTATGATGTGCAACCTGCTGGAGGCAATCCCTCCAACATGCAGCAGCCAGCAGGTGCTATGGCTCCAGCAGGAGTCATGCCACCGCTGCCACCATTCGCTCCGGTGAATCAAGCTAGACAGCGAGATGGGGCGTCCGCGTCGATCACTGCATCGGCGGACAACAACCTCGAACACTTGTTTAATGCTGCGCGTGCTCTTCTCCAACGTCCACCGCCTCCAGGAGCACCCTAGGGTGTGATGGAATAGTGGAGGGCTGATGTGGATCATCTGGTTGCAGTAGCAGCCGATCGCATCAACAATGAAGGTCCTCCCCCCTCGGGGCGGGCTCCATTGCAGCGTCGGACCTTGTCGGGTAGACTCGGTACGCAAGCTTCGCAGCACGGGAGGCGTGCTGCATCCCAACAGGCGACGTCGCTGCCTTCCGGGGCGCGACATACTCACACGGTAACAAGTATTTCGACCCATGACCTCCGAGAGGAGCTCGATCGTCATTACCGACAACAGGACGGCCGCGTCCACATCGAACGTGCTCGCGAGAGGCGAGAGGCTCGGGATAGTCCATCTCCTAAGGGAGTAGGAGGAGGCTGTTTTGCCTTGGCCATGCACCTACGCATGGTCAGATGGCCGCAGAAGTTTCGGCCTCTCCTGCTGGAGAAATTTGACGGGACTGTTAACCCCGCTGAATTTCTCCAAATCTACTCCACCGCTATCTTTGCGGCTGGGGGAAATGAGGCTGTGATGGTCAATTATTTCCCTGTGGCTTTAACAGGGACTGCCAGGTCTTGGTTCATGAGCCTTCCGCCTGACTTCATCAATAGTCGGGCGGAGTTGTGCCAACAGTTCACCGCCAATTCCGGGAGCTCATACACCCGACCAGGCACAAAACTGGATCTTTTTGTGGTCAAGCAAAAGGGGGAGAGTCCCGCGATCTTTTATCCAGAGGTTCTCCCAGGTACGAAATACCATTCCTTCTATCTCAAGCGCTTCTGTTATTATAGCATTTAGACAGGGCATTTTGAGACAAGAAAATGCTGGAGAAGTGCGCCAAGGCTGTGGAGGGCCGTGGAATGCACTCCCAACCACATTCGGAGGCCAACAGAAAATCCTCCAAGGGTGAAGCCGCTACCTCCGGGAGTGGAAAGAAAAAGAAAAAGTCCAAAGGCAAAAAGAAGTCATCGGCCGACACACCTACTGCCTCTGCTGTCGCAGCTTCGGGTGGCCGGGGGCCACGCCCCGAGAAATGACCTCGGCCGTAGTCTGAAGACGGTGGCAGCTCCAAGATGTGGTGTCCCATACACAAGACGGACAGCCACAACATAAAAAACTGTCGAGGGATCCAGAACCTCGCCGAGCGCTACAACCAGCACCGGTAAGAAGCTCCTTTCCGTCAAAGGGAAGGAAAACAAAAGGTCGACGAAGCTTCGGCTGAAGAGGAGTTAGGCTTTCAGGATTGCAAAAAGGTCTTGAAGGCTGTTTACACCTCCGTTGACGACAACTCCGACGTCTCCGACAACGAGTGTCGGAAGACCATGAACACCATCTTTGGTGGTTCGTGGGACATCACATCCCGCCGTGTCCTCAAGACAACGCGGCGGGACATGGCATCTGTAGCTCCCACCGCCAGGGCGGAGCCTCATTAGAAGTGGATGGACACTTCCATCACCTTCGATGCTTCGGACTACCCTCGGAACATGATCGGAGCTAGCCAACTTCCACTTATGGTATCTCCGACCATCAATAACATCCAGCTTCACCACGTAATGGTGGACGGAGGTTCGGAGCTGAACCTCATAAGCTTCAAAGCCTTCGTCAAGCTTCAGCTCCGACCTTCACATCTTCGCCCCTCCCAACCTTTCTCCGGAGTAGGTCTCGGGGCCATAACTCCACTCAGTACCATTACTCTCCTGGTGACCTTCAAAACTCGGGAGAATAACAGGACCGAGAAGTTGGTCTTCGACGTGGCACAGATCAACTTACCATGCAATGCCATCTTGGGCAGGCCAGCTTTATACAAATTCATGGTTGCTGCTCATTATGGCTACTTGGTGTTGAAGATGCCAACACCCTCAAGCGTTCTCCAGATCCGTGAGGATCGCACCGCCGGAGTTACTGCTTTGGAAGAACTCCATGCGCTTGCTACAACACTGGAGGAAGAATCCAAAAAGGAGCAAGCTCTGAAGCCCCCGAGCATTCGTCATTGATGCTCAACCTCCGCACCTCGTTTGCAACCAAGCGGCGACACTGACATTCCTGTCAAAGTTGTCCACATTGGTTCTGCCGCTGCTCAGACCACCTGTATATCGGGAGGTCTGAACGACAAATAGGAACTCACGCTCATCACTTTCCTCCGAGATAATGTCGACGTGTTTGCCTGGCAACCGTCAAAGTTGCTTGGGATCCCTAGGGAAGTGATTGAGCACAATCTGAAGATTTATCCCGACGCTCGGCCTGTACATCAGAAGCCTCGGAAGCAATCAGTAGAGCAACAAAACTTCATACGTCAGGAAGTGAAGAAGTTACTCGAAGCTGGATTCATCCGGGAAGTCTTCCATCCAAAATGGCTAGCAAACCCAGTTGTTGTACCTAAGGCCAGCGGGAAGCTTCAGATGTGTATCGAGTACACAACACTGAATAAGGCATGTCCAAAAGATCCATTCCCACTACCTATAATAGATCAGATAGTGGATTCCACCTCCGGGTGTAAATTACTGTGTTTCCTAGACACATATTCTGGGTATCATAAAATCAGAATGTCTAGGGAAGATGAAGAGCATACTGCCTTCATCACAGTAGATGGATTATACTGTTACACTGCCATGCCATTCGGTCTCAAAAATGCCGCTTCAACGTTTGCGCGAGCTATGTACAAAACTTTTGGAGAGCTCATCAGAGATGTAATGGAAGTGTACGTCGATGACATTGTTGTCAAGATCAAGAACAAGGAGTCATTTCTTGACACCTTGCAAGCTGTCTTCGACAAGTTGCGAATCACACGCACAAAGCTAAACCCAGACAAGTGTGTCTTTGGGGTTACCTCAGGAAAGCTTCTTGGATTCTTGGTGAACCACCGAGGAATAGAGGCGAATCCGGCGAAGATTAAAGCTATTGAAGACATGCGGCCACCAGCCCGCATCAAGGATGTCCAAAAGCTGACTGGATGTCTAGCTACCCTTAGCCGGTTCAACTTAAGACTGGCGGAACGGGCACTATCCTTCTTCAAATTATTGAGGAAGTCCGGAACATTCCAATGATCTGAAGAAGCAGAAAAGGCTTTCCAAGAGCTAAAGCAACTCCTTACCACTCTACCAACTATGGTAGCTCCGAATCCTGGTGAGCCACTTCTGCTTTACATTTCAGCAACTAACGAAGTTGTCAGCATGGTCTTGGTTGCGGAAAGACCAGAACCATCTTCAGTTCAGGAATCAAGACCCCTCTGGGAAGGTCCAGAGCTACCTGAAGGCGAGTCTGGGTCCCATCCTCCAGACACGGATCCTCGAGGCGAGACGCTAGAGGATCAACCTCCTTCAAATAAAGGAGTTATTGTTGCTGAACAAGAAGATTCGGACCTTTCCAGGAAGGTACGAGTCACTTCAGAAGAAGCTCCGGGTTCCTCTAGCAAGAACCTGGAAGTCCCTGAAGAAGGTCTGGACCCCTCTGGGAGGCTCTGGTTGATGAGGAGGAAGCTCTGGGCCCCTCCGGGAGGGTCCGGACAGTCCAGCGCCAAGTGTACTTCATAGGTGAAGTACTCCATGAGGCCAAGACTCGGTACCTAGAGGTGCATAAGCTGCTCTACGCAGTTCTTATTGCCTATAGGAAGCTTCGTCACTACTTCCAAGCTCACAAGATTTCAGTGGTAACCTCATATCCACTGCGTGCAATCCTGCATAACCCCAATTCTACTGGGAATATTGCAAAGTGGGTAGCAGAATTGGCAAAGTTTGATCTTGAATTCGTCCTAAGACAAGCGATCAAGAGTCAAGCATTGGCAGATTTTGTTGCGGAATGGACCCCCTCTACATCAAATCCTGGGGGCCCCAGTGAGCAGAAGTCGGAACCCAAGGTTCCGGTCTTCACTGAGCCTCACTGGACTGTCTATATCGACGGCTTTGTGCAGAAGCAGGGGGCTGGAGCTAGAATCCTTCTCCTCACTCCGACCGATGAGAAGGTCAAATACATGGTTCACCTTGACTTCAAGGCGACCAACAACATGGCGAAGTATGAAGCATTAATCTATGGGCTCAAGGTGACACTATAATATGGTGACAAGCTGCTTTTGGTAAAGGGTGATTCGCAGCTCATAATTAAACAAGTCAAAGGTGAATGCTACTGCAACAACCCTCAACTAGCCGCATATCTACTTGAAGTCAAGAAGCTTCAGAAGGACTTCAAAGTCCTGGATCTTTGTCATGTTCAGCGTCTCAACAGCACGGAAGCTGACGAACTCTCGACGAAAGCCTCAACCGGAGCTCCGGCTCCCGACGAAACCTTCATCTGGAGATTGTCAAGACAAACAGCTCAGCCTGCCGAACTGAGCAAAGGGGGCGAGACCAGCACCTCGAAGCTGGCGGTCCCGATGGCCCTATTACCATGGCGTCCATCAAGGGTCATAGGTGCTGCAGGAAGCTCCGAACAACCCAGCACGCAAGACTCAGAAGCTCAAGTCAGCTCCGATGCATGGATCTCGGAGATCCGGAGCTACTTGAAAGACAACATCCTTCCCGAAGACGATTCAAGGTGAAGGGTAAGCTATCACCAAGGTACATCGGGCCGTTCAAGGTGTTGGACACGAGAGGTGAGGTTGGTTATCAGCTCGACTTGCCGGCTCATTTGTTAGATGTGCATGATGTGTTTTACGTGTCTCAGTTGAAGAAGTGTCTCAGAGCGCCAGAGGAGCAGTTGTCAATGGATGAGTTGAACATTGAGGAAGATCTCTCTTATGCTGAGTACCCCGTCAAGATTCTATAAAGGTCAAAGCATATCACCAGAAACAAGAGGATCCCCATGTGCAAAGTTCAATGGAAGCACCATTCCGAGCAGGAGGCCACATGGGAGAGGGAAGAAGACATGAAGACGGAGTTCCCCAAGCTATTCTCGTAAGTCTTCCAAATCTCGGGGTGAGATTTCTTTTGAGGGGGGGAGAGTTGTAATGCCCAAAATTTTTCCTCTTCTATGCTCTTTCTCCATTGTGTTTGGTCCACTCGTTAGCACCCTTTTCTTTCCCACTTCCCGTTCTACATGTTTCCTTCACGGCACCCACGCACGCACGCCCGCATCCGATGAAATCGGAATCCCCGACGATTTCGGGACTCGCCATTTTCCTCCCATCCGTGAAGATCGTGCACCCTCCTATAAACCGCAGCCCCCACACCCTAGGTGCTCCCAACCAAGCTTGAGCAAGGATCGTCACCACCATCCCTAGGTGAGCCACCGCCGCAGCGATAAAACCCGGACGTGCAGCCTCCGATTCGCCCTTCTAACGCGACCAGTGGCTTCGCAGGGACTCCGGCGTGCCTCCCCGACTTGTCCAGTCTCGAGCCGCCGCCTCAAGTCATAACCATTGTCGAATTTTGATGAGTTCCATATGCCTCTCACCGTCGTCCCAGTTCGTGCGTCCGTTTCTTGTCGATCTAACCTTTCCATCGGGGTGCTCTTGACTCAGAGAAGCTCCCGCGACAGGTACACGTGGAGGTCTTTGGCTGTGATGCCATCCCGACGTGGTGCAGCGATGACCACTGCCGTTCTCCGTCACAGCACCCTCACTGCGCCTTCCCGGACCACAAAAACACCCTAGGTGAGTGCCCAAGAGTGTCCTCTATCGATCCATGTGTTTAGATTCGAGTTTAGGGTGTTTGTCCGCGTATTCGCGAGCTCTAGCGACCTCAGAGCATTGGCCATGGCGGTGCAGCCTTCCTGACCTGTGGAAGAAGAAGCACAATGCTTCTTTACCTCCTGGCCATTGGATCAATGAAGCATGGTCCAGATTAAAAGCTCACATACCCCTTTATTGTTTTAAATCTCAGCCGTCCTCTTTAAATCCTAGAGCCGAGAATAGATCTTGTATGCCCCTTGGTTATTTTGAATCTGAGCCATTCTCTTTTCATCCGACGGCCCATATTAAATCATCCCCGTACCCTTTTGCTTTAGCAGTCAGCCCCCTTGTCATTTTTATAAAATTATGCATATGCCCTAGGTTTCACAAAATTAACCCTGCACTTTCTTTTAATTAGAGTTTCGCTGTAGATTAAGACTTGTCTCCTTGTAACTTACTGTATTAGCAATATAACCCTGCTGTAGTATTGTTTTCACATTGAGGCCATGGTACAGTTTTGTGTTTTCAAAAGAACACCTGTGTAATGTTCTGTTCTTTTTTTTATGGTCCTGTAATTAGCATTCTAACCCCTGCAGTGCTCTGTTTTGGTAGTAAAACGCTTGATAATTACTGTTTTCACTTGTACAACCCTGTAATGGCCTAAAAACTGCATAGCAGCCCCTGTACATCTCTGTTTTCGTGGAAACACTCTAATTTCATGTTCCAGTTACAACCAGAGCGTTGGTAGTTGCTGTATGAGGCATATAACGTCTCCACAAATGTCAAATTAATGTGTACTAATACTGTAACTCCATAATAAAAGTATGCCAGCACCTTACAAGTTGATTAATTTGGAATTAAGTGATGATGCATATACGATTCACGTAAATGCTTATACTTTGGCTGTTTGCTTATGTATTTGCAATGTCCTGTTGATTTGCATTGTTCTTATTCTGCTCTTGCTATTTTGTTGCGCATATGACGTCGTGAATAGAGCCGGTTCCCGAGCCGCCATTTAATCTGCAAGAGCAAGACTTCGACGCCAGTGAGCAGCAGCAGTTTCCTCGAAGCAAGTGCCCTTGACCCCATCTCTACTGTTAGGAAATTAATGATTTAGATAGAATTAGTTGCATACGGTCAATTAATTTGAATTATATGATAGGTTGTTTACTAGTTTTTATATAACATTCCTTTTAGCCATGTTGGGTGGATGATGTTACATGTCAGGATATTATTACGCTTAGCCATGTTGTCTTAATTTGGATGGGTTATGGGATTTAATATACATGTTATTATATTACTCTTAATCATATGGATATGTGGTGGTTTGTAGTTGGGGTGTAGGAATCTAGGCTGACTGGTCGGTTCGGTGGGTGCAAGCGTGCACGAGACTCGGGTGGGTTACTAGCGTCTGCCGTAGATTCTAAGGACCGGTTCATGAAGCAGGTAACCCGGCTTTACCGTGCCACCACAAGACTTCTATGGAACAGTTTGGCCAATTAAGTCGATTTATACCTTATTTTGTGTATACTATGTGAGATGTTTGAGTGGCGCAAGAGGGGGCTGCCGCAGAGAGGTACAAATAGACTCTGCCGTGGGGCGAAACCTTAGCGGGTGTGCACAGGTTTGGTAGTGCGATGTAAAGGCCTCATAGTGATCTCCTAGCCACACTCCAAAGTAAGTGTAAAGTGTGATTCGCGATCACGGGCATCAGGGAGGGTCTAGTCCACTTGGCGACAAGGGACAAAAATCATGACTTGTGGGTAAAGTGGTACAAACTCTACAGAGTGTAAAACTATCTAGATAGCCGCACTCGCGGTCAAGAGCAACGCTTGGACTTAATTCATGATTAGTTGGGTTCGATGGTTTGGTTTTGGTGACGGGTTGGTCGGAACCCGTTGGGTTGGTGTCCAGTTGGTTTGAGCCTAGACAGTTCTTGTTGCTCACTTGATTGGGACCTACGGGTCTTGGTTTTGGTTAATGGAGGTTTGGTTACTGGAGCTTGAGATGGTTCACCTAGTAAATAGGATGATAAGGTAAACTATGGATAGGGAGTTTTGCTTAAATCTTAAACTGTGTCTAGCCTTCCTCATTGATTAGCCTGCACGCCATAATTTCCCACACTTTGCGGAGTACATTAGGTACTCACGCTTGTTTGTTGCCTATTTTGCTTGTACGTACCTGGTGCTCAGACCATGGAGATGGAGCGGGTGATGATGAAGACGATGGCTTCGACCCCGGAGTGCAGTACTAGGATGGCGTGCCCCCGGACAACGCCTGTGATGGAGCTACACGCTTAGTTATCCCCTGCCATGTATCTTTTCCTTTTTGGACCTATGAGTCATTCATGTACTGAATAAATACGTTGAACTTGGCTTTATTTATATGATATTCCACTTTTGTCTTTTTGTGTATGATTTAACTGATCCTGCCATACACGAGAGTGCGTTTGGTTTCTTTTGCAGGAACCGGGCGTGACAAAAAGCATGAAAAAGAATAGTAATAAATAAACATCTTAGTCATATGATTATATCACATTGTGAATAGTGTGGCCTTTAGAATCATAATGGTCTCCATCGCCATGGTTCCATCATGATCTGAACTGCCATGCCACCCTTCTTGCGGTGATCTCTATCTCCACCATGCTTGAAGACATCTCCATGATTATGTAAGAAGCTAATACAACTAATAGCTACCAAATAAATTACATGAGAGATCAAGCACCACAGGTCGACATGCAGGTCGTTATACAATTATATGACAACCTTAACCCGGTTGTGTTAAATTTGCAACACGCAAGATGTACGAATATTACACACAGATCATCATATCACAATAAGGCCATACCATTCACATTATTCCCTGCAAAAATGAGTTAAGCGTAGAACAGTTTCTAGCACAAAACGATATTATGTAATTGCTATAGCCACCCCACCGGTTTCTGGGCAGCGCCCTGAACACCAAACGGAATTACATAGATCGCATCTATGAAATCACTATGAAAATCTCATCAGATTGATCAAATCAACCTGAATCCGAGCCATTCAGAATGCCTCAATTTTCAATGTGACCGGTTATTCATGAGTAGATGCAACTCATGACCGTGGTCTGTTGGCTCAATCTGTTAGTTTTGTACACGATTAGTCCCGATGGTGATTCCAACCGGTAGGGACAGGTTGCACACACAACAAAGAAGGAGCACGAACTAACCCTTTAGTCATATACGATCGCAATTTACACTAACTAATTCAAAACCCCAAAAACCATGCGAAAGAATTCATTGTATGAACATGTCTATAGTAGATCCCATCTACTAGAAAGATCTAGACCAAAAACTACGCAAGTCGGCTCTGGGAAATCAGTGGTACGCTACTCTAGCAATTCTACCGCATCGCCCAGGAAACATGCAAGCAAAGAGGTCATCGGTCGTTACCACTAGACGTGCAGCGTAGAAGAACGTAGACGCACGTCAGTGTAGGGGAACTAGACGATCTCGTTCGTCTCCTCCTTGTCCCCATCACGGCAGCAGGTAGACGATCACGTTTGTCATAGCCGATTAGTGCAACAGTAGCAGCATCGCCTCCATGGAGTCCACACATATGGGGGGAACGCCGTGCACCGATGTGCTAGCACCGCATGCGCGGCAAGAGTCTCGGCGTGAGGCTTGTGAGGGTTGGCGGCTAGGGTTGTCACGTGGTGGAGTAATTAGCCCCTAACCCTACCCCTCGTATTTATAGGCATACTAATGGGCTTATCGCGAGCCCATTAGTACCTAATTGCTTATGGATCAAATATCCAACAGGCCTTAACCCGAATTGTTGTGATTGCCTTTTGGGCCTATCACCAACACCGCCATTATACAAGAGGATGCCTACTATAATTATAAGACCGAAAAGAGGAGGAAACACTTGATTCAAAGTACCTCTGATGGTGATAAATCCAACATGCCACCACAAAGATATCGTTTGATCTATCGCTTCCCAAGTGGTCAAAACATTTTGGTTGTTCCGCACTCGCAATCAACCCATTCATATCAATCAAGTACCCAACTATATCCACAGCAGCAGCAGGTGTTACCTTGTGCACACTGGTCTCAGCTAATCACACAAAATAGCCCTCAAAGTCAGAATATGGAAAGCTCTAATCTAGGACCGTGCAACCATTGTGGCCGATCTGGTCATTTTGCTCGGGAGTGCAGGAAGTGGAAGCTAGGCAGCAGTGCTCAATCATCTCATAAATCCAACCGGCTTCAGGGACACTCCAAGAAAACCACATCGTACTCGGTCCGTATAAATTATGTCTCGCTTGAAGATATACCCAAAGGAGATACATTTTTTGCGGGTGTATTCACTTTGTACGAGCAGCCCGCTCTCATCCTATTTGACTCTGGAGCCACTCATGATTTCATTAGCAAGACCTTTGTTGAGAAACAGGGGTTGTCCTCTACTACTTTATCATCACCTTATTTTATCCGTTCGCCAGGAGTTATCATCTCGACCATGGAAGTAATAACAAGAGCATCTATCCGTATGGGAGAAAGAGTATATCCCACCAATCTCATCATATTAAATGGACAAGGAATTGATGTAATTCTCAGGATGTCATGGATAACACATCATAATGTTGTCCCGCACAGTTCAAATCAACTCTCCAAATCTCGGTTATAACACTTTAACTCTTCCAAGGCTTCTTCCAAGATTAGCATCAACATATCATATCAAAGGGACTTTACTTGAGGATATTCCGGTCGTGTGCAAATACCCTGATGTCTTCCCCGATGACCTTCCGGGTATGCCGCCTGATCGGGATGTTGATTTCAAAATTGAGTTTGTGTCGGGTACCACTCCAATCTCTCGACGTCCATACAGGATGGTAGCCAATGAATTGGTTGAGTTGAAAGAGCAACTCAAGGGACTTTCGGAGAAGGGATTCATTTGTCCAAGTACTTCACCATGGGGATGTCTGACATTATTTGTGAAGAAGAAAGATGAATCCTTGTGGCTATGCGTGGATTATCGTACATTGAATGCTGTCACAATCAAAAATAAATATCCTCTACCCAGCATCGACATTCTTTTTGATCAACTTGTCGTTGCCAAAGTCTTCTCAAAGATGGATCTGTGGTCCGGCTACCATCAAATCAAAATCCAACCTGAAGATATTCCAAAAACCGCTTTCTCAACTAGGTATGGTCTCTATGAGTACCTAGTTATGTCGTTCGGTCTCACCAATGCACCGCCGTACTTCATGTATCTCATGAACTCAGTTTTCATGCCGAAGTTGAACAAATTTGTCGTGGTCTTCATCAATGACATTCTTGTGTATTCCAAATCATAA
Source organism: Tuctoria greenei (assembly GCA_036927565.1). Classification (NCBI taxonomy): domain Eukaryota; kingdom Viridiplantae; phylum Streptophyta; class Magnoliopsida; order Poales; family Poaceae; genus Tuctoria; species Tuctoria greenei. The sequence continues at coordinate 237,622,834 of JAYESD010000002.1, forward strand.
GACGAACATGCTCAACATATCCATACCATTCTTCAAAGGCTTCGTGATCACAAGCGCTATGCAAAATTTAGGAAATGTGAATTTTGGCTAACATCGGTACCATTTCTTGGACATGTCATTTCAGACAAGGTCGTATCCATAGATCCAAGCAATGTTGCGGATGTGATAAAATGGGAGTCTCGTACATCTGTCCATGAGGTTCGTACCTTCCTTGGATTAGCAGGTTACTACTGAAGATTCATACCCAACTTCTCCATGATTTCCAAACCTATGACGGGATTATTGAAAAATGGTGTCAAGTATGTGTGGAATTATGAATGTGAGAAATCATTTCAAACTCTCAAGAAACATCTGACCACTGCACCTGTCTTGGCACAACCTGATATTACGAGGCCATTCGATGTGTATTGTGATGCATCGGGTACGGGACTCGGGTGTGTCCTTATGCAAGATGGTCGGGTAATTGCTTATGCTTCTCGTCAACTCTGAAGGCATGAGGAACACTATCCCACTCATGACCCTGAACTAGCAGCCGTGGTCCTTGCATTGAAAGTGTGGCGACACTATCTTCTTGGCAATTTGGTTCATGTATACTCCGATCACAAAAGCCTCAAATACTTCTTCACTCAAAAGGATCTAAATATGCGTCAACGTAGATTGTTTGAGTTGATTAAAGATTATGCGTTGGAAATCCATTATCACCCGGGGAAAGCCAGTGTTGTCGCTGATGCCTTGAGTCACGAGTCTCATATTCATCATCTATCCATTATCTCCAGCAACAACGAAGAACCAAGCCTTCGTGTGATCCCGCATGGAGCTCTCTACAACTTAGCCCTGATTCCCACTATCCGAGAAGAAATTATTGCAGCTCAAAGGCAAGACAAGGGAATCACATATTCGAAGGAGGATAAGAAATGGAGAAATTAAATGTTTTCGGGAAGATGAAGAAGGTGCCCTATGGTTTAATGATCGACTTGTGGTGCCAAAGGACATGGGATTAAGGAAGAAAATCTTGGACGAAGCTCACATGTCCAAATAATCTATTCATCTAGGAAACAACAAGATGTACCAAGATTTGAAGAAAAGATTCTAGTGGACATGTATGAAAAGGGAGATTGCTAGGTATGTGGCCTAGTGTGATGTGTGTAGTCGAGTGAAGGCTGACCACATGAAGAGAGCTGGTTTGCTTCAACCCATGAGCGTTCCAGCATGGAAGTAGGAAGATATTAGTATGGATTTCATCATCGGTTTGCCTCACACATTTCACAAACATGATTCCATATGGGTTATTGTTTACCATCTCACCCAATCCACTCATTTCATTCCCGTCAGCACTCAATATAGAGCCAAGAAGTATGCAGATTGTATATTTCCCGACTCATGTGTCTACATGGGGTTCCTCGTACTATTGTTTCCGATAGAGGTGTACCATTTGTTGCACGATTTTGGGAGCAATTACATTCTTCATTGGGGACCAAGCTTATTTGAGGATCAACATATCACCCTCAAACGGATGGTCAAACTGAGAGGGTAAATCAAATCTTGGAAGATATGCTTCTAGCTTGTGCCCTAGTGTATGGTAAAAATATTGGGATGAGCATCTACCCCTTGCCGAGTTCTCATATAACAATAGTTATCAAGAGAGTATCAAAATGGCACCACGTGAAGCTCTCTATGGGCGAAAGTGTCAAACTCCATTAAATTGGTGTGAATCCGGCGAGAGGCTTATATTTGGAGTTGATCTAGTCAAACATGCTGAAGAGCAAGTGAAAATCATTCAGGCTAATCTCCGAGCCGCCAAATAAAGACAAAAGAGTTATGCGGACAAACAACGCCGATCATTGGAATTCAAGGTGGGAGACCATGTCTATTTACATGTGTCACCCATGAAAGGCGTGCATCACTTCGGTGTCAAGGGAACATTATCTCCATGGTTTATTGGACCTTTTCCTATCATAGAGAAGTGTGGAACCGTTGCCTATTGTTTGGAGCTACCTACTTCCCTCTCTGAAGTCCATGATATCTTCCACATATCTCAACTACGGAAGTGTCTCAAACATCCATCCGAAGTCTGCATAGAAGATGTTGAAGCCTTACAAACCGATCTCACATATACCGAGAACCCTATTCAAATTCTCGATGAGAAGACCCGTGAGACAAGGAACCGGATCATTAAATTCTATAAAGTCCAATGGAGTAATCATTCCATCGAGGAAGCAACGTGGGAGCAAGAAGGATATCTCCACAAGCACTATCCAGTACTCCTGATCTCATATCAAAACCGGTAATCAACTTTCCTTTCTCTTTTCTTCCAACCATTCCCCTCCATGAAATCTCGGAATGAGATTTCTTTTAAGGAGGGAGGGTTGTGACATCCCACAACTCTAATCTCAGTTGCCCCAAAGTCATGTAATATTATTTAGTTAAATTGAGACATGGAGCAAATCATAATTTATGATATGAGCATTTCACATTTCACATTTGCACTTGAGCATTTCCATGATTTCTGCATTACCAAGCATAACATGGTGCATCATGATTCCATCATGTAAATTGTGTACAACTCCTTTCTTAATTTTCAGCTCAACCCATAGTATTGCAAGAGCCATTGCTAAGTGTAGGCAAAATGATCAAAAACTTGATCAAAAAAAAAAAATTCTTCAATTCTGAAATCTGATATCTTCATATTTAATCTCAAATTTTCATTTTTATCATCGTTTATACTCCATAATATTTTTCCTGTACAACATCAATTGAATGGTACATGGATAAGCTGTGAGCAATGCCAATTGAGTCATATGCCTGTCTATCGAAGAAAAATCATAAACCTCTGTTTATTTCACTTTGATACTTCAGAATCTAGTTTAGGACGTCAAGTAGCAATCCTCAAAAAATAATAATTTTGGGAGGCCATTTTTTTATGTTTTCTTTTTTAGAATCCTGCCTGTACAATGGGGAGGATTCCGCTGCTTTGTTTTACCTACACCTGGGCCACACTTGGCCTCTTGCTGCCGAACGGTCCCACTGGTCAGTCCCTGTCAGCTAAGTCTGTGCATGTGAGACACCTCTGTGTTGCTTAAGTGCTGACACGGTTGGGCTGCCAATTCTTTTTCCCCATCGTGCAGCACTTAAGTTGAAGCTGAAGCTGCTGTACTTGCTCTCTCCCTCGATCTGATGACCTCGCCGTCGACCTTTGCCGTGAAGCTCTGGCGCCGACCTCTCACCACGGCATCAGCACCGAGTGCTGCGTTCCCAGGCCCACAGCAGCGCTGCAGCAGCGGCTCCTGCGCTCGCCTTGTTGCGCCGTCGCGTCGCCGTTCCAGCCAAGGTCATGCGCCGGCCGCCCTTCGCCTCTCTGAAGCTCCCATGACACTAGGTGAGATGCTCCAGCAACCTCCTCCTCCATACCTTTGAAGAACAGAGAGCTCACACCTCACTTCTCACCTATGGTTTTGTTGCCCACATGAACCGTCACCCTTCGAAGCCCAAGGAACCTCTCAACTGGAGCACTGCACCTCCGTTGTCGTCGTTGAGAAGCCGCTCTAGCTCAGACTGCCCACACAGTGAGTAATCAGATTGTCTCCCAACTTCTCAATTTAGCTTATTTTGTGCGCCCCCATTTCCAGCCTTCTCATCGCAAACCAACTGCATGCCGATGTTCCCCATGTCATAACGAAGCCATAGCAACTTGAAGCGGTTGTTTTTGTGCCTTGCTTAGAGAGCAGATCGTCGCTGAAGTGCTGTTTCCGCAGCGGCCCGTCGCTGGTCCATTTCTGGCGCCCTACAGCCAAAACCGACCTCGCCAATGGATTCGTTGACCTCAAAACCTTGGGTAAGTTAGCTCAGATGAGGAGAGGCTGCAGCCGACCTGGGGCAGGTCATGCCGGAGAGCCCCCATGGCCTGTGCGTGTCTGGCCAGAGGAGGAAGAAGGACCTGCCTGTGGGCTCCCTCTGCCAGCCGCTGCAACCCTTTTTTCTTTGATTTTCGGCCAGAAACAATTCCAGAATTTAACTTTAACTTTGAAAATACATAACTCTCTGTAGAATAATCCAAAAATTGTGAAACCAATTCCGTTGGATTCAGAATAACCAGTACTACCTAGCTGTACAGTTATCAGGCCATAAAAGCTTTAATATTTTCTGGGGAAATTAATTAGCCATAAACACTATTAACCTTATTATGAATCCTAGAATAATTAGATGGACCTCAAATTTTCCAACACACTCACCATATCTCCAGTAGCTTGTGATAGAATTTTCAGATCCGTTACGTATGTAAAATTCATTTAGTTGCAGATTTAATGCAATGCACTAGTAGGAACATAGTTCAATACTTTATGTTTATTGCTTGGATTTAGACCCATAATAATTATGAAATCTTCTACATTCCTGGACTATTGCACTCCTTAATAATCATAGCTTCACTAATTACACTCGTGGTGCTCGCTGTACATACAATCCTCTCACATGAACATATCCTAAATGACATACATGATCATGTAACTCATAATTAAATGTAAGAGGGTCTTATATATTGTTTCTTACAAGCTAAAATTTTTCATAATAACCCAAGCTCAACCAATGCTCATCATTACCTCCAATTACCACATATGTATCATGTCATCATCTTGCACACATAGATGCCTCCATTAGATCTTAATTTTTGTTTTGCATATCATGTCATGAATTAGGACCCGAGGAGCTTGAGGAGATCCAAAAGGAGGAGACGCCGCTGGAGATTAACTAAGTACTAAAATAGAGCAAGGCAAGCCCCGGTTTAATCATAAGCCATTTGAGTCATTTTCCGAATTTCACAATGTGATGTGTCTTTATTGTTAAATGTGCATTAAGTGTAGGAGTTGATATGAACCCCACTAGCATGGACACAATGCCTTGGGTATGGATGGGATTAGAGCCTACATATTGCTATGCTAATCACCCTAATTGAGCAATAGGAGATGAGTGGTATGGGACTACTCATGGGAGGGTGTTTTGGTCCACTTGTGGGCTTATGGTGGAATCACAACTTGATGAAAAATTGAGATTGAGCAAGCTTGTAGAAAGCAATGAGACGTGGTCTTGAGTGTATAGGCTTGCTTGTGTCGTTTGAGGACCATGTCATAGTCGGCCCCTTGGACAAGTATTGAAATGTACCGCATGCATACTAGTATATGTGAATTAGTAAATAGATGTAACTCGAACACTGTAGAGTCGAAACTTATACCCCCGTCCTAGGATGGAGTAGTGAGGGTAGAAAAGTGTAAATCCGCTAACGTGCAACGTCTAGGACGTGTCACTTGTAGGGACCTATTCGGGACGAGAGAACTGGTTTGCTCTTGGAGTGTCGGTGAAAGGTTGCCATGTACGATATCACTGGAGTACGTCGTAGTATGTCTTCTGGACATGCGTACGTGTCGTGCATACGGGTTTATTCTGCAGAATTAACATTGGTTGGAATCACCGTTCACTCGCGGTAAGAAGGAGTCGGCTTGTTTGAGCAGTCAGCACGTAGTAAGAACTTGCTATAAGATGAATCATTATCTGCCATGTGATATTTAATTCCTTAATTGTACTCTTGTATTCGTACTCGTAATGGCAAACTAAACTTTACTTTCCTTTGAACGATTAAATTGGTGCAAAAATCTGAAAATAAGGTTCCACCACTTAGTGCTTTTCATGCAAATAATCCCCCCATTATGTTTATGTCCCTTACATGTTGATTAGGGGTCTAGTACTTTATTTTGACGGGTAAGCCTTGTTCAGTCCATATGACTCACGGTTTGTTTAACATTGTTTTCAGGTAAGTTTGTGAATGAAGAATACTTATGCTAGCAAGGGTGTCTCGGTAATGCAGCACCTCTAAAGGGAGGTTCAGTGCAATGGGAGCCCGTAACACCGCGAGATTGTTTGTGTGATGTGTTCTATGGGCTGAACATATCACTTGCTCATATATGGCGTATGGAGTGTTGTACCACATATTAAGCGTATTTCTGCTGCGAATTACATTGTACAAACTGAACCATACATGAACAAATGAACTTATATTGTGTATTTTAACCAATGTCTTGATGATATGCAATTCGGTTTCACCATGTGTGACACCATCCCGTAAAAGATTCTGTGGTGTGCACATGTCGGTTTCTATCGGGCTGCCGGCCGTCACATCATTCTCAAATGTACAGAACCTTTTTTTTATGAAGTTACTAAGTTGAAATTTCTGATTTGCATATTCATATCGAATAGTGATCACGACGGAGGAGTTCGATGAGGACCACCGTATGGAGGAGAAGGGAACCAGCATGGACTTGCTGCAACGTGGTGGATCCGGAGCAGCAGTGAGAGCCCGTGAAGTAGTGATTCGACAAGAAGATCCATTCTGAAGATTAAGAGCTGACTTTACTGATTTTAATTTAGTCGCAACTCAAGGCAAGCACCAGTTTGCATTTAGGTGTCTTTATAAAGCTTTCTTTTGTATACACTATATGTATGAGGTATGTATTGTGCATTAGGTCAAGTTTTGATGATACTCCACATGCATGACCAAATAATCCTTGGAGTGGTTGGGTAGGACATTACTCCATCATATTATATTGCTATCCTAATGTTTTAGTGGAACCGGTAGAAGTCGAGTGTTTGGAATCCACTCGCGAGACAAAGAATAGGGTTAACATGGATTTAGTTCGAGAATGTTATATGAATCTGAATATGAGACTGGGCAGCGGAGTAGGAAGCAGCACAACGTGGTCCTGAGTGCATAGCCCTACATGTGTCGATTGAGGACTGATTTGTGTGTGGCCCCCTCTGGGCAAGTTTGAGCTGTACCGGATGCCCATTGGTATATGGGATCCAGGAAACTGATGTAACTCGGGCACCCACGCGTTGAAACTTATATCGTGGTTCCCTGGGGGAAAGATGACAGGAGGTGGAAATCTGCTAGCGGGCACATGCAACATTTCTTTGTAGTGGACCTTCTGTGAGGATTTTAGGACTAGTTCGGCGTTGGGATGACAAGTGAAAAGTGGCTACATGCATGTACAGAGAAATGCACCGACGTATCTTCCTTACGAGCGTACATGTTGTGCATTCTGGGTTGTTATTGATTCGAATCACCGTGCTCACGGTTATGGACTGAGCATACTTGTTCACTGCGCCGTGACATAGTAATAAAGAGTAGTTGGAATATTAGGAATTTACTTTAATGATTATAATATTGTATTGCAACTTGTATGGATTAGGAGTAGCAAAATTAAATTTATTATTTGCAAACAGTTAATTGGTATGCAGCTTATGCAACTTTGGGCATGTAACATCATAGACAAAGCATTTCTTGTTTGATTGTGGAGTTTACGATGACCATGCTCATAGAGTGCACATCTGCAACTTAAAATCTAAAAGTAAGGACTTATTACTAGGTGAGTACTTTATGGAGTTCAGCTTTTCTATGTTTAGAGTTCTTCCATGTAGAGTTCCATGTTTAGGTGAGACGGTTAAATCTTGCTGAGCCTTTGTTCTCACGGATGCTATATATGTGGTTTTGCATGTAATAGTTTCACTGCTCCTTTTGTGGTTGCCCGTGAGACCTCAGACTTTCTGAGGTGTATGGATCACGAGAGACTTCGCCGCTGTTTTATGTTCTTCGTGTTGCTAGTGAGAAGAGTCCGTAGGCATGGATGTCTTCTCTCATGCTTAGATAGGTTTAGAGTTTGAGTATATTCTTTTCAATGCTTATGTATTCCTCATGTACATTATTTTGTAACCCGAGTGTCTTCTGAAATAAAAAATTGATATGTTTCATGTATTCTTTTCATTTGTGTTGATGGGTGTCGCATCGCACGACACCACCCAATGTGACTACAGGAATGTCGAGACCCCGGTCCCCGCACTCTTGTATCAGGAGAATAGCATGTATGAAAAGAGCTTATTTTGAAGATTTCTAAATGGTCGAGTTAGGATTAGTCACAATGCCCACATAAGGTCTATTGTAGTATTAGTTACTTAAGGTGGTAAAGCTAACACATGTGTTATTTTATTTAGTAACGACGCTCTGACGTTAGGTAAGAGGTAAGGTACACCACTACAAGCAGATCAGCGGTGGTATGTGATTGTCCCTCCGTGGCTTGGCACATGAGTTAATTTGAGTCTCTGAACCTGCTCATGGTTCTAAGAACATATGAAAATGCTGCTCCTCGGCATGAGCGAGGATACCCCATCGTGTGGTCAAAAACGCGGTAGTATGAAGCTCTTGGACATTTAATAATGAAAGGGCCATACGCAGTGCTCACAATCGGCGTGCCTCAGCTTTTATGAGGTAGTAGGTGGTATCCACTGGGTTGATAACATTCCCATTCGTGACGAACCGTTCACACTCTACTCAGGTTCCTCATCGTGTGGTGTAGAAACATGACCACATTTCTCTATACGCGTTCTCCACGAGGACGGCCTGTATGAAATGATACATGGCGTTAGTTTTGGGATATATATTATTTTGACTGTCTGAGATGATCGCTTGTGTTGGCCATGCCGTACCACAAAATAATGAGTGTTCCGTAAATTGTGTGTCTTCTACAGTTACACTCGCCGCATTATTTGTAGCTCAAGCAGAAAACGTTTGCGAGTGATCGCTCTTAGTGCCACCGTTGAGACGTGTGCCGATTTAGGATTTTCTTCGGTGAGGATGTAGTCCTATCATTGCATTCGAGTTTTGTCGGGCACGTCGACAACGACATCCTTGTCGGAGATCTGGCTCGTGAAACAAGTAAAATGGACCCAAGATGATGTAATAATCCAAGTATTAGCTATAGAGCTCCAATTTTGACTAAGTTTCAAAGTTGGAGTAGGTTTTAAATTTAAAAGTTTCAAAAACTAGAGTACTAATGTCCGTCTGGCCCGATGAAACTCCTTCTGATTCTCAAAGAATGAGGGGCAAGGGGATCCATTTCGCGAAAATATAGATCGTGCCAAAGATCCCATTTTATGCCAGCAATTGACCTAATTTTGAAAATTCATAACTCCCAGTATACCTATCCAATGAAAGCCTGCTATTGAAAGCATCTAGGCCCCATGAGGTACGGTTTCGGTGATTAATGACAACCATTCGATATTACTAATGAATTTGTGAATGCAAGGTCTCAATGACACTCAATCAAATGAAATCAAAATTACATTGGAGACCCATATAAAATCAACAAATGAGATCAAACCAAAACATGTGATGACAAGAAGTGAAAGCTCTAACTTGATATCATTCCATACTTGAAGACAATCAAAACAACACTTCAAACAAATGTCAAAGAGGTCACGAGTTCAAAATTCCAAAAGAACAACTCAAAACAACTCGAAGTCAACAAGATTGAACACACCGGATCAACCGACGTTATATGAGTTGACTGCATCGGTCAAATTGGTTCAACTGAAGAAGAAGACCTCAGACAAATACACTCACCGGATCATCCGATGTAAGTGGCTTAGTGCATCGGTCCATCATCACAGATTGCAACACCATTGGACCAAGTGAAGCACCGGATCATCCGATGTGCAGGATTACATACATCGGTCAATCACTCCAGTGAGCCTCAAGATCAAGCAAAATTCTGGAGGAAGAGCCACCGGATCATCCGATGAGAAGACAGCTCAACATCGGTCTAACAACGGTCATATCTGACACAGTGACATCAGCTAATTTGGCTTTGACCGATGATAACTGAAGGGGAGACATCGGATCATCCGGTGTTCGCAGACAAGTGATGTCAGCCTACTTTTCCAACGGCTATCTCGTGGAGGCTGGCTATTTATACCCCTTCAACCTGTCAAATCGACAAGACTTGAAGCCCAGATATACTCTACACATCCTAGAGCATTCAAGCAAGAGAGCTACCACTTTCACATCATTTACTCATCATTTGTACACCAAGAGATAGGCTAGAACTAGCTAGAGATAGTGCTTGGGTGCCTCCACTCTAGGTGATTGGAGTCTCTAGCGTAGTGAGAGCCACAAGGGAGTGTCCCTTGGTGTGTGTAACTTCCGGAGCTTGCCAAGTGGATTGTGGAAGCCCGGAGGATCCCAAAAGTGTACAAGGCTTGAGCTCCACCTTGCCAAGGTTGGCGAACGGAGAAGAATAGTGAAGAAGCCCCTAGTCTCGGTGACTTGGGAGTGGCAAAACCCTTCGGTGGGTGTCACAACGTGGACGTAGGAAGATCCTTGTGATCTTACCGAACCACGGGATAAACTCCGTGTCCCTTGAGCGTTTGCATCCCTCTCCCTTTTTACTCTTATGCAATCTTCATTCCGCAACTTTAAATTATATTGATTGCATAGTTTAATTGCATAGGGAATTGGGCTTTAAGTTGTTAAGTGCTTAATTGTCTTAAAATTTGAAAGAAAGCCCAATTCACCCCCCCTCTTGGGCGTTTCGATCCTTACAATTGGTATCAGAGCAAGGTTGCTCATTGGATCATTCTAGCTTCACCGCTAGAGAGCAAAAATGGCCAAGAATGGGGGTTCGGTTCCTACCTTCGAGGGCAAGAATTTTGCTTATTGGAAAGCACGCATGCGCGCTTACCTTGAGGCAATTTCTCCCGAAGTGTGGGAAGCGACCCATGCGGGGTTTGGCAACCATGAATATATTGGTGATCAACTAAAGTGGGATGCTAAGGCTAGGAATGCTATTTATGAGTGCATTAGTCAAGATGTATTTGCTAGAATTGCAAGTAAGGAAAAAGCTTGTGAAATTTGGGCTTGCTTGATTGAGATCCATGAGGGTTCCTCTCGTGTCAAAGAGCTCAAATATCACTTGCTTAAATCCAAGTATGATGATTTTAAAATGCTTCCTCATGAAAATGTTAATCAAATGTTTTCTCGCTTAAATGTACTCATTGAGGAAATTAATGCTCTTGACATTGCTTCTCTTGGCAAGGGACTCATCAACCGCAAGATCCTCATGCTACTTCCCAAGCCCAAGTACAACATCATAAACTCAATGCTCCAAAAGGAGTCACTTGACAACATTGAGGTTTCGGAACTCATTGGAGAGATACATGCTCATGAGATGAGTGTGCTTGGAATGATGGAGGAGTCATCATCATCAAAGACTATTGCTCTCAAGGCCTCAACCAAGAAGACACATATCAAGAAAAAGAAAGTGATTGAGCCTAGCTCAAGTGAGGAAGAACAAGCTACAAGTGAAGATGATGATGACAATGAGCTTGCATTGATGATGAGGAAGTTTTCACGTCTCAACTCAAAGATTGCCAAGAAGGGATACTCGTTTGATCCCAAGAAGAAAGCCTTCTTGCCAAAGAGAGATGAAAACAAGACGTGCTACAATTGTGGCGATCAAGGCCACATATCATATGATTGTCCAAAACCGGACAAGAGGAAGGACAAGGGCAAGCATCGCAAACTAGAAGAGAGTGAGGATGATGAAGATGCAAAGCCCAAGCGCACCTTTGGAAAGAAGAAACTTGACAAAGGCAAGAAGACCAAGCTCTTTCCAAAGAAGAGAAGAGGACCTCAAAAGGTCTTCATGTGCGAAGCAAATGAGTGGGTCACCGATGAAGAAACAAGTGATGATAGTGAAGATGAGGAAGAAAACTTGGCAAACCTCGCTATCGTCAACAAGAATGACTCACCCCTTCCTCCACCGCCTATGTGCCTCATGGCGAAAGGTAACACAAAGGTATGTGATGACTCAAGTGATGATGAACTTTCTCCCGATGAACTAGCATCTATGATCAATGAATATCATGCCATTATCAAAAGGGAAAAGGCTAAGGTTAAGGCACTTGAGCTAACTCGCGCCAAGCTAGAGGGTGCCAACCTCGATTTGCAAGACAAGTATGTCACCATACTTAATGAGCATGAAACGCTCAAGTCACATGTCAAGCAAATCGAGGAGGAGAAGGCTCAAATCAAGCTTGAGTTCCATGAGCTTGACTTAGCTAACACGGCATTATTGGCTAAGCATAACGAGTTAGTTCAAGAGCATGAGACACTTAGTCTTTCCTATGAAGCAATGGAACTAAAATTGAATAACTTGAAGAAAGAAACTCTTGATGGCAAAACACCCGCTAGTTCACATGCCACTAACAATTTGCATAAGTCTTTGCCATTGAAAGCTAATAGGGAGAAGGAGCTAATGGACGAGATCGAAAGTCTCCGCACTAGTGTGGCTAGACTTTCCAAGGGAGAGGACAAGCACAAGGAGATCCTCTTCCAACAAGCTAAAGGCTTCAACAAGAGGGGACTTGGGACCTTCCCTACGCCCAACAAATGGAAGGTGCCCTCACCGGAGCTTAGGACAAGCTTCATCAAGGAAGTGGGATCCTATTGCCAACATTGTGAGGTCACCGGACATCACACTAGGGAGTGCCCTCTTCCCACTCGTCCTTCTCCAAAATTACCTCCTAGCTACTCATCTACTTTCAATGATTGTCACTATCTATTGAGCAAAGTAGGTGGAAAGGTGAAAGCGAAGTTCATTGGCAAAAACATCAAGGGCATGAAGGGGAAGCTCCCCAAGCAACTTTGGGTCCCAAAATCACTTGTATCACACATACAAGGACCTAAGTTGGCTTGGGTTCCTAAACTCAAAAACTAAATTCATGTGTGTAGGTGAACTACAAAGCCGGAGGAAAACATTGGGTACTCGATAGTGGGTGCACTCAACACATGACCGGCAATGATGGTATGTTCACCTCCATAGAAGACCCCGGCAATCATGAACAAGTCACCTTTGGTGATAACTCAAAGGGGAAGGTAATTGGTTTAGGTAAAATTGCAATTTCTAATGACTTGTCCATTTCGAATGTGCTTTACGTTAAGTCTCTTAGCTTTAATTTGCTCTCTATTGCTCAACTTTGTGATCTTGGACTAACGTGCACATTTGACAAAGATGGTGTTGTGGTGTCTAGTGTAGCTAGCAAAGAGCTAATATTCAAGGGCTTTAGGCATGGTCATCTATATTTGGTGGACTTCTCCAACAAGAGCGCAAGCCTAACCACTTGCCTTTTCACCAAGACAAGTTTGGGGTGGCTATGGCATCGGAGGATTGCTCACATAGGAATGAGCAAGCTCAAGAAGTCCTTCAAGCTAGGGATGGTGACCGGCGTAAAGGACGTGACGTTTGAAAAGAACAAGCTATGTAGCGCATGTCAAGCCGGGAAGCAAGTGGCTTCGCACCATCCGATGAAGACAATGGTGTCTACCTCCAAGCCGCTCGAACTACTTCACATGGACCTCTTCGGACCGTCCACCTACCAAAGCCTTGGCGGTAATCTCTATTGTCTCGTTATCGTTGATGATTACTCTCGCTATGCTTGGACTTTGTTTTTAGGTGACAAGGGTGAAACTCCGGAAGTCTTCAAGACCTTTGCAAAACGAGCTCAACGGGAATTCCAACTTCCCATCATCAAGGTCCGGAGTGACAACGGCACCGAGTTCAAGAACTACAATATTGGGGAGTGGTGTGACCGTGAAGGAGTCAAGCACGAATTTTCGGCTACATACACCCCTCAACAAAATGGTGTTGTTGAGAGAAAGAACAAGACACTAATCACCCTCGCGAGAGCCATGCTTGATGATTATGGGACGTCGGAGAAGTTTTGGGCGGAAGCGATCAACACGGCATGCCATGCCGCCAATAGAGTCTACCTTCATCGACTTCTCCAAAAGACTCCCTACGAGCTCCTCATTGGGAGAAAGCCCAACATCTCCTACTTCCGGGTCTTCGGATGCAAGTGCTACATCTACCGCAAGAAAAGACTTGGTAAGTTTGAAAGAAGGTGCGATGTTGGTATTTTCCTTGGTTATGCGTCAAACTCAAAGGCATATCGAGTATTCAACCAAACCTCCGGGTTAGTTGAAGAAAGTTGTGACGTTGAGTTTGATGAGACTAATGGCTCCCAAGAGGAGAGTTTTGGTCATGATGATATAGATGATGAGCCTCTACGAGAAGCTATGAAGAACATGACCATAGGAGACATCAAGCCCGAAGTTGAGGAGAGCCATGATCAAGGGGGAGCTTCAAGTCCGAACATCAATACCTCCATGGCGCCTCAAGTGGATGAAGAAGAAGACAAAGATGATCCACTGCCTATGCAAGACCAACAAGCCACACAACACCAAGAAGAAGATGAAGTCCAAGATGAAGTCCAACCACAAGATGAGCAAGATGCTTCACCACCACCAAGTGACTCACAACCGTTGATGAGACATGGGCGCATCTCCAAGGCACATCCAATGGATCAAATCATTGGAAGTCCTTCACGGGGAGTAAGTACTCGTTCACGTCATGTTGCATCCTTTTGTGAGCACTACTCTTTTGTGTCGTGTGTAGAACCCAAAAGCATTGAGGAAGCTCTCCAAGACTCCAATTGGGTGATGGCTATGCAAGAGGAACTCAACAACTTCACCCGCAATGAAGTTTGGGTGTTGGAGGAGCGACCCAAGGACAAGAATGTGATTGGAACGAAGTGGGTCTACCGCAACAAGCAAGATGAGAATGGCGTGGTGGTCCGCAACAAAGCTAGGCTTGTGGCGAAGGGATTTGCTCAAGTTGAAGGTTTGGATTTTGGGGAGACATTCGCCCCGGTAGCACGGTTAGAAGCTATCCGCATACTCCTTGCTTTTGCTTCTCATCATAATATCATGCTTTATCAAATGGATGTTAAAAGTGCATTTCTCAATGGCTATATTAATGAACTTGTGTTTGTTGAGCAACCTCCCGGGTTTGAGGACCCAAGAAACCCTAACCATGTTTTTAGGCTAAACAAAGCACTCTATGGACTCAAGCAAGCTCCAAGGGCATGGTACGAGCGCTTAAGGGACTTCCTCGTCATGCAAGGTTTCAAGATTGGGAGGGTGGACACTACACTCTTCACCAAGGACATCGACGGAGACTTATTTCTTTGTCAAATTTATGTCGATGATATTATTTTTGGCTCAACTAACAAAGCTCTTAGCCATGAGTTTGGCAAAATGATGTCTAGGGAATTCGAGATGTCGATGATTGGAGAGCTCAACTTCTTCCTAGGATTTCAAATCAAGCAACTTCAAGAGGGGACCTTCATCCATCAAGAGAAGTACACTAAGGACCTCTTGAAGAAATTTGAGATGGGAGATTGTAGCTCAAGAAGCACTCCAATGGCGACAAATTGTCATCTCGACGCGGACATGGACGGTAAATCTATTGATCAATCTCATTACCGTTCCATGATTGGTTCATTGCTATATCTTACCGCATCTAGGCCCGATATTATGTTTAGTGTGTGCTTGTGTGCTCGCTTTCAAGCGGCACCTAAAGAATCGCACAAGAAGGCGGTCTTTAGGATACTTCGGTATCTCAAGCATACCCCAAGTGTAGGTTTGTGGTACCCCAAGAACGCTAGTTTTCATCTCTTAGGTTACTCGGATTCGGACTTTGCCGGATGCCGTGTTGACCGCAAGAGTACCTCCGGGGGTTGCCACTTACTTGGGCGTTCCCTAGTTTCTTGGTCAAGCAAGAAGCAAAATTCCGTGGCTTTGTCCACCGCGGAGGCGGAGTATATAGCGGCCGGTGCATGTTGTGCCCAAATCCTATATATGAAGCAAACCCTCTTGGACTTTGGAATTAAGTTTGGTTGTGTGCCTCTCCTTTGTGACAATGAAAGTGCGGTTAAGATAGCTAGAAACCCCGTTCAACACTCCCGCACTAAGCACATTGATATTCGCCATCACTTCTTACGGGACCATGAGGCTAAGGGAGAAATCTCTTTGCAAGGTGTTAGGTCCGAAGAACAATTGGCGGATATCTTCACCAAACCACTTGATGAGAAAACTTTTTCTAGGCTTAGAAGTGAGTTAAATGTGCTAGATGCATCTAACGTCATGTAAATTGCTATGGTCATGTAAGGTTGCATATCATATAGGTCTTGTCTAACTCCCAAAGGATAGGGGTGAGCTAGAAATAGTTTTCCCTGAGGAAGCCTTTGGAAGGTTTAAACTTGGCAAGATAGATTTATTTTATGCCTTGCATGATCCCTGCCATATAAACTTGCACCCATTTTATGTCTTGCACTATAATTTGTTTGGCATTGCATACGGTAGAATTGTCACAAAGGGGAACCCACATCATGAGAAGGAGACTTGTTTGAAATGCAATATCTCAACTCATATGATGTGGAAAGAGCAAAATTCTAAAGGAACACGCCTTAATGAGATAGAAGTTTTCATACTCTACCTCACAAAGCATGGGCCTTACATTTTATTTGGATATTTTTTCCTCTATTTTTCTCGGTGTTCCATTTGCATTAAGGCCTAGCCAAGCTATTGGCATATTAGCTTTTTAAGGGGTAAGGGGTTGCCCAAAAAGTCCTAAGACATGTGTTTTCTTCTCAATTGTTTGTTCGGTCAAAGGACATATATGGGATGTCTTCGTTCTGTTGCCATCGGATTATCCGATGTCCCTGTCAATCCCTCATCGGTCAAATAGGTGTTCAATCCTCAAAGCCCAACTCTGTCAGAACCTCAGATGATCCGACGAGTTCATCCTGGAAAACATCGGTCCATCCGATGTTCACTCTTCTGGAGCGGTGATCTTTTCAACCGATGTCAACCTCCCTCTAACGTCGGATCATCCGGTGTCAATATCACTCGGTTGAACACCCTTACTGTGCTATTCGACCGATGTTCAAAACCCTAATCATCGGTTCATCCGGTGTCAACAGCAATTCCTGTATATCCTTACTGTTGCAATTGACCGATGTTCACTGCTTCTAGCATCGGTCCATCCGGTGTTGAAAAATCGGCTAGGGTTTGGGCCCCACTATTTAAACTAGCGCGCCGGCCCGACCCCCTCTCTCCCCGACACCCCACGCTCCCGCCGCCGCCGACCGTCGCCTCTCCACGCGCCGCCTCCTCTCCCTCGCCTGCAGCGCCGCCGCCGCCGCCCCTACTCGCGCCGCCGCCGCCGGCAACCCCCGCGCCGCCGCCGCCCACAGCGCCGCCGCCCAGCGCCGCCACTTGCAGCGCCGCCGCCGCACGCCCACGCCGCCTCCTCCACCCTCGCGCACAAACATCACCGCCGCCACTCACCACCGCGCTCAAGCCTCATCGCCGCCCTTCTCCACCACCAACGTGCGCCATCTCCGGGCCATCTCCTCCTCGCTAGGGTTTCTCGGCCCGGTTGATCATCGTCGCTAAGGTGAGCTTCGTGCCGTGCGACGTCTCTCGTTACTTCTCTCGTCGTTCTTCCTTCATCGTCGCCTAACCCTAGTTCTCCGTCGTCTAGATGGGTCGCGACAGGAAGAACAAGGGCAAGGCCATTGTGGAGCCCGCCGCGAAGAAGAAGAAGCTATCCAAGGAAGAGAAGAAGGCCGTGATGGCCGCTCGCGCCGCCGAGGAGCGTGAGCGTGGCCGAGGAGGGTCCTTGAGGATCCGTGAGGCCCGTCCGAGGCCCCCTCCCGTGGTCGACGACTCCGACGTCGAAGAGGAGCCGGTCGCGCCCCTCGTCCGCCGGCGCTCAGCCCGGACACGTGGGGGTCACGCCGAGGCTCCTCCTCGTCCAAGACCGACGGCTGCCGACCGTCGTGAGGACAGGGAGGCTGAGAGGGACATCCATGAGGAGGACACGACCGTCCTTGTCCGAGAAGGAGTTCGCCTTGTGGATTACCGAAAGATGAAGGCAAAGCAACTCCGGAAGCTCAGATGGAGTGTACTGCTTGAGGAATGGTACCCACAGCCCCGAGAGCTTCTTGTGGATAGTCGGTTCTGGACGGTCACGCAGGCGTCTCTCTACGAGACTTACAGACGCCGTGGCCACAAGCTCTTTCAGCACAACCACTTGGACTGGAGGCAGCTTGCAGTGGCCGCGGAGACTGATGTCCGCCCCTTCTTTGAGAGATACAGAGGGTTGGTGGATCTACTGGACTATGAGAGGAGTGCCTATGTGGAAGAATGGGTCCGTGTCTTCTACGCGACCCTGTACATCTCGGAAGGCAGGCGGTCCATTGCTTTCATGTTCAATGGCCAGTACTACCACCTCACGAGGCAGACCTTGGGGCACATTCTTGGTTTGGAGCTGCACGACACCAGCATACATGAGAAGGTCTATGGGCAGGCAGATCCACCGAGGAGGCCACTTACTGGAGGGGTAGCTCCACAGCTAGACGAGATCCGCTCCCTGTTTGGCTCCTCCTTCTCTCCGGACCAGCCGAGAGTCCCAGCCCTCCTGACTCCAGCTGCGCGCATTGTGCACCTCGCCTTGCGCCGCACGCTCCTGCCGAGGTCAGGGTACTTGGAGGGGTTCACGAGTCTCCAGCAGACCCTCTTGTTCTACATAATGAACGGGATGGATTTCGATATCATAGACATACTTCTCTGCGAGATGGAGGACGTAATCACTGATGGGGTTGGGATGATGAGACAGATGGTCTATGGGCACTGGATCAGTTTTATTTGCTCTATGGTAGTGCCAGAGGGGCACTCAGCACAGGCCCGGCTTGCAGACGAGAGCGTGACCCGCTTCGGTCACTACCGTGCGTCCGCTCCTGGAGACCGCCGTCTTGGCCGTCCAGTTGAGCGCCAGGTCCGGGCCCGCTTGACTGAGGAAGACTGGTCCGACCTAGAGCGGGAGGACGAGAGACTTGCTGAGGCTGAGGCTCAGGGGGAGGACCTGCAGCATATCTGGTCTGAGAGCGACACCGACGACAGTGTCGAGGAGTACTTCCCTCCCCCTCCACCTTCACCGAGGCCGCACGACGCCGAGGCAGGAGGATCAGCTGCTCCGCCACCGACACCACCTCCTGTGTCCGAGGCGCAGGTGACGCAGCCGTCTGAGCTGACGTCGCTTCTCCAGCAGATGATCGAGCAGCAGCGCCAGGACAGGCTCGCTGCTGAGCAGGCCAGGGCAGAGCAGGCTGCTCACTTGGCACAGCTGCAGAGGCAGCAGCAGGAGCTCCAGCTTGAGATCGCCCGTCAGAGGCGAGAGGATACGGACAGGTTCACAAACCTGGTAGATCAGATGCACCGCCGTACCCTCGACCAGCAGCAGCAGACCCAGCAGGCCATGATGGGGATCCTAGGGTTGATCACCAACCTATACACTCAGACCGGGATCGCCCTTCCTTCACAGCAGCCTGGACTGGGGCTGGCTCCAGGTGTCGCTCAGGTGCCTACTACTCCTATCCCTTCGATCAGTATGTCACCTCTTCTGGCACCTAGCGCACCGATTCACTCACCACTGCCGGCGACGACCTTGTTCCAGCAGACACCGGCGTCCGTGGTGAGCGCTCCACTTCCTCCAGCTCCTCCAGCACCTTCGGTCCCTGCTTCCTCTCCTCCAGCACCGGCAGCGGACCCTCCAGTTTCCACCGCTCCGGCAGCCCCTTCGACCGGCGACTCCAGCTCCGACGACTGCGACGGTGCCCAGTTCGTCCTCGCGCCTAGCTCTCAGGGTCAGTAGGCGTTCTGATCCCTTTTTGGTGTCTTGATGCCAAAGGGGGAGAAGGTGTAGGAGAGTCAGGGGGAGTAGTAGTTTCAGGGGGAGTGTGAGTGTGTGTGCTTATCTTTTGTATTCATGCTTGAGTACTCTTTTGTAATTTTAATTAAGCACTCTTTCATTTGTCTCATTTGCTTATGATTTTAATCGATTGAGCTTTTCGCATCAAAAATTTCATTTGCGTTTTACAAGCTAAATGTGTCCTATGCTGTATTCATTGCATATATTCTTGAGTATTTTCATCAAATTCATTATCATTGCGCTTTTAAATATTGTGTTGTCATCAATCACCAAAAAGGGGGAGATTGAAAGCATCTAGGCCCCATGAGGTACGGTTTCGGTGATTAATGACAACCATTCGATATTACTAATGAATTTGTGAATGCAAGGTCTCAATGACACTCAATCAAATGAAATCAAAATTACATTGGAGACCCATATAAAATCAACAAATGAGATCAAACCAAAACATGTGATGACAAGAAGTGAAAGCTCTAACTTGATATCATTCCATACTTGAAGACAATCAAAACAACACTTCAAACAAATGTCAAAGAGGTCACGAGTTCAAAATTCCAAAAGAACAACTCAAAACAACTCGAAGTCAACAAGATTGAACACACCGGATCAACCGACGTTATATGAGTTGACTGCATCGGTCAAATTGGTTCAACTGAAGAAGAAGACCTCAGACAAATACACTCACCGGATCATCCGATGTAAGTGGCTTAGTGCATCGGTCCATCATCACAGATTGCAACACCATTGGACCAAGTGAAGCACCGGATCATCCGATGTGCAGGATTACATACATCGGTCAATCACTCCAGTGAGCCTCAAGATCAAGCAAAATTCTGGAGGAAGAGCCACCGGATCATCCGATGAGAAGACAGCTCAACATCGGTCTAACAACGGTCATATCTGACACAGTGACATCAGCTAATTTGGCTTTGACCGATGATAACTGAAGGGGAGACATCGGATCATCCGGTGTTCGCAGACAAGTGATGTCAGCCTACTTTTCCAACGGCTATCTCGTGGAGGCTGGCTATTTATACCCCTTCAACCTGTCAAATCGACAAGACTTGAAGCCCAGATATACTCTACACATCCTAGAGCATTCAAGCAAGAGAGCTACCACTTTCACATCATTTACTCATCATTTGTACACCAAGAGATAGGCTAGAACTAGCTAGAGATAGTGCTTGGGTGCCTCCACTCTAGGTGATTGGAGTCTCTAGCGTAGTGAGAGCCACAAGGGAGTGTCCCTTGGTGTGTGTAACTTCCGGAGCTTGCCAAGTGGATTGTGGAAGCCCGGAGGATCCCAAAAGTGTACAAGGCTTGAGCTCCACCTTGCCAAGGTTGGCGAACGGAGAAGAATAGTGAAGAAGCCCCTAGTCTCGGTGACTTGGGAGTGGCAAAACCCTTCGGTGGGTGTCACAACGTGGACGTAGGAAGATCCTTGTGATCTTACCGAACCACGGGATAAACTCCGTGTCCCTTGAGCGTTTGCATCCCTCTCCCTTTTTACTCTTATGCAATCTTCATTCCGCAACTTTAAATTATATTGATTGCATAGTTTAATTGCATAGGGAATTGGGCTTTAAGTTGTTAAGTGCTTAATTGTCTTAAAATTTGAAAGAAAGCCCAATTCACCCCCCCTCTTGGGCGTTTCGATCCTTACAGCTATACATTGAAAGAAAGATATGAGAGTCCCCTACAAACTTTTTGTTGACCTCTAGACATAATTCCACAACAACATAGTGAAATCTTGAGGTTTCCAAGACCTGCCAAATCTGGACAAACATTAGGGCAATTTCTGGACCTGGTACCATTTTTATCATAACTCTATGTAAAAAATTCAAATAGGTTCATATGATACTGTCAAAGTGTGCGATCGACACTTCCCCCCGTACTACTAAGAAGTAGTCAACTAAGGTTCTTTTTTAGGAGGGGCATAACTCAAAGTACTCAAGAACAAAGGTGACACAGAGATTTTTACGTGGTTTTGGCCGCTTGAGCAAAATACCCTACTCCACGGGGGTGTGTTGTATGGTTGAGTGTGTGGATCATATTAGCCTATGTTGTTGTCTATGTCTAGCGCATACCTTTTATATGCCAAGATCTGGCTGTTACGGTGTAACCAAGACCCGACAGGTGGTCCCGAGCTATTAAGCACCCTGTACACGATCTAGGAGCTTAACAGCGGTTTATTTGTGTAATAACGCGCCTTGATGGCAGCATTACCACGCTTGAAGGCCCTATGATCGTGTGTCATTAATGCAAAATTAATAACGCGTGAGCCATGTCTTGTAACAGCTGATTTATATCCAATTGAATGTCTGCGCCATTGGAGATCCTAGAGTCCTGTCCGTTGGAGAGGTAGGGTCCGTCATGTGGCACTACTAGAGCCACGCTCAATATGGAGGTAGGTCCGGAGCTGCGGAACACGTGGAAGCACCGTAGTCATCCTTAGGAAGGAGACAGGTCTGGGGCTGCATGGCGTGTGGCAGCACCAGAGGTTCGGCGCCGCAGGACACATGGCAGCACCAGAGGCACCCTTAGCAGCGATGCAGGTCCGGTACTGTGGGACACATGGCTTTTGAAGGTCTTCTCTCCTAGAATGTGGGACTCAACGCTTCTTCTTCTGGTACGCGAGGGTACCTGGTCTGCAAGGTACCGAGAGTGGCCCCTGGGCCCACCTCGAAGGAGGTTTCGATCCCATAGGTGGGGCCACCATCACTTCATGTGTTGCTGCTTCAACTCTTCACTTGGGTGGTTGAAACGATGTCACGTTCTTCTTCCACCGCTACGTGGCCCTTCTTAATTTGGTAGGTGAGATATGCGGTGTGCGGATCCCATGTCTTGAAAAGTGTCGTCTCCTAATACGATTTTCGTATCAGTTCCCGACGCTGTCTTTGTAGCCTTGTCAGGCAGTCTTCCTTGGGTTCCCAATTCTCATCATGACAACGGTTCATATGGTGCGACTTTTTTGGCGAAGAGGACCCGAACCCACTTGTCATCGATGAGATAACTATGCGGTGGGTAACCATGGTCCGTGTCCAGTTTTCTTTCAAGCGTCACAGTGAGTGTTTGCATAGCGTAGGAAGCATACACTCTAATCTGTTTCCTTGGGCTTAGAACTCTTCGCTTCCTTCTTTGCATCATTCTTGTGCTTTCTGATCTGCTCCACCCGCAGCCATGGAGCCCGACCTTCTCCCCTACAAGCTTGTGAGCAAGAGGGACATCGTGAGAGTTCGAAAGCTGATGGGTTGGCAAAGCCCTTCCTTTGACAATGTGATGCACTGTGGGAGACTTCCTTTCACCCAAAAGAGCTCTGGGGACATCGTATTCTTGACGACAGATGCCACGGTCGGGTTATTCTCACAATTTCCTCCTTCTTGCTGATGCTGCTGGAGGTGTACGGACTTCAACTCCAACACCTCAGCCCTCACTCAATCTTGCTAGTGGTGATCCTCGTCCACTTTTGCGAGATGTGGGTCTGCTGAGGCCCTGCGTGCCGCTGTTCAAGACCTTCTTCACCCTCGGGCCGACCGGGAAAGGTATCGGCCTCATCAGAGCATACGACTTCGTGAGGCGCTTTCGGAACCGATCAGGATGACTTTGACGAGAACATCATTGTTGCCACTTGGCTTCACATGGGGTGCAGATGTTGAGCCGCGCTGGTGCGTGCTTGGAGGTTATCGAGGTGATTGCTCCTTGTTGGAATTAACTTCTTGCACAGCACCTAGCGCATGAATCTTCTCCAACGCAATGACTCCAGTAGTATGGTCCCCTCGGATCCAGAGGATGCCTGTTGGAGTCGGCATCTTCAACACTAGAGCCGTAGTGAGCTACCGCCATAAACCAGTACAGGGCAACATGGATGTTCTTGGTGGCCAGCTTCTCCAACATATTCTTGTCTTTCACGCCCTGTGGCAATGCAACAACAAAGGAGGCATTCAAGATAGAAGGAATTGTGTTTTGTACCTGGGAGAACCACTGGATAAAGGTCTCAGTGACTCTCCTGAATTTTGTCGTACGGCAAAAAGATACAGTTTAGTGCCAGGGTGAGTATAGGAACTCTCAGTATTGTGAGTGAACTGGCGGCATAGCTCTCTCCAACTATAGATGGAGTCAAGGGGTAAGCTTATGAACCATGACCGAGCAGTTCCGTTCAAGGTTACGGGAAGTAGTTGGCCATGACAACCTCATTCCCTCCTGCAGCGAGCATGGCGGTGGAGTAGATCTGTAGGAATTCAACGGGGTTGACAGTCCTGTCATACTTCTACGGAAGGTGAGGTAGGAACTTGGGTGGCCACTCTACCATGCGAAGGTGTGGTGTGAGCACCGCACAACCACCACCTGCTCCTAGAGGGGTCCTGTAGGATGCGTCACCTCTCGCAGTTACGCTCGATGGTGACGTAACCATCTTGGTCCGCGTAATGGCGGTTTAGCTCTACCATTAGGTCTCCAGTCGGTAGCCTCAACACTGTGGAGGTGTGGCGGCCCATCAACGAGTGTGCGACGTCACGTGGTGCGATGGCACATGTGTAATGTTTGATGGCAAAGGACCGAGCCATCCCAAGAGGGTCCTGTTGCGCGTTGGAGCCGACCAGGGGCCAAACTACGGCAGATTGTCGAGCCCCATCACTGCGGTGTCAACCAGATGGTCGACATTGTTGCACTTCTGCTCTAGCGCATTTGGAGGTGCGTCCAGTGCAGTTGGACGTTGGAGAAGAGCACATGGTGCAATCAGCGCGTTCTCTGGGCTTGTTGTCGATTCAGTGACCGACGCCGGGACACCATCCTGCATCTGAGCAGCATCCCTTTGTGGATCAGTGGCTGGATTGCCACCAGGATGACGAGAGGTGTTGCCAACTTCATTGCCTCTTCCAGCCTGTGCATCTGAGCCAGTGGAAGCAGCGGCAGAGTTCACCATCGTTGATCTTGAAACTCTTTGACGAAGCCCCCTACCTGGTGCGCCAAAGTTTGAAGTGTGCGATCGACATTTCCCCCGATACTACTAAGAAGAAGTCTGAGAAGGTTCTTTTTTAGGAGGCGTGTAACTCAAAGAACTCAAGAACAAAGGTGACACAAATATTTTTACGTGCTTCAGTCCGCCTGAGCGAAATACCCTACTATACGGTGGTGTGTTGTATGCTTGAGTGTGTGTGGGATCAGATTAGCCTAAGCCGTTGTCTACCATGCAATGCATACCTTTTATATGCCATGGTCTAGCTGTTACAGTGTAACCGAGAACCGACAGGTGGCCCTGGGCTATTAAGCACCTTGGACACGATCTAGGAGCTTAACAACGGTTTATTTGTGTTATAACGTGCGTTGATGGTAGCATTACAACGCTTAAATGCCCTTTGATTGTGCGCTATTAATGTAGAATTAATGATGCGTTAACCAGGTCTTGTAAAAGCTGATTTATAGCCACTTGAATGTCTGCGCACTTGGACATCCCGAAGTCCTTCCCGTTGGAGTGGCATGGTCTGTCACGTGACAGCACAAAACCACCTTCAGTATGGAGGCAGGTCCTGAGATGCGGGACACGTGGCAGCATTGGAGCCACCATTAGGAAGGAGGCAGGACCGGGGTTGCAGGCAACGTGGCAACGCCGAAGCTACCGTTAGCAGGGAAGTAGGTTCGGCGCTGCAAGACGCGTGGCATCACCAAAGCCACCCTTAGCAGGGAAGCAGGTCCGATACTGCAGGACACGTGGCTTCTGAAGGTCTTCTCTCCTGGAAAGTGGGACTCAACGTTTCTTCTTCTTGTACGCAAGGGTACCTGATCCGCAGGGTACCGACGGATACATTCCTAGAAAGCTTACGAGATGTGTAACAATGTTTTAACTTAAATTCCTATCAAATTTTGATATTATGAATATGTAAAACTTTGCTCAAATCAGCAACATACAAAGGAGGTGCTGTCAAAATTTCACTAAAAATCGGGGAACTTGCTCAATCTTTAAAATATATATCTCCTCAAGTAGAAATGCTATGAAGGCAAATAAATACTTTTTGGAAAGCCTTAGAAGTCCTATAGCATCCTTCTATTCACTCCAAGACCAGAATCCCACTCCAAATCACTTAAAAGTCTAGAGCAATAGAATCAGCCAGAAATACCTATTCTGGACACAGTTGAAAGGCGGCCTAGAGGGGGGTGAATAGGCGATAATCGATAATTTAAACTTAATTCAGAGTTATGAAAACAGAGAAGTCGGACTTGTCTGACTTCTAGTCGGACTTGTCTGACCTAAGTCGGACAAGTCTGACCTGGGTCAGATAAGTCCGAGATTACCTGCACAATCAGACCAAAAATCCAATTTTTAAGCAATCTAGTGATAGATATCGATCCCTAGCAGTTCTACACGAGGTATGGAGTAGAAAGAAAAACTGAGGGAGAGATAGCACGCGGAAAAAACAATAGAATCAAAACTTGCGAGAACAGAAGAATAACAAGAGACAAACGATTTTATCCCGAGGTTCGGAACCACAAAGGATCCTACATCCCCGTTGAGGAGTCCACAAGGGACCAGGCCTTCTCTAGCCTTTCCCTCACGAGTTGCCACAAGGGCCAACTCCCGATCTTCCACTATCACAAAGATTGTTACAAACTCCCCGATTACAAGAGATCACAAAGAAATCGCGGGGCGATGCCTAACCGTCTAGGAGAGAACCCCAAGAGCAACAAACACGCAATCACGAAGAAACTTAGCGAATCACACGTTGCTCAACCCCTCAACAAACCATTTCTCCAAATCTTCACAAAGCACTCTTCACTCTCCAAAAAATTCGAATTTGGGCTCTAGAGGTGAAGAACAAGTGGAGAGAGGTTCTTGAGTTCAAATGGGCGTTCAGAACTATTCTGGGGTGTTAGGCATAGTTGGTGGGTCGAAACCACCCATTATTTATACTCCAAAAAGTCATTAGAGCCGTTTGACACAGCCCACGTCGGACATGTCTGACACAAGGTCGGACATGTCTGACCTCAAAGGTCAGGCCTTTCACTTCAGACTTGTCTGACCAAAGCCACTTCAGACATGTCTGACAAACAATCTCGGACATGTCTGAAATTCTGCAGATAGAACTCGGACAAGTCTGACTCTCTGGGACTTAGAAAATTTTCCTTAGTCCTCGGGAACAGATCCATCTCGGACATGTCTGACCCCCAGGTTCGGACAAGTCCGAAACTTCACTGGAACTCTCACTATAACCCTTCCAGTGCCAATTCAGACATGTCTGACTTACAGATTCGGACATGTCCGAATTCCAACAGAGGGAATTCGGACATGTCTGACACCACAAGTCAGACAAGTCCGCCCAAGCCACAAAGGCCCTACTAAAATCTTCTACTAAGGGGTTGAGCACCCGAATGACTCACTAAGTGTCTACGCGTCGTGTCCCTCTTAATAGTACGGTTTTTCGTACGACTCAAGGAGAAAATAGAAAACCCTATTTCCATTCTTCTTCGCCAAATCTTTTCTCCTTTAGCCGTCTTTCTTCAAAGATCCATTCCGTACTTCGGATCTGTGCTCATGCTCAACCAAGTTCATTAGCACTTTAATGGTTCATCATCAATCCACCAAAACCCACAAGGGACCTAGATGCACTTACAATCTCCCCCTTTTCGGTGATTGATGACAACCAACTAAAGTCTTCGACAAAAATAAGATTTGATAGAAGTTTTGAGTCTCAAGTGTATATGATCTTTTGCAATAACAATAAAACAACTCATATACACTCAATCGTCGTGGGATGCCTATATGCTCGTGTGTGTGCAACAACGTGATAAATATGAAGAAATGCACACGAGATCAATGAATCATCATAATGATCATCATAAGGAATCAATAAACATCATCATAAGGCATCAATAAACATCATCATAAGGCATCAATAAACATCATTAAGCATTAACAGCCATAAACGAGTAACAAATAAGTACAAGACACACCACGATAGAAAATATGACTAGATACATGTCCATGTCCAAGAAAAAGCACTAGAGACTAATACTTCTCCCCCTTTGGCATCAAGGCACCAAAAAGGAGAAAAGTGGACACTAAGACCTAGTCTACTCGGTGTCTTCCTCGTCGTCATCGCCGTCATCGTCATCGTCGCTCTCCTCCTCGAAGTCGCTCTCCTCGCCGGAGTCACCGTGAGCTGCAGGAGGTGATGAGGAAGAAGCGCCGGTGCCGGTGAAGAACGCCATCTCCGCCTCGGTGAGCTCCGAAAACACTGGTGGCTCCTCGTCTGAGCTGGCGTCGTCGACTGGAGGAAGCTGGAGGTGCTCCCTGATGGCTGCGAGGTCCCTCTGGTTCCTCTTTGCCAAGCGCTTAGTCGACCGGCAGACGGCGAAGATCGACTTCAGGATCTTGAGCAGACCTGAGGAGAAAGACGGCTGCTGCTGGGGCACGGAGGATGAGCTGGGAGGCTGAGCAGACTTCCTCCTCGAGGAGCTGGGTCCTCCTTCTGCTGGTGCCGGTACAGCTGCTCTAATCGGGCGGTGAAGCTTGGAAGGCTTCTGAGGCACGAGGCGCCTATGAGGCACATCCTTCACAAACTTCTTTCCGCACACCGTCTCAATTAGCTTCATCAGGTACGGGGCATAGCAGCAAGACCTAGCCGGCGTCTCCGAGGCGAGGTAAATCTCCTCGTAGATATAGTCAAAAGAATTGAATTGCTGCTCCCCTGCCAAGAGCTGGATCAGATTTCTGCTGTTGTGATTGATTCTGTTGGCATCCCCATCCTTGGGTGAGGGGGTCTTCCTTATCAGACGGTTCACCACGGCATGGAATGGCTTGAGGTCGTGGATATGAGGAGGGTCGGCTGGATACCCATCCTCATAGAAACTCTCCATCTCCAGGAGGTTCACTATATCTATCTCATGGATCTTCAGTGAGTGCTGCAGGCTGTCCTCCATCCCGAGAATGCGGGCAAACTCCTCATAGCTGACTTCGTACTTCACCCCATTTGTCATCCAGGTGAAGCCGTGCTTGTCAACCCAATAGAATACAGTTGCATAAAATTGGAGGATGACTTCCTTGTTCCATGGGTATTGGAGACCCATGATCTCGCTGACTCCGTGGTGCTCGCAAGCTTCGAGCACCCCCTTGAAGAGAAGATAGGAATCCTTCTTCTTCAATGCAGCCTTCCAATCAACCCATTCCATCTCCGTGACTGGGTTCTTCTTGGTTGTGAGGACTGACCGATAGTAATCCATGTGGAAGAAGCACCAGAAACGGGGATCCTTGATATCCCTTGGCACGTCATAACACCGCACATCTCTCATGTGCATGGTGTCGTGGATGTTCCTCCGGTAATTCACCTTGTCGGGCGTGCGTCGAGTGTCACCAACTAGAGAGTGCACGACCAACAGTCCGATCTCTTGCTGCCCTTGGGAGCTCGAGCTGCCCCCATGACCACTGTGAATAGTGAGCTGACCGCTTGCGGGTCACTTGGCAACCACCTTCTTTGGTCGCTTTGATGGTTGAGCTGAAGATTCGGGACCCGCGGGCTCCTTTCCTCTCTTGTCATGACCCATAGCTGAAGAATAGATACAAGGATAGGTAAGAGTCAAGGCAAGAGAGATAGATCAATTAACTTCATAGTTTCGATAGAAATTAGGTCTCTGAGTTATACAGGATCAAACATGTCTGACTGGAAAGTCAGACTTGTCTGACTCAGGAATTTCAGACATGTCCTAATTTCAGAGTCAGACTTGTCCGACCTGTACAGAACTGACCCTAATTGCTAAGGAAACTAAGCAAATCAATTTTTCTACTGACCAAATTTTGCACCAAGGTTGCAAACATGCCTAGGAACAGTTCCAAGGGCATAAATTTGCAAACTTGCCGCTAGATTTAGAATTGAGAGGAAAGATGCGGAAAATACCTTCGATGGAGAAAAGATTGAAGAACTCCGAAGGGGATGAGAATCCTCCAACTTCGAGGGAGATTTTCCCTCAAGAACTCCTCACAAGAGCCTCAAAAGCAATGTGAATCGCCTTGGGAGGTTTGAGAGAGATGGAGATTAGGGTTTGAAGTGAGGAGAGCGAAGGAAAGGAAACCGTCGACCTCTTTGAAGGGGTTCAGACTTCCCACGTCGGACATGTCCGAATTTGACTTCGGACAAGTCCGAGTTCTCTCTGCAGACTTAAAACCCACATTGGACATGTCTGACTTTTGTCAGACTTGTCCGACTCCCCCTGAGTGTATGCAATGTGCAAGCACTTGGGGAACAAAAGATAGGAATATATGGACATTTTGGACAAGTTTTTGCAAATATCTTTGACAAAAATGATCAGTAAGCAACCAACACTCAAACTATGATCATTTTCACCAAAGAGAAGTTTAGAACATAGATTTCAAGAAAAATAGATGAGATTTTCGAAAAACACACAACATTTTGATGTTGAAAACTAGTAGCAATCAGATGTGCATGACTCAAGCAATGTTTCGAGAATCCAAGATATTTAGCTCACTCCTTAGGTCACAAAAGCGTCTCTCATCAAGGGGTTTGGTGAATATATCCGCCAATTGCTTCTCACTTCTAACATGAGAGATAACGATATCTCCCTTGATAGAGTGGCCTCGCAGGAAATGGTGACGGATGTCTATGTGTTTGGTTCTAGAATGCTCGACGGGGTTGTGA
This sequence comes from Tuctoria greenei, assembly GCA_036927565.1. NCBI lineage: Eukaryota > Viridiplantae > Streptophyta > Magnoliopsida > Poales > Poaceae > Tuctoria > Tuctoria greenei. The sequence continues at coordinate 237,652,970 of JAYESD010000002.1, forward strand.
GCAATCTTGATGGCACTCTCATTGTCACATAGGAGAGGAATATGGCTCAGATTGTAACCATAATCCCTAAGAGTTTGTCGCATCCAAAGGAGCTGCGCACAACAACTTTCGGCTTCAACGTACTCCGCTTCGGCTGTGGAAAGGGCAATGGAGTTTTGTTTCTTGGAAGACCACGCAACCAAGGACCTACCATGAAATTGGCATGTCCCGGATGTGCTCTTCCTATCTACCCTACAGCCCGCATAATCCGCATCGGAATAACCAACGAGATCAAACTTGGATCCTTTAGGGTACCAAAGACCTAGATTAGGAGTGTGAACTAAATACCTAAGGATCCTCTTAACCGCTGTCAAGTGACACTCTTTTGGAGTGGCTTGGAATGGAGCACACATGCACACACTAAGCATAATGTCGGGTCTAGAAGCACAAAGATAAAGCAAAGAGCCAATCATAGAATGGTATACCTTTTGGTCCACGCTCGCTCCTTCTTCATTTAGTCCTAGATGCCCGTTTGTTCCCATAGGTGTCTTGATGGGCTTCACCTTCTCCATGCCAAACTTCTTGAGAATGTCATGAGTGTACTTGGTTTGGCATATGAAGGTCCCTTCCTTGAGTTGCTTTACTTGGAAACCTAGGAAAAACTTCAACTCCCCCATCATAGACATCTCAAATCTCTCCGTCATGATTTTGGAAAACTCATCACAAAAAGTCTTGTTAGTAGAACCAAATATGATATCATCAACATAAATTTGGCATACGAACAAGTCATTATCAAAATGCTTAGTGAAGAGAGTATAATCGGCTTTCCCAATCTTAAAACCATTTTGAGTGAGAAAATCCCTAAGGCACTCATACCAAGCTCTTGGTGCTTGTTTGAGGCCATAGAGAGCCTTACACAACTTGTAGACGTGATCGGGATGCTCTTCATCTTCAAATCCGGGCGGTTGCTCCACATACACTTCCTCCTTGATTGGACCGTTGTGGAATGCACTTTTCACATCCATTTGATATAACTTGAAATCATGGTGAGTAGCAAAGGCCAATAATATGCGAATAGATTCATGCCTAGCTACGGGAGCAAAGGTTTCATCGAAATCCAAACCTTCGACTTGAGCGTATCCTTTTGCTACAAGTCTTGCATTGTTTCTTGTTACTACCCCGTGTTCATCTTGTTTGTTGCAGAACACCCACTTGGTTCCAACAACATTTGCATTTGGTCTTCTCACGAGTTCCCACACCTTGTTCCTCTTGAAGTTGTTGAGCTCTTCTTGCATCGCCATTACCCAATCCGGGTCTTGTAGAGCTTCTTCTGCTTCCTGTGGCTCTAAAGAGGAAACAAAAGAGTAATGTTCACAAAAGTTAGCCATACGTGAGCGAGTAGTTACCCCTTTGGAGATGTCTCCAAGTATGTTGTCAACGGGATGGTCCCGTTGAACGCTTTGATGAACTCTTGGGTGTGGTGGTTGATCTTCTCGATCATTGTCTTCATCTTGATCATTTTCTTGAGCTCCCCCTTGATACAAGCCTCCTCCTTGATTTTGATCTTGTTGAGATTCATCTTGAGGATCTTGATGTTGTTCATGTGGGGGATTTGCATCTTCTTCGCTTGCTTGAAGATCATTTGGATCATGTGGTCGCACATCTCCAAGTGCCATTCTCCTAAGTGCTTCTTGTGGAGTCTCCTCTTGATCTAGCACACACTTATCAACTTGCTCCACTTGAGAGCCATTAGTCTCATCAAACACTACATCATGTGCTACTTCAACAATCCCGGAGGACTTGTTGAAGACACGATAGGCGTAGGTGTTTGAGTCATAGCCAAGCAAGAAACCTTCATCGGATTTCGAAGCGAACTTCGAATTCCTAGGCTTCTTGTTGAGAATATAGCACTTGCTACCAAAACACGAAAGTATGAGATGTTGGGTTTGTTACCGGTTAGGAGTTCATACGAGGTCTTCTTCAAGAGTCGATGAAGATACAACCGGTTTATGGCATGGCAAGCGGTGTTAACCGCTTCCGCCCAAAACCAGTCGGACGTCTTGTACTCATCAAGCATCATCCTTGACATCTCGATAAGAGTCCTATTCTTCCTCTCCGCTACTCCATTTTGTTGAGGGGATTAGGGAGCGGAGAACTCATGCTTGATTCCTTCTTCACCCAAGAAGTCTTCAACTTGAGTGTTCTTGAACTCCGTCCCGTTGTTGCTCCTAATCTTCTTGATTCTTAAGGAGAACTCATTTTGAGCTCTCCTCAAGAACTTCTTGAGAACTCCTTGGGTTTCACCTTTGTCATGCAAGAAAAATACCCACGTGAAGCGAGAAAAATCATCAACAATAACTAGACCATATTTTTTACCGCCAATACTAATGTAGGCGATCGGTTCGAATAGGTCCATGTGTAGTAGCTCCAATGGTCTTGAGGTTGTCATGATGTTCCTGGACAGATGTTGAGCTCCTACTTGCTTTCCGGCTTGACATGCACTACATGGTCTATCTTTCTCAAAGACAACATCTTTTAGTCCACGGATATGATCCCCCTTAAGAAGTTTTTGCAAGTTTCTCATCCCAACATGGGCTAGCCTTTGGTGCCATAGCCATCCCATGTTAGTTTTCGCCATTAAGCACGTATCAAGTTGGGCTTTATCCGTGGAGAAATCCACAAGGTAAAGCTTTCCCTTGAATACGCCCTTAAAGGCAATTGAGTTGTTGCATCTTCTTGAGACGGTCACACCGTTGTTAGTGAAAAGACAATCATAACCATTATCACATAATTGAGAAATAGACAAGAGGTTGTAATCAAGTGAATCAACATGAAGCACATTAGAAAGAGTGTGTTTTGAGGAGATAGCAATTTTACCGGTGCCAAGGATTTTCCCTTGGCTATTATCCCCAAAGAAGATTCCTTCACTAGGATCTTCATTCTCCTTGTACACTACAAACTTCTTCCTCTCTCCGGTCATATGATTAGTGCATCCACTGTCAAGCACCCATTTTGATCCACCAGAGGAGTATGCCTACAAAAAGAGTTATGCCTTTCCTTTAGGTACCCAAACGGATTTGGGTCCTTTGATGTTAGTCACAAGGCATTTGGGCACCCAAACGCAAGGCTTTGGGCTCTTGCGGAGTGGCCCAACATATCTAGCATAAGTCTTGCCAAATTTGTTCCTCAATAAAACATAAGAAGCATCAAAGTCATGGAACAAGGGATGAGGTTCATTTTTAGGCATATAAGATGTTGAGATAGTGTTCTTTCCTTTATCTTGGGTTGATGAACCTTCCTTGACAAAAACAATCAAGTCTTTGTTATTATTGGGGGCTTTGGCATTTTGCCTCCGCTCCCGAGAATAACCAAGACCATCCTTGACATGGGGAGGTCTCACATTGGTGTATGCACTACGTGCATAGGCCACCTTCTCCTTGTCAAAGATGCCACCTTTCGGTGCTTGTTTGTTTTGTGCCAAGTTAAGTTCATCCTTAAGTTTTAGGATCAAGCTTGAGCACATGCAAGTGTGAACTTCCTCGGATGAAATCTTTTGAGAAGATGAGCTCTTTGAGGAAGAAGGTGCATTGATCTTAAGTGACTCAACCTTTGTCTCTAGAATCTTGTTAACCTTTGTCAAGTTAACAAGTTCATCCTTGAGCTCAACGGTCTTGTCCTTAAGATTTGAGCATGCTTCCTTGCTCATGGCAAGGTCATGCTCCAATGCATTGCTTCTTTCTCTCTCGCGCTCGAGGGGCTCCTCAAGCTCTTGACATCTCTCCAATTTTTGGATGAGCATGCGCTCTTGACGCTCAAGGAGATCCTCCTTCTCGGAGATTTCATCCATAAAAAAGTTCATCTTTCTGATGGCACTCTTACTTAAGCCTTTAAGCATGGATTCAAGTTCACTACCACTATCAAATTCATCACAAGAAGTTATAGAGGGAGTGGGTTTAGATTTGACCTTTCTCCTTCCCTCCTTTGCCATGAAACATGTGGACTTGAAATCATCAAGGTTGGGGAAAAGCTTGCTTGCACTTGAGCTCTTTCCGATGGCAATGGTTGCCACCTTCTCTACATCGTCGGAAGATGAGTCTTCATTTGAGTCCCATTCTCTTCCAAGGTGGGCATGTCCCGATGGCTTCTTCTTCTTGAAGAGCTTCTTATCTTGGGTCTTGCCCTCCTTCTTCTTGCTTTCATTGTATGGGCAATCCGCAATGAAGTGCCCATGTTCACCACACTTGTAGCAAGTCTTCTTGTTTAGCTTCTCCTTGCTCTTGCCTTCTTGGTGATAGCCTCCCTTCTTCCTTCTCATCATCCTTCTAAACTTGTTAATGAAGAAAGCTTCTTCCTCATCGGAGTCCATGCTCTCATCATCACTTGCATCTTCATTGTAGGATGTGGAAGTTGCTTTGAGGGCTATGTCTTTCTTCTTTGATGAGGCAAGCTTTTGGGGATCGTTGTAGAACATAGCTTCCTTCTCCATCATCTCATTGTTGATTATCCTCCCAAGCACTTCTTTCGGAGTCATCTTGGTGTAGTCGTGGCTTTCACGGATCAAGGAGCAAAGAGCGATGTTTCGAGGCATGAATGCCCGAAGCATACTCTTCACCACTTCATGGTCCGTCCATCGAGTGCTTCCATAGGCACGAATCTTGTTCACGAGCACCTTGAGGCGGTTTTACATGTCTTGGGGTGACTCACCATCCATGATGGTAAGTCTCCCAAGCTCTCCTTCGATCATCTCAATCTTTGTCTCCCGGATGACTCGGTTGCCCTTGTGCGCCGTCTTGAGTGTATCCCAAATATCTTTGGCCACTTCCAAACCTTCGACTCGGTTGAATTCATCCCGAGTCAAAGATGAGGTTATGACTCCCACGGCTTGAGCATTGCGATGAAGTAGGATAGCTTGTTGTGGAGTGACGTCTTCCTCATTCCTTGGCATATGAACTCCGGTTTGCACAATCTGCCACAAACTAGGATTCAAAGAGATCAAATGCATCTTCATATTGTGTTTCCACATTGAATAGTCATTTCCATCGAATTGAGGAGGTTTGCCAAGTGGAATAGATAAATACTGATTGTTAGCATGAAGACGATCATAATCAAAGTGAGTTTGAGTATAGTCATCGTTACTCTTCTCCTTCTCTTTGTTGATCTTGGGTTGTTTCCCTAGCTTCTCCCGAAGCTTCGCCTTGAGTTGGCGAGTCTCTTCATCGTCCTTCGGATCATCAAGAAGAACATCGTAGTTCTTGTCAATTGAGCCTTCACCCTCGACATATGAGGTATCATCCTTATTCCTTTCTTCCGCCATCGATTCTCCAAGATGTTAGTCTCTTCCGGAGAAACCTGCTCTGATACCAATTGAAAGGCGGCCTAGAGGGGGGGGGGTGAATAGGCGATAATTGATAATTTAAACTTAATTCAGAGTTATGAAAACAGAGAAGTCAGACTTGTCTGACTTCTAGTCAGACTTGCCTGACCTATGTCGGACAAGTCTGACCTGGGTCGGATAAGTCCGAGATTACCTGCATGATCAGACCAAAAATCTAATTTTTAAGCGATCTAGTGAGAGATATCGATCCCTAGCAGTTCTACACGAGGTATGGAGTAGAAAGAAAAACTGAGGGAGAGATAGCACGCGGGAAAACACTAGAATCAAAACTTGCAAGAACGGAAGAACAACAAGAGACAAACGATTTTATCCCGAGGTTCGGAACCACAAAGGATCCTACATCCCCGTTGAGGAGTCCACAAGGGACTAGGCCTTCTCTAGCCTATCCCTCACGAGTTGCCACAAGGGCCAACTCCCGATCTTCCACTATCACAAAGATTGTTACAAACTCCCCGATTACAAGAGATCACAAAGAAATCGCGGGGCAACGCCTAACCGTCTAGGGGAGAACCCCAAGAGCAACAAACACGCAATCACGAAGAAACTTAGTGAATCACACGTTGCTCAACCCCTCAACAAACTGTTTCTCCCAATCCTCACAAAGCACTCTTCACTATCCCAAAAATTCGAATTTGGGCTCTAGAGGTGAAGAACAAGTGGAGAGAGGATCTTGAGTTCAAATGGGCGTTCAGAACTGTTCTGGGGTGTTAGGCATAGTTGGTGGGTCGAAACCACCCACTATTTATACTTGAAAAAGTCATTGGAGCCATTTGACACAGCCCACGTCGGACATGTCTGACACAAGATCGGACATGTCTGACCTCAAAGGTCAGGCCTTTCACTTCAGACTTGTCTGACCAAAGCCACTTCAGACATGTTTGACAAACAATCTCGGACATGTCTGAAATTCTGCAGATAGAACTCGGACAAGTCTGACTCTCTGGGACTTAGAAAATTTTCCTTAGTCCCTGGGAACAAATCTATCTCAGACATGTCTGACCCCCAGGTTCGGACAAGTCCAAAACTTCACTGGAACTCTCACTGGAACCCTTCCAGTGCCAATTCGGACATGTCTGACTTACAGATTCGGACATGTCCAAATTCCAACAGAGGGAATTCGGACATGTCTGACACCACAAGTCAGACAAGTCCGCCCAAGCCACAAAGGCCCTACTAAAATCTTCTACTAAGGGGTTGAGCACCCGAATGACTCACTAAGTGTCTACGCGTCGTGTCCCTCTTAATAGTACGGTTTTTCCTACGACTCAAGCAGAAAATAGAAAACCCTATTTCTATTCTTCTTCGCCACAACTTTTCTCCTTTTGCCGTCTTTCTTCAAAGCTTCATTCCGTACTTCGGATCTGCGCTCATGCTCAACCAAGTTCATTAGCACTTTAATGGTTCATCATCAATCCACCAAAACCCACAAGGGACCTAGATGCACTTACAACAGTTTCTGTACATTTCCGTAATTTGCTCATAACTTCCAAATTAAAGATCACTAAGGAGCATATGAAACATTTTTAGAAACCTTATGAGTCGTTCTACCAGTTTGTAGTGTTGAGTTTTGAGTAATTTGGATCGAAAATGCATGAAACATTTAAAACAAAGTGGGTACCTCCAAATGAAGGGCTGCTAAAAATTTTCTAGCAGGTCTGCCCACGTTGAAACTTCATATCTCCAAATCCAGAGATGCTCCAGGAACAAGTACATACTTGTTGGAAAGATAGTGAAGTTATCTTTAACTTTATATTTCAATTCGAGTCATGGATTGGACCCTAACTTGATCAAAATCTGGAAGCAAGGCTGACTTGTCATTTTTAACAGAAAAGTGATCGATGTGAAACTTTTTGGACTCGAAGTGGATTCGGTTATTGTTCACTTCCATAAGTTTTATATCATTTCCATGTTATTCTAATCCTCATGGAACCCAAGGGATTTTGGTGCACATGAACCTTTTGTAGAAAAGCATGGAAGATACTAGACTAGCACTTAAGCGGACGGAGTGCACCCAAATAACAGATGTAACCTATCAACCTCAATGACAAGCTCATTAATTCCAAGTGAAGATCTTCAGCTTACTTTAGCAGTCAGAAACTTCATTTCACATGTTACACAAGCTGCGTAGACAGCCATAGTAATAAGATACTCAAGATCGATCATGTCCACTACTACAACCTAAGAAGAGCATGGAAAGAAGTAAACCGAAGAAACAGGTAAGTCAGTTGGAGTGATATCGAGGTTTACGAAGATTAAGATTTTGTAGTATGTTTACCAACAATTCTTGCCAACACTCTTCTCAAAGATTCATGAACTTCGTAAAGTCTAAAAGGTGGCATTCCTTGTTAGCACCACATCATGATCAAGTTATCCACAACATACCAAGTTGAGATATTCCTTAATTGAGTTGAATTGTTTTAATCATTCTTGCTCACAACCTAAAAGATGATGCACCGTACATATTGTGAATTGTTGAAAATTGCACAACCGATCATGTGCAAAATCTTGTATGCACCATATACATGCATCATTGCGCACCATACATATGTACCGTTTGCACCATATCATGTGCATAGGAATTGCACCATACTACATGTGATGCATGAGTAATACTAAAAATCTGATCAAGATTGTGTACCTCTATTCAAATGATTAATTGGTGTCTAATGACCTAGATCTTCTCATAACCCTTGTATGTCATCATCCTAGTCTTACATCTTCTTATTGAGCAATACCAGGGAAACCGATTACCCAATGTTCTTTGTAGTGAAGGAAAAGCTTGAACCTTCGTCCTTGACTTGTTTAGGTTCAAATACCTTGATTGTTGCATATAACATCCTTCCTCATGAGATCATTGTTAACTGATCGATCTTGTGAAAACCTTAATTCTTATTATTCGCAAGGATTCCATTGGATTCTTAAACTTGTGAAGCTCCTTGAACTTGATTCAAACTCTTGATTTGATTTATGGTGACTTTGACATGTCGAAAACCCTTGTATGTACCATATGTTGGGTGTCTTTGTACTTTGATGACATAAGAGGAACTGAATATTAAATTCTTTTATAATGCTGCAAAGAGTTTGATTTTTTCTTCACTTGTTGAGATATCGATTCCTGGTGAGAGTAGTGATCCACGGTTATTCTCAGGAAACACCTTGATTTATGTTGGGGAAATACTACATTAAGGTTAGAAATACTTGTGTGAAACAAATCAAGGTAACCAGAACAGTTGCATGGTTAGTTCAATGATATCAAGACGATCAAAAGAATGCGAAGAGCAATGTTAAGTTCTTCGAGTCAAGATTAAGACAAGAAAGTACCTCTTTTCAATGTTAGAGAAAGCATTGCAAGACACTAATGGAAGTTCGAGGAACATAAAGACAAGAAGATTAGCGCTAAACCAAGCGATCAAAATTGTTATCATGTCCTCCTATTCGACAATCTGTTATCCATCTTTCCCTTTTCCATTCCTTTTTCATTCCTTTGAATCTCGGATCAAGATTCCTTTAAAGGGGAAGGGTTTTAAAAGCCCACATTTGAATAAAGCAAGATTTCAAAAACGTGAAACTTAAATTTTTTTATGTTGAAATAGAAATTCGACACACATGAGCCATGTTAATCAATAAATGAAGTTAAAATAGGACTTCTAAGAACTTCATAGTAAGAGAGAGATTTTGGAGGTATGTTGCACTTAAGTAAATAATCAGGAAAAGGATAGTTTATAAATCAATTCAAAATGTCCCATTCAAAATCTGCTAAACTCCAAATTGGAATTCACTAACACCATTCCAATAGTTTAAATATCATCCCTGCCAATTTTTAGTAACTTTTGACCTCATCGGCTATTTGATTCCATCAAACCATTGGAGAGCTTTAAAATTAAGTTTGAATTCAAATTCTATATTCAACTTTGTCAAAACTTAGATTTGAGTTCATTAATATATTTCCAATAATTCGAATAGTAGACCTGCCAAATATTAGTAATTTTTGGACCTTCTTTGTTATGTATTCGAATTAAGCCATAGGAGAGATTCAAATTAACAATTAAAATTCAAATTTGTTTTTGACCTTGTCAAATATTCAAATTAATTGTACCAATAAATTCTACATGTCCACCTTAGTGCCCCTGCCAATTGTTGTCATTTCTAGCATTCATCTACTATTTTATTTTGATGAAGGAAAGAAGATAAGGAGGAGGAGCCGTGGGTCCCACTTGGCAGCCACACATTCCAGTTACTGACTCTGTTTTTCTCCCTTATTATCGATTGCCCTCGGAGTGCCACAGAGCTGCTGCATGTGCCACCGCACGCTCACTCTAGGCTGGCCAATCGTGTGCTCTGGTTGCTTTCTCTTTGCGCAGCTCTTTCTCTGCTCTCTCCCCCTCACAGCCTCGGTTCTGCTCCACAGAAGCGCTCCTGTTCACCTTGACCTCGGTTGCCGTCGCTGCTGCATCATCGCCGACCATCTCCTGCTGTTTCCCTTGCCCAGCTGTGGCCACCGAAGGAGTCGCGCGGCTTCCCTCTTCTTCCCGACGCCAACCATCGGTTCCTCTTGTGCTGCCGACTTTAACAGAGGCGAATCCCCATCCCCGTCGTCTCTGAGCCGCACCTCCCCTCAGCTGTACATGGGGCTGCACATGGTCAGCTCGTGTCAAACGCGTTCTCGCACCAACACCTCCACAAAAAGGTGCCACTACATGCCTTCTTTAGAATCTGAACATCGCTTCTTGTTCCATCTCACTTGGGCGCCGGATCCGAAGTTTTCTCACCGGCAGCTTCATTAAAAACGAGTGAAGTAATACTCCAAATTCATCACCATCATTTTATTAAATGTCATTCCTATTATAGGAGATCATCTACACGTCGTTGATGTATTCTTGGCTCAGGTGGCAGTTAAAAAGAAGGACCGTAGCCCCCAGACAACGTGTTTTTGCTGTGGCCGCCATCTTTGCACCTAGGTCATCGTCGAAACCTAGCTTGCAGCCATTTTTGCCCTGATCTTAATCCGTATTCGGGCTCTTTCAGTTCCCTGAGTGCTTCTAGATCCAATACCAAGCTTTTTCGTGCCCAGTGGCGAGGTTGCGACCTCATCGGAGTTCATGCTCCGCCACCGCTTGTCGCTAGCGAGGTTCCATCCCTCCCTGAGTCCCTTTGAACTCTCCAGCGTGTTTCCCATCGATTTCCACACACACGCGGCCAATTTCGTGCCGGGGGCAGGCTCGGGCCCCTTTGTTCGGTGGTCGCACCGCCATGCCTGTGGGAGGCGCCGCCTGATGAGGAAATCTCTCCTTTGCATAAAGTACAAGGACCGATCACTAGAGCACGTGCGTGACAACTGGATCTCCAGGTACGTTCTAACCTTGTCAATTGTTTTTCAGAACTTACGCTTGTTTCCATGCATGTTTTATTGATTAGAAACAATGGAGAGGACCAGCAAGGGCTTGGAGGAGTCAAAGGAGTGAAGGAGTCAAGGAGGAGGAGATAGGCACACCAAGGAGGAGTCCAAGCCCAACTCGACTTCGACTCCACCTCGGGGTCCAGGAGCTGCCTTCACCAAAATTGACGTCCCAGAGACATATGGAGTTGGATTTGGACGTTCTATATATGGTTGGAACCAGGACTTCATAAACCTTCCAATGGAGCCGGCCCCACCTAAAAATTTCTTCTGAATTGGCGGGAATTGGCAAAATAAGTGGGCATCTAGAATCTATCCGGTGCTGCATCACCGTCCTTTGGGCTGTTGGCCCGTGTATCGTGTGGAAGCCCATTAGGATGCGTCCAGGGGTCTTGCACGTCCCTAACTCCTATTTATACAGCATCCGTCACCACATTAGGGTTGAGTTTTGCTTATATACAATCTGTCATTGAACAGTGTCACCGTTCATTGGTTGTGAGACCCCACAACCCCACTATGTGATCAATTCAGTTTTGATTGCAACTTCTCTGTTCTTACTTGTGTTCTTGATTGTGCTTGCAGGGATAAGCCTTCATGGCAAGGTCATTTGTGTGACACGGGTGATAACCAACAGAGAAGTTGTGTAGTGATTGTGGGGTTCCGTTCGCTCAGAGCCTTGGATCACCAACGTCGAGATCTCCAACCAATCAAGTTTACCATATCTCTCGGAAGATCGGGACTCATCCTCCTATCAAGTGGTATCGAATATCAGGTTGACTGTGTGGTATACTTGTGTAACCTTTAGATTCATTTGTTTTAGTCCTATAGTCCACAAAAAGCCACAATTTTTTTTACTTTCCCTGACCTACAACCCTCGCTCAGCCTTTTGCACAATTTAGTTTTGGAGTCCGTAGTTCTTTGTTCGTGTCCTAGGTTGAGTCTGGTTGCTGGTTCAGATTTGTTTTGGTTCAGTTTTGTTTCTTCCATCCGTTGCCATCTACAAAAAACCAATCTAAAAAAAAAAATTACAACCACCGATTGGTTTCTGTTTTAGTTTCCACCACCACCAAAACGTAATTCGGGGTATCCTCCTTAAAACAAGCATAACTTTTCGCTCGAAACTTCGATTGAGGTGCATTTTCCCCCCGGAAAGGTCTCGGAAAAATCCACATATGATACATTGGCTAGCCGGTCACAACGATTTAAAAAAAAATTAAGAAGGCCCTCGTTTTGAACTTAGAAGTTTGAGCACCAGTTTTTCCAAACACTCCTGAATTTGTACCGATCACATTTTTCATCGGTTTGAGATAATACATGGCGCTGTTTCTATTCTTCTACCCCTGGTTGAGAAAAAATATCAAAAAATTAAAGAGAAAAAAAATGATTTCTTCTAGTGCTAAAAGGCAAAAACTGGAGGCTCAAGGGGTTTTCTACTTGTGTTGTTTTCTGTGTGAATGCTGGATTGAATGCTGGATACTTGCTGATATTGTCCTTGCTGTTCATCATCATTCATCCTTGTTCCTTGCTTGTTGCCACAATTATTCTAATACATTTTTAGTCCAGCAACTAGGTGAAATTCTTTGGAGACTTATTCAGCATTGCTATCTGTCGGTACCCTGCGTACCGGATACCACTTGGAACTGCGAAGAGTGCAAAGGAACTCCACCTATCTGAGTTGAAGACCTCCGAAGGCCCCACGTGTCACTCAGAACCGGACCTGCCTCCCTTCTATGGTTAGTCCCAGTGCCGCCACATGTATCATAAAACCGGAGCTACATTCCATACATGGGAAAGCTCCGGACTAGATACCTGTGTAGCACCCCCGGACCTAACACCCGACAGAGGGAAGCTCCGGTACCGACATTTGTACAACATCACCGGACCTACTCGTCCAAGACGGTAAGCTCTGGAGCTTCCACACGTCCAACTGCCAGACCTTCGACCTCAACTGACAGATTGGTGGACCTCCAACGGCTCGGACCTTCAATGAACATTAAAGAATCCAAGACCTAATTATGTGTCATTAATGCTATCTTAATGACACACGATCGGATAACCCTTAATACCAGTAACACCGCTATCAAGGCGCGTTACCACGCTGTTAAGGGAATTAAGTATATTAACTGTGTATTAAGCATCAGTAACCTCTAGGGCCACATGTCGAGCTAGGCTGATGATGTAAAGGTTAGTCTTTGTACTATAAAAGGACTGGCCGAGCGATACACGAGGGACTCCTCCAGACACTCTGGTCTCTCACACACAAGCGCTTAGACGCTCAATACAACAACAACACACACCCGTGGAGTAGGGTATTAACTTGTGTGCCACATACATATACTGCATTTGAGCCTTCCCAAGCTCCACCTCCTCTCGAGCAGAACAGGTAACCTCTGCAAACACACCCACTCTCTGCTTGCTTTCACACTGGTCACATTTGGCCACCTGCAGTGCTGGTAAGAAAATTGTAAGAGCGGGGTAAGATGCATCTTACTGATCGATTTTCCACTTCCACATCAGAGAGCGTAGTAATATGGTTCTTCACGATCTTTTGTCTTCGTTTCTATTTTGTACTAACAATGATAGGAAAGAAGCCTATGGATAAGACCTCTTATTCTACACCTCCGGATTATGATGAGTGTGTGTCCCATATAGAACTAAGGGGCATGATGCGGGCGATGACTTAAGCTTTTAACAATTACCAGACCACTACAACAACCACCTTTCAGAGGCTTCATGAAGTGTTGCTAGTCTGACCACATGGTTGGACAAGATGGAGACTCTTCTTCCCTAACAAGTTACACCCTCTATTATCCTTAATACTGACGCACATGCTCACTATAACACAGAGGATGACTTCAATAACGATGAGGTTGATGCAAAGCAGCACCGTCGCCCTCGACGAAATCGTCAATGTATGGGAGGTAGACCTCGTCCTCATGCTTCTGAATAAGATAATGATCCTCATGCTAAGATTAAGTTTCCTATTCCACCATTTCTTGGATCTTCTGATGTTGAGACTTACTTGGATTGGGAGATGATGGTTGAACAAAAATTTAGCTCTCATCTTGTTCCTGAGCGACATAGAGTTAGACAAGCCTCTAGTGAGTTTAAAGATTTTGCTATCATTTGGTGGAATGAACTTGTCAATACACGTAATGCGCCACAGACATGGGCTGCGTTAAAACAAGAGATGCGTGCTAGGTTTGTTCCTCCTTCATATAGATGTGATCTTCTTAAGAAATTGCATTGCTTTGATTAGGGTGACATGACTGTCCATGAGTACTACCAAGAGTTGCAGAAAGGTATGCTACATTGTGGGGTAGTTGAGGACCAGGAAGACCAAATTGTTAGGTTTTATGGGGGCTTGCTTCGGGAGATCCGAATATAATTGACTACAAGGAATATCATTCTATTCAATGTTTATTTCAACTTGCTATGTTAGCAGAAAAAGAAGTGCAGGGTCACCAACAGTAGTGGCGGAACAACACCTTCACGCCACGACAGCTTCCGGTGCCATCCAAAGCACCACCCTCCTCGAGCGTACGTGCTTCTACACCACCCTCCACCGGTGTTGTACGCAGCACCGCACCTCGTACATCACGGGAACAAGATAACAGCAAGTCCCAAACGTCTCCAGGTGTTGCAGCAAAGGCTGCTGCACCCAACACTTCCACCAGTCGCACCTCCGACATCAAGTGCCACTGCTGCCAGTGACTTGTCCATATGCAACGAGATTGCCCCAGCAAACGAGCAATCATTGCCACTGATGATGGTGGGTATGTTAGTGCTTCTATTATTAAAGATGAAAATATTATTGCATCTAACATTTTGTAGAAGTACTAAATTCAAATTACCAAGTTCATATAGGATAATATAAATTTTAATAGGAAAAAGAAATGAAAATGGAAACTGAAAAATCAAACCAATTCAAACTTCAATAGAAGGAATTCAAAAATTCAAATTAGCTCCTGTTCAAACTTTGCCAAAAAAAAAATCTGAGTTCACCATTAAAATCCAAATATTCTAAATAGCCTCTCTGCAAATTTTCAAAATTTTTGAAGCTCATTTGCTATTTAATTCAGTGGCTCCATTGAATTCCATTCAAATTTAAATTTGAATTTGAATTTCACCTGAAACTTGTCCAAATTTGAAATCCAATTTCAGAATCATAATCTCCATATTTGAGTTGGCCTCTCCACAAAAATCTAGAATTTTTGGACAAATCTAGGTGGGGGAATTGAAGTAACAGAGAAGATAGACTTGAGAGGGGCGGTGGGACTCACTGGTCCCTAATACGGTGGACTGATGGAGCCCCCTGTTCCTCGGCTGTCCCTGCGCTTCAACGTCAGGAGAGCACAAAACCGCGATTGCCAAGCACACAGGCAAGTAGCTCGGTGGCAAGATGGATTTAAGGCATCCTCATCCCCTCCCCAATCTCATTCCCCCACGCCATCGACCAGTGCCGCGCCGCTCGTCGTTCTTTCTTCCCGGGAAAACAGAGCACCGCCGCCTTCCTTCCCTCCCGGGTGAGCACCTCAGTCCTGCCTCCTTTCTCTTCGATGCAAACAGCAAAGATGGCACCAAGGCTATGCTCTATCAACTCCACCAATTGGCTCATCTTTTTGCTCATTGTTTTGCCCGTATTTTGAAGTTCTGCAGACGCCATCGTTGAGCCGCCGTGGACATCGCCCTCTGTCCACCATGAAGCTGGCGAACTAGGCTGTTGCAAGCCTCGACTTCAACAGAAGAAAGAAGTGCCAGGACACCACGTTTCTCACGGTGAAAACCGCAAGCCTTTTCCTCCTTTATCGAGCGAGTATTCCTAATTTTTCTCTCGGCTCACGTTTACACTTCGAGCTAGGTTATCGCTACGATTCTGTTTCTATGCATGATTATAGTCTAATCCAGTTAAGAGATAACTTCTATACGTCTGGGCGTATCATCTGGATCAAGTGCCGATGAGAATAATCGACCACTGATGTAGTAATCGAGGAGGACCTGGAGCCCTTGGAAAACCTTTATTCATTTCATACCCTATCGAGCATGTGATTCAAGTTTTGCTTTCGGCCGTTGCCCATGAACTAGCTAGCTTCTCTGTTTAATTCGCTTTCTACATGCAACCATCCTTTAATTTGTTCATGGATATTGATCCATACCTGCTAGCACACCCTTCTACGAAAAATCAACGGAGATAATCGACTAAAGGCCGAGCTATTCAAGTTTTCCCCGCCGCCATGGAAAATCCCGTTGGTCCACCATCCAAGTCGACTTTCCCGACCATTTCACTTTTATTGCACCTCCAAATCATCTTCCACATGCTCCCAGGAATATTCCCATCTTTTTCCCGATGTGCTTGAGCCATTTCCGAACCCTAGCCGCCGCCGCTGCTGTCGCGCACGGTATTCCGGTCATCGTCGGCGTTCGGCGACCTCTCCATCGTGCTCAGCGCCTCGAATAATGCTTAGGCAGTGGGATTCGAGGTGAAGGAAGGCCTGGGAAGGCAGGACGACAAGCTCGCTGAAGGGCACCGCCGCGGTTGCCCCTGGCGCCGCCTTGCTTCGCGAGGTTGAAGAAAGGGGGCAGGTCCCGCATGTCAACAACTCATTCGACTGTGCGGGATCAGCTGTGGCCATGGATCTGGTGTGCCTGCAAGGGTTAACCCCGTGGCCCCTCTGTGTCCCCGCTCTGATTGGTCTATTTAAATGAAGTGGTGCCGGGTTTGATTATTCAAACATTTCCATTAGAAAATAATTCCAGATTTGAAGTAAACTTCAAGAATCCATTAGCCGTAGTAGATTTTCTCAAATAATTCCCAATAAATTCTGGTAGACTCAAATTGATACCAACTTTGCAGTGGAGCAATTTGATGGTCATGAGAATAGCATAATTTTAATAATTAATTCCATTGAGCTAACAGCTTGGGAAAATAATTACTCCTGTTATGTTAATTGGAAAATTCCAAATTTTGGTCAGAACACTCTTAAAAATATGCTTGACTTCAAGTAAATTTTCCAAGCTCATTGGACTAAATTTACTGGGTGGATTAGTGTTTCAAATGTCTATGTAGTTAAAAAAATTGTGAAATGTACAGAAAAATTTCCAGAATTTTCCCCAAACATGTAAAATCAATTACTCCTTGTAGAAAGCTCAGAAAAATGTGAACCAAATTTTCCCAGAACCAGAAGAACCTCCTCTACCATGATCGTCCACTTCTAGCCATGACAAAACTCCATAATTAATACCAAATTTCAGAGAAGGCGTTTAATTGTTGGAATTTTAGAGACAACAAGCTCCTTTGAACATCTCCAATTCATGGTACAGATCTTCCTCATAGGACCTAGTATCAACTGTACAAATCCCAAAGCCAATTAAATTCATCTTATTAACTGATCAGTAATTATAAGACCTTTTGTATAGTTTCTATATCACTCATGTAGTTTATATATTGCATATCATTTAGTGACCGAGATCGAGGAGGACCCAAAGCCATTGGAGAGTATACTTCCAGAAGCTAACTATCCCTCTGACTCGCAGCCAGGCAAGCCCAGGTTTGCATTTAAGTGCTATTTCAAAGTTTATATTTGTATCACTTATGTCTAGGATGAATTTGGTGCATTAGGGCTAAAGTGCTTGTTACTCCACTTTCATTACCCACAAATCCCATGAAGTATTGGGTTGGTCTACATCCCGATGAGTAGAAAATGCCATGCTTAAGTTTTTAGGAACCCAGTAGAAGTCAGGTAGTTAGAATATACTCGCGAGATAGGATTTTATCACACGGGAAAGATTTGACCGAAGAATGGTTTATGAAAATAAAATTGAGACCGAGCAGTGGGTTGGATGCAGCGAGACATGGTCTCATGTGCGTAGCCCTAGTTGTGTCGATTGAGGACCGATCTGTGTGCACCCCTACTAGACAAGTTTGAACTGTACCGGATGCATACTGGACATATGGAACTCAGGAAACCGATGTAACTCAATAAATTGGATGTCGAGGCATAGCCCGATGTCGATAGGGGTGGGTTGAGGGCAGTAAGGTGTAAATTAGCCGGCGGGCAAAGACACACTCTGTGCGGGGACCTTGTGCCCGCGATGGTGGGACCGGTTCGGCGTTTGTGTTTCTAGTGAAAGGTTGCTGCGTATGACGTGGTGAGGAGCACGACACGTTCCATAGGCACGGGTGTACGTGACGTGTTATTCGGGTGTCTACTGATTGCAATCACCGTCCCTCGTGGTTATTTGAGTACCGCTTGTTCACTGTGCTGTGACGTAGTAAATACTGAAGAAGCCAGGAGGATATGTTGTATTGAAATATAATTGCTTTGTAAGTATGATTGCTGTCCAATATGGTCACTAAAGTTACTTTTATTAAACTTGTACGCTGCTGTTAATAACTTGAAAATTAAGGATCAACATGTAGGCGAGTCATTTACCGCAATATCTACGCATATGTTATGTATCCCTTCATGTAGAGTTCCATGTTTAGGTGAGACGGTTAAGTCTTGCTGAGCCTTCGTGCTCACAGTTGCTATATTAAGTTGTTTGCAGATGAGAGGTATGAGGAAGGGCTTAAAGATGAGGCAATGCCCGCATTGGGGTATACCACCGAGTGGGAACCCTGCACGCCACCGTGATTGTTGTGTGCTGCTAGTGTGTAGCGTCTCCGGGCTGGACGGTTATACTTTTTCATAGCTAGGCTGAGAGTTTAGCTATGAATATTACTTCCGCTGCATATTAAGTATTGTAAAAGACTTCCACTGTTTATATAAATAAGACTTTGTATTTTGTCGTATTCTTTTCGTGTGTTCTGTTGGGTGCCGCATGGCACGGCACCACCCTCTGCGATTCCTGGAATGTGCGGACCCGGTCCCCACAGCCTGGTATCAGAGTCGCATTGGGAATAGCACGCTGGAAAAGAGCCTATTTTGAAAACTTAGGAGTAGTCGAGTGAGGATTAGTTACTATGCCCACATAAGGTCTATTATAGTATTAGTTACTTAAGGTGGCAAGCTAACTTATGTGTTATAATATTCAATAACGATGCTCAGACGTCAGGTAAGAGGTAAGGTATGCCACCGCAAGCGGATCAATTGCGGTAAGCTCACCATGCGAGAGGTAGCATGTGATTGTTTCTGTAGCTTGGCATGGAAATGTTAATATGAGTCTCTGAAACTTTCCATGTTTCTAAGAACATATAACATGCGGTACCCCATTGTGATTCAAAGTTAGTGGGAGCCCCCGTCGGGTGGGACATAACCCGATGCACCCCCTACTGGTGCAGCACTATGCAAGGATGTAGGACCCTATCGGGTGGTAGAAAACCCAGTCATGTACCTCGAGATGTGGCTTAGCTCGGGGCAGCCCGTATGGAATGATACAGGACGAATGTTGTTACTTTCATATATATTATTGTGAATTGTTCGCCCGTGTGGGCTGTGCCATTCGGCATCATATGTTTGATCTATCATTTGTGTGTAGCCACAGGACACTAACCACGTTCTAAGTAGGCCGAGTAAAAAACTTTTGCGAGTGAACGTTATTACTGACACCGTTGAGATGTACACCAGAATACTGGCTTAGGATTTTCTTTGGTGAGGGAGTAGTACCGGCATTGCATTCGAGTTTCATCAGGCACGTCGATGATGCTATCCGTGCTGGTGTTGTGACTCAACAACAAGTAAAAATATCCAACTTAGGGCTAAGTTTGAAATTGTAATCTCCATTTTGAAGCATGCTGGTCAGATTTACAATTGATTGTGTGGTCGCTTGGATAATTGGGCATGTGGTTTGTGAACTTGAGGAAGTCATCCACAAGTTTCATTTTCAGCTCCATGACAGATTTAAAGATTTAAAACTTGCAAACTTCATTTGAACTTAAAATGCCGAGTTCCTGGTTCAAACTGTGAACTGGACAGAAAATTGACTAAGTTTGGAATAGCATAACTTCCTTTATTAATCCACACCTGAAGGTCTACCACACATGGTTGGAAAGTTTAGAGAGTCCTCTGAAAATCTTATGTTCAACTCCACATCATAATCCCCCTGTAAACTAATGAAAAATTCAAATTTCCAAACTTTGGTAAATATGGACAGAGACTGGACAGTTTCTGTATCCTGTCATTGTCTTGATCATATCTCTTCGTAGAATTGACGAATGACTTCATGTAATTCATTTCTGTAATCCCGAGGATGTATGCAACAATGTTGTAAGTGATGATTTTTGCATATTTCGATGTTTTGTATCTGAAAAAATGTGGACAAAATTAGCCTTAAACAAAGGAGATGCTGTCAAATTTTTTCAAGAAAACTGTCAACTTGCAAAAATCATATCTCCTCATACAGAAATGATATGGAGGCAAATAAATACATTCTGGAAGTATAGTTGAGTGTACTAGAACTTGGTCGTTGAACTCAAGTCCTGAATGTGCTTCTAACTGGATGAAAATTTCGAATTTCTCCAGACTGGTCAGAATGAACAGAAACTGAGACAGAATTCCAGTGTTACGTTTCATTTGGCATTTGAATTTGAATTCACTTTCATAATTCAATTTTCACATCCATGATATTTTTATCAACAAAGTTTGTTGAATTTTAGTATTTGACTCATTCAAGTACTTCTTTTATAGAGGACAGATGTGATGCTGTTGCCAGGCGGATGGGTATTTTCCACGTGCGCTAGCCGTCCGGGCTTCCCGATCATGCTGCGGGAAGTGCTCCAACAGTTTGGTTTCATTGATATGCCATGCTATTGGATTCAATAGACATTTGACAGAGGCGTAATGTCATGCACCATCCTGGTCGACATCCCGGCTAGTCCACGCTATTATGAATGGGCTCCTTTTTCGGTCTCTATCCAGGGAACTCGTTTGGAGGACACGTGGGCCATTGCAGCGGGCGAAGCGCATATGAAGCTTTGCGAGCTTCATCAAGAGGCCATGGCTGGGACACAATCTGCTCTTCTCCCGGTCTGTGGTAATGCTGGTTTTGAGTGGCAACGTCGTATGGTTGCGGTCTATCAACCATATGGCGACACAACCTCGACAACACTTGGGACGTATGCCGCTGCATCTAGCATGGTAGTTCTTACACAAGGTGAAATCTTTCGGGAGTCGAAGCCTTGAGGCAAGCGATTGAACGGGGTGAAACCCTTGATTATATCAATGAGAACATATGTTCGTTCCCAGGTCTGACGAATCACCGACTGAATCAATGCAAGGATCAGTTGCATCACACTCGCACTAGACTGTGGAAGGCTTGTGCTAAACTGCGGAAAACTCGCATGGAACTGCAGCAAGCTCGTGGTGAACTACAGGCGAGTCAGTTGGAGGTGCAGCAACAGCAAGAGCAGCTGTTGGTAGTCACCGAGGCACGAGATGAAGCCGTCGAAGAAGCTCAAAATTGGGAGCTTGAGGCAGACCAACTTCGGGATGACTTGATTGAGGCCGAAGCACCCTTGCCGCACCCAGTGATGTTTCCACCGGCTCATGACATGCCGCTAAACATGGGTGAGCAGGTGCCTTCAAGTCCTGAGGAGGAAGAAGATCCTGAGATACTCAAGTACATCGAGGAGGATGCATCGGATTAAGACGGGGCAGCACTACTGCCATCACGGGGCAACGTATAGTTAGTGGTTGCTCGTGTTTATTTTATAGCCATGTTTGTGTCATATTATAAATAGTAGTGGGTGTGTAGGAGATGACAAGGTGTGTATGACGACTCATAAAGACCAAGTATAGTTGAGATGCACTTCCGTGGTGGGAGTCCATCATTTTGGAGTTCACTACTGTAATCTTGGTCATGAGATAATATATCTTGTATAAAGTTTGTACTTTATCAATATACGTGAATGTTATGCAATGATCACTTTGTCAATACTCGCAATACAATAATATATATTGGATGAAGAACCAACATGTTGCTGATTTTTAAATCATGTGGATGCAGAATGGTGCGAACACGCTCTACGCCCGAGATGGGAGGCTCTAGTCGGGGACGCGAGGATGAATCTCTGACCCGGGAGCAATCCGCGACACCACAGCAGCAAGTCCCTCGACCACCACCACCTGAACCTCCGAGGACGCTCGCGGAGATTCTGGCTGCAGTTTTTGGCTCGCGCGATGAGCAAACTGAGTTACTGCATATGTTGGTGTAGAATGCGTCCCGTCAAGGGGGGAGACAAGACAATGGGCAACGCCAGCCCCAACAGAGTTCATTTTCGGACTTCTTGGCAATGCATCCACCGGTCTTCACGGAAGCCGAGGAGCCTCGGGAGGCGGACAACTTTATCCGCACCCTTGAGGCAAAGTTCGGTCTGCTGCAATGCACCGAACAACAGAAGGCGCTATTCGCAGCGCAACAGCTTCAGTGATCCGCTGGTGCTTGGTGGGCGAACTACATCGCATCACTGCCGGCTGGTCATGCAGTCACCTGGACCGAATTTCAAGAGGCATTCCGCGCCTACCATATACCTCCTGGTATAATGAAGAGGAAGCTTCAAGAATTTTTGGAGCTGAAGCAAGGCGGGAGGAGTGCCCACGAATACTCCTGTGCATTCAATCACTTGGCGCAGTATGCGCCAGAGTATGTGGGGACGGAAGATAGATATATTCTTCCGAGGCCTTAATCCGAAGATGAACGTCCAACTCGCACAATGCAACCGCGGCACCTTAAACGACATCGTCAATACCGCAATTGTACAGGAAGATGCTCAGCGCGAGCTCGTTTCTGATATGAGGAAACAGAGTGCGCCATTGAGCATCAGCGGGGGTGGTCCACAGAAATACCGCATGGTGTATCGCTCACCATCCGGTCAGCGATGGCAGCCACCGGCGCGTCACAATAGTTCCGCTGTCGTTCTTTGAAAGCACCAAGTTTCCGACCGCCGTTTCCACAACAACAGCAGCAGCAGCAGCAAAGGATGTCCCCGCGTGCATATCCACCTCCACCACGTGCACGATATTCCATCCGCAGCTTGGCGGGAACCCGACACAATACACGTGCTACACGTGTGGCCGTGCCGGACATTTTTCAAGGGACTGTCCCGAACAGCGTCAAGGCAGCGCGCAAGCACCATATTGGGGTGCAACTCAGCCCCGCAACCAGCCCAAGAAACCAGCACCAAAATCCGGCAACGTACACCACATAGCCATCGAAGACGTGCCAGAAGGTGAACCCATCATCGCGGGTACGTTTTCTCGACTCTAAAATCCTGTAGTCATACTCTTTGACTCCGGTGCCACCCATAATTTTATTAGTCAATCATATGTTGTCAAGCATCAATTACCTATCTCTTCCACAGAAAGTCCATATTTGATTTGCTTTCCAGGTGGGAAAATAGCAGCGGACATGAAAGTCCATAAAGCACCACTTAAAATGGGTGGGAATATCTATCCGACTTCTCTAATTATATTAGAGGGTCAAAAGCTCGATGTCATCTTAGGAATGTCCTGTCTGCACCGTCATGGTGCTATTCTCGACAGTGTTCCAGGTGTGGTCCATTTGAACTCTCCACTATATGAACCACACTTTCTTATTCTAGACCGCCTTATCCAAGCAATTCCAGCCACGTACAACACGGAAGCCACAAAGCTTGATGACATTCGAGTGTGTAAAAGCCCACATTTGAGTAGAGCAACAATGCAAAAAATGTGACTTAAAAATTTTGTCTTCATATCAGTTGTTTTTTAAGAGAGATGCATTTTTAAGGTTTGCTAAAATTTCAGCATTCAGAATTTGATGTTCAGTTCAGATTGACAACTTTGCATTCAAACTCGGTTTAGAATAGGTATATGACATTTTTAGGTCCGGAGTTGAATAGAGAACTTGTAGAGGACTTCTAAAGATTTCCAAGAAGCATTCATTTGACATCATAGCACTTCTGGTTTAGGAGATATTGCTTTTGCAAATTGACAGTTTTTCTGAAAATTTGGACACCACCTACTTTGTTTATGGCTGATCTTTTCCACAGTTTTCAGATATATAGACATCAACATTTGCAAAAATAATACATTGAAAAATTGTTGCATACATCTTCAGGATTCCAGAAATGTAAAACACACAGTCATCCGATGACTCTATTCGAAACTAAGATCAAAACCATAACTGAATACAAACCTGCGAGATTCTGAACTGCCAATACACCTTAAATGATACTTTCATCTAAACCCAGTTATTTTGAGATTTAGCCTTAGAGTCAAATAGAAACTTTATAGAGGACTCCTTAATATTTCTAGAAATGTATAGACTTGCCTAGTTAACATTTCTAGAATGGAAGATATGCCAGTTCAAAGTTCACCGATAATCTGAATAATGTAGTTAGTACCAGCACAGAGTACCAGTTTCAACTCCCTATTTCAAATAATTCTGTACCGAATTTGGAAATACTTTGAGATACAAAATGGTAGAATAGATCCTTCCCTTTCCGAAATGGTATCACAATGGCCTAGAAGAGTTTTTGGCAAACAGATGTGGCAAAAATACAGATGCTGATCCACTAAAGCTCAGAACAGCAACAGTTGTAGTTAGTGTGCTTTTTCATCTTCTTCATGTGGTTTTCTGGTTTGGAGTCCAACAGAAGATTTAGAGAAGACCCTACAAGATTTCTAAAAAGTATTTATTTGCCTCCATATCCCCTCTTGTTGAAGAGATATGGATTTTTGAAATTGGACAATGTGCTCAGATTTCTAGTAAAATTCTGACAGGACTTTATTTGTTGTGGCTGATTTGGTCACTGATTTCCAGGTAGCGAACATCAAGATTTGACAGCATGTTTTATTACAAAATTGTTGTACAGGTCGCAATGTTTCCGGAAATGTATTACACGAAGTTATTCGATGATTCTACCACGAGTTATGATCGGAAATCGTAACCATATACATATCTGTTCCGATCTGGTCCAGATTTGTTAGAGTTTGTAACTTCGAGTTTTTCCTTGAGTTACATGAGGATTCTGACCTGGAGTTCAGTAGAAAAATTTTAGAGGGCTCTCTACACTTTCCAACCAGGTATTATAGACCTTCATTGGCAAAGTCTACAATGAGTTATGGTTAAAATGGTGAAAGGCTCAGAAGAGTTTCAGATTTGGTCCAGCTTCGACAGAGTTTAAGAATTCGACTGGCGGGATAGGTTAGCAGTGGAGATTGCTGTCGAGGTGAACAGGAAACATCTAGAGGATTTCTAGCCTTTACAAGCGTATAACATACACCTAGATTGGTTGAATAACCTATGAGATATGGCTCTATGAAATTCATCCAAAATCTGAATAGAGCTGGTCGCAGCTACATAGTGTACCCACTTCAACTCAGGATTCAAATTTGCTAAGTGCCGAATTGGAAGACACTTCGCATGACCAATTTGGAGAATATCTTACCCTCTTTCCAAAACAGTATCGCAAGGGTTAAGGAGAGTATTATACCGAAAAATATAGTAAAAACAATGAGGCTAGTTCATGAGATCAAGGAGGTGGATAAATGTTGGTTTCCAAGGATTTGGACTGGTTCCAAGTGCTTTCCTGTCGAAATTGTCCAAGAAAAAAGTCATAGAGGATTTGAAGATCTTCTTAACCATATAGCATACCCATAGGTTCTCTAACAACTAACCAAGATTGCAACCTGGCGAAGTTGAGCAAACTTCAGCCAGAAACAAAGAATCTTGGTTATATACCTTTCTTGAGCCGATAACAAATGACACAAGTCCAAACATACCAGCAACTAATAGTCGGACTTCAAGCACAATGCATCCATTCTGTCGTGGGGGCTGGTCAAGTATCAAATGTGATACTACCGGTACTACGTGCCTCACCAAAGTAAAAATCTAACCAGTATATCCGGATACGTCTATAGATGGCTCTAGTATCATTCACTCACAAATGTGTTCTACACGGGTCGCTATCATAGTTAGTGTAGCTGCAAAAGACAAACAATCCCATTTCACTCCTTCACACCTCAAGGGTGGCACGGGGAAATACGACAGGCAGTCACAATAATATATATGAAAGTAAATGCATACGATTCTTGTGTGAGTCGCCCTCGAGCGAAATCATGTCTTGAGGTACATGGTTGTACTACGTCTGTACAACAAAGACTCCCGCACAATCCGGCTTATACACGCTCGGGCTTAGGTGTTTCACATGCTCCCGTAGAACATGAATAGTTCTAGAGATACATACAATCAGGTTATCCACCATCCGACAGGGGCTCCCACTAATTTTTTGTCACGCTGGGGTACCGCGTGTCATATGTTCTCAGAAACATGGAAAGTTTTAGAGACTCGTATTGACTTTCCGTGCCAAGTCACGGAAACAATCACATACCACATCTCGTATGGATCCGCTCTCGGTGGCGTAACTTACCTCTTACCTTGAAGACGGAGCGTCGTTACAGAATATTATAACAAGTAAGTTAGTTTACCACCTTTATAACTTATACTAGTTATAGTCCTTAATGGGCATATAGCTAATCCTCACTCGACTACTTCAGAATTTTCAAAAATAGGCTTTTTTTCGAGCGTTCTATTCCCAATGAAGCTCTGATACCATGTCTGTGGGGATCAGGGTCCCGACGTCCAAGGATCTCATTGGGTGGTGTCGTGCGATGCGGTACCTAACAACACATACGAAAAGAATTACCAATACATACAAAGTTTTCATTTCATAAATATAATTAGTGTTTACAAAATAGTGTTCAATAGAGGTACACACATAGCGGAACTACATACTCATATTCTCACCTATCTAAGCATGAGAGAAGACGTCCATGCCCTAGGATGCTCCTCACTAGCAACATGATAATCATTCAGCAGCGGCGTGGTCCACACGAGATTCTTCTCGACACCTTGAGGTCTCATGTACAACCTGAGCAGCAGAAATAAACTACTACCTGCAAAAAATTGTTAAAGCACAAACATGAGCATAAGGCTCAGCAAGACTGACCCGTCTCACTAGACATATGCAAGGTAAAGTCTAACCATAGGTAAGGAATAGCATAAATAGACTCGCCTACAAGTGGATCCTTATAGTCATGTTTTAAGTAGCAAATGACATTCCTCAGGCAAGACACATCATAGACTCCACAATCAAACAAGAAACACTTTGTCGATGATACGTCATGCCCAAATCACATAATGCTATTACAAGTTCAGTATTTGAAAACTGTAAACTTTTAATTGTGCTATCTCTGAGCCACACAAGGTTGCAAAACATTTATAATTTCACACATCATATTCTTCAGGCTTCTTCAGCATTTACTACGACACGGCGCAGTGAACAAGCGGTACTCAAATAACCGCGAGGGACGGTGATTGCAATCAGTAGACACCCTGATAACACGTAACATACACCCATTTCGGAAGTGGATCAAATCAAATTTCAATGCTATGTTGTATGCAACAACCTTTCACAAGAAACTCAAATGTCGAACCGGTCCCACCATCGCGGGCATAAGGTCCCCGTACAGAGCATGTTTGAGCCCGCTGGCAGATTTACACCTTACTACCCTCAACCCACCCCTATCGACCGTGGGGTAATGCCTCGACACACAAGTTATCAACTTACATCGGTTTCCTGGGTTCCATATGCCTAGTATGCATTCGGTACAGTTCAAACTTGTCCAGCAGAGCCGCACACTGATCGGTCCTCAATCAACATAAGCAAGGGCTACGCATGTGAGACCACGTCTCGCTGCATCCTATCCCGCTGCTCGGTCTCCAATTCATATTTACAAACCATTCTTTGCTCATATCCATCCCGTGTGATAAAATCCTCGAGTAGATTCCATCTACTCGACTTCTACTGGATTCCTAAAAACATACGCATGGCATTTTCTACTCATCGGACTATAAACCTACCCAATACTCCATGGGATTTGTGGGTCATGCAAGTTGAGTTTCAATCACCTTAGCCCCAATGCACAAAATTCTTCCTAGACATAAGTGATACAAATAGAAAATTTAAAATAGCACTTAAATGCAAACCGGGGCTTTCCTTAGTTTTCGACTCGATTAAATGTCAATGGTCAGTGGTCTTCTTCCGTGAATCCACCAAGTAACTTCACGACGGGCACCCTGGCCTTCTCCTCCAAGCGAAGCTTCTTGCCGATCACCTATTATCACGTTCCTATCGACATGAAATGAATATAAGTAAACGTTGTAACTATACTTTAGATTAACAAGTTCAACAAAATTCTAAGACTAATGAGATTAACAAGTAGGAAGAGGTATGCCTCTGTTGTGTGGATAAACAAAGGATAGAGGTCTGTAGGATCGAAGAGCACGTGAGAATCTAATGGTATATTTAAAAATCTTACGTAGCAGAAATAATTAAATCCCAACCCCTTCGGCAGAAAAATGACATGTTAGAGAAATCGTGTATGAAACTAATCTAATTGTGTTTCACCATGAAAAAAGTGATATATATCAGAGAGAATCAAGTCACGAAGAAAAAACAAGAAGAACCACTCAAATCCGTCGAGAGAGCCCCAAGTTATGATCGAAAGATCGAACAAAGGTCAATCTGTCCTACCCGAGAAAAACAGTTCTGGAATGTTGCAAAGAAACTTGTGTAGATCAGAAACCACAAATCCAATGACCATGAAATCTTGACATATGATAGATAATCAAGTTGTGAAGACGACCCAAAAATAATCACATCAATTAGATCTGTAAAACTTGAGTTATGATAAAACCACCGACGAAAGGTAGTGCTGTCCAGAAACTCGACGAGTAAAACTTGTCTGGAACAAGTCGGACAAACAAGGCACAAAAGTTCCTTCAAACTACGAATTTTATTCAATAGAACACAAGAGGAAAGTCCGCAAAGTCTTGCACCACGAGCTTTGGCCTCCCTTGCTTATATAACCAGCCCTTAGGCCAACCCAATCTCAAGTACACTACAGAAATCGCGACAACAGACGACAGCAAAATTTATAGACGACGGGACTGTCGTCTTTAACGTTATAGACGACGGCTGTATTGCACCGTCGTCTATAAGAGAGTAATTGACGACGGTTGACCTAAGACCATCGTCAATAACTTAAATACGATGGTGGGCCGTCGTCTTTTAGTGTCTGTCGTCAATAAAGGGCCGAATTGGGGTCACTCTAAGCATTTATAGACGACGGTGAGAAGGGGCCGTCGTCTATAAGGTGTTATATACAACGGTTCCTCTGTACCGTCGTCTATTAGGGACTATTTCCAGGCCGTCCGCGGCCAACTTTTCATTTGTCGCTCGAGGTCGCCGCCGCTGTACTCTGTTTGCGCTCGAGGTCGCCGCCGCCGCCGCTCTGGTCACTCTCGCCGCGCCGCCGCAGAGGATCACCGCCGCCGCCGAGGTATGCCGCCCCTCCCAGCCGCCTTCTCCCCACCCCACGGGCCGCCTCTTCCTCCCCGTCCGCCGCAGTTTCGTCCCCGTCGCCCCCTATCGGCAGCCCCGACCCCGCCGCCCTCCACCGTGGCTTCGTCCCCGCCGCCCACTCCCCGTTGCCCCCTATCGGCAGCCCCGACCCCACCGCCCTCCACCGTGCAACACCCCCCCCCCCCCCGCCGCACTGCACCGTGGGACAACGCCCCCCCCCCCCCCCCCCCTCCATGGAACACCGCCCCCCTCCCGCCGGGTAATTTAGGGTTAGTTGTTCAGATTAGAGTGTACTTTTGGTTACTGTAATCGCACAGTTCAGTATCTTTTGCTATTTTCACCTGATCAATGTTCAGATTAGAGTGTACTTTAGGTTACTGTAATCGCAAGATAACAAAATTATCTACGTTATAAATTTAGAGTTGGATGGCTCAAAGAAACCGCATTTTTGTCGGTTTTTTCGCCATTTTCGTAGGTTATAGGTCGATGAGAATGTTTCCGATTCCTGTAGTGGTTTCACTCACTGGCATGGAAAATCCAACATTTGCATGCTACTTGGAGCATAATTCCGAGTTGGATGGCTCAAAGAAACCGCATGAATGAATGGGTCCTAATTCGTAGCAAGGAAAACATGTACCAACAACCCAGCAGCACACAACAATGGCTGTTTTTTTCTTTGGAACCATGACAGTATGCAGAGAAATTACCCAATAATGCCTTGGCTACCAATCTACCATTGCAGTGGAAGTAAAACACACAAG
Organism: Tuctoria greenei; assembly: GCA_036927565.1. Lineage (NCBI taxonomy): Eukaryota > Viridiplantae > Streptophyta > Magnoliopsida > Poales > Poaceae > Tuctoria > Tuctoria greenei. The sequence continues at coordinate 237,682,846 of JAYESD010000002.1, forward strand.
GCTGCAGTAGACTGGAATCTCTTTTACCCCCTACTGTACTACCTTAAGCAAGATATCTGCAGCATCCCCTTCCATCTTTCTGTCCTGGTAAAAGGAAAAAGTTGTCATCTTCTTTCAAGTAATTTAATACTCCTACCTGGACCGTGGATGTGTGCACAGCAGCAGCAGCAAGCGCTGCTGCCTCCCATCATTAACTCATCATCTACCCCTCTTCTGGTTAAGCTACACTTTGCCCATCATTTCTGAGTTAAGTGAAAAATGCAGTGATGGTAGGATGAACATGGTCTTAGTTAATCATGGAAGTAGTTAATTTTGAAATTGCTAAGCCTGCATGATATTGTAAACCGAAAATCATCCGGATCATAATCCTAAAAATAATTTGCTACTTTTAGTGACTAAACACCACTTACTTTTAACAACCGTTCTACGGTTTTGTTTTTGATGTCATTAGGCATAACAGTTCTGCTCTTTTCAGTTGTACTGAACGTGTAATTGTTTATTAGTTAGTTTGTTTATTAATATGTAAATATAAGGGTTTTGGGCTGGCCCGGCCCGACCCGACACAACACGACACGGAATAAATACGTCCGTGCCGTATAGACAGTTGTAGTCGTAATGTATGCGTCGAGACGACACGGAAGCGAACGACGATGGTGAGGAAGTCAATCACCCACGATTGCTCAGACGGTGGATCCGGATGTGGAATTGTCATCTAAGACCAACTTTCCTCCTCTTTCTCTCGTTCTTTCCTCTTGTAAATGACTTAACAATAAAAATGAGGAACGTAACCTATATCAATGCGTCACCCGTTTCGGATCGGCACGTCTCACATGCTATTGGCATGTGAGACGTGAAGGTTCGGAATTGTCCCTTTTTGGACAGCCTGAGAGTGACCGAGGGGGTGTGGCTTGTGACGAGACGCGGGTCTGGATCTGGACGAGATTTTGACGGCATAACCCTGTTGTTCTCTGCTGCACCATTTTCTGGCGTGCAGTGGAGAACAGCGGGGTTATGCTGCCAAAATTTCGTCCGGATCCAGACCGCGCGTCCCGTCATGAGCACGCTCCGCTCGGTCACTCTTGGGTGTGTTTAGGACCTATCTGCCTAGTTATATGGACGTGACATAACATAACAATGAAACTAATAATGATTTATCTGCTTTGAAGGTATACCCTCAAACATGGCTGAAGACCGCACTTGGATGTATACTGGTTCGAAAAAGGATGGGAGTCACTCAGATGAGTGGTTCACCAAGACGGATGCTTTCATACAACGAGCTTTTTCGTTGTCAAACAACAGCAAGGTGCGGTGCCCATGTATCAAATGTCAAAATGCGAAGTGTTTCGACAAAGTGACATTGACGTTCCACTTGTGTCGAAATGGTTTTATGCAACGTTATGAGTTATGGACCTTTCACGGCGAGACACCTTCTCAAGCCATAGAAGATCGAGATGGGGATGATAGCACTGGTGTTGATAGGATGGACGAGATGCTTGAAGCCATAAATCCTGAATTGACGGAGGATTCTCCTACAACGGAGGCAAATGAGTTCTTCGAGCGTCTCAAGACATCAGAACAACCGGTGCATGAACACACCAAAATGACGGTCCTCAATTTCATGACTAGATTTATGGCAATTAAGTCTAAGTTTTTCTTCTCCAATAATTGCTACAATGACCTCATCAAATTAATCAGCGATGTCCTTCCGCAGCCCCATAAATTGCCTAAGGATATGTATCATTCTAAGAAATTGATTTCTGATCTTGGTATGAACTATGAGAAGATTGATATGTGTCCAGACCACTGCATGCTTTTCTGGAAAGAGCATGCCAACGAGAACAAGTGCTTAAAATGTGATAAGGCGAGATTTGTCAAAGTTATTAATGAAGACGGTACAAAAATAATGACTGAAGTTGCACAGAAGCAGCTTCGCTACTTGCCTGTCACACCTAGGTTGAAGCGCTTGTTTCTCTCAAAAAAAAAACAGCCAGACACATGAGGTGGCACAAAGAAGGTGTACGCGAGAATGACGGAATCATGGTGCACCCGTCCGACGGTGGGGCATGGAAAGCGCTTGACCGCTTTGATCCAGATTTCGCCAATGACGCGAGAAATGTTCGCATCGGGTTGGCGACAGATGGCTTTTCACCGTTCAGTACAAACGCAACACCATACTCTTGTTGGCCTGTGTTCGCTATTCCGTACAACTTACCACCATCTCTTTGTATGAAGTACGAGTTCATGTTCCTTTGCCTTATTGTACCTGGACTGGATCATCCCGGTTCACGACAAACGTGATGTTGAAGCCGTTGATTGAAGAGTTGAAAATGTTATGGACAGGAATTGAAGCGTACGACTGCTACAAAAAACAGAAATTCAACCTTCGAGCTGCATATTTGTGGTCTGTCCATGATTTCCCAGCTTACGGCATGGTTTCTGGCTGGAGCACTCATGGTCGTTTGACATGTCCAATATGTGCTTCGGACACAGAATGTTTTCGTTTAAAGCATGGTGGCAAGATTTGCTACTTTGATTGCCACAAACGTTGGTTACCGCCCAATCACGTATTTAGGCAACAGAGAAATGCCTTCAGGAAGGACACCGTTGTCAAAAAAGGACCACCACAACGTCTAAACGGTTCAGAGATTGTTGAACAGTTGAACAACTTAGTGCCAGATGAAGATCGTCCTGGATATTTTGTTGGTTATGGAGAGGACCACAATTGGACTCATATATGTGCACTATGGGAGCTACCGTACGTTAAGTCCTTAATCTTAATGCATAACATTGATGTCATGCATCAGGAACGTAACATGGGTGAATGCATCATAAGCACATGCTTCGATGTGACTGGCAGAACAAAAGACAATATAAAGGCTCGTAAGGATTTGGCAGAGGTTTGTAATCGTCCAACTCTTGAGCTATCTGAAGCTGGTGGCAAACCGCGTGCTTCTTTCTATCTTCGAACAAAAGAAAAGAAAGAAGTCTTTGAGTGGTTGAAAAGTTTGAAATTCCCAGACGGTTATGCTGCTAGCCTGAGACGAGCCGTAAATGTTAAGACTGGAAATCTCACAGGGTTGAAGAGTCATGATTATCACATAATCATGGAAAGACTACTGCTAGTTATGTTTCGAGGCTACATTGACGATGCGGTGTGGAAGGTGTTAGCCGAGCTTAGCTACTTTTATAGACAGCTTTGTGCTAAAGAAATCACAAGGGAGATGATGGAGAAGTTGTAAAGGGAGATACCAGTGCTTTTATGTAAGATAGAAAAAGTTTTCCCTCCAGGGTTCTTCAATCCAATGCAACATCTCCTGATTCATCTTCCATATGAAGCTAAAGTGGGCGGCCCTGTGCAATATAGGTGGATGTATCACGTTGAAAGAGCACTCAGGTGTCTTAAACCAATGGTTCACAATCGGGCAAGGGTTGAAGGATGCATCGCCGAGGCATACGCCATTCAAAAGATAGGATACTTTTCAAGTGTATATTTTGCAGAAGAAAACAATGTTAATGCTTCCACGTTGCGGTACAATATGGATGAAGCACCCTCTTGTAGCAACCTCTCAATTTTTCAAACGAGAGGCACTACTGTTGGTAGCGGCACGAGCTACGATATTGAAACAGATGACAAGACGACTGCTTTGCTATACATGTACGCTAATATAGAGGGGATGGAAGAATATTTTCAGTAAGTATTTGTTCAACATCTATAATAATTAGCGTGTTTTGTTATACATCTATGCTAATTATTCTCTTTTTTTCCTTATTTAGTGAGTTTGATCAACAAAATTGGAAATCGAAGCAGCAACCTACGCTTCGACAAATACAATCGATGCGATATTATGGAGTACAAGGAGGGCCTAACTTCATATCCTGGTTTCATGCACAAGTAACGTGTTCATGTTTTGTTTCTCTTAGTAATTACATGTATAGCATAAAATAGTCTTCTAACTTCGTATGTTGAACAGTGCAAAAAACGAGCCGGTGTCCATGAAGATTTGCGACAACTGTCCTACGGATCCATTAAAATTAAAACTTACGGTCGATACGACGTCAATGGGTTCCGATTTCGTTCCACTCAATTTGAAACTCAACGTCCTTTCAGGGAAACATGTAACACCGGAGTTGTGACGAGGGTAGTTGACGCCGAAGGACGTGAAACTAATTATTATGGGATCATTAAAAATATCCTTGAATTCAGTTTTGCGGGGAATAAGGTCCTTAAAGTAATCTTCTTTGATTGCGATTGGTTTGATCATAATCATGGAACTCGACAAAACCAATTTGGCATGGTAGAAGTAAAACACAAGGACCGGCTACAAGGCTGCGACACATTCGTCCTTGCACACCAAGTCGAGCAAGTGTATTATTTACATTATCCATGCGAAAAGCTTAATGCTTGGTGGGTTGTACACAAGGTGAATCCTCGTGAGCGATTATATACACCAGACAATGATGGATACCTTGATGATGAGATTGATGTTGTTTACCAAGAACAAGAGTTGCCGGACTCTTTTGTCGTCGAGCCTGGTTTAGGACTCGATGACTTACTTGGAGATGCAGAAGATGTAGAAACTCCTAAGATGCGAAAACAAAAACGAAAACAGGCAACTTCCACTATAGAAGATCGATGGTCAGGTTTACGGAGTAGAGTACATGAGCGTGATGCTGATGAATTTTAAAATTGAGTACAAGTAACATTTGCTTCATCTCTTCTTTCTTCTTCTATATTTTCCATTACATTCTTTAAATTTTTTCTATTAAACAGGATGTTGTCGAGGAGCAGCAGACGACGAGGGACAGAGGCACGGAGCTTTCTGTCACCGAGAGCCACAAGAGGAGACCAGGTCTTCCAGGGCAGTCAGCTTAGCGGAGGTAGACGAGCTCAGTTGGTGAGCCATCTACCGCCGTCGTCACATGGCGAGGTAAAGAATATTTAATTACATAAATTATATAATTAATTCTTTATTCTCTAATATGAATCTTTGAAATTGTCAGGACGACTCTATGTCCGAGGACTCAGAGGCTAGGATGCCTCTTTCGGTGCCTGCTTTGGAGCCTCCTTCTTCGGTGCCTACTTCAGAGCCTGCTTCTTCGGTTCCTGCTTCAGAGCCTTCTTCTTCGGTGCCACCTTGTTCAGAGCCAGTGCAGTCGAGTGACCCCACTTCTAGGTCACCTGATGTGGAGCCAGCTGCACAGCGACGGACTAGGAGGAGCCACTACGTGGCTCCTCTTCCGGCTCCTGCAAACCCAAACGATCGGATCGTTATTCGTCCTATTGGCGAGAAGTAAGTAAATCTTTAACAATTCAGATATTTAAAGGCTTATATATATACTAATTGAGAATCATATATCAGGGCTTGGGAGGATAGTTCGTTCACAGGGCAGGGACACCACAAGCAGGTGAATGGTGTCTTGGGCAGTCTAGTCCGTTTGCACTACCCCGGTGTAGTGAACGGACAGCCTGCCACGTCTTGGGACCGTTACGCTACAGCCCAGGACCTTGCTTATGGCAACCACCAGGAGGCTGTGTGGCATGACTTTATGGTAAGTATGAACAAATATTTGTGTAGTACATATTTATTATAAATTAAATACATTTACTTGTATATTTGTTCTTCCAGGCACGATACCGTTTGGAGAACGAGGCCGAGCAGACGGATCAAGCTCGTCTCGTCTTCCATAACTGCGCCAGGAAGCTCGTGACTCAGTCACTATCGACGGCTCACATTCAAGCTACGAATGAGTATTTCAAGTTGCATCCGGAGGAGGGTCACCCGGGGAAGTACAATGAAGGGGCCGACAAGTACTTGGCGGAGGCGCAATACGCAGAGGTAAAGTGTTTATTGTACTTTACTTCATTATATGATTGTGATCAATGTTTTCATTTAATAATAAAATGTGTGCAGGTCGGTGTACCGTGGCTTGACAGCCGTCCGGACGCGTAACGTGCCTTGTGTGCTCGTTGGGGGAGCCAAAACTTCCAGGGCGTGTCTAAAACCCGTCGAGAGAGTAGAGGGACAGACGGAAAACACCGTATGGGTGGGGACGGCTACATACGTCTTGCTAAACGGATGGTAAGTGTGACTTGAATTCTATTTAAGTAACTTTATAATCTTTCATTGTGCTAACATGTATCGATAGGAGCACGAGAGGGGTCAGGAGCCATCACCTATTGAGGTGTGGAAGAGGGGTCACTTGGGAAGTGACCCGTCGCAGCCTGAGCAGCTGTCTTCTCAGATGGCGACTCAGACGTTGGTGAGTTATTTTGTTAACTTAATTGAATTTTCTTTAATAGTTTCAATAATGTTATTTTACTGTGTTTCCAAGCAAAGTACGGGCAGGAGGCGCGGAGGCTTCGAGGCGAAGAGTTCGATTGGCAGAGCGCGCCAATTGTCCCCGAAGCCGCGTATGCAATCGGTGGCGGGAAACCTCACGGACGGTGAGTTTTGTTAATTTTATTTTACTATCACGAACTTTGAGTTACAAAACTTTAATCATCTTACTACGCTGTGCAGGTTGGCCATCTTCGATGGAGTGGTCGACTCGAGGCAGGCGCGGGCTTCCTCAAGAGCCTCTTCATCGCAGCAGGGCGGGTCCAACAGCAGCCGTACAGGACGAGAACTGGAGCTCCAGAGTCTTCGGGAGGAGCTCCAGAGGACACAAGAAGCGCTCTGGACTAGGGACGAGATGCAGGCAGTGGCGCTCAGGGCTAGGGACGAGTATCAAAACTCGTACATGCTACAGTGGCAAGCTGCCTTCCAGGTAAGTTCTGAATGTTGTACTTAACATTTGTAATATACAAATGACAGTTATAATGATTTGATTTGTATTCACAGGCTATGAGCGCAGGACAGCCGGCTGTGTTTCCGCAGTGGGCGCCGCCATCGGTGGAGCTGCCACCGGTCCCGATGACAGGAATACAAGTACAAAATTATTCAAAATAACTGAAACTAGTTAAACTTGTTCAAATTTAGTAAAATATTCATTTTTGTACTTATAACTTGTCTAAGCATGCTTGCATATCACAGGGATCGGGGACGGAGGCTCAAACTCCGTCGCCCCAGATTCCGGCGCCTGGACGACTGCTGGAGGACGACTTTCTAAACTCCGGCGGCAGCGGACGGGGTAGCGTGTGATAGTCAGGTCAGCCGATTTGAAATCTACTTGCATGTTAATTCTTATCATTTTCAATCCTTGGAATATGAATCTAGACTCTAGAGATGTACATGATCTTTTTTTTTTTAATAAAAAGGTAGTTCAGATGATTAAGCAAAACTCTTACTGTTCATTACAGAAAACCACTCACCAGCAAATAAATCTTTACTAGGCACCCGTCCATGCTTAGTACTTGCTTCTATGACCCCCTTATCTAAAAGTTCTGGTTTCATCACTGCTTCAGAGTAATTCATTCAACAAGATGATGAAGGAGAATCATCCTTATGATGATAAAAGCATAATGATGAAGATTTGGATTGTCAATGCTTCATTAACCAAAAATAATGAGGGGGGATAGAATTCTGAAAGCTAAGGAAACTATACAGGACATGATGTTCTTGAGGTACTAACTGGATTTAGGTGCTGTAGTTTTCATAATAAATAGAGGAAAATAGTTCATAGGATGTGCAAACTCCTCTTGATTAATTCACTTTCCCAAAGATCTCGTTGAGATATGATCATGAGTAATTTACTGGAGCTGTAATACATGACAGGGAACTTTTCTACCAATTTTCACTTTGCTTAGATGTTGCTGATTATTAACTTTATGTTGTTGCTTTGAAGCAGGGGCAAGGCAAGGCAAGGCAAGGCAGCGGGAGGTCGGCAAAAAAAAACTATAGCAGTCTTCTATTTTGAACATGGCAAAGTTCTAGTGTTTCTATGGTGTTTCGAAGTTTCTGTAGTGTTTCGAAGTTTCTGTAGTGTTTCGAAGTTTCTGTATAATATCTGTTGTTATATACAGTTTTCTTTGTGTTTGTGAAACCTGTATAAATACCTAATTTCTTTTTTTTTAAAGACAAAAATAATAGACGACGGTGGACCTTTGGCCGTCGTCTGTAAGCAACTCTTATAGACGACGGCCAAAGAGAACCGTTGTCTTTTGGGTTTAATATAGACGACAGCCACCGTCGTCTATAAGGTTTCCATGCTGCCATGTGTTGGGGTTACCTTATTGACGACAGCTAAAGCTGGCCGTCATCAATAAGTTAATTGACGACGGTAATCGTCGTCTATTAGTTTATAGACGACAAATAATCGTAGACGGCCGGTTACCGTCGTCTATAAGCGTTTACCGTCATCTATAACTTATAGACGACGGCCCAAGCCTTATAGACGACGGTTCCTGACCGTCGTCTATTATCGCGATTGTTGTAGGACTCTAATCCTACTCAGATCACGAATCTAAACTTTCCATAACTGCTTAGGACTCTTTTATACGCAGATAGAAGCAATCTTAAGACTTCCAAACACCATAGGAACGTATCCCACATTCCTAAAATAACTAAAATTCGAGACCCACACGAAATCCTATCATAACCAACTCGATACTTTCCATATCGAGTCATAACCGACTCCGCCGCAGCCGAAGTCATCAATCAATACGATCCGATCCTTCCAACCAGATCTTCCCACCATAAACCATCTTTGGAACCGTGTTGCCACGTCATGCACCACATGCATACGTGCAAACACCTTCCTTCGACGTCCAGTGACCTTCATATGCACAGCTCTTGATTCAATCATCCTGCGCGACCTCCTGATCCGCTCAACCACTATTCCTCCTGAATTTGGTTGTTGGAACCTCATCTCCTCCCTGAGACTAGTCCAAAGGATCCTGTCACCAGCCATGACTTGAACTCAAGCAACAACTGCACATGAACAAATAACCAATCCGTACGAGCCCGAGTCCGCGACTTGACTGAAGTCAGTTCCGAACACAACACCTTACGTGAGCACCTCACATAAGCATGTTGCAAAGCATATCAAAACAATATCAGCCATATCAACCAAAACGCACCAAAAACTTAGAAAATGAATACTAAGCAATCTTTCTAAGAATATAAAGCAAGTTAGAAACATTGCAAGATAAAAGCAGGAACATTGCGATCAAGCTCCGAACCTAGCCAAAGCTAACCAGAGCTTGAGCCAGAGCTTACCAAAGCTACTACAACCTAGCGCCGGAGCTTACCAAAACTAGTCAGAACTAGTCATCCCAAAAGTCGGAGCTAGAAAAACATGTCGAAGCTAACCAACTTAAGTCGGACCTAGCAAAACATATCAGAGCTTAACAAATACATGCCGAAGCTATCAAAGACATGCCGGAGCTAAAGACAGCTCACCGGAGCTAGCCAAAAACATGTCGGATCTAGACAAAGAAAGTCAGACCTTGCAGAAGATCGAAGCTAGAGTCGGACCTTGCTGAAAAGATGTTATGGCAGCATTCAAAACTTTTATTGTCAAAGCCAATGTATTCAACACACACTCCCTTGATGAATGCGTTGGCAACACCATTTAAAATCCGAACATTGGCTTATTCACATTAAAAGTTTTGAAAACAATTTCTCCCCCTTTGTAAAACAGAAATAAAATGAGAAAGAAGAAATTCTCCCCCTGAGAAGAATCGTGTCAAAAACAATTGTGAATATGTGCAAGGTGTAATCAATTTCTCCCCCTTGCATACTTATCTTTAAAAAATTCAAAATTCACATATTATCTCTCCCCATGCACACATTATCTCTCCCCCTTTGACAATGTATTCAGCAAGGTTCAAAAAGGAAATTTCAAATGTTATGAGCATATTATAACATATACATATAATGAAAGCTCATCCAAGTCATACTATCAAGTAACTTACACTATCACATCAATGAGATACATAAAGTAGTGTAAGCCATGGTCAAGATCAAATGTAATTTTCAATTTAAGCAAGTCATGATCTTACAAACTTAACTATTTCAAAACCTGAAAGCATGACACTAGTTGCTGCATTTTATTATTTTTCAAGGCATAAATTTAGATCATATGATATTTGCAAGAGATTATATGCGCATCTGCCTTATTCTAAACAACCAAGCCAAGCCTATGTCATTTGACAATCAGAAGCTTAAGGACATGGTTTTAGTCATACAGAACTTCTTCCAAGTTCATATCTAAGTGCAATGATAAGCCATCTCAAAAGAAGAAGTGCGATGCATGAATATTCTCTTGATCTTTTCTCAATTTTTCATTAGATCTTAAAAACTCAACATGTGAGTTGATTACTTGATTAACTCTTTATGATTCAAAGCACTTGTGAGCATGCAACAAGTTCAAAACAGCAAGAAAGTTTGATCATGACCAGATTTAGTGTAAGTAATTATTCCAATTACTAGTCATGGCAAAAACTACAAAATGTATAACATAAGTAATGTAGTAAGAACTTTCAGCATGTAAAAGGAATCACAAAGTCATATATGTATGAAATACTATGCTCATATTATTTTAATTTCAGATTCACACATAGACTTCCCAAGTTTGAAAACTCCTCCTCAATGTAAGCCATGAGGATGCATAACCCTATTTCACTACGAATGTAACAAAAATGAGTGAAATCCAAAGGTTTTGTAAAAATATCAACCAACTGTTGTTCGGTATCTACATGGTGAAGCACAATGTTTCCTTTTTCAACATTATCACGGAGAAAGTGAGACCTAATATCAATGTGCTTAGTTCTAGAATGTTGCACAGGGATTTTAGCAATGCAAATGGCACTAGTGTTATCACAAAATAGTGGAACACTATCTAGATCAACCATATATTCCTTAAGTGTTTGAACAATCCAATGAATTTGTGAACAAGCGCTAGCAGCAGCTATATATTCAGATTCGGCGGTGGATTGTGCAACTGAACTTTGTTTTCTAGACGACCATGCAACAAGTGAATTACCAAGCAAATGACAAGCATCGGAAGTACTTTTCCTATCAATCCTACAACCTCCGAAATCAGCATCGGAAAAAGATTTCAAAGTAACAGTTAAGGAAGAAGGAAGAAAAATGCCAAATTCTTGAGTTCCATGTAAGTACCTGAGAATATTTTTGACGGCTTGACGATGTGAAGCACGTAGGGAGGCTTGAAACCGTGCACAAAGACATGCACTGAATTTTATGTCCGGTCATGATGTCGTGAGGTACAAAAGTGATCCGGTCATACTTCTATTTTCTTTTTGATCCACGGGTTCACCATCTTCATCAAGTTCAAGTGTTGTTGATGTTCCAATTGGTGTCCGAAGAGGCTTGCTTTTGTCCATGTTGAAGCGCCTTAGGAGATCTTTTGTATACTTCGTTTGATGCACAAAGGTACCCTCCTTGGTTTGCTTGATTTGCAGCCCCAAAAAGTATGTGAGTTCTCCCATCATACTCATCTCAAACTTTGAACTCATCATAGCTGAAAACATGGACACAAGATCATGAGAAGCACAACCAAAGATAATATCATCCACATACACTTGAATGAATAATGAGTCATTGCCATGCTTAAGCACAAAAAGAGTTTTATCAACCTTGCCCATGGTAAACCCCTTTTTAAGTAAGAATGTTTTTAACCTATCATACCACACTCTAGGGGCTTGTTTGAGACGGTACAAGGCTTTGGACAGTTTGTAAACATGATTAGGAAAATCTGAATTTTCAAAATCCGGTGGTTGTTTGACATAAACCTCCTTATCTATGTAGCCATTAAGAAAAGCACTTTTAACATCCATTTGATATAGCTTAAAACTTTTAGATGCAGCAAAAGCTAACAAAATTCTTATGGCTTCTAATCTAGCAACATGAGCAAAAGTTTCATCAAAATCTAGACCTTCAACATGAGTGAAACCTTGAGCAACCAACCTAGCCTTATTCCTAACCACAACCCCATCCTCACTTTGTTTTTTTTAAACACCCATTTAGTTCCAATTAAAGTGTGACCTTGAGGTGGAGGTACAAGTTTCCAAACATTATTTCTTTCAAAATTTTCTAACTCTTCTTGCATTGCAATAATCCAAGATTCATTAGTTAGTGCGTGTGATATATCTTTGGGTTCAAAAGAAGCAACAAAAGCAGAATGAGCATGAGAGTTTGGATCGCAAAACCTGGACCGTGTGATTCGTTCATGCAAGCTTCCAATAATCTGTTGTGGGGGATGATCTTTGTTAATCCTTGAGGGAACAGATGTATCACAAGCTTCTTCTTCATTAAGTTCATTGCAGATTGATGAGCTTGTGTCTCAATGTTCGGAGCTGGACACGTGTCAGCTTCGGAACTATTAGGCAGTATCACCAGCTCTTCTTCTTCTTCTTTAAAAATACCCTCCCCCTGAGGATATGGATCTGGTCCTGCAGCACCGGAGCTAGTACCTGGGCTAGCTTCATCAAAAGAAACTTCACAAGTCTCCACAATTTTGTTAGTTCCAAGTAAAAGCACACGGTATCCTCTAGTGTGAGATGGGTAACCAAGAAACATGCCATCAATGGATCTAGATTCAAATTTATCAAGATTACCATGTTTCTTAACAAAGCATTTGCAACCAAAGACCCGAAAATGCGTAACACTAGGCCTATGTCCAAACCGGAGCTCATATGGTGTTTTACCTAGCTTAGCGCGCAAGAAAACACAATTTGAGACATAACAAGCGGTTGCAATCGCATCAGCCAAAAATTTCCTGGGAGTTTGATATTCATCAAGCATAGTCCTAGCTATCTCAACTAAGGTTCTGTTCTTTCTTTCTACAACGTCGTTTTGTTGAGGTACGTATGGTGAAGAAAATTGATGATCTACTCCATTTTGAGCACAAAAGTGATCAAAAGATTGATTTTTAAATTCAGTTTCGTTATCACTTCTAATTGCTTTTAAAGATCCTGGGTAATCAATTGATAATCTAAGAAATAAAGTTCTAAAGTGACTAAAAGCTTCATTCTTAGATGCCATAAAGTAAACCCAAGAGTATCTAGAATAATCATCAACTATCACAAGAACATACCATTTACCTCCGAAGGATTGAACATGTGAAGGTCCTACGGTGTCAAGGTGCAAAAGTTGACCCGGTTCAGTTGTCTTGATCATTGTGAGAGCAGTATGTGAACCTGCAACCATCTTAGCATGTCTACAAGAAGAGCACACAATTTCTTTGTCCCCTTTAAGCTTAGGCAGCCCACGTATGCGATCAAGAGAACTAACACGCGTTAGGTGATCAAAGCCTACATGACCAAGTCTACGATGCCAAAAATATAAGTCTTTTGAATCATTAGCAACTAGACACCTAAGCTTAGAGGAAGACATATCAAAATCAGCTTTAAAAAATCTTCCAAAACGAGACATGTTAAACAAAAGCTCACTATTTGAATCTACAACTTTGCAGTAATTTTTAGTGAAGTTATTTCCAAATTCTCATCAAGCAATTGAGAAACAGAAAGCAAGTTGTACTTCAAATTTTTAACAAGTCCCACATCTTTTAAAGTGTAGTGATCATTTACTCTAACCGAACCTTTAGCAATAATAGGAGTTGAAGAATTATCGACAAAAGTAACATTTTCTACTAGTGACACAAAGGAGAGGGAGAAGAACCATTCTATGTTACCGGTCATGTGGCGTGAGCATCTTGAATCCACAATCCAAATTTTCTCCTTCCTTAAGCGTGTAACCTACATAGAAGCACAATACGTCGATGACTCAATACTGGGGTTAGTCAATAAGCATTTTGGGATCCAATACAGAGCCATGCGACGTCCAGTAGGAACAACATGTGAAAGCTATGACAAAACAACAGGTTTATGAGTCAAAGGTTGAGGTTTTCTGTTCTTAACAATTGATTTAGAAGTCATTACTCGTTTAGAGCGAAAACCAGTAGCTTCAGAGGTAAGGAAATTTGTCTTGAAAGAAACAGCTGAAGCTCCGAATGCAAAAACTGAAGCTCCGGAGGGAACAACAGAAGTTCCGGGAGCTCTCGGAGCTATCGGAACTACCGGAGCTTCCTTTACAAATTTCTTACCAGATGGTCCAGAAGCTACCTTTTCAAATTTCTGACTCAATAAAGCAGGTTGCATGTTTCTGACATTTGGTTTAGAATGCATAACAGATTTAGCAAGAAGGTTATGAGATCTAGCAGATATTTTATCCTTTTTATGTAGTTTAGCTAGTCTATAACAAAAATCTATGACATGACCATCTCTACCATAGTAGGTATAATAAAATTTAACTTTGTGTTCATGTCTAGATGAGCATCCAGTATTAGAAACAGAATTATAAAGCACTCCTGCAGATTCAAAGATCACATCCTTTTGTTTAGGGACAGTTTTGATTAAACCTCTTCCAAAAGATTTTACAATTTGAGGTGGATGTGTTTTAGAAAAAAAAATGAGAATTAAAACCTAAACCAGTTTTATCATTACAAGATTTGGATGAACTCAGTAGCAAGTTTATATTTTTATTCCCATTACAAAACCGATCTAATGTCCTATGCATGTCATCATGTTTATTGGACAGATCAAGGCAATTTTCACATGAAGTTTTTCTTTTTAATTTGAAATTAGAACTATATTTAACTTCATGAGAACATAAAGCATTGTTCAGAATGGAAATTTCATTCATTGCATCTTTTAGTTACTTTTCAAGATCATCACAACTAGAACAATACAAATTAATTGTAGAACAAGAAGCATCTTTTAAGTTTCCAATGTCAAGTACATCAAGATTTTTGTTCTTTTCAATTTCAAGTTCAAGTCTATCTAAAGTGGAGGAGTGTGCAGTTCTTAGTGTGGACCATTGTTCTTAGATTAAATCACATGAGGGACAAGAATCATCACTAGGAATAAAGGTTTTCAAACGGTTGATTTTAGATTCTAGTGATTCAATTTTAGCAGCATTATACCTAAGATTTTTGTCCTTTTTCTTAACAATAATAGTTGCATGAGAAATAACATCACACATTTCATTGCAGGTAGAACATACCTCATAATCGTCACTATTGGGTTTTGCATCCTCCTGACTTGTTCTTGATCTTGTTTTGCCCGCCATGAAGCATAAGTTGGCCAGATCATCATCATCTTCATCACTTTCAAAGTCTACATCACTTGAACTGAGTTCTTGAAGTGCGGTGATGAAGCCGTTAATCATCTTGCGTCCTATGGTACCCTTCTTTTTCTGGTTGGGATTTCCAGAGGTGGTCTTGACCTTGTTCTGTTTTTCTTCAAGGGTAGTAGGACTTGAAAGGTTAAGGCATTCTGTACGAAAGTGTCTTGTCTTACCACATTCAAAATAGCATTGAGGTCCGGAGCTTCCTCTCCTTCTACTTCTCACATTTTGCAATGCTTTTGAGAATCTAGTTGAGATGAGTGCTAACTCCTCTTATGGAAATTCCTCGATCTGCTCCAGGGTTAGTGAGGACAACAAAGCAAGAGTATTGCAAGATGATGATTGGCCGGAGCTAGGCATATCATGTTGTGAGACAAATGCAATAGACTTATTTGGGTTCTAAAGTGATAAGATGTCAATTTCATGAGTTTTTAGTTTAGAATAAAGCACGTCTAATGTAAGAGAACTCATGACAGTTTATTCACGAATAGATGTTACTTTCATTTCCCAAATTGACATATCTAATGCACTAACAAGTTTCCTAGCATTCTCAGCATCAGAAAAGTTAACATTGACACTACGTATGTTGCTAAGAATTTTATTGAAGCAAGCAAAGAGGTCATCGATAGACTCACCGGGTTGCATCTCGAAATGCATATATTACTTTTTGATCATATATTGTTTTAACTCCTTGATTGTGTTGGTACCTTCATGATAATCACAGAGAGCTCTCCAAACATCGTATGCTGATCGGAGGTGCGCGACACGATCAAAGTCGCTCTGAGTGAGTCCCTGTATGATCAAGTTGCGAGCCTTGTTGTTGTTGTCGACGTCCCATAGATTTGTAGCCGTAACTTGATCGTTAGGTGGCACTTAATAAGGATTGTACACCTTCTCCCATATTGTGAAGCCTTGCGCCTGGATGAAAGCCTCCATGCGTGCCTTCCAAACCTGAAAATCAATAACAACAAACACACAAGGTTTGGCGGAGTATTTCTCCATGATGATTAGTCAAAAACACGTGCAAATCTCAATCATTAGAGAACCGTGGCTCTAATACCAATTGTAGGATCGAAGAGCACGTGAAAAGCTACCAGGGGGGTTGAATGGTAGATTTAAAAATCTTACGCAGCGGAAACAATTAAATCCCAACCCCTTCGGTATAAAAACGATCTGTTAGAGAAATCATGTGTGAAACTAATTTAAACGTGTTTCACCTTGACAAAAGTGATATATATCAGAGAGAATCATGTCACGAAAAAAACACAAGAAGAACCACTCAAATCCGTCGAGAGAAACCCAAGTTATGATCGAAAGATCGAACAAAGGTCAATCTGACCTACCCGAGAAAAACAGTTCTGGAACGCTGCAAAGAAACTCGTGTAGATCAGAAACGACAAATCCAAAGACCGTGAAATTTTGGCAGATGATGGATAACCAATTTGTAAGACAACCCAAAAAGAATCACGTCAATTGGATCTGTAAAACTCGAGTTATGATAAAACCACCGATGAATGATAGTGCTGTCCAAAAACTCGATGAGTAAAACTTGTTTGGAACAAGTCGGACGAACAAGGCACAAAAGTTCCTTGAAACTACGAATTTTATTCAATAGAACACAAGAGGAACAGCCCCCACGAGCTTTGGCCTCCCTTGCTTATATAACCAGCCCTTAGGCCAACCCAATCTCAACTAGGACTCTAATCCTACGAAGATCACAAATCGAAACTTTGCATAACTGCTTCGGACTCTTCTATAGGCAGATAGAAGCAATCTTTAGACTTCCAACCACCTAGGAATGTATCCCACATTCCTAAAATAACTCAATTCGTGACCCATACGAAATCCTATCATAACCAACTCGATACTTTCCATACCGAGCCATAACCGACCCCGCCGCAGCCAAAGTCATCAACTGATACGATCTGATCCTTCCAGCCAGATCTTCCCATCCATAAACCATCTTCGGAACCATGTTTCCATGTCATGCACCGCATGCATACGTGCAAACACCTTCCTTCGATGTCCAGTAAACTTCATATGCACTGCCCTTGATTCAATCATCCTGCGCGACATCCTGACCCGCTCAACCACAATTCCTCCTGAATTTGGTTGTTGGAGCCTCATCTCCTCCATGAGACTAGTCCAAAGGATCCTGTCGCCAGCCATGACTTGAACACAAACAACACCTGCACATGAACAAACAACCAATCCGTACGAGCCCAAGTCCGTGACTTGACTCAAGTCAGTTCCGAACACAACACCTTACGTGAGCACTTGACATAAGCATGTTGCAAAGCATATCAAAACGATATCAGCCATATCAACCAAAACGCACAAAAAACTTAGCAAATGAATACTAAGCAATATTTCTAAGAATATAAAGCAAGTTCGAAACATTGCAAGATAAAAGCAGGAACATTGCAATCAAGCTCCGAACCTAGCCAGAGCTAACCCGAGCTTGAGCCGGAGCATACCAAAACTAGCACAACCAAGCGCCGGAGCTTACCAAAACTAGTCAGAACTAGTCATCCCAAAAGTCGGAGCTAGAAAAACATGTCAAAGCTAACCAACATAAGTCGGACCTAGCAAAACATATCGGAGCTTAACAAAGACATGCTAGAGCCATCAAAGACATGCCAGAGCTATAGACAAAGCTCACCGGAGCTACCCAAAAACATGTCGGATCTAGAAAAAGAAAGTCGGACCTTGCAGAAGCTCGGAGCTAGAGTCGGACCTTGCTAAAAAGATGTTATGGCAGCATTCAAAACTTTTATTGTCAAAGCCAATATATTCAGAACACATAGATCTCACAGAGTCAAGTGGTCATAGTAGTGTCGAGATGTGAATGGAAAGGTGCAATGAAAGCATGTAATGCCATTATTCACTTAACACTTGGAGCTATGCCACTCGAGAAGCTGAGACGGACTGGTGTGGAAGTGTTGGAGTGATTAGAGTAAGGATGACCCAGGAATTAAGGTGGGACATCGAAATCTTGAGTATGAGTGGAGTGTGTAACAAAGAAGGTCGCGACTTAGAAGTCGACCAATGATGTTATATAAACTCACTAAGGTGTAAACCTAGTTAAGTGAGAAGTGTGGTGGTAGGGTTTAGAATTAGGATGAATCGAAGCAGAACTCTAGCGACACATGGAAGTGAAGTGAGATTGGCATTGTTTGGACTCAAAGAGTCATCATAATCACTACTAACCTGATGTGAGTACCAAGACAACGTTCAAATCACTTTTAGGTAAACTAGTCGCTAGGACTAACATCGCAAGCATCGTTCAAGTTCTTACATGACACTATTGCAGTGTCTTTTGCAAGATTGTCCAGGTGAGTTTGGTGAACTCCTGGAACTTGAACATAATGCATTACTATGCTGGGACAACATGCTTTGCCATCTCGTGAAGGTCGTATCATCGATGTTCACATTGACCTAGAACTCGTCAACAGTGGTGAGCGGAATCCCGAACGACACATCATGAGTCTCACGGTTAGTGATGTCGACTCGATCATCAGCAAGCCACTCGACGAACCAGCCGTCGATGAAGCGGCACACCTAATTAAGCAATTCTTCAAATGATTGCGGAACGTAAGCGACACAACCAAGAAACTCTTATCCAAGGTTCCCCTTGGTCTAGTTCTCCCTGATGGTCGCGACGTTCTCGCATTCCTCTACCATAGGTTATCGGTGGTCACCAATACCCTTGGTTTGAACTAGAAGGCATTTCATCGAGCACCTTGGCTACACCTAGGACTTGATGAATCTCGCCTCGACTAGACCCTAATTTGGCCAAACGGCCATCGCCTGATGTGTTGTGGTTGTGTTCCCGCACTATCTATATCTCAGGCATTCCTTGTCTTGTTGCCAGGACACGGCCATGACGTGGAACGTAGTAACGACGTCCAGCGGATGACGAGGCAAAACATTGGCTTGAGCTGGTGTGCCAAGTGAAAGGTAAATGACCTAAGGGCACTCTAGGCTCCCCTTTGTGCATCAAAGTTATGATGCAGGGTGGGCGACGCTGAAATTGCATCTAGGCATCCCTTGTGGGTTTTGGTTGATTTATGACAAACAAATGACATCCTAACCAAATTGTTGACATGAGCGCAGGTTTTAATGAAAACATGGAGTAAGCGCAAAAAGAAAGGAGAATTAGGATCTATATGGAAAAGAGCTCAAGAGCTGAATAGATTAGATCTTTGTGTATGGAGTGTGTTAAAGATACACACCCCAAGAGCTCAATCATAAGAAAACTCACTCACTGCACTAATTTATACAAGTCCAAACTAGTCCGATAATATCTGGACTAGTCCGATAACCCCTCTGTTTAAAATCGGACAAGTCCTCCCAGTGCGGACTTGTCTGCACAGTCCAAGTCTACACAGACAGGACTAGTCCGATATAACCACGGACTAGTCCGATAACTTTTGGACTAAGATCGGACTAGTCTTCCCCAGTGCGGGCTAGTCCTCAACACTTCACAACTTTACATGACATCGGACAAGTCCGATAATATCCGGACTAGTCCGATAACCTCTCTGACTAAAATCGGACAAGTCCTCCAAATGCGGACTTGTCCCCAATTCACTAAGGAGATCACCACAGCCGGACATGTCCAAATATAACCGGACTAGTCCGAACTTTTCCAGAGCCTAAATCGGACTAGTCTGCCCTAAGCCGGACAAGTCCGATCTTCTTGAGAGCTTAGGGTTTCCTGCACGCCGCACACCGGACTAGTCCGGACTCCCACACGGACTAGGACGGCCTCTCAAAACCCTAATGGTAATTTTTGGAAACACCCTATAAATAGATGTGCACGACCCTACTTTCAACTCTCTCGACTCCCAGCGTGGTCACACACTCCAAGGGCTTAGAAAACACATCTCTCCACGCAATCCAACGCAAGAAAGATCAAATCCTTGAAGATTCACTTTGGATCAAAGGAGAGACACGATTCCACACGTTTAAGCTCTTGGGTTTGATTCTCTAACACACTCCTGTTGTTTCATTATTGATCTTAAGAGTGTGTTCTTGGTGTTGTTTGATTTGTAATTTTGGGGAGCCCTCAACTCGTGATAAGGCCCCTTGAAATTGGTGATTTACCCTTGTGATAGTGAAAGAGAATTGTCCTTCGTGGCGATTCGACGTGGTTACTGTTGATGAAGACCCGATCCTTTCATGGGCTCCTCAACATGGATGTAGGTTGCCTTTGTGGAAACCGAACCATGGGATAGAAATATTGTGTCTTCACTTTGTGCATTTTGTTCTTACTTTTCATTGACATCTAGGGTTTTACTTGATCTTGTACATATTACGTTAAAACATTGAATATAAGCATAACTTGTGGAACATCCAATTTCATTGAATTATTACACTCTAATTAGAAGTATATTTCCGCTGCATGGAGTCTAGGATAGAGATAATCGATCAAACTTGATCGATCTGGTCCACACGCACTTGGCTAGTCCGCACTCTACTGGACAAGTCTGATTTCCTGGTATTTGATCAAGTTGCTAAGTGTTGCAGATTCCAATTAAAATTCAAAAAGGCTTATTTAACCCCCCTTCTAGGTCACATTCAATTGGTATCAGAGCAGGACTCTCCGCAAGAGACTAATCGCTCGAAGAGAACATGTCGGACATGAAGGATGTGCACAAGAGTATCAACCAAGAGAAGGTTGAAGATGAAAAATCTCAAAAATTGGAGAAGCTCCTCCATGCCATTCAGGACTTCGAGGATAACGATGAGGAGATGCTTGAACTCAAGGCGCTCCTAATGAAGAAAGCCCTCTCCAATGGGAAAGTGAAGATCGAAGACAAGAAGAAGGGGAGTAGTCACATCGACTACTCCCGATATCCTTTCAACTACGATCGTTTAAATTCTAACAATAGCCATTATTTATCTATTCCTTTAGGAAAAGCCCCACACTTTGATGGCAATGATTACTCAATGTGGAGGCAAAGCATGAAAATGCACTTAATCTCACTCAATCCCAGCTTGTGGCATATTGTTTGTACAGGAATAGATATCCCAGACGACGATGAAGAGCTTACACCAAGCCAAGAGCAAGCAATTCATCGAAATGCTCAAGCTGCAGCAGTCATCACATCTTCACTATGTCGGGACGAGTTCTCCAAGGTGGATGGACACGATATTGCAAAGGAAATCTGGGACACATTGCAAACTGCACATGAAAGCGATCATCATGTGCGAGAGGCGAAGATCGAAATGATTGAAGGCGAATTGGGAAGATTCGGCATAGAAGAAAGATGAGTCACCACAGCACATGTACAACCGGTTAAAGACTCTCATCAACAAGGTTCAAGCATACGAAAGTAAGAAGTGGAATGATCATGAGGTAGTGAAGCTCATCCTTAGAGCTTTCATGCCTCACAATGTTACCCTATGCTCGATGATTAGAGAAAGCCCCAGGTACAATAAAATGCCCCAGATTAACTACTTGGAAAGATCATCAACTTCGAGATGATGGAGAAGCAAGCTAAACATGTCAAGGAGATTGTCAACCTCACCTCGACAAAGAAGAAAGGGGTCGCCCTAAAATCCACTTGCAAGCACTTGTCAAAAGAAGCTCGACAAGAAGAGGACATCGATGACGAGAGCAACGATATTGACGAAGAGGACATGATCCGCTTTATGAAGAGATTCAAGAAATGATGAAGAGAAGACAAGGGGGCAAATCAAATGAAGGAAAACACAAAGAAAAATCAAGACCAAAGTTGAGGCGGGCATGCTATAACTGTGGTGAATATGACCACTTTATAGTTCATTGCCCGTATGAAGAGAACAAGAAGAAGACCAAGGAAACGAAGCCTCAACCCAAGAAATTCTTCAAGAAGAAGAAGCAAGCTAGACAAGCGCACCTAGGAATGGAGTGGGACTCAAATGATGAGTCCTCATCCGAAGAGGAAGAGGAGATGGCTAGCATAGCCATCGAGAAGACAACTAAGAAGTCCACCCTCTTCCATAATCTCTGTGCATGGAAGGGCAACGACACTTGCCTCATGGTGAAGGAAGGTAAATGAAAGGTAACAAAAAAATCTACCTCTCCGCGTTCTTTTGATAGTGATAGTGACAACTATAGTGATGATGAGGACATGCTAGCTGGCTTAGACAAGAAAACTGCTGCCAAAATGAAATTCTTGATTGATAAGCTTATTGATAGGGAGGGGTTGATTGCTCGTCAAGAGGATATGATCATCCTCCAAAAGGAGGAGTATCTCAAGATCAATGAGCTCCTTGAACTTGAAAAGGAGCGAAGCAAATCACTTGAACTTGAGTTAGCTTCAAGCAAGGAAACTTGTTTGAAGTTAAGCGACTCAAATGCAATCATCAAGGAAGAACTTGTTAACTTAACCAAAGTTAACAAGATCCTTGAAGTGCAAGTTGAGTCACTCAACCAAAGTGACCCTTCATCCTCTTCAAGCTCGCCCTCTCAACCCCTTAAAACTGACACTAGCTTGAAAGACAAGTCAACCTCTACCAAGGAAAAGCATCCTTCCCAAAGTGGCATGTTTGACAAGGAGAAGGTCAAATAAGCATGTAGTGCATACTTGGCCACAAGACCTCCTAATGTCAAATATGGCATTGGGTATTCCTATGTTGAAAAGCAAAATGCTAGAAACCATAAGAATAACAAGGAGCGCATTGCCTTTGTGAAAGAAACTCCTCTCTAGCTAGAAAGACTAATGATACTTATAAATCCAAGATAGTCAACACATATGAAAATCGAACTTATCCGGTCCCTACACGGACAAGTCCAGTCCTCTGGACAAGTCCGGTTTCCCGGACTAGTTCTGTTCATGAACAACAACAACTATTGTTTAGAACTTTTGATGCATCATATGTTCTTATAAAAAGTTTTTGTAAAGATTATGCTCATTATGTGGGGCCACGCCATGGGAACACCAAGTCTCATGTGTGGGTGCCCAAATCTCTTGTAACTAACCTCAAAGGACCCAAGCAAGCTTGGGTACCTAAAACCAAGGCATGATTTTATTTTGTAAGCCTGTTCCTCCGGTGGATCGAAATGGGTGCTAGACAGTGGATGCACCAACCATATGACTAGAGAAAGAATGATGTTCATTGAGTACAAAGAGAATGAGGATCCAAGCGAGGGCATCTATTTTGGAGACAATAGTCAAGGGAGGGTGCTCGGTACCGGTAAAATTGCAATATCATCTCAACATACTCTTTCTCACGTTTTACATGTCAATTCCTTAGATTATAACCTGCTGTCCATATCTCAATTATGTGACAAATGTTATAATTACTTGTTTACTAATGAGGGTGTGACAGTCTCTAGAAGGAGTGATGACTCGGTTGCATTCAAGGGTGTGTTGAAGAGAGAGCTTTATCTTGTTGACTTCAACAAAGATAAAGCGGAACTTGACACATGCTCGATTGCAAAGACCAACATGGGTTGGCTGTGGCATAGACGGCTAGCACATGTTGGTATGAGGAATCTTCAAAAACTACTTAAGGGTGATCACATCCGAGGTTTAAAGGATGTTGTTTTTGAGAAAGATAGACCTTGTAGCGCGTGCCAAGCTGGGAAGCAAGTAGGATCACCTCATCCTGCAAAGAACGTCATGACTACAACAAGACCGCTTGAGCTACTTCATATGGACTTATTGGGTCCAATTGCTTACATAAGCATCAGCTGTAACAAATATGGCTTAGTAATTGTTGATGACTTTTTGCGCTTCACTTGGGCTTTCTTTTTGCATGATAATACAGAAACTCAAGGAACCCTCAAGAAGTTTCTCAAGCATGCCCAAAATGAGTTATCGTTGAGGATCAAGAACATACGAAGCGACAACGGCACGAAGTTCAAGAACACTCAAGTTGAGGAGTACCTAGACGAAGAAAGGATAAAGCATGAGTTTTCAGCACCTTATTCCCCTCAACAAGATGGAGTTGCCGAAAGGAATAACTGAACCCTCATAGAGATGGCGAGAACAATGCTCGGAGAATACAAGACCTTGGATCAGTTTGTGGCGGAAGCGGTTAACACCGCTTGCCACGCCATAAACCGACTCTACCTTCATCGACTACTCAAGAAGACATCATATGAGCTACTCACATGTAACAAACCAAATATTTCCTATTTTCGAGTTTTCGGTTCTAAGTTCTATATTTTGAACAAGAAGCCCAGGACCTCAAAGTTTGCTTCAAAGTCCGATGAAGGTTTTTTGCTTGGTTATGATTCGAACTCTTATGCCTATCGTGTCTTCAAAAAAACCTCCGGACTTGTTGAAGTAGCACGTGACGTAGTGTTCGATGAAACTAATGGTTCTCAAGATGAGCAAGTTGATTCATGTGTGCTAGATAGAGAAGAAGCTCCATGTAAAGCATTGAGAAGAATGGCGTTGGGTGATATTCGACCACAAGCGCCACCTCCAAATGCAAATGAAGAAGATGAACCACAAGTGGAGGTAAACGATCAAGGGGGATCTCCCACACAAGATCAACATCAAGAAGACGAAGATGATCAACAAGTCAGTGAGGGCAACCATCTAGGGGGAGTAGAAGATGATCATGAAGACTCAAGACCACAAGTGCCACACCCAAGAGTACACCAATGCGTCCAAAAAGATCATCCCGTCGACAACATAATCGGGGACATTCAAAAGGGAGTAATGACTAGATCTTGCATAGATAACTTTTGTGAACATTCCTCCTTTGAATCCTTTATGGAACCGCACAGGATTGAGGATGCATTGAAGGATCCAGATTGGGTGGTGGCGATGCAAGAAGAACTCAACAACTTCAAACGGAATGAAGTGTGGGAACTCGTCGAAAGACCCAAGTTCAATGTCGTCGGCACCAAATGGGTCTTACGCAACAAACAAGACGAACACGGGGTGGTGACAAGGAACAAGGCGCGACTTGTGGCCGAAGTGTATTCACAAGTTGAAGGTTTGGATTTTGATGAAACCTTTGCTCCCGTAGCTAGGCTTGAGCCTATTAGAATATTACTTTCATATGCAACTCACCATGATTTCAAGCTCTATCAAAAGGATGTGAAAAGCGTCTTCCTTAACGGACCAATCAAGGAGGAGGTGTATGTGGAGCAACCCCCCGGATTTGAAGATGAAGAGTTCCCCGACCATGTCTTTAAATTGCGTAAGGATCTCTACGGCCTCAAACAAGCTCCTAGAGCTTGGTATTAGTGCCTTAGAGATTTCTTAATTGAAAATAGTTTTAACATTGGTAAAGCAGATTATACGTTATTCAAAAAGCACTTTGACAATGATCTTTTTATTTGTCAAATTTATGTTGATGACATTATCTTTGGTTCAACTAACAAATCCTTTTGTGAAGAATTTAGTAAGATTATGACAGATAGGTTCGAGATGTCTATGATGGGAGAACTGAAATACTTCCTGGGATTCCAAGTGAGGCAACAAGAGGAAGTGACGTTCATAAGCCAAAATAAGTATACTCAAGACATACTCAAGAAGTTTGGAATGGACAAGGCGAAGCCTATAAAGACTCCCATGGCAACAAATGGACACTTGATCTCAATGAAGATGGACCAAACGTCGATCAAATGGTATATCGCTCCATGATTGGATCCCTACTTTACTTATGTGCATGTAGGCCATACATTATGTTGAGTGTATTCTTTTGTGCAAGGTTTCAAGCCAACCCAAAAGAGTGTCATTTGACCGCCGTAAAACGAATCCTGCGGTATTTAGTTCATACACCCGACCTAGGCCTTTGGTATCCTAAATGTTCCAAGTTCAATCTCATTGGATACTCTGATGCAGAATATGCTGGATGCAAAGTAGATAGAAAAAGCACCTCCGGTATATGCCAATTTCTAGGTAGATCCCTAGTTTCTTGGTCCTCCAAGAAACAAAACTCCATTGCCTTATCCATGGCCGAAGCAGAGTATGTCGCATCCGGGAGTTGTTGTGCACAACTACTTGGGATGCGACAAAGTCTAAGGGATTATGGTTACAATATGAGCCGTATTCTACTTCTTTGTGATAATGAGAGTGCCATTAAGATTGCCCATAACCCTATTGAGCACTCTAGGACCAAACATATAGACATCCGACACCACTTTTTGAGAGACCACTCAATTAAAGGAGACATAGCTATTTCCCATGTCAACACCGAAAAACAATTAGCGGACATATTCACCAAGCCACTTGATGAAAAGCGTTTTTGTGAGCTCCGAAATGAACTAAACATACTTGATGCTCGGAATGTGGCTTGAAAACTTGCGTACTTGTATGGATTCTTCAAAATATGTTGATTGTGTTGTGAAAATCATCTCTCTCAATTTTCTCCGAAAAAACTATTTCAATTATTTGATCTTGATGAATTACGGTCATTGCTTGATTGTTGTATCCTTACTGATCATATTTATCAAGATTACTTGATTGTTTTGGCCCCTGTTTTCTCTATAAGAACCTTCGAATATATATGCGAATGGGCTTTTCACTTCTGTTCTGGTGACCCCGGACTAGTCAGTGGTTATCCGCACTAGTCCGCACAAAGCGGACTTGTCCGCAGAGTGTCCGATAGTCTGATTAACCACGGACTAGTCCGATTTTTCGACTCCATAACCCTATCCGCCGCCAAAACCTAATCTTCTTCATCCTCACATTTCGCCCCACGCTCTCTCTCCTCGCGCGAGTGCTCCCAAGGCGATTTCCTCCGTTCTCCATCAAGTCCCTCCAAGTTTGGGTTGAAATCGATCTACATTGCATAGGGATTGAAGACCACGGACTTGTTCGCACCTTCAACCTCTCCATCTCCAAGAATCAAGGATTTTTGGTAAAATTTCCTCCCAAACCATAGAAATCGTGATTTTCTTCATTGTTGACTAAATAGCCTAGTTCCTCTCGATTAATACATGACTCCTTGCTGTATTACATTTACCTTGAACTAGCTTTGCATTGGCAATCACCATTTGTCATCTAGTTAGGATTTTAGGTGATGAACACCGGACTAGTCCGGTCCATGTAAGGACAAGTCCGGTCCCCCGGACTAGTCCTTACCTGTACACCGAACAAGTCTGATTTTTAACTGATCTCAACCCTAATTTCTCATTCCTCAATGCACCTCCTTGCATTCAATTCTTATCCATACATTGTGCAATGCTCTTTCAGGACAATGTCGAACGAGAATATCTCCAACTTTGAAGATGAGATGGAACAAGACTTGTTGCCGCGCGCTTTAGAGTCTCGCGCTCAAAAGAGGCAAGAGCGTCCCTCTGAGCCTGCACCTTCTCCACCTCCGGTGCGACGCAAGGTGCTCGCAAAGAAGCGTGCGTCCAAGGCCAAGGACGCGGCTGGCTCTAGCTCGGCGGCTCTTTGCCAAGTGAAGGGCAAAGGAAAGGGGATTGCCTCAGGACCTTTCGGCCCTCTCAATATGCATGCTCCGAGGCAGGGAAACAGAGATCCCTCCGAGGAGAAGTTCAACGGCAAGGGAAGCGATACGGCTTCAAAGCTCAGATTTGTGGATTGCTACAGTCGACCCAAAAAGGCTATAGATGCCAGATTTTGGAGCAATTGTCATGCAGATTTCTACAGCTCGATGTACCTCGCCACGAAGACTACGGTGGTCCGCAGCCAGTTGATCGACTGAAAGCACTTTGAGAGAAAGAGCTGTGGAGCATTTGATCAGGTGGTAGAGGCTGCTGCCAGACATGGACTGAAGGACTTGTTTGCCTTCAAATATAACTGGAATGATGAAGTTGTTGCTCAGTTCTATGCCACATGCTTCTTTGCCAGTGATGAAGAGGAGAGGGTGACTTGGATGACTCATGGATCCCATTACACCATTGCTTATGATGATTTTGCAAGACTTCTTCACCTTGAAGACACCAGCAACAATGAGTTTACTATTCACATCGCTGTCTTGAGCAAGTATAAGATGGACTTCCTATTGACACTAGCCTGAAGTTCAATCCCCCATAAACAAAGAACATGAAGCCCTTCTTCATGGTTCTCAACAGGGTACTGAGGAAGAGAATAGCACCAAAAGATGGGGATGCAGGAAGTGTCCAAGGTTACATGAGAACCTTGATGAAAGTGATAAGCAAGAACAGGAAGTTTGACATCTTTGACTATATCTGGAATGATATGGTCAACATCTCCTGCACGCCGAACAGATCCCGTGGCTATGCCCCCTACTTGATGTTCATGATTGAGAAGGTCACAAGGATTGAGTTCGTGAAGGACGTGGAGCACACTCCCTTGAGGCCCTAAGAGCCACCTCAAGCCATTGTCCAAGCTACTCCATCTCTAGTGTCGAGTGAAGAGGCTTCGAGGAGAGCTCGAGGAGATGAGAGGTCTGCTCCCACCACTAGGTCCTCTCCCCAAAAAGGGTCTCCTAGTTGAATCTTGAAGTACTTGGCAGCAATCTTTGCCTCATGCAAGAAGGCCGAAGTGAATACGCACAAGCTGAACAAGGCGAGGAAGGCATATATGAGATATGTCAAAGAAAATGTCAAGCATATCTGCCAGAAGCTGGAGCTCGAGCCTATTGGATCCCCAGTCATCTCTGAAGATTCAGCCTCTGATTTCACTGAGCTCGGACCTTTGACTCCCTCCGAGCTTGCTTACTTTGGTATTGGGTGCACTTCGAGTGGATCCGCTCCTCCTCCTCCTACCCAACCTGAAGATGAAGATAAAGATGAGGAAAGGACCGACAGTGAGGAATGAGCCACTAGATCCCTCCTCTCCTTTTTGGTGTCTTGATGCCAAAGGTGGAGAGATTGAGGGGGAGTCACTAGATCCTAGCTGTAGGTTGAGAGATGAGTGGTTCATTTGTGTATCTCTTTATGTCTCTTTGGGTTGTAAAACTTGAATTCTGTTATCTCTATTTTTAAGTAGTGTGGTGTTATGGAATGACTATGCTTATGGTCATGTTATGAAATTTGTGATTTTATTTAGAAGTTGACATATATGCTTGAAATTGGTATTTTCATGTCTATCACTTCATTCTCATCACGATTATTGCTCACACTCACGTAGTTTTACACCCCACCATAAAGAGTGCACATATGACCAATGTTTTCATTGCTTAACTCGTACCTAACTCATATGTGCACACTTTATGAAAATTCTGTATTTTATCATATTTCATGAAATCTCAATTGGTTGTCATCAATCACCAAAAGGGGGGGGGGGGATTGAAAGTGCATCTAGGCATCCCTTGTGGGTTTTGGTTGACTTATGAGAACAAATGATATCCTAACCAAATTGTTGAGATGATCGCAGGTTTTAATGAAAACATGGAGTAAGCACAAAAAGATAGGAGGATGATGATCTATATGGAAAAGAGCTCAAGAGCTGAATAGATTAGATCATTGTGTATGGAGTGCGTTGGAGATACACACCCCAAGAGCTCAATCACAAGAAAACTCACTCACTGCACTAATTTATACAGGTCCGGACTAGTCCAATAATATCCGGACTTGTCCGATAACCCCTCTGTTCAAAATCGGACAAGTCCTCCCAGTGCGGACTTGTCTGCACAGTCCAAGTCTACACAGACCGAACTAGTCCGATATCACCTCGGACTAGTCCGATATCTTTCTGACTAAGATCGAACTAGTCCTCTCCAGTGCGGACTAGTCCTCTCCAGTGCGGACTAGTCCTCAACACTTCACAACTTTACAAGACATCGGACAAGTCTGATAATATCCGCACTAGTCCGATAACCTCTCTGACTAAGATCAGACAAGTCCTCCAAATGCGGACTTGTCCCCAATTAACTATGGAGATCACCACAGCTGGACTTGTCCGTAAATAACCGGACTAGTCCAAACTTTTCCAGAG
Source organism: Tuctoria greenei (assembly GCA_036927565.1). Classification (NCBI taxonomy): domain Eukaryota; kingdom Viridiplantae; phylum Streptophyta; class Magnoliopsida; order Poales; family Poaceae; genus Tuctoria; species Tuctoria greenei. Next base: position 237,712,763 of record JAYESD010000002.1, read on the forward strand.
TCTAAATCGTACTAGTCCGCCCTAAGCCGGACAAGTCCGATCTTCCTAAGAACTTAGGGCTTCCTGCACGTCGCACATCGGACTAGTCCGGACTCTACCACAGACTAGTCCGGACCCTTGAAACCCTAATGGTAACTTTTGGAAACACCCTATAAATATATGTGCACGGCCCTACTTTCAACTCTCTCGACTCCCAGCATAGTCACACCCTCCAAGAGCTTAGAAAACACATCTCTCCACGCAATCCAATGCAAGAAAGATCAAATCCTTGAAGATTCACTTTACATCAAAGGAGAGACACGATTCTACATATTTAATCTCTTGAGTTTGATTCTCAAACAAACTCCTGTTGTTCAATTGTTGATCTTAAGAGTGTGTTCTTGGTGATGTTTGATTTGTAATCTTGGGGAGCCCTCAACTTGTGAGAAGGACCCTTGAACTTGGTGATTTACCCTTGTGATAGTGAAAGAGAATCGGCCTTCGTGACGATTTGACGAGGTTAGGGTTGGTGAAGACCCAGTCCTTTAGTGGGCTCCTCAACGTGGATGTAGGTTGCCTTTGTGGAACCGAACCACAGGATAAAAATCTTGTGTCTTCACTTTGTGCATTTTGTTCTTACTTTTCATTTATATCTAGGATCTTACTTGTTCTTGTTCATATTACGGTAAAACATTGAATATAAGGCTAACTTGTGCAACATCCAGTTTCATTGAAGTATTACACTCTAATCACAAGTATATTTCTGCTGCATAGAGTATAGGATAGAGATAATCGATCAAACTTGATCGATCTGGTCCGCATGCACCGGACTAGTCCACACTCGATCGTACTAGTCCGATTTCCTGGTATTTGATCAAGTTGCTAATTGTTGCAGGTTCCGACTAAAATTCAAAAAGGCCTATTCACCCCCCCCCTCTAGGACACATTTAGACGCGCTCACCATGGTCAACGCACGGGCGTGACCATGGCACGAGCAGTGCAACAACACAACCCTGGTGGCGATGTGACAAACACAAGGGAATCACACAGCGTGGCCATTGTGGATGAGAATAAGAGTGTGCAGTCACTGTGACATCGCGAGCACGGTGATGACCACCACGACACGTTGATGACCATGGCGCACTAGAGCGTGACGAGCTGTGGCACGACACATAGCAGTGTAGCATCATAGCGGCATTTCGTCGAGCAGGCACTGTGTGACGCAAGATGTGGCATGGAGGAGAGGTTGTGGCATCGGGAGGCAGCGTGGACGCGACACTGCGCAACAGAGGAGACAAACACGTGCGACGAACTGGGAAGGCGAAGGAGGATTACCTGGATGGTCGACAGGAGGGACGCCGTCAAGCGCCGGCGGCGCGGCAGGCGACGGGTTGAGATGTAAAATCCCTGCTTTTCCTTATTATGAAGTTCAGTTACCAGTTTGTTTTCAACCATTGTAAAGATCAATTATGGTTATACACATGAACTTGAGCTCATCAAAAAGAATTCTTTTACTCATGTTAAATGGTATTAACATGGGGATTGGACCTCCCTGCAGAGTTTGAGTTTTATTGAATGGATTTTGCTAGGGCAAATCACTATGCAGTATTAAATATATTCAAATTAATTTGAATATAGCACTGTACAATTAGGCCCTGCCAAAATATTAAAATCTGGGGCTTTACATTTTTTTCATGGCCTCATAATATTCCAAATAGACTTCTCGCAAAGTTTCAAGATTTTTGAATTCCATTTGCTATTTTATTTGAGACACTTAGCAAATTCCAGCCATATTGAAGTTCAAATTTTTAATTCTGTTCAAACTTATTTGAACATAAATATTTGAACAAACCATCATGGTCAGCATGACTTGCTTGACTTATCCACAAAGTTTCAAAATTTTTGAAGCTCAATTGCTATTTAACTCAGTGGCCCCATTGAATTTCATTCAAATTCAAATGCAAATTTGAAATTGAAATGAAACTTGACCAAAATTTGAAATCCAATTTCAGAATCAAGTTCCAGATATTTTTTTGAGTCTCCCCACAAAAATCTATAATTTTTGGATCAAGTTTGGTAAGAGAATTGAAGTTGCAGAGAAGGGAAGAGGATAAGGGGTGGTGGGACCCGCTGTCAGCCTTACACACTCGGTTGAACCGACGGACGTGCTCTGTATACGGCTGTCCCCGCTGATCAATGTTGGGAGAGCTCGCCACCGTGACATGGCATGCAAGCAGGCAGCTGCATGGCCTAAACACCCCTCCTGTCCTATAAATACCCGTCCCCTGGCCGTCGGCGTCGAGCTCCATCTCAGCTTCGCCCTGCTGTCGCCATTCTCGCCGCTTTCTGTTCCTCCCCGGTGAGCGCTTTCTCCTTGCTTTATTTTCCTTTGATGCAAACAGCAAAGTTGGCACCAAGTCTGTGCTCTATCTTCTACACCAACTCACTTAGTGTTTTGCTCATTGTGTTGTCCGTAGTTTGTAGTTCCATGGACACCACCAAAGTTGAGGACGAATGTCGCCTCTGCTCCACCGTCGTTAGTCCTCAACAAGCGGCGCCATAACTCAACCTCAACAGTAACAAGGATCGCCATCCCGAGCTCTTTCTACGGTAAAAGCCGTGCCTCTTTTCATTCAGTATCGAGCAATATCTTCCAGTCTTCCTTTCGGCCATTGCCATTGAACTAGTTCACTTCTCGGTTTAATTCCGTTTCCACATGTAATAATTCTTCAATCCAGTTAAGGATTATATTCAGTACCTCCTTGCGCACCCCCTGCCAAAAATCAGTATACGCCATTGAATGATGCTTGAGATATTCAAGTTTTCCCCACCGCCAATAGAACCCTGTCGGTCCATCATCGAAGTCGACTTTGCCCGCGATTTCACCCCGTCCTAACATAAAAATCATCATCCTAATGCTCCCAGGAATGTTTCTAGATTTTTCCTGAGCCTTTTGCGCCATCCCCATGCAATTCCGACGATAGCCGAAACCCTAGCTCCGCCGCCGTCGTCGCACCGCCATCTCCGGTCATCGCCTCCACGATTGGACCTCACCATCGTGTTGTGCGGTCGATTTTAAGGTTTGACAGTCAGTGCTGAAGTGAGTGGAGGTCGACAAAGCCGTCGCGGCGAGCTCGCCGGTGCAGTGCCGCCGTGGCCGAGCGGCGTGTCGCGAGGAAGACGAAGACCGCAAGCCCCATGTGTCAGTGACGCGTGCGAGCGCGCAGATCAGCTGCGGTCCAAGGATCCCGTTCGGCTACGCGGGTTGAATCTGTGACCCCTGTGCGGCTTCAACCCAATTAGCCCATTTCAAATACGTGGGCCCAACCCTTTATTCAAATAATTTCCAATTGGAATTTTATTCCAGATTTTTCCCCAACTTGGAAAATCCATAACTCCAAGTAGAATTGCTCAAAAATTTCCAAATAAATTCTGGTAGACTTATCTCAATCTCTAATTCGCAGTAATGCAATTTATTGGGCATGAAACGCCTAGAATGTTTATAATTAATTCCATTGAGCTAACTGCTTGGGAAATTAATTACTCATGTTCTGTTAATTGGAAAATTCCCAATTTTGTTCAGAACACTAAGATTAATACACTTGATCTCCAGTAAAAGTTTCAAGTTCATTGGACTTCAATTACTGGGTTGATCATTGTTCCAAATATCTATGTAGTTAAAAATTGAGAAAAAATACAAAATCAATTTCAGAAATTTCCCCAAACTTGTAAAATCAGTTTCTACCTGTAGGAAGCTTATAAAATTGTGAAACCAATTTTCCTAGAATCAGTGAGACCCCCTCTACATTGTACAGCCACTGGTAGCCATGATAGACCTCCAGAATTTCAACTAAAATTCAGAGAAGTTTATTGCTTACCATAATGTTTAGAGACAACAAACTTTGTTGATCATCTCCTGTTCTTTGCAAGAGTCTCCACTATAGTCCCTAGTATCTACCATAAAAGTTCTAAAGCCGATCAAGATCATAATCTTATTTGTTTCACAAAATTTTAACTTGTGACCTTAAGCATATTAATTATTTTCAAAGTCACTAATATATAGTATATGCATAATGTGTAGTAACCGAAGTCCAAGAGCAGACGGAAGCTTTGGAGGTCCAGCTGCCGGAAACTAACATAGACTTAGACTCGCATTCAGGCAAGCCCCGCTTTGCATTTAAGTTCCTTGCAGTGTCTTTGCAGTTTTCATTCACCTTACGTCTTCAGATGTTTGTACATTACGTTTAAGGTGTTTGACATCCACTTACATGACCAAAGAACCCAGGGAGTGGTTAGAATAGCTCATGGACTCATGTAGTAACTGCCATGCTTATATTCATAGGAACCCGGTAGAAGTCGAGTAGTGGGAATCTAATCGCGAGATAGGACTTTATCACACGGATGGATTGGATGAAGAAATGGCTCATGAATATGAAATTGAGACCGAGCAGCGAGTAGGATGCAGCGAGATGTGGTCTCACGTGTGTAGCCCTGCTCGTGTCGATTGAGAACTGATTCGTGTGCGGCCCCGCTGGACAAGCTTGAATGGTACCGGTGACATACTGGAGAAATGGGCTCCAGCATACTGACGTAGCTTGATACTGGTTTGACGAGGCATACCGTTCCATTTTATAGGTGTAGGTTGAGGGCAGCGAACTATCCAAGGCATGGATGACTTTGCTTTTGCATAGCTAGTGCCGAGAGCGTAGCTATGATGTATAGTTCTCTTTCCTTTTCATTTAGTGTTGTAAAACTTCCGCTGTGTTTATAAACAAAGACTTGGTATTGTAATTTGTTCTCGTTCTTTCCTTGTATACTGTTGGGTGTCGCATCGCACAACACCAACCAATGAGATCCTTGGAGGTCGGGATTTCGGTCCCCACTGACATGGCATCAGAGCATCATTGGTAACAGTGTGCTTGAAAAAAGCACATTTTCAAAAACTTAGGGTTATATGAGTGAGGAATTAGCTATATGCCCTTATAGGAGTTATATTAGTATAATATATAAAGGTGGTAAACTAACTTATGTGGTATTAATTCTGTAACGACGCTTCGACGTCAGGTAAGAGGTAAGGTACGCCAACATAAGCGGATCAATTGTAATAAGATCACCATGCGAGAGGTAGCATGGAAGTCTTTCCGTGGCTTGGTACAGAAATGTTAATAGGAGTCTCTGAAACTTTCCATGTTTCTGAGAACCTATGACACATGGTACCCCAACGTGCTTCAAATTTAGTGGGAGACCCCATCGGGTGGTGTATAACCCGATAGTATGCATCTCTAGAACTATTCATGTTCGATGGGAGCATGCAAAACACGTATGCCCGAGCGTGTATAAGCCAGTTCGTGCGGGAGTCTTTGTTGTACAGATGTAGTACATCCATGTACCTCGAGACATGACATCGCTCGAGGGCGACTCACACCAGAGTCGTATGCATTTACTTTCATATATATTATTATTGTGGCTTCTTGTCATGTTTCCCCGTGCCGCCCTTGAGGTGTGGAGGTGTGAAAGGGGATTGTTTGTCTTCTGCATCATTGACTACGGTAGCGACCCGTGTATAACACGTTTGCGAGTGAACGATACTAGGGCCACCTATAAATGTATCCGGAAATACCGGTTAGAATTTTCTTTGGTGAGGCACGTAGTACCGTCAGTATCGACTTTGATACTTGACCAACCCCGACAACAGAATAGATGCATTATATTTTGGAAAGTCGGACTATCAGGTGGTGGTAGGTTTGGACTCTGCAAAATGAGTTTCGACTGGACAAAGGGTTAGAACCAAGGTTCTTGATTTCTGGCTGAAGTTTGCTCAACTTCGCCAGGTTGTAATCTTGGTTAGTTATCAATAAACCTAGGGGTATGCTATATGGATGGAAATATCTTGAAGACCTCTACAACTTTTCTGTTGACCATCAAGTCAGAAAACCTTGATAATCTTTTGAAATTTGGGGTATGCGTAAACTGCTCCAGATGACCCTACCATTGTACGAGTCTCTGTATTTTTGCCATAACTCACTGTAGGAAAATATTCTGCCTTATTGTGACACATATCTGAAAAGGGTAGAAGGAGATCTAAAGTTCTGTTATTTAAAGTTTTTCCTGATTCGAATTTGAGGGAATTCAACTTTCGAGCTCAAAACAGTGAACTGCAGGGCTTCTGTTGAAAAACAGTCAGTTCATCTGTTAAGCTTAGATATCTCTAGCTTTTAATCCAGAATAGTGACATAGTCACATATATACATTTCTGGAAATCTTAGGAAGTCCTTTATCAACTTTATGTTGCACCCATGGCCTGAATCTTGGTGTAACTGTGGTTAATTCCTATGGTCACCAACTTGGTTCTGGCAGACCAGAACTTGAAACAGTTTGCACATAGTTTCGAATTAGCGCGCCATATCTGTATAACAAATGTTTCATGGCCGAAATCTATTACTTATGGATTTTTTACTTGATGTTATATAATGTTTATTTTGTCATTACCTCAATATATTGTTATGATATACCTGTATAAATTGTGGAAATCACCACATATACAGAGGAGGTTCTGTCAAAATTTTCAGAAAACTTGGGTCAACTTTAAACCTATATAGATTCTATTTCCTCGCTCACCTGGAGCTGAATGAGTACAATATGGAAAGTTTGTAAAGTTTACTACAACTTTTGTATTCAACCCAACATTTGGTTATGATGTTTTCTGTATGAAAAATTTGAATTTGTACAGGAAGGTCAGCTGGAACAGACTGTGATTACAACTACAGTTTTAAATTTTCTTGAACTATTGGAAGTTGGAAACCTTCTCATTGTTCAAGTATCTTTTTCACAGATGGCTGATTTGATGGTATACTTACCTAACCGATGGGTATTCACGAAGTGTGCTCTTCTGAAAGGTTTTCTGGATTTGTTGATAGCAATGCTTCAACGGTTTGGGTATCGCAAAATACCGGACTATTGGGGCAAGGAGATCGATGACAGAGGTGTGACAAGATGCACCATTTATGTAAATGTACCTGCTGCTCCATTGGATATTGGATGGACTCCTTTCTCCATCCATGTGCAAGGGATTCAATTGGAAGACACGTGGTGTTACGCCGCGAGTGTTGCCATAATGAGGTTTTGCAAACTTCATTATCGTGCTATGGTGGGCACTCCGTTCGCGCTCTTTCCAGTCGACGGTAGAGCTGGTGAAGAGTGGGCCAGTCGGATGGTTGCAGCATATGGACATCCTGAAGAAGTACCGAAGATGATCTTAGCATCATATGCAGCATCAGCGTGTCAATAGAGCCTTGAACAGCATGCTAGCCTTGAAAGATTGATGAGTGACCTGAAGCAAGCTCTTATTCGAGGGGATCACTTTGAGGGGGCCAATGACTCACTTAGGGCCACAATTGCACTGTGCTGTTAAAGCTCAATCGGAGTCTCACATGGAAACGCAATACGTGGAAAGCGTGTTGGAAGCGAGTCAACTTGAGGTGCAAATGTTGGATGAACAGTTGGGTGAGATGACTCAAGAAAGGGATCAATCCAGGGGGCGACCAGAGGTGGGTCCATGACAGCCTTCTCGGTGTTCATTCTCGGACTTCATGTAAACGCACCTGTCGGTCTTCATGGAGGCTGATGAACCATTGTAGGCGGACAACTGGCTCCGCTCCATCGAATGAAAGTTTGGTTTAGTAAGAATGACCGAACATCAGAAGACCATGTTCGCAGCCCAACAGTTACAGGGGTCTGCTGGTGCGTGGCGGGCAAATTATCTTGCCGCACGACCAGCCGACTATGTCGTGAGCTGGGAGGAGTTCCGGGAGGCGTTTCGCGCCTATCACATATCTCCCGGTATTATGAGGAGGAAGCTTCAAGAGTTCTTGGAGCTGAGGCAAGGAGGAAGAAGTGCTGACGAGTACTCCAAGGCATTCGACCACTTGGCCCACTATGCTCAGGACCAAGTGAGTACTGAAGATCAGAAGCGTGAATGCTTCTATCGGGGTTTGAACCGCAAGATGAAGGACAAGCTTGCCTTGTTCAAAAGCGGTAGCTTCAATAACATTGTCAACGTTGCAATCGTACAGGAGGACGCTACTAGAGAGCTATTCTCCGACAAGAAGAAAACGAGTGCTTCGCAGAGCAGCGGAGGTGGTGCTCCTTAGAAGTACCGAATGGTGTATTGATCACCATCTGGCCAGAGGTGGCAGCCGCCATCGCAACCACCGATGTCTTGTGGTCACTAGTTCAACAATGACGGCTTCCGTCTAGAGCAGCAGCAGGGGATGATTCTGCATGAACTTCCACCTCCACCGCGTGCATTAGGATTCCGTCCTTCCTTCCATGCCGGTCGGACCACGTACACGTGTTTCACGTGTGGTCGTACAGGGCACTTTGCCAAGGACTGCCTGCAGAGCGGAGGACAGTCATTGTACTAGTGGCAAACTAGCCCTGCAACCAGCCCAAGAAGCCAGCCACCAGAACCGGCAACGTCCACCACCTCGCCATCGAGGACATTCCGGAAGGTGCACCCGTACTCATGGGTACGTTCTCTCTCATTGGTCATCCCGTAGTCATCCTCTTTGACTCCGGTGCTTCCCACAACTTTATTAGCAAGTCTTATGTCATTCAATATCAGTTGCCTATCATTTGCACAAAACCCCATATATGATTTGTTCTCCGGGTGGGAGAGTAGTAGCAAATGAGATAGTTCATAGGGTACCTCTTAATCTGGGTGGAAACATATACCCTACCTCTCTTATTTTACTGGAGCATCAGAAGTTAGATGTCATCTTAGGGATGGCATGGTTGCAACACAATGGTGCTATTACAGACATCATTCCTCAGAGAATATATCTAAATTCTTCACTCCACCCTCCCTAAACTCTCACTCTTAGGAGTAATATCCAAGTGACTCCAACTACTTACAACACCGAGGCCTATAAACTTGAGGACATTCTAGTGGTATGTGAGTATCCAGACGTATTTTCTGAAGATCTTCCTGGTATGCCACCAGAAAGTGATGTCGAGTTTAAGATTGAACTTGTACCGGGAAAAGTGCCGATCTCGAGGAAGCCGTATAAGATGGCACCTAAGGAACTTGCAGAACTGAAAGAGCAGATGAAGGAACTTGTGGACAAGGGTTTCATTCATCCAAGTTCATCACCCTAGGGTTGTTCTGCATTGTTCTTGGACAAGAAGGATAAAACGTTGAAACTATGTGTGGACTATCGTCCACTCAATGTTGTCACAATCAAGAATAAGTATCCACTACCTCGCATTGATATTCTGTTCGATCAATTGGTGGGTGCTAGGGTATTTTCAAAGATGGATCTTCGCTCTAGATATCATCAGATCAGGATTCGAACAGAGGATATACCTAAGACGACATTCTCAACGTGGTATGGATTGTATGAGTACCTTGTCATGTCCTTCAGATTGACCAATGCACCGGCCCATTTCATGTATCTCATGAATTCGGTGTTCATGCCAGAATTGGACAAGTTTGTCGTGGTTTTCATCGATGACATCCTAGTGTATTCGAAATCCGAAGAAGAACATGCACAAAATTTGTGCATCGTGCTTCAACGATTGCGAGACCACAAGTTGCACGCCAAGTTCAGCAAATGTGATTTCTGGATCAGCCAAGTGCCATTTCTATTGCACATCATCTCTGTCGAGGGGATTGCAGTTGATCCAAGCAAGATTAATAAAGTATTAAAATGGGAGTCTCCAAAGTCTGTGCATGAAGTTTGAAGCCTCTCGGGTTTAGCAGGATATTATCGGTGGTTCATTCCAAGTTTCTCCAAGATAGCTAAACCAATGATAGAACATCTGAAGAAAGGGAAGAAGTATGTATGGACAATGGAATGTGAGGAAGGTTTTCAAGCATTAGTGAAACACCTCACAACAGCGTGGGTATTAGGCCAACCAGACACAACCAAGTCATTTGATGCTTATTGTGATGCATCTGGGATTTTTTGGGTTGTGTATTAATGCAAGACAGAAGGGTGATCGCTTATGGATCACAGTAGCTTCGGAACGTCGAGCAGCATTATCTGACTCATGATATTGAGCTCGCTGCCGTGGTACATGCATTGAAGATGTGGAGACAATATTTATTGTGCAACCTAGTGCATCTTTACACCAATCACAAAAGCTTGAAGTACATCTTTACCCAAAAGGACTTGAATATGCGACAACGAAGATGGTTGGAATTGATCAAAGACAACGAGATTGAGATCCACTACCATCCTGGCAAGGCGAATGTAGTTGCAGATGCGCTGAGTCACAAGTCCCATGTCAATAGTCTTTCTATCACTTTCATAGAAGAAGAAGATCTGAGTCTCTACTTGGTTCCATATGGGGCGCTCTACAATCTAGCCCTCATTCCTACCATAAGGGAAGAATTTGTGGAGGCTCAGAAGAAAGACATGGGCACATCGCATATTCGCCGAAGAATGAAGAAGGGGGAGATGAATTGTTTACGATGCGACGATGATGGTACCATCTGGTTCAAAGACCGCATCGTGGTGCCCCGCAATATGGGACTTTGGAAGAAGATATTGGAAGAAGCTCATTTGTCCAAGTATTCTATTCATTCGGGATGTAACAAATTATACCAAGACTTAAAGAAGAAATTTTGGTGGACTCGGATGAAGAGGGAGATAGTGAAGTACGTATTCGAATGTGATACGTGTCGGCGGGTGAAAGCCGACCATCTGAAGACTGCTGGACAGCTACAACCTTTATGCATACCGACCTGGAAATGGGAGGAATCAGCATGGACTTCATCGTGGGATTGCCTCTCACATTCCGTAAGCATGATTCCATTTGGGTGATAGTTGATCGGATGACCAAGTCAGCAAATTTTATACCCGTCAATGTCAACTACCATGCCCAGAAGTACGCAGAGTTGTATATTGCTAGAATCTTGTGGTTACATGGAGTACCTTGCACCATTATCTCAGATCGTGGAGCCGTATTTGTTGCTCGATTTTGGGAGCAGCTCCACGCATCATTGGGTACCAAGTTGATTCGAAGCTCAACTTACTATCCTCAGACTGATGGTCAAACGAAGTGAGTAAACCAAGTGCTAGAAGATATGCCCTGCGCTTGTGCCATCCACCATGGTAAGAATTGGGATGATCACCTACCATTGGCAGAGTTTTCGTACAACAACGGTTATCAGGCTAGCATCCAAATGGCACCACATGAAGCTCTATATGGCCAGAAGTGCCGCACACCCTTGAACTTGAGTGAATCCGCTGAACGAGTGGTATATGGTATCGACATGGTGAATGAAGTCGAAGAACGAGTACGAGTTATTCAAGCAAACCTCAAGGCTGCTCAGTCTCGTCAGAAAAGCAATGCGGACAAACGGCGTTGACCCCTTCACTTCGATGTCGGGGATCACGTTTATCTTCGTGTATCCCCAATGAAAGGGATTCATCGCTTCGAAGTAAAAGGGAAGCTATCTCTACGTTTCATTGAGTTGTTCGCAATAATTGAACAATGCGGACCTGTGGCCTATCGACTAGAACTGCCAGCATCGCTTTCAATGGTCCACAATGTGTTTCCCATTTCACAGTTGCGTAAATGCCTCAAGGCCCCAGCTGACGTCCGTATGGAGGATTTGGAAACTCTCCAACCAGATCTCACTTACTCCAAGCATCCAACCCAGATAATCGATGAGAAGACTCGCACCACAAGAAGTCGCACCTTGCATTTCTACAAGATCTTGTGGGGCCACCACACCGCTGAAGAAGCAACGTGGGAAAGTGAGGAATATCTTAAAACAAACTATGCGGACTTGTTACCGGCATACATTCATTAGGTCTTTTTCTTTTATCCTTCATTTTGTAATCTCGGGACAAAATTCTTTTAAGGGGGGGGGGCGGTGGAATGTAAAATCTCAGTTTTTCCTTATTACGAAGTTCAGTTACCAGTTTGTTTTCAACCACAGTAAAGATCAATTATGGTTATACACATGAATTTGAGCTCTTAAAAAATAATTCTTTTACTGATGTTAAATTTTATTAACATGGGGATTTGATATCACCAATGACCCTAGGATAATTCAAGTGACCTCCCAGCAGAGTTTTGGTTTTATTGAATGGATTTTGCTAGGGCAAATCACTATGCAGTATTAAATATATTCAAATTAATTTGAATATAGCATTGTACAATTAGGCCCTGCCAAAATATTCGAATCTGGGGCTGTACATTTTTCCATGTCCTCATAATATTCCAAATAGACTTCCTGCCAAGTTTCAAGATTTTTGAATTCCATTTGCTATTTTATTTGAGACGCTTAGCAAATTCTAGCCATATTGAAGTTCAAATTTTGAATTCTGTTCAAACTTATTTGAACATAAAGGTTTGAAACAACCATCATGGTCAACATGATTTGCTTGACTTATCCACAAAGTTTCAAAATTTTTGAAGCTGAATTGCTATTTAACTAACTGGCCCCATTGAATTTCATTCAAATTCAAATTCAAATTTATAATTTAAATGAAACTTTACCAAATTCGAAATCCAATTTCAGAATCAAGTTCCAGATATTTATTTGAGCCTCCCCACAAAAATCTAGAATTTTTGGATCAAGTTTGGTAAGAGAATTGAAGTTGCAGAGAAGGGAAGAGGATAAGGGGCAGTGGGACCCGCTGTCAGCCTCACACACTCGGTTGAACCGACGCACGTGCTCTGTATACGGCGGTCCCCACTGATCGATGTCGGGAGCGCTTGCCATCGTGACATGGCAGGTAAGCAGGCAGCTACGTAGCCTAAACACCCTCCCTGTCCTATAAATACCCGTCCCCTGGCCGTCGGCGTAAAGCTCCGTCTCAGCTTCACCCCGCCGTTGCCATTCTTGCCGCTTTCTCTTCCTCCCCGGTGAGCGCTTTCTCCTCGCTGTATTTTCCTTCGATGCAAACAGCAAAGTTGGCGCCAAGTCTGTGCTCTATCTTCTACGCCAACTCGCTTAGCGTTTTGCTCATTGTGTTGGCCGTAGTTTGGAGTTCCGCGGACAACACCGAAGTTGAGGACGAACGTCGCCTCTGCTCCACTGTCGCCAGTCCTCAACAAGCGACGCCACAACTCAACCTCAACAGCAAAAAGGATTGCCATCCTGAGCTCTTTCTCATAGTAAAATTCGTGCCTCTTTTCATTCAGTATCGAGCAATATCTTCCAGTCTTTCTTTCGGTCGTTGCCATTGAACTAGCTCACTTCTCGGTGTAATTTCGTTTCTACATGTAATAGTTCTTCAATCCAGTTGAGGATTATATTCTGTACCTCCTAGCGCACCCCCTGCCAAAAATCAGTAGATGCCATCAAATGAAGCTTGAGATATTCAAGTTTTCCCCACCACCAATAGAACCCCGTCGGTCCATCGTCGAAGTCGACTTTGCCGGTGATGTCACCCCTTCCTAACAGCAAAATCATCATCCTAATGCTAATAGGAATGTTTCTAGCTTTTTCCTAAGCCTTTTGAGTCATCCCCATGTGATTCCAACGATAGCCGAAACCCTAGCTCCACCGCCATCATCGCACCGCCATCTCCAGCCGTCGCCGCCGCGATTGGACCTTACCATCGTGTTGTGCGGTCAATTTTATGGTTTGGCAGTCAGTGCCGAGGCGAGTGTAGGTCGACACAGCCGTCGATGCGAGCTCGCCGGCGCAGCACCGCCGTGGCCGAGCGGCGCGTCGCGAGGAAGACGAAGACCATGGGCCCCACGTGTTAGTGACGTGTGCGAGCGCGCGTGTCGACTGTTGGAGTCGGCAGATCCCCTGACACTACGAAAGTGTGGAAGGAGTTTGTGGTTCGGTTTGGGCGCGCGGAGACTCAAGAAGGTGAATTGCGATTGGACTCGAGTGACACAGTAGTTTACGTGGTTCGGGCCGCCTGAGCGTAATACCCTACTCCACGGGAGTGTATGTGTGTTGTATTAACTTGTGAGCTTGAGTGTGTTCCAGTGTTCTCTCCTCGTGTATCGTCGGTTTGTCCTTTTATAGTACAAGGACAAACCGTTACAAGTCAGCCTGGCCCGACATGTGGCCCTGGCGGTTATTGGCATTGATACACAAGATTAATTGTTGTTAATAACCCTGTAACGGCTCCGACAGTGCCGTTACAGGTGTTAAGATCATCCGATTAAATATCATTAATGTGGAATTAATGATAATTAATCGGGTCTTGAAGTCCGCGGCTGTCCTTGGGAGATCCGGAGCCGTTACAACGTCTCCCGGGGGTTTAAAGCGGCCAGCTCCGACGTATGGACACGTGGCAGCTCCGGAGCTTGCTCGTGGGAAGCGGGAAGCTCCGGGGCGGTTTGCTACGTGTCAGGTCCGGAGCTTCTCTCGGTCAGGGGCTACCTCCGGAGGTGCCGTTTCAGTACTTGGCCCGGAGCTTCACCCTTGCGGGTAATAGCTCTGGTCTGACAGTACACGTGGCAACCTAGAGGTTAACCATGTTGGAGAAGCGGGTCCGGTCACGTCTGGCGAGTGGGCCCCCGAGGGTCTTCAATTTGAGTAGATGTCCTTCCCTTGAGATCTTTGTAACCTCAGGGGGTGTATGGTTTTTAGGGTACCGACAGTGGCCCCCTGGACCTACCTCCGGGGAAGGCTAACGGGATGAAGTCATTCCGCCGGAGGTGGGTCCACACTTGCGACTCTTGAACTGGGTCTTCAAGGGTCTTCGGAGGTGCCTTTGGCGGGGCTTTACGGTTAAGTCCTGACGCGTGGCGCACCTCAGGCGGCAGATAAGATCTTTGACGTGTGGATCTCTCGCAATTGAAGGTCGTCGGTTCCCGATACGAAAACCGTATCGGTTCCGCGCGCCTTGTCAGTCCGCCGCCTTTGGGTTTCCCGCCTCGTGATGACAACTGTTCGCCTGGGTAAGAGCCTCGACCTGATCGTCGGGGTGGTCCCAGGCCCTCTTGTCATCGGCTGGGTTGAATTCTTGAGTAGTATGCTTGACTCTCCTGCAGTTTCCATCCAAGCGTTGCGAGGGCTTACTTAAGAAGGAAAGCGCACCGTCGGGAGTTCTTTACGCTTTCCATCTGTTCTTGCGCTCAAACTCCCAACTCGTGCTTTGCTTCCCTTCTCTCGCCTAGCTGTGCTGCGATGGAGTTGGGTCTGCGTGAGAGTCGTTTGAAGACGGAGAGCGATCTGAAGAAGGTCCGAGCCCTCATGGGGTGGTCGTCGGACTTCTTCAACCGTTCAGTCCGCGTCGGCGGGGAGCTTCCCTTTAAAAAGGAGCACTCCGGCGAAATGGTGTACTTTTCATCGTACGCCATGGTGGGGCTGATCCCACCGTTTTCTTCCTTCTTCTTGATGCTGCTGGACTTCTATGGTCTGCAGCTATACCACCTTGGCCCTCACTCCCTCCTCCTTGTGTCCATCTTTGTCCACTTCTGCGAGATGTGGGTGGGCATCCCTCCCTGCATCGAGCTCTTCCGCACCTTCTTCACCGTCCAAACCACCGGCCGAAGTGACGAGTACCTTGGCTTCTACTATTTTGTGAAGCGCAAGAAGTGCCCGTTCAAGTACCTCCGGTCGTTCCCTTCCGGGAAGTGGGATGACTGGAAGAAAGATTGGGTAGTCGTCCGGGTGGAGGAGCACGAGCGGTTGGAGCTGCCAGACGGTCTGCCCGGCATTGACACGTCGGTGTGGAGCGAAGTTCCGGTGTTGGCGGCAGCTTTCGACCCCGTCCTGTCCAGGATCCGCCAATGTGTGGAGGGAGGATTGACTCCCCAGGCGGTGTTCTGCAACTTCCTGTCCAACAGGTGGGCGCCGCTGAAGAGGAGGGAGAAGCTCGCCTGGGCCCTCAACAGCGTGATGGACGAAGACCGGGTTGAGACCGGGTTGAAGTCCAACATGGTGGGGAAGTCCTTGGAGTTTCACCTCAAGAAATTCCAGCACGGCATCGATGTAGACGGAGAGTACTTGACTCCGCCACCGGCTTTCCTCCCCCTGAACGTGGAAGTTGAGTTCAGCAGGGAGCTCCGGCGGAAGATGCCCGCGCTTGACGACCTTGGCGTCGTCGAGAGAAGATCGACCGCCCGGTTGGCGATCCCCGGGTTGTCGGAAGGCGGCTCCGCCCCTGTCTCTCAGCCAAGAGCTGAAGTCACCGGCAAGGGCAAGGAGCTGGCGGAGGAGCCGGAGAGCCGGAAGAGGAAGCTGCGACATGCTGACGGAAGGTCCGTTGGGCTCGCTACTTCCCCGCCAGTTCCCCGTCCTCAGGAGGGAAGATCCTCCGCCGCTGTAGCGTCTGTCCCCGTGGTGGGGTCCTTTCGGAGTGCTACTGTTCCGGCGGTGGGATCCTCCCGGAGTGCAGCTGTCCCCGTGATGGGTCCCTCCGGAGGTGCCAGCTCCGGACAGGCGACTCCGGTTCGAGAAGCGGTGAGGGCCTCCAGGTCTAGGAGTTCCTCCCGGTCTAGGAGAGCTCCAACCCGGGAAACGCCCGCGGCTACGGCTAGTCCTGGGAGTCCTCCCGGAGCTCCTACGCCGACCGTGGCCAGCCCGGAACATCCGGGAAAGAGGTTCCGCGCAAGCTGGTGCGTGAGCCTCCCAAGGTAATTTTTCTTGCTTACCTCAATTAACTTTTAATTATAGTATCTGTTTGCTCAATTTCTTCATTCTTCATCTGCAGCGTTCCCAAGAAGGGGAGTGAAGCTCCGCCCTCAGCCACAGTGTCTGAGGCTGCGAGGGCTTCTGCTCCAACCCCAGTGCCGCCCCGGGTGGAGGCTGCGACAGCTCCGGCGCCGGCTGTCGTGGTCATGGACCTCGACTCGTCTCCAGAAGTTCCCGTGGTAGCGCCGGACCACGGGATTGAAGATGCGCCAGCGGCACCCGCTCCGGAGGTTGAAGCTCCGGGCCCTGGTGCTGCAGAAGTAGATGCTCCGGCTGTTGAGTCGGAGGAAGTAGAGGTCCCGGCTTTGGAGCCGGAAAGTGCTGAAGCCCCGGCGGTTGAACCGGAGGTAGCTGAAGCCCCGGCGTGCGAGCCGGAAGTTGAAGTGGTTCCGGCGATTGAGCCGGTTACTTCCGAAGCTCCGGTCGCAGAGCCGGTAATTATTGGAGCGCCGGCTGCAGAGCCGGTGATTGTGGAGGTGCCGGCTGCAGAGCCGGTGGTTGAAGAGATGAGGGAGCTTGAGCCTCCCTCAGAAGAAGCGTCCCGGCCGGAGCCAGTGGAGGCGACGACGTCGATGGTACCCGTGGCGGAGCCAGAGTGCCTGAACGATGTTGCCGGCCCCCAGCCTGAGGGGGCGAATGAAGGTTTGGTGGCGGGACCTTCTTCGGTGGCGACTGAGGCCATCCCGGAGGAGTGCCCTAGTGCCTTGGAAGCTCGGGGTTCCGCTCTCGTAGAGTGGGACCCAATTTTTGTAAATGAAGACCCGCTGGAACCGGCGGAGGAGGCCCCAGAAGGTCCGGAGCCCATCTCGCTGTCGATGTCCATCGACAACGCTTGCTCCAGTCTACGCCAAGTCCAACTAGCCTTCTTCCACGACAGCAAGGTTCTTGAAGAGGAGCGCCAAACCCTTAGGAGGTGGCGTAATCGACTCCAATTCGAGACCAAGCTAGCGCAGTCGAGGATTGCTGAGGACAAGGAATGGATCAGGCGGGAGAAGGTCCGCCTGGAGCTCTGGGGTGAGATGTTGGACGAGAGGGAGAGCATGACTCACAACCTCGACGCCCAATCCCGGGAGTACCATGACCAAGCTAAGGCTGCTAATGATGCGGCCAACGCTCGGTTCGATCAACTCGAGGCCATCAGTACCGCACTCATCAAGCGCCGAGAGGCACTTGAGGGAAGGGAAAAACGGCTCGAGGATGAGGAGCAAAAACTCCTGGAGCTACGGGACGACGTCTTGCGACGTGAAGAAGAGCTCGCCGAGAAGACAGCTCTGGCGGACAAGGGCCTCGAGGAGCGCGCTAAAAAATTGGAAGAGCGCTGCCTCGAGGAGGAGGAGAAGACCTGGGTGCGAGGGCAGGAGCTCTACGAGTATGAGTGCGCCCTCGTCGCCCGGGAGAAGAAAATAGAGGCTAGGGAGAAAGACCTGGTCGACCGCTGGAACAAGATCCACCTCCGGGAGGAGGAGCTCGGAAGACTCGAAAAGCGGGTTGCTGCGAAGATTCAGCAAAACGCCAAAGAAGTCGAGCGCCTCTCCCGCGAGAATTCGGAGCTGGCGGCGGCCCGGAGGTCCTTGGAAGAGATGAAGGGCCTGAGGAAGACGGACTCCCTGCAAATTTGGGAGTTCCTGAGCAAGGCCGACGATGCGCTAGCGCCGATGGGTTTCAGCCCCGTGCTTCCGGATGATCCGGAGCCGGAGCCGGACCTTGCGCTGCAAGCGTTGGGCGCTGCGGGCAGCAAGCTCTCCAAGGTGGGCGACGTCATCGCGGACCAGTTGGAGGTCGAGGGGCAATCCCTGGCTAGGAACGTCACAGAATATGTGTTGACGTGCTACACTAGCCGGAACCCTCGATTCCCTCTGGACCCGGTGCTTGAAGGCCCCGTTGAAGGAGAAGGCGAAGCTACCCGAGCCAGCGTGTCGGAGGTCGCCCAGAAGGTCGCTGAGTTCTTCCATAGGGTCTAGGACTATCTTTCTTGGCCTTTATTTGTATCTTCTCTTCTTCCTCAATTTTGTAATCCTTTGTCCCCAGATGTAATCTCTGGTCTTCAAATGAAATGAAATCCCCAATTTTTCGTGAATTTCATTTTTTGTCTTCAACATCTTTGTCTTCACTTGGCCCCCTGGTAGATGTGCACAATTTGATTGTGGACATGTACCAAAAGGATGTTGAGTTTTGTTGAAGACAAATTTGCTTCGAACTCGTGTAGTTTAGGTCCGAAGTTTTCGATAGTGAAGGTCCCTTGAAGTCGTCGGAGCTTAGAAGCTCCGGCACTGTCCATCGTCGGAGCTTAGTAGCTCCGGCAGGAGCCTCTACCAACACGTTGAGTGTCGATAGTTAATACTTCAAGGTGTCGGAGCTTAGTAGCTCCGGCAATGACCCTTGCCACGCCTGGCTTGCTGGCAACAGACTCTAGTGATAGAGTCTTCTCACCATCTTTAAGTTAACGCCGGTGGGAGTCGGAGCTTGGTTAACTCCGGTTTTTCTCCATCAATATCGGGTTTATTTTTCCTGCACACTTAAGCCAAGAAAAACAGTAAAATTCGTTCCTTATCTATAACTTCGTCGCGGCTTACGGTTCTCAAGAGAATTTCAAGTTGAACACGATTTTTAGTATAATTGGATGAATTGTCTTTTCTTTTAGATCCAATTGTCCATGGACCCACCTTACTTTGGCCTGCCGGGATGTAGGTAGAGTGGCGTACTTAGGGTGCTTGACCAGGCTAAGTCGATAGCGCACTCCGGCCCTAGAATGGCTTGGCGGCTTTCAGGCGAGTTGACCACAGACGATATTTAAATCTAAAAAATCTGACAATTCAACTCAAATTATACATAAACCGGTTTAACTAGAACTTCTTAAGAATTGCACGTTTCTGTTATAGACAAGAAAGAGAAAAATAAAAATGTCGAGCCTTATGCAAAAATGAATGCACGTGGAGTCTATTTCACATGAAGATGTCTTTCATTATAGGTCCGGGGTACAGGGGAAACAAGTACACTCTTAGGGTACGGAACCAGGCTAAGCGTGTTCGGTTTCTCGTTTAACCCAGGGTAATTAGCTACACTTCTAGTCCGGAGACTGTATCAAGTGTTGCATGAGCTTTCCAAACCTTTCGGGAAAGGTCCGGCTGCTCTCCCGGAGGAACTACCCGACTATGTACAATGACTCTATAACATACACTTCAAGTTACTTAAGACTCACCTCCGTGGAATTAAGTGTAGAACTTACGGAGGTGCTCGATGTTCCAAGGATTTGGGAGAGGTGTCCCATCCTCGGCAGCCAAGCGAACGCTTCCGGGACGGGATACTTTGATCACTCGGAAGGGCCCTTCCCAGCCGGGGGAGAGTTTGTTTTGCCCTTCTCTGGATAGTATTTTCCGTAGCACCAGATCGCCTTCCTCGAGCTGTCGGTTGTGTACATGCCGCTGATGATAGCGCCGTAGAGCTTGGCGATATCGGGCATTCCGAACAGCTGCTTGGCACCTTCCCTCCTCAAGGAGGTCTAGGTCTTCACGCCGGAGCTGGTCCTGCGCGGCTTCGTCGAAGGTCCGGACTCGGAGGGAACCCAAGGTGATTTCCGGAGGAAGGATCGCTTCAGCTCCGTACACCAGGAAGAAGGGTGTTTCTCCAGTTGCCCGACTTGGAGAAGTCCTGTTAGCCCATAGAGTGGGCGGAAGCTCTTCGATCCAATTAGCTCCGTGCTTTTTCAAATGCTCATAAGTGCGCGTTTTGAGTCCTTTAAGGATCTCTGCGTTTGCTCTCTCGGCTTGTCCATTGCTGGCAGGATGAGCTACGGAAGCGTAGCAAACTTGTATACCGAGGTCTTCGCAATATCCTTGAAATGCGGAGCTTGTGAACTGAGTCCCATTATCAGTGATGATCTTGTTTGGGACTCCGAATCTGCTCACGATAGATTGTAGAAAATTGATTGCAGATTGATTGTTGATCGTCACAACAGGAGTAGCTTCCGGCCACTTGGTGAACTTGTCGATGGCGACGTACAGGAACTTATAACCTCCGACGGCTCTTGGGAAGGGTCCCAAGATGTCCATCCCCCACACAGCGAAAGGCCATGTAGGAGGTATCATTTGTAAGGGCTGAGCAGGTGTATGAATTTGCTTTGCATGAAATTGGCATGCTTTGCATTTCTTCACTAGCTCAGTAGCATCCTGGAGCGCTGTAGGCCAGTAGAAGCCGTGCCGAAAGGCTTTTCCGACCAGCGTGCGGGAAGACGCGTGGTTCCCACACTCACCTCCATGGATTTCTGCGAGGAGCTCGCAGCCTTCTTCCCTTGTGATGCACCGCATTAGGATGCCGTTGGCACCGCGCCGGTAGAGATCCCCTTCTACCAACGTGTATCTTTTAGCCAATCTGACTACCCGGTCAGCGGATACATCATCGTCAGGAAGGATGTTGTCTTTCAAGTAGTTCCAGATCTCCGAGATCCATGCATCGGAACTGACTTGAGCATTTGAGTCTTGCGTGCTGGGTTGCTCGGAGCTTCCGGCAGCACCTACGACCCTTGATGGCTGCCATGGTAACAGGGCCATCGGGACCGTCAGCTTCAGGATGCTGATCTCGCCCCCTTCGTTCAGCTCGGCAGGCTGAACTGTGGGTTTTGACAACCTCCGGACAAAGGTTCCGTCTGGAGCCGGAGCTCCGGTTGACGCCTTGGTCGAGAGTTCGTCAGCTTCAGCGTTGTGAGCACGCTGAACATGGTGAAGGTCTAGGACTTCGAAGTCCTTCTGAAGCCTCTGGACTTCAAGGAGATAAGCAGCCAGCTGGAGATTATTGCAGGAGCATTCACCCTTCACCTGTTTGATGACAAGTTGTGAATCTCCTTTGACCAGCAACTGTTTGACACCATATGATAGTGCCACCTTCAATCCATATATGAGTGCTTCGTACTCCGCCATGTTGTTGGTTGCCTTGAAGTCAAGGTGCACCATGTATTTTACCTTCTCCCCGGTTGGTGCGAGGAGAAGGATTCCAGCTCCGGCTCCCTGCTTCTGCATGGAGCCGTCGAAGTATAGGGTCCAGTGAGGCTTAGTGAAGGCCGGAACTTGTGGTTCCTTCTTCTGCTCGCTGGGGCCCCCAGGGTTTAATGGAGAGGGAGTCCATTCTGCCACGAAATCTGCCAACGCTTGACTCTTGATTGCTTGTCTTGGAATGAATTCGAGGTCGAATTCAGCCAATTCCGCTGCCCACTTTGCTATATTCCCAGTTGAATTGGGATTATGCAGAATCGCTCGAAGTGGATATGAGGTTACCACCGAGACTTTGTGAGCTTGGAAATAATGTCGAAGCTTCCTTGAGGCAATAAGAACCGCGTAGAGCAGCTTATGCACCTCTAGGTATCGAGTCTTGGCATCATGTAACACTTCACTGATGAAGTATACTGGGCGTTGAATGGTCCGGACCCTCCCGGAGGGGTCCGGAACTTCCTCTTCATTGATCCGGACCCTGTCAGAGGGGTCCAGACTATCTTCGGGGACCTCCGGGTTCTGGGTGGAGGAACCCGGAGCTTCTTCAGGAATGACTTGGATCCTATCGGAAGGATCCAGGTCCTCTGAAGTGGCTTCTTGTGGGCCCAAGTCTGGGAGCTGGGACCCAGACCCGCTTTCAGGAACCTCCGGATCCTCCCGAAGGGATCTAGATTCCTGAGTATTGGGTAGTTCCGGTCTTTCCGCAACCAGAACCATACTGACGACTTCGTCAGCTGCTGAAATGTAAAGCAATAAAGGCTCACCAGGGTTCGGAGCTACCAAGACTGGTAGGGTGGTGAGGAACTGTTTCAGCTCCTGGAATGCCTTCTCTGCTTCTTCAGACCATTGGAATGGTCCGGACTTCCTCAGCAACTTGAAGAAGGGAAGTGCCCTTTCCGCCAGTCTTGAAATGAACCGATTGAGGGCTGCTAGACATCCAGTTAATTTTTGGACGTCTTTGATGCGGGTTGGTGGCCGCATGTCTTCGATGGCTTTTATCTTCGCCGGATTAGCCTCTATACCCCGGTGACTTACCAGGAAACCAAGAAGCTTTCCGGAACTAACCCCGAAGACGCACTTGTCTGGGTTTAGCTTCGTGCGGGTGGCCCGCAGCTTGTCGAAGACAGCCTGCAAGGTGTCCAAGAGGGACTCCTTGTTTTTGACTTTGACCACGATGTCATCAACGTACACTTCCACTATGTCTCTGATGAGTTCTTCGAAAGTTTTGTACATTGCTCGTACAAAAGTTGAAGCTGCATTCTTGAGACCAAAAGGCATGGCTGTGTAACAATACAATCCATCCACTGTGATGAATGAAGTATGTTCTTCATCTTCCCTAGACATCCGGATTTGATGATATCCTGAATATGCGTCTAGGAAACACAGCAACTCACACCCGGAGGTGGAATCCACTATCTGGTCTATTCTAGGTAGTGGGAATGGATCTTTTGGACATGCCTTATTCAGTGTGGTGTAGTCGATGCACATCCGAAGTTTCCCGCCGGCCTTAGGCACAACGACTGGGTTTGCCAGCCATTTTGGATGGTAGACTTCTCGGATGAATCCGGCTTCGAGCAACTTCTTCACTTCTTGTCGGATGAAGTTCTGTCGCTCTACAGATTGCTTCCGAGGTTTCTGGTGTACAGGCCGAGCGTCGGGGTAAATCTTCAGATTGTGCTCAATCACTTCCCTGGGGATCCCAGGCATTTGTGACGGTTGCCAGGCAAACACGTCAACGTTAGCCCGGAGGAAAGTGATGAGCGCGAGTTCCTATTTGTCGTTCAAGCCACCCGATATGCGGGTAGTTTTGGGTGACATCGGAACCAATTTGGACGACTTTGACGGGAATGTCGGTGTCGCCGCTTGGCTGGACACGGGGTGTAGAGGTCGAGCCTCGTTGACGAATGCTCGGAGGTTGTGGTCGCTGAAGGAGAGCACGTGCTGCATGGAGTGCGTGTTCTGGGTTGTCACGACTTGCCGGCGCAGAATGTGACGCCGGTGCACCATCATGTCGTTCGACATGTCTTGCCGGAGAAGATGGCGGTGGTGGGAGTGTGACTCCCGCTGGAACTGAGGCTCCTGCCGGTGGTTGCATGTTGGAGGGATTGCCTCCGACAGCCTGAGCAGCAGGTTGCCCGTTGGATGATCCAGCCGCAGAATTCACCATTCTTGAAGATCTCAGGCGCCCCTACCTGGCGCGCCAACTGTCGACTGTTGGAGTCGGCAGATCCCCTGACACTACGAAAGTGTGGAAGGAGTTTGTGGTTCGGTTTGGGCGCGCGGAGACTCAAGAAGGTGAATTGCGATTGGACTCGAGTGACACAGTAGTTTACGTGGTTCGGGCCGCCTGAGCGTAATACCCTACTCCACGGGAGTGTATGTGTGTTGTATTAACTTGTGAGCTTGAGTGTGTTCCAGTGTTCTCTCCTCGTGTATCGTCGGTTTGTCCTTTTATAGTACAAGGACAAACCGTTACAAGTCAGCCTGGCCCGACATGTGGCCCTAGCGGTTATTGGCATTGATACACAAGATTAATTGTTGTTAATAACCCTGTAACAGCTCCGACAGTGCCGTTACAGGTGTTAAGATCATCCGATTAAATATCATTAATGTGGAATTAATGATAATTAATCGGGTCTTGAAGTCCGCGGCTGTCCTTGGGAGATCCGGAGCCGTTACAACGTCTCCCGGGGGTTTAAAGCGGCCAGCTCCGACGTATGGACACGTGGCAGCTCCGGAGCTTGCTCGTGGGAAGCGGGAAGCTCCGGGGCGGTTTGCTACGTGTCAGGTCCGGAGCTTCTCTCGGTCAGGGGCTACCTCCGGAGGTGCCGTTTCAGTACTTGGCCCGGAGCTTCACCCTTGCGGGTAATAGCTCTGGTCTGACAGTACACGTGGCAACCTAGAGGTTAACCATGTTGGAGAAGCGGGTCCGGTCACGCCTGGCGAGTGGGCCCCCGAGGGTCTTCAATTTGAGTAGATGTCCTTCCCTTGAGATCTTTGTAACCTCAGGGGGTGTATGGTTTTTAGGGTACCGACAGCGCGGATCAGCTGCAGTCCAAGGATCCCGTGTGGCTACGCGGGTTGAATCTGTGGTGCCCGTGCGGCTTCAACCCGATTGGCCCATTTCAAATACGTGGGCCCAACCCTTTATTCAAATAATTTCGAATTGGAATTTTATTCCAGATTTTGCCCCAACTTGGAAAATCAATAACTCATAGTAGAATTGCTCAATAATTTCCAAATAAATTTTGGTAGACTCATCTCAATATCTAATTTGCAGTAATGCAATTTATTGGACATGAAACTCCCATAATTTTTATAATTAATTCCTTTGAGCTAACTACTTGGGAAATTAATTACTCTTGTTGTGTTAATTGGAAAATTCCCAATTTTGGTCAGAACACTATTATTAATACACTTGATCTCCAGTAAAGTTTCAAGTTCATTGGACTTCAATTACGGGGTTGATCAGTGTTCCAAATCTCTATGTATTTAAAAATTGAGAAAAATACAAAATCAATTTCAGAAATTTCCCCAAACTTGTAAAATAAGTTTCTCCCTGTATGAAGCTTAGAAAATTGTGAAACCAATTTTCCTAGAACCAGTGAGACCCTCTCTACATGGTGCAACCACTGGTAGCCATGATAGACCTCCAGAATTTCAACAAAATTTCAGAGAAGGTTATTTCTTACCATAATGTATAGAGACAAGAAACTTCTTTTATCATCTCCTGTTCTTTGCAATAGTGTCCACTATAGTCCCTAGTATGTACCATAAAAGTACTAAAGCCAATTAAGATCATAATCTTATTTGTTTCAAAAGATTTTAACTTGTGACCGTAAGCATATTAACTATTTTCAAAGTCATTAATATATAGTATATGCATAACATGTAGTAACTGAAGTCGAAGAACAGACGGAACCTTTGGAGGTCCAGCTGTCGGAAACTAACATAGACTCAGACTCGCATTCAGGCAAGCCCCAGTTTGCATTTAAGTTCCTTACAGTGTCATTGCAGTTTTCATTCACCTTACATCTTCAGATGTTTGTACATTACATTTAAGGTGTTTGACATCCACTTGCATAACCAAAGAACAAATGGAGTGGTTAGAATAGCTCATAGACTCATGTAGTAACTGCCATGCTTATATTCATAGGAATCCGATAGAAGTCGAGTAGTGGGAATCTACTCGCGAGATAGGATTTTATCACACGGATAGATTGGATGAAGAAATGGCTTATGAATATGAAATTGAGACCGAGCAGCGGGTAGGATGCAGCGAGATGTTGTCTCACGTGCGTAGCCCTGCTCATGTCGATTGAGGACCGATTCGTGTGCGGCCCCGCTAGACAAGCTTGAATGGTACTGGTGACATACTGGAGAAATGGGATCCAGCAAACCGACGTAGCTTGATACTGGTTTGTTAAGGCATACCGTTCCGTTTTATAGGCGTTGGTTGAGGGCAGCAAGGTGTAAATCAGCTGGTGGGCACGTCAGAGTACGCCCACGCAGTGACCTCCTGCTCGTGATGGATCGACCAGGTCGACATTCGAGTGTTTGGTGAAAGGTGGCTATATACGACTAGTACTGAAGTGCTATGTAGGTACTGCTGTAAGTACTCACTGGCGCTTCCGAAAGTGCGTATGTGTCGTGTTGACCGGGTGTGTCCTGATTGCAATCAACGTCCCTCGCGGTAATAGAGTACCACTTCTTCATTGTGTCGTGACATAGTAAATACTGAAGAAGTCAGGAGAATACGATGTATTGAATTAAATTTTTTTTGCAACCTTGTATGGCTTAGATAGCACAATTAAAAGATTACAGTTTCCCAATACTTCACCTGTAATAGCATTTTGTGCTTTGGGTATGTCATATGATCGGCAAAGCGTTTCTTGTTGGATTGTGGAGTCTATGATGTGACGTGTCTGAGGAATGCCATGTGCTACTTAAAACATGACCATAAGGATCCACTTGTAGGCGTGTCCTTTATTCTATTCCATACCTATGTTTAGTATTCACCCTTGCATATGTCTAGTGAGATGGGTTAGTCTTGCGGAGCCTTAAGCTCATGTTTGTAGTTAACAAGTTTCTGCAGATTATGCGACTGATGATAGGTTCAATGACGAGGTTGCACCCCCTCCATGGTTTATAGCCGAGTGGGAACCCTGCATGCCGCCGTAAGTTGGGTGTTGCTAGTGCGAAGTATCTAGGGCATGGATGACTTTTCTTTTGCATGGCTAGTGCCGAGAGCGTAGCTATGATGTATAGTTGTCTTTCCTTTTTGTTTAGTATTGCAAAACTTCAACTGTGTTTGTAAACAAAGACTCGGTATTGTAATTTTTTCTCGTTCTTTCCTTGTATACTGTTGGGTGTCGCATCGCACAACACCAACCAATGAGATCCTCGGAGGTCGGGATTTCGGTCCCCACATGAGACGCTGTGGTGGCCGTCGGGCGATGGATGTGGGGAGCAGACCATGGCGCCGGTGGCGGTTGGCTGGTGGCGCGCTGCGCACTGTAGGAACGACGGTGTAGGGGGCATGCGGTTGAGCGGGCAGACGGTGGCGGCGGGCTTGAGCTCTGGCACGCGAGAGCGGGGGCGGGGAGGCGATCAAGTGCAGGCACAGATGTTGGGGCGGAGCGCGCAGTGCGCCGGTGAATAGACCAGGCGGCAGGGGGGGAGCTTAGCCTGTGGCATTGGGGAGGGTGGAGCACGGCCAGGCGGATCGGTGCGGCCAGGAGGAGCGGCGCGTGCAGGGAGGTCAGCCGGCGGCTGACGTGGGGCGAGCGGCGTGTCGTGGCGGCCGGGCGCTCGGTCATGGCGCCGTGGAGCAGCGCTGGGAGGATACGCATAATGCGGTGGATCGGGAGCAGAGGAGAACGAGCTTGCAGAGGTAGCCCGTGGGAGAAGAACGAGTGGCGCATACGTGAAGAGGAGGAAAAATTGAGTTTCTGTAGTTGGGGATAAGAATGAAATGCGGGTCCCACCTGACTCTTCCTTATCCCTATCTTCTCTGGTAGGTTAGAATTCCAAACAAACATGCCCCAAATTTAGCCAAACTTGGCAGAGGTAGCATCTAAATTATGTGCAGTTGCATGGAACGCTCAATCTGGTAATTGAGCAGGTTAAGTTTGAAACTTCACATTTGATTTGAATTTCTCGTATAATGTTGCACTACACATTTTTTCTTTTGAATCTGATGGGATATTACATTTTCTTGCTTCCAATATAAAGTTCTTATGTTTATAATTGCGTTAGAGTATTTTTGAACCCTCTTATTTAGGTCATTGATTTAATGTATCTTTTGAGGAGTGTTATATGTATCCTTTCATTCCTCGTTTTATTCTTCATAACGAAAGTTAACACTTGCACATTAGGTCTTTTCCCATGTATTTCCTACTTAGGTTATCACGCTCATAAGCACTATCCTACTATATAATTAAAGTTTTAACAAGTCCTAAGTTGTTGAATAGTTCCTCATAGCCACTTGATACATTTGAGTTTGAACTTCCAAATTATGTTCAAAATTTTTAAGTTCACATTATTCTCATTCTTGCTCTACTCAATTATGGGCTTTTACAGAGTGGTACGTGAATATCCAGACGTGTTCCCGATGACCTTCCGGGTATGCCACTGGATAGGGACATTGTGTTCATGATTGAACTTATTCCGGGAACCACGCCTATTTCTCGAAGGTCGTACAAGATGGCACCAAATGAGTTGGCAGAATTAAAGGAGCATTTGAAGGACCTGCTGGACAAAGGTCTCATCCGCCCAAGTTCATCACCTTGGGACTGCTCCGCATTATTTGTAAATAAGAAGGACAAGACGTTACATCTATGTGTGGACTATCGTGCGCTCAACACTTTGACGATCAAGAACAAGTATCCACTACCTCGCATTGATATTTTATTCGATCAATTAGTGGGTGATAACGTTTTCTCAAAGATGGATCTTCGGTCCAGATATCATCAAATAAAAATTCGACCGGAGGATATACCGAAGACGGCATTCTCGACGAGATACAACCTCTATGAATATCTCGTCATGTCGTTCGGACTTACAAATGCACCAGCTCACTTCATGTATTTGATGAATTCGGTATTCATGCCGAAGTTGGATAAGTCTGTCGTGGTCTTCATCGATGATATTCTGGTTTATTCTAAATCGGAAGAAGAACACGCCACAAACTTGCATATCGTGCTCCAACGATTGCGAGATCACAAGCTTTATGCAAAATTCAGCAAGTGTGAGTTTTGGATCAGCTAAGTACCATTTCTTGATCACATTATTTCAGTGGAGGGTATCGCTGTCGATCCAAGCATAATTGTACAAGTGCTGAAATGGAAGTCACAAAGTTCGCACCTTTCTCGGATTAGCGGGATATTGTCGGAGGTTCATTCCGAGCATCTCAAAAATCGCTAAATTAATGACGGAGCTTCTGAATAAGGGGACTAAATATATTTTGAGCAAGGCATGCGAGGATACATTTCAGGCATTGGTGAAAATCTCGCAATAGCCCCAGTGTTAGCTCAGCCGGATACGACCAAATCTTTTGATGTTTATTGTGATATGTCTGGCATTCGTCTCGTCTGTGTGTTAATGCAAGAAGGCCGTGTGATCGCGTATGTTTCACGGCAGGTCCAAAATCATGAGCAGCATTATCCAACTCATGACCTTGAGCTCGCTGCCGTGGTACTCGCTTTGAAAATGTGGAGGCATTATTTACTTGGAAATTTAGTGCACCTCTACACCGATCACAAGAGCCTGAAATATATCAGCACACAGAAGGAGTTAAATATGCGACCGTGAAGATGGTTAGAGCTGATCAAAGATTATGAGATTGAAATTCACTACCTTCCCGGCTAGGCGAATGTGGTTGCCGATGCGCTGAGCCGCAAGTCTTACGTCAATAATCTGTCCATTACCCCGATGGAAGAGGACGAGCCGAGTTTATACTTGGTTCCATATGGATCGTTATATAATCTTGCTCTCAACCTACCATATGAGAGGAGATTATGGAAGCTCAAAAGAAAGACGTGGGTATGTGGCACATTCGTAGGAGAATGAAGAATGGGGAAATGAAGTGCTTTCGAAGTGATGAACATGGTACCCTGTGGTTCAAAGACCGTATCATGGTACTCTGTGACATGACACTTCGGAAGAAAATCTTGGAAGAAGCCCACTTGTCCAAGTATTCTATTCATCCGGGCAGCAACAAAATGTATCAAGATTTGAAAACCAAATTTTGGTAGACACGGATAAAGAGGGAAATTGCAAAGTACATTTCCGAGTGTGATACGTGTCGGCGGGTGAAAGCCGACCACATGAGGAAAGCCGGACAGCTGCAACCATTGAAAATTCCAGCATGGAAATGGGAGGACATTAGTATGGATTTCATTGTTGGATTACCTCTCACATTCCACAAGCATGATTCGATTTGGTTGATAGTCGATCCACTAACCAAATCAGCTCATTTTATTCTGGTACATACAAAGTACATTGCCAAGAATTATGCAGAGTTATATATAGCAAGAATCATGTGCTTGCACGGAGTTCCCTGGATAATTATTTCAGCTCATGGTGCACTGTTTATCGCTCGTTTTTGGGAGCAGCTGCACGCATCATTGGGGATGAAACTGATCCAAAGCTCCGCATATCACCCGCAGACGGATGGTCAAACTGAGCAGGTGAATCAAGTTCTAGAAGATATGCTATGCGCTTGTGCCATCCACCACGGTAAAAATTGGGATGATCATTTACTGTTGGCGGAGTTCTCATATAATAATGGCTATCAAGCTAGCATCAAGATAGTGCCGTATGAAGCTCTCTATGGCCTGAAATGTCGAACACCACTCAACTGGTGTAAATCCGACGAGCGAGTGATATATGGTATTGATCTTGTGAATGAAGCTGAAGAACGAGTGCCAGAGATTCATGCCAATCTCAAGGCTGCTCAATCTTGCCAGAAAAGTTATGCGGATAAAAGATGTCGACCTCTCCACTTCGACATCGGAGACGATGTTTATCTCAGTGTCTCTCCGATGAAAGGGATTCATCGTTTCGGAGTGAAGGGAAAGCTTGCTCCACATTCATCGGTCTGTTCACTGTCATTCAAAAATGCGGACCCGTGGCCTATCGTTTGGAGTTACTGGCGTCACTTTCTGGAATTCATAATGTATTCCACATTTCTTAGCTGTGGAAGTGTCTTAAATCTTCAGCTGAAATCCGCACCGGAGACATTGACGCTCTCCAACCAGCTCTCACTTATTCGGAGTATCCGATCCGGATCATCGATGAAAAGACTCGCACCACAAGGAATCGGACTTTGTACTTCAACAAAGTCTTATGGAGCAACCATACTGTTGAGGAAGCGACATGGGAAAGCGAGGAGTATCTCCGCTCAAACTATCCGGATTTGTTGTCGTCTCATATCCGGTAATCTTTTACCTCCGTCTCATTTATTTATAATATCGGGAGGAGATTCTTTTAAGGGGGGAGGAATGTAAAAGCCCTAAATTGAAAGTACAAAGTTCATATAGGAGAATTTAAATTTGAATAGGAAAAAGAAACCAAAATGGAAACAGAAAAATCAAACTAATTCAAACTTCAATAGAAGGAATTCAAAAATTCAAGTTAGCTCCTGTTCAACTTTGCCAAAATAAAAATCTGAGTTCACCATTAAAATCCAAATTATCTAAATAGCCTCTCTGCAAAGTTTCAATATTTTTGAAGCTCATTTGCCATTTAATTCAGTGGCTCCATTCAATTCCATTCAAATTTGAATTTGAATTTCACCTGAAACTTGTCGAAATTTGAAATCCAATTTCAGAATCATAATCCCAATATTTGAATTGGCCTCTCCAAAAAAATCTAGAATTTTTGGACAAATCTAGGTGGGGGAATTGAAGTAACAGAGAAGATAGTCTTGAGAGGGGCCATGGGACCCACTGGTCAGCCTCCCTAATGCGGTGGACCGACGGAGCACTTTGTTCCTCGGTTGTCCCCGCGCTTCAACATCGGGAGAGCTCGACATCGCGATTGCCAAGCACACAGACAAGTAGCTCGGTGGAAAGATGGATTTAAGGCGTCCTCATCCCCTCCCCAAACTCATTCCCTCACACCATCGACCAGAGTCACGCTGCTCGTCGTTCTTTCTTCCCCGGAAAACAGAGCACCGCCGCCTTCCTTCCTACCCGGGTGAGCACCTCGGTCCTGCCTCTTTTCTCTTTGATGCAAACAGCAAAGATGGCGCCAAGGCTATGCTCTATCATCTCCACCAATTGGCTCATCTTTTTGCTCATTGTTTTGCTGTATTTTGAAGTTCCGCGGACAACATCCTTGAGCCGCCGTGAGATCGCCCTCTGTCCACCGTGAAGCCGACGAACTAGGCTGTTGCAAGCTTCGACTTCAACAGTAGAAAGAAGCGCCAGGACACCACATTTCTCACGGTGAAAACCGCAAGCCATTGCCTCCTTTATCGAGCGAGTATTCTTCATTTTTCTCTCGGCTCAGGTTTACACTTCGAGCTAGGTCATTGCTGTGGTTCTGTTTCTATGCATGATAATAGTCTAATCCGGTTGAGAGATAGCTTCTATACGTCTGGGCGCATCATCTGGATCAAGTGCTGATGAGAATAATTGACCAACGACGTAGTAATTCAAAATTTTCTCGACGCCGTTGAGAAGCGCCGTGGTTCACCATTGAAGGCAACTTTGCTGACTAATCCAACCTTTTTGACCTTCAAATTGTCTTCCTCATGCTCCCAGGAACCTTCCCTGCCTTTTCCTGAGTTGCTTGCGCCATTTCCAAGCGATTCCGATTATCGCCAAAACCCTTGCTCCGCCGCCGCCATCGTACACTCATCTCGGGCCATCGCCAACTCGTCTAGACCTCACCAACGTGTTGCACATAAGATTTTATGGTCAGGCTTTCAAGACTGGGCCGAGATGAGGTCGACGCAGCAATTCCGGCGCGCACCACCGTGGCTTCAGCGAGGAGCGCCGCCTCGCGTAGCGAGGATGAAGAAAGGGGGCGGGCCCCGCATGTCAGTCTATGATGTGTCCCCCGCAGATCGACTGTGGCCCCTGATCAAATGCGGCTGCACGGGTTAAACCCTATGGCCTATATGTGGCCCAACTGTGATCGGTTGATTTTAAACCAGTGGGCGCAGCAGGTTTTATATAAACTTTTCCTTCCAAATTAATTCCTTCTTTCATCCACACTTTGAAATCAATTACTCCTAGTGGAATTGCTCAAATAATTCCAAATAAATTTTGGTAGACTCCTCTTGATCTCAACTTTGCAGTTGTGCAATTGGGTGGACATGAAACTCCCAGACGTTTCATAATTAATTCATTTGAGCTAACTGCTTGGGAATTAATTACCCCTGTTATTCTAATTGGAAAATTCCCAATTTTGGTCAGGACACTCTTAAAAATATACTTGATCTCCAATAAAAATTTCAAATTCATTGAACATTATTTACTGGACCAAACAGTGTTCAAATCACCTATGTCAATTGAAAAATGGAAAATGTCTAGAAACATTTTCAACATTTTCCCCAAACTTGTAAAATCAGTTTCTCCCTAAAAGAAGCTTAGAAAATTATGAAACAAATTTTACTAGAACCATTACCATCCACTGTTAGCCATGACAAAGCTCTAGAATTAAAACAAACTTTTATAGAAGGGTTTTACTTGCTGGAATTTTAGAGACAACAAGCTTCCTTGAACATCTCCAATTATTGGTCCAGATCTTCCTCATAGAACCTAGTATCGACTGTAAAAATCCCAAAGCCAATTAAAATCATCTGCATACCTGAACAGTATTTATAAGATCTTTTCTATAGTTTCAATATCACTCATGTACTTTATATATTACGTATCATATAGTGACCGAGATCGAGGAGGACCCGGAGCCCTCGTAAAACATTCTTCCAGTAACTATCCCTTTGACTTGCAACCAGACAAGCCCCGGTTTGCACTTATGTGCTATTTCAAAGTTTATATTTGTATCACTTATGTCTAGGATTAATTTGGTGCATTAGGGCTAAAGTGCTTGTTACTCCACTTGCATGACCCACAAATCCCATGGATTATTGGGTAGGTCTACAGCCCGATGAGTAGAAAATGCCATGCTTAAGTTTTCATGAATCCGGTAGAAGTCGAGTAGTTGGAATCTACTCGCGAGATAGGATTTCATCACACAGGAAAGATTTGACCGAAGAATAGTTTACGAATATGAAATTGAGACCGAGCAGTGGGTAGAATGCAATGAGACATGGTCTCACGTGCGTAGCCCTGCTTGTGTCGATTGTGGAACGATCCGTGTGCGGCCCTACTGGACAAGTTTGAACTGTAACAGATGCATAATGGGCATATGGAACCCAGGAAACCGATGTAACTCGATAACTTGGATGTCGAGGCATAGCCCAATGTGGATAGGGGTGGGTTGAGGGCATCAAGGTGTAAATCGGTTGGCGGGCAAAGACACGCTCCATGCGGGGACCTTGTGCCCGTGATGGTGGGACTGGTTCGGTGTTTGAGTTTCTAGTGAAAGCTTGCTGCGTATGACGTGGTGAGGAGCACGGCACGATCCTTAGGCACGGGTGTACATGACATGTTATTTGAGTGTCTACTGATTGCAATCACCGTCCCTCGCAGTTATTTGAGTACCGCTTGTTCACTGCACCGTGACGTAGTAAATACTAAAGAAGCCAGGAGAATATGATGTACTGAAATATAATTTCTTTGTAAGTATGATTGCTGTCCAATATTCTCACTAAAGTTAATTTTATTAAACTTGTAAGCTGTTGTTAATAACTTGAAAATTAAGGATCAACATGTAGGCGTCATACCGTAATATCTATGCCTGTGTTAAGTATCACTGCATGTGGAGTTCCATGTTTAGGTGAGACAGTTAAGTCCTGCTAAGCCTTCATGCTCACGGTTGCTATATTAAGTTGTTTGTAGGTGAGACATATGAGGAAGGGCCCGAAGACGAGGCGATGCCCCCGTCGGGGTATACCACCGAGTGGGAGCCCTGCACACCGCCGTGATTGTTGTGTGCAGCTAGTGTGTAGCGTCCCCGGGCTGAACGCCTATACTTTTGCATAGCTAGGCTGAAAGTTTAGCTATGAATATTACTTCCATGGCATATTAAGAATTGTAAAAGATTTCGGTTGTTTATATAAATAGAACTTTGTATTTTGTCATATTCTTTTCGTGTGTGCTGTCGGGTGCCGCATTGCACGGCACCACCCTTTGCGAATCCTGGAATGTGCGGACCCGGTCCCCACACATTTCAGGTTATGATGACGGTGCTGAGGAGGTTCTTGGTACATCTGTGACCAACAACTATATGACTTTGATTGTGGAGCGAGCTTTGAGTGCCATGATTCGAGAGGAAGACAACTGCCATCATCACAACCTTCTCAACATGTTTCTCGTTGTCAAGGACTGCTGTTTATGTACCATCATTGATGGTGGTAGCTGCAACAATTTGGTGAATGTTGAGGTGGTCAGGAAGCTTGGCTCGACCACATGGGAGCATCCCCACCCTTATCACATTCAATGGTTTAACAACAATGGTAAGGTAAAGGTAACACAAACAACAAGGATACATTTCTCCATTGGTTCTTATCATGATTTTTCTGATTTTGATGTGGTACACATGGTTGCTTGCTCTCTTTTGTTGTGATGTCCTTGGGAGTTTTGTACTGATGCTATTCACCATGGTCGATCTAATAAGTATACTCTCATGCATAAGGGCGAGAAAATTGTGTTGGTTCCTATGAGTCCCACTGAAATTGTTCAATTTGAGCATGAGAAAAAGAATAATGCTAAGCAAAAGGGTGTTTTCAATTCTGAAATTTAGCAACCTATTAAGTTGAAAAATCCTGTTTTGCTTGCAATTAAATCTGATCTTTATGACTTATATGCGTCTAATGGAACATGCTTTATATTCCATGAGGATGCATCCATTGCTTTACCACCTGCTATTGCTAACCTTTTGCAGGAATATATGGATGTTTTTCCATCGGAGATACCCCTTGGATTACCACCTGTGCGAGGCATTGAGGACAAGATTGATTTGATTCCAAGAGCGAGCTTGCAAAACCGTGCCGCCTACAGGACCAACCCCCATGAGACTAAGGAAATTCAGCGACAAGTCGAAGATCTTCTGGACCGCGGGTAAATTCGTGAGAGCCTTAGTCCTTATTATGTTCCCGTTCTTTTGGTTCCTAAGAAAGATGGCACTTGGCGCACAAGTGTTTATTGTAGAGCCATCAATAACATTACCATTCGTTATCGCTATCCTATTCCTAGATTGGATGACATGCTTGATGAGTTGAGTGGCTCTGTTATTTTCTCCAAGATTGATTTGCGTAGTGGGTGTCATAAGATTCGTATGGCTTTAGGTGACGAATTGAAAACTTCCTTTAAAACTACATTTGGACTTTATGAATGGTTAGTCATGCAATTTGGTTTAATTAATGTGCCCAATACTTTCATAAAATTGATGAACGAGGTTTTATGTGCTTTCATTGGTAAATTTGTGGTGCTTTACTTTGATAATATCCTTATTTACAGCAAGTCATATGATGAGCATCTTGAACATTTGCGTGCTTTTTTTAACGTTTTGAGCGATGCACGTTTATTTGGTAACCTTGAGAAGTGCACCTTTTGCACTCATCATATGTCTTTTCTTGGTTATGTTGTTACTTTGCAGGGCATGATGAGACAAAGATTGTTGCCATCACGAGCTGACCACTTTTGACTACGGTCACAAAGGTTCGGAGTTTTCTTGGTCTCGCAGGTTTCTACCGGTGTTTCATGCGGGATTTCAGCACCATTATGGCACCCCTCCACGAGTTGACAATGCATGGAGTGCTGTTTCAATGGGGACCAGCACAACAACAGGCTTTTGATGCTCTCAAGTCGAAGCTCGCACAAGTACCATTGCTACAACTTCCTGATTTTGATAAGACCTTCGCGCTTGAATGTGATGCTAGCGGCATTGGCATTGGAGGAGTGCTCATTCAAGGAGGTAAACCTGTTGCTTTCTTTAGTGAAAAATTTCACGGGCCTTTACTGAATTATTCTACATATGACAAAGAACTTTATGCTTTAGTGCGTGTCTTGCAAACTTGGCAACATTACCTATGGTCTAAAGAATTTGTCATACATTCAGATCATGAGTCTTTGGAGTATCTTAAAGGGCAAGCTAATCTGAACAAATGTCATGCTAAATGGATTGATTTCATAGATTCATTAAACATAAGAAAGGGAAATACAATGTGATTGCCGATGCTTTATCTAGACGTTATACCATGTTGTCACAACTTTCTCATAAAATCTTTGGTTTGGAAACAACATAGAGGTTATATGCTACTGATCTGAACTTCAAAGATGCCTTTGAAAATTGTAGAGAGGGAAGAACATGGCAAAAATTTCTGCTGCATGAACGTCTTCTCTACCGTGCTAACAAGTTGTGTGTTCCAGCTAGCTCAGTTCCTCTTTTGTTGTTGCAGGAAGCGCATCGAGGTGGTTTGATGCGACATTTTGCCATTAAAATGACAGAGGATGTGCTGGCCGCTCACTTCTTTTGGCCATGAATGAGGCATCATGTGGAGTTCTACATTTCATGTTGCACGACATGCAACAAAGCTAAGTCTTGACTTAACCCACATGGTCTTTATATGCCTCATCCTATTCCTAGTGCACCTTGGGCGGATATTTCTATAGACTTTGTTTTAGGATTGCTTAGAACAATGAGTGGGAGGGATAGTGTCTTTGTGGTTGTTGATTGCTTCTCCAAGATAGCACATTTTATACCCTGCCACAAGGCCGATAAGGCTTCACATGTTGCTGATTTGTTCTTTAATGAGGTTGTGCGCTTGCATGGTGTTCCCAATACTATTGTTTGTGATAGGGATGCAAAGTTTTTGAGCCACTTTTGGAGAACTTTATGGTATAAATTGGGAACAAAGTTGCTGTTTTCTACTACTTATCATCCACAAACTGATGGGCAAACGGAGGTAGTTAATCGTACCTTATCTACTATGTTGCGGGCTGTTTTGAATGGTAATTTGAGGTTGTGGGAGGAGTGTTTGCCACATATTGAGTTTTCTTATAACAGGTCTATTCACTCCACAACCAAGTTAACTCCATTCATGGTAGTCTATATGTCGGTACCCTGCGTATCGGGTACCCCATGATACCGCAAGAAGTGCAAGGGAGTTCCACCTATCAAAGTTGAAGACTTCCATAGGCCCCACGTGTCACCCGACACTGGACCCGCCTCCTTCATATGGGTAGCTCTAGGACTACCACGTGTAAATAAGACCGGAGCTAAACTCCCTACATAGGGGAGCTCTGTGCTTGACATGTGTACAGTGACCCCGGACCTAACCCCCAGTAGAGGGAAGCTCCAGTGCCACCGTCTGTGTAGCGACTCCGGTCCTACCTCCCTGCGAGGGAAAGCTCTGGATCAGCCACATGTTGAGCCTCCGGACCTATGACACTAGCGGGCATACTGACGGATCTCCAACGGCACGAACATTCAAAAGACAATGATTGCTACAGTTATAAGGCCTGATTATGTGCCATTAATACAATATTAATGGCATACAATCAGAAGACCTTTAATACTGGTAACGCCACCATTAAGGCGCATTATCACACTATTAGATACTTAAACACACTTAATTATGTATTAGTCAATAATAACCGTCGGGACCACATGTTAGGCCAGGAAACTCATGTACAGCCATCCCTTGATCTATAAAAGGGATGTGCTGCACGACACATAACAAGCAAGCTCATACGCACGCAAGCACCAACGAATCTCTAATACACAAACACACACCCTGTGGAGTAGGGTATTACGCCCAGGCGACCCGAACCACGTAAACCAACTGTGTCATCATCTTGTCTAAGTTCTCTGCACGCCCTAAACGATACAAGAACCTCCATGGGCTACAATTGAGTAGTACCGGGGGAAGTGTCGTTCGTACGCTTCGACATTTGGCGCGTCAGGTAGGGACTACTAGATCCTGGTTTATGAGCCTCCCGCCTGACTCCATCAACAGTTGGGAGGAGCTCTGCCAACAGTTGACCGCCAACTTCGGGAGCTCCTACACCTGACCCGACACTAAACTGTACCTTTTTGCTGTTCAGCGAAAATCAGGAGAGTCGTTGTGATCCTTTATCCAACGATTCTCTCAGGTACGCAATACCATCCCTTCTATCTCAAACGCTTTTGTTATTGTCGCATTCAGACAGGGCGTCCGGGACAAGAAAATGGTGGAGAAGCTGGCGACAAAAGAAGTCACCAGCATCACAGAACTCTTCAGCCTAGCTGACAAATGTGCCAGAGCTGCGGAGGGCTCAGAGATGAACTCCGAACCAGCTCCGGAGGCCAACAAGAAGCCCTCCAAGGCTGAAGCCACTACCTCCAGTAGTGGAAAGAAGATTAAGACCAACAGCAAGAATAAGTCTTCGGTCGGCGCACCTGCTGCTGCTGCTGCAGCTCCTGGTGGCTAGGGGCCACGCCCCAAAAAACGACCTCGACCTTCGTCAGAAGACGACAGCAGCTCCAAAATGTGGTGTCTGATCAACAAGACAGGCAAGCACAGTCTGGAGGGCTGCCGAGAGGTCCAGAACCTTATCGAGCGCTATAACAAGCGCTGAGAAGAAGCTCCTTCCTGCCAGCGGGAAGGAAAGCAAAAAGTTGACGAAGCTGCGGCTGAAACGAAGGTAGGCTTTTAGGATTCCAAGAAGGTCCTGAAGGCTGTGTACAACATGGTTGACGATGATTCTGACGTCTCTGACAACGAGCGTTGGAAGACCCTGAACACCATCTATGGTGGTTCTTGGGAAATCACTTCTCACCACGTCCTCAAGACAATGCGGCGGGACATGGCTGCTGCAGCTCCTACTGCCGGGGCGGAACATCATCAGAAATGGATGGACACTCCTATCACCTTCGATGCTACGGACTGCCCCCAGAACATGATCGGAGCTGGCCAATTGCCACTGATGGTATCTCCTACCATCAACAATGTACAGCTCTACCATGTTTAGGTGGATGGAGGTACGGGCTGAGCCTCCTAAGCTATGAAGCCTTCGCCAAGCTCCAGCTCCGACCTCCGAACCTTCATCTCTCAAGCTCTTTCTCTGGGGTATGTCCGGGGGCCATTAGCCCTCTCATATCCATCACGCTCTCTGCGAACTTCGAAAATCGGGAGAAATACAGGACCGCGAAGGTGGTCTTTGATGTCGTGCAGGTTAGCTTACCCTTCAATGCTATCCTGGGCAGGATTGCCTTGTACAGCTTCATGGCTGCGGCTCACTATGGCTACCTGGTGTTGAAGGTGCCAACACCCTCCAGCGTTCTACGCATCCGTGGGGACCGTACTCTAGGAATCACCGCACTGGAATAAACCCATGTGCTTGCAACAGCGCAGGAGGAGGCATCCGGTAAAGAGCAAGCTGCTCAACCTCCGAGCACTCATCACCAAGGCTCAACCTATTCACAACATGTGCAGCCAAGCAGCGACAACAACATACCCGTCAAAGTCGTCCAAATTGGTTTTGATGCTGCTCAGACCACCCATATATCGGAAGGTCTGAACAACAAATAGGAACTCACGCTCATCACTTTCCTCCTCGCGAATGTTGATGTGTTTGCCTGGCAACTGTCATAAATGCATGGTATCCCTAGGGAGGTGATTGAGCACAATCTAAAGATTTATCCTGATGCACGGCCTGTACACCAGAAGCTCCGAAAACAATCAGTCGAGCGGCAAAACATCATCCGACAGGAGATCAAGAAGCTGCTTGAAGCTGGTTTCATCTGGGATGTTTTTCATCCAAAATGACTGGCAAACCCAGTCGTTGTACCCAAGGCCGGTTAGAAGCTTCGGATGTGTATTGACTACACCATCTTAAATAAAGCATGCCCAAAAGATCCATTTCCACTACCTAGAATAGATTAGATAGTGGATTCCACATTCGGGTGTGAGCTATTGTGTTTCCTAGATGCATACTCCAGATATCACCAAATCCAGATGTCTAGGGAAGATGAAGAGCATACTTCCTTTATTACAGTAGATGGGTTGTATTGTTATACTGTTATGCCATTCGGTCTCAAAAATGCTGCTTCAACTTTTGTGCGAGCTATGCACAAAATTTTTAGGGAACTCACTAGGGACTTCGTGGAGGTGTACGTCGATGACATCGTTGTGAAGATCATGAACAAGGAGTCACACCTTGACAACTTGCAAGCTGTCTTCGACAAGCTGCGCATCACACGCACCAAGCTGAACCCAGACAAGTGCATCGTCGGGGTTAGCTCCTGTAAGCTCCTTGGTTTCTTTGTGACACATCGAGGAATTGAGGCAAAGCCAGCGAAGATCAATGCAATAGAAGATATGCGATCTCCAGCTCGCATCAAGGACATCCAGAAGCTAACTGGATGTCTAGCCTCGCTCAGCCGCTTCATCTCGAGACTAGCAGAGCGAGCACTTCTCTTCTTCAAGCTATTGAGAAATACCAGACCATTCCATTGGTCCAAAAAAGCAGAAAAGGTATTCCAAGAGCTCAAGCGGCTCCTCACCACCCTACCAATCTTGGTAGCTCCGAACCCTGGTGATCCTCTACTGCTTTATATTTCCGCAACTACAGAAGTTGTAAGCATGTTTCTGGTCGCGGAATGTCCGGAACCACCTCAAGTTCAGGAGCCCAGACCCCTCTGGGATGGTCTGGAGCTACCTGAAGGCGAGTTTGGGTCTCAGTCCACAGGCACGGATCTTTAAGGCGGAGTGCTAGAAGGTCAACCTCTCACATCTGAGGGAGATCTCACGACGGTTCAAGAAGATCCGAACCCCTTAAGGGGGGTTCGGGGTTGACAAGAAGAAGTTCTAAGCCCCTCCGAGAGGGTCCTGGAAGCTCAACAAGAAGGGTTGGACATCTCTAGGAGGGTTTGGGTCGATGGAGAGGAAGATCCAGGCCCATCTGAGAGTGTCCGTACCGTCCAACACCTAGTGTACTTCGTCAATGAAGTACTCCACGATGCCAAGACCAGATACATCGAGGTGCATATGCTGCTTTACGCAGTTCTTATTGCCGCAAGGAAGCTTCGTCATTATTTCCAAGCCTACAAGATATCAATGGTAAATTCTTATCCACCGCGTGCTATATTGCATAACTCTAATTCTACTGGGAACATCGCAAAGTGGGCAGTGGAGTTGGCCGAGTTTGAACTTGAATTCGTGCCTGGAAAAGCAATCAAGAGCCACGTTTTGGCTTACTTTGTGGCGGAGTGGACTCCTTCTCCATCAAAACCTGGGGGTCCTAGCGAGCAAAAGCCGGAACCCAAGGTCCCAGTCTTCACTGAACCTCACTGGACTCTCTACTTCGACGGCTCCGTGCAAAAGCAGGGCGCCGGAGCAAGAATCCTCCTCCTCGCTCTGACCAGGGAGAAGGTCAAATACATGGTTCACCTTGACTTCAAGGCAACCAACAACATGGCGGAGTATGAAGCTCCCATCTTTGGGCTCAAGGTGGCACTATCCTATGGTGTCAAGCAACTATTAGTGAAGGGTGATTCGCAGCTCATCATAAAACAAGTCAGAGGTGAATGCTGCTGCAACAGTCCCCAACTAGCCGCATATCTCTTGGAAGTCCAGAAGCTCCAAAAGGACTTCGAAGTCCGGGATCTCCACCATGTTCAACGTCTCCATAATGCTGAAGCTGATGAACTCTCGACGAAGGCCTTAGCCGGAGCTCCGCCTCCCAACGGAATTTTCATCTGGAGGTTGTCAATGTAAAAGCCCGCTTTTCGGAAGAACAAAAATGTAAAAAAATGTGAACTTAAAAATTTTTGAAAATGAACTTAGAAATCCAAACTCACATGTATCACGTGCGTTAACCCATGTTCACTACAAATATGGACTTGTTAAAACTTAAAATCTTAATAGGAATTATTTCAACCCTAAAATGGGACATTCAAAAATATTCAAATCTCATGCCGTAAATTTTTCCATGACCTTCTAATATTCCAATTAGACTCTCGGAAAAGTTTCAAAAATTTTTGAAGCACGTTTCCCATTTATTGGACACGTACTGAGAGTTTAATCAACATCGACTTCAAATTTAAACTTCGTGCTCAACCTTGTCCAAATCAACTCCAAATTTTTCCTGAGGTCTCTTATGGTTCAAAAAGGTTAACTTCAAAGTTTCAGGATTTTTGAACCTAATCTACTATTTATTTCCTTGAGTCAAGTATCACCACTTGAATTCAAATTCAAATCTGAGTTCAAATTCAACTTGCTCAGTTTTGAAATCTGATTGCACCATAAAATTCTCCACATTTTATTTAGTCACTGGGCCAAAGTTGACTATTTTAGAAGCATGTTTGCTAGCCTATTTGAATTTTGGAAAGAAGAAGAGGGAAGTGGGTCCCACAGGTGGTCCCCACCTGGCAGGTCGGCATCGGCTTCCTCTCTCCTCCCCTGCCTCCACGCGACCGCATGCAGCGCCACCGCGATGGACGACGTCGGTCCTTATCCCATCTCCCGACTCGGTCCTATCCACGGCATCGCTCCTTATCCTCTCACTCCCGCTCCGCTTCCTCTCCCAGGCCGCACCGCCGCTCGCCCCCGGCACTCCTCTCCCGGCCAGCGGCCGCGCCGCACAAGCAGTCCCGGCCGGCGCTACTCCCTCCTGTCGCGCCGCCTGCGCCGCCGCTGGGCTGCTCCCCGCATCACACCACCGGCGCTTCGCCTCCCCGCTCCGGCGCCCGCCCACGGCGCCACTCCCGCCAGGCCCGCGCGCCACCTCGCTTCGCCGCCGGGCCGAGCCGCCCCGCGCGCCGCCCCGCCTCTGCTCCGGCGCCCGAGCTGCACCAGCCGCGCCGCGCCGCTTCTTCGCCTCCCCGCCGGCTTGCCCGCGCGTCCCGGCCACCGGCTTCCGCCGCCAGCGCCGCGCCTGCTCCAGGCCGAGCGCCCTGCTCGCGCCCGCGCCCCAGCGCCCGTGCGACCACCGAGCACAGCCGCCCAGCTCCCTGCTCCAGCGCTTCACCGCGCCGCCGGCCAAGCTCTCCGCTGTTGCGCCTCTTTGTCACAGCGCGCACGCCGCCCAACTCGCCAGCGCCCTGTCGCCCGTGCACCGGCGCCTTGCTGCTGGCCCGCTGCTCACCTTCGCCATCCTACCGCTGCTGCGTGCCGTTATCCATGGCTGCACTGCCGTCCACGCCGCCATCCATGACGCCGGCCGTTCACGCCACCACTGCGCCAGTGACGGCCGTTCGCCCTTGCTGTTGTCCAGACCCAGCACCACGCGCATACACTCGGCCGTCGTGTCCGTGCTGGCCGCGCCTTTCAGGGCTGACCGCGAGCACCATGACGCCATGTCCGCGTTACGCGCCGTGGCTATGTCCTGGAAGCAAAGCGAGTAATGGGTGTGATGGAGGATATGCAGGAACACACCTTTGACACCATGGTATCGACAACTGGTCCAAGGTTAGCTCTTATTTTGCAAGAGTGATTGGATCAACTGCAGCCAAGGTGTTCGATGAAATGGTTACAAGGCCAAACTAAGTGTGTTGCCGTTCAATGCTGGTCTATGAATGCAGGTCTATTCTGGGGTGGCAGTTGACAAGTACATGTGCCAAGATACCCTTTGAATGGTGATGACGCGATGGAACTCTAGTACACACCAAGATGTTCGGCGAAATGCATACAAGGTGAGCCATACCCTGAAATACCTTGCTTGATGTCACCGACGTCCGTTCGTCGTGATCGCTAAGATTACTCATATGTCATCAAGCCGTACATCCATGTTCCGCGTTAATATCATTTCTATAGGAGTCCCCAAGTTGACCTCCTTTGTCGTTTGTATCACGTCGGCCTGTCCGTACGTGCTCGTGATGCTCCACCATGAGTCGCGTCGACGTCGTTGACCATATGACGTCGTCGTGACGCTCCGAACCGTCATCGTGTCCTGGCATCGAGATGATGGATGCTTGTGATGTGTGTGGTGCTGAAACACCAGCACGACTCGTCATACAATGGTCGTTTAGCCAAATTAGGGTTTAGTCGAGGCGAGACTCGTCGAATCCTAGGTGTAGCCTAGATGCTAGATGAAATGCCTTCTA
Source organism: Tuctoria greenei (assembly GCA_036927565.1). Classification (NCBI taxonomy): domain Eukaryota; kingdom Viridiplantae; phylum Streptophyta; class Magnoliopsida; order Poales; family Poaceae; genus Tuctoria; species Tuctoria greenei. The sequence continues at coordinate 237,757,508 of JAYESD010000002.1, forward strand.
GGTCAAACCGAGTGTATTGGTGACCACCGATGACCTAGGGTAGAATACTGCGAGAACGTTGCGACCGACGAGGAGAACTAGTCCAAGTGGAACCTTGGATAAGAATTTCTTAGTCGTGTCGAGGACGTTTCCTTTCCGCTCGCAGAATTGCTTACCTAGGTGTACCTCTTCATCGACGGTAGGTTCGTCGAGTCTTTTGTCGACAACTAAGTCGAGTCCCTAACTCTTCGACTCATGAAGTGGTGTTCGAGATTCCGCTCACCCCTTTGACGAGTCCGGGTCGAGGTGGACCTCGCTAATCCGATCTTCTCGTGATGGCAAAGCATGATCGTCACGACAAGGTCTCGCATCATGTTCGAGTTCTAGGAGTTCACCGAGCTCATCTGGACAATCTTGCAAAGGACAGTGCAATAGTGTCGTGTAAGCACTTGAACGATGCTCAAGAAGCTTGCCGTAGAAACTACTTTACCAAAAAGTCATTTCAATGTTGTCTTGGTACTCACATCAAATTAACAGGGCTTGTTACGACTCTTTGAGTCCAAGCAATGTTGACCTCACTTCACTCCCAAGTGTCGCTAGGGTTTCACCCTGGTTCATCCTTATCAGGACCCTGCGACCACACTTGTCCCGTAATTAGGTTTACTCCTTAATGAGTTTGTGTAACTTCATTGGTCGACTTCTAAGTCACAAACTCTTGTTGCACAGTTCACTCACGCCTTAAGCTTTCAATGCTCCATCTTGATCGCTTAGTCTTCCTTACATCACACAGTCCAGTAATACTTCTTAACCATTCTACCTTATCACTCTTTGTGTGGCATAGCTCCAAGTGTCGAGTGCTAAATTGCGATGTGTCATTACATTGCACCTTTCAGTGCTTATCTCGACACTACTATGCCACCTTGACTCTTAGGTCATCCTTACCCTACCAGTCCAACACTCCCACACCATTTAGTTGTATCGTCCTTGAGTGGCATAGCGTCGAGTGTTGAGTGCCAAGTTGCAATGTGTGCTTACATTGCCCCTTTCAATTCACATCTCGATACTACTATGACCACTTGACTTCATCCTTTGTTCATTCACACAACAAAGGCATATCTGTCCTTCCTAGTCGAACTCCTCATTCTTAGAGTTTACACAACCCCGTGGAGTCTTTTCTTAAATTACTTAATTACTTATATGCATATCATGTCGATAGAAAACGTGATGGTAGGTGATCGACGAGGAGCTTCGCTTGGAGGAGAAGGCCAAGGTGTTTCCACTGAGGTTCCATGGCAGGTTCTCCGGAGGAAGATCAAGCCCTAACAATTGACATTTGTTCAGTCGCAAACTAAGGCAAGCCCCGGTTTGCATTTAAGTCGTTTATAAACTTTTGCTTTATCACTATGATGAGTAGTATATGAATTGTGCATTACGTTTAGGGTGAATGATACTCCACATGCATGACCAAAAATGCCAGGGTTTATTTGGCACGAATTACAGTTTGACCTGTAGTAACTGCTTTGCTAATGCATAGGAAATCCGGTAGAAGTCGAGTAGTTGGAATCTACTCGCGAGAGATGTATTTCACAGGATTGGTTGAATAGCAAATGGCTTATTATAATGAAATTGAGACCGGGCAGGGAATGGATAGGAAGCGGCGAGAATTGAGTCTCGGTCGCATAGCCCTGCCTGTGTCGATTAAGGCCCGTCCGTATGCAGCCCCTTCGGACAAGCTTGAATTGTACCGGCAATATAATGGACATATGGAATCCAATAAACTGATGTAACTTGACAACTGGGATGTTGAGACCCATTAACTCACCATCGATAGGGGTGGGTTGAGGACAGTAAGGTGTAAATCGGTCGGCGGACACATGAGGTGTTCCGTGCGGAGACCTTCTGTTTGCGGAGGTGAGACGGGCTCAGCATTTGAGTTTCTTGTGAAAGGTGGCCATATACGCCTAGTACTGAAGTGTTATGTAGGTACAGGTGTGCTCGCTGACACTTCCGAACGACGTATGTGTCGTGTTGTCCGGGTGTGTCCTGATTGCAATCACTGTCCCTCGCAGTAATAGAGTACCACTTGTCTGTCGCAGTCGTGACGTAGTAAATACTAAAGAAGCCAGAAAATCATATTGTATTGAATTATAATTACTTTGTAACCTTGTATGATTTAGAGATAGTACAATTAAAAGTTTATAGTTTCCCCATACTTTAGCTGTAATAGCATTATGTGCTTTGGGCATGTCATATCATCGGTAAAGCGTTTCTTGTTTGATTGTGGAGCCCATGATGTGCCGTGCTCGGAGAATGTCATTTGCTACTTAAAACTTGATTATAAGGATCCACTTGTAGGCGAGTCCATTTATGCTATTCCTTACCTATGTTTAGTGTCCCCTTGCATATGTCTAGTGAGACGGTTAAGTCTTGCTGAGCCTTATGCTCACGTTTGCGCTTTAACGATTTTTGCAGGTATTAGTTTTATTTCTGCTGTTCAGGTTGTACATGAGACTCGAGGTGTCGAGATAAATCTCATGTGAGCCACGCCGCTGCTGTATGTCCTTCGTGTTGCTAGTGAGAATCGTCCTAGGGCATGGACGTCTTCTCTCCTGCTTAGTTAGGTGAGATTTTGAGTATGTAATTTCCGCTGCGTGTGTACCCTTGTTGTACACTCTTTTGTAAACTCTTCTTATTATGAAATGAAAACTTTATATGTTTTGGTATCCTTTTCATGTGTGCTGTTAGGTGTCGCATCGCACGGCACCACCCAATGAGATCCTCGGATGTGTGGACTCCGGTCCCCACAGTCAAGACCAACAACCCAGTCTACCGAACTGAGTGAAGGGGGCGAGACCAGCACCTCGAAACTGGCGGTCCCGGTGGCCTTGTTACCACGGCGTTCACCAAGGGTCGTAGGTGCTGCAGGAAGCTCCGAGCAACCCAGCACGCAATACTTAGAAGCTCAAGTAAGCTTTGATGCATGGATCTCGGAGATCCGAAGCTACTTGAAAGACAATATCCTTCCTGAAGACGGTGTATCCGCTGACCGAATCATCAGATTGGCTAAAAGATACACACTGGTAGAAGGGGATCTCTACCGACGCGGTGCCAATGGCGTCCTAATGCGGTGCATTGTAAAAGAAGAAGGCCGCGAGCTCCTCGCGGAGATACATGGAGGCGAGTGTGGGAACCATGCGTCTTCTCACACGCTGGTCAGTAAAGCCTTTCGGCACGGCTTCTACTGGCCTACAGCACTCTAGGACATAGTGGAGTTGGTGAAAGACTGTCAAGCGTGCCAGTTTCATTCAAAACCAATTCACACACCGACTCAATCACTACAAATTATTCCTCCTACATGGCATTCACTGTGTGGGGCATGGACATTTTGGGACCTTTATCAAAAGCCGTCGGAGGTTACAGGTTCCTGTATGTTGCTATCGATAAGTTCACCAAGTGGGCGGAAGCTACTCCAGTTGTCACTATCAATAAGCAATCAGCAATCAAGTTCTTGAAGTCTATAGTATGCAAATTTGGAGTTCCAAATAGATTCATCACTGACAACAGAACCCAATTCACAAGTGCATCTTTTCAAGAGTATTGCGAAGACCTCGACATTCAAGTCAGCTATGCATCAGTACCTCACCCGGCAAGTAATGGCCAAGCCGAGAGAGCAAACGCAAAAATATTGAAAGGACTCAAGATGCGCACTTATGAGCACTTGAAGAAACATGAACTCAATTGGATTGAGGAGCTTCCGTCTGCACTGTGGCAACCAGAACAACACCTAACCGGTCAACCGAAGAGACACCTTTCTTCCCGGTGTACAAAGCTGAAGTAGTCCTTCCTCTGGAGATCACCATGGGGTCGCTCAGAGTCTGGACTTTAATGAAGCCACACAGGACCAGCTTCGGCGTGAAGACCTTGACCTCGTCGACGAGGGAAGGTGACAAGCAGCGGTTCAGAATGCGCATTATCGCCAAGTGCTCCGATGCTATCATCAAAGGCATGTGCGCAACTGATAGCTCGAGGAAGGCGGTCTGGTGCTACGGAGAATTCTAACTCATGAAGGGATGAACAAACTTTCCCCCAGCTGGGAAGGTCCCTTCCGAGTAATCGAAGTATCCTGTCCCAGATGTGTTCGCTTGGCAACTGAGGATGATACCCCACTTCCTAATCCTTGGAACATCGAGCACCTCCATAAGTTCTATACTTAGTGTCATGGAAGTGAGTCTGTAATTATATGCAATGTAAATTATGGAGTCTATAAATAGAGTCGGGTAGGACCTCCGGGAGAACACCTGGACCCCTCCGAGAGGGTCTGAGAAGTTCAAGCAACACTTGACACAGTCACAGCACTAAAAGTGTAGCTACCTTCCCCGGGTTAGCACAAGATGTACAACACACTTATCTTGGTTCTGTACCCTAAGTGTGTCCTTGTCTCCCTTGTAATCCGTACCTATAATGAAAGACATTGTTGTGTAACAGCAGACTTCACGTGCATAAATTTTTTACAGGCTCATTCTCTTTTATTTATCCTTCTCCTTCTTGTCTTTAGTAAGTTGTGCAATTCTTTTTGAGCTTTAGTCCAAGATATTGATATGTCTAAGTTATACTGGTGGTCTTTTCGGATCTTAGCATTGCTGCATGGTCTGCTCGCCTGAACGCCAAGCCAACGCAGGTACGGAGTGTGCTATCGACTTAGCCTGGTCCCGCACCCTATGTACGGCACTCTACCTACATTTTGGCAGGCCTCAGTAGGGCGGGTCCTAAAAGCATTCGAATCTGCAAAAGATTATATCAATTTGCTTGTCATCATTTCGACTTTCTTCGAATCTAAAATTCAAATGAGAATAGTAAGTCACAAAATAGTTATAGATGAGAGGATGAATTTTACGGTTTTTTTCTTGTCTTTAATGCCAGGAAAAATGAAAACTCATGGCGATGGTGGACGATGCCGGAGCTATTGAGCTTCGACAATCTCCAAGGGGGCCCGCCATCGACGTTTGGAATGTTGAAAGTGGGTGCCGCCAGAGCTAACAAGCTCCGGAAACTCCCTTAGGGGCCGGCCATTGACGTGAAGTATAATTCCAGTAAAGATGTCATAACCACCTGAGAGAATCGCCGTCAATGATTTCTACGATTGATGGTGGGTGTCGTCGCACCTACCAAGCTCCGACAACCCCAGGGGGCCCACCGTCGATGTTCTATGCATTGACAGTTGGTGTCGTCGGACCTACCAAGCTCCGACAACCCCAGGGGGCCCGCCATCAATGTTCTACACGTTGGCAATGGGTGTCGTCAGACCTACTCAGCTCTTACAACTCCAGGGGGCCCGCCGTCGATGTTCTATGCTTTGACAGTGGGTATCGTCGCACCTATCAAGCTCGAACAACCCCAGGGGGCACGCCAAGATGCAACAAAAGCTCCCTGGAGAAGTCGGAAATAAACTTTGAACCTAAAAGATACAATATCGAAGTGTCCAAGTCATCAACACATCGTCAAATCCTTTCGGTACATGTTCGTAATAACATTGTGTACATATACTAGGGGGCAAACAAGGTAAAGGACAGTGTATTGAAAACAAGGACAACAAAATGGAATTCATTGCAGAAACAGTGGATTCCATTCATTCAAAGTACTGGATTACAAAATCAAGGTTACACCAAAAGGCAAAAGGAAAAGGTCCTAACTACTGGAGGATCTAAGTCCTGCAGAAAAACAAGGCAACCTTCTCAGCAGCTTCTTGGATGCTAGCCCTAGCGGCATCCTCCTCTTCGGCAATGAGTCCTCGAAGACCTGATCTAGAGAAAGTTGGAGGTATCGGCTCTTGTAACACGCCAAGACATACTCGGCAACGTTCTTGGCCAGAGTTTTTCCCTCCGTCTCTAGCTGGACGGCGATGACATCACGCATTGCGTCGAGTTTGCTGCCAGTAGAGCCAAGTGCCAACAACGTCTGGTCCATTTCCTGTGTCAGGTTCTTTGGACATACTGGACTAAAGCCAAGAGGTACCAAAGCTCTGTCCGCATGCCCCAGAAAATCCCATACCTGTAGAGATTCAGTTTCCCTCGAGCTTCGCACCTCTTCCAGTGACCTCCTGGCGATCGCTAGCTCTGAACTATCCCGAGCAAGGCGCTCGACCACTTTGGAATATTGCTACATACTCTCAGCAACTTGCTTTTTGCAGTTGTCTAGATCCGTCTCCTGGAGGTGGATGCGGTTCCATCCTTCGACCAGGTCCTTCTTCGTGCCCCTTACTTTCCCTTCTCCGGTGGCAACATCAGCTTCTCTTTTTGAGAGCTCCTGCCCCAGTTTCTTGTACTTCTCCTCCTCCTCCTTACTCCGCACATCAAACATCTTAGTGCGATCTGCCAAATTGTGCTCCGCCAGAATCAGCTTCTGACCGAGTTCCTCTCTTTTCAAAACATCCTCCTGTTATTCCAGGAGTTTCTCTTCCCTCGCATCGAGGTCCGCTCGGCGCTTCAGGAGAATCTCGTTTAACTCATTGAGGCTGTCTTGACGTTCGTCAGCAGCATCATTCCTTTCTTTGGCTTGTTCGAGAATCTCCCGAGAATTGGCTTGATGAACTTAGGACCCTTTGGTTAAAAAGATTAAAATTGCTGCTGTTAAAGCTATGATGTCACAACGGTCAGAACACACAAAAATGACAAGACCAATTGAATGTACTTCATTAATTACCCGTATTTCTATGAAAGTAGGGGCTTTGAAAATTCTTTAATTGAATATATTCCAACAACATGCTACATAATAGATGAGGATTATCAAGTGCAGGGACACACTCTTAAACATGACCTAGATGGACCTTTAGTGTTTTTTGTCCCTGCCATGTAAATGAGATTCGGTTACCTAACCTGGATTTTCATTTAAATAAGTGTGTGATACTAACCATTTCTCTTCAACCTATCAAAGACGCTTGTAGGGTCACAAGGAGTCATTCACGTAGATCGGCCATGGAGATACCACCATGATACCCTCCTGCCTATGAGTACCAGAAGGAAGTGGATCCAACGGGTGATGCACCCGGTAGGACCCAACCTCAACAATATGAGGCAGGAGGATTGTCGTGGCAAGAGTGGGCTACTACCAGAGGGTGCTCAAGATCTAGTAGTTGCCTCCTCTACTGATGGGTACATGATGTTCCTTTTCAGCCCGAGGTTATCGTGACCTTGGCCAGGAATGGCAGAAATCACCCAACAGATTGGAGATCTTGATGTGAGGACCGGCGACATCTTAAACACACTTCAATACAACATCCAAGGTATCCACGAGTGGCAACAAAAAATTGACACGCAGTTCAACAACGACAACACCACAATGCAACAACAACAGGCCGACCTCATGGCCTATTTCTGTCGTCAAGGGTTGAACCCTTATCACGGAGATTGAGAAGAGCAAGCTTGGAGGAGGACCCCCACTTGAAGTAATGTGTATCGCACCCAATTTGCATTGCTTTATTTCGTTTCTTTCTTTCCACCACCATTGCATCTAAAAAAAATAAACAACATAAAAATATATAATGTAGTATAGGTTAGGTTAATAAAATAAAAGATATGCAGTAAGAATATTTTTACTTTGCATAAGTTGAAATGATGAATAGTTGCTCTATTTTTTTCTCTAGTCCCTTGCATACAACTTAGTATTCTCCAAATATTGCGTTTATTGGCTTACAATATTCTTGCCTTATACATGGAATTTGTGGGTAGCACAAGTTAAGTCCAACCCTAAGTTGTTGTGAGATATGATATATTGATAAGAGCTGCTAATACCCTAGTTAAAAGTGAAACTTAATTTCTCAGAGAATATTTAAAATGGGAGTTCCTCATTTTATATAAATTCCTACCAAAGCCATATGATGATTTGAATTAGATAAAACCTTATGCAAATGCTATTTGCCTTCACATTGAGCCTAGTCAAATTAGTATAGACCTATGTGAGAATCTTTTCATACTTTTAAGATCAAGATCGCACTGGCACATGCTAAACTTCTACACTAGAAGTTAGCAAAATTCCATCATACCATTCCACCACCAAAAGATACTCCATTATTTTCATGCATAATACTCTCTCCAAAATATCTCAAAAGAAAGGAGTAGAAGATATGGCTACAAGAAAAAGAAAAAAATGCATGCTCATATAAAAGAGCATGAAAAAAAAAAAGAATAAGTAGCCATGTTTCATCCTCACAAAAAAAGTGCATCCAAAGGAGTTATCTTCATACCTCTACTCCACAAATATTCCATCACACTTGCACAAATACTGATCAAAAGTTTTATTTGTTTTCTCCTAAGGCTTACTCTTTTGACTTAGTAATAAATGTTTTGCAAATATGCCTACTCCTGATCCCTACAGAGCTCCACATATAAGCCTTATTTAGATGTAGGACAAGAAAGGAATTGCCTTGGTGAGGATACAAATACCACTTCCACATAGGAGTGACTAAGTGCACCATTTGAATAACTTAAATTCAAACACCATTTGAAACTCTCTAGAAATTTGAGTGGAACTTAAACATTAGGTGATGCATGCTCATTTTGCTGTCCTATCTTTCAACCACTCAAGAAAAGGATAAGGCATAAGCCCCATGTTGACTAAGAAAAAGGGTGAGGTAATTTGACATAATTCCACTTGTACATGGAGAAATAGTGCATGTAGGAGTTTTTATGCAGAAATGATGGAGAATGAGGGGAGCAAACCTAAAAAGTGCCACCCCAGCCAATCATGCGATGACACATGGCACCACATGGATCTATGACTCATTCCCAGGCATATCCGAGGAGATCCGATGGGGTATCACCTGGGAAGGGGATAAGGGCCCACCTAGAAGTCACCCCGAGGAAGCACACTTGAAGGTGGCAAGGACCAAGTTGGTCGAGCCCCCTAGTGGGTCAACTTGTCCATAGCGCCAAACTCGGTCTTCCTCCATGTGTTGGCTACTCATGGCTCGCTAAAGGCGGCGTGAAGACCGATTTGCACGCTATTTGTGTCAGGAACAACCTCTACACCGCGTATAAATGCAGGGTGCCTCACTTCTCACACACACCACTCAAGCATTTTCTCTTGTATTACAATAGTGCGTTTAGTCCCTTAGTGGAGGTTAGGCTGTAGAGAGGAGCCTCTAGTCCCAAGTCCAAATTGGGAAAGGTATGGCTCATGTGTCTTCTCTTGTATTTGTGACATTGTGCTTTATAATATTATTATTAGTCTTTATTTATTCATGTACTTGGATGAAGTGTTCCTTGTTTGGTTGTGGATTCCATGCATGTGTTAGGTATAGATGTCATTATAGTCTAGTTATAATGCCCTTATTATTATATCATAAACATCTCATACCTCCATTATAGTCTAATTAGGTATTAATATGATTATGTTAATATGAATAATGTAGTGCTTGGTTCCAACATTAGTTTCAACGATGTTTAGGTTAGTCATTTCCTTAGGATGGTGCTTGTACCTAGGCTCTTAAGGTATTTACTTGTTATGTAAACATGTTGCTTAGATAATTAAGTAGTGTTGAATGTTTCGTAGACCAACGGTTTGTAGGGGTAGGCGGCAGATGGTGACAGCCCTGTCCAATCCCCCCATGTTCGGCTACACCGCAGACTTGAGGCGGGAATTGCCTTGATATTCTCAGGGGTAAACTCATGCCCGATATGTTGGATCGCTAAACCATAGTACTCGTAGTTAGCATAGTCATATGTACACTAGTTGGCTATGTATACGAATAACTAAAGCACAATAGGAGTAGCTATCTCTCCGTAACTTATCCTCCACTAAAACATTATTACCCCTTAGAGTAGTTTTCTTAGGTGTGTGTCACACTACCCCATCACTTCATTTATCCACCTTACCGGATTCCTCACCAGAACACCCTCTTCTACCCTTGACCTTGATGCTCTTCTACCATGCCTTCCTTTGGGATAAACAAAGACGATACCCTAGGGAATACTTTCAGGTGAAATGCTACAGCGGTACTTTCTATGCGCTTGCGGAACTCATCTTGCTTTGGCTTAGGTTGTCCTAGTGCCTCAGTAGAACTAGCCTTGGTGCTAGGATGACCTGTAGACGTTAAGAAATACCAACAATACTCTTCCATAGCTTGTTCTGATATGGTGGTGTGGAAGAAGTTCTAAAATGAATGTTCCTCCCTGAACTGAGCTATGGAGATGGACTGCTTCTTGGCAAAATAGTAGATGTGCGGCAGCTCAAGTTTGAGGAGATGGTTGTCCCATTTGTCCTCCCAAAGGAGTATTGTATCACCGGCTCTAATAGTAACTGATACGTGCTCCTTGAATTAATCCCATAGACCTAGGACGTCTCAAAGCGAGAAGGACTCTTATTGGTGATCTTTTGTGGGTGGTCCCATCCATGTACTATGCCTTATGTACTAAGTGAATCCAAGGTAAATCCGCTTTGTTATATAGCTTGTCCAAGAACTTTTGAAGCAAAGAATTGTTCATCAATGTAAGGTCTTTGAGCTCAAGGCCACCCTTCTGCGAAGCGAAGTAGCTCTGTTCCATTTTACTAACAAACTTCATTTTTTTGTTGATGTCTTGGATGAATGATAGATAAAGTTTGAGGGTGCACATGTTGTAGACCGAGATGGAAGATAGTAGGCAGTCCACCAGGGTGCAACGACATGCCATTGTAAGGAATGTGGAGGTGGACGAGAATTTTCTCTCGATTCTTGTCGTTAAGGGAGCAAATTCAGCGAATAGTGGCTTACGAATACCCATGTGGAGCCCCTAATAGGTGAAGGGGAAGGAGCCAACTAGATAGCCCAGAATGTGCACCATGATTTAAGTTGATTTAGCAAAGCGGTTGATGAGCATCATGGAGGATTTGTTGAAATTGACTTTCAAGACAGTAGCTTCCCCAAATAAGCAAATAAGCACCTTGAAGATGTAGAGCTTCCGTTGAGAGTCCGTAGGATCGAAAAGCACGTGAAAAACTACAAGAGCTAGGTGAATGGTAGATTAAAACTTTTTAGCGGAAGCTACAAAAACCTCTTGGCAGAAAATCAACCTGATAAAGAACCCATGTGTGTGACCAATTATGGCTTAGCACTATGCTTAGAACCTAACCTTAGCTTTCATTTATCAATACCATAACTCAAGAAGTAATCAACACATGAGTACTGATAATGAATGTAACTTGAATCATAATTAACCACCATTTCCCCAACCATAAACTAATTATGAACTGGCCCCAAGCCGCTCTTGTCCGTGAGCACGGATGTCATGACAGTTTTACCAAATCTCTGCAGAGAGTGTACCCTTTCCCCACAAGCAGTGATTTCATCCCCTGTTGCCAGGTGGACTTGAGTAAACCTCCATGTAGCCCGTGGTGATCAACCACATTTCACACTTCCGTAGGTGTGTGGCCCGGAGATCACTACATGGTCTTTACAAAGGTACTCCTGACTAGTGCTAGCCCTCTAAGGTTTCCACCACTGGGGATTCTCGGAGTAACCCTCTGCCCCAGAGCCCATTCTTGAGCCTTGCGGATCCCAGAGCAGATCACCCGCATCATTCCCCGCACCATCCAACCACTAGCATTTCATCGGGAGAAACCTAATTAATTGACCATGCTGCCCCATCTCAGTCTCGTGGTGGTACTATAAAGCTTAGTGTCTTCCTCCATAAACCGGTCCTTAGAATCCGGTGGTAACAAACCCCAATCCCGGGTCTCGTGCAAACTGCACCATACCAATGCTAACCAACCACCAGATTCCTATACACTACAATAGTGTAATCACCACAAGTTCAAGTAACCGTAAAGTTTAATGTAGCACAATTGTATAAAATCCCAATCCCAATATTTAAGCGTGGCTAAGCATAATGATGACCTATCTACTTCCCAACCCATTTCAGGTAACAAGGAATTATATGGAACAGGGCATGTAAATATGAAGTAGGACATCAATTTAATTAGCATGCATCTATCTAAATCCCTAGAACTGGAGCAAAATGGTCAAGGGCACTTGCCTTCGTTGAAGACTTGAGTGTTGGTGAAGTCCTGGTCTTGGAGGTTAAGATTAGGGTCGTAGTACGACTCTAGGCATATGCCCAAGCATGGCAAGAACAGAATAAAGCTAAATAAGTAAAGGGCACACAAAACAATGCATCACAACACACACATAAGCATGAAATCCTATACTAATGCGTCCCTACGAAGTATTTATTACCTAACATGGTCAAAGTATGCATTTTAGATTTATCCTACATTTTTGAGAATTAAATATAGCCTAAAACCATTTTTATTGAATTTTCTATGGCCAAAATGTATTTTTAAACATTTATAATAAATATTCCATGGACAAAATATATATCAAATGAACTCTACAATTTATTCACAGCATAAAATAATTTATACCAATTTTTCCTAACATTTCTACACTTAATTACCATTTTTATCTATTTTCTATACCTCAAATACACCTAAAACCATATTCAGCAAATAAATAAAAGTCCAGGGACTAGAAAATAAGATTACAACACTGTACAGGGGCTAAATCTACAATTCTATAAATTTCCAGGGGTTAAATTGACTATTTAAACGATTTAAACCAATTCCAGAAAGTCCAGGGGCTAGACTGTGAATTCTGGGGGCTAGATTTGAATTCCAGCAAGGGTCAGGGGGTAGCTAGTAAATTTCCAGGGGCCACGGTGCAAATGCGCAGGCGAGAAAAGAACTTTGAATGTGGGCCGTTGGATCTTAAGTGGACGCGCGGGATTTAAAATACCGAACCGTTACGATGTTATAATCTCAGCCGTTGGCCGGGAATGGACGGCTCTGGTTGAGCCACGTCGGCCCAACAGTCGCCAGCGCGGTGCGCGGCGGCGCCCGACGGCTGCCGGCGGCGATCTCGCCGGAGATCACCCCAAAACGCGAAATACACCCTAATTCTAGGAACAGAGCGCATAGAAATGAAGAGGGAGGCATGGCGATCTCACCAGAGGCGTTGATCGGGCTCGGGGAGGAGAGGAAAACGCCGGCGACGAAGAATGGCGGCGGTGCTCGTCGAAGTTCGATGATCCGGCGGTGCCGTGGCGATCTACCCAAGCCAACACGTCCAACGTGTCCCTGGTGAAGCGGCGATCACGTCAGGCCAAGAAAATGGGGAGGAGGGGGGCTGCGGCGACAGGAACGCGAGCGCCGAGGTGACTCACCAGTGATGAAGGTCTAGGGTTCCGGGGGGGCTCGGTTGAGGTGGAAAATGGGGGCGCCAGCTCCTCTTAAGCGCGGAGGGGGTGCGGTTGTGGCGCTCGGCCGAAATTGGAGCTGGGGGGAGTGGTTCCGAGGGAGGGGGAGAAGTGGGCGCGGGGTGGGCACGGCAGTTGCGCGCGGGAAGGAGGGAAGGCGACGGTTGCGCCCTGGGGAAGATGATAGGTGGGGTCCGCGGTGCAGAGAGAGAAGGGAGGGGGAGGGCGGGGTTGGGCTGGCGGGGGAAGGAATAGGAATTGGGCCAGGGGAGAAGTTGGCCCAGGGAGGGGGTTTATTTCTTTTTCTTTTTCTTTTTCCTTTCTTTTCTTTTGATTTGAATTCAAATTCAAAATTTAAACGGATGCTACTCGTTTGAACTTCAAAAATCACCCAAAAATGCATACAACTATGATCAAGGGTTTGAGCAAATTTTTATACATGAAATGATGGGTGTTACACTAGTCTATAACAGAAATCTATGGCATGACCATCTCTACCGCTGTAGGTACAATGTAAAGTAACCTTATTTTCATGTCTAGATGAGCAAGCACCATGTTTATTACAAATCGAATGAGACAAAACTCCTGTAGATTTGAAACCCACTTCTTTTTGTTTAGGAACTATTTGAATCAAACCAATTCCTAATGGATTTACATCTTAGGTGGATGTGCTTTAGCATGAGCATGAGAATCAAAACCTAAACCAGTTTTATCATTGCAAGACTTGGAAGAGTTCAGCAGCAAGTTTAGGTTTTTATTTGCATTACAATCCAATCTAGTGTCCTATGAATGTCATCAAGTTTATTGGACAGACCAAGGCAATTTTCACATGAAGTTTTCTCTTTTAATTTACAATTAGAACATTATTTAACTTCATGAGAATGTAAATAATTGTTTAAAACATAAATCTCATTCATAGCATCATGTAGCTTCTTGTTATGATTATCACAACTAGAACAATGCGAATCGATTGTAGAACAACTAGCATCTTTTATGTTCCTATCATTAAGTGCAGCAAGCTTTCTGTTCTGTTCAATTTCAAGTTCAAGTTTATCAAGTGTGGAGGTGTGCGCACTTCTTAAAATGGACAATTGTCCATATATAAGCTCACATGAAGAACAAGAATCATCACTAGGAATCAAAAATTTCAAACGATTAATTTCAGATTCTAGTGATTCAATTTTAACAGCATTGTCCCTAAGTTTTTTGTCCTTTTTCTTAAGTATAACAGTGGCACGAGAAATAACATTACACATTTCTTCGCAAGTGGGACATACCTCTTCATCGTTGTTGTTGTGTTCTGCCTCCTACATACTTGATCTTGAGTTGCCTGCCATGAAGCACATATTTGCCAAATTCTCTTCATATTTGTCACTTACGATGTCCACATCGCTTGATCCAAGTTCTTGAAAGGTGGAGACAAAACTGTCTACCAATTGGCGGCCTGTAAAACCCTTCTTTTTCTTGTTGTAGTTGGTAGAGGAGTGATTCATCCTTGTTTGCTCATCACGGGAAGTAGGACTCGAAAGGTTAGGGCAATCTGTATGAAAATGTCCTGTCTTATCACATTCAAATCATCATTGAGATCCAACACCTCCTCTCCTTCTAGTTCTCATATTTTGCAAGGCTTTTGAGAACCGAGTAGAGATGAGTGCAAGCTCATCCTCTGGAAACTCTTCAATCTATTCAAGGGATAGAGTGAAAAGCAAAGCAAGTATACCACAAGATGAAGGTTGGCTAGAGCTTTGCATGTCATGCTTAGAAACAAATGCAAGTGACTTGTTGGGGTTCTTACATGATATTATGTCAAGTTCATGAGTTTTCAATTTAGAATATAGAAAATCTAAAGTAAGTGTACTCATGACAGTAGATTCACGAATAGATGTAGCTTGCATCTCCCAAATTGACATCTCCAATGCACTTAATAATTGGCTAGCTTTTTCAACATCTGACACTACGCAAGTTGCTGGAAAATTTATTAAAGCGAGCAAATAAATCGTCAATGGACTCACCTAGTTGCATCTCAAAGCGCATATATTCTTTCTTGAACGTATCTTTCCTTACCTGCTTGACCGTGTTGGATCCTTTGTGACAGTCACAAAGTGATTTCTACACATCATACACAGATCAGAGGTGTGCAACACGATCAAAGTTGCTTTGATTCAATCCTTGTATGATCAAGTTATGAGCCTTGTTATTGTTGTCGACATCTATCGTGTTCTCAGCTGTAACTTGATTGTTTGGTGGCATGTAGAAGGACTTGTAGACCTTTTCCCATATGGTGAAGCCTTGCGCCTATATGTAAGCCTCCATACGTGCCTTCGAAACCTAAAAATCAATTCCATTGAACACACAAGGTTTTGCGGAGTATTTTTCCATGATTATTAGTCAAAACATTTGCAAATCACAAAGATTAGAGCACCGTGGATCTATACCAATTGTTGGATCGAAGAACACATGAAAAGCTACCAGAGAGGGGTGAATGATAGATTTAAACTTTTTTAGCGGAAGCAACAAAACCCCCCGATACAAAATCAATCTATTAAGAAATCGTGTGTGTGATCTATTTTAAATGTGTCCAACCATGACAAAAACAAGTGTAGAATATAGAGAATCAAGTCACAGAACTAATGCAACAAGAATCACATAAAAACACTAAGTAGAACTTGAAATATGATCAAAAGACTAGATGAAGGTCAATCTGTTCTACCTGATTTAAAAACAGACCAACAATGCTGTAGAGAAACTCATGTAGATGAAAAACCACAAATTAGATTATTGTGAAATTTTCATAGATAATAGAGAATCAAGTTGTGAAGACAGCCTAAAAATAATGACATCAATTGGACTTGTAAAAATGCTAGTTATGATCGAGATACCGAAGCTACATCGGTCTTTCCACAAACTCAGCGAGAAAAACTTGTCTGAAACAGGTCGGATGGACAAAGAACAAAAGCTCCTCTGAAACTACGATCTTTATTCAATAGAACAAAAGAGGAACAGCCCAAAGTTGTGCACCATGAGCTCTGGCCTCCTTTGCTTATATAACCAGCCCTAACGCCAACCCAATCCAAATTAGGACTCTAATCTTACTTGGACTCTAACTCAAACATACCATAACTACTCAAGACTCTTCTATAGGCAGATATAAGCAATCATAAGACTTCCAAACAACTTAGGAACATATCCCACATTAATACAACAACTTTACTTCGTGTCCAACATGAAATCTACCTAAAACCAACTCAAATCTTTTCAAATTTGAGCCATAACTGACTCAGCCGCAGCCTGAGTCCATAATCTAGCCGGTTGGACCTTTCTGACCAATTCTTTGGATCCTCTTCTCTTCATCATGCCTTGGAACCATGTTGCAAGGTCTATGCACTCCTTGCACACGTGCAATGACTTTCCAAATCATTCATGGAACCTTCATATGCATTGTTCTTGACCCAAACATGTTGTGTCACCTTCCGATCAACTCAACCAAAATTTCTCCCTAACTAGGTTGTTGAACCTCATCTTCTTCCTAAGACTAGTTCAATGTTTATCCATCACCAGCCATGTCTTGACCTCAATCAACACCTGCACATGAACAAACATCCAAATCTTTCGAGCTGAAGTCTGCGACTTGACTCACGTTAGTCAAAAAACAGAACACCTTATGTGAGCACCTCACATAAGCATGTTGCACACCATAGCAAAATATTAACCACCAGAATCAGCCATATAACATAAAAAACTTAGTAAGAGAATACTAAGCAAACATACCATAAGCCAAAAAGTAAGTTTGAAACATTGCAAGTTAAAAACTGAGCAAAAAAGAGCAATCGAACTCAATATGAGAACTCTGCGCAATAATTGTTACTCCCGATATGCATTAAGAAAGTTTGGAAAGTCTAAAACCATCGAGGAATGTTACTCCCAAAACACGTTTGTAAATATCGATCGTGTCGACTCATGTGCATCTCACGTGTGTGAAAGTTCGGACATTCCTAAGTGTCGAACATGTGAAAATCACGTGAGAAAAGCTCGGACAATCCGAAGCAAGAAAACATGTGCAACTCACGTAGGATGAAGTTCGGACAGTACAAAATGGATTCTCGCAAGTTCAGACAATCCGAAGTAGGCTTTTTAGATAAGTTGTAATCATTGTGTGTGAACCCTCACTTTCATTTAAATTGCCAATGTATTCAGCACACGTAGGTCTCACAATATGTCATCCTCTAAGCATAGGTGTCTAGTTGCTAATGATTAAAGGACTTATATTTTTGGCATTGTAGACTTGTTCACGTAGGATTTGATCATCTCACGCGTGTTAGTGCTCTTTATCGCATACGTGGGTTACCTAAGCTTAAAGGAGACGGCGATATAGTGTGCTCTTCATGCGGACATGCTAAGATGGTTGCAGGTTCACATTCTCCTCTCACAATGACCATGAAAACTGAATTGGGACAACTTTTGCACCTTGACACTGTAGGTCCTTCACGTGTTCAATCTTTCGGAGGTAAATGTTATGTTCTTGTAATTGTTGATGACTTTTATAGATACTCTTGGGTTTACTTTATAGCATCTAAGAATGAAGCTTTTAGTTACTTTAGAAGTTAGTTCTTAGACTTTCACTTGATTAAAAGCAATTAGAAGTGATAATGGAACTAAATTTAAAAACCAAACATTTGATCACTTTTGTGCTGAAAATGGAATAGATCATCAATTTTCTTCGCCATATGTAGCTCAACAAAATGGTGTTGTAGAAAGAAAGAACAAAACCTTAGTTGAGATGGCTAGGACTGTGCTTGATGAATATCAAAATCCAAAAATTTTGGGCAGATGCGATTGCAATAGCTTGTTATGTTTCAAATTGTGTTTTCTTGAGAGCTAAGTTAGAAAAAACACCATATGAGCTTCGGTTTGGACATAGGCCTAGTATTACACATTTTAAGGTCTTAGGATGCAAATGATTCGTTAAGAAACATGGTAATCTTCATAAATTTAAATCTAGAACTGTTGATGGCATGTTTCTTGGTTATCCATCTCATACTTGAGGATATCGTGTACTTTTACTTGACACTAACAAAACTGCGGAGACTTGTGAAGTTTCCTTTGATGAAGCTAGCCTAGGTACTAGCTCTACTGTTGGAGGTCAAGATGCATATCCGCAGGGGGGCAATATTTTCATTGAAGATGAAGTAGGAGTGGAGTTGCTGCCCAAAATTTGAGAAGTAAACAATGATGTTCCAGCTCTTGATCTCGCTCCACAACTAGCACCAATGACCACTACTGTTGATCCAGATCTTCCTCGAGCCACAAGTTCTTTGATTTTTGATGAACATGAAGAAGAAGGATCTTGTGAAGTGTCTACTCCCTTCAGTGTCTTCAAAAGTCATCCTCCACAACAAATCATTAAAAGCTTGCACGAGCGAGTCACACAATCCAGGTTTCGCGATCCAAACACTGATGCTCATTATGCTTTTGTTGCTTCTTTTGAACCCAAAGATATATCACACGAACTCACTAATGAATCTTGGATTATTGCCATTCAAGAAGAGTTAGAAAGTTTTGAAAGAAATAATGTTTGGAAACATGTACCTCCACCTCAAGGTCACACATTAATTGGAAATAAATGGGTGTTTAAAATAAACAAAGTGAGGATGGGGTTGTGGTTAGAAATAAAGCTAGGTTGGTTGCTCAAGGTTTCACTCAAATTGAAGATCTAGATTTTGATAAAACTTTTGCTCCCGTTGCTAGATTAGAAGCTATAAATATTTTGTTAGCATTTGCTGCATCTAAAGGTTTCATGTTATATCAAATGGATGTTAAAAGTGCTTTTCTTCATGGCTACATAGATGAGGAGATTTATGTCAAGCAACCGCCGGGTTTTGAAAATCAAGATTTTCCTAATAATGTTTACAAATTGTCGAAAGCCTTGTACGGTCTCAAACAAGCCCCTAGAGCATGGTATGATGGGTTAAAAACATTTTTACTTGAAAAGGGGTTTACTGTGGGCAAGGTTGATAAAACTCTTTTTCCGCATAAGCATGGCAATGACTTATTATTCTTTCAAGTGTATTTGGATGATATTATCTTTGGTTGTGCTTCTCATGATCTTGTGTCCAAGTTTTCAACTACGATGAGTTCATAATTTGAGATGATTATGATGGGAGAACTCACGTACTTATTGGGGCTACAAATCAAGCAAACTAAGAAGGGAACCATTGTGCATCAAATGAAGTACATGAAAGATCTTAAGAGATTCAACATGGACAAAAGCAAGCCTCGTCATACACAAATTGGTACAACAACATTACTTGAACTTGATGAAGAAGGTGAATCCGTGGATCAAAAAGAACATCGAAGCATGATTGGGTCACTTTTGTACCTCACAGCATCAAGACCGGACATATAATTCAGCGTATGTCTTTGTGCACGATATCAAGCTTCCCCATGTGCTTCAGAAAGTCAAGCCATCAAAATAATTCTCAGGTACTTACATAGAAGTCAAGAATTTGTCATTTTTCTCCCATCTTCCTCAGCCGTTACTTTGAAAGATTTTTTGGATGCTGATTTTGGGAGTTGTAGGATTGATAGGAAAAGTACTTCAGGTGCTTGTCATTTTCTTGGTAATTCACTTATTGCTTGGTCCTTTATAAAGCAAAATTCAGTTGCACAATTCACGGCCAAATCTGAATATGTAGCTGCTGCTTGCATTTGCTCACAAATTCTTTGGATTGTTCAAACACTTAAGGACTATGGGGTTGATCTAGATAGTGTTCCGCTGTTTTTTGATAACACTAGTGCCACTTCCATTGCTAAAAACCCCTTGTAACATTCTAGAATAAAGCACATTGACATTAGGTATCACTTTCTTTGTGATAATGTTGAAAAAGGAAACATTGTGCTTCACCATGTAGATACAGAACAATAATTGGTTGACATTTTATAAAACCTTTGGGTTTCACTCGCTTTTGTTTCATTCATAGCAAAATAGGGGTTATGCATCCTCATGGCTTAAATTGAGGGGGAGTTTTGAAACTTGGGAAGTTTATGTGTGAATTTGAATTTAAAATAATATGAGCATAGTAATTCATACATATGTGACTATGTGATTCCTTTTACATGTTGAAAGTTCATACTACATTACTCGTGTCATACATTTTGCAGTTTTTGCCATGACTATTGATTGAAATAATTATTTACACTAAATCTGGTCCTGATCGAACTTTCTTGCTGTTTTGAACTTGTTGCATGCTCACAAGTTCTTTTAATAATGAAAAATTAATCAATCAACTATCCACACGTTGAGCTTTTATGATCAAATAAAAAAATGAGAAAAGAGCAAAAGAATATGCATGCATCCCACTTCTTCTTTTGAGATGGATTATCATTGCACATAGATATGAACATAGAAGAAGTTGTGTATGACTAAAACCATGTCCTTAAGCTTTTGATTGTCATATGACATAGGTTTGGCTTGGTTGGTTAGAATAAGGCTGATACGACATATAATGTCTTGCAAATATCATATGATCCAAAATTGTGCTTTAAATGATAATGAAAAATGCAGCAACATGTGTCATGTTTGTAGGTTTTGAAATAGTTAAAGTTTGTTAGATCATGACTTGCTCAAATTAAAAAATTACACTTGATCTCTAGCATGGATTACACTACTTTATGTATCTCATTGATGTGATAGTATAAGTTACTTGATAGTATGACTTGGATGAGCTTTGTTTTATATGTATATGTTATAATATGCTCATAACAATTAAAATTTCCCTTTTGAATCTTGCTGAATACATTGTCAAAGTGGGAGAAATATGTAACACATTGTTGCACATTCACAAGTTTTTACACGGTATTCAGGGCGAGAAATTTTTGTTTTGAGATTTCTTTCTCATTTCATAATTTATTTTCAAAAAGGAGAAATTTGCTTTCAAAACTTTTCATGTGAATGAGCCAATGTTCGGATTATATGTGGTGCTGCCAATGAATTCATTAAGGGGGAGATTGTGAGACCTATGTGTGTTGAATACATTGGCAATTAGAATAAAAGCAAGGATTCACATGCAAAGTTTTGGATATTGCTGAAACATCCGCTTCCCGAAATCAATGTCACGTGAGCAGCACATGTTTTTCGCTTCAAATTGTCCGAACTTTTCCTCACGTGACTCGAACGTGTTTCTCGATTCGGATGGTCCGAACTTTAACTCACATGAGCTGCACGTGAGTCGACGTGGTGGGAGTGTTTCCATGAGTAACATTTACACTTTACTTGGATAGGACTGTCCGAACTTTCCAACAAGTGATTTGCACGTGAGTTTTGGATCAGATTGTTCGATCTTTTTCCTTTACACTGTGGCATCACTTTTGGTCTATTCGATAATTTTATTTGCTAAAATAATTGTGCAGGCGTATCTGTTTTTAATTAGCAATGTTTTGATCTTTTGCCTTTACATTGTAGCGCCGCTTTTGGTCTATTCGATACTTTTATTTGTTGAAATAATTCTGAAGCGGATATGTTTTTAATTTTCAATGTTTCAAACATGGTTTTTGGCTTATTGAATGTTTGCTAAATGTTCTCTTATTAAGTTTTTGATGTGTTATGGATGATTATGGTGGTTAAATATTGCTATGTTTTGCAACATGCTTATGTGAGGTGCTCACGTAAGGTGTTGTGTTTTTGGACTAACAAGAGACAGGTCGAGGACTTGGGCTCGCAAAGAATGGGTGTTTATTCATGTGCAAGTGTTACTTGAGGTCAAGACATGGGTGGTGACAGGATCCATTGAACTAGTCTTGGGGAGAAGATGAGATTCGACAACCATGTTCGGGAGGAATTGTGGCTGAGTTGATCTGGAGGATGAAGCTATTGATATCAGCAACATTCTTTCGTGAATAGGAAGCCATTCTTTCGTGGGGGATGGTCAAAGTATCAAATGTGATACTGACGGTACTACGTTCCTAACCAAAAGAAAAGTCTAACCCGGTATACCCAGATACGTCTATAGGTGGTTCTAATATCGATCACTCGCAAACGTATGCTACACGGGTCGCTATCGTAGTTCGTGTACCTGCAGAAGACAAACAATACCCTTTCACACCTTCACACCTCAAGGGCGGCACGGGGAAACACGACAGACAGTAACCATAATATATATGGAAGTAAATGCATAGGACTCTGGTGTGAGTCGCCCTCGAGTGAAGTCATGTCTCGAGGTACATGGCTGTACTACGTCTCTACAGCAAAGACTCCCGCACAAACCGGCTTATACACGCTCGGGCATACGTGTTTCGCATGATCCCATAGAACATGAATAGTTCTAGAGATGCACACTATCGGGTTATACACCACCCGACGGGGGCTCCAACTAATTTTTTGTCATGCTAGGGTACCGCGTGTCATATGTTCTCAGAAACATGGAAAGTTTCAGAGACTCATATTGACTTTCCGTGCGATGCGGCACCTAAAAGCACACACGAAAAGGATACCAAAACATATAAAGTTTTCATTTCATAATAAGAAGAGTTTACAAAAGAGTGTACAACAGGGGTACACACGCAGTAGAAAATACATACTCATAATGTCACCTAACTAAGCAGGAGAGAAGACGTCCATGCCTTAGGACGCTTCTCACTAGCAACAAGAAGAACATTCGGCAGCGGTGTGGTTCACATGAGATTTATCTCGACACCTCGAGTGTCATGTACAACCCGAATAGAAGAAATAAAACCAATACCTGCAAAAATCGTTAAAGCGCAAACGTGAGCATAAGGCTCAGCAAGACTAACCTGTCTCACTAGACATATGCAGGGGTGAATACTAAACATAGGTAAGGTAAAGCATAAATGACTCGCCTACAAGTGGATCCTTATAATCATGTTTTAAGTAGAAAATGACATTCTTCAGGCACGGCACATCATAGACTCCACAATCAAACAAGAAACACTTTGCCGATGATATGACATGCCAAAAGCACATACTGCTATTAAGTATGGGGAAACTGTAAAATTCTAATTGTACTATCTCTAAGTCATACAAGGTTGCAAAGCAATTATAATGCAATATATTATATTCTTCTAACTTCTTCAGTATTTACTACGTCACGGCGCAGTGAACAAGTGGTACTCTATTACCGCGAGGGACGGTGATTGCAATCAGGACACACCCGGACAACAAAGGAGGTCATCTTGCCCCATATCTTGGTCGATTGCCACATCATTCTACCCCTGCATCATAGACCAGCTCTAAAAATCAA
The DNA here is from genome assembly GCA_036927565.1 of Tuctoria greenei. NCBI lineage: Eukaryota > Viridiplantae > Streptophyta > Magnoliopsida > Poales > Poaceae > Tuctoria > Tuctoria greenei. Next base: position 237,780,963 of record JAYESD010000002.1, read on the forward strand.
GAAAGTTGGTTCTTTCCTCGTGAGCATTTCATTGAACACCTTGGCTGCAGCACCGTTCAACTAATCTTTGCACAAATTAGAGATAACCTTGGATCAATTGTCGATACCATTGTGTCAAAGGCGTGTTCTTGCATCTCATACATTTCACTGGTCACTCACTTCTCTGGTTGGGTGCAGCCATGGCCCGGAACGGCGCGACGATGCCGGGTGTTGACCACCGGTTGAGGTGTTGGATAGCAGCGAGGATGGGCGAGGCGCGCAAGCAGCTTGGATAGCGGCGCGCGCTAAACCAACACGGCTTCGGTTGGGCGATGCGCGAGCAGGGCGCTGGGGAGGAGTGGTAGGGTGCGGTAAACCGGAGGCCGACCATGTAGCACAGGAGAGATGCGGGCGAGGACATGGCCAAGGCGCGCATGGCACGGGCACAAGCAGAGCGCTCAACCAGGAGGTGGCGAGGTGCCATGGGGATGCTACAGGAGTAGGGGCGATGAGCGACACGCAGGGGAGCACGGCCGGCGAGCAGACACGGGGCGCCAGCGAAGCATGGCCAGCAGGGAGGCGGGCCTGCGGCGGGCGGCTTCGACGCTGGGGCATAGCTGGCGACAGTGGTGGAGCGCGGCCAGGAGGAGCGAGTGAGGAGGCGCGCGACCTGGGAGACGAGGAGGCGGCCGGCGGGGGAGGCGCGCAGGCCGGCGGCAAGGCGAGCAGGAGTGGAGTGAAGCGAGGTGCCGTGGACGGAAGGAGTCGGGCGGCTATAGATAAGGACCGATGTGTTCATCGTGGTGGCACATGCAGCGCGTCTGCGTGGAGGCAGGGGAAGAAAGAGAGAAGAGGTGCCGACCTGACCTGTGGGGACCACTTGTGGGACCCACCTCCCTCATTCCTCTTTCCAATTTCAATTAGGGCTAGAAAACATGCTTCAAAAATATTCAACTTTGGTCCAATGACTAAATAAAATGTGAAGAATTTTATGGTGCAATCAGATTTCAGAACTGGGAAAGTTCAATTTTTAACTCAAGTTTGAAATTGAATTCAAGTGGTGATACTTGACTCAATGAAATAAATAGTAGATGAGGTTCAAAAATCCTGAAACTTTGAAGTTAACCCTTTTGAACCATAAGGGACCTCGGGAAAAGTTGGAGTTGATATGGACAAGGTTAAGTACAAAGTTTAAATTTGAAGTCGACTATGATTAAACTCTCAGTACGCGTCCAATAAATGGAAAATGTGCTTCAAAATTTTTTGAAACTTTACCGAGAGTCAATTCGGAATATTAGAAGGTCATGGAAAAATTTACAGCCTTAGATTTGAATATTTTTGAATGTCCCATTTTAGGGTTGGAATAATTCATTTTTCTTTCTCTCTTTTCTCCTTTAATTTTTCATTGAAAATGTGAATACATGGAAATTAAATATTTTACACCTTAAGTTCAAATACATTAGCAAACATGTTCTATATGTGAGATTTTAACAAGTCCCTACTTTTAGTGAACATTGGTTAACTCATATGGTTCATGTGAGTTTGGATTTTCAAGTCCATTTTCAAAATTTTTAAGTTTGCATTTTTGCGTTTTTGTTCTTCCAAAAAGCGGGCTTTTACAATCCTCCCCCCTTAAAGGAATCTCGTCCCGAGATTCTAACAAGTAGAATAACCGAAACGATAGGAAACGATCCGTAAAAGAGGGTCATTGACTAAGGAAAATGACAATGCCCTTAAAGACCTGGGTTCTACGAAATAATGATTATCTTCATGCATCTTAAGAAATTCTAAAGTTTGCTTCAAGTGATTCGAGTCTTTAGGTTGATAACCTTGACAGGATGCTCGACATGACAATATCACATCGTAAAACTTTCACGTCTATTACTGAACTTTTATCGTTGTCCTCTTACACTGGCATGACATCTTGTCTGGTCCTAGTCTTGACTGGAAGAATCAGGACTTGTTCTTTGCTTCTCTAGGTCACCATGATAGTTTGAAACTATCTTTGCATTGACTCTTGATTGTTTGATTGGTTTTTGCGTAGGTCCTTATAACTTAATGTTGTATTTCCCCCTAACATTAGTTAAGATAGTTTACGAGGTTAAATAACAATCATTAACCTCATTTGATGTTTAGTCAACCATAGGGTTCCTTAGCTGCAGCATAAAAGTAGCAAAGCACTCAACACTCTTATGTGATGAAAACCGCAGGAATACGGAAGATATGGCGACTACAAGGTTTTTTGGTATATCAACATCTTCAAACAATAGAAATAGAAGATGAAGACCCTTTGCGGTGGCACACTAGGATTTAAGGATTCAGCATCCTCATATGTTTCAACACAACAAAGAACTCAATCATATGGTAACTACAAGGTAATTAGTGTAGCAAGGTTACCATATAATACTGCAAGATCTTAGATGGACCCAAAGAGTTTCACGAGGTTGACAATAGAACGGTATCCTCGCGAGCACTACAGGAAACCTGACGATTTGCGACGACCAGGGCCGTCGCAAATAAGCCAAATGCCGTTGCAAATAAGCAATTTGTGATGGCTTTCCTTATTTGCGACGGTTTTTTGCCGTCGCAAATAAGTTGTCGCAATTAAGCTTTTTTGCGACGGCCACCGTCGCAAATAATCTTAATTGCGATGGCTAGCAACGGCCATCGCAAGTTACTGCCGGGGGCCGGTGGGCCCCGCGACAATATTTGCAACGGCCTGGCCGTCACAATTAAAACTTATTTGCGACGGCCAGGCCATCGCAAATAGCAGCACTTATTTGCGATGACCTGGACGTCACAAATAAGTTCAGCCAGCAGGGCCCACGCATCCTCCCCCGGGTCCCACACTGCTATTTGCGACGGCCAGCCATCGCAAATAATGTCTATTTGCAATGGTCTGGACGTCGCAAGTAGCAGTGGATTAATTGTGACGGCCTGAAACCTTATTTGCGACAATACTATATAAAAAGGCGTCGCAAATATGGTTTTTTATTTTAAAAAAAAAAAACTGAAAATACTAACTGGCTCGATGACCAGAATCACAGAACAGGCAATATTCATCACAATACATCACAACAGTTTCAAAACACATCACACACATCGTCCAAACATCGCATCAACATCAACAAACTATACATGGGCTCACTCGCCCGTCTGAACTCTGTATCCACCTCCGGAGCCACCTCCGAAGTTGAAGTCGTCATCGCGCCTCATTCCAGGTGGCGGTAGTGATGGCGATGGCGTTTGTGTAGCTGTCGCGGATCCCTGCAATTAATGAAACTTAGAGTTAGAATATAAATGCATCAACATCTCTCTCCCTCCCTTCCTCTCCCTCTATCTTCATCTAGATCCCCCTCTCTTCCTCTCTCTTTTCATTTCTCTCTTTGTCTCACACTGTATCTTTCTCTCTCACTCTATCTCTCTATTGCTATCCTTTTCCCTCTATCTTCCTCCCTCTATCTCCATCTACATCTCCCTCCCTCTATCTTTCCCTCTCTCTATCTCCATCTACATCTTACTCTCTCTCTTCATTCCCCTCCTACTCTATCTAACTATCTTTCACTCTTTCTTCTGTCTCTCTCTTTCTTCAATCTTTCTTTTTTCTATCTCGATCCTTTTCTTCTATCTAACTATCTCTCTATTTCTTCTATCTCAATCTTTTTACGCTGAAGAAGAAGGATTACATAGAAAATTACATGACCCGCAGAAGAATGATCGCCTGGAAGAACCGGTGGTAGTACCGGTAGCTGGATCCCCAGACCTTGTGCCTGAGCCATGGCCTGTCATTGCAAAAATTAAATGCTATCTATTAGTAAGTCATTTACGCTGAATTAATGAGAAATTTAGTTTTTATTTGGTTACCTCCATTGCTTCCCGCATCTGCGCCAATGCTGCTGCCTGGGTTTGGATCATGGTCTCCATCGTGATCCTTTGGCGTTCCGACTCCTCCTGTCGCCTGAAGAGGGACTGCATCTCAATGTCCCTCTGCGAGGCGCGACGACTAGTCGTGCCTACCGAAGAAGCCTGCGTGGAGCTGCCTCTCGCAGGTCTCCCTGCCCTCGAGTCGACAACTCCGTCGAATATGGCGAGCCTATAAAAAAGAGAGTCAGTACTATGAAATTGAAATATCTTGAATACTTTGAATTGAAAATGATAAAATGACTTGTAAACTCACCTTCCGTGTGCTTTTCCACCAATGCTTGCATGCGCGGCTTGTGGATCGATTGGTTGACGTTCCCAATAGAAATCCTTGCCGTGTATCTTCCTAGCCTCCTCCCTGTACTTAGCCTGCAAAACAAGAAAACCGTGTAAGTTCAACATTCTATATAGTTATATTTAATATGAATGATTTCTAAACTTACCAATCGCTCGGCTGCAGCCTGACTGCACCCCGTCGGCTGAGAAGGGTCCCTGTGACCTCTCTTCCAGATCTCAGCGGGGGTCGGCGGCACCCCCGTCTCGTGCTCCTATCACTACGTGTTAGTACGAACAATATATTATGAATATATAAACATAAGTTACACACACTTACCATGCGTTTAGCTAAACGCAAGTGGTTATCTTGCCCGTGCCTGCTCTTCCCCTCGACCCCTCTGTAGTCTCAAGCCTTCTCGGACTTAGCTTTAAACTCATCGCCATCCCAGTAGCGACAAAGGGCCCGAAATGCATCGGTCCGACCTTGCAACCATCTCATGTGGCCCTGCACATAGTTGGAAGTCGTTAAAAATACCATCGAGGAAATTATCAAAAAAATACTTACTACACTCCACGTACCTGCGTGTACTCCTCCTCCATCAGGTGCATCTTGCTCACTTGCCGGAAGTGTAGCACAGGCTGCTGGTTCGCCTTCAAGTGCTCATTAATAATTTGAACACGGGCATTCGACAATGCTTGTCGAAGCGCCTTGGCAGCGTTGTAGTGAAACACTCACCTCGCATCCTCAAACTGGCGATGGTCGTTCGGGTCCTCTAAAGTATATCTTGCCTGCAATAAAGAATATATTGAAGAGATGTTCACAAAAAGAATTTAAGAGTTGAAACTTAGAAACTTTTTTTTAACATACTTACCATAAAATCAGCCCATACGGCCTCCTGATGGTTGCCGTGCTCCTGGTGATGGACGCGTGCGTAGTCCTCCCACGAAAGAGCAGGCACCCCGTCGGTGACCACGGGATAGTGCAAACGCACTAAGGACCCAAGGACACCGTTCACCGGTCTATGGTGTCTCTCACCAGTGAAAGACGTGTCGTCCCAAACCCTGCAAGATATTTATTGATTGATTACTTAATTAACAAAAAGAAACTAAAATTGAACACTATAATTTTTATTACCTGTCTCCGACTGGGCGAATCACGATCCTCTGTGAAGGGACCGCAGGAGGACTGACAAAGTGAGTCCTCCTCGTCCTCCCCGTCTGCTGGGGCTCCACGTCATGTGACCCAGACGGCTCCTCACCAGCCGAGTCAAAAGCCTCAGGAACAGAAGGATCGCCAGCTGGGGGCTGGCTTGCCGAGGGCTGGCTCGCCAAGGGCTGGCTGGCCGAGGGCTGGCTCACCGAAGGGTAGCCACGATCAACTGGCGTCGCAGCCTCTGAGTGAGCCAGTGAAAGCATCTAGGCCCCCCCCCCCTCATGTAGTATGGTTTTGGTGATTAATGACAACCATTGAACTTTACTAATGAATTTGTGAATGCAAGGTCCCCATAAACACTCTATAAGATGAAATGATCATGTCATTGGAGACCCATAGATACTCAACTTTCGAGATCAAATTCATGAGATAAAGACAAGATGTGAAGGCTCTATGTCTAAGTCACTCAATCAAAAATTGACAACATACAATGCTTAAGAATAATCAGAGAGCCTTGTGGAACAAATGTCTAAGAGGTCATTCGAGCAAGACACAAAAGATTCACTCAAGACAACTCGTAGCAAACAAAATCAACTCACCGGATCAACCGATGACTTCCAAAATGAACACATCGGTCGAGTTGATTCAACTGAAGAGAAAGACCTCAGACAAATGAACTCACCGGATCATCCGATGCGAAGGGCTCAACAACATCGGTGCATCAGTACAGTTTGCAGTACAATTGGAACAAGTGAAGCACCGTATCATCCGGTGTGCAGACTTACACACATCGGTTGATCACTCCAGTAAGCATCAAGATCAAGCAAATTCTGGAGGAAGAGCCACCGGATCATCCGATGAGAAGACAGGGGGCAACATCGGTCTAATAACGGTAATATCTGACACAATGACGTCAGCCAAAGTAATTACACCGATGATAACTAGAGGGGAGACATCGGATCATCTGGTGTTCATAGTAAAGTTCTGTCAGCCTACTTTTCCAACGGCTATTTCAGTTAAGCTGGCTATAAAACCCCTCTAACCCAGTCATTTCGACAAGTCTTGATCACCTGAAGCCAACTACACATCCAAGAGCATTCAAGACTATAGAGCATACATTTCCACACTTTTATATCATTTGTAATAGGCTAGAGAGAAGCTAGTGTGCGTTCTTTCTTTGTGATTGAACTCTCTAGGCTAGTGAGAAGTTGAAGAAGATCGTTCCGGAGCTTGCCAAGGTGTGTGTGGAAGCCCGGAACATCGAAGGTTGTACAAGGCTTGAGCTCCACCTTGCCGGAGATGGCGAACGGAGAAGATTAGTGAAGACTCCATTGTCTCGGTGACATTGGAAGTTGTAAAACCCTTCGGTGGGTGCCACAACGTGGACGTAGGAAGATCCTTGCGATCTTGCCGAACCACGGGATAAACCTTCGTGTCCCCTAGCATTTGCATTTCTCTCCCTATCTTTACATTATGCAATCTTTACTTCACAAGTTATATCTACGTTGATTGCATAGTTAGAACCGCATTGGGAATTGGGCTTAAGTAGTTCGTTTTTAATTGCCTTAAAATTTGAAAGAAAGCCCAATTCACCCCCCCCCCTCTTGGGCGTTTCGATCCTTTCAATTGGTATCAGAGCAAGGTTGCTCATAGGATCATTCTAGCTTCACCGCTAGAGAGCAAAAATGGCCAAGGTTGGGGGTTCGGTTCCTAACTTCGAGGGCAAGAATTTTGCCTATTGGAAAGCACGCATGCGCGCTTACCTTGAGGCTATTGCCCCCGAAGTTTGGGAAGCGACTCATGCGGGATTTGGAGAACTTAACTATGTGGGTGATCAAGTTAAGTGGGATTCTAAGGCTAGGAATGCTATTTATGAATGCATAAGTCAAGATGTCTTCTCTAGGATTGCTAGTAAGGAGAAAGCTTGTGAAATTTGGGCTTGCTTGATAGAAATCCATGAGGGCTCATCTCGTGTAAAGGAACTTAAATATCACATGCTCAAAGCTAAATATGATCAATTTAAGATGCTTCCTCATGAAAATGTTAATGAAATGTTTTCACGCTTAAATGTTCTTATTGAGGAAATTAATGCTCTTGACATTGCGTCTCTTGGCAAGGGACTTATTAACCGCAAGATCCTCATGCTCCTTCCCAAGCCGAAGTACAACATCATCAACTCCATGCTCCAAAAGGAATCACTTGACAACATTGAAGTTTCGAAGCTCATTGGAGAAATACACGCTCATGAGATGAGTGTACTTGGGATGATGGAGCAATCATCATCAAAAACAATTGCTGTAAAGGCCTCCACCAAGAAGACAAGCTTCACGAAGAAGAAGGTGGTTGAGCCTAGCTCAAGTGAAGAAGAGCAAGCGTCAAGTGAAGATGACGATGATGAGCTTGCCTTGATGATGAGAAAGTTCTCACGCTTGAACTCCAAGATCACCAAAAAGGGATACACCTTTGATCCCAAGAAGAAGGCATTTCTACCAAGAAGAGACGATCGCAAGATATGCTACAATTGCGGAGATCAAGGCCACATCTCCTATGATTGTCCAAAACCGGACAAAAGGAGAGAGAACTACAAAGGCAAGCAACGCAAGCTTGAAGAAAGTGATGATGATGAAGAAGAAGCCAAGCCCAAACCAAGAGCCTTTGGGAAGAAGAAGCAAGACAAGGGCAAGAAGGCAAGATTCTTCCCAAAGAGGAGAAGTGGTCCACAAAAGGTGTTTATGCGTGAGGCAAATGAATGGGTCACCGACGAAGAAACAAGTGATGAAGAGAGTGAAGAAGAAGAAGAAGAAAGCTTGGCCGGCCTTGCCATTGCCAACCATGATGACTCACCTCTTCCTCCACCACCCATGTGCCTCATGGCTAAAGGTAACACCAAAGTATGTGACGACTCTAGTGATGATGAGCTTTCACCTGATGATTTAACTTCTTTTATTAATGAACATCATGCTATCATTAAGAGAGAGAAGAGTAAGGTTAGAACTCTTGAAGAAATTCGTGCTAAACTTGAGAGTTCTAACCTTGATTTGCTTGACAAGTATGAAAGCATACTTAAAGAGCATGACACGCTCAAATCTCATGTCAAGCAAATTGAGGAAGAAAATGCTAAAATCAAGGTAGACAATGATGAGCTCAACATAGCACACCAAACTCTCTTGGAGGAGCACAACAAGCTAACTCAAGAATACCAAACACTTAACATTGCTCATGACATGCTTGATCAAGAGTTAAAAGATGCAAAGAAACAAACTCTTAATGATAAGATATCCATTACTTCGCATGTCTCTAATGTCTTGGACAAGTCTTTGTCTTTGAAAGCTAATGCTAGGGAGAAGGACTTGTTGGGTGAAATTGAGAGTCTCCGCACTAGTGTGGCTAGACTTTCAAAAGGTGAAGTCAAGCACAAGGAAATCCTCTTCCAACAAGCAAAAGCCTTCAACAAAAGAGGACTTGGATCCTTCCCGGTGCCCAACAAAGGAAAGGTGCCCTCACCGGAGCTTAGAACAAGCTTCATCAAGGAAGTTGGTTCTTATTGCCAACATTGTGGGGTCACCGGTCACCACACAAGGGAGTGTCCTCTTCCTAACCGACCTTCACCTAAATTGCCTACTAACTACAAATCTATTTTCAATGATCGCTATTATCTTCTTAGCAAAGTGAATGGCACGGTGAAAGCTAGGTTCATTGGCAAAGACATGAAGAGCATGAAGGGGAAGCTCCCCAAGCAACTTTGGGTCCCAAAGACACTTGTATCTCACATACAAGGACCTAAGTTGGCTTGGGTGCCTAAAGTCAAAAATTAACTTCATGTGTGTAGGTGAACTACAAAGCCGGAGGAAAGCATTGGGTACTCGATAGCGGGTGCACTCAACACATGACCGGCAATGATGGTATGTTCACCACCATAGAAAACCCCGGTAATCATGAACAAGTCACTTTTGGTGATAATTCTAAGGGTAAGGTAATAGGATTAGGTAAAATTGCTATCTCTAATGATTTATCCATTTCTAATGTGTTGTATGTTAAGTCGCTTAGCTTTAATCTACTTTCCATTGCACAACTTTGTGATCTTGGACTAACATGCACATTTAGCAAAAATGATGTTGTTGTGAGTAGTGAGACAAGCAAAGAGCTAATCTTCAAAGGGTTTCGGCATGTACATCTCTACTTAGTAGACTTCTCCAACAAGAATGCTAGCCTAACCACTTGTCTTTTCACTAAGACAAGCTTGGGTTGGCTATGGCACCGACGTATAGCACACATTGGAATGAGCAAACTCAAGAAGTCATTCAAGCTTGGGATGGTGACCAGCGTGAAGGATGTGACATTTGAGAAGAACAATCTTTGTAGCACTTGTCAAGCCGGGAAGCAAGTTGCTTCACACCACCCAATGAAGACAATGGTGTCAACCTCCAAGCCACTTGAACTACTCCACATGGACCTCTTCGGACCATCCACATACCAAAGCCTTGGCGGTAACCTCTATTGTCTTGTTATAGTTGATGATTACTCTCGCTATGCTTGGACTCTATTTTTAGGTGACAAGAGTGAAACTCCGGAAGTGTTCAAGACCTTCGCCAACCGTGCTCAAAGGGAATTCCAACTTCCCATTATCAAGGTCCGGAGTGACAACAGCACCGAATTCAAGAACTACAACATTGGGGAGTGGTGTGACCGTGAAGGTGTGAAGCATGAATTCTCCGCCACATACACTCCTCAACAAAATGGTGTCGTTGAGAGGAAAAACAAAACCCTCATCACTCTTGCAAGAGCAGTGCTTGATGACTACGGCACGTCGGAGAAGTTTTGGGCCGAAGCAATCAACACGGCGTGCCATGCCGCAAACAGGGTCTATCTTCACCGACTACTCCAAAAGACCCCATATGAGCTTCTCATTGGGAGAAAGCCCAACATCTCCTACTTTAGTTTCTTTGGGTGCAAATGCTACATCTACCGCAAGAAAAGGCTCGGTAAGTTTGAAAGAAGATGTGATGTTGGTATTTTTCTTGGTTATGCATCAAACTCAAAAGCATATCGAGTATTCAACCAAACCTCCGGTCTAGTTGAAGAAAGTTGTGATGTTGAGTTTGATGAGACTAATGGCTTCCAAGAGGAGAGTTTTGGTCATGATGAAATAGATGATGAGCCTCTACGAGAAGCCATGAAGAACATGACCATTGGAGACATCAAGCCAGAAGTTGAAGAGGGCCATGATCAAGGGGGAGCTTCAAGTTCCAACAACAACACCTCCATGGCGCCTCAAGTAGACGAAGAGGAGAAAGATGATCCATTGCCAACTCAAGACTCACAAGCAATACAACATCAAGATGAAGAAGAAGTCCATGATCAAGTCCAACCACAAGAGGAGCAACACGCATCACCACCGCCAAGTGCTTCACAACCACATATGAGGCATGGACGCATCTCCAAGGCGCATCCAATGGACCAAATCATTGGAAGTCCTTCAAGGGGCGTAAGTACTCGTTCCCGCCACGTTGCCTCATTTTGTGAGCACTACTCGTTTGTTTCGTGTGTAGAACCCACTCACATTGAGGAAGCGCTCCAAGACCCAAACTGGGTGATGGCTATGCAAGAAGAACTCAACAACTTCATCCGCAATGAAGTTTCGGTGTTGGAGGAGCGACCCAAGGACAAGAACGTCATCGGAACAAAGTGGGTGTACCGCAACAAACAAGACGAGAATGGCGTTGTGGTCCGCAACAAGGCAAGACTTGTGGCCAAAGGGTTCTCGCAAGTTGAAGGACTAGACTTTTGGTAGACATTTGCTCAGGTCGCCCGGTTAGAGGCAATTCGTATTCTCCTTGCTTTTGCTTCACATCATAATATTACCCTTTATCAAATGGATGTGAAAAGTGCCTTTCTTAATGGCTACATTAATGAGCTTGTTTATGTTGAACAACCTCCCGGGTTTGAAGATTCGAGGAATCCTAACCATGTGTATAGGTTGCACAAGGCGCTCTACGGGCTCAAGCAAGCACCTAGGGCATGGTATGAACGACTACGGGACTTCCTCATCATGCAAGGATTTAAGATCGGGAGGGTGGACACCACACTCTTCACCAAAGACATCAACGGAGATTTGTTCATTTGTCAAATTTATGTTGATGATATTATCTTTGGTTCAACTAACGAAGCTTTTAGCCATGAGTTTGGCAAGATGATGTCTAGGGAATTCGAGATGTCAATGATTGGAGAGCTCAACTTCTTCCTTGGATTCCAAATCAAGCAACTTCAAGAGGGAACCTTCGTCTACCAAGAGAAATACACCAAGGACCTCTTGAAGAAATTTGAGATGGGAGATTGTAGCTCAAGAAGCACTCCAATGGCAACAAATTGCCATCTCGACGCGGATAAGGACGGTAAACCTATTGACCAATCTCACGCTCTATGATTGGTTCATTGCTTTATCTTACCGCATCTAGGCCCGATATAATGTTTAGTGTATGCTCATGTGCTCGCTTTCCAGCGGCTCCTAAAGAATCGCATAAGAAGGCGGTCTTTAGGATACATAGGTATCTTAAGCATACCCCTAGTATGGGCTTGTGGTACCCTAAAGGTACAACCTTCCAACTCTTGGGATACTCGGATTCGGACTTTGCCGAATGCTGCGTGGATCGCAAGAGTACCTCCGGCGGGTGCCACTTGCTTGGGCGTTCCCTAGTGTCTTGGTCTAGCAAAAAGCAAAATTCCGTGGCTTTGTCCACCGCGGAGGCGGAGTATATAGCGGCCGGTGCATGTTGTGCCCAAATTCTATATATGAAGCAAACCCTTTTGGACTTTGGAATCAAATTTGGTTGTGTGCTTCTCCTTTGTGACAATGAAAGTGCGGTTAAGATAGCTAGAAACCCCGTTCAACACTCCCGCACTAAGCACATTGATATTTGCTATCACTTCTTGCGGGATCATGAGGCTAAAGGAGACATCTCTTTGCAAGGTGTTAGATCCGAAGAACAATTGGCGGATATCTTCACTAAACCACTTGATGAGAAAACCTTTTCTAGACTTAGAAATGAATTAAATGTGCTAGATGCATCTAACGTCATGTAAATTGCCATGTTCATGTAAGGATGCATATCATATAGGTCTTGTCTAACTCCCAAAGGATAGGGGCGAGCTAGAAATAGTTTTCCCTAAGGAAGCCATTGGAAGGTTTAAACTTGGCAAGATAGATTTATTTTATGCCTTGCATGATCCCTGCCATATAAGCTTGCACTCATTTAATCTCCTGCACTGTAATTTGTTTGGCATTGCATACAGTAGATTGTCACAAAGGGGAACCCACCTCATGAGAAGGAGACTTGTTTGAAATGCAATATCTCAACTCATATAAGGTGGAAAGAACAAAATGTTAGGTACGTTAATGCCTAGAGGAACATGCTTCAAAGAGATAGAAGTCTTCATACTCTACCTCACAAAGCATGGGCCTTACATTTTATTTGGATATTTTTCCTCCATTTTTCCCGGTGTTCCATTTGCTTTAAGGTCTAGCCAAGCTATTGGCATATTAGCTTTTTGAGGGGTAAGGGGTTGCCCAAAAAGTCCTAAGACATGTGTTTCCCATTGTTTGATTGTTTGGTCAAAGGACATATATGGGATGTTGGTGTTTAGTTTTCATCGGATTATTCGATGCCTAGGTCCTTCCCCCATCGGATCAGTAGGTGTTCAAAATCCAAGTGCCAGTTAAGTCAATACCCAAAATTGACCGATGAGTTCAATCAGAAAAACATCGGTCCATCCGATGTTAACAATTCCGAAACCTTGATGAATTCCACCGATGCTTTTCCATCTAACGTCGGACCATTTGGTGTCAACCTCCCTCTCCTGAATACCCTTATTGTGCCATTCATCCGATGATCAAAACCCTAAACGTCGGTCCATCCGATGTCTTCCGCGACTCTTTGAATAACCATACTGTACTATTCGACCGATGTACACATTGATAAGCATCGGTCCATCTGGTGTTTAAAAAATGGCTAGGGTTTGGGTCCCACTATTTAAACCCATGCGCCGCTGCCGTCTTCTCTCTCCCCGATTTCTCTTGCCGTCGCCGCCTCTCGCCCTAATCGCCGCCACCTCCGCCGCCGCACCCAAACGCCGCCGCCCACAGCGCCGCCGCCCTAAGCGCCGCCGCCGTTCTCCCTCGCGCTGCCGACTCACCTCCACGTGCCGCGCCGCCGTCTCCACCGCTCACCACCGCACCCAAGCGCCGCCGCCGCCTCTCTCCACCGCCAAAGCCGCTCCACACACGCACCACCCTCTCCACCATCAACGTGCGCCTTCTCCGGTCATCTCCCTGTCGCTAGGGTTTCCCGGCCTGTCGATCTTCACTCCCTTCGTCGACTGCGTGCAAACTCACGATCGCAATGGCTCGCGACAGGAAGAACAAGGGCAAGGCCATCGCGGAGCCGGCCGCGAAGAAGCAAAAGCTGTCAAAGGAGAAGAAGAAGGCCTTGATGGCCGCTCGCGCCGCCGAGGAGCGTGAGCGTGGCCGAGGGGGGTCCCTCAGGATCCGCGAGGCTCGTTCCATGCAGCCTCCCGTGATCGACGACTCCGAGGCCGAAGAGGAGCCGGTTGAGCCTCTCGTCCGCCGGCGCTCAGCCCGGACGCGTGGGGGTCACACCGAGGCTGCTCCTCATCCGAGACCGACGGCTGCCGACCGTCGTGAGGACAGGGAGGCCGAGAGGGCCATCTACGAGATGGACACGGCAGTCCGTGTCGGTGAGGGAGTACGTCTCACGGACTACCGGAAGATGAAGGCCAAGCAGCTACGCAAGCTTCGATGGAACGTGCTGCTTGAGGAGTGGTACCCACAGCCCCGAGAGGCTCTTGTGGACAGTCGCTTCTGGACTGTCACCCAGGCGTCTCTCTACGAGACCTACAGACATTGGGGGCACAAGCTATTTCAGCATAACTACCTGGACTGGGGGCAGCTTGCATTGGCAGCGGAGACGGACGTCCGTCCGTTCTTTGAGAGATACCTAGGATTGGTGCAGCTGCTAGCTTACGAGAGGAGTGCATATGTGGAAGATTGGGTCCGTGTCTTCTACGCGACCCTGTACATCTCTGAGGGCGGGAGGTCGATCGACTTCATGTTTATGGGTCAGCACTACCACCTCTCGACGCAGACGCTGGGGCATCTTCTTGGTTTGGACTTGCACGACACCTGCGTGCACGAGAGGGTATACGGGCAGGCAGATCCACCAAGTAGGCCACTTACTGGAGGGGTGGCACCACACCTTGAGGAGATACGGTCCCTGTCCGGCCCCACGTTCTCTCTGGACCAGCCGAGAGTTCCAGCACTTCTGACCCCAGCTGCGCGCATTGTGCACCTCGCCTTGCACCGCACGCTCCTGCCGAGGTCGGGGTACTTGGAGGGGTTCACTAGTTTACAGCAGACCCTCCTGTTCTACATAATGAACGGGATGGATTTTGACATTGTGGACATTCTCCTGTGCGAGATGGAAGACGTGATCACAGATGGGGTAGGCATGATGAGGCAGATGGTATACGTGCACTGGATCAGTTACCTATGCACTATGATGGTGCCTGAGGGGGATGCAGCACAGGTCAGACTTGCTGACGAGAGTGTGACTTGCTTTGGTCACTACCGTGCCCCGGCTCCTGGAGACCGCCGCCTTGGTCGTCCAGTTGAGCTCCAGGTCAGGTCTCGTCTGACAGAGGAAGATTGGTCCGACCTAGAGCGGGAGGACGAGAGACTTGCAGAGGCTGAGGCTTAGGGGGAGGACCTGCAGCACATTTGGTCAGAGAGCGACACTGACGACAGTGTCGAGCAGTATTTCCCTCCTCCCCCCTCTCCCCGACAGCACGACGCGGAGGCTGGAGGCTCTACAGCGCCACCACCCACTCCACCTCCCGTCACTGAGGCGCAGGTCACACAGCCGTCTGAGCTGACTTCGCTCCTCCAGCAGATGGTCGAGCAGCAGAGGCTAGACAGGCTGGCCGCCGAGCAGGCCCACGCGGAGCAGGCTGCACGTCTTCTTGAGCTCCAGTAGCAGCAGTAGGAGATGCAGCGTCAGATCGCCCGTGAGAGGCGTGAAGATACTGACCGGTTGACGGGGCTCATTGACCAGATGCACCAGCGCACTCTGGACCAGCAGCAGCAGACGCAGCAGGCGATGATGGGGATCCTGGGGTTAATCACCAACCTCTACACCCAGACCGGGATCGCCCTCCCATCGCAGCTGCCTGGAGTAGCTCCTCCGCCTCCCGTCTTGGCTCCAGCTGCTGCACCAGTGGCTCCAGTTCCCTCCACTCCGATCCCTTCGTTCAGCATGTCCCCGCTGTTGGCTCCTAGTGCTCCTTTTCACTCCCCACTGCCGACCACGACACTGTTTCTTCAGACGCCGACCTCCATCACCAGTGCCCCTGCTCCAGCACCTCCTCCTCAGCAGGCACCGACGGTGGCACCTTCGGCTCCGGCAGCACCCTCCTCGGCTACTCCGGCAGCACCCTCCTCCGCTACTCCGGCCAGCAGCTCCGACGACAGCGGCGGTGACCAGTTCGTCATTGCGCCCAGCTCTCAGGGTCCGTAGGTGCTCGGATCCCTTTTTGGTGCCTTGATGCCAAAGGGGGAGAAGAGTTAGAGGAGTCAGGGGGAGTCCTAGTGTAAGGGGGAGTCGAGTCCAGCTTATCTTTGCTTATCTTTATTGTATTTGCGTATTTGCTACATTTGGTGTGTAATGAACCTATTTCCATGAGTTGTTAATCTTTTGAACTCATTTGATGTTTATCTATGATTATGATCTCTTTGAATTCATACTTGTGTTATTAATTGATGTTTAAAGCTTCAAGTGTGACACCCTGTATTCATTGCATATTCTTTTAAGGTTCATTCTATCAAATTCATTACTATTGCGCTTTGATTATTGTATTGTCATCAATCACCAAAAGGGGGGGAGATTGAAAGCATCTAGGCCCCCCCTCATGTAGTATGGTTTTGGTGATTAATGACAACCATTGAACTTTACTAATGAATTTTTGAATGCAAGGTCCCCATAAACACTCAATAAGATGAAATGATCATGTCATTGGAGACCCATAGATACTCAACTTTCGAGATCAAATTCCTGAGATAAAGACAAGATGTGAAGGCTCTATGTCTAAGTCACTCAATCAAAAATTGACAACATACAATGCTTAAGAATCATCAGAGAGCCTTGTGGAACAAATGTCTAAGAGGTCTTTCGAGCAAGACACAAAAGATTCACTCAAGACAACTCGTAGCAAACAAAATCAACTCACCGGATCAACCGATGACTTCCAAAATGAACACATCGGTCGAGTTGATTCAACTGAAGAAAAAGACCTCAGACAAATGAACTCACCGGATCATCCGATGTGAAGGACTCAACAACATCGGTGCATCAGTACAGTTTGCAGTACAATTGGAACAAGTGAAGCACCGGATCATCCGGTGTGCAGACTTACACACATCGGTTGATCACTCCAGTAAGCATCAAGATCAAGCAAATTCTGGAGGAAGAGCCACCGGATCATCCGATGAGAAGACAGGGGGCAACATCGGTCTAATAACGGTAATATCTAACACAATGACGTCAGCCAAAGTAATTACACCGATGATAACTAGAGGGGAGACATCGGATCATCCGGTGTTCACAGTAAAGTTCTGTCAGCCTACTTTTCCAACGGCTATTTCAGTTAAGCTGGCTATAAAACCCCTCTAACCCAGTCATTTCGACAAGTCTTGATCACCTGAAGCCAACTACACATCCAAGAGCATTCAAGACTATAGAGCATACATTTCCACACTTTTATATCATTTGTAATAGGCTAGAGAGAAGCTAGTGTGCGTTCTTTCTTTGTGATTGAACTCTCTAGGCTAGTGAGAAGTTGAAGAAGATCGTTCCGGAGCTTGCCAAGGTGTGTGTGGAAGCCCGGAACATCGAAGGTTGTACAAGGCTTGAGCTCCACCTTGCCGGAGATGGCGAACGGAGAAGATTAGTGAAGACTCCATTGTCTCGGTGACATTGGAAGTGGCAAAACCCTTCGGTGGGTGCCACAACGTGGACGTAGGAAGATCCTTGCGATCTTGCCGAACCATGGGATAAACCTTCGTGTCCCCTAGCGTTTGCATTTCTCTCCCTCTCTTTACATTATGCAATCTTTACTTCACAAGTTATATCTACGTTGATTGCATAGTTACAACCGCATTGGGAATTGGGCTTAAGTAGTTCGTTTTTAATTGCCTTAAAATTTGAAAGAAAGCCCAATTCACCCCCCCTCTTGGGCGTTTCGATCCTTTCAGCCGGTGAAGACTACAACATTCAAATGATTCATAAGTAAGTTTAATGTGAAATTGAATTTAAAGAATTTGTCAAAAACGAGTGAAATTTACCTGTGATGAAGCTCTAGAGCTGGTCTGAACGTGCCCCAGCAGTTGAGAGCATCTGCTGCCAGTCGGCGAGGCACCAACGAAAGCGTCCTCAGGTCTAGAGGGGTAGAACCCCCTCGTCGGCGGCACCTTTTTACCCTTCTTTGATGCCATCCTGTTTTAATTAGATAATCAGTAAATATGCAAATAAAATATACAAAATTCATGTTACTATCTTCAAGAAAACACTACTTGTGGTCACATTCAAAATTCATCAACATCATTGTCATGTGCCTGCGCCCTACTCCTTAAACCAGCCCAACGATCTTCCATCATGGCCTGTTCTAATTTTCGTTTTCGGATATCATCTGCCTCTACATCTTCAACGTCTTCAACATCTCCAACTAATTGATCGAGTCCTGCATAAAGCTCAACAATAAAAGTGTCTGGCAACTCTTCTTCTTGGTACACTTCTTCAACGTCTTCGCTATCATGGTAACCATCATCCCCAGGAGTATATAGCCGCTCACGAGGATTCACCTTATATACCACCCACCAAACGCTGAGCTTCGTGCATGGATAAGGTAGATAATACACTTGTTCAACTTGATGTGCAAGAACAAATGTATCGTAACCTCGTAGTCGGTCCTTATGTTTCACTTCAACCATTCCAAATTGGTTTTCTCGAGTTCCATGAGTGTGATCAAACCAGTCACAATCAAAGAAGACAACTCGAAGGGTTTATTTCCGGTAAAAGTAAATTCAAGGATTTTGTTAATGATTCTATAATAATCGGTTAAATTCCCTTGAGTGTCCATTACTCTCGTCACAACACCAGAATTTGATGTTGCCGCGAGAGGACGAAGAGGTTCAAAATGAGTTGTACAGAATCGGAAGCCATTTACGTCATATCGACCATAGCTTCTAACATTCACCAATCCATAAGATAGCTGCCGCAAATCTTCATGGACATTGTGAGTCCGACACTGTCATAAATGATCGTGAGTTAAAATAATACTTCTTTAATAATAGTAATTTATAATACATAGAAGATGAGAGAATATTACATAATCTCGAAACCAGAATAGGAAACTCTGCCCCCCATTTACTCCTTCCTTTCGGATCGCTTCTACTTGTTTGGCCGTAGGTTGATGCCTATGTGGCCAACATTGTCTGTGGAACTCGCTGAACATGAAAAAACATCTTTTAGAGTACATGTGTAGCAAAATATGTCGATTAGCATAAATGTAGGACAAACACTTACTCGAAGTATTCCTACATGCCTTCTATATTTGCGTACATGTAGAGTAAAGCAACAGTCCTTTCATGTTCCGATAGCACGTAGGTCGTGTAGCTACCAATGGTGGTGCCTCTCATTTGAAAAATGGAAAGGTCGCTTAGAGGGGGTGTTTCGTCCACATTGTACCGCATTGCTGAAGTATTGATATTGTTTTCTTCCGCAATGTAGACACTTGAAAAGTATCCTACTTCCTTAAGAGCATATGCTTCAGCGATGCACCCTTCCACCCTTGCCCTGTTGCCAATCATTGGTTTCAGATATCGTAGCGCTCTTTCAATGTGATACATCCACCTATATTGCACAGGACCACCAACTTTAGCTTCGAATGGAAGATGGATAAGTAGATGTTGCATTGGATTGAATAAACCCAGTGGAAAAAAATTTCCATCTTACATAAAAGTATGGGTATCTCCTTCTCTAACATATCCATCATCCCGATCTTGATTTCTTTAGCACAAAGTTGTCTATAGAAATAGCTGAGCTCGGCTAAAACCTTCCACACCACATCATCTAGATAGCCTCGAAACATAACAGGTAAGAGTCTTTCCATTATAATGTGATAATCATGACTCTTCAACCCAGTGAGGTTTCCTGTGTTAACATTTACGACTCGTTTCAGGCTAGCCGCGTAACCATTTGGAAATTTCAAAGTTTTCATCCATTTCATAACTTCTTTCTCTTCTTTCGATCGAAGACAGAAAGAAGCACGTGGCTTTCCACCACTTTCAGAGATTTCAAGAGTTGGACAGTGACAAATGTCTGCCAAATCTAGTCTAGCTTTATAATTGTCTTTCGTTTTGCCAGGCATATTCATGCAAGCGCTTATGATACTTTCACTCGTGTTACGCTCCTGATGCATGACATCAATGTTGTGCATTAGAATCAACGACTTCACATACGGTAGCTCCCAAAGTCCACATATGTGAGTCCAATTGTGTTCCTCTCCATAACCTACGAAATATCCAGGACGACCTTCATCAGGCACCAGTTTGTCCAACATATCAGAAATTTCTGACCCGTTGAGACGCTTCGGTGGTCCATTAGTGACAACAGTGTTCTTTCGAAAGACATGCCTCTGCTGCCTAAATATATGATTTGAGGGCAGCCAACGTCTGTGACAATCAAAGTAAGATATTTTGCCTCCATGAGTTATTCCAAAGCAATCCGTGTCTATAGCACATATCGGACACGTCAGACGACCGTGAGTGCTACATCCGGAAAACATGTCGTATGCCGGCAAATCATGGACATACTACAAATAAGCTGCTCGAAGGTTGAATTTCTGCTTCTTGTAACTGTCGTACGCTTCGACTCCTGTCCACAAGACTTTCAATTCTTCGATCAGCGGTTTTAACATTACGTTGAGATGTGACCCGGGATGATCAGGTCCAGGTACAATGAGGCTGAGAAACATGAACACGTTTTTCGTACAAAAAGCAGGTGGCAGGTTGTACGGAATGACAAAGATGGGCCAGCATGAGTATGGCGTGGCGTTCGTACTGAACGGTGAGAATCCGTCTGTCGCTAATTCGATGCGAACATTCCTCGCATCACGAGAAAACTCTGGATCGAAACGGTCTAGCGCCTTCCATGCAACACCGTCGGAAGGATGCGTCAAGAATTCTTTGTTCTCACGTTTACCTTCTTTGTGCCATCTCATGTGTCTTGCGGTTCTTTTTGAAAGAAACATCCGCTTCAACCGAGGTGTCACAGGCAAGTAACGAAGCTGCTTATGTGCGACATCTGTCATCAAATTATCGCCATCGTCATTAACAACTTCGACATACCTCGATTTATCACATTTCAAGCACATCTTCTCATTGGCGTGCTCTTTACAGAATAGCATGTAGTTGTCTGGGCACACATCGATTTTCTCATACTTCATACCGAGACCAGATATCTTGATCTTTGAATCATACATATCGGCTGACGCATTGTGAGGTTGTGGAAGGATATCACAGATCAATTTCATGAGATCATTGTAGCAGTTGATGGAAAAAAAGTACTTGGACTTAATTGCCATAAATATGGTCAAGAAAGCAAGTACGGTCACAATCGTGTGTTCATGCAACGGCTCTTGTGATTTCTTCAGCTCCTCGAAGAACTTCTCTGCCTCATTTGTAAGAGGATCCATCGCTTCCAGAGCTTCTAGCATCTCGTCCATCCTATAAACCTATGTTATATCATCATCCTCATCCACTTCGGCTATGACTCAAGAATTAGTCTCGCCGTGAAAGGTCCACACATCATAATGTGGAGTGAAACCATTTCGACATAAGTGAAACGAAAGCTCCAATCTTTTCAAAAACTTGGTGTTCTGCCATTTTGTACATAGGCACCGCACCATATCTTCCGTTGACAACGAAAATGCTCGATCCAAAAATTGATCTAACTTGATAAACCACTCATCCGAGTGACCACCAATTCTGCTCTTCCAGCCAGTATACATCCAACTGCGGTCTTCACCCATGTTTGGTTCTGCAGTTTAATGTGAAAGAAATTGTCGTTAATGTATTGTTGTGTTACGTCACGGCCCTACAACCTAGGCAGATAGATCCTAAACCCACCCAAGAGTGATTGAGCGGAGCGTGCTCATGACAAGACGCGTGATCCGGATTCGAACGAAATTTTGGCAGCATAACCCCGTTGTTCTCCACTGCACGCCCAAAAATGGTGCAGCAGAGAACAACAGGGTTACGCCACCGAAATTTTGTCCAAATCCAGACCCGCGTCTCGTCACAAGCCACGCCCCCTCGGTCACTCCGAGGCTGTCCAAAAAGGGACAATTCCGAACCTACACGTCTCACATGCCAATGGCATGTGAGACGTGCCGATCCGAAACGGGGAAAACATTGCTCTAGGTTACGTTGCACATTTTTATTTTGAGGTAATTTAAGAAAGTGGAAAGAACTAGAGAAAGAGTGAGAGGAATGTTGGTTTTAGATGACAATTCCACATCCATTTCCACCGTCCATGCAATCGCGGGTCATTGACGTCCTTACCAACCCGTTCGCTTCCATGTCGCCTTGACTACTATGGTCTACACGGCACGATCACACTTATTGCGTGTCATGCCCTTCCGGGTTGGTCCGAGCCGGCCCAAAACCCCTTTATTTATATATATTAAGTAGTCACTCAAAAACATTATATGAATGCACTAAAGTCCAAACATACACTAAATAAAATAGAAAAAAATATTAATTCTAAACACTCACGCAATCAAAAGAACAAGAGAAAAAAATTATTAATTCTAGTGACCTACATAATAAACATATTTACCAAAGCATGACAAAAATTTATCTAAACCTAAAAAACATAATCATGTAGCAACATCTAGATCACACACTTGACATAGGCTGAACTAGTAACATGGTGATGCAAATATAAAGAAAATGTGTTACATCATTAAAAGTTTGATAAAAAACAGTTGGAACATTATACATATCAGAGCAGCTACTATAAAAGCAACAAGTCATCATATATAGCTAAAAGCATTGTACTCTGTCATATACAGTATGAGAAGAATGATGGTGCCATACCTGAGCAGTGAAGTGGATCTGAGTGTGCACGGTGGGGAGGGGACCTGGGCAATGTAAAGAAAATGCATTATGTGTAGACCGATTTGTTAAAAATAGCTAGAACACTCGAAGAACTGAATATAATGCTCGTACAGACCCGGCATGGTCCATGCCGCGGTGGCAAGACAAGAAGACTGCGGCAGCTCAGGGTTCAACGCCGCCGAGAGGGAAACGAAAGCGGACACACTCCAAGACAGGTGTCGAGAACTGTGCTGATCATGGTGTATTTCACCGTCATCCTGTTCGTGCAATGGCGACCATAGAACTTGACAAACTACACACCTCGCACAATCTCTCTTTTGTCCCACATTTCACTTTGGAATTGCCCAGCTCAATGTCAGGGTGGAGCAGCATGCATAGATCGATGCTTAGGCTGTGAGCACCAAAGGATGGCTGAGGAGGAAGCAGCAACGGGGAGCCAGGAACCAAAGCTCGATGAGCAGGGGAGCAAGCATCAATCATGATACTACGGTGGCGGCAAGCTGCGGCTGCACAACGATGTGACGTCCGAGCCACCACGCTCGACGTGCATGCAGCGGGGCTGGACGAGGTGCACAGGTGAATGCAGCAGCAGCGTGTTCATCATCTTGCAGGATGGCAAAAGCGTGTTCATCGCTTCCCAGAAAGGCATGCACGAAGACGGCAGGCAGGCACGAGAACGGCCATCATGGCGCCGCATCTGCAACGGCGGCGGCGGTAGCATCAAGAGCTGGAGGAGGAGGCAAGGGTGGAGAGGGCGGCGACTCGCACGAGGCCAACTTGGTGATGCCGGGGTTCCGTTTCCACTCGACCGAGGAGGAGCACATCGAGTTCTACCTTCAGCGGAAGGTGGAGGGCAAGCACTTCAACGTCGAGCTCATCACCTTCGTCGATCACTACCGCTACAACCCGTGGGAGCTCCCTGGTCTGCCTGATGCTCTCTAACACTTATTAGCGCGCACCTTATATATTAACTAGCTACCTCCTAATTATCAGCCGTTCGATCTGATCCCTTTTCATCCTTTCAATCAAACAAAAAACAAGGTTCATCCCATCCTTATAAACAAACATCGAGATGGAATCATTCTGTTCCTAAAATATAGGATGGATTCATCCCATACCTTCTGATCCTAAAACCAAACACACCCTAAAATGATAGAAAAAAAATGAGCTCACCTCGGAGGCGTTGGGGCCGGGGGCGCGGCGGTCCGGGGCCGGTGAAGCCGGGGGCGCGGCAGGCCGGGGCGGCGGGGGCGCAGCGAGCCGAGCCGGGGGCGGCGAGGCCGGGGGCGGCGAGCAGTGGCGGCGGCGGGGCGGCGACGGCGGGGCGGCGGGCCGGTGGCGTGCCGGCGACAGCAGGCCGGCGGCGGGGCGTGGCAGGGCGGCGGGCAGGTGGCGGGGCGCGGAGGGCAGCTGGGTTGTGTGTTGAGTGGACGTGAATGAACCGTCGGGGTCGGGATAAAAGCCCTTATTTGCGACGGCTTCCTTAATTACGATGGTCCCACCATACGACTGTTGCAATTAAGGTTACTTGCGACGGCCTTTTTAGCAGCCGTCACGAATAAACATTTATTTTTGACAGCTACCTTAGTTGCGACGGTCCTAGGGTTGGCCGTCGCAAATACATTGTTATTTGCGATGGCTTTACGGTCGGCCGTCACGAATGAGGTGTTATTTGCGACGGCCACGTTATTTACGACGGCCAAAGGCGGTCGTCGCAATTTAATCTATTTGCGATGGCTGGCCATCGCAAATAAATCCAGCTGTCGCAAATGATTGCATTTCCTATAGTGGAATAAGGAGATTTCATGGATTTTACAAGGTTGATCATCGAACTGATGACCACTTGATGACGAAGGGTATAGTTGCAACAATCAAGGTACTTGAACCTAACAAGTCAAAGATGGAAGTTGAAGTGTTTGTTTAGTTGCAAGTGAGGTTGAGTAATCGGTTTCCCAAGTATTACTCAATAGAAAGGAGATCAACAATGTAAGAAGTCAAATGAAGATGGTGAAATGACCGTAGTCATTAGACACCTTAGAATAGTTTGATTGGGGTACATAATCTTGCTCTAAATTTTAGTATTACCCTGCATTCTATCATTGGTGTTTCATTGGTAATGATGCTTCATGATGCATCGCATGTTGTATGGTGCAATGAATATGCACATGGTATGGTGCAAATGGTGCATATGTATGGTGCAAATGATGCATATGTATGGTGCAATAGCTTTTATAGTTTGAGCAAGACTAAATGAACCACA
Source organism: Tuctoria greenei (assembly GCA_036927565.1). NCBI lineage: Eukaryota > Viridiplantae > Streptophyta > Magnoliopsida > Poales > Poaceae > Tuctoria > Tuctoria greenei. The sequence continues at coordinate 237,805,797 of JAYESD010000002.1, forward strand.
CCCACAAAACTCAAGTATTGTCTGATGATTTGCAAGGATTGGATACCGTGGTCGTGAAAGACACTCAATGAATAGCGTTCCTTTCATGACTCGACCACAGTTAAGGAATTCATAACAGAACAATTGACAGGGAATGTGGGAAACATACCACATTACCTCGACCATTCGAAAGCTTGTTCATGTACTACTCCACTTGATTGTATCTTCAACTAGGTCTTAGAGTTACCAGTTGACTTGACGAGTATCTCCATCAGAAGAAAACAACCAACTATATGTCGAAGGTTATCCCTAGACACCTGGTCGATATCACTAGACACAGCTCTAGTGATACTTCACTTAACCTTCGCTTCGATCAGTCAGGAGGAACGGATATCCTTATCGGTCACTTTAGTGGGGTTGAAGTCACACTTCTCCCTAGAGTAACTCAATCTGGTTGTGGAGGTTGGATCCTCTTGAAGATGTAATATTAATTGATCGTCTTCATGTTGACGTGACTCGTTGTAATCAAGGTTGTTGGTTGAACATCACTATTACTTGAGTGCTCACCTTCCCCCTTAAAGTTTCAAACCAGGATGTCGAAGCGTACTTCAAACAATCCTCATGATAATACGAGATGCAACTCGAGTAATTGCGACCTGCGTTCAACATCACAAGATGTGATGTGGCAAGTCACATAAATCAGACACTAGAATGCCTATCCAGGGAAAAAAAAGCTTCAATGAGTTTAACACTCCATTCAACTTGGTAAATAGTTGGGTTCTAACTCTTGGTTGGTTACAACATTCCTTGAGTTGAAATCGAGAACCGAATGCGTAACAAAAACCAAAAGGCTCAAACTGGCCAGGCTATGGTGACAAACGACCAGTCTGGACGCAAACTCGACTTTGATCCAGTTAATGGCAAAATCAGATCTCGAGGTGAATAACAAAGTTAAAGTACACTTCAAGACCTTTCCAAAAAGTATTGGTTTGCCTCTAGATCATCTTTGTTTGCATGTTATGCTATTTTAAAGTCAGCAGAATTTTCTGCACTTTCAGCAGAACCTGCTTAAAAGTACCAGTTTTGATCTACAGTTTTAAGACTGTTCTGGTGGAAATATGGAAATATTCTTATCAACAAAGTTGTAGACAATGTAATAAGATTTCCAGAATGTATTTATTGGTATGCATATCAATCCTGTTTCAAAAGATATGAATTTTTGAAGTTTGCTAAAAAATCAGCATTCAGAAGAAGTGGGGGTTCAGTTCAGACTGACCACCCTGTATTCAAACTCAATTTGGGAGAGGTAAAGGACAGATTCAGATCTGGAGCCAATTACAAAGATTGTTTCTGACTCCCTAACCTTTCCAACGGTTACTTGTGTGACCCTATTGGATGTAAGGTCTGCGAGTTATTGTTCAAATTCAGAACTGTACAGATTTCTGTCCAGTTTGGTTAATTCCGGACAGTTTCTGCAAATCTCCAAACTTCACCCACATAGAAAACGATTCTGGTCTGGAGTTGAACAGAAAACTTGTAGAGTACTTCCAAATATTTCTAAATAGTATTTACTTGCCCTCATAGCACTTCTGATTGAGAAGATATGGCATTTGCAAGTTGACAGTTTTTCTGAAAATTTGTACAGCACCTCCTTGGATTAAGGCTGATTTTGTCCACAATTTTCAGATATACAAATATCAACATTTGCAAAAATAACACATAGAAAACTGGTTGCATACATTCTCAGGATTCCAGAAATGTAAAACCCGAAGCCAAGCGATGAGTCTACTAGAAATTACAATCCGAACAGTAACTGAATATATAGCGGTCCATATTCTGAACTGTTTGACACCTTAAACGATACTTCGATTTAGACTTTGTTATTGCGAGTTGTAGCCTTCGTATTGAATAGGGAGTTGATAGAGGACTCTTTAAGCTTTCCAGGCACGTATAAATATGACTAAGTTGCATTTCTAGTTTAAGAGTTATGGCTGCTCAAAGTTCATAATTTTTCTGGCTGTTTTAGATAGCACCTATATACATGTACTATCTCCAACTCCAGTTTCTAAATAGTTCTAAACTGAATTTGAGGTAACATTGAATAACAAAGTTGTAAAATAGCTCTTCCCCTTTCCAGAAATGTATCATAATAGAATAGAAGATCTTTCAACAAAGAGTTAGGGCAAAAATTCAGAAGCTGTCTTACACAGTTTCAGAACAGCAGCTGAGTTAGTTAGAGAGGATTTTCACCCTCTTACAATGGTCTTTTGGCTTGGGGGCAATAGAAAACTTATAGAAGACTTCAAAAGCTTTCCAAAAAGTATTCAATTGCATACATATCCCTTCGGGTTGAAGAGATATGGAATTTAAAAGTAAGATCAAATTCTGTTTGAAAACAGAACTCACCGGCTTCGAAACACAAGAATTTGGGAACAAACTCAAATTTTGAAACTTAGCTCAAAACTCAAGTCCAATGGCTAGAATTTGATTCACAAATAATCATCAACTTTGGAACTAAATGGAACTTGAAAGAGACTTGACGACCTTCTTATCCATAGCATATCACTATGGATCTTCATGCTTAACCAAAGTCTCACTCCGGCGAAGTCGAGCTAAACTCTCACCAGGAACAAAGAACTTTGGTTCATCTACTCTTGAAGAGAAACATTTTACCTTGTCCAAAAGATATCATCAACTGATATTTGGACTAAATATGAATATGAAGCCATTCTTTCGTGGGGGACGGTCAAAGTATCAAATGTGATACTGACGGTACTACGTGCCTTACCAAAAGAAAAGTCTAACCCGGTATATCCGGATACGTCTATAGGTGGTTCTAATATCGATCACTCGCAAACGTATGCTACACGGGTCGCTACCATAGTTAGTATACCTGCAAAAGACAAACAATCCCCTTTCACACCTTCACACCTCAAGGGTGGCACAGGGAAACATGATAGGCAGTCACCATAATATATATGAAAGTAAATGCATACGACTCTGGTGTGAGTCGCCCTCGAGCGAAGTCATGTCTCAAGGTACATGGTTGTACTACGTCTGTACAGCAAAGACTCCCACACGAACCGTCTTATACATGCTCGGGCATACGTGTTTCGCATGATCCCATAGAACATGAATAGTTCTAGAGATGCACACTATCGGGTTATACACCACCCGACGGGGGCTCCCACTAATTTTGTGTCACGCTGGGGTACCGCGTCTCATATGTTCTCGGAAACATGGAAAGTCTCAGAGACTCATATTGACTTTCCGTGCTAAGCCACGAAAATATCACATACCACATCTCGTATGCAGATTTTACCGAGATTGATCCGCTCTCGGTGGCGTACCTTACCTATTACCTTGAAGACGGAGCATCGTTACAAAATTAATATAACAAGTTAGTTCATCACCTTTATAACTTATACTAGTAATAGTCCTTAATGGGCATATAGCTAATCCTCACCCGACTACTTCGGAGTTTTCAAAAATAGGCTCTTTTCGAGCGTGCCATTCCCAATGAAGCTCTAATACCATGTCTGTGGGTCCACACATCTGAGGATCTCATTGGGTGGTGCCGTGCGATGCGGCACCTAACAGCACACACGAAAAGGATACTAAAACATATAAAGTTTTCATTTCATAATAAGAAGACTTTACAAAAGAGTGTACAACAGGGGTACACACGCAGCGGAAAATACATACTCATAATCTCACCTAACTAAGCAGGAGAGAAGACGTCCATGCCTTAGGACGCTTCTCACTAGCAACAAGAAGAACATTCAGCTGCGGCGTGGTTCACATGAGATTTATCTCGACACCTCGAGTCTCATGTACAACCTGAACAGCAGAAATAAAACTAATATCTACAAAAATCGTTAAAGCGCAAACGTGAGCATAAGGCTTAGCAAGACTAACCCGTCTCACTAGACATATGTAGGGGTGAATACTAAACATAGGTAAGGTAAAGCATAAACGACTCGCCTACAAGTGGATCCTTATAATCATGTTTTAAGTAGCAAATGACATTCTCCAGGTACGGCACATCATAGACTCCACAATCAAAGAAGAAACGCTTTACCGATGATATGACATGCCAAAATCACATACTGCTATTACAGGTAAAGTATGGGGAAACTGTAAACTTTTAATTGTACTATCTCTAAGCCACACAAGGTTGCAAAGCAACTATAATGCAATATATTATATTCTTCTGACTTCTTCAGTATTTACTACGTCATGGCACAGTGAACAAGTTGTACTCTATTACCGCGAGGGACGGTGATTGCAATCAGGACACACCCGGACAACACGACACATACGCACGTTCGAAAGTGTCAGTGAGTACATTAGTACCTACGTAACACTTTAGTACTAGTCGTATATGGCCACCTTTCACAAGAAACCCGAACGCCGAACCCGTCTCACCTCCGCGAACAGAAGGTCTCCGCACGGAATACCTCTTGTGTCCGCCGACCGATTTACACCTTACTGTCCTCAACCCACCCCTATTGATGGTGAGTTAATGGCCTCAACATCCCAGTTATGAAGTTACGTCAGTTTACTGGAGCCCATATATCCAGTATGTCGCCGATATGAGTCAAGCTTGTTCGAAGGGGCCGCATACAAAAGGGCCTTGATCGACACAGGCAGGGCTATGCGACTGAGACTCCAATTCTCGTCGCTTCTTATCCATCCCCTGCCCGGTCTCGCTTTCATTATATTAAGCCATTGTCTATCTAACCAATCCTGTGAGATATGCCCTACATCTCTCGCGAGTAGATTCCAACTACTCGACTTCTACTTGATTTCCTATACATTAGCAAAGCAGTTACTACAGGTCAAACTGTAACCCGATCCAACCAACTCCTGGGATCTGTGGTCATGCAAGTGGAGTATCAATCACCCTATTCGTAATGCACATATGAAACTTAAGACGTAATGTGAGAAATACTTCAAAACTCTATAAAGCGTCTAAATGCAAACCGGGGCTTGCGTTAGTTTGCGACTCTATAAAATGTCAAGGGTCAGTGATCTTCTTTCGGGACTTCGCCAAGTAACTTCAAGAGGGGCACCCTGGCCTTCTCCTCCAAGTGAAGCTCCTCATCGATCACCTACCATCACGTTCCTACCGACATGATATGTATATAAGTACATAAGGTAATATACTTTAGATTAAACAAGTTAAACAACTCTAAGACTGGTGAGACTAACTAGAAGGAAGAGGTATGCCTCTGTTGTGTGGATAAACAAAGGATGGAGTCAAGTGGTCATTGTAGTATCGAGATGTGAATTTAAAGGTGCAATGTAAGCATACATTGCAACTTGGCACTCAACACTAGACTCTATGCCACTTAAGGACAATGAAGTTGAATGGTGTGGAAGTGTTGGACTGGTAGTGTAATAATGACTAAGGAATCAAGGGGGGACCTCGAAATCTTAAGGCATGAGTGAACTGTGCAACAAGAGGTCACGACTCAGAAGGCGACCAATGAAGTTACACAAACTCATTACAGAGTAAACCTAATTAAGTGACCAGTGTGGTCACAGGGTTCTGAATTTAGGATTAATCGATGTGAAACCCTTGCGACAGTTGGAAAAGAAGTGAGATCGGCATTGCTTGGACTCAAAGAGTCATCACAAGCACTGCTAACCTAACGTGAGTACCACAACACGTTCAAGGGACCTTTAGGTAAATCAGTTGCTACGACTATCTTCACAAGAATCATCCAAATCTTACATGATACTATCGCAGTGTCCTTTGCAAGATTGTCCAGATGAGCTCGGTGAACTCCTGGAACTTGAACTTAAGGCACTACTAGGTCGCGACGACGTGCCTTGTCACCTTGGGAAGATCATCTCATCGACGTTCACATCGACCCGGACTCGTCCATGGTGGTGGGCGGAATCCCGAACACCACCTTATGAGTCACAAGCTTAGTGATGTCGACTTGATCATCGGCAAGCGACTCGACGAACCTGTCGTCGATGAAACGGCACACCTAGTTAGGCAATTCTACAGACGGTTAAGAAACATCGTCGACACGAACAAGAAACTCTTATCCAATGTTCCCTTGGTCTAGTTTTCCTTGTCGGTCGCAACATTCTCGCATTACTCAACCACAGGTCATCGGTGATCACTAACCATCTTGGTTTGACATGGAAGGCATTTTATCGAGGACCTTGGATAAACCTAGGACTCGATCACCCTCACATCGACTAAAATCTAATCTGGCTTGACAACCATTGTCCGACGAGTTGTGCTTGTGTTCCAGCACCACACACATCACAAGCATCCTTCATCTCGATGCCATGGCACGATGACGGCTCATAGCGTCACGACGAAGTCATGTGGTCAACAACGTCGACGCGGCTCATGGTGGAGCATCACGAGCACGCACGGACAGGCCAACGTGATACAAACGATATAGGAGGTCAACTTGGGGATTTCTATAGGAATGATATCAATGCGAAAAATGGACGTATGGCTTGACGACACATGACTATCCTTCGCGATCATGACGAACAGACTTTGGTGACGTCAAGCAAGGCCTTTAAGGGCAAGGCTCACCGTGTAAGCATTTCACTGAACATCTTGGGTGTGTACCTGATTCCGTCACTTCATCACCATTCAAAGAGCATCTTGGCCCATATCTTGGTCGATTGCCACATCATTCTACCCCTGCATCACAGACCAGCTCTAAACATCAAGAAAGTTGGTTCTTTCCTCGTGAACATTTCATCGAACACCTTGGCTGCAACACTGTTCAACTAATCTTTGCACAAATCAGAGCTAACCTTGGATCAGTTGTCGATACCATTGTGTCAAAGGCGTGTTCTGGCATCTCATACATCTCACCAGTCACTCGCTTCTCTGGTTGGGTGCAGCCATGGCGCGGAACGGGGCGATGATGCTGGGTGTCGACCACCGGTTGAGGTGTTGGACAGCGGCGAGGGTGGGCGAGGCGCGCAAGCAGCGTGGATAGTGGTGCGCGCTAAACCAGGGCGGCTTCGATCGGGTGATGCGCGAGCAGGGCGCTGGGGAGGAGTGGCAGGGTGCGGTAGAACGGAGGCCGACCATGTCGCACGGGAGAGATGTGGGCGAGGACACAGCCAAGGCGCGCATGGCGCGGGCGTGAGCAGAGCGCTCGGCCAGGAGGTGGCGAGGTGCCGTGGGGATGCTGCTGGAGCAGGGGCGACGAGTGGCACGCAGGGGAGCACGGCCGACGAGCAGGCACGGGGCGCTGGCGAAATGTGGCCAGCAGGGAGGCGGGCTTGCAGCGGGCGGCATCAACACTGGGGCATAGCTGGCGGCAGCGGTGGAGTGCGGCCTCGGAGACGAGGAGGCGGCCGGCGGGGGAGGCGCGCAGGCCGGCGGCAAGGCGAGCGGGAGTGGAGTGAAGCGAGGTGCCGTGGACAGAAGGAGTCGGGCGGCTATAGATAAGGACCGATGTGTTCATCGCGGTGGCACATGCAGCGCGTCTGCGTGGAGGCAGGGGAGGAAAGAGAGAGGAGGTGTCGACCTGACCTGTGGGGACCACTTGTGGGACCCACCTCCCTCATTCCTCTTTCCAATTTCAATTAGGGCTAGCAAACATGCTTCAAAAACATTCAACTTTGGTCCAATGATTAAAAAAAATGTGAAGAATTTTATGGTGCAATCAGATTTCAGAACTGAGCAAGTTGAATTTTTAACTCAAGTTTGAAACTGAATTCAAGTGGTGATACTTGACTCAATGAAATAACTAGTAGATTAGGTTCAGAAATCCTGAAACTTTGAAGTTAACCCTTTTGAACCATAAGGGACCTTGGGAAAAAATTGGAGTTGATTTGGACAAGGTTAAGTACAAAGTTTAAATTTGATGTCGACTCTGATTAAACTCTCAGTACGTGTCCAATAAATGGAAAACGTGCTTTAAAATTTTTTGAAACTTTACCGAGAGTCAATTTGGAATATTAGAAGGTCATGGAAAAATTTACAGCCTTAGATTTGAATATTTTTGAAATGTCCCATTTTAGGGTTGGAATAATTCATTTTTCTTTCTCTCTATTTTGTTTTCTTTTCTCCTTTAATTTTTCATTGAAAATGTGCATACTTGGAAATTAAAGATTTTACACATTAAGTTCCAATACATTTGCAAACATGTTCTATATGTGAGATTTTAACAAGTCCCTATTTTTAGTGAACATTAGTTAACTCATATGGTTCATGTGAGTTTGGATTTCCAAGTCCATTTTCAAAGTTTTTAAGCATTTTGCGTTTTTGTTCTTCTGAAAAGCGGGCTTTTACATCACGCAACATGTTTGGGTCAAGAAACAAACATAGGAATGTATCTTGAGCATCATTGGATAGTATTTGCACGCATGCAAATGGTGCTTGGACGTGGCTACATTGTTCCAAGTCTTTAGGAAGAGATATGGACGTGAACACATGGTCGGAGAGGTCCAACCGGCTGGATTATGTCTCAGGCTGCGGCTCAGGTGGTTATGATTTGTTTATGGAAAGGTTCGAGTTTGTTTTTGTTAGATTTCATGTGGGTCATGAAGTTTAGTTGTTTTAGAAATGATTAGGACGTTCATAAGTTGTTGGGAAGTCTTAAGATTGCTTCGATCTGTGTATGGAAGAATCTTGAGCACTTATGAAAAGTTTCAGTTAAAACTGAGTAGGAGTAGGAGTCCTAGTTAGGATTGGGTTGGCCTTAGGGCTGGTTATATAAGCAAGGGAGGCCGGAGCTCGTTGGTGCACGACTTTGGGGCTGTTCTTATTGTGTTTTGATCAATAAAATTCGTAGTTTAGAAGAGATTTTGTGCCTAGTTCGTCCGACTTGTTTCAGACAAGTTTCTCGCTGAGGTTTTAGACAGACCGATGTTGCTTCGGTATTTCGATCACAACTCGCGTTTGTTAGATCTAATTGATGTAATTTTTTAGATTGTCTTCACAACATGATTCTCTATCATCTGTGAAAATTTTATGGTCATTAAATTTGTGGTTTTTGATCTACACGAGTTTCTTTGCAGCATTGTTGATTTATTTTTAAATCGGGTAGAACAGATTGACCTTCGTCTAGTCTTTTGATCATATTTCAAGTTCTACATAGTGTATTCTCGTGATTCTTGTTGCATTAGATCTGTGACTTGATTCTCTACAATCTAAACTTGTTTTTGTTACGGTTGGACACGTTGAAAGTAGATTACACAAGTGGTTTCTTAACGGATTGATTTTCTGCTGAAGGGTTTTCAAAGCATCCGCTCAAACTTTTTAATCTACCATTCACCCCCTAGTAGCTTTTCATGTGCTCTTCGATCCTACATAAGGCACAAAAGCTCCTCTAAAACAATGAATTTTATTCAAAGAACCGCAAGATAAACTGCCCAAAGTTGTGATGCACGAGCTCTGGCCTCCCTTGATTGTATAACCAGCCCTCCGGGCAACCAAACCTAACTAGGACTCCTACTCCTACTCAGTTCCTACCAGAACATTCTATAATTGCTCAAGACTCTTCCATACATAGATAGAAGCAATCCTAAGACTTTCAAACTCCTTAGGAAAATCGTAAACATTCCTAAAAAAACTCAATTTCGTGCCTAACACGAAATGTTCCGGACAAACTTGAAACCTTCCATAAACGAACCATAACCACCTCAGCCACAGCCTGAGGCATAATCCATATGGTTGGACATTTCTAGCTATATCTTCATGTCCATATCTCTTCACCAGGATTCAAAATCATGTTGCCACGTCCATGCACCCCTTGCACATGTACAATCACCTTCCAACGACGTCGGTGATACTTTCATATTCTCTGTTCTTCAGAAAAACATGTTGTGTGGCCTCCCAATCAACTTAACCACAATTCCTTCAGAACTTGGTTGTTGAATCTCATCTTCTCCCTAAGACTAGTTCAATGGATCCTATCACCAGCCACGTCGTGACCTCAAGAAACACCTATACATGAACAAACAACCAATTCTCCCGAGCACAAGTCTGCAAATTGACTCACATTAGCACCCAATTAGCAGAGGCGAAGCACTAGTCCACCTGTTCCAGTAGGGGGATGATTGCATATTGATCCACATGAATCTCTGACCCTTGAGGTGAATTTCAGCCAGATTAAGATGGTTGATGATATCATTGAAAATCTGCATGTTCAATTAGTTGGCTCCGGATCTATTTCTATCACGTGTTGATCTGTAAAAATTGAAGTCACCCATGATCATCCAGTTTGTGTCATACGGGATGTCTAGGTCCCAAGGCCATTGGGTAAAGTTAGCTCGAGGTTGGCCATGACATGATCCACAGATAGAAGAGAGAACCCAAGTATATCGATGCATAGTGGAGGTGATTCTTAGTTTAATAGCAAAGGGTCTAATGTCCACTTCCATCCCTTGCCTGGGCGATTCATTCCAACTGATGAGAATGCCTCTCGAGGCACCTATAGTGGGTGAGAAAGAGAACTTAATGAACATTTTTGGGGTACATTTCTTCAAGAAAGCAGGATCAATGACTTCCATTTTCACTACAAGGATTCCGGTTTATCGCAATGAAAAAATTCGTTGCAATATGTCACTGTTGCAATGAAAAAGAATGTGGCGATAGTTTATACGAATCGTTGGCATAAGTCTCGTGGCGATAGGTTATTGCAATGACTTGACATCCGCGCAAGTAGTATGGTATTGCAACGATTTTACATTGGTGGCAAAAGGTGTGTTATATCAACAATTTTATGTATTGCGATAATTTAACGTATTGCAACGACTAGTACAGTATTGCAACGATTTCACATTTGTGGCAAGTAGTACAATATTGAAACGGTTTTACATCGGTGGCAAATAGTATGGTATTGCAACGATTTAACATATTGCGATGATTTAATGTATTACAACGACTAGCATAGTGTTGCAATGATTTCGCATTCATGGCAATAGTATGTTATTGCAATGATTTCACATTCATGGCAAATAGTATGGTATTGCAACAGTTTAATGTATTGTGATGATTTAACGTATTGCAACGTATAGCAGGGTATTATAAGGATTTCACATTTGTGACAATAGTATGTTATTGCAACGATTTCACAGCCATGGCAAATAGTATAGTATTGCAATGATTTAACATATTGCTACAGTTTAACGTATTGCAATGAATATCAAGGTATTGCAACGTTTTCACATTAGTGGAAATAGTATAGTATTGCAACTATTTCATAGCCGCGGCAAATAATGAGATAGCAACAATTTAACGTATTGCATTGAATATCACGGTATTGCAACGATTTCACATTCATGGCAATAGTATGATATTGCAACGATTTCACATTTGCGTCAAAAAGTATGGTATTGCAACGATTACACATCCATGGAAAATAGTATGGTACTGCGACAATTTAAAATTTGTGGCAAATAGTATATTATTGCAACGATTTCACAAGCGTGGTGAATACTATTGTATTGCAACGATTTCATATCTGTGGGAAATATTATGGTACTGCAACGGTTTCACATCCGTGGTGAATAATATGGTATTGTAACAATTTCTTATCTGTGGCAATAGGTTCATAATGCAACGCTTCCTAATCTGTGGCAATAGTTTTGTAATGCAATATTTCCTTCTCTATGGCAATAGGTTCATAATGTAGCGTTCTGCGATATGTGGCAATCCAGTTGTAATGCAACATTTAATGATTTGTGGCGATACAGGTGTAATGCAACATTCTCTAATCTGTGGTAATAGCGTTGTAATGCAACATTTTCTGAGTGGTGTCAATAGCAGTCTAGTGTAACGTTTTTTGAGTTGTGGCCAAATGTCTATACTGCAACCTTTTGTAATTCGTGGCAATAGCTTCCTATTGCAACATATTATCATTCGTGACAAGAAATTTGTAATGCCATGTTTTATAATTAGCGGCAGTAGAATCCTAATGCACCAGGCTTGAAAATTAGTGGCAACAGAATCCATTAGTTCGCACACAATACGTATCTCAATTTTAACAATAAATATCCATGAATTGATGCAACACGCATAACAATACTCAAGAATTATTAACGAGAAATTGATGCATGTTTACAGTTTTCCTAAGAAGACTGGGACTAATTGGAACAGGTGCCTTTTGTTGGCCCTTTTGAGGCGTAGTTACGAGCTGTTGTGTACTTGTTCGTGGAATCACCACCATTTTGCGCATTACAGCCATCATTGAGAGACGCATGTCCTGCATTTCTTGAGCTCTCCGTTCACGATCAGCTGCTAGTTGACCTGCTATGTTCTGGACGTGAAGGTTTAACTCTTCATTCTTCTAGCTTATGCAGTCCATCTGGGTGGTTAAGGTATTATATCTTCCATTCAACTCCTGCACTTGGTGATTGAGGCCTGCATTTCTATCTTCTAAGTTTTGAACTTGGTAGTTGATGTGTTCAGCCATCTGGATACGCATACGTTCACATTCAGAACCATTAGAGTTAGCCATATAACCACGCCCCTGAACCTATCATCCTACACAACCGATTGAGGATCTATAACAATGTTGGAAGATGTGGTTTCTCTCCTCATTTGGAATTGGGTCTCCCTGCTCAGCTTCCTTGTCGTTCACTTGGGCACGTTCTAGGTTCTATATACGAAAAGAAAAGTCACAGGTACATTACAAAACTTCTGCCTCCTTGTTTGCCCATTCACCATTCTTCAAATGTCTTACCACCCAAAGCTTTATGTCATCAGGTTCTTCTCCGGTCTCTGGGTCTTGCTACCAAAATACAAGGTAAATTCAACAAGTAGGTATATATATTTATTGCAGCGTGAAGTAAAAGCATGATTTATTTTTCATACATTCTCGTAACTAAGTTGGCGCATAGGATTTCAAGCCAAGCAAGTCTTTTGTCTTTTGCCTTCATCGATTTTGAGAATTAGTCCTACTTAATGACTGCAATTTTAAGAATTAATTCCATGAACTAGTAAATCAAATAGTTTTTGTATGATGTGAAGCTATTAAAAAGTTAGCTGATCTTGAATCGCTCAGACCAAAAATATTCTATTAGGTGCAACCAGTTCGGCGCGGTTACATCATCAGGCTCGTTTCATACATGTTCTTCATCGGTCGAATATGTCTTATAGGTGGCATGCAAAGTTGAGTGCCACCCCTTGTAGTCCTCACTAGCAATTTTCAGAATTTTTTTTGCGCTCTACTCTGTGTCCTCCAAGTCCCAGAAATTATGTACATTGTATAACACATTAGTGTAAACGTACAAGATGGAGATTGCAAGAAAAAAGTACTTGTGTGGGGTATGACAACACTAACAAGTATGTCTCGTACTATTTCTCTCTTGTTAGTATCACCAACCTCTGCCCACTTCGTCGCACCGCTGAGGGGTGCATGTTTTTTTTGTAAACATAACCACATCATTGACAAAGTGCCGCTGATTAATACCAACCCAAGCACCCAACCTAGTGGAGAACTGAATTGTTAGCTTCATATTCTCCGTTCTACTAACTTGGGTTGCATAGCGTATGCTGGCAACCTTAAGTCCTTTAGCTACTCTTCTTCCAAACTTCCTCCCTTCTATTACATTGATTCAAACATTAAACGCTTAAAGAAAATTGCCGCGTGACAATGTTTAGTATCATGTACAAATATTGAGAAAAGAAGAAAAGTCTGATCTTCGTACCATCTTCAGTACAATTACGGCAAATACGAGCGTGGGACGATCGCGTCCCAGCAGTATTATGTTTTGTATAACTCCCTCTTGGTTTATATTAATTGTCGTATCAGACCAACAAATGAATTAAAAATGAACTAGTTAGGATTGTCTGAATGACAATTATTTTGATCAGGAGGGAGTATATTGTTGACTTCTTTGTTGCTTTTCATACCCTAAAATGAGCCAACAGGCACACATGTCAGTGGTACTATGACACCCATAGTACTACAGAGGATTTTCAATCCAGCAGCGAACCAGGCAAGACTTAGGGGGCGGGCATGCAGCTGGCCACGCCAGACTAGAATAAAATAGGGTTCGCCAGTTCAGTCTGACTGACATCAATCGGAGCACATCTTGAGGAGAATTGGTTGTAGGACAAGTAATAAACGCCTGCAGTAGCTGGTGGCGAATGCAAGACAGATGAGACAGGTAGCTTGCGGGATTGAAATACTCTGCAGTACTGCACGTGCAGTAGCTACCACTGACATGTGGACCCATAAGACATTGGTGCACTTGTTAGTGTCAGCTACTGCAGGTGCAGTACTGCATAGTCTCATCTTTTGACGCTTAACCAAGCAAGGTTTCGGTCTAGCTGAGATCACCCAGAGCAACTCTCGAGGAGGATTAGTGACACGGTGAGTAAGACAAGTCGGTGAGGACACTAAAGTGAACAGCAGCAGGGTGAGGGCGCTGGTGCTGGCCAGAGTTGCCGACGGCGAGAGAAAATAGCGTGGAGGCATCAAAAAATCATGCCATCACACACGCTGATGAACTGTTAATTGGGACTAGGAAAGTAGAATTGCAAGGCATGCTAAAATAATTAGTAGAGCCTAGTACATATTTATGATTTATATATCTATATCTGCTGTTCGTTCATGCATTCTAGTACCAGGGAATGAAGAATCTCGGGGTTCCTGAACATCATGTGCTGCAATATTATCTACATACCATGCAAAGAAATTAATGTTTTCTGAAACATTTTAGTTTTGATAGTAAACACTTTTGCATTTATACCAGGTGCTTGTTGGCCACAATGAATACTTATAGACGACATGACGATTTGGTGTCTTGTTCGTAAAGTAAAGAGCATATATTGTAAGTAGTCATTCCAAATAACAGTCATAATGTCAGATTACATGACCGACGTAGATTTTGGATCAGATGGTGTGGTTTCTATAAACTGATAGTGTTTGTTTCGAATGCAGGAATTAGAAATGAAGAAATAGGAAAAAACGTACGATCTGAGAAAGCCACAACAAAGAAAAAAGTGTAAACTATGTGTACTGAAAATCTCAGCAATACTAGTTTGTAACAAAGGAATGAGAGTACAACATTTGGAGTGGTTGATTAGATAACCCTTACGTCATTTGCTTATAAATCCAAAAATTACATACTACCTCCGGTTTTTAATATTTGTCGTTTCTGGCAAAGAATTGAACTAGAAATACACTACCTGAATAAGCTGTCGGAGCGACATTTATTTATTGAACTAGAAAAAAGTATATATATATATACATATATATATATATATAGCTAAATTCATGACACATAAGAGCACATTTCTTCTTTGTTAAATTATTTAATCTTCGTATATCAGCATGGATCGTGTAGAACTTAACTAGCCCAAAATTTTTTGGATCGTGTAGAACTTACCTAGCTAATATAGCAGTATAAAAAGACGGCACGGATCGCGTAGAACTTATCTAGCACAAAGTTGGACTCCGAGATGTCGCAGGGAGGTGTCGGCGATGAAGAGGTTCGGTAGAGCCTGTCAAACTTGGTCGCCCAATGTTGTACTCACGGGTCATGACCACCAAGAGCTTTGATGCATCACTGCGAGATCGATGGGAAAAAATTGTAAAAACCGTGGGAACTGAAAACACGGGAATTTCTAGGATTACAAGTTTGGAACACAGGACAGAGAGTACAACACATTTGGAGTACTACGAGATCACCGGAAGGGCGGGGCAGCGGTGTGTCAGAAAAAAGAGGCGAGGGTACTAGGGGATTAGAGGCTAGTGTTTCCATTTATACTCATCGTGCACTACCAGGATTCCGGTTTACTGCGATGAAAAAAATTGTTGCAATTGGTCGAAATTCGTCACGATAGGTTGTTTTCGCAACGAAATAGAAAGTCTCAATAGTTTTTCCGACTCATGGCAATAACAGCCGTGGCAATAGGTTATTGCGATGACTTGACATCCGTGGCAAATAGTATGGTATTGCGACGACTCCACGTCCGTTGCAAATAGTATGGTATTGCAACGGATTAACCTATTGCGACGATTTAATGTATTGCAACGAAAATATCGGTGTTGCAACGATGTGACATTCGTGGAAAAAAGTATGGTATTGCAAGGACTCCACGTTAGTAGCAAATAGTACGGTATTGCAACGGTTTAACGTATTGCGTCGATTTAACGTATTGCAACAAAAATAATGGTGTTGCAATGATGCCACATTCGTGGCAAAAAGTATGGTATTGCAACGACACTACGTTCGTGGCAAATAGTGTGGTATTGCAACAGTTTAACGTATTGCGACGATTTAACGTATTGCAACAAAAATACAGTGTTGCAATGATGCCACGTTCGTGGCAAAAAGTATGGTATTGCAATGACTACACGTTCGTGGCAAATAGTATGGTATTGCAATGGTTTAACGTATTGCGACGATTTAACGTATTGCAATGAAAATAATGGCGTTGCAATGATGCCACATTCGTGGCAAAAAGTATGGTATTGCAACGACTCCACGTTCACGGCAAATAGTATGGTATTGCAACGGTTTAACGTATTGCGACGATTTAATGTATTGCAACGAATAGTACGTTATTTGCGACGATTTCACATCTATGGCGATAAGTACGGTATCGCGACAATTTCATGCTCGTGCCGAATAGTACGGTATCGCGACGATTTCATACTCGTGGCGAATAGTATGGTATCGCGACGTTTTCACATTCGCGGCGAATAGTACGGTGTTGCAACAATTTCACATCCGTAGCGAATAGTACGGTATGGCGACGTTTTTACATTCATGGCAAATAGTATGGTGTTGCAACGATTTCACATCCGTGGCGAATAGTACGGTATCGTGACGATTTCACACTCGTGGCGAATAATATGGTATCGCGACGTTTTCACATCCGCGGCGAATAGTACGGTATCGCGACGATTTCACACTCGTGGCGAATAATATCGTATCGCGACGTTTTCACATTCGTGGCGAATACTACGATGTTGCAACGATTTCACTTCCGTGGCGAATAGTACGGTATCGCGATGATTTCACACTCGTGGCGAATAATATGGTATCGCGACGATTTCACAGCCGTGGCAAGTAATACAATATTGCAACGATTTCACGTTCATGGCGAATAGCACGGTATTGCAACGATTTCAAAACCGTGGCAATAGTATTATATTGCAACGATTTCTGATGTGTGGCAAAAGGTTCGTAATGCAAAATATTCAAATCTGTTGCAACAGGGTCGTAATGCGATGTTCTCTGGGTGGTGACAATAGCAGTCTAGTGGAACGCTTTTTTGGTCATAGCCAAATGTTTGTAGTGCAACGTTTTATAATTTGTGGCAATAGCTAGCTTCCTATTGGAACAATTTATTTTTGTCGCAATAATCTGTTAATGCCACATTTTATAATTAGCGGCACTAGAATCCTAATGCACCATGTTTGAAAATTAGTGGCAACAGAATCAATTTATTCGCACATGATACATCTGTCGAATTAACAACAAATATCCAGCAATTGATGCAATGCTCAAGGACCCTTGCGTTGTTGCGAGACGATGTTATTTACAATTTTTTTAGTTTGCAACATTGCACCCATTAAAATAGCACCGCGACGAGTTGTAGTACTAGGAATAGTTTCTTGAACATCCAGCTTTGACTTGGTGTGAGCAGGAGGCTTTTGTGGAGTTGCAGCTAGCCGTTGTTGATTTTGCAAGCTCTTCATCATTCTGCGCATGTCTGCTAGCTCCTTTTCTTGCCGTGCAGAATTGGCTGCCATCTAATCATGTAAAGCCCGAACTTCCTGGTTGAGGTGTTCATTTGCCTGGACGAAGTCATCCATCTGGGAGGTCATATTATCATTTCTTCCTTCCAACTCTTGCACCTGAGAGCTGAGGTCTTCATTTCTATTTTGCAAGGATTGAACTTGCTGGCCGAGCTCGTCAGACATCTGGATACGCAGTCTTTCAGAAACATTAGGTTTAGCCATATAACCACGCCCCCGAAATTGTGATCCTCCAGAACCGGTTGTAGATATATAAGTAAGCTGGAAGATGTTGTTTCTTTCCTCATCTCGGATTGGGACTCCCAGCTCAGCTTCCTTGACGTTGATTTGGGCACATGCCTGGGTCTATATACAAAAAGAAAAGTCACATGTACATTGCAAATATTTATTTAAAGCGGGACTGTTTGAAGTATTTCTCACATGTACAGCTTCTGCCTGCTCGTTTGCCCATTGACCGTTCTTCACATGGCTTGCCTCCCACAGTTCGATGTCATCGAGTTCTTTTCCGATCTCTGGGTCTCGCTACATAAAATACAAGTAAAATTTGATTGAATGATTGCAGTGCAAAGTAAAAGCATGATTTAGTTTTCATACCTTCTCATAACTAAGTTGGGCGTAGGATTTTGAGCCAAACAAGTGTTTTGTATTTTGAGTACTTCGATTTCGTGAATTGGTTCTGCTTATTGACTGCAATTTTAAGAATTAATTTCACGAATGGGTGTTATCAAATAGTTTTTGTAGGATATGAGGGTATTAGAAAGCTAGCTGACCTTGAATTGCTCGGACCTAAAATAGTCCATAAGCACCAACCAATCGGAATCTGCTATGTCAACAGGCTTGTTTTGTATACGTTCCTCATCGGTCGAATACTTCTTATAGGGGGCATGCAATGTTGAATGCCACCCCTTGTAGCGCTCACCAGCAATCTTCAATATTTTTCTTCTGGTATCATCTGTGTCCTCCAAGTCCCAGACATTTTGTACATTGTATATCACACTGTTATAAACGTACAAGATGGAGGTCGCTAGAAAAAAATACTTAGGTGGGCTGTCACAACACTAACCAAAATGTCTCTCACTATATCGCTCTTCGAAGTATCGCCAACTTCTGCCCACTTCCTTACACCAGCGAGGGGTGCATTTTTTTGTTGTAATAACCACATCATCGACAAAGTGCCGCTGATTAGGACCAACCGCAGCACCCAACCTATCGGACCACCGAATTTGTAGCTTCCGATTCTGAACATTCGTTCTATTTGCAAATGCTAGATAGCGCAATTTAGCAACCTTAAGTCCTTTAGCCACCCCTCTTCCAAACTTCTTTTCTTCTGTTAGTGTCATTTAAACGGTAAACGTTTAAAGCAAATTAGCAACTGACTAGGCCTAGTATCATGTACAAATAGTGTGAAAGAAGAAGAAGTCTGATGTTTTACCATATTCAGGACGGGTGCGGCAAATACGAGTGTGGGAACACCGCGTCGCAACAGCATTTTGCTCCATATTGGGCGATGCATCGACTTGTTGACTTCTTTGTTCCTATTCATACCCTACAATAAGGCATTAGACAGTAGTCAGTGGCGCTACAGCACCCGTAGTACTGCAGGGGATTTTCAGTCCAGCTGCGAAGCAGGCAAGACAATAGCTGGCGATGCTAGAAAAAGAGAGGGTTTGCCGGGTGCTCATTCTCTGAAGTACTGCCTGTTCGGTCTGACCGACATCAGCAGGAGCGCATCTCGAGGCGAATTGGTGGCAGGGCAAGTCATGGACATCAGCGGTATTAGCAGGTAGAGGACGCAAGACAGATGAGGCGGGCAGCTTGCGACGTTTAACAAAGCTAGGGTTCGGTCTGGCAGTGCAGTGACCACATTTAAGTCAGAGGATCGATGTCCAGATCACACCGGTGATCTCACGTGACTTACATTTTTACTGCAGGGCGATGCAGTAAAGATCCAATGTTGTGATTCCGTTGGATCTTTACTACAACGCGTGCAGTAAAAACGTATAAGTCAGGTGATCTGCGTCCATTGATATCAACCCGGAGCAAGTCTCGAGGCTAGGAGGACATTGTGGCGGATCTAGGAATTAAATTTAGGTGGATTGCATACTGATATTTTGCTCTGCATGTTAGCATCTTGCCCTAAAGTGCTACTAGAACGGATACATGAATATAATCTTGTTTTAATTACCAGGCATCAGCAACGCATTTGGCAGTGTAAAAAACGGAATTGAGATCATATAAGCAGCAATAAACCCTCATGTACATGCATCTCTAAACTATATGATACTAACATTTCTTAGTGGACAGGGGTTAATGATATTTGACTATTTTTTCCAGGGTATGCCATGTCATATGGGGCATAGATGTAGGAGTAGGTACGCTGTAATGGCCAGGGGTTTGCGGGCAGATGGGTCATCATGGCACGCGAATGATGGGACGTGGAGATAGAGGGAGACGTGTCGGGGAGGACAGTGAAGTGACCACCAGCAGGGCATGGGCGCCGGCTGGTGCCGGAGTGACCGGCGGCGACATGGGTTTGCGGGCGGCATGGTCATCATGACATGCGAAGGATGGGACATGGCGATGGTCGAGGGAGACGCGTTTCTAAGGACACTGAAGTGAGCAGCAGCAGGAAGTTTGCCGGAGTGGCGGCGGCGAGAGAGCCCAGCGTGCGCGTGTAGGCATCAATAAATCATGCCATCACATATACTCACCAGCAGGGCGTGGGCACCGGCCGGTGCCGGAGTGATCAGCGGCGACAGGGGTTTGTGGGCGGAGGGGTCATCATGACACGCGACGGATGGGATGTGGCGATGGTGGAGGGAGACGCGTCGGGGAGGACACTGAAGTGAGCATCAGCAGGGTGTGGTCGCCGGTGCCGGAGTGGCCGGCGGCGAGAGAGCCCATTGTGCGTATGTAGGCATCAATAAATCACGCCATCACATATACTGATTAACTGTTAACTGGGACTAGGAAACCACAATCGCAATTCTAAAATATTTAGTAGAGCCCGGTACATATTTATACACGTAGTACCAGCAGTGGAGGACGAATCTCGGGGTTCCTGAGCATCAGGTGCTGCAATATTCTCTGCATACGATGCAAAGGAATTAACGTGTTATAAATATGTGTATTTTGATAGTAAACACATTTATAGTTATACCAGGTGCTTGTTGCCCATCACGATTACTTGTAGACGACATGACGGTTTGGTGTCTTGTTCCTAAAGTAAAGAGTATATATAGTAAGTAACAGTGATAACGTCAGATTACATGAGGATGTGTATTTTAGATCGGGCAGTGTGGTTGCTATGAACTAAAAATGTTTGTTTTGAACGGAGGAATTAGAAATGAAGGAGTAGGAAAAAAACCGTACAATCCGAGAAAGAAAAACAAGAAATACATGTATAAACCGTGGGAACTGAAAATCTTAGGAATACAAGTTTGGAACACAGGAATGAGAGTACAACATTGGGAGTGGTTGATAAGATAACCCATGCATCATTTACTTCTAAATCAAGAAATTACATAGTACATGCGGTTTTTAATAGTTATCTTTCCTGACATGGAAATGTACTAGAAATACACTACCATAAACTGTCGGAGCGACATTTATTTTGCGGCAGAGGTGTAGTGTATTTTATATATGGACACAAGTAGAATGCAATTAGATGCTAGGGTAAAATAAAAAGATGAATTGACTGTAGGATGCAGATCTAACGATTGAGGATAGTTGATTGCACGATTGCACCATTAATCAGATTTTATACTAGACATTCATGAAACATAAGAGCATATAAGGAGAAGGAGTTGGGACGACAACTAGGAATGAACTGGCTGCAGCTGTTGGGACGACTACTAAAGCGATAAGGAGGGAGCAGCTCTATAAAAAGACGGCATGGATCATGTAGAACTTACGTAGCACAAAACTGGAGTCCGGGATGTCGCAGGGCGGGGTCAGGGACGAAGAGGTTCGGTAGAGCCCGTCAAACTTGGTCGCTCGACGTTGTACCCACAGTCACAAGCACCACTCACACTGGAATTTCTTAGGAATGCAAGTTCAGAACACAACACTAAGAGAAGAACATGTGTGTCGGGAACGGAAGCCACTGCGGGATTAGAGGGAGACACACATTTATATTTGTCGTGGCTAGCTACAAATGGACGGGACTGGAATTTTGGGCGCACGGAGTGAAGTTTCAATTGTGAAAATCTCAATTGTGCGCGCCAAGAAGAACGAAAAATTTTCGAGGGACCGCTACCTGCCGTCCATCTTTATTTTCACGGAGATGTAAAAGAAGTCATGTGGTTGTGGCACATTCTAAAAAAAATACGAACAAAAATATGAATCGCCAAATGTATCATTGTGCTGATGCAAACGACATGCAAATACAGAACACCCAAGTCCACGAATGGAGGATGGCAAATCCATGGTCTAGTAAAAGGTAAACAATCAGCATTTAATATATAACATTTGTTGCAATGAAATGATAACATATACAGAGTATATACTACTACTACAAAAAAAACATTTTCCCCTGTGATGTCTAATCTTCAGGCCGTCGATCCAAAGCCACCTGTGATACGAGTATCATAGGAACATATGATATATATCTCAACAATGTCATCGGATATTAGTTACAACGGATAAAGTACTTTTCATGCACCTGTTGCATCAGGCGATGGACTAGTTAGCAATTTAGATGACGTAATTTCCTAATAGAGTTAATTATGCATCATGTCTGTTGTTAGTTCTATTACTTGTAAGGATAATGTTTACCGGATTTCATTCATTCAACCACAAGAAATATAGATGGTCCCAAGTTACAAACATATAGGAGATGTTTTTGATAAAAGAAGTTTTTCGGTACTGCATATATAGAACACATTGTTCATGAACATAAAGACATATTTCATTAACAAACAAGTAATAGAAAAACACGTAGTAGACAGCAAGAACAAGATAAACTACACCTAATACTACTCTACTCAGAGATCACGAAATAGATAACCTACTCCTAATACTACTCTACTGGGAGAAAACCACATCCTCCTCCTCTGCCGCTGCCGCCTCCTCCGCCTCCGCCGCTGGTGCCGCCTCCTCCTCCTCCTCCGCTGCCGCCGCTGCTGCCGCCTCCGCCTCCGCCTCCGCTGTCGCCTCCTCCTACTCCTCCTCCGCCGCTGCCACCGCCTTCATAGTCGCGTCCACCTCCGCCTCAAGAGACACCTCCTGCTCCGCCTCCTCCGCTGCCACCGCTGCCCAAGCCGCCTCATACACCTCAACCTCCGTCACAGTCCAAAGCTTCCCAGGGGCCCTCTACCCCAGCAACCTCTGCGATCATCTCGTGGAGGGTGTCGAGACGACCGGCCACAGTCATCAACTCGTAGCAGTAGTGGCCCACGGTGTCCATGCTGCTGTGGAGGGGAAGGGTCCCAAGACCCAGACGGCGACACGAGCGACCTATATTGGAAAAGACCTTCCGCGCCACTGCGTTGAGCGCTAGTGTGCTATGAGTGGCGGCGGACTTGGCGTCGGTGACCACCTTAAGGCGCTGATCGAGTTTGTCGATGCGGTCGGTGAGGAGTCCGAGAGTTTGCTCAACCCAATCAGGATGAGGAAGTGCAGGCGCCGTGGGCGGAGATGCGGGCGCCACCATCAGTTCCACCGGCATTGCCGGCGGTGATGGAAACGGAGAAGGAGGTTCGAAGGACGTCGATGGCCTAGAGCGCTTCAGCGCGGGGCTACCCATTTGTGTGGTGACGGAGGTGCAGAGAAAGAGCAAGAGGTGGTCGACGGTGGCGAGGGAGAAGTTTAGAGGCTTGGATCTTAGGAGTGGTGGAGCCGAGAAGCAAGAGGACGGTGAGCCTTTATAGCGGGTCGTCGTCTAAGCGGGCGTGTCGAGATGATCGGACGCTAGAGGAAACCTCGCTTAATTATGAACCGACCGGTGGCCCCAGTTTCCTCGAAACTACGGTTTGCATCCTCTCGGTCCCAACGGCTAGACGCGTCCCATTAGGAGTAAATTTACACGCGGGGAAAAAAAATTTTGTTATATAAAAAAAATCCGTCTGTACATGCCTAAGTCAACTTCGTGACCGCGCGTCCGTGCCAGCGGACGCCTTGCAGCGAAAATGGGCCTAGTCCTACATGCATAACTTTCATTCGGATTTTTAACTGCAACTATGCGCCATACCTTATAATGTCGGTGCACCGACCTCAACTTTCCATGGTGGGACTAATCCTTCGCACCTATTCCATATGTTCTTTTCTTCTCTGTTTGATGTCTAATACTATTTCAACATGCATGTGCGACCTCAATCCACGATCATGTTTGATGATGTTATACGTGTGTTTTCTCTTTTTGTTGAAAGATTGTCATGTATTGTTTGAGGTATATATATATGCATGCATGTTAGTGTTGTTAAACATGACCGAGGTGTTTTAATTCTAGCTATGTGTAACATGCACGGACCGCAAACATGATCAACCAATTACACTACATAGGAAACCCAAATAGGAGACAACGATGGGCGACAGATTGGATGTCCATCGATCACAAAGTGATGCAAGACGTGCTTAAAGTCATTGTTTGTCTCCTTTAGCTTTGCAATTACAAATCGAGATGAGCTTCAAACCCTAAGATCTTTTGTTTTTGTCCAATTTGCTCGGTTCACTTGTGAAGATTAACACATCACTGAACTTAGAGCACATTCACATGATTGAAATCCAGAAATTCTAACACACCAGTATTCATTGACACGAATGAACACATATATATTACAAAACACAAGAAATATGCACAAGAACAGAATTGAAGCTAAACATGTACAAGAACTCCTAAAACTACAAAAGAAATATGTACAAGAACTCCTAAAACTACTGTGCCGGCCTCACCCCCTCCGCCCTCTCCACCAACTTGTCAAACCACGACAAGCGGTCCTCCTCCTCCTCCTCGTCATCGTCGTCGTCGTGGTGGTGGTCGCTGTCGTCGTCGCCGTCGTCATCGTTGTCGTCATCATCATCGTCGTCGTCATCGTCGTTGTCGTCGTCGTCCCCCTCCCCCTCCTCCTCCTCCTCCTCCTCCTCCTCCAGCGACGATGCAGCAGGAGAATGGGCCGGCTGCTCCGGCTGAGCCAATTGCTCTGGCTGCACTGGTGGCTTTGGCTGCACCGGCGGTGGAACCCCGCCGCGACGGAAGTTCCTCTCTGTCGCCGCCACCAGGGCACTATGTCCCTCAGCGCCGAGCTCCTGTGCCATCGTCCCTTACAAGATGTCCAGGCGATCGGCCACACTTGTGAGGGCGTAGAGGTAGCGGCCGGTGGTATCCATTCCCGAAAACTCGGGAAGGGTACCAAGACCCAAGGCGTCCAAGGCCCGAGACGTACTGTTGTACGCCTCTCGCGCCATAATGAGGCGCTGGTCGTCGTTCACCCTCTCGGTGGAGCTGCAGCATATCCGCTTGTAGGGTGGCTGCCTCAGCGGGCTAGGAGACGGAAGGTTGGCCATGGCTGTGGTGGTTCGTTGGCGCCGGGCTAGGAGGTGGAACGATGGAAGAAGAAGAAGGCAGTGCAAAAGTTTTGTGCTTGTGCATAACTGACGATGCACCTTATATATGGTCTGTGCGGAGTAGACGAGGGAGCGGTTCATTTCCCACGCATTGAACTCTTTGCAGACCTCGTGCGGCACAATTAAACCACTGTGGAAGATGATCTTCAGAGATCCTTCTGTCTCTCTTGTATCCATGTGGAACGTCGCGCACGTGTCCCTGCACCACGGCTTCTTAACTTCTCCGCAGACCTCGTGCGGCATGTCAGTTACTTGGCGCACTGGAAAGGCCAGCGGCGAGATCTCCGGCGAGCCCCGCCACGGCAGCGCCGCGCGCGCGCCCTCGGCGCGAGGAGGACGAGAGAGTCTGTGATGTTGGTTTTCTTGTTTTGTGATGTTGTTTTTCTTGTTTTGTAGTACTATTGTTTAATGTTAATGAACTCAATGTCATTGTTCCTCTGTTCCATCTGTTATTTTGTTTTATGTCTGTTATTGAATGAACTATCGGTTCTATATATTTGTACTCTCTGTTAATGAACGACCGTCGCGTACGTGCGTTTTTTTGTTGTCAAAGTTGGATTCGATAGGATCATCCATGTTCTTGTATACTGGATCTCGATCCATGCTAGTTGATGTTGCATTAGATGTACGACGATCAAAAAGTTTTTGTTTCGTAGGTTGGATTGGACCATCCATGTTGATATTTCATATGATAATATTTATTTGTATATTAATCCTTTATTTTACTAATGTATATTAATAATATATAAATAATAATATGACAATCGTTTTTCCAACAAAAAGAGAAAACACTTGTATGACACCATCAATTTAACATGATCGTGGATCGAGGTCTTGCACATGCATGTTACACATAGAACACAAATACGGAGTACGTAGTTCATTAGACAACGGACAGAGAAGAAAATAACATATGGAATAGACGAACAACATTGAGTTCAGTAACATACAACATTACAAAACAAGAGAAATGTCATCATGAAACAAGAAAATCAACATCACAAATCCTCATCAACAAGTGATCAATCATGCATGAAACATGATGGAGACCTCGCTGGCTCTCTTTCAAAAGCATGCATGCATGTCCGGCCATCATACATGATCACGACAAAGCATTAATGCTCGGATAGTCGGATGTGTGGCGTACACGTGTTAATTTTCTCTTATGCCTATGGGACGCGTCGAGCCATTGGGACCGTGCAACATATATATCCGCCTGTGAAAACTGTCTTATCAGGGACGGGTCTTGCAGCATAACTAACCGCATGTGATAATGGTGTTATGAGAGACGGATGTTTACCTACATCAAGCCGCCTATATAGACCTTTTACCGTTGCTGGTTTCTACCATAACCGTAACCGCCTGAGATAATTAGGTTATCACATCTTTACTTGTATCTAGCCGTTTGTGATAATTGTTTTTCACAGACATGCCTAGCCGTTGGTTAATAACCACCTGTGATAAGGTATAACATATGCAGTACTACTGCTGTTATTTCTAATTTCCAGGTCAATTCAATATAATCACATAACAAAAATCAATAATATCATCACAGAACAAAAGTCAACAATATTATTATCACAGAAGTCAATTTCACTTAAACAATATACATATGTACAAGTCACAGATACAATTCATCTCAAAGTTTACAAGTTTTCACTAAAAATTGTTTCTATTGGCATAGTCGCAAAGTTCTGGCACATCAGCTGCTGTACCATCCTCATCAAAGAACTCCCCTCTTTTGTGCAAAATTTCATGATGAATGAATTGACAGAGTTCAGCAGCAATCCTTTCGGCTCCTCCACTAGGAATACTTCTACAAACCGGCTATTCTTCGTTCAGATTCTTCGTGTGTTGCAGTATATCACATAACAAGGTTTAGAATGTATTGGTTTGAACATCTCAAAGTATAGATCAAAGTGAGAGTATACATGAATTTATTTGGTATTTTTGGAGCAGTTGTACTATGAGCAATTTAATTTTGAAGTTGAAATCAAAATATGAAAATAATGTTTCTGGTAATATTGAACAGCAGAGAATATAAGTATTCAACTATGCTAGTTACAATGAAAATGAAACACAAAAGTAAGAAAATAAGGTATCGCCATTAAGGATAACTTACATCCTCATGATTCACTCTATATACACCGGCGGTCCGAAGATGCTCGCATACATAATACCCACATAAGAGACTCCCAGCAGGCTGCTTCGGACAAGCATAATACGTTTTAATGTCCAACGCATTCGTATTGGAAGGTCTCTCACCGCCAAGCCGTTCCGCGTAAAACCGCCAAGTGCTGTAATACAAGAAATGTCATATAGAACTTGTCAACACATTCTAAATGTGCGTAAATTAAAATTATTGAATAAACGTACAATTTCAAAATGGAAAGGAAATCTTTGTAAAGATCTGGTGAGAAATCGGCCGAGTCCAAGACTGTTGCCATTCCCTGCGTTGGCTTGATGAAGATCATTATCTAGTGATTACTGCAAACATACAAACACACGTGTTAACAATTACCAATAATTGTTATTTCAATGTCATGTGTCGAACTTACTCGAAGTGGTACGGAGACTTTACGAGGTCCTTGCCATCTCTGACAAAGTTAAATATCGCATGTCCTATGTAAGCTGCAACTTCTGTCCTTTTATCCTTCTTAAGTTTTGCGATTGCGTTTTGAAAATCTTTTTTTTTCATGTGTTTGAACTATGCTGAGTCTCGATCCGCCTGGACGTCGAATAGCACCTTTGCAATGCTAGTAGGGTCAAGGATACCTGTCTTGCGCTCCAACTTTTCATTATCCATGTATTGCATCCTATTGATGAAGTCCAAAATTGTTATCATCTCATGAAATGCGTATGCGTGTAGTAAGAAAAGCAAATACAAAATAATAGAGCACTTACAAGAACAAGACGAGCAGCAGGTTGATTTCGAGCATGCCCTGATGTAAAAGGGCACGCAGCTCTTCAAATAAAATGACTCCATAATCCACTCCAGTGCTCCAGAATGCTTCTTTTGGAATACGAAATGTGACGCAATTAAGATCATATTTTGTGTTGGCAAGGATGTACCACTCATGCATGCATTCTTCTGAGCTGGACGGGTTGTTTGCTAAGTTGTACGGATGTCATGAATGGCTTCCCATTCTTAAATTCAAGAGGAACATCCTCAAGCTTGTATATTGGAACTCCTGGTTTAACTCCTAATGATGGCTCATGAGAAGAACGAGATGCACTCGATTTTATAATATTTTCCTTCATAGTTTCCAAATATTTTGACACTTCTGATGAAGGTTTCTTATTTTCGTATGAGCTAACTTTGATAGGCACTGATGATCCAGGAGTAGTCATCGGAAGTTGGACACTGGCTTGTTGTTGAACCTGTTGTTCAACTGATTGCTCTTTACTCCTAGCAGTTGGCTCTAGTACTACTTCAAGCTGTTGCTCAACTAGTTGCTCTTTACTAGCAACAGCTTGCTCTGGTACTACTTGAAGCTTTTGTCCAACTTGTTGCTCTTGGATATCATCCTTGCTGAGACATAGGGGGAGTGGATCTTCCTGGAATGGGAGTGGATCTTCATCCACTTTCGCCTTAGAAGATGGGGTTGCAGTATTTGGAGATGCGATGGGGCTACAAATTGTCTCATCGTCCAACACGATATCGCGTCGGTGCCAAAGGATTAATTTGTTGACAGCCTGCCCCAGAGTCGCGATCCACTCAGGTGTGACGTGGTCTATTTCATAATCTTCATTATCATTATCAATGATCCAAAGAACTTGCACCACAGCATAATACAACGAAAGTGGATTCTCGTTGAAGTCACGATCAGGCTTTGCCATAGCAGTGGCAACCTGTTTGGTTTTGTTCCCTGCTCTGCCTATCGGGACAAGAAGACAACAAGATTTGTCGTTAGCAATATCATCGACCGGGAACTTATGGGTTCACCCTGAGCCTGGCACGGAACCAACGCTGCTAGGGTAGGCAGTTGGAGATACTAATTGCTCCTTTTGCACCGGAACCATCACTGTACTCGGCGCCACTAATTGTCCTGATTGTCTAAGTTGTCCATTATTTCTTGCATATTTTCTTTGACCTTTTGAGCAATCGTTTCATCAAGTGTTTTCTTAAACTTCTCATGTCTTCTATATGTGTCTTTATCTTTAGGGAAACCATCTAGCCAAGACATTTGAGAAGATACCGCTCGAACCCATCCGTTGTGTTCAGGGTTTCCTAAGATAGCCGTAAGTTGGTCATTCTCCCTCTTCGGCTTGAAGAGACATTCTGTTGCTTTTCAATTACTTCTTTCATTTTATCCTCTACTTCATTCAGAGAGTCGGGCTTTTCAAGTTTGCCCTCGCTGGTCAAAACTGAGTTCGCTCATCGCACCCTTCTAATGGGTGAGGATTGCCCTTACTGGTAATTTCGTCTAATATCTTATTCCATTTCTGGACTTTGGGGGCATGTCTAGCAGACCCCAAGCGATGATGGTATTTGTTCTTTGGTCCAAGCTCTGACCTAGTTGCACTTAGAGATTTAGCATCAGATGTGCTCTTTTGACGAACAAACTCTTGCCACTGAGCTTGTGTGATTTTTCCCATCTTCCTCGGGCTAGGGACCTTATCGGCCTTAACATAAGCATTCATTTCACTCTTCCAGCATCGAAACTTCTTGCCGCAAGAGACCAATGTTGCTTTCTTTACAGCTTCTTCTGTGCCTTTCGGGAACTTGAATTGTTTCTTTATCCTTTCCCACAACTCATTCTTGGTCTGCTCGGGTAATTTCCTCCAATTCTCGGTTGTGATCAGCACAACCTCCCTAACAAGAAAATCGCATGCATTACGGTACTTGGTAATTGAATCCAGTAGTTCTTGGGGAAGCCCACCTGGACTGACCCTTGTTATGTACATGATGCGGTCCAATGGACCCTTATTGGGACCTCGTTGCCCTCGTTTCCGCTTGAGTGAAGTTGAGGATTCATCCATTGGAGAACCTTCTGCGGTTTTAGGAGCCGATGTCACCTCATTGTCTTCGCGATTAATCTAGGTAGAAAGAATTATAAGACTTCGTATACTTGACAACCAACATTAACTTGAACTGCTGAAGTTAGGATTCGTGATCCATACCTCATCGGCAGGATCATATTCCGGGTCTAGATCCACGGAAGTCTTTTTAATTTTTAGATTCGGAAAAGGATCCGATGGACTGTGATAGGAGCCTGAACTGCTGGAGTCAGTAAACTCCATATTGTCTTCTTTATTGTTACTACCAGGACCAGTCTTCTTAGGGCTTTCCATGCTAGAACTAATACGATAAAAAATCTAATAAATTGCATATTAAATCTACATAAAGTGTTGCATGAAGAAAAAGATGGAAGCATTCTAGGATTTGATAAGGCATTCTAGGGTTTAAGGCGACTGACCAAAAGGTTCCTATACATTCCGAGGGTGACAAGCATGTTAAAGTTGCTCACTAGCAATGGAAATTTTATCTTCTTATTCTAAATAGGCTAGCTTCGTTCAGAGTGGCGACCACATTCTTGAGGTTTACTAGGTGGCGCCTAGCTCCGGACCTATAACTGATGAAGCAAGGGACAAAAAGCAAATCCTACAGGCTTTTTCTAGTATGAAGAATCGCAAAGTGTGGCACTTGGATTTGGATGGTGAGGTGAGGCGAGGCGAGGTAGCTGGAGTCGAGAAGAGACACTCTTTTTCAGCAATGAGGGCGTACCTGGAAGTGACGAGGGCGAAGCTCGGCGGCGACGGTGAAGCTCAGCGGCATACCTAGAAGTGACGAGGGAGAACACTTGGCGGCAAACAAAATTTTGGCAGCCTAACGACGTTTAAGTGTTTCGCGCGAGTTTGGTTTTTCCTACGCTGCCAAGGGGTATATATAAACTCCAATTTTCTTAGACGGATTTTAAGTACTGACTGCCTGAGAAGACAGTTACCTCAGTCGGGTTTTACTTACCAACCGCCTGAGAAGATATTTACTACATTGATATTTTTTTGAATCAATGTGTGTTCATAATTTGATGAATGCCTACATAAATACCCCTCACCAACCGTCTATGAAGACGTGTCAACGACCATGCGTGACCTTTCTTTTCCCCGAGGCGCGACCTTTCAATGCGCGGTAAACCAACTGCTCCATCTTCCACTCTGCGCGGCCTTAAAGACGCTCTATCACCCGTTAGTTCTCCACAAGCGCATCGCTCACTTTGAATCCTCTTCTTTTCTCAGTCTTCCTCCGCTCCGACGACCCAACACCACTATGGACGACCTTCCGCCGCCAAGCCCTCCGAGGGAGCCACCTTGCAGGAAACCATGTTGCAGCTCCCCCGAGAGGATCAACACCCAGCAGCACCTCCACATGGCGCGAGAGGCGTACAACAATACGTGTCGCGCCATGCAAGCCTTGGGGCTGGGTACCCTTCCAGAGTATCCTGGAATGGGTACCATCGGCCACTACCTCTACGCCCTCATGGGGGTGACTGAGGTTCTTGGCCCCGAGGGCCACAGAATGCTGGTGGAGGCGACGGCTAGCAACCTGGGGTTGCACCGCCGGTACAGCCGGTGCAGCTAGTGCAACCGGCCCTATCTCCTATTGTGAGTTCTTGTGTAAATATTGTGTATCTTGTGTGTTCTTTGGTGAGATGTGTGATTGAATATTGTTAATGAATGAGTATCTTGTGTGTTCTTCAACTGTGTGAATGAATGAATATGTAGGTGTTCATCGTGTTCCTCAGACTCGGGTATCATAAGGTAATTATCTCAGGCAGTTGGTAATTCAAACTCGTCTGAGAAGAAGATTATCTCAGGCGGTTGGTAAGTAATAACCAACTGAGATAAACATCTTCGCAGGCGGTTATTAAGTACCAACCGCCTGTCATGATATTTACTTCTTCTTGATTAATATTCTTGATTAAATGTGGGTCCTTTAAAAAGGCAAAATTCCACTTTCTTGTAATATTATTGATAAGTAAAGGTTACCATTAAATTTCACTTCATAAATCTTTTGAAATTGGTCAGAACATTAAAAACATACAACAAATGCTATTTTTCATTTTTCTATCTTGATGAATATAATGCCATTTTCATTTATTTTTTCAGTGGACATTTTTACTCATCATACCAACATCTACGAATTTTTTCAATTTTTTTAAATTTTTTTGAATCAATCTGTGTTCATAATTTGATGAATGCCTCATATGTATATGAGCATTTAATTAGAATGATGGATAATTTGAAGTTTGACATGTTGGAATGCTTTTAAAAAAATTAACAAAATTCATACATGTATAAATTATACAAATATGTTCATACAAACAAATTTGAGTGAAGGATCTTTTTTTTATGAGATACACAAATGTGAATAATATGTGAATAGAAATTAATTTGATATTTACCAAAACATTACAATGTTAGCTATACAAGTTTTAAAATATTTTGTTCAGGTGGTAGATGTTAATTTTGTACAAATGTAGAAGAAAGAATCATCGAATTTGGACACAATTTGCAGAATCTAAACATGTTTGAGTATTTATATTGGAATCTAATTAAAAAAGAAGCAAGGGATAACTAAACCGAAGAACAATATTGGGCATTATCTCAGGCGGTTGGTAAGTAATACCCGACTGAGATAAACATCTTCTCAGGCGGTTATTAAGTACCAACCACCTGTGAAAATATTTACTTCTTCTTGGTTAATATTCTTGATTAAATGTGGGTCCTTTGAAAAGGCAAAATTCCACTTTCCTGTAATATTATTGATAAGTAAAGGTTACCATTAAATTTCACTTCATAAATCTTTTGAAATTGGTCAGAACATACAAAACATAAAACAAATGCTATTTTTCATTTTCTATCTTGATGAATATAATGCCTTTTTCATTTATTTTTTCAGTGGACATTTTTACTCATCATACCAACCTCTATGATTTTTTTTCAGATTTTTTTAAATTTTTTTGAATCAATGTGTGTTCATATTTTGATGAATGCATCATATGTATATGAGCATTTAGTTAGAATAATGGATAATTTGAAGTTTGACATGTTGGAATGCTTTTAAAAAAAATTAACAAAATTCATACATGTATAAATGACACAAATATGTTCACACAAAAAAAATTGAGTGAAGGATCTTTTTTGTATGAGATAGACAAATGTGAATAATATGTGAGTAGAAATTAATTTGATATTTACCAAAACATTACAATGTCAGCTATACAAGTTTTAAAATATTTTGTTCAGGTGGTAGATGTTAATTTTATACAAATGTAGAAGAAAGAATCATCGAATTTGGAAACAATTTGCAGAATCTAAACATGTTTGAGTATTTATATTGGAATCTAAATAAAAAAAAGCAAGGGATAAGGAAACTGAAGAACAGTATCGGGCATTATTTCAGGCGGTTGGTAAGTAATACCCGACTGAGATAAACATCTTCTCAGGCGGTTATTAAGTACCAACTGCCTGTGAAGATATTTACTTCTTCTTGATTAATATTCTTGATTAAATGTGGGTCCTTTAAAAAGGCAAAATTCCACTTTCTTGTAATATTATTGATAAGTAAAGGTTACCATTAAATTTCACTTCATAAATCTTTTGAAATTGGTCAGAACATAAAAAACATACAACAAATGCTATTTTTCATTTTTCTATCTTGATGAATATAATGCCTTTATCATTTATTTTTTCAGTGGACATTTTTACTCATCATACCATCCTCTATGAATTTTTTCAGATTTTTTTAAATTTTTTTGAATCAATGTGTGTTCATAATTTGATGAATGCCTCATATGTTTACGAGCATTTAGTTAGAATGATGGATAATTTGAAGTTTGACATGTTGGACTGCATTAAAAAAAATTAACAAAATTCATACATGTATAAATGATACAAATATGTTCATACAAACAAATTTGAGTGAAGGATCTTTTTTTTATGAGAAACACAAATGTGAATAACATGTGGGTAGAAATTAATTTGATATTTACCAAAACATTACAATGTCAGCTATACAAGTTTTAAAATATTTTATTCAGGTGGTAGATGTTAATTTTATACAAATGTAGAAGAAAGAATCATCGAATTTGGACACAATTTGCAGAATCTAAACATGTTTCAGTATTTATATTGGAATCTAAATAAAAAAGAAGCAAGGGATAAGGAAACTGAAGAACAATATCGGGCATTATCTCAGGCGATTGGTAAGTAATACCCGACTGAGATAAACATCTTCTGAAGCCGTTATTAAGTACCAACTGCGTGTGAAGATATTTACTTCTTCTTGATTAATATTCTTGATTAAATGTGGGTCCTTTAAAAAGGCAAAATTCCACTTTCTTGTAATATTATTGATAAGTAAAGGTTACCATTAAATTTCACTTCATAAATCTTTTGAAATTGGTCAGAACATAAAAAACATACAACAAATGCTATTTTTCATTTTTCTATCTTGATGAATATAATGCCTTTATCATTTATTTTTTCAGTGGACATTTTTACTCATCATACCATCCTCTATGAATTTTTTCAGATTTTTTTAAATTTTTTTGAATCAATGTGTGCTCATAATTTGATGAATGCCTCATATGTATATGAGCATTTAGTTAGAATGATGGATAATTTGATGTTTGACATGTTGGAATGCTTTTTAAAAAAATTAACAAAATTCATACATGTGTAAATCATACAAATATGTTCATACAAACAAATTTGAGTGAAGGATCTTTTTTTTATGAGATACACAAATGTGAATAATATGTGAGTAGAAATTAATTTGATATTTACCAAAACATTACAATGTCAGCTATACAAGTTTTAAAATATTTTGTTCAGGTGGTAGATGTTAATTTTCTACAAATGTAGAAGAAAGAATCAGCAAATTTGGACACAATTTGCAGAATCTAAACATGTTTGAGTATTTATATTGGATTATAAATAAAAAAGAAGCAAGGCATAAGGAAACTGAAGAACAGTATCAGGCATTATCTCAGGCGGTTGGTAAGTAATACCCGACTGAGATAAACATCTTCTCAGGCGGTTATTAAGTACCAACCGCCTGTGAAGATATTTACTTCTTCTTGATTAATATTCTTGATTAAATGTGGGTCCTTTAAAAAGGAAAAATTCCACTCTCTTGTAATATTATTGATAAGTAAAGGTTACCATTAAATTTCACTTCATAAATCTTTTGAAATTGGTCAGAACATAAAAAACATACAACAAATGCTATTTTTCATTTTTCTATCTTGATGAATATAATGCATTTTTCATTTATTTTTCCAGTGGACATTTTTACTCATAATACCAACATCTATGAATTTTTTCAGATTTTTTAAAATTTTTTTGAATCAATCCGTGTTTATAATTTGATGAATGCCTCATATGTATATGAGCAATTAACTAGAATGATGGATAATTTGAAGTTGGACATGTTGGAATGCTTTTAAAAAAAATAACAAAATTCATACATGTATAAATTATACAAATATGTTCATACAAACAAAGTTGAGTGAAGGATCTTTTTTTATGAGATTTTTGTGAGATACACAAATGTGAATAATATGTGAATAGAAATTAATTTGATATTTACCAAAACATTACAATGTTAGCTATACAAGTTTTAAAATATTTTGTTCAGGTGGTAGATGTTAATTTTATACA
Organism: Tuctoria greenei; assembly: GCA_036927565.1. NCBI lineage: Eukaryota > Viridiplantae > Streptophyta > Magnoliopsida > Poales > Poaceae > Tuctoria > Tuctoria greenei. Next base: position 237,841,727 of record JAYESD010000002.1, read on the forward strand.
AATGTAGAAGAAAGAATCATCGAATTTGGACACAATTTGCAGAATCTAAACATGTTTGAGTATTTATATTGGAATCTAAATAAAAAAGAAGCAAGATATAACGAAACTAAAGAACAGTATTGGGCATTATCTCAGGCGGTTGGTAAGTAATACCCGACTGAGATAAACATCTTCTCAGTCGGTTATTAAGTACCAACCACCTGTGAAAATATTTACTTCTTCTTGGTTAATTTTCTTGATTAAATGTGGGTCCTTTAAAAAGGCAAAATTCCACTTTCTTGTAATATTATTGATAAGTAAAGGTTACCATTAAATTTCACTTCATAAATCTTTTGAAATTGGTCAGAACATACAAAACATAAAACAAATGCTATTTTTCATTTTTCTATCTTGATGAATATAATGCCTTTTTTATTTATTTTTTCAGTGGACATTTTTACTCATCATAACAACCTCTATGATTTTTTTCAGATTTTTTTGAATCAATGTGTGTTCATAATTTGATGAATGCCTCATATGTATATGAGCATTTAGTTAGAATAATGGATAATTTGAAGTATGACATGTTGGAATGCTTTTAAAAAAATTAACAAAATTCATACATGTAGAAAATGACACAAATATGTTCACACAAACAAAATTGAGTGAAGGATCTTTTTTTTATGAGATAGACAAATGTTAATAATATGTGATTAGAAATTAATTTTATATTTACCAAAACATTACAATGTCATCTATACAAGTTTTAAAATATTTTGTTCAGGTGGTAGATGTTAATTTTATACAAATGTAGAAGAAAGAATCATCGAATTTGGACACAATTTGCAGAATCTAAACATGTTTGAGTATTTATATTGGAATCTAAATAAAAAAGAAGCAAGGGATAAGGAAACTTAAGAATAGTATCAGGCATTATCTCAGGAGGTTGGTAAGTAATATCCGAATGAGATAAACATCTTCTCAGGTGGTTATTAAGTACCAACCGCCTGTGAAGATATTTACTTCTTCTTGATTAATATTCTTGATTAAATGTGGGTCCTTTAAAAAGGCAAAATTCCACTTTCTTGTAATATTATTGATAAATAAAGGTTACCATTAAATTGCACTTCATAAATCTTTTGAAATTGGTCAGAACATACAAAACATAAAACAAATGCTATTTTTCATTTTTCTATCTTGATGAATATAATGCCTTTTTCATTTATTTTTCCAGTGGACATTTTTACTCATCATACCAACCTCTATAGATTTTTTTGAATCAATGTGTGTTCATAATTTAATGAATGCCTCATATGTATATGAGCATTTAGTTAGAATAATGGATAATTTGAAGTTTGACATGTTGGAATGCTTTTAAAAAAAATTAACAAAATTCATACATGTATAAATGACACAAATATGTTCACACAAACAAAATTGAGTGAAGGATCTTTTTTATGAGATAGACAAATGTTAATAATATGTGATTAGAAAATAATTTGATATTTACCAAAACATTACAATATCAGCTATACAAGTTTTAAAATATTTTGTTCAGGTGGTAGATGTTAATTTTATACAATTGTAGAAGATGTTAATTTTATACAATTTGTAGAATCTAAACATGTTTGAGTATTTATATTGGAATCTAAATAAAAAGAAGCAAGGGATAACGAAACTAAAGAACAGTATTGGGCATTATCTCAGGCGGTTGATAAGTAATACCCGACTAAGATAAACATCTTCTCAGGCGGTTATTAAGTACCAACCACCTTTGAAAATATTTACTTCTTCTTGGTTAATATTCTTGATTAAATGTGGGTCCTTTAAAAAGGCAAAATTCCACTTTCTTGTAATATTATTGATAAGTAAAGGTTACCATTATATTTCACTTCTTAAATCTTTTGAAATTGGCCAGAACATAAAAAACATACAACAAATGCTATTTTTCATTTTTCTATCTTGATGAATATAATGCCTTTTTCATTTATTTTTTCATTGGACATTTTTACTCATCATACCAACCTCTATGAATTTTTTTCAGATTTTTTTAAATTTTTTTGAATCAATGTGTGTTCATAATTTGATGAATGCCTCATATGTATATGAGCATTTAGTTAGAATGATGGATAATTTGAAGTTTGAAATGTTGGACTGCTTTTAAAAAAATTAACAAAATTCATACATCTATAAATGATACAAATATGTTCATACAAACAAATTTGAGTGAAGGATCTTTTTTTTAATGAGAAACACAAATGTGAATAATATGTGGGTAGAAATTAATTTGATACTTACCAAAGCATTATAATGTCAGCTATACAAGTTTTAAAACATTTTGTTCAGGTGGTAGATGTTAATTTTATACAAATGTAGAAGAAAGAATCATCGAATTTGGACACAATTTGCAGAATCTAAACATGTTTGAGTATTTATATTGGAATATAAATAAAAAAGAAGCAAGGGATAAGGAAACTGAAGAAAGTATCGGGCATTATCTCAGGCGGTTGGTATGTAATACCCGACTGAGATAAACATCTTCTCAGGTGGTTATTAAGTACCAACCACTCGTGAAGATATTTACTTCTTCTTGATTAATATTCTTGATTAAATATCTTATCAGGCGGTTGGTAAGTAAAACCCTCCTGAGATAAATTTAAAAACCGCTTGTGAAAAACCGACGCCAGGAGACGGGGACCCCTCACCACACGCCCGCTATTAGACGATGACCCGCTATAAAGGCTCACCGTTCTCTTGCTTCTCCGCCGCACCGCTCCTTAGATCCTAGCCTCCAAACTTCTCCCTCCGCCACCGTCGACCACCTCTTGCTCTTTCTATGCACCTCCGTCGCCACACAAATGGGTAGCCCCGCGCCGAAGCGCTCTAGGCCATCAACGTCCTCCGAACCTCCTTCTCCGTTTCCATCGTCGCCGGCAATGCCGGTGGAACTAATGGCGGCGCCCGCATCTCCTTAGCCTGACTGGTTACAGGAGATTGTCTGCCTCTTTACCGCCCGCATCGACGAATTAACGCGCCAAATTAAAGATGTCGAAGACAACGTGTCCTCCGCCGTTGAACATGCAAGAGCGCTGGACACAATGTCGCGGGATGTATTTAACAATACATCTCTCATTTGTCGCCGTCTTGGTCTTGGGAGGCTTCCCCAGCTCCCCAGCATGGACTCCGCCGGCTACTACTTGTTCGGGTTAAGCTTTGTGGCCGCTCGTCTCGACGCCCTCCACAAGATGATCGCGGAGGTTGCTGGGGTACAGGGCCGCTGGAAGATTCTGCACAGCGTCGCCTGTAAGCTCGGTGTGGAGACGGAAGAGGAGTCGCCGCCGCCGTCGGAGGCGGAGGCGGAGCCGCTGTAGGATGCGACGGCCGCGGCGCGCACGGCGGCAGAGGTGGACGAGGCCTACGAGTAGAATAGGATTAGGATTAGTTTTGTTCTTGTTTCTACGTGTTTTTCGTCCATGTTTTCTTTACTCTTGTTTGTAATATATGTGTTGGTAGTATGTTAATGTAATATGTCTTTTATGTTCATGAACAATGTGTCTGATGTATTATCGAAAAATTCTCCTTTTATCGAAAAACATCTCCTTTAACAACCCCTAGAATGGTACGTTGAACACTATTGTTTGGTTCTGTCGATGTTTATATCTAGTATTTAATCCTTGTTTATATCACTGTGTTGCTGGTTGAAGAGATTTTATGCGTATGCTTTATTTTAATCCTTGTTTATATAACTGTGTTAATATCTAGTAGTACATAATTACAAACCTGTATAGAAGTAGCAATTTATACAACTTTATTATTAGTGAAGCCAAAATTTATAGAACCTAGATTTTTTAAAGCACATGTGTCACTTCCGGAGGAATCCATTCCTTTAAAGTACCCCATGAGTTTCCTTTGGTGCAAACGGGGCTAAACAAAAGACGAACGCGCATAGGGGAAACACAACAAGTGCAACATTCATCAGAGACGAGCATGCATATATAGGAGAAACACATCAACATGCCTTATACAAGTCTATTTTATATACAGTACTCCCTTTGTTCACTTTTCATTGGCGTTTGGAGAAGTAGGGGTAGCGCATCCAAAAGAGAATGGAGGGAATATAACCCATATAGTACAACATGTTATGGGAGAACAGGTCATACTCGCGCTCAATCCTACAGTTCTCAGTACAGAAGACGGTCCACTCGTACCACCCTCGCCGGCCGCAGCGGGCAGGCCCCTGGTTCCCCCCTGTTGGGCAGCGGCAAACATAATCATCAATGTCGGGCAGCGCCACCGGCGGCGGTCCCGGAGGAGGCCTACGCAGTAACCTCCAGCTCACGAAAACGTCAAGCCTCTACATGGCTTGATTCCGACACCAGTAGCACTCTGTGTTGGTCCTCTTCATCGCGACGGACCCGATCGCGTTGTCGCCGATGTGGGCCTCGCCTTTGACCTGCCGGATATACTCGGGGGCATCGCGGTCCCCGCGGTCGGCGTCGTATCAGAGCATGGCGAGGATGTAGGCCGCCACCTTGTGGCCGTTCGCGACCGCCCGGGCATGGAACTGGGTGCCCCGCTGCGCCTGCGCGCGGCCGTAGTTGAAGACGAGGTAGAACCTGGTGACGTAGCACGCATGAGGGTTGCCCATGTTGGCCAGGCGCTCCACGAGGGCGTCATAGCTCCCGTTCCCGTGCCGTTGGAACCACTCCCAGCTGCTCTCTCGCTCCAGCGCCACACTCCTGTCCACGGCGGGATGACGGCACGCGGCGTGCCTGGCCTTGCAGGTGGCGCGCAGACTGGAGAGGTCGTCAATGTGCTAGGTGGAGGTTGCGGCGACCCACCCCGCAATCAGGACCGCAATATCGTGCGGCAAGGGGAACTCCATGGACATCGAAGGGAACCAATGATGGCGCGCGTGACGGAGAGGAAGAGTACGCGCGGAGAAGAGGATGGTGTGTGTGGCGGAGTAGAGGATGGTGTGTCGTGTTACTACTCTTTATTAGTACGCGTGGAGAAGACGATGATACGCCTGGTGATTTTTCGTACGCGCAGAGAAGAGGGATGGTGGTGTGTGGGCAGTTACTTCCAGCCAATTTTTTTGTCCCAGCTCAACTTTACTTTCACTGTATGGTCTTGTCAGCTGTGTGCTCATCACATTTTCAGCTACTGTCCTTTGTTGCCGTAGCAACTTGCTGGCACTGAATGGAAAGTGGGATGATATGTATTGATGAAGGGTGTTAGGGTAATTTTTTGTGGTGACTAATGTGCGGTTTGAATCCTAAAAATAGAGTTCACTTGGGACAGTGGGAGTATAAGATGGTCACCCGCGCCATCGTCTTTTCCGCACAACCGTTCCAACATCCTCTCTTCTTTCCACAAAACCTAGCCACGGCTAGTATACATCAAATGCTTTCAAGCTCGAGCAACCCTCCGCCACCGAGCCCGCCGAGGGACCCGGCCGCCGGTAAGTAACCGCGACTGGAAACCCCACCCCCCCTGCCGTCGCCGCGTGTGAAAGATACCCTCCTGTTCAACATGGCCCAAGATGTATTTACAGATACTTCTCACTCCATGGAACGCCTTGGGCTCGGTACCCTTCCACAATGTACTGGAATGGACACCACGGCCACTACGTCTTCGACCTCTCGCACGTGGCCTCTCGTGTCTACTCCCTCTGGGAGACGATGGCGGCCGAGCTCGGCGTCGCGGGTCGTCGCGACCTCGTCGTGGCGGCGGCATTGAGACTGGGTCACCTTCAGCCGCCGGAGCCCGAGGCGCTAGAGGAGGGTCAGGAGCCCGAGGCCCACCCGAGGAGGAGGAGGTGGAGGCTGAGTAGAGTAGTATTTAATTGTTTTCTTTTCATGTTTTTAGTTGTAGTTTTTTCGTTTCATGTTTTTAGTTGTAGTTTTTCGTTTCATGGTTTTAGTTGTAGTTTATCTTTTCTTGTGTTTGTAATATACTCCCTCCATCCAAAGCAACAAGTATTTTGGGATGGAGATACTCCCTCCATCGAATGGGACAAGTATTTTGGGACGAAGGGAGTAATGTTTTTAAGTTAAATGTACTTAGTGTTCTTGTTCATTGATGTACTATCTGTGCAAAATTAGTTTGAATTTTCCGATCACCAAACCCTCCTTGTCCCCAAACCGGTGAAGTTGCCAGGAGATCGGCCGCAGCGGGCCCCACAAAGTGGTCTGTAAAGTAGTAGTAATAGGAAAATGCAACAGGCCGGTAGCTAGGACTGGAAAGAAAAAAGTGAAGACAATACAAGGAAGAAAATGTTTGAAAAAAGGAAGGACAACCAAAATGATAAACAGGAAATCTTTTCACGGAAATTAATCCAGTCGTAATCCTCTCAAACATAGGCTCCCTTTGAAGGATAGGATTTGTAAAGTATTTTTAGTTTTCATAGGAAACGTAACACATGAGCTAGGACACTTTAGTAGCCATACTAAAAGAGCTGCTTATCTGCCTCATCCACTTCCCCACGCCGCCAATAGAATCTCTTCGGCTGCGGGAAGGTGTCCCCCGAAGAGTTCGAGGACACCGAGGAGTGTCCGTCACAAGATTTGCCTGATGACGAGGAGGCCGGGGAGTTGGGGTGGACCAGCGGCGTATAGTCGAGGTAGTGATCCAGGTGGATAATGAGCTCCGTCGTGAGGCCGCCAGGCCGGACCACTGCGGCATGGTTGAAAGGTTCCGCCGGCGGCCCGCCATCACTCCCAGTCCAGCCATCACTTCCTGCAAAGAAGGTGACCATTTTGGCCCAAGGCAGGAGGCTTGGGTCTTTCATCCACCCAACGACCGTGCACAGGTCAGCACGCTCCCAGTGGTAAGTGGAAGCATCGAAGTGATCAAAGAGGAAGACATCACCCAGAACCTGTCTGATGCCCTCCGCAGACTAGACATGCAGAGGGAGGTTCTCGATGACAACCTGCACGTGGAAGAACCACCCGACGATCGGCACATCGATGCCAAAGATCCATGGCCGGAACTAGTGGTTATCATCCGGCATGGAGATGATTGCCGTCTCGATGGCAAGCTCCCGATAGTCATCACGGGTGAACCGCACCAGGAACTCACCATCCCCAAACGTGGACACGGTGAAAGCCCAATGCGGGATTTCAAGTTGGTGATGGATGGCCAGGGTGATGTCCATGGGCGTTGCCTCGCTGCGACCTCCTCTGGGTCCCATAACAGCTGCTTGGCGGCGCAAATGGATAAACTCTGTCATCATGAGGCGGTTGTTGACCATCGTGCATTGCCCCTCACGAGGGCGCAGGGACGGTGAGCCTGCAGGTACCTGCTCGCATCTAACATGGTTGCGAGGCATGGCGCTGCGACAAAAGAGGCAAAGGACTTCTCAGGCAACACACAGGAGCATGGATGGGAATCAGTCGGGAACATGAGCCTGGAAGCAATAGGGGGGGGGGGTGGTTTAATAAGGTGAGGATGAAGAGGCCAAACATCGGAAGCAGCGTCCCTTGAGGATCTCACGAAAATCCAGTGATAGGACCGGACCTTTCGAGGCCTTCGGCTCTGTGCAAGCGTCATGAATGCGCGAAGGCCCAACTTGAATATAAAGTGAATCAGCGTAGTTTCAGCCCACAAATAACAAGCGGCCCAGCTTTTTTGTCCTGCCTGGCTGCTTGCCCGCGGCGGGAAATTTTTTTTTCACGCCGAATGAAGAAGGAAAATAAGAAATGAAAATAATATTTTATTACGGTACCCTTCGACCAGCAACGCCGGCTCCCTCTCTGCAACGCGCTTGTCGGAGCATCTGTCGGCCGCCACGATTGTAGGAGCATCCGCCGGCCGCCACGCTTGTAGGAGCATCCGCAGGCCACCACGCCTGGAGAAGCATTCGCCGGCCTCCACGCTTGGAGGAGCATCCGTCGGCCGCCACGCTTGGAGGAGCATCCGCCGGCTGCTACGCTTGGAGGAGCATCCGCCGGCCGCCAAGCTTGGAGGAGCATCCGCCAGCTGCCACGCTTGTAGGAGCATCCGCCAGCCGCCACTCTTGTAGGAGCATCCGCCGGCCGCCAAGCTTGGAGGACCAACCGCCGGCCGCCACGCTTGGAGGAGCATCTGCTAGCCGCCATGCTTGTAGGAGAATCTACCGGCCGCAGCGCGTGGAGTAACAACAGCTAGGTACAATTGCTCACATAATGTGTTCTTGTACATCTATCCTCTTACAGATAGGATAATGGCTGATTGAATTGTAGGAAGCAAGGTCAGAAGATAAGACATGGATGGGAAAAGACAGGCATACGAGGGAGTGGCAGGATGGAATGAAGTCATTTTTAAATTTTGCATCTCGGGGCATTCGTGAAGGAGGAACTATGCCTTGTCATTGCACGAGATGTCGCAATATTTGCCACGAGACACGCAAGGGAGTTCATTTACACCTTCTCAGAAATGGGATGTTATTGGATTATACTTGTTGGATACACCATGGAGAAATACGAGTTCAGGAAAATTTTGCTGAGGAATTAGCAAATAATGAGGATATAATTTCTGATGATGGTGCTATGCAAAATATGTTGTCCAGTCTACTTAGAGGCACTGATCATGGTGGTACTTCAGCAGATGTTGATGATCAAGAAAATGCTATAAACCAGCAGGAGCCAACTAGGGATGCAAAGAAATTCTACGACTTATTAACTGATGCCAAAAAGGAGTTGTATCCAGGTTGTTCGCAGCTGACCCAATCATCCTACATTGTTAGGTTCTACCAGATAAAGTGTTTAACTGGTATGAGCAAAGTAGCTTGTGAGATGTTACTTGAACTATTCTCATTTGCGCTTCCAAAGGGCCACTGCATTCCTAATACACTTGATAAAATTCAGAAGGTTGTTCGTGACCTCGGCCTGGACTACCAAAAGATCGATGCATGTGTCAATGACTGTGCGTTATTCCGGAAGGACTATTCTCTGCTAAATAGTTGCCCAAAATGTGGTGAATTAAGATGGAAAAATAGTACTGCTGGGGATGCAAGAGAGGCTTTACCTTGTGGAAAATCCAAGAAGCTTGTAGCACGCAAGATTCTATGTTACTTCCCTCTTATTCCCCGTCTACAAAGGTTTTATATGGGAGAATCAATGGCATCAAACATGCGCTGGCACAAAGAAGGTCTTGCTGATGATGGAATAGTACGCCATCCTGCCAATTCGAAAGCATGGAAGCATTTTGATAGCATTCACCAAAATTTCTCATCTGATCCTCGCAACATAAGACTTGGGCTAGCATCTTATGGTTTCAATCCTTTTGGAGTAATGAATGTTTCTTACAGTACATGACCTGTGATTCTAATCCCTTATAATCTACCACCTTGGTTGTGTATGAAGCAGTTTTATTGGGTGATGTCAATGATAATTCCTGGGCCAAAGTCACCTGGAAACAACATTGATGTGTATCTGCAGCCTTTGATTTGATGAGCTACTGAAAGTATGGTCTGATGGTGTTGAAACATATGACAGTTTAAAGAAAGAGACATTTGTCATGCGAGCTTCTTTATTGTGGACAATAAATGATTTTCCAGCATATGCAATGCTATGTGGATGGACCACAAAAGGGAAGCTAGCATGTCCATACGGCCATATAAAAACTGACGCCTTCTGGTTGAAGTATGGACGAAAGCATTGTTACATGGGTCATCGTCGTTTCCTACCTCAGGATCACAGATGGCGTCGAAACAAAGATTCTTTCAAAAACAAGGCAGAGAATAGAGAGGCTCCAACATCACTCTCTGGTGACGAAGTACTCCAACAATACGAGTGTTTTGATCAAGTGAGTTTTGGACCGACGAATAACAAGAGAAAGCACACCGAGGAAAATAGATGACATAATTGGAAGAAGAAAAGTATATTTTTCGACGTCCCTTATTGGAAGACATTGCTGATAAGGCATAACTTGGATGTCATGTACATTGAGAAAAACATTTGTGATAGCATATTGGGGACATTGCTTGCTATGGATGGTAAAACAAAAGATAGTCTACAAGCTCGTCTTGATATGAAGGATATGGGTATACGGCCAGATCAACATCCGAAGTTCATAAAGAGCAAGTACACATTCTCACCAGCATTATATACTTTGGGAAAAGATGAGAAGACCACCTTGTGCATGTTTTTGGGGAATGTGAAGGTGCCTGATGGTTATGCCTCAAACATCAAGAGATGTGTGGACATAAAAGCATGTAAGGTATCGGGTCTAAAAACTCATGACTGCCATATTATATTTTAGAAGCTCCTTCCTATTGCAATACGTAACATATTGCTTGAAAGGTTGTTGCACCTTTAATTGAGTTTAGCACATTCTTTTTTGGAATTTGTTCTAATGAATTGGCGGAACAAGATTTGGACAATATGAGCAAACAAATTCCTGAAACAATTTGTAAGCTTGAGATGTTGTTTCCTCCCGCTTTCTTTGATATCATGGTACATCTTCCAACCCATCTTGCCGAAGAAGCACGGTTGGGTGGACCTATTTCTTATAGATGGATATATCTAATTTAGAGGTACATTGGTACATTGAAGAGGTATGTACGTAACAAAGCTCACCCGGAGGGTTCTATAGCTGAGGGATATATTGCCGAAGAGTGTATGACTTTTTGTAGTCAGCTTTCGGATAACATCAGCACCAAGCGTAATAGGCCAGAATGTCATGAAGCTGCAGCTACAAATGAACCTTCTGTTGATAATTCTAACATATTTACAGAAGTTGATAATTCTAAAAAAGGGTGTAAATGGGACCAACTTACTATGGTGGAACAACATAACATCAGGCATTATCTTATTACTAACGTTGAAGAGGTCACTCCATGGATCCAGTAATAACGTATAGCTCAGATGTTGTATACAATATATGGCTTATTATAGATGGCTAATTTAATTTTGTACCCTTTTCATTGAGCATATTGAAGAACTGAAAAAGATTCATTCTCGTGATGTTGATAAACGCCATAGAGATGAGTTTGTTGATTGGTTTCAGAAATGAGTAAGTACATGCAAGTTTGCACTTTGATGAAATATTGAACAAATATGTGTTCTGGAATTGGTTTGTCGTCGATAACCCCTGTTATACTAATGTGTACAGATTACGACATTACACAAAGAAGGCAAAGCAACCGATTATCTGTATGCATTATCTAGAGGACTTGATCGTCGGGCACGGTTTTTTGGTCGGTTATTCATCAATGGCTTCTTCTTTCGAACTGCAGATGTGGAAAAAGATTTACGGACCCAAAACAGTGGTATTGTTGTTCGGGGCACTGATCAAGATTGGGTTGGAGTAATCAAGAAAATCATTGCTGTTGATTTTGAAAAAAAAAATCAAGAGGTTCTGTATTTCAGTGTGAATGGTTTGATCGGCCTTTTGGAAGCAGTCAGAACCAAAGCAGAGACTACAAAAAGGATCAATACAGAATGATAGATGTTGACACTACTCTGTTTCGATTCCAGTATGAGCCTTACATTCTAGCCACCCAAACAGAACAAGTTTTTTATGTTGCAAGTGTGAAGCATCCTAGATGGGCTACAGTTGTTAAAACGAAGCCACGTAACCTTTTTTCCATGCCCCCTGGAGACAGTGAAAATAATGTGACTGAGACGATGGAGGCTGAGACATTTCATGATGATTTGCATACTGATGATATCAATAATGAGTATACGACCGCATGGGCTAAGAATGACATTGAGGGAGCCAGCGGCGATGCTTCCACTCTTATAATGACAACGTCTGGTGATCGGTTTGAGGTAGATGGAGTTGCATCAGAAAATGAAGACGACGACGACGACGATACATATACCAATGATGGTCATGTAGCTCCATTGTGGGGGGACGACAGCGAAGATGATGATTTTTAGTATAATTAAGTAGGTGACATGTAGCTCCACAATGAATTCATCCGTCCGAACCCGACATTTATTTTTCAGTTATTTATATTTGCTACCCGAAAAGTACCCGATACCCGATATTTCGGTCTTTTCAGTTCCGGTCTCGGTTTTATCGGTTTCGGTTTTTCGGTCTCAGTTTATTTGCCCACCCCTAATTTACGTAGTAGTAGCATATATGTGGGATATACATATTTCTCCTGCATGTTTTTTTTGCAAAACTATTTAGTGATATATCCTATGTGCATATTACATATGTAAAACTAATTTAAAGTATAAAACTTTTTCAAAGGGAAGTCTTAGGTTTTGTCAAATCTATCTTTCAGAATTACGCAATTTTGATCTGTTTTAACAATACAAGAATTGTACTTTAAGATTCACTATGAAAATATTTCCATAATATACAATCTAGTACTACATGTTATTGAAGTTAATAAATTCCATATAAATCATTTGTCAAAGGTAATTAGTTCGACCAAAACAGAAATAGAGTTGAGTTGGGGCGGAGGAAGTATTATACGTTGCTGTTTGCCGCATAAAAGGTTTTGTCCTTTGTTCAAGCCGTAGCCATTTGTACAGGCGGCTGATGCGACCGGGCGCACCGAGCTTATGTGCGCGCCAGTCACCGAGGCGCCTTAAACGCGCGCAGCGCATGCGTTGAAATCACCTGCGGTACTGCAGGTGCAGTAACAGTCACTAACATGTTGGTCCGGCTATCCGTGGGACCCACATGTCAGTGACTGTTACTGCACCTGCTGTACTGCGGAGGTTATGCATCCCGCATGCACATCTTTGAATTCAATTGGAACCGCTCTGCATCCCATCACTGCTTTACCGTGAACCACTGAGGATGGTCTTAAAGGCAGGCCCGGGTCTGGGCCTAGGCGGGCAGAAATAAATTTTCTACGGCCCTGCCGCACAACGTCGCCTACCGCGCCCCCGCCGCCGCGCCCCAGGCTCCGCCGCCCCTGCGCCCCCGCCACTGACCCGCCACTCGAGAACGGATCTAGGGGTAGGTTCATCGCCCATAGCAGTCGTGTAGCTTCTGTCCCCTCGATCTGTTGGCGATGATCCTTCTTCTCATCCGTTCTCGAGTTCGTGGTGGCCACGGTGCCGCTTCTACCCTACTTCTGGACTGAGGACGCTGATGATCCGCAATATACTTTTAAATCTGCTTGCTGCGAGCCGTTTTTGATGAGTTAATACCTGCTGTTTTACATCGTTGAGTATATTGCGGATCATCAGTGTCGTTAGTCCAGCACTGATTCGTCAGGAGACAAAAAGTAATGAACATCATTTATCAGCACTGCGCCGAGGAGAACGTGAAAATTGCAGTCGGTCACGTCAAGTCAGTTTTACGATTTTATTCACGTTCCATTTGACTTCAAGTACCACGCCTATGCTTTTAAATATATGATTATACTAATCAAGCTCCGGTCTTTTACTGATTGATACTTAACCTCGTTTTTTGCATTTGCCAAGGTCTGAGGCCAACAAGGGCTACTGCTTTGTCAACGTCACATCGCCAGATGCGGCATTCTGGCTATGGATGAAGCACCTGCATGGCTTTTGTTGGAAGGTGAACGACTCACGGAAGATGTCCGAGGTCGACTACGTCAACATCTAGGTTCGTCGCCGTCCGCTGCCACCGTTTTCCATTGCGCCGCTGCTGCATGGTGTTCACCTACCGCTGCTCGTTATCCTTTCGCATGGTCAGGATGCGTTGGTGGCCCATTTCTCCAAGTCATGCTTTGACTGCGAAACCGAGGAGTTCTTGCCAGTGTGGTTCAGCTCGCCGCGGAAGGTGAATGACTCGTGAAAGATGTGAGAGGTCGACTACGCCAACATCCAGGTACGTCACCGTCCGCTGCCACCGTTTTCCATTGCGCCGCCGTTGCAACGTGTTCACCTATCTCTGCTCGTCATCCTTTCGCAGGGTCGGGATGTGTTGGTGGATGCAGCCAGATGGTTGCTCATGCAGGTGTATGGTAATTACGTGAGTGTTTGGTCGGGTCATGTGGTTAGTCCACGATGCACCCTAAACCCGGTGTTGAGGCCAGGTATTTGTCATGTGTGCGTACACTATAGTGACATATGACAAAGTGCTCAGTCATCAATTGTGTTTGGTTTGACGTCGAAGTTCGATTGGAGATAGATCATCCATTTCTTTATGTCTTGGATCATCCAAATTAATGTTTGGTTGTATGGACTGGACGATCCAATTTTTTGTTGGTAGGTTGGATGAAACTTGATTGAGATTATTGAATCATCGAAGTTGATAATTTCATAATATTATTCGTGCACATGATGATAGATCGTGCACGCCGAGCGCCGAGTTATTTGGATCACTGAGCAAAGTTCGGACGTGTAGTTCGTGCATGCCCGTGCGCCCTGCAAGATTCGGTGCGCTCGCGTACATGGCACTGATCAGGGCAGGGTGGTACAGTCGCGGGAACCATGCAGTGCGCCCTGGGATGTAAGACTTGGAGCGTGAACGTATGTGGCAACCATCTGGGGATGCAACTTTGGTGCTCCCGTTTGTGCTTCCATGTGTACTCTGCGCTTATGTGTCATCATCTAATTGGTTGAAGTTAAATCAGACATTATGTTAGGTAGATGAAAGGGGTCCTGACGCCACAAAAAAGTGAATCGTGGCCACACATCCTAATTGCTACGGATTGGGTCCGTGCCCAGTGATACAAACGCCACGAACCAGAGTATCTTGGCAACACATCCTAATGCAACGATTGTGTTCCGCGGCGATAGATATTGTAACGCCACGAACCCGTAATTCGTGGCAACAGATCCTAATGCAACGATTGTGGTCCCGTGGTGATAGATCCTAACACCATGAATCAGTGAATCGTGGCAAGACATCCTAATGCAATGATTGTTTTTGTTGCATTTGTATCCTGACGCCACGAAAAAGTGATTCGTGGCCACACATCCTAATTGCTATGATTGGGGTTCGTGGCCATTGATACTAACGCCGCGAACCAGAGTATCATGGCAACACATCCTAATGCAATGATTGTGTTCTGTGGCGATAGATCCTGTAACGCCACGAACCAGTAATTCATGGCAACAGATCCTAATGCAACGATGGTGGTCTGTTGCATTAGCATCCTAACACCACGAACCAGTGAATCGTGGCAAGACATCCTAATGCAACGATTGTGTTTTGTTGCATTAGTATCCTGACGCCATGAAAAAGTGAATCGTGGCCACACATCCTAATTGCTATGATTGGGGTCCGTGGCCATTGATACTAACACCACGAACCAGAGTATCGTGGCAACACATCCTAATGCAACGATTCTATTTCGTTGCATTATGGTCCAAATGCAACTGTTTGCTGATTCGTGGCAATAGATCCTAATGCAACGACTGTGTTCCGTGGCAATAAAGCTCAAACGCCACGAACGAGTAATTTGTGGCAACAGATCCTAATGTAACGATTGTGTTCCGTGGCAATAAAGTTGTAACGCCACGAACCAGTAATTCGTGGAAACAGATCCTAATGCAACGATTGTGGTCCGTGGTGATAGATCCTATAACGCCACGAACCAGTAATTCGTGGCAACAGATCCTAATGCAAGGATTGTGGTCTGTTGCATTAGCATCCTGACGCCACGAACTAGTGATTCGTGGTAACATATCCTAAAGCAACGATTGTGTTTCGTTGCATTAGCATCCTGACGCCACGGAAAAGAGAATCGTGGCCACACATCCTAATTGCTACGATTGGGGTCCGTGTCCATTGATACTAACGACACGAACCAGAGTATCGTGGCAACACATCCTAATGCAACAATTCTGTTTCGTTGCATTACGGTCCAAATGCAACTGTTTGCTGATTCGTGGCAACAGATCCTAATGCAACGACTGTGTTCCGTGGCAATAAAGCTGTAACGCCACGAAACAGTAATTTGTGGCAACAGATCCTAATGCAACGATTGTGTTTCGTGGCAATAAAGTTGTAACGCCACGAACCAGTAATTCGTGGCAACAGATCCTAATTCAACGATTGTGGTCCGTGGCGATAGATCCTGTAACGCCACGAACCAGTAATTCATGGCAACAGTTCCTAATGCAATGATTGTGGTCCGTGGCGATAGATCCTGTAACGCCATGAACCAGTAATTCATGGCAACAGATCCTAATGCAATGACTGTGTTCTGTGGCATTAGCATCCTGACGCCATGAACTAGTGATTCGTTGCAACAAATCCTAATGCAACGATTGTGGTCCGATGCATTAGAATCCTGACGCCACGAACTAGTGATTCGTGGCAACAGATCCTAATGCAACGATTGTGTTCAAAGCCAAGCTTACTGCAAAGATCCTAGTGCCACGAACTAGTGAATCGTGGCAAAAAGCCAAGCTTACTGCAAAGATTTAGTATTCGTTGCAGTACAATCGTTGGAACAGGTCGGAATCCTTGTAGTGGTGGATGAAATAGGGTTAGAATAGGCAGGACTTGGACTGGAGGTGCAGTGAGTGAAATTTGAATTGTAAAAATCTCAATTCTGGCGTGCCAAGAAGAACGAAAAAAATTCGCGAGCGTGGAGAATTTGGCGCTAGCCATGTCCTTGTGCACGCAAGCAATCGTGATTAAATTCATGTCATGTCGCATCGATTCCTGCACATGGTGTGTGGATCTAGAGGGGTAGACTTCTTCAGACAACTTGCTCACTTCTTAATTACAGTATGGCCTAGCTGCTTGCTTGCCGTGCGACCACTAGCTCCCCTTCATCTTTGTTGCCATGCATGGGGATCAAATCTAAAAGTAGTCATGTGCTAGCTAGTGGGACATTCTAAAAAATACGAACAAAAATATGAATCGCCAAATGTATGTGTGCTAATGCAAACGACATGCAAATACAGAACACCCAAGTCCACGAAAGGATAATGGCAAATCCATGGTACAGTAAAAGGTAAACAATCAGCATTCTATAACATTGATCACAATGAAATGATAACATATATATACTACTACTAAAAATACATTTTCACATGCGCCACAACTTTTTCATACAGGCGGACTGACCGTAAAAAATTCCACTGTGATGTCCAATCTTCAGGCCAATAATCCAAAGCCGCATGTGATAGGAGAGTATCACAGGAAGATACGATACGTCAACAATGTCGTCAGTTATGAGTTACAACGGATAAACTACTTTTCAAGCGCCTAAAGCATTAAGCGATGGACTAATTAGCAATTAAGATGATATAATTTCATAGTCATGTTAATTATGCATCATGTTAGTTGTTAATTATATTAATTGTAAAGATAATGTTAGTTGCAAATTAATAAGTCATTTTTTGCCAAAGTATGAGCAATAGAAAAAAAACAATTTCGTCAATTATGAAATTTTACCGGATTAGTGTTACCTAAGGTTGCCTAATTTTTTACCGGATTTTAGTCTTTTAGACACGTGCAATATAAACGGTCCCAAGTTACAAACAAACAGGAGATATTTTTTGATAAAAGAGATGTTTTTCAATACTGCATAGGACACATTGTTCATGAATGTAAAAGAACATTTTTTCATTAACATAAAAACAACACATATATTACAAACAAGAAATAAGAAAATACATATAAAATAAGAAAAATAATAACTACTCATAATCCTACTCTACTCGGAGGAGGTCTCCTCAACCTCCGCCGCTGCCGCTGCTGCCACCGCCTCTTCCTCCTCCTTTGGCACCTAAGTCTGAAGCTTTCGGGCGAAAGTGCGCAGAAGGTGCCGGCAGCCCTCCACCGTAGCCACATCCACGATCGTCTCGTGGAGGGTGTCAAGACGAGCGGCCACAAAGCATAAACCGAAGCAGTAGTGGCCGGAGCTGCGGAGTCCATGCTGGTGTGGACAGGAATGGTCCCAAGAACCTGACATCGACTTGAGCAAGAACTGCTTGAAATCGTGTCCTTGAAGAGATCATCGAAATCCTTAGAATCTGATGTGTGACAGGGATGTCAAACATTGTGGCTCGACGCGTGAGAGGCAATAACTATAATTTTATTGTAGACATGCACCGATGAGAACATCGTGAGCCTGATTCAGAGATCAAACCCCAAATTGATAAGTGGCCACCAGTCCTTAATGTTGATCCATGAGTATGTTCTCCATCAACTTTTAGTATGAAGACAACAGTAATCTTAGGCTTGGTGAAGTTTGATCGCCAGATCAATCACAACCTAACATTATGTAAAATCAGTCACCATCGATCTTGTTTTTTGAAAGATGATGATAACAATTGCAGTAAACTGCCAACTTCAAATAAAAAAACTAAGTGAAAGAACACAAAAGAGGAGAAATGCAGCCTCATTCATGCTCTGAATGGAGTCCCAACCAAGAATCATCGATTGTCGCAACACAACATGTCAAGGACTTGTGCTCGGAAGAATTGGTTGTTTGTTCATATGCAGGTGTTGCTTGAGGTCAAGGCATGGCTGGTGATGGGACTGATTGAACTAGTCTTAGGGAGAAGATGAGGTTCAACAACCAAGTTTAGGGGGAATTGTGGTTAAGTTGATCGGGAGGACACGTAGCATGTTTGGATCAAGAACAATGCGTATGAAGGTATCGTGGACGTCATAGTAAGGTGTTTTCATGTGTGCAAGGAGTGCATGAACATGGCAACATGGTTCCAAGGCATGATGAAGAGAAGTGGACGTAAAGAATTTGTTGGAAAGGTCTAACTGGCTAGAATATGCCTCAGGTTGCCGCTGAGGTTGTTATGGTTTATTTATGGAAAGTCTTGAGTTTGTTTTGTTTAGATTTCATGTGGGTCACGAAGGTTAGTTGTTTTAGGAATGTTTTGTACGTTCCTAATGTGTTTGGATGTCTTAAGATTGCCTCTATCTGCGTATAGAATAGTCTTAAGCAGTTATGGAAAGTTTTGTTCGGAACTGAGTAGGATTAGTGTCCTAGTTACATTTGGGGTAGCCTTAGGGCTAGTTATATAAGCAAGGGAGGATAGAGATCATGGTGGGACGACTTTGGGAATTTCCTCTTGTGTTTTGATCAATAAAATTTGTAGTTCAGAGGAACTTTTGTCCTTATTCGTCCGACTTTTTTCAGACAAGTTTTTCTCATTGAGTTTCTACACAGCACTATGTAGCATTGGTGTTTTTATCATACTTGAGTTTTTTAGATCCAAACATCGTGATTATTTTTGGATTGTCTTCACAACTTGATTATCTATTAGGTGTGAAAATTTCGTGATCATTGGATTTGTGGTTTCTGATCTACATGAATTTCTTTGCAGTGTTGCAGATCCGTTTTTATTCAGGTAGAACTGATTGACCTTTGTTCGATCTTTCCATCAAAACTTGAGTTTTTGTCCACGTTTTTCTGTGATTCTTCTTTTCGTGTCTTTGTGACTTGATTCTCAATAATGTCTACTACTTTTGTCATGGTTTAACATATTTAGATCACTTGCACACACGGTTTCTTCACAGATTGATTTTCTACCGAGGGGATTTTGTTGTTTCCGCAGAAAAAGTTTTAAATCTACCATTCACCCTCCATCTTGTAGCTTTTCACGTGCTATATAATCCTACGCCATCCACAAACTCGGTGGTTAGATCAGTATGGGACGCAGAGCGGTTCGAATTGAATTCAAAGATGTGCATGCGCTACACACGTTTAAGGCGCCTTGGTAGCTGGCGCGCACGTACGCTCGGTGCGCCTAGTCGTATCAGCTGCCTATACAGATGGCTACTGCTTCAAGGACCAAACCTTATGCGGCAAATGGCTACATAATAGATTATGTGTCATGCCATTTGAAAGCTTACTGCACAAATGGCTACATAATAGCTTATGTGGCATGCCAATATGGAAGTCCAACTCAGACTAAGGATGAAAGTGAGATGGTGGTGTGAAGTTTAGGGACTAAATTGACACATTTGAAAGTTCAAGGATCGAACTGAGTTTTGATTGAATGTTTGATGATGAAGTTGAGTATTGTGCCAATTCTAAACAAGCCAAGCTTGAGCTTGCGAGCTTGATGATCTCAAGCTCAAAAAGCTCGAGTAATCTCATTTATTGTTGTCATCTATGATATGTATGATTAACTAAACTATATAATTATATTAAAAATGTATTATGGGACACAATTTTATATATGATAGCAACAAATAATGTGCAAGATCATCCACCTTCCCACTCCATTAGTTGTAAACCTAGATTTAGTAGATTCTATTGTATATACATGAATTCTAGGTTCGACTCGAGATCGACTAGGTGTTTTATCAAACTCAAACATAGAATGACAAGTTTGCTCGAGTTCAACTCGTTGACTGCACTAGATGCAATTAAAGTTTTGATGCAATCTTATAATCAACGATTTTCATCCATTGGATATACATCTTACAGTTATTACATCTTTTCATTTAACCCTTTCCACCACCACCCCTTCACCTGGTGGAGGGGGTTAAATAAAAAGATTGAGCGACTGTAACATGTTGATCGATCCAACGGTTGAAGAAGGTTTATTGCACGATTGCACCAAACATTTGATTACATTCTAGTCCTTCCCAACTTTAAAACAGGAGACCTTTTGACACAGATCAATCCAGTTGTGATGTTTTTCTCTACTTGTTTTGTGATGTTGTATTTTTTCTTGTTTTGTGATGTTGTTTTTCTTGTTTTGTACTTTCTTCTTCCCATATTACTTGTAATTAATTAGGACAAGTTTTCTAGTTAAAAATTGAACCAAAAAACTCGTTCTAACAACAAGTAATATAGGAAGCAGGGAGCAATGTTTTATGATAATGAACTCAATGTTGTTCGTTTGTTCCATCTATTATTTTGTTTTCTATCTGCTGTTTAGCGAACTATCTGTTCTATCTGTATTTTCTTATAATGAATGACCCTCCACACCACTAGTGGCTTCTAAAGTGGACCCAAGATAGTGTTTCCTCAAGAAAAAAATAATTTTAAGAGAGACTGAGCGCACAAGCAGGAAAGCTAGAAATTGAGAACTGCACCTGCGAATTCTCTGTCGGGATGATCAACGGCAGCTAATCCGCAAACTCGGTGGTTAGATCAGTAGTCGCCAGAGAGCAGCTTGTGACTGACCTCGAAGGAGACAAAGGCGTCGATTCGGGCATAGTTGATCTGCTCGCTGGAGAGATTGTACGTGTCCCAGTTGCTCGTCCTCACCCGGTAAGGCTTCTCCATGTCGGCGCCCATCACAGCGTTTGCAATGTCCTTCAGCCCCACATGGTGGAGGCTCGAGCGATCCATATACTCTGCCACGAGATCAGCCAAGTCCATCATTTTGGCCACATTCAGCTGCTAGTTCTTCCAGAGTCGGCCAGCATCACCCTCCACACCCATGCCGATGAAGCGGTAGTCGCAATCACCGAGGAAATCTTCTAGCTCGTCAGGGAAGTAGTTTGCGTGGATGACATAGAAGATGAGGCAGTGGCGGCTGACTCAGAGCTGCAGAATGACGGCAGGGTTCTGGTCGGCGGAGTAGCTGGGGCACCACCCGACGTCAAGCCCGACGATAAGCTTGTGAAGGCACCGACGATGGACAGAGAGGACTTCATCGAGCCAGTCCTCCATGGCCACGCTGGAGACGTCACAGCGGTGGTGAGCACGTCGTCCTCGAATGTCATGTTGTACACCTGAGTCCCTTCCATTGGATCCTCTCCTTGTCCCTATTGTAGTGGTCTGTGGCGCTGTGGCACAACTTCTCTCTTGCGCAAACCTTCCTCTACCTCTAGTTTGGATTTTGGAAACGGGTGTGGATATATATCTAATGCAGTTACAATATGAGTGGAGGAGTTTTTGAATTTGACAAGCTCGAGCCTCGAGTAAATGAAGTAATGTAGATTTTTTAATCTGATATACTCTATCTATTTTTGAATTCTTATCGTTATGACCACAAGTTGCATTGTCTCAACCAAAAACCATGTACAACAACAACAACTTTTCTCAGGGGTGCACCCACTGGGTATGCCGGGTGGGCAAGGCATACTTTGGGTCAGGCCACCAGAGAGTAGCTAGTGTGAATGCATGCTGAAGAGATCAGCGGAATCGGGAATTGGCCAATGAAGATGGAAGTCAACAGTCTCACGGTTCATGGATCGAAACGCGCACCATCCTTTCTCTTCTTCCTTTTTTCTTATATTATTATTCCAACAAACTCTAGCCCTCCTTTATTTGAGGTTGTACTGTTGGATCAGGATACGTGCAACACCAGGAGGAACATCATGGAGAGATGTTGCTCCGCTTGTTGAGGATCATGTTAATTTGATGACGTTGAGGATCGGATGTGGCGTACGTGTTTTCACAAGCGTGTTCATTTGTTCCTAATATCAGAACATGTAGCGGCTAGTGCCTACGGTTGTCGTTTCTTCAGAAGGACGAGTACAACATGTTGGAAATTATATTGTACTATATGGCATGTAATTCATTTGGTGAAATATGTAGTGAGCTGATTAGATGGTACATTCTATCCTAGAACCCTCGAGGGAACATCCTTCATCTCAAACATGCATGCCGATGGCCGCCCCTACAGTCAGTTTCTCATCAAGAAACTTGCATGTTAGGGGCCGCATTCGCTCATCACTGAGGCTTTGCTGGTTTGTCTGGTGGTGAACCGCTAGCGTTATAGGAATAGATGGAGGTCGAGGACAGGAATCAGAGCATACTTGCAAGACTCTTTTCAACCACCACAGGCGACACATGACAGGGGTTAAGGTACACCGGCACACCCAAAACGTACATGTGCCCGGCCAATCGTGTAGCTTCATTTGAATCTCCGGCTGGCCTTCTAGATGGTACCTTTTATCCACAAACCCTCAATAGAACATCCTTTCTGTCAAACATGCATGTCGATGGCTGCCCCCGCAGTCATTTTACCATCAAGAAACTTGTATGCCGCTCATCACTGAGGCTTTGCTAGTTTGTCTAGTGGTGAACCGCTTGCATCATCGGAAGCCTGGATGGAGTTGGAGGATAGGAATCGGAGCATACCGGCAAGGTTCTTCCAAACAACCACTGGGGACACACGACGGGGGTTAAGATACACCAGCACACCCGGATCGTACGTGTATGAGGCCAGCTGTGTAGCTTTGTTCGAACCTCTAACTGGCTGCCTTGATGGTATACCTTTTATCTTCAAACCCTCGAGGGAACATCCTTACTGCAGACATGCATGTCGGTGGCCGCCCCCGCAGCAAGTTTCTCATCATGAAACTTGCGTGCCACTCATCATCGAGGCCTTGCTGGTTTGTCTGGTGGTTAATCGCCTGCGTCATTGGAAGACTAGATAGAGTTGGAGGATAGGAATCGGAGCATACCTGCAAGGCTCTTCCCAACCACCACGAGGGATGCACGATGGGGGTTAAGGTACCCGGGCACACCCGGACTGTACGTGTAATCGGCCAGCCATGTAGCTTCATTCGATCCTCCGGCTAGCTACCTAGATGGCACCTTCTATCCTCAAATCCTCAAGGAAACATCATTACGACACACCCTGCTTAGTTTGGAACTCCTCCGAGATCTCCTTCCAGAATCCCATCAATCGGCCGGGCGGCCCGCGTTGACCAAGTCGGTCGCCGCATACCATGTCCGAACAGGGCGACCGGATGCAGAAAGATGAGGGTGAAAGGAGAAAAGGGAGATCAATACTACACACAATCAATAGACATGTCTAAAAGAACGGGCAAAGTGATGAAAAGGAAGACAATATCACAAGGAAAGAGGTCGCGCCCAACCATTTATATCCGCGGCCACACACGGCTTCTCTCCTCCCATGTGTGCTTCTGCTGATGTCTCATATTTTTATTGGTTGTGAAAATATGGTTATTAGACTAGAAATAAACGAAGAGACAAATAAAGTCTGACACGTCAGCGGGACCATGCATGAGAGGAGAGAAGTCGACTGTCTTTGAGGAATATATTTATTATGTCAGCGGGGAGAGTAGAGAACGGGAGGAGAGAAGCCGTATCTGTGGCCATGGGGATAGGAAGAGATAATAAGGATGACGACGGGAGCGGTGCATCCCATAGCCTCATGGAGAACCGAACTTTCAAGTAGGACTGTCAATAAAGCTCGAAGATGGCAACTCGCTCGTTTGATCTTCCCTAGGCTTATAATTAGAATTAATTTTCCTCTGTTTGCTATTCCCTAGGCTTAAAAGTTTTATATTTTACAATATTTTTACATATGTAATATGACATAGGATATATCACTTGATAGTTTGTAAAATCCCACATTTTCCTTCATTTGTGGATCAGTTGTAAATTGGTTGTTAACCCCAATGGAGACCAATTATAGCCATGCTTATAAACTTGATCTCATCAAATCTTTTCTTATACTCATGTTTAAATTTATTAACATGAGGAATGAACTTCACCAATAAACTTAGATTAATACTTTAGACCTCTCTTCAAAGTTGGGAATTATTTGAAGAAAGATTGTTAGGCCAACTTAATATGCAGTACCAAATAGATATTCAAATTAATATAAATTGAATATATACTACTGTATATTTGGCCCTCTAAAAAATTATTCAATTCAGAGGCCATAAATTTTTCTATGGTTTTCTAATATTCCAAATGGACTTCCTGCAAAGTTTCATAAATTTTTAACTCCATTTGCTATTTTAATTGAGACGCTTAGCAAATTCAAACCATGTTTTGAATTCAAATTTTGAATTCTGTTCAACTAGATTGAACATCAAGATTTGAACATACACTCATGATCAGCATAACTTGCTTGACTTATCCCCATGGTTTCACAATTTTTGGAACTCAATTGCTATTTAAATTTGTGGCACCATTGAATTCAATCCAAATTAAAATTTGAATTTGAAATTCAATTGAAACTTGCTCCAAATCAAAATCCAATTACAGAAACGAATTCTAGATATTTATTTGAGCCTCCCCACAAAAATATAGAATTTTTGGATAAAATTTGGTAGGAGAATTGAAGTTACACAAAAGGGAAGTAGATAAGAGGAGGTGGGGCCCACTGTCAGCCAAACCACTCGAGTGAAACCCACGGGGGGGGGGGGGGGGGGGGGGGGGTGTGCTCTGTCTCCAGCTCACCCCGCCGTTCGACGCCGGCAGTGCGCGACACCGCGACGCGCATGCATGCACGGAGCTGCTTGCCTGCTTGACGCCGTGGCGCGCTCCCCTTTCCCCTCAGTCCCTATAAATACCCCTTGGCCGTCGCCGTTGGACACCATCCCGGTTCACGACATTTTCGCTGCCCCTGTTCGACCGAGCTCTCACCGACTATTGCAGCCGTGTCTTCCCGAGCTGTAAGTAGATAAAAGGCGTGTCACAAACTCCTCTACGTATTCCATTTGGTCATTGATCGTGACATAGCTTCTGCTTGGCATATTTTGAAGTTTCCTAGTCGCTGCCGAGGAAGCCGCCGAGAAACCTTCACTATCTCGGCGTCGAACACCAGTTTCAGACCATCTCCAGCCTCGATCCTTAAAGGAAAAAGGTTTGCAACCCTCTATAGTTCATGCTCACAGAATCTAAGCTTATGGCATGAAGTACAACTTGAGTTCTTGTTCGAGAACCGATCGGTCTCTCAATAGAACAGCAAAGCTTCACGCTTAAATTCATTTCATTATTGCAATCATCCTTAAATCTGGTTAGCAGATAGTTTCTGTGTGTCCTAAGGAAGCTCCATGCCCAAAAAACCCTGAGAATTATCAACCGAGGATCTTAGATTTCATGTTTTCGAGGCCGCCGGTTGTAAAACCGCACTTCGCCATCGAACTAAACCTTGCCGGTTATTTCACCTCAATCTAACCCCCAAATCATACTCCTGATGATTCCAGGAACCTTCCCGAGTTTTTCCCGAGGCTATTGAGTCATTCCCAAGCAGTTCCGACGAAGACCGGAACCCTAGCTCCGCCGTCACCGTCGCGCCGCCGTCTCCGACCATCGCCGGCATGATTGGACACCACCATCGGCTTGCGCGGTCGATTTTATGGTTGAGCGGTCATAGCAAGGCCGAACGGAGGTCGACGCACCTATGTCCGGCGAAGCACCGCCGCGGTTCCAGCGAGGAGCACCGTCGCGTCGCGAGGTAGAAGAAGGCCTCTAGGCCCCACTTGTCAGCGCCTATTCGGACGCTCGGGATCAGCTGCGGCTCTAGATCCGGTGCGGCTGCTCGGTTGAACTCCGTGACCCCCGTTGTGGCCCAGATGCGAGTGGTCCATTCAAATGAAGTGGGACCAGCCCCTTTTATTTGAAATTTCCAATAGGAAAATAAATCCACATTCAATCCAAACTTAGAAAATCCAGAACTTCCAATAGAATTAACCAAAAATCCCCAAATAATTTTTGTTAGAACCAACATGAAGAATACTGTCCAGTGGTGCACTTGGATTTGTATGAAAATCAATAGAAATTTCTCATTAATTCAGATAAGAAAAATGCTTAAAGAATTCATTCCTACAGTTCTGTTAATTGGAAAATTCCCAATTTTTGTCAGAACCATATAATTAATACATTTGGTCTCCAGTAAAAGTCTCGAGCTCTTTGGACTTAAAATACTAGGTTGATCCATGTTCCAAATCTCTATGTAGCTATAAATGGAGAAAAATGGAAAAATCAATTTCCAAAAATTTACCCAAACTTTAAAAATCAGTTTCTTCCTGTAGGAAGCTCAGAAAATTGTGAAACAAATTTTGCTAGAATCAGTGAGACCCCCTCTACATGATACAACCCTTGGTAGCCATGATACGTCCCCAAAAATTTAAAACAAAATTTAGAGAAGCTTATTTTTTACCATAATTGTTAAGAATAACAAACATCATTTATCATCTCCTGTTCTTTGCAAGAGTCTTCCCTATAATCTCTAGTATCTACCATAAAAATCCAAAAGTCAATTAAGAAAATTATCTTATTTTATCTTAATATACTCGCCCCACCTTAAGCATATTAATTAGTCACAAAATCATTTATACCTAGTATATGCATATCGTGTAGTAGCTGAAGTCGAGGAGCAGCCAGAAGCCTTGGAGGTCCAGCTGCCAGAAACTAACATAGACTCAGACTCACATTCAGGCAAGCCCCAGTTTGCATTTATGTTCCTTACATTGTTTTGCAGTTTTATTTCACCTTACATCTTCAGATGATTGTGCATTACATTTAAGGTGTTTGACATCCACTTGCATGGCCCACAAAATCCTATGGAGTCTTGGGTAGGTTTACAGCCCGTTGAGTAGACACTGCTATGCTTATGCTCATAGGAATTCGGTAGAAGTCGAGTAGTTAGAATCTAATCACTAGATAGGAATTTTATCACACGAGGAGATTCTAGAATAAGAAAATGGTTTATGTATATGAATTTGAGACCGAGCAGTGGATAGGATGCAGTGAGATGTGGTCTCACGTGCGTAGCCCTGCTTGTGTCGATTGAGGACCGTTTCGTGTGCGGTCCTACTGGACATGCTTGAATTGTACCGGCGACATACTGGAGGAATGGACTCCAGTAAACATACATAGCTTGATACTGGTTTGTCGAAGCATTCTGTTCCATTTTATAAGCGTGGGTTGAGAACAGCAAGGTGTAAATGAGCTGGTGGGCACGTCAGAGTACGCCCCATGCAGTGACCTCGTGCTCGTGACAGATCGACCGGTTCGATATTCGAGTGTTTAGTGAAAGGTGGCCATATACGACTAGTACTGAATTGTTATGTAGGTAATGCTGAATGTACTCGCTGGCATTTTTGAAAGTGCGTATGTGTCGTGTTGTTAAGGGTATGTCTTGATTGCAATCACCGTCCCTCGCGATAATAGAGTACCACTTGTTCACTGCGCCGTCACGTAGTAAATACTAAAGAAGTCAGGAGAATATGAAATATTTTTTTATACATTGCTTGAACAACCTTGTTTGGCTTAGAGGTAGTACAATTAAAAGTTTACATTTTCCCCATAATTTACCTGTAACAGCATTATGTGCCTTGTGCACGTCATATCATCGGCAAAGCGTTTCTTGTTTGATAGTGGAGTCTATGATGTGTCGTGCCTGAGGAATGTCAGGTGCTAAATAAAACATGACTATAAGGATCCACTTGTAGGTGAGTCCTTATTCTTTACTTACCTATGTTTAGTACTCATCCTTGCATATGTCTGAGATGGGTTAGTCTTGTTGAGCCTTATGCTCACGTTTGCAGTTAACAAGTCTTTGCAGATTATACGACTGATGACGGGTTTAATGACGAGGCTGCACCCCCTCCAGGGTTTACAGCCGAGTGGGAACCCTGCACGTCATCGTGAATTGTGTGTTGCTAGTTCAAAGTATCCAGGGCATGGATGACTTTGCTTTTGCATAGCTAGTGCTGAGAGCGTAGCTATGATGTATAGTTCTCTTTCCTTTCGTTAGTACTTTTAAACTTCCGATGTGCTTATCAATAAAGACTTGGTATTGTAAATTTGTTCTCGTTCTATTCTTTTATACTGTTGGGTGTCGCATCGCACGACACCATCAATGAGATCCTTGGAGGTCAGGATTTCGGTCCCCACAGACATGGTATTAGAGCATCATTGTGAACAGTGTACTTGAAAAGAACATATTTTCAAAAATTAGGATTTGAGTGAGGAATTAGCTATATGACCTTATAAGGAGTATTATTAGAATAAGATATACAGGTGGTAAACTAACTTATATGTTATTAATTCTGTAACGATGCTTCGACGTCAGGTAAGAGGTAAGATACGCCACCATGCGAGAGGTCGCATGGAAGTTTTCCATGGCTTGGCACAGAAATGTTAATAGGAGTCTTTGAAACTTTCTATGTTTCTAAGAACCCATGACACGCGGTACCCCAGCGTGCTTCAAAGTTAGTGGGAGCCCCCGTCGGGTGGTGTATAACCCGATAGTATGCCTCTCTAGAATCATTCATATTCTAAGTGAGCATGTGAAACACGTATGCCCAGCATGTATAAGCCGGTTCATACTGGAGTCTTTGCTATACAGACGTATTTACAGCCATGTACCTCGAGACATGACCTCCCTCGAGGGCGACTCACAACAGAGTCGTATGCATTTATTTTCATATGTATTATTGTGACTTCCTGCCGTGTTTCCCCTGCCGCCCTTGAGGTGTGAAGGTATGAAAGGGGATTGTTTGTCTTCTGCAGCATTGACTACGGTAGAAACCCGTGTAGCACACGTTTGCAAGTGAAGATACTAGGACCACCTATAAACGTATCCAGAAATAACCGGTTAGAATTTTCTATGGTGAGGCACGTAGTACCGTCGGTATCAACTTTGATACTTGACCACCCCCAACAACAACAAAATTGTATGCATTATATTTTCGAAAGTCCGACTATCAGGTGCTGGTAGGTTGGACTCCGCAAAGATAAAAATTCGATTCAACATGGGGTAGCACCAAGATTCTTGATTTCTGGCCAAAGTTTGCTCAACTTCACCAGGTTGTAATTTTGGATAGTTTAGAATAAAAATAGGGTTAGGATATATAGATGAAAATTTCTCAAAGTCCTCTACAACTTTTCTATTGACCATCAAGGCAGAAAAGTTTGATAATCTATTGAAATTTGGAGTATGCTTAAACTACTCCAGATAACCCTACCGTTGTACCAGTCTCAGTAATTTTGCTATAACTCACTGTAGAAAAGTTTTCTGCCTTATTGTGATATATATCTGAAAAGGGGAGAAGCAGATCTACAGTTTTTTTATTTAAAGTTCCTCTTGATTCAAGTTGGAGGCAATTCATATTTCGAGCTCAAAACAGTGAACTGCAGGGCTGCTGTTGAACAACAGTCAGTTCATCTGTCAAGTTTAGGTAGCTTTAGCTTTTGATCCAGAATAGTGACATGGTCATATTTATACATTTGTGGAAAGCTTAGCAAGTCCTCTATCAACTTCGTGTTGTACTCGTGGCCTAAATCTTGGTATAGCTGTGTTAAATTCCTATGGTTGCAAACTTGGTTCTGGCAGATCAGAACTTAAACAGTTGGCACCTAGTTTAGAATTAGCACACTATAACTATGTAACAAATGTTTCATGGCCGAAATATTTTACCAATGGATTTTTAACTTGATGTTATGCAATTTTTATTTTGTCATTACCTCAAAATATTGTCATAATATACCTGTATAAATTGTGGAAATCACAACATATACAGGGGAGGTTCTGTCAAAATTTCCAGAAAATTTGGGTCCACTTTAAACATGTATAGGTTATATTCCCTAGCTCACCTGGAGCTGTATGAGTACAATATGGAAAGGTTGTAAAGTGTACTACAACTTTTGTATTCAATCCCACACCTGGTTCTGAGGTTTCCTGTATGAAAATTTTGAATTTATACAGGAAGGTCAGCTGGAACAGACTGTGATTACAACTCCAGTTTTAAATTTTCTTAAACTGTTGGGAGTTGGAAACATTCTCACTGTTCTAGTATTCTTTTCTATAGATGACGGATGTAAGGATGCCACTATCGGACAGATGGATATTTTCCACTTGCGCAAGCCATCCAGGTTTCCCAAGTATGCTGCGGGAAGTGCTCCAACAGTTTGGCTTCCTCGAGGTGCCATGCTATTGGGGTAGAGAAACGATCGATAGAGGCGTTCGGTCATGCACCATCTTGGTAGACATCCCAGCTAGTCCGCGTCATTATGGATGGGCTCCTTTCTTGGTTACTATCGAGGGGGCTCATTTGGAGGACACTTGGGCAATCGTAGCGGGCGAGGCACTTATGAAGCTTTGTGAGCTTCATCAAGATACCATGGCTGGGACTCAAGTTGCCCTTATTCTGGTCCGTGGTATGGCTGGATTTGAGTGGCAATGTCGTATGGTTGCTGCCTATACACCGTATGGCGACACAACCTCGACGACACTTGGGACATATGTGGCTGCGTCCAATATGGTGGTTTCTACACAAAGCAATTATTCTGGAGCAAGTCGAAGCCTTGCGAGAAGCGACGGATCGGGGTGATACCCTTGATTATATCAACGAGAATCTACATTCGCTCCTAGCTCTAGCAAATCACTGGCTAAATAAGTGCGAGAGTCGGCTGCATTATGCTCGCATTAGGCTGCGGAAAGTTCGTGCCGAACAACGGCAAGCTCGCACTGAACTGCAGCAAGCTCGTGGTGAGTTGCAAGCAAGTCAGTTAGAGGTGCAACAATAGCAAGAGCAGCTGTTATTAGTCACTGAAGAGCGGGACACCGTCATTGAGACAGCTCAGGATTGGGAGTATGAGGCAGAACAACTTCAGGATAATGTGATTGAGGCCGAAGCACAATTGCAACCAGTGGTGTATCCACCGGCCCATAATATACCACTAATTATGGGTGAGCAATTGCCTTCGAATTACGAAGAAGAAGAAGATCCCAAGGAACTCGAGTACGTCGAGTAGGACGTATTGGAGTAGGATGTGGCAGCACTTCTGCCGTCACGAGGCAACATATAGTTTAATAGTTGCTCGTGTGTTTCTTTTGTGACCATGTTTGTGTCATATTAAGAATAGTAGTGGGTATGTCTAAGCTGATAAGATGTGCATGACATATCATGGGAACCAAGTATGGTAGAGATGTATTTCCATAGTGGGATTCCCTCATTTTGAAGTACACTACTGTAAACTTGGTCATGAGATAATATATCTTATATAAAGTTTGTACTTTATCAATATATGTGAATGTGATGCACTTATTTCCTTATCAAAAAGTCGTGCTACTGAATGATAAACTGGAAAGGAAAGCAAACATGTGCTAATTTTAAGTCATTTGGATGCAGAATGGTGCGTACTCGCTCGACACCTAAAATGGGGGGATCCAATGGTGGTCGTTAGGACCAATCTCCAATCCAGGAGACAGCTGCAACGCCGCATCAACAAGTTCCTCCACCACCACCTCCGGAACTTCCAAGGAGTCGAGCGGAGGTTCTCGCTGCAGTGCTTGGCTCGCGCGACGAGCAAACAAAGTTACTACAGACTCTGGTCCAGCATTCGTCCGGTCAAGGAGGGCGACCAGATGCGGGTCCACGACAACCTTCTCCGAGTTCGTACTCAGATTTCATGTCAACGCACCCGCCCGTCTACATGGAGGCCGATGAACCATTTGAGGCGGACAACTGGCTCCGCTCCATTGAAGGGAAGTTCGGATTACTACGAGTGACCGAACATCAGAAGACCCTATTCACGGCCCAACAACTACAAGGGTCCACTGGTGCGTGGTGGGCGAATTACCTTGCCGCACGACCAGTTGGCTATGCCGTGAGCTGGGAGGCGTTTCACGCCTATCACATACCTTCCGGTGTGATCAGAAGGAAGCTTAAAGAGTTCTTGGAGCTGAAACAAGGAGGAAGGAGTGCTTACGAGTACTCCAAGATATTCAACCACTTGGCCCAATATGCTAAGGACCAAGTGAATACTGAAGATTGGAAGCGGGAATGCTTCTATCGGGGTTTGAACCCCATGATGAAGGACAAGCTTGCCTTGTTCAATAGCGGCAGCTTCGACAACATGGTCAATGCTACCATCATGCAGGAGGACGCTACTAGGGTGTTGTTCTCTGACAAGAAGAAAAGTAGTGCTCCGCAGGGCAGCGGAAGAGGTACTGCTCAGAAATACCGCATGGTATATCGATCACCATCCGACCAGAGGTGGCAGCCGCCATCGCGACCATCAATGTTTCATCGTCGCCCATTCAACAACACTAGCTTCCGCCCACAACAGCAACAGGGGATGATTCCGCATGCACCTCTACCTCCACCGCGTGCACCGGATTCCATCCTCCATTCCGTGTTGGTCAGACCCCATACACATGTTATACTTGTGGACGTACGGGACACTTCTCAAAGGACTGCTCGCAGAGCGGAGGACAGTCATCGTACCAGGGGGCTAACC
Organism: Tuctoria greenei; assembly: GCA_036927565.1. NCBI lineage: Eukaryota > Viridiplantae > Streptophyta > Magnoliopsida > Poales > Poaceae > Tuctoria > Tuctoria greenei. Next base: position 237,874,470 of record JAYESD010000002.1, read on the forward strand.
AGCCTCGCAACCAGCCCAAGAAGCCGACCACCAGAACCGGCAGCGTCCACCACCTCGCCATCGAGGACGTTCCAGAAGGCGCACCCATACTCACGGGTACGTTCTCTCTCTTTGGTCATCCTGTAATCATCCTTTTTGACTTCGGTTCTTCCCATAATTTTATCAGCAATTCTTATGTCAAGCAATACCAATTGCCTATCATTTCCACAAAAACCCCATATATGATTTGTTCTCTGTGAGGCAAAGTAGTAGCAGATAAGATGGTCCATAGGGTACCTCTTAATCTTTGTGGGAACAGATACCATATCTCTCTCCTTATATTGGAGCATTAGAAATTAGATGTCATTTTAGGAATGGCATGGTTGCAATACAACGGTGCTATTGTTGACATCATTCCTCAGAGAATATATCTAAATTCTTCGGTCCACTCTCCCCAAATTCTCACTCTTGAGAGTAATAACCACGTGCCTCCAACTGCTGATAACACTGAAGCCTGTAAACTCGATGATATTCCGATAGTATGTGAGTATCCGAACATCTTTCTCGAAGATCTTCCTGGTATGCCACCAGAAAGAGATGTCGAGTTTAAGATTGAACTTGTACCAGGAACAGTGCCAATCTCGAGAAGGCCGTATAATATGGCACCTAAAGAACTGGCAGAACTGAAAGAGCAGCTGAATGAACTGTTGGACAAGGGTTTCATTCGTCCAAGTTCGTCACCTTGGGGCTGTTCTGCACTGTTCGTGGAAACGAAGGATAAAACATTGAGACTATGTGTGGACTATCATCCACTCAATGCTATCTCAATCAAGAACAAGTATCCACTACCCCGTATTAATATTCTGTTCGATCAGTTGGTAGGTGCTCGGGTATTTTCAAAGATGGATCTTCGCTCTGGTTATCATCAGATCAGGATTCAACCCGAGGATATACATAAGACAGCATTCTCGACGAGGTATGGATTATATGAGTACCTTGTCTTGTCCTTTGGATTAACCAACGCACCGGCCCATTTCATGTATTTCATGAATTCGGTATTCATGCCGGATTTGGACAAGTTTGTCGTGGTCTTCATCGACGACATCCTTGTCTACTCAAAGTCCGAAGAAGAACTGCGGGACCACAAGTTGTACACTAAGTTCAGCAAATGTGAGTTCTGGATCAACCAAGTGCCATTTCTGGGGCACATCATCTCTGCCGAAGGGATTGTAGTTGATCCAAGAAAGATTAAGCAAGTGCTCAAATGGGAGTCTCCCAAGTCTTTGAATGAAGTTCGAAGTTTCCTGGGTTTAGCTAGATATTATCGGAGGTTCATCCCAAGCTTTTCCAAGATAGATAAACCAATGATGGAACTTCTGAAGAAATAAAAGAGGTATACCTGGACAAAGGAATGTGAGGAGGGTTTTCAAGCATTGATAAAACACCTCACAACAGCACCAGTATTAGCCCAACCAGACACAACAAGATCCTTTGATGTTTATTGTGATGCATCTGGAATTGGTCTAGGTTGTGTATTAATGCAAGACCGAAGAGTGATCACTTATGGATCTCGAAAGCTTCGAAACCATGAGCAGCATTATCCGACTCATGATCTTGAACTCGTTGTCGTGGTACTAGCTTTAAAGATGTGGAGACACTATCTATGGGGCAACCTAGTACATCTCTACACCGATCACAAAAGCTTGAAGTACATCCTCACCCAGAAAGAATTGAATATGCGACAACGAAGATGGTTGGAGTTAATCAAAGACTACGAGATTGAGATCCACTACCATCCCGGTATAGAAAATGTAGTAGCCGATGCGTTAAGTCGCAAGTCCCATATCAATAACCTTTCTATCACCTTGATAGAGGAAGAAGAACCGAGTCTCTACTTGGTTCCGTATGGGGCACTGTACAACCTAGCCCTCATTCCTACCATAAGGGAGGAAATTATGGAGGCCCATAAGGAGGACAAGGGCATATCCCATATTCGTCAACGAATGAAATAGGGGGAAATGAAGTGTTTCCGAGGTGACGATGACGGTACCATCTGGTTCAAAGACCGTATCGTGGTACCCCGCAATGTGGCACTTCGGAAGAAAATTTTGGACGAGGCTCATTTGTCCAAATATTCTATTCATCCGGGGCGTATCAAATTGTACCAAGACATGAAGAAGAAATTTTGGTGGACTTGGATGAAGAGGGAAATAGCGAAATATGTATCTGAATGTGATACATGTCGACGAGTGAAAGCCGACCATCTGAAAGCAGCCAGACAATTACAACTGTTAAGCATACCTACCTTGAAATGGGAGAACATCAGCATGGATTTCATTGTTGGTTTACCTCTCACTTTTCGCAAACATGACTCGATTTGGGTGATAGTCGACCGACTTACCAAGTCGGCTCACTTTATTCCAGTCAATGTCAAGTATGTGGCACGGCAATATGCAGAGCTGTATATTGCCAGGATCTTATGCTTGGCAATATGCAGAGTTGTATATTGCCAAGATCTTATGCTTACACGGAGTACCCCGCACTATCATATTAGATCCTGGAACTTTGTTTGTTGCTCAATTTTGGGAGCAGTTCCACGCATCTCTGGGTACCAAATTGATTCGAAGCTCAGCTTACCACCCACGGACTGATGGTCAAATGGAACGAGTAAACCACGTACTAGAGGATATGCTCTGCGCCTGTGCCATTCACCATGGTAAGAATTGGGATGATCATCTACCATTGGCGGAGTTTTCATACAACAATGGTTATCAGACTAGCATTCAAATGTCACCATATGAAGCTCTTTATGGCCGGAAGTGCCGCACACCGTTGAACTGGTGTGAATCCGGTGAACAAGTAACATATGGTATAGACTTGGTAAAGGAAGCCGAAGACCGAGTACGAGTTATTCAAGCCAACCTCAAGGCTGCCCAGTCTCACCAGAAAATCTATGCGGACAAACGACGTCAACCGCTTCATTTTGATATCGGGGATCACGTTTATCTTCGCGTATCTCCAATGAAAGGGGTCCATTGTTTTGGAGTAAAAGGTAAACTAGCTCCGCGTTTCATCGGACCATTCGCAATAAGTGAGCAATGCGGACCTGTAGCCTACTGGTTTGAGCTGCCAGAATTGCTTTCAGGGGTCCACAATGTGTTCCACATTTCACAATTGAGAAAATGTCTCAAGGCCCCAGCGGAAGTCCGTATGGAGGGTTTGGAAGCTATCCAACAAGATCTTACTTACTCCGAACATCCAATCCAGATAATTGATGAGAAGACTCGTACCACAAGAAACCGCACCTTGCGTTTCTACAAGGTCTTGTGGGGAAACCATACCGCTGATGAAGCAACGTGGGAAAGAGAGGAATATCTTAAAACCAATTATCCGGACTTGTTAACATCATATGTTCATTAGGTCTTTTCTTTATTCTTCCTTTTGTAATCTCGGGGCAAGATTCTTTTAAGGGGGGAGGAATGTAAAATCCCACATTTTCCTTCATATGTGGATCAGTTGTAAATTGGTTGTTAACCCTAATGGAGACCAATTATAGCCATGCATATAAACTTTTCTTGTACTCATGTTTAAATTTATTAACATGAGGAATGAGCTTCACCAATAAACATAGATTAATTCTTTTGACCTCTCTTCAAAGTTGGGAATTATTTGAAGAAAGATTGCTAGACCAATTTAATATGCAGCACCAAATAGATATTCAAATTAATATATATTGAATATATACTACTGTATATTTGGCCCTCTCAAAAATTATTCAATTCAGAGGCCATAAATATTTCTATGGTTTTCTAATATTCCAAATGGACTTCGTGCAAAGTTCCACAAATTTTTAACTCCACTTGCTATTTTAATTGAGACGCTTAGTAAATTCAAACCATGTTTTGAATTCATATTTTGAATTCTATTCAACTAGATTGAACATCAAGATTTGAACATACACTCATGATCAGCATAACTTGCTTGACTTATCCCCATGGTTTCACAACTTTTGGAACTTAATTGCTATTTAAATCAGTGGCACCATTGAATTCCATCCAAATTCAAATTTGAATTTGAAATTCAATTGAAACCTGCTCCAAATCAAAATCCAATTGCAGAATCGAATTCTAGATATTTATTTGAGCCTCCCCACAAAAATCTAGAATTTTTGGACAAAATTTGGTAGGAGAATTGAAGTTACAGAGAAGGGAAGTAGATAACAGGAGGTGGGGCCCACTGTAAGCCAAAGCACTCGAGTGAAACCCACGTGGGGTGCTTTGTCTCCAGCTCGCCCTGCCGTTCGATACCGGCAGCGCGCGTCACCGCGACGCGCATGCATCCACGGAGTTGCTTGCCTGCTTGACGCTGTGGCGCGCTCCCCTTTCCCCTCAGTCCCTATAAATACCCCTTGGTCGTCGCCGTTGGACACCATCCCGGTTCACGCCATTTTCGCCGCCCCATTTCGACTGAGCTCTCGCCGACGATTGCATCCGTGTCTTCCCAAGCTGTAAGTAGATAAAAGGCGTATCACAAACACCTCTACGTATTCCATTTGGTCATTGATCGTGACATAGCTTCTGCTTGGCATATTTTGAAGTTTCCCAGTCGCCGCCTTGGAAGCCGCCGAGAAACCTTCACTGTCTCGCCGTCGAACACCAGTTCCAGACCATCTCCAGCCTCGATCCTTTAAGCAAAAAGGTTCGCAATCCTCTCTAGTTCATGCTCACAGAATCTAAGCATATGACATGAAGTACAACTTGAGTTCTTGTTCGAGAACTGATCGGTCTCACAATGGAACTGCAAAGCTTCGCGCTTAATTTCATTTCATTCTTGCAATCATCCTTAAATCTCGTTAGCAGATAGTTTCTATGTGTCCTAAGGAAGCACCATGCCCAAGAAACCCTGAGAATTATCAACTGAGGATCTTATATTTCAAGATTTTGAGGCTGCCGGTTGAAAAATTACACTTTGCCGTCGAACTAAACCTTGCCGGCGATTTCAACCGAATCTGACCCCCAAATCATACTCCTGGTGCTTCCAGGAACTTTCCCGAGCTTTTCCCGAGGCTATTGAGCCATTTCCAAGCAGTTACGACGAAGACCGAAACCCTAGCTCCGCCGTCACCGTCGTGCCGCCGTCTCCGGCCATCGTCGGCTTGATTGGACACCACCATCGGCTTGCGCAGTCGATTTTAGGGTTGAGCGGTCACAGTGAGGACGAACGGAGGTCGACAAACCTATGTCCGGTGAAGCACCGCCGCGATTCCGGTGAGGAGCGCCGTCGCGTCGCGAGGTAGAAGAAGGCCTCTGGGCCCCACTTGTCAGCGCCTATTCGGACGCCCGGGATCAGCTGCGGCTCTGGGTCCAGTGCGGCTACGCGGTTGAACTTCGTGACCCCCGGTGTGGCCCAGATGCGATTGGCCCATTCAAATGAAGTGGGACCAGCCCCTTTTATTTGAAATTTCCAATAGGAAAACAAATCCAGATTTAATCCAAACTTAGAAAATCCATAACTTCCAGTAGAATTAACCAAAAATTCACAAATAAATTTCGTTAGAACCAGCATGAAGAATAATGTCCAGTGGTGCACTTGGATTTGTATGAAAAGCCATAGTAATTTCTCCATAATTCAGATAAACAAAATGCTTAAAGAATTCATTCTTACAGTTCTATTAATTGGAAAATTCCCAATTTTGGTCAGAACCTTATAATTAATACATTTGATCTCCAGTAAATGTCTCAGGCTCTTTGGACTTAAAATACTAGGTTGATCTATGTTCCAAATCTCTATGTAGCTATAAATGGAGAAAAATGGAAAAATAAATTTCCAGAAATTTACCCAAACTTTAAAAATCAGTTTCTTCCTGTAGGAAGCTCAGAAAACTGTGAATAAAATTTTCCTAGAATCAGTGAGACCCCCTCTACATGATACAACACTTGGTAGCCATAATACATCCCCAAAAATTTCAATCAAAATCTAGAGAAGCTTATTGCTTACCATAATTGTTAAGAATAACAAACATCCTTTATCATCTCCTGTTCTTTGAAAGAGTCTTCTCTATAATCTCTAGTATCCACCATAAAAATCCCAAAGTCAATTAATATAATTATCTTATTTTATCTTAATATACTCACCCCACCTTAAGCATATTAATTAGTCACAAAATCATTTATACCTAGTATATGCATATCGTGTAGTAGCTGAAGTCGAGGAGCAGCCGGAAGCCTTGGAGGTCCAGCTGCCAGAAACTAACATAGACTCAAACTCGCATTCAGGCAAGCCGCAGTTTGCATTTATGTTCCTTACAGTGTTTTGCAGTTTTATTTCACCTTAGGTCTTCAGATGATTGTGCATTACGTTTAAGGTGTTTGAGATCCACTTGCATGGCCCACGAAATCTTATGGAGTCTTGGATAGGTCTACAGCCTGTTGAGTAGACACTGCTATGCTTATGCTCATAGGAATTTGGTAGAAGTCGAGTAGTTGGAATCTACTCGCGAGATAGGAATTTTATCACACGGGAGATTCTGGAATAAGAAAATGGTTTATGAATATGAAATTGAGACTGAGCAGTGGATAGGATGCAGTGAGACATGGTCTCACGTGTGTAGTCCTGCTTGTGTCGATTGAGGACCATTTCGTGTGCGGTCCTACTAGACAAGCTTGAATTGTACTGGTGACATACTGGAGGAATGGGATCCAGTAAACTGATGTAGCTTGATACTGGTTTGTTGAGGCATTCCGTTCCATGTTATAGGTGTGGTTTGAGGGCAGCAAGGTGTAAATCATCTGGTGGGCACGTCAGAGTACGCCCCACGCAGTGACCTCCTCCTCGTGACGGATCGACCGGTTCGACATTCGAGTGTTTAGTGAAAGGTTGCCATATACGACTAGTACTGAATTGTTATGTAGGTACTGCTGAAAGTACTCGCTGGCATTTCCGAAAGTGCGTATGTGTCGTGTTGTTCCGGGTATGTCTTGATTGCAATCACCGTCCCTCGCAGTAATAGAGTACCACTTGTTCACTGCGCTGTGATGTAGTAAATACTAAAGAAGTCAGGAGAATATGAAATATTGGTTTATAAATTGCTTGAACAACCTTGTTTGGCTTAGAGATAGTACAATTAAAAGTTTACAGTTTCCCCATACTTTACCTGTAACAGCATTATGTGCCTTGTGCACGTCATATCGTCGGCAAAGCATTTCTTGTTTGATTGTGGAGTATATGATGTGTCGTGCCTGAGGAATGTCAGGTGCTAAATAAAACATGACTATAAGGATCCACTTGTAGGCGATTCCTTATGCTTTACTTACCTATGTTTAGTACTCATCCTTGCATATGTCTAGTGAGACGGGTTAGTCTTGCTGAGCCTTATGCTCACGTTTGCAGTTAACGAGTTTTTGCAGATTGTATGATTGATGACGGGTTTAATGATGAGGTTGCATCCCCTCTAGGGTTTACAGCTGAGTGGGAACCCTGCACGCCGGCGTGAATTGTGTGTTGCTAGTGCAAAGTATCTAGGGCATGGATGACTTTGCTTTTGCATAGCTAGTGCTGAGAGCGTAGCTATGATGTATAGTTCTCTTTCCTTCTGTTAGTACTTTTAAACTTCCGCTGTGCTTATCAATAAAGACTTGGTATTGTAAATTTGTTCTCATTCTATTCTTCTATACTGTTGGGTGTCGCATCACACGACACCACCCAATGAGATCCTTGGAGGTCGGGATTTCGGTCCCCACATAGTTTTGCAAAAAACAAATGGAGGAGACATATTTATATCCTATTCAACTACCTAAATCCACCCCAATTAATTAGCTAGTTATTTTTTAAGATGATAAAAATTATTATCTTTTTCTCAGTGAGTTGGGCCAGGATAGATGATGTGGCATAATAGCTTATGTGGCGTGCCAATGTGGATGTCCAACTCAGACTAAGGATGAAAGTGAAATGGTTGTGTGATGTTGAGGGAGTAAATTGACACATTTGAAAGTTCAAGGACCAAATTGAGTTTTGACTGAAAGTTTGAGGATAAAGTTGAGTATTGTGCCAATTCTAAATGAGCCAATCTTGAGCTTGCGAGCTTGATGAGCTCAAGCTCGAAAAGCTCGAGTAAGCTCATGTTGTCATCTATGATATGTATGATTAAGTAAACTCTATAATTCTATTAAAAATGTTTTATGGGACATAACTTTTATATATGATAGCAACAAATAGTGTGCAACATCATCGACCTTCCTACTCCATTAGTTGTGAAACAAAATTTAGTAGATTCTATTGTATATACATGAATTCTTGGCTCGACTCGAGATCGACTTGGTGTTTTATCAAACTCAAGCTTAGAAAGACAAGCTCGCGCGAGTTCAACACGTTGACAGCCCTAGATGCAAATAAAGTTTTGGTGCAATCGTGTAATCAATATTTTTCATTTGTTGGATCTACATCTTACAGTTATTACATCTTTTCATTTATCCCATTCCACCACCACCTCTCCACCTGGTGGAGGGGGTTAAATAAAAAGATTCAACAACCGTAAGATATAGATTGGTCGAACAGTTGAATATGGTTGATTGCACGATTGCACCAAACATCTTATTACATTCTAGTCGTTCCCAACTTTAAAACAAGAAGTCTTTTGACACAGATTAATCCAGTCGTGATGTTTTTCTCTTCTTGTTTTGTGATGTTTTATTTTTTCCTATTTCATGATGTCGTTTTTCTTGTTTTGTACTTCCTCCTTCCCATTGTGGGGACCGGAATCCCGATCGCCAAGGATCTCATTGGGTGGTGTCGTGCGATGCGACACCCAATAGTATACAAGAATAGAACGAGAACAAATTTACAATACCAAGTCTTTATTGACAAGCACAACGGAAGTTTTAAAAGTACCAGCGGAAGGAAAGAGAACTATACAATATAGCTATGCTCTCAGCACTAGCTATGCAAAAGCAAAGTCATCCATGCCCTGGATACTTTGCACTAGCAACACGCAATTCACGGCGGCGTGCAGGGTTCCCACTCGGCTATAAACCCTAGAGGGAGTGCAGCCTCGTCCTTAAACCCGTCATCAGTCGTATAATCTGCAAAAACTCATTGACTGCAAACGTGAGGATAAGGCTCAGCAAGACTAACCCATCTCACTAGACACATGCAAGGATAAGTACTAAACATAGGTAAGTAAAGCATAAGGACTCGCCTACTAGTGGATCCTTATAGTCATGTTTTATTTAGCACATGACATTCCTCAGGCACGGCACATCATAGACTCCAAAATCAAACAAGAAACACTTCACCGATGATATGACGTGCACAAGGCACATAATGCTATTACAACTAAAGTATGTTCAAGGTTGTTCAAGTAGAAACAAGGTTGTTCAAGCAATTTGTAACCAATACATCATATTCGTCTGACTTCTTTCGTATTTACTATGTCACGGAACGGTGAACAAGTGGTACTCTATTACCGCGAGGGACGGTGATTGCAATCAGGACATACCCGGAACAACACGACACATACGCACTTTCGGAAATGCCAGCAAGTACTTTCAATAGTACCTACATAACAGTTCAGTACTAGTCATATATGGCCACCTTTCACAAAACACTCGAATGTCGAACCGGTCGATCTGTCACGAGCACGAGGTCACTGCGTGGAGCGTACTCTGACGTGCCCACCAGCTGATTTAGACCTTGCTGCCGTCAACCCACGCCTATAAAACGGAACGGTATGCCTCGACAAACCAGTATCAAGCTACGTCAGTTTATTGGAGCCCATTCCTCCAGTATGTCGCCGGTACAATTCAAGCTTGTCCAGCAGGACCGCACACGAAACGGTCCTCAATCAACACAAGCAGGGCTACACACGTGAGACCACGTCTTACTGCATCCTATCCACTGCTCGGTCTCAATTTCATATTCATAAACCGTTTTCTTATTCTAAAATCTCCCGTGTGATAAAATTCCTATCTCGCAAGTAGATTCCAATTACTCGACTTCTACCGAATTCCTATTGGTATAAGCATAGCAGTGTCTACTCAACGGGCTGTAGACCTACCCAAGACTCCATAGGATTTGTGGGCCATGCAAGTGGATGTCAAACACCTTAAATGTAATGCACATTCAGCTGAAGACGTAAGGTGAATGAAAACTGCAAAATATTGTAAGGAACTTAAATGCAAACCGGGGCTTGCCCGAAAGCGAGTTTGGGTCTATGTTAGTTTCTGGCAGCTGGACCTCCAAGGCTTCCGGCTGCTCCTCGACTTCAGCTACTACACGATATGCATATACTAGGTATAAATGATTTTGTGAATAATTAATATGCTTAAGGTGGGGTGTGTATATTAAGATACAATAAGACAATTATCTTATTTGAGTTTGGGATTTTTATGGTGTATACTAGATATTATGGGGAAGACTCCTGCAAAGAACAGGAGATGATAAAGGATGTTTGTTATTCTCAACAATTATGGTAAGCAATAAGCTCCCTTAAATTGTGGTTGAAATTTTTGGAGATGAATTATGGCTACCAAGGGTTGTATCATGTATAGGGGGTCTCACTGTTTCTAGGAAAATTTGTTTCACAATTTTCTGAGTTTTCTACAGGAAGAAACTGATATTTAAAGTTTGGGTAAATTTCTGAAAATTGATTTTTCCATTTTTCTCAATTTATAGCTACATAGAGGTTTGGGACATAGATCAACCCACTATTTGAATTCCAAAGAACTTGAAATTTTTACTGGATATCACATGTATCAACTATAGTGTTCTGACCAAAATTGGGAATTTTCCAATTAACAAAACTGTAGGAAATGAATTCTTTAATAATTTTGTTTATCAGAATTTTGGAAAACTTTCTATGGCTTTTCATACAAATCCAAGTGCACCACTGGATAGTATTCCTCATGCTGGTTCTAACAAAATTTATTTGGGATTTTTTGGATAATTCTACTAGAAGTCATGGATTTTCTAAGTTGGGATTGAATTTGGATTTATATTCCTATCGGAAATTTCAAATAAAAGGGGTTGGTCCCACTTCATTTTAATTCGACCAATCGGATTGGAGCCACACCGGGGGTCACGGGGTTTAACCGCGCAGCCACACTGGATCCTATCCGCAACTGATCCCACGCGAGAGGGTTACGCTGACCGGTGGGGCCCGTGTCTTCGTCTACCTCCCGACGCGGCGGCGCTCCTCGTCGAAAACTGCATCGGTGCCTCGCCGGAACTGGTGCGTTGACCTCCTCTCGGCCTCGCTGTGACAGCTCCACCCTTAAATTGACTGCTCAAGCCGATGGTGGGGTCCAATCACACCAGCGATTGCCGGAGACGGCGGTGCGACGGCTACGGCGGAGCTAGGGAGTCGGTCTTCATCAGAAATGCTTGGGAATGGCTTAATCGACTCGGGAAAAGCTCGGGAAGGTTCCTGGGAACACCAGGATGATGATTTGTGGGTCTGATTGGGTTGAAATCACCGGCAAAGTTGAACTTGACGGTGAGGTAGGGGTTATCAATCGGCGGCCATGAAAACTCAAAATCCGACCTCGTTTCTTGATGGCTTTCTCTCAATTTATGAGAGGTGATGCACATGGAGGTCTAGGAGATAATACCTTACTGGATTGACAATTAATCGTATGTAGAAACGGAATTTAAATGGTAATCTATCGACATCGGTATGAACTATTTTGGGGAAAACTGGAGATAAAGGAGCTAGGAAGCATGACAGTGTCTGAAACTTCACAAGAAGCATCTAGATACCTTTGTGCACCTTATTGCTTCAAAGAGGAAGATGGAATCGGCTTGGAGTGGTCTGTCCTCGTGGAACAGGAAGCTTCCCTTCGCGACCACACCCGCGAGCTTCGAGGAACTTCGAAATACCACACATATAAGCAATGAATCAAACAAGCGATTGGACAGGAAGGAAGAGCAACTAGTTGAGCAACCTTTTGCTGTTGGAAGCACTATGATTCTTTGCCTCGTTTGGTCGGCGCGTCGAGAATGGCGGCGGCGGTGCGGTGCAGTGGCGGAAGAATGAAAACAGAGAAGAGTGCTCGGGGTGGTGTCCATTGCGACCGGGGGAGAGTATTTATAGGCCGGGGAGGAGTAGGGGTGACGCCATGAAGCAGGCAGGTGAGCAGCTCCATGGGGGTTTGCATGCAGCGCGGTGTCGAGCGGAGGAACGCCGGAAAAACGGCGTGCACAGCCGCTTCGAGTGAGTCCCACTCACTGGTGGGTCCCATGACCCTTATTCCTGTCCCTCCTCTGCAGACTTCAATTCTCCTACCAAATGGTGTCCAAAAATTCTAGATTTTTGTGGGGAGGCTCAAATAAATATCTAGAATTTGATTTTGAATTGGAGCAAGTTTCAATTGGATTTCAAATTCAAATTTGAATTTGGATGGATTCAATGGTGCCATTATTTTAAATAGAAATTGTGTTCCAAAAATTGTGAAACTATGGGAATAAGTCAAGCAACATATGTTGAACATGAGTGTGTGTTCAAATCTTGATGTTCAATTTAGTTGAACAGAATCCATAATTTCAATCCAAAACATGGTTTGAATTTGCTAAGCGTATCAATTAAAATAGCAAATGAAGTTCAAAATTTATGAAACTTTGCAGGAAGTCTATTTGGAATATTAGAAAACCATAGAAAAAATTATGGCATCTGAATTGAATAATTTTGATTGGGCCAAATATACAGTAGTAAATATTCAATTTTATATTAATTTGAATATCTATTTGGTACTGCATATTAAATTGTCCTAGAAATCTTTATTCAAGTAATTCCAAACTTTGAAGAGAGGTCAAAAGAATTAATCTAAGTTCATTGGTGACTTTTATTCCTCATGTTAATAAATTTAAACATGAGTAGAAGAAAAGATTTGATGAGATCAAGTTCATAAACATGGCTATAATTGGTCTCCATCAGGGTTAACAACCAATTTACAACTGAACCTCATATGAAGGAAAATGTGGGATTTTACACCCATATTACTTGTCGTTAATCAGTACAAGTTTTCTAGTTCAAAAATGAACTAAAAAACTTGTTCTAACGACAAGTAATATAGGAAGGAAGGAGTAATGTTTTATGATAATGAACTTAATATTTTTTCCATCTGTTATTTTTATTTTATATCTACTGTTTAGTGAGCTGTCTATTCTATTTGTATTCTCTTTTAACGAACGACCCTCCACACCGCGGGTGGCCTCTAATGTGGTTTGTTCAATACTTTAGCCGCTGGAAGTGCCACGAGATCGCCCGCAGCGGGGCGTGCAAAGCGGTATGTGAAGTAGTATAGTAACAGCAAAATGCAACAGGTAGTGACGATTGGAAAGAAAAGTGGAGACAATGAATGGACAAAAAAGAAAAGAAAGGATGAGAAAAATGTTAGAAAAAGATAGGTAGTACGTATGAACTGAGGTGAAAGAGCGTGGAGGACCAAACTATAATACGGGAAATTTATGGCGCAGATTACTCCAGTCTTTAATCCTGTCAAACATAGTATGTTATCTTTATTGATGACAGTATATTGTTCTTGTGCTCATGTTGAAAACAGAGCGGTTCCATTAACTTGCGCGTCCCATCAGTGCATGCAGAGAGGCGTGGGTCCCATAGGATGTGGTGTTCACATGTCAGCCACCCTTAATGCAACTGCAGTACTGTAGAGGATGTGAATTCACCACCGTCGGAAGCCGGACCATCACTATGCGCGACCCCCATCAGTACACATTGAGAAGACGATGGCGTGTGTCTTTATATAATTTCTCCATCGTCTTCCCCACGCGTACTCTAAAGACACACCATCGTCTTCTCTACGCGTACTCTAGCTTCCTCTTTGTTTCCGCCACGCGCACCCTCATTGATTCATTGGTTCCCTTTGCAGCACGGTGGTGCCAAAGCCTGTGGTGTTGCCGTTCACGTACGATATTGTGGTCGAGATCGCGGGGTGCCTCTTCGCAAGCTACGTGCGACCCTTGGACGACCTATCCAATCTACGTGCCACCCGCAAGGCCATGCATGCGGTGTGCCGGGATAGAGTCGTTGGCAGGCACGTGGTGCTGGAGCGGGAGACCCGGAGGATGTGACGCGACGCGGGACGCTACGAAGCCCTCGTAGAGAACCTGGCCATCATCGGCAACCCTCGTGCGTGCTACATCACCGGGCTCAAGCTCGTCTTCACGGACAATCGCGCACAGTCGGGCGCCCAGTTTCTCGACCCGGTGGTCGGGGACAGCCACGTGAAGGCGGCCTACAACCCTGGGCTCCTCACTATGATGCCGATTGTGAGGCCCGCTATGCCGTCGAGTATATTCGGCAGGTTGAAGGCGAGGTCAATGTCGATGAGAAAGCGGCTGGTTCTATCTTCATCATGAGGACCAACAATGAGTGCAGGCAGTGTCAGATTCAAGCCCTGGCTAAAATCCATAATATGACGTGGACACTTCCACCTCCACCTCCGAGACTATTGATGGTGTTGCTGCCCAACAAGGAGGTTGATCCGTGCACGGCTGCCGGCTGCGGGAAGCAAAGGTGGAGTGGCTGCAGGGTCTTCTGTAGTGAAGACTGTAGGATTAGGCACGAGCATGTCGTATTCTACCGTGCAGTGTTATCCGGTATGGGCTATATATAAAATAGACTTATAATGCTATGATGTCGTTTTTCTTGTTTCATGATGTCATTTTTCTTGTTTTGTAGTAATGTTTTATGTTAATGAACTCAATATTGTTCGTCTGTTCTATCTGTTATTTTGTTTTCTCTCTGTTGTTTAGTGAACTATCTATTCTACCTGTATTCTCTGTTAATGGGCGACCCCCCACACCGCTGGTGGCCTCTAAAGGGGCTTGTACGATACTTTAGCTGGTAGAGGTACTAGGAGATCGCCCATAGCGGGGCCTTCAAAGCGGTCTGTAAAGTAGTATACTACTCCCTCCCTCCTACTCAACTCTATTTTTAGCTTTGGTGAAACTTACCTTTGACCAATGATTTCTATAGATTGTATTTGCTTCAATAACATATAAATTGTATAATATGAAAATATTTTTTATGGTGAATCTAAAAGTATATTTTTTATATTGTGAAAATTGATCAAAATTACCTAAAGCATTGGTGAAAGGTACATTTGACTAAACCCAGAAATAGAGTTCACATGGGACAGAGGTAGTACGTAGTAACAGGAAAATGCAACAGGTAGCGACGACTGGAAAGAAAAGTGTAGACAATGAACTCCATAAAAGAAAAGAAAGCACGAGAAAAATGTTAGAAAACGATAGGTAGTACTCCTACGTACTACTGGCCCTATGCCCCTATACGTGGTGTCATCATTACCACTACTCCTATACACGGTCGGAAGTTATTACCACTGCTTGAAGGGAAGTGCTGCAAACTAGACTTTCCGATTAGTTTATTTTGTGTTTATTGAGGATTATGTAACAGCTAGTTCTGTCAAGTCAATTAGTTTGTTGCCTAGAATGGTATGTTGAAAACTACTATTTGGTTTCGTCGATGTTTATATCTAGTATTTAATCCTTGTTTATATCATTGTGTTACTGCAGTTCAAGAGATTTTATGTGTGTGCTTTATTTTGATCGGAATACCACCCACATTGCTACATTAACCTATTTAGATAACAAATTGCCAGAGCCAGACGCGCACTCGGAGATGGGCTCACGCGTCATAGGGACAAACACCAAGCGTCCCGCGTAGTTTGGGCCCATGAATACAAAGTGACTCAGCGCAGTTTCGGCCCACGAATAACAAGTGGCCCAGGGCCATGTTGGGCCTACTCTAAGAGCTTCACGTACACTTTGTCCTGGCTGCCTACCGGCGAGGGTCAATTTTTTTCATGCCGAATAAAGTAGGAAAATAAGAAACAAAAATAATTTTTTATTATGGTACCCTCAATCCACAACGGCCTCTCTCCCTTCTGTACGAAACACGCTTGGAGGAGCATCCACCGGCCGCCACGCTCTTGGAGGAGCATCCACCGGCCGCATCGCTCTTGGAGGAGCATCTGCTGGCCACCACGCTCTTGGAGGAGCATTCGCCAGTCGTAATGCTCTTGGAGGAGCATTCGCCGGCCACTGTGCGTGGAGGCACATCCGCAGGCCACCGCACGTTAAGGAGCAATAGCGCTAGGTACAATTGCTCACATAATGTTATTGTAGATCTATCCTCTTACGGATAGGCTGATTGAATTGTAGGAAGTGATGTCAGAAGATAAGACATGGATGGGCAAAGACAGGTGTACGAAGGAGTGGTAGGATGGAATGAAGTCATTTTTAAATTTTGCATTCTAGGGCACTCGTGAAGGAGGAACTATGCCTTGTCCTTGCACGAGATGTCGTATTATTTGCCACAGGACACACAAGGAAGTTCATCTTCACATGCTTCGTAATGGGATGTCATTGGATTATACTTGTTGGGTACACCATGGAGAAATGAGTTGAGAAAAATATTGTTGAGCAATCAATAAATAATTACAAGATAATTTTTGATGATGCTGCTATGGAAAATATGTTGTCCAGTCTACTTAGAGAAACTGATCATGGTGGTACTTCAGTAGATGTTGATGATCCAGAAAATTCAATAAACCAACAGGAGCCAACTGGGTGTGCAAATTCATTCTATGACTTATTAAATAATGCCAAAAAAGATTTGTATCCAGGTTGTGAGAAGGTGAGCAAATTATGCTTCATTGTCAGGTTGTACCAAATAAAGTTTTTAATATGTTTGAGCAAAAAAGCGTGTGAGTTGATCCTTAAATTATTCTCTTATGTGCTTCCAGAGGGCCACTGCATTCCTAATACACTTGATAAAGTTTAGAAGGTTGTTCGTGACCCCGGGCTGGACAACCAAAAGATTGATGCATGTGTCAATGACTGTGTGTTATTCCGGAAGGACTATTCTTTGTTGGATCGATGCCCAAAACGTGGTTAATTAAGATGGAAAAATAGTACTGGTGGGGATGCAAGAGAGGCTTTACTTTGTGGAAAAGCCAAGAAGCTTGTAGCACGCAAGATTCTACGATACTTCCCTCTTATTCCCTGTCTTCAATGGTTTTATATGGCAGAATCAACAGCATCAAACATGTGTTGGCACACAGAAGAACATATTGATGATGGAATATTACATCATCCTGCAAATTCGAAATCATGGAAGCATTTTGATAGCATTCATCCAAATTTCTCATCTGATCCTCGCAACATAAGAATTTCGGTAGCATCTAATTGTTTCAATCCTTTTAGAATAACAAAGTTTTCTTACAGTACATGGCATGTGATTTAATCCCTTATAATCTACCACCTTGGTTGTGTATGAAGCATCCTTATTGGTTGATGTCAATGATAATTTCTGGACCAGGGTCACCTAGAAACAACATTGATGTGTATTTGCAGCCTTTGATTTAGGAGCTACTGAAATTATGGTCTGATGGTGTTAAAACATATGACAGTTCAAAGAAAGAGACATCTCTCATGCGAGTTTCTATATTCTGGACAATAAATGATTTTCCAGCATATGCAATGCTATGTGGATGGAGCACAAAAGGTAAGCTAGGATGTCCATACTGCCATCTAAACACTGTCGCCTTGTGGTTGAAACATGGACGGAAGTATTGCTACATTGTCATCATCGTTTCCTACCTCAGAATCACAGGTGGCGTCAAAACAAAGCTTCTTTCAACAAGAAGATAGAGAATAGAGAGGCTCCAACATCACTCTTTTGTGATGAAGTGCTCCAACAATACGAGAGTTTCGATCAAGTGAGTTTTGGACAGACGAATAGTAAGAGAAAGCGCATTGAGGAAAATAGGTGGTATAGTTGGAAGAAGAAAAGTATATTTTTCCAGCTCCTGTATTGGAAGACATTGCTATAAGGCATAACTTGGATGTCATGCACATTGAGTAAAACATTTGTGATAGCATATTGAGGAAATTGCTTAATATAGATGGTAAAACAAAAGATAATCTACAAGCTCGTCTTGATATGCAGGATATGGTATATGCCACATACTCATCTAGTGGTTATAGATGAGAAGTATGATTTTCTACCAGCATTATATACTTTGCATAAATATGAGAAGACCATCTTGTGCAAGTTTTTGGGGGATGTGAAGATGTCCGATGGTTATGCCTCAAACATCTAGAGATGTGTGGACATAAAAGCACGTAAGATATTGGGTCTAAAAACTCATGACTTCCACATCATATTTCAGAAGCTCCTTCCTATTGCAATATGTGACATATTGCCGGAAAAGGTTTGTGCACCTTTAATTGAGTTTAGCAGATTCTTTTATGGAATTTGTTCTAAAGAATTTGCTGAACCAGCTTTGGATAAGATGATCAAACAATTTCCTGAAAAAATTTGTAAGCTGAGATGTTGCTTCCTCCCGCTTTCTTTGATATCATGGTACATCTTCCAACCCATCTTGCCGGAGAAGCTCGCTTGGGTGGACCCATTTCTTATATATGGATGTATCCAATTGAGAGGTACCTTTGTACATTGAAGAGGTATGTATGTAACATAGCTCACCTGGAGGGTTCTATAGCTGAGGGATATATTATGGAAGAGCGTATGACTTTTTGTACTCAGTTTTTCGATAACACCAGCACCAACTTAATAGGCCAGAACGTCATGAAGCTGCAGCTAGGAATGAACCTTCTCTCGAGTCTAATATATTTGTAGAAGTTGATAATTAAAAAAGGTTCAAATGGTGTCAATTTACTATGGTGGAACAACATAACATCAGGCATTATATTATTTTTAATATTGAAGAGGTCGCTCCATGGATCAAGTACGTATAACTCAGATGTTCTATACTATATTGGATCATGCTTATTGTAGATGGCTAATTTAATTTTGTACCCTTTTCAGTGAGCATATTGAAGAACTGAAAAACATTCATTCTCGTGATGTTGAAAAATCACATAGAGATGAGTTTGTTTATTGGTTTCAGAAATGAGTAAGTACATGCAAGTTTTTACTTTGATGTAATAATGAACAAATATGTGTTCTGAAGTTGATTCATCGATGACCCCTGTTATGCTAATGTGTACAGATTACGACATTACACAAAGAAGGCAAAGTAACCGATTATTTGTATGCATTATCTAGAGGACCTGATGGTCGGACATGTTTTCTTAGTCAATCTGGCTTGTCCTTTCAAACTGTAGAGGTGCAAAAATATTTATGGACACAAAACAGCGGTGTGTTGTTCGGGATGTTGATTATGATTGGTTTGGAGTAATCAAGAAAATGATTTCTGTTGATTTTGAAAAAAAAATCAAGAGGTTCTGTTATTTCAATGTGGCTGGTTTGATCGGCCTTTTTTCGGTCAGAGCCAAAGCAGAGGCTATAAAAAGATCAATATGGAATGACAGATGTCACTACTCTTTCTCGATTTAAGTATGAGCCTTACATTCTAGCCACCAAAACAGAACATGTTTTTTACGTTCAAAGTGTGAAGCAACCTAAATGTGCTACATTTGTTAAAATGAAGCCACGGAACCTTTTTGCCATGACCCCTGGAGACAGTGAGAACAATGTCACTGAGACAATGGAGGCCGAGACATTTGATGATGAGCTTACCGATATCAATATGCCACACATAACTGAGGATACGACCACATGGGCTAGGAATGACATTGAGGGAGCAACCGGTGATGCTTTCGCTCTTCAAATGAGAACACGTGATCAGTTTGAGGAAGATGGAGCTGCATCAAAAAATGAAGATGACGACGACCATGATGCTACATATATCAATGATGGTCATGTAGATCCATTGGGGGGACAACAGCGAAGATGATGATTTTTTTATGTAAGTACTTTGTGAGCTGTGAACTATTTGTTTTGTTTTTATAAAAGATATAAGTTACTCTTCTATTTTAGCAGCAATCCTAGAAGCAAGGCAGCTTCCGAAAGAGGGATTAAAGCCAGCAGGTTAGCTTCAGTACTCATCCCTTTAGCTTCCTTCTCCACTTCAAGTTCCATTGCAAGCGGTTTTTGCACGAGAGGCAGTATCCTTGGGAACCCACTAGTGGGAGCCCCGCCGCATAGAGTTAGGGCTATAATGAAATCAGTGTGTAACAAAAGTCCAGCTGTCTTGCTCCTTTTTTGATAATCCTATAACCAGTTTGGGCCACCATTTCTCCATAGGTGGCATGAAAAAAAAAGGAAGAACAATTTTTTTTTGAAAATATCCATATGATAGATGAATAATGCAAAAGTTCCTAACGCAATGATAGATCCTATCAATACGAAGTGGTGAATCATGGCAAAAGTTCTTAATGCAACGATTGTGTTCGGCGATGGATCCTAAGGCCATGAACTAGTACAATCGTGGCAACAGATCTTAATGCAACGATTGTGTTATGTGGCGATAGATCCTAATACCACGAACTAGTGAATCGTGGCAAAAGTTCCTAATGCAACGATTGTGTTCCATGACGATAGATCCTAAGGCCACGAACTACTAAATTGTGGCGACAGAATCTAATGCAACGATTGTGTTCCGTGACGATAGATCCTAACGCCATGAACTAGTGAATCGTGCCAAAAGATCCTAATGCAACGATTGTGTTCCGTGGCGATAGATCCTAAGACCACGAACTAGTGAATCACGGCAATAGATCCTAATGCAACAATTGTGTTCAGTGACGATAGATCCTAACTCCATGAACTGGTGAATTGTGGCAAATGTTCCTAATGCAATAATTATGTTTCGTGGCGATAGATCCAAAAGCCACGAACTAGTGAACTGTGGCAAAAGATCCTAATGCAACGATTATGTTCCATGGCGATAGATACTAAGTCCACGAACTAGTAAATCGTGGAAACAGATCCTAATGCAACGATTATGTTCCATAGCGATAGATCCTAACGCCACGAATTAGTGAATCAAGGCAAATGTTCCTAATGCAACGATTGTGTTCCGTGGCGATAGATCCTAAGGCCACGAACTAGTAAATCATGGAAACATATCCTAATGCAATGATTGTGTTCCTTAGCGATAGATCCTAACGCCATGAACTAGTGAATCATGGCAAAATTTCCTAATGCCACGATTGTGTTCCATGGCGATAGATCCTAATGCCACGAACTAGTGAATCGTGGTAACAGATCCAAATGCAACGATTGTGTTCTGTGGCGATAGATCCTAACGCCACGAGCTAGTGAATCGTGGCAAAAGATCCTAATGCAATGATTGTATTCTGTGGTGATAGATCGTAACGCCACGAACTAGTGAATCTTGGCAAAAGTTCCTAATGCAACGATTGTGTTCCGTGGTGATAGATCCTAATGCCATGAACTAGTGAATTGTGACAACAGATCCTAATGCAACAATTGTGTTCTGTGGCGATAGATCCTAATGTTACGAACTAGTAAATAAGGGCAAAATACCAAGCTTATTGCAATGATTTAGGATTTGTTATAGTACAATCGTTGTAACAGGACGGAATCCTTGTAGTCTTTGGTTTCTTGTAAACAGAAAATATTTTGAAGACCGGGGTCCACACTTTCTAGGAATCACATTGGGTGGTGCCGTGCGATGCAGCACCCAACAACACACATGTAAAGTAACACATATTACATAAATCACTTGCTGAAATTTACAAAGTTGTTCACTTTACAAATATTTGTCATCAAATAAAATATAGTGGAAGATAAGATTACAACTCTCATACTCAAGTCTATTAAGCAAACTAGAAGCCATCCAGCCCACAGATGCTCCTCACTAGCCACAAAGATCAAACGGCAGCAGCATGGTTCCCCACGAGTATACCACTCGGAGAGTTTCGAGTCTCATTGTACAACCAAAATCATAAGCATAGAGGTAGTACCTGTAAATCAACTAATATAGCAACCGTGAGTACGAAGGCTCAGCATGACTTGGCCGTCTCACCTGAACATGGAACTCTACATGAGGGTAAAGACATAAACATAGGATGGCAGATTTGCGTAATGGACTCACCTAAATGTGGGTCCTTATTTTCAGTTTTATTAGCAGCATCTTAAACCTTGAGCGGGGCAACATCTTAACTCCAAAATCAAACAAGAAACGCTTCATCACAATGCTGCATGTCCAAGGTGGAAAATAAATTTAGTGAGCACTATACTAATACATACAACATAGCAATACAATGATAATATAATGTTCATAACAGCAGTAATTAATTCTCATCTCAAGTGCAAGTAATTACTACGTCGCAACTCAGTGAACAAGTGCTACTCATAACCGCGAGGGATGGTGATTCGAATCGAAGATACCAGGAATACACAACACGTACGCCCGTATTGGAAGTCACGTAGGTGCACTCCACGGACGTCGTACGCAGCAACCTCTCCAAGGTCCCACCCAAGTTGAATCGATTCAATCGTCTAGGACAGTATTGCCACTCACGGTGCACCCTCCGCTGTGAAGATGTTGTGAGCGAGTTTCTGGCTACTTTGTTGCGGCCGAAATCCTGAGGCGATCGAAAAAGTCTCAACAAAGGCTTCCTAAGGTACATCGGTTTCCTGGATCCCATATATCCAGTATGACTCCGATACAGTTCAAACTTGCTGAGCAGAGCAGTATACGTATCGGTCCTTAACGGACAAAGGCAAGGCTATGCACGCAAGACCACGTCTTGCTGCATCCTACACCCCTGCCCGGTCTCATATTCAGATTACTACTCCATTTCTTGAACCAATCCCATGTGAAAAAGACCTAGCCATGCGAGTAGATTCCAACACTCGACTTCTACTAGATCCTATACAAATTTTAGCATAGCATACAACACGATGACTTAACAACTACCAAAATATACCATGTGGTTTTCTGGACATGCAAGTGGAGAATCAATCACCTTAGCCCTAATGCACATAACACATCCTAGACATTGGTGATACAAATCAAAACTTTGTAATAGCGCTTAAAGGCAAACCGGGGCTTGCCTTGATGTTATAAAAAAATGTTAGAAGCTTGCTGGATCACTTCTGAACAATCCAATCAACACCCTGCTGCTCCAAATGATGTTCTTCGTCGAACTCCTTCGTGGTGTACGCTATCGACATGAAAATGCACAACGGTATAATCTAAGTGATTAATTTAAGAACCAAGCAGGGTTATGACTCAAGAGTGATCAATACTAAGTAGAACAAAAGTGTGGGTCTTTGTTGTGTAAAGAAACAGAGAGGAACAACAATTTGATCAAAGGAATGTTTTTGGAAGAAAAGACATAGTCCACACTCTAAACATATGATGAGGCTGGAATTATTTAGCACAAATTTGAAGAATACAAACTCCAATGACTCTAATATCGTTACAGAAATTCCTATATTATGCAGAGACTCAGCATGCCAAATGTCAGAGGAAGTTGATTGTAGATGGGTTCTAAAGAATTCCATAAGTGTTCTGGCTTATCTGAATTGCTAGGAAATGTTTGAGGTTTTTTCATACTTCAAACTTAAATTTTTATTCATTTAATAATATCATGATTCTAAACAAATTGGTTTCATGATTTTTGGAGCTTCCTATAGAGAAATATTGAATTTACAAGTTTGGATAAGAGCTGGAATTAGTTTGTGTTGTTTTCCTACTTTTCAGAGACTTAGGCATTTGGAATACAGTTTGACCGACTAAATCAAGTCCAATGACGCTCAAAACTTTACTTAAGATCTGTAGATTTAAGAAGAACAATCTGGCCAAAAATGAGAATTTTCCAATAAATATATCATCAGGAAATAATTACAAAGACATTTTGCATCATGGCACTATTGAGAGACATTTATGGACTCTAATATTGATTCAAGTGCTCAAATGAAAAGTTCAGATCATCCAGGTTCTAAAGAAATTTATTTGAGAATTTTTGGCCAAAAATAATGAATATACTAATTTTTAAAGTTGGATCAAAATCTGGAAATTAAATTCTAATAGGAAAGTTTGAATTATTTAACTGGGCCCACGGGACTTAAACCAGCCAATGCGCTTGCTGCCACATGGGGCCACTCAGTTCTAAGCCACAGCCACATTGGATCCGAGACCCACACCAGATCCGACCTTGGTTAACTGTGGCTGATGGCCGGGGCCCACCCGGTCATCTTCTATCTCCCGATCGAACGCGCAAGGGGCGGCGCACAGCGGTGCCCGACGGCGGTCGTTCGCCGGCGCCCGTTACAGGGCACGGCGGCCCTTGGGGCATGCCTCCTCCATCTTATACCGGACGGGGAAAAACAAGGACTGGTCAAAAAACAGCAATAGACGGCCGGAGGAGGCAATTTGATGGCGGCGGCGCCGGCTAGGGATCAGGCCATGTCAGCCCTAGCCGCTGGTGCATCATTTTGCATGGGAAAACTTCCAAAAAATGTTCCTGAGATCCTAGCGAAGGTGGGAGATGGGACCAACAACGGTGAAATGCCTCGGAACTGGGAAGTCGATGGCGACCTTGCCCATTTGTGCCGCCGGCTACAAGAACTTTATTCCATGAGCCTATACTCGATGATTTGCTTCGGTTATTCTTCCAGAAGATGCATAGGGATATGTGGAACATAAAATCTCATGGCCACGAGCGATAATCAAACATGGAAAATGAATTGCGGCCAAGACCTAGCTCTGTTCATATGAAAAAACTCGTCGGAAAAACGGAAAACACTCGAGCTAGGAAGCATGGCAAGGGCTGAAACTTTACGAGCATATTCTAGGCGCTATAGGGAACCTTTTTACTTCAAGGTCAGTAATTAGAAGTGGCATGTAGCACCGGGTTGATGGTGAACAGAGGAGCAGCAGGGAGAAACAAAATGCCGGCGGCCACCAAATCGGGTTGTCCTTCGTCGGGGATGCTTAAACTGTGCAAATAATGGATTAGAGAGGTGCGCCAGAGGCTTGCAATGAAGAGAGGACAATGAAATTGATTGAGACCGGCTGTCCTTTGCTTGATTTGGGTTAGAGAAGGTGGAACATGGTGGTGTTCCAGCTCCTGCTCGAAGAACTGATGGAGAGGTGAGAACTTCAAAATTTTTGAAGCTCAATTGCTATTTAACTCAGTGGCCCCATTGAATTTCATTCAAATTCAAATTCAAATTTGAAATTCAAATGAAACTTGACCAAATTCGAAATCCTATTTCAGAATCAAGTTCCATATATTTATTTGAGCCTGCCCACAAAAATCTAGATTTTTTTGATCAAGTTTGGTAAGAGAATTGAAGTTGCAGAGAAGGGAAATGGATAAGGGGCGGTGGGACCCGCTGACAGCCTCACGCACTCAGTTGAACCGACGGACGTGCTCTGTATACGACTGTCCCCGCTGATCGACGCCGGGAGCACTCGCCACCACGACATGGCATGCAAGCAGGCAGCTGCGTGGCCTAAACACCCCCCCTGTCCTATAAATACCCGTCCCCTGGCCATCGGCATCGAGCTCCGTCTCAGCTTTGCCGCGCCGTCGCCATTGTCGCCGCTTTCTCTTCCTCCCGGGTGAGCGCTTTCTCCTCGCTTTATTTTCCTTCGATGCAAAAAGCAAAGTTGGCGCCAAGTCTGTGCTCTATCTTCTACACCAACTTGCTTATCGTTCTGCTCATTGTGTTGGCCGTAGTTTGGAGTTCTGCGGACACCACCGAAGTTTAGGACGAACGTCGCCTCTGCTCCACCATTGCCAGTCCTCAACAAGCGGCGCCACAACTCAACCTCAACAGCAAAAGGATCGCCATCCCAGCTCTTTCTCACAGTAAAAGCCGTGCCTCTTTTCATTCAGTATCGAGCAATATCTTTCAGACTTTCTTTCGGCCGTTGCCATTGAACTAGCTCACTTCTCGGTTTAATTACGTTTCTACATGTAATAATTCTTCAATCCAGTTATGTATTATATTAAGTACCTCCTAGCACACCCCCTGCAAAAAATCAGTAGCCGCCATCGAATGAAGCTTGAGATATTCAAGTTTTCCCCACCGCCAATAGAACCCCGTCGGTCCATCGTCAAAGTCGACATTGCCGGCAATGTCAACCCGTCCTAACATAAAAATCATCATCCTAATGCTCCCAGGAATGTTTATAGCTTTTTCCTGAGCCTTTTGCGCCATCCCCATGCGATTCCGACGATAGCCGAAACCCTAGCTCCGCCGCCTTTGTCGCATCGCCGTCTCCGGCCGTCGCCGCCGCGATTCGACCTCACCATCATGTTGTGCGGTCGATTTTATAGTTTGGCGGTCAATGCCGAGGCGAGTGGAGGTCGACGCAGACATTGCGGGGAGCTCGCCGGCGCAGCGCCACCGTGGTCGAGCGGCGTGTCGCGAAGAATACGAAGATTGTGGGCCCCATGTGTCAGTGACGCATGCGAGCGCGCGGATCAGCTGCGGTCCAAGGATCCTGTGCGGCTCCGTGGGTTGAATCTGTGGCCTCCGTGCGGCTTCAACCCGATTGGCCCATTTCAAATACGTGGGCCCAACCCTTTATTCAAATAATTTCAAATTGGAATTTTATTCCAGATTTTTCCCCAACTTGGAAAATCCATAACTCGTAGTAGAATTGCTCAAAAAATTCCAAATAAATTCTAGTGGACTCATCTCAATATCTACTTTGCAGTAATGCAATTTATTGGACATGAAACTCCTAGAATTTTTATAATTAATTCCTTTGATCTAACTGCTTGGGAAATTAATTACTCCTGTTCTGTTAATTGGAAAATTCCCAATTTTGGTCAGAACACTATTATTAATACACTTGATGTCCAGTAAAAGTTTTAAGTTTATTGGACTTAAATTACTGGGTTGATCAGTATTCTAAATCTCTATGTAGTTAAAAATTGAGAAAAATACAAAATCAATTTCAGAAATTGCCCCAAACTTGTAAGATCAGTTTATCCCTGTAGGAAGCTTATAAAATTGTGAAACCAATTTTCCTGGAACTAGTGAGATGGCCTCTGCATGGTACAATCACTAGTAGCCATGATAGACCTCCAGAATTTCAACCAAAATTCCGAGAAGGTTTGTGCTTACCATAATGTTTAGAGACAACAAACTTCTTTGATCATCTCTTGTTCTTTGCAAGAGTCTCCACTATAGTCCCTAGTATCTACCATAAAAGCTCTAAAGCCAATAAAGATCTTTATCTTATTTGTTTCACAAGATTTTAACTTGTAACCTTAAGCATATTAATTATTTTCAAAGTCATTAATATATAGTATATGCATAACGTGTAGTAACTAAAGTCAAAGAGCATCCGGAAGCTTTGGAAGTCCATGTTCCTGAAACTAACATAGACTCAGACTCGCATTCAGGCAAGCCCCGGTTTGCATTTAAGTTCCTTACAGTGTTTTTCCAGTTTTCATTCACCTTACGTCTTCAGATGTTTGTACATTACGTTTATGGTGTTTGACATCCACTTGCATGACCAAAGAACCCAGGGAGTGGTTAGAATAGCTCACAGACTCATGTAGTAACTGCCATGCTTATATTCATAGGAATCCGGTAGAAGTTGAGTGGTGGGAATCTACTCACGAGATAGGATTTTATCACACGGATGGATTGGATGAAGAAATGGCTTATGAATATGAAATTGAGGCCGAGCAGCGGGTAGGATGCAGCGAGACATGATCTCACGTGCGTAGCCCTGCTCGTGTCGATAAAGGACCGATTCGTGTGCGGCCCCGCTGCACAAGCTTGAATGGTACCGGTGACATACTGGAGAAATGGGCTCCAGCAAACTGACGTAGCTGGATACTGGTTTGTCGAGGCATCTAGTTCCGTTTTATAGGCGTAGCTTGAGGTCAGCGAGGTGTAAATCAACTGGTGGGCACGTCAGAGTACGCCCCATGCAATGACCTCCTTCTCGTGACGTATCGACCGGTTCGACATTCGAGTGTTTGGTGAAAGGTGGCCATATACGACTAGTACTGAAGTGCTATGTAGGTACTACTGTAACTAATTTCTGGCACTTCCGAAAGTGCGTATTTGTCGTATTGACCAGGTGTGTCCTGATTGCAATCACTGTCCCTCGCGGTAATAGAGTACCACTTGTTCATTGTGTCATGACGTAGTAAATACTGAAGAAGTCAGGAGAATATGATGTATTGAATTAAAATTGTTTTGCAACCTTGTATAGCTTAGAGATAGCACAATTAAAAGATTACAGTTTCCCCATACTTTACCTATAATAGCATTATGTGTTTTGGGCATGTCATATCATTAGCAAAGCGTTTGTTGTTTGATTGTGGAGTCTATGATGTGACATGCATGAAGAACGTCATGTGCTACTTAAAACATGACCATAAGGATCCACTTGTAGGCGTGTCCTTTATGCTATCCCTTACCTATGTTTAGTATTCACCCTTGCATATGTCTAGTGAGACAGGTTAGTCTTCCTGAGCCTTAAGCTCACATTTGCAGTTAATGAGTTTTTGCAGATTATGCGACTGATGACGGGCTTGATGATGAGGCTGCACCCCCTCCAGGGTTTACAGCCAAGTGGGAACCCTGCACACCGCCGTAAGTTGGGTGTTGCTAGTGCAAAGTATCCAGGGCATGGATGACTTTGCTTTTGCATAGCTAGTGCCGAGAGCATAGCTATGATGTATAGTTCTCTTTCCTTTTTTGTTTAGTATTGTAAAACTTCCGCTGTGTTTATAAACAAAGACTTGGTATTGTAATTTTTTCTCTTTCTTTCCTTGTATACTGTTGGGTGTCGCATCGCATGACACCGACCGATGAGATCCTTGGAGGTCGGGATTCCGGTCCCCACATTGTGTAAATTTATTTGATTTAAGTTCCATTTTAGGGTTTGATTTCAATCTCACACATGAGATAAATTCCCAGTTTTCTTTCTCCATTTATAGCTTGAGCTGAAAAATATACACTAGGGTTTTCTAGGGCTTTTACATTCCTCCCCCCTTAAAAGAATCTCGTCCTGAGATTACAATGAAGAGACGAAAGTAGCAGAGAAATTACTGATTATGAGATGATAAGAAATCAGGATAGTTGGAGCAGATATATTCTTCGTTTTCTCATGTCGCTTCCTCAGCGGTATGGCTGCTCCATAAGATCTTATAAAACCTCAGCGTGTTGTTCCGCGTGGTTCGAGTCTTCTCATCGAGAATCTGAACCGGATGTTCATTGTAGGTGAGGTCCCGTTGCAACTCACTGATTTCTTCAGGGTGGACTACAGCTGTGAACATGAGACATTTCCGATGCTGAGATACGTGGAAAATGTCATGTATACCAGCGAGAGATGCTGGCAATTCAAATCGATAAGCCACAGGTCCACAGTTCTCCATGATAGCAAGTGGACCGATAAATCGGGGAGCGAGCTTTCCTTTTACTCCGAATCTATGAATTCCTTTGATCAGAGACACGCGGAGGTATAAGTGATCTCAGATATCAAAGTGCAGCGGGCAACACCGATGTCGCATAATTCTTCTGTCGAGATTGAGCCGCTCTTAGATTTGCTTGAATGATCCAACCTTGTTCCTCGGCTTTGTTGACTAGATCAATCCCGAATGTGACCCTTTCGCTGGACTCACATCAATTCAGCGGTGTGCGGCATTTCTGGCCGTAGAGAGCTTCATATGGTGGCATATTGGTACTCGCTTGATAATCGTTGTTGTACGAGAATTCTGCCAACAGTAAATGATCATCCCAATTTTTACCGTGGTAGATGGCACATACACGCAACATGTCTTCAAGGATTTGGTTCACCCTCTCAGTTTGTCCATCTTTCTGCGGGTAATATATGGAGCTTCTTATCAGCTCAGTACCCAACGAGGTGTGCAGCTGCTCCCAGAAACGAGCAACAAACAGTGCACCCCGATCTGAAATTATGATCTTCTTAACACCATGTAAGCATAAGATTCGTTCAATGTACAACTCCACATACTGTTTAGCAACAAATCCAACATTGACCAGAATGAAGTGTCCCGATTTGGTTAGTCGGTCGACTATCACCTAAATTGAATCATGCTTCCGGAATGTGAGTGGTAATCCAATGATGAAGTCCATACTCACATCCTCCCATTTCCATGCCAGAATATCCAGCGGTTCTAGCTGTCCCACTTTCCGCATATGGTCAGCCTTCACTCGCAGACACATATCACACTCGTATACGTACTTTATTTCCCTCTTCATCTGTGTCTACAAAAACATGGTCTTTAAATCTTGATACATTTTATTGCTGCCCGGATGAATACAAAATATTGACATGTGAGCTTCATCCAATATTTTCTTCAGGAGCTTCACATCCCGGGGTACAACTATCCGGTCCATGAACCATAATGTACTGTGACTATCTTTCCGAAAGCATTTCATATCACCGATGTCCATACTTTCCCGTATGTGTGACATGCCCTTATCCTTCTTTTGGGCTTCAATAATTTTCTCTCGGATGGTGGGAATGAGAGCAAGATTATTGAGAGATCCATATGGAATCATATATAGACTTGGTTCCTCATCTTCCATTTCAGCCCTGGTGATGTTGTGGACATGGGTTTTCCGACTAAGTGTGTGGGCAACTACGTTCGCTTTAATGGGATGGTAGTGAATTTTAATTTCATAATCTTTGATCAGCTCTAACCACCTTCGTTGTCTCATATTCAGCTCCTTCTGCGTGAAGATCTTTTTCAAACTTTTGTGGTCGGTGTAGAGGTGTACAAGATTTCCAAGTAAGTAATGCCTCCACATCTTTAATGCCAATACCACAGCAGCGAGCTCAAGGTCATGAGTCGGATAGTGCTGCTCGTGGTTTCGGAGTTGTCAAGATCCATACACGACCACACATCCTCCTTGCATAAGAACGCAGCCAAGTCTGATGCCGGATGCATCCCAATAAACGTCGAAAGTTTTTGTCGTGTCTGGCTGAGCAAGAGTTGGGGCTGTTGCAAGGTGCTGCACTAATATCTTGAACGCTTCTTCACAACCTGAACTCCAAATAGATTTGGTGCCCTTTTTCAGCAGCTCTGTCATTAGTTTAGCGATTTTAGAGAAGCTCAGGATGAACCTGCGATAATATCCTGCTAAACTGAGGAAACTTCGTTCCTCGTGGAAAGATTTAGGAGAATTCCATTTCAGCACTTGGACAATTTTACTTGGGTCCACAACGATGCCCTCAGCTGAAATAATGTGCCCCAAGAATGGCACTTGGCTGATCATTTCACACTTGCTGAACTTTGGAGTTTATGTCTCTCAACCATTGCAACACAATATGCAAATGTTCAGCATGCTCTTCCTCTATATTGGAATAAACCAATATGTCGTTGATGAAGACCATGATGAACTTGTCCAACTCCAGCATGAATACTGAGTTCATGAGATACATAAAGTGAGCCGGAGCATTTGTTAATCCAAATGATATGATGAGGTACTCATATAGTCCATATCTCATCAAGAATGCAGTCTTCGGTATGTCCTCCGGTTGGATTTTGATTTGATGATATCCAGACCGAAGATCCATCTCGGAGAATACCTATGCACCCACAAGTTGATCCAATAGAATGTCAATGCGGGACAGCTGGTACTTGTTCTTTATAGTCACAGCATTGAGCGGTCGATAATCCATGCATAACCTCAAAGTCTCATCTTTCTTATTTACAAACAACTCGGAGCAGCCCCAGGATGACAAGCTTGGGCGAATAAAACCCTTGTCCAAAGGGTCCTTCAGTGCTCCTTTAATTCTGCTAGTTCATTTGGCACCATACGATACGGTCTTCGAGAGATGGGTGTGGTTCCCGGAACAAGTTCAATCAATCTTGAACTCGACATCACGTTAGGCGGCTTGTCCGGTTAGTCATCGGGAACCACATCAGGATACTCACGGACTACCGGAATATCTTCAAGTCTAGTTGCTTCTGTGTTGTTATATGCAGCTGAACTGTCCTGCTCCATGCTGTCCAAAAACAGTGTGTGCTGTCTGTGCATCGGAGAGTCAATTTGGAATGTCCGGGTACGATATTAAGAACGGCACCATGATGGTTTAACCATGACATACCAATATTATGTCGATCTTATGTCCATCCAATATAATCAGCGATGTTGGATATATTTTGCCGCCCAAACATAGAGCTGCTCGGGGAACAATTTGACTGGCAGAGATACTTCCTCCCGGTGAACTTATAAGATAACTATTCTTGGGAGTATTGGTGGATAATTGGTGCTGATCCACACAAGATTTACTGATGAAATTGTGGGTAGCACCGGAATTGATGTGTTTGAGGACGGGTATGTCTTTGATAGAAAACATGCCCGCTAACACCGGTGCTCCCTTTGGATCACCCTCGATCGCTATATGTTGAACACTTCCAGTTTGCAGTGTTTTCCTCTCTGGTTGAATACGGGGCTGAATACACCCTTGTACTGGTACTTGCCCGCTGCTCAACATCTTCTCTGGGCAATCCTTGGTATAGTTCCCAACACACGATCACATGTGAAACACTCATACTGATTCGACGTCCCGCTGATTTGAGGCCTGAATATTTCCGCAACTTGCGGTGAGACAAATTCTAGTGGAACAAATTGGGACTGTTCCTGTTGCTGCTGTACTACTGGTCGGAAACCTGAATCTCCAGATTAATGAATTTGATATAAACTCGGTTGTACAGCCGGCTGCCATCTTTGACCGGACGGTGATTGGATACCACACGGTACTTTTGAGGAACATTATGTGTGCCGTCCTGCATGACAAATCTCTTTTTTGACTCCTCAGTGATCCGCTCACGTGTGACAACCTATTGCGTAATCGCAGCATTAAGCATAGCGTTGAACGAGCTGTGATTGAACAATGCAAGCTTGTCTTTCAACATGGGGCTTAGACCTCGATAGAAATACTCTCACTTCTTATCTTCAGTACTCACATACTCCGATGCATATTGCGCTAGATTAACAAAGACTTTGGAGTATTCTTGAGCACTCATTTCTCCTTGCTTCAAATCAATGAATTTATGAAGCTTCCTTCTCATAATGGCGCGAGGAACATGATAGGCGTGGAATGCCTCCCGGAACTCCATCCAAGTGACTTGATGTCCGACAGCCAAGGAGGCGATGTGGTTCGCACACCAAGCACCGGTGATGCCATGTAGTTGTTGTGCTGCATATAAAACCTTCATATGATCACTGCACTGTAGCAGTCCGAACTTAGCTTCAATGGTGCAGAGCCAATGAACCGCATCTAGAGGTTCACCATAACCATTAAACACCGAGGGGGGGGGGTGCAGTCGCCAAGAATTCCGGATATGTTTCTTGCTGAGGTTGACGATTGCCTTCGACAGTGCTGCATCCAATGTGTTCGATGAAATGTCCACAAGGCAGAACCAACTATGATGATGATCAGAACTGATCTGTGATGCAGGGGTAGAATGATGTGGCAACCGACAAGCCTAATTACCAAGATACCCTTTGAATGGGGATGAAGCGACGGAACTCAAGTACAAACACAAGATGTCCGGCAAAATGCCTACAAGGTGAGCCTTGCCCTGAATTGCCTTGCTTGACGCACCGAAGTCCGTTCATCGTGATTGCTAAGGGTACTCATGTGTCGTCAAGTCGTACGTCCATGTTCCGCATTGATATCATTCCTATAGAAATCCCTAAGTTGACCTTCTTTGTCGTTTGTATCACATTGGTCTCTCTGTGCGTGCTCGTGATGCTCCACTATGAGCCGTGTCGACGTCGTTGACCACATAACACCGTCGTGATATTCCGAGCCGTCATCGTGCCCTAGCATCGAGATGGAGTATGCCTGTGATGAGTGTGGTGCTGAAACACAAGCATGACTCGTCGGACAATAGTTGTCAAGCCAAATTAGGTTTTAGTCGATGTGAGGGTGATCGAGTCCTAGGTATAGCCAAGGTGCTCGATAAAATGCCGTCTAGGTCAAACCAAAGTGGTTGGTGATCATCGATGACCTATGGTTGAGTAATGCGAGAATGTTGCGACCGACAAGGAAAACTAGACCAAGGGGAACCTTGGATAAGAGTTTCTTTTTCGTGTCGACGATGTTTCCTAACTGTCCACAGAATCGCTTAACTAGGTGTGCCATTTCATCGACGACAGGTTAACCGTCCACAGAGTCTCTTATCAACAACCGAGTCGACATCACTAGCCTTAAGACTCACAAGGTGGTGTTTGGGATTCCGCTCACCACATTGACAAGTCCGTGTTGATGTAGACGTCGCTAAGACGATCTTATCGAGATGGCAAAGCATGCCTTCACGACAAGGTCTCGCATAATGTTCAAGTCCCAGTAGTTCACCGAACTCATCTGGACAATCTTGCAAAGGACACTGCAATAGTGTCATTTAAGGACTTAGACGATGCTTGTGAACATAGTCGTAGCGACTGGTTTACCTAAAGGTCCCTTGAACGTGTCGTGGTACTCACATCAGGTTAGTAGTGCTTGATATGACTATTTGAGTCCAAGCAATGTCGATCTCACTTCACTCCCAAGTATCACTAGGGTTCCACCTTGATGCATCCTATTCTTGAACCCTACGGCAACACTTCTCAGCTATAACTAGCTTTACTCCTTTACGAGTTGGAACAACTTCATTGGTTGACTGCTATGTCATGACCTTCGTCTTGTACACTCCTCTCATACTCAAGCTTTCGATGTCCCACATTGATTTTGGGTCGTCCTTACACTTCTCCGACCAACACTTCTTCACCATTCAGAATTGTCAATCTCGCGTGGCATAGGTTGAAGTGTGGTATGATAAGTTGCAATGTAGCTTTATGTTGTACCTTTCAGTTCATACCGACACTACTATGTCCACCTTGACTCATCCTTTGGTTACCCACACAATGGAGGCATATCTATGCTTCCTAGTCAGACTCCTCGTTCTTAAAGTTTACACAACCCGTGTAGTCTATTATTAAATTACTTAATTACTTAATTACTTATATGCATATCATGTCGATAGGTACGTGATGGTAGGTGATCGATGAGGAGCTTCGCTTGGAGGAGAAGGCTGGGGTGTTCCAGGTTGAAGTTCCAGGGCGAACTCTTCGAAGGAAGACCAAGCCAATAACAACTGACATTGATATAGAGTCGTAAACTAAGGCAAGCCCCGGTTTGCATTTAAGTTCCTTATAGTATTTTGCAGTTTTCATTCACCTTACGTCTTTAGATGATTTTGCATTATGTTTAAGGTGTTTGACATCCATTTGCATGGCCCACAAATCCTATGGAGTCTTGGGTCGGTCTACGGCCCGTTGAGTAGACACTGCTATGCTTATGCTCATTGGAATTCGGTAGAAGTCGAGTATTTGGAATCTACTCGTGAGATAGGAATTTTATCACACGGGAGATTCTAGAATATGAAAATGGTTTATGAATATGAAATTGAGAACATGCAGTGGATAGGATGCAGTGAGACGTGGTCTCACGTGCGTAGCCCTGCTTGTGTCAATTCAGGACCGTTTTGTGTGCGTCCTACTGGACAAGCTTGAATTGTACCGGCGACATACAAGAGGAATGGGCTCCAGTAAACCGACGTAGCTTGATACTGGTTTGTCGAGGCATTCCGTTCCGTTTTATAGGCGTGGTTTGAGGGCAGCGAGGTGTAAATCAGCAGATGGGCACGTCAGAGTCTGCCCCACGCAGTGACCTCGTGCTCGTGACGGATCGACCGGTTCGACATTCGAGTGTTTAGTGAAAGGTGGCCATATACGACTAGTGATGAACTGTTATGTAGGTACTGCTGAAAGTACTCACTGGCATTTCCGAAAGTGTGTATATTTCATGTTGTCCCGGGTATGTCCTGATTGCAATCACCGTCCCTCGCGGTAATAGAGTACCACTTGTTCACTGTGCCGTGACGTAGTAAATACTAATGAAGTCAGACGAATATGATATATTGGTTAACAATTGCTAGAACAACCTTGTTTGGCTTAGAGATAGTACAATTAAAAGTTTACAGTTTCCCCCCTACTTTACCTGTAATAACATTATGTGCTTTGGGCATGTCATATCATCAGCAAAACATTTCTTGTTTGATTGTTGAGTCAATGATGTGCTGTGCCTGAAGAATGTCATGTGCTACTTAAAACATGACTATAAGGATCCACTTGTAGGCGAGTCTATTTATGCTATTCCTCACCTATGCTTAGTATTCACCCTGTATATGTCTAGTGCGATGGGTTAGTCTGGCTGAGCCTTATGCTCATGTTTGTGCTTTAACGATTTTTGCAGGTATTAGGTTTATTTCTGCTGTTCAGGTTGTACATGAGATCTCGAGGTATCGAGATAAATCTCATGTGAACCACGCCGCTGCTGAATGTTCTTTTTGTTGCTAGTGAGAAGCGTCCTAGAGCATGGACGTCTTCTCTCCTGCTTAGTTAGGTGAGATTATGAGTATGTATTTTCCACTGCGTGTGTACCCCTATTGTACACTCTTTTGTAAACTCTTCTTATTATGAAATGAAAACTTTATATGTTTTGGTATCCTTTTTGTGTGTGCTGTTAGGTGCCGCATCGCACGGCACACCCAATGAGATCCTCGGAGGTGTGGACCCCGGTCCCCACAGACATGGTATCAGAGTTTCATTGGGAATAGCACCCTCGAAAAGAGCCTATTTTTGAAAACTTTGAAGTAGTCAAGTGAGGATGAGCTATATGCCCATTAAGGACTATAACTAGTATAAGTTATAAAGGTGGTGAACTAACTTGTTATATTATTCTGTAATGATGCTCCGTCTTCAAGGTAAGAGGTAAGGTACGCCACCGAGAGCGGATCAATCTCGGTAAGCTCTACATACGAGATGTGGTATGTGATATTTCCGTGGCTTTGAACGGAAAGTCAATATGAGTCTCTGGAACTTTCCATATTTCTGAGAACATATGACACGCGGTACCCCAGCGTGACACAAAATTAGTGGGAGCCCCCGTCGGGTGGTGTATAACCTGATAGTATGCATCTCTAGAACTATTCATGTTCTATGGGAGCATGCGAAACACGTATGCCCGAGCGTGTATAAGCCGGTTCGTGCGGGAGTCTTTTCTGTACAGACGTAGTACAATCATGTACCTCGAGACATGACTTCGCTCGAGGGCGACTCACACCAGAGTCGTATGCATTACTTTCATATATATTATTGTGACTGCCTATCGTGTTTCCCCGTGCCGCCCTTGAGGTGTGAAGGTGTGAAAGGGGATTGTTTGTCTTTTGCAGGTACACTAACTCCGATAGCGACTCGAGTAGAAACCGTTTGCGACTGATCGATAATAGGACCACCTATGGACGTAACCGGATATACCGGGTTAGACTTTTTCTTTTGGTAAGGCACATAGTACCGTCAGTATCACATTTGATACTTTGACCATCCCCCATGAAAAAATGGCTTCATATTCATATTAAGTCCAACTATCAGTTGCTGATATCTTATGGACAATGTAAAATGTTTCTCTTCAAGAGTAGGTAAACCAAAGTTCTTTGTTCCTGGCGAGAGTTTAGCTCGTCTTCGCCGGAGTAAGACTTTGGTTAAGCATAAAGATCCATAATGACATGCTATGGATGAGAAGGTCGTCAAGATCTCTTTCAAGATTCCATTTAGTTCCAAAGCAAATGATTAGTTGTAAAGCAAGTTCTAGCTATCGGACTTGAGTTTTGAGCTAAGTTTCAAAATTTGAGTTTGTTCCCAATTCTTGTATTTCGAAGCCGGTGAGTTCTGTTTTCTAATATAATTTGACCCGACTTCGAAAATCAATACCTCTTCAACCTGAAGCGCTATGGAGGCAAGTAAATAATTTTTGGAAAGCTTTTGAAGTCTTCTATAAGTTTTCTATTGACCTCCAAGCCAAAAGACGCTTTTATGGTGATGAAAATGCACCATTATCACAGCAGCTGCTGTTCTGAAACTACATGGACCAGCATCTGAATTTTTGCCATATTTCCTTCTAGAAAGCTCATCTATTCCATTATGATACATTTCTGGAAACGGGAAGAGCTATTCTACAACTTTGTTATTCAATGTTACCTCAGATTCAGTTTAGAACTAATTAGAAACTGGAGTTGAAGATAGTACATGTATATAGGTGCTATCTGAAACCGTCAGAAAAATTTTGAAATTTGAACAGCCATAACTCTTAAACTAGAAATGCAACCTAGGCATATTTATACATGCCTGAAAATCTTAAAGAGTCCTCTACCAACTTCTTATTCAACACGAAGGCTAAAAATCGCAATAACCAAGTCTAAATTGAAGTATCTTTTAAGATGTCGAAACAGTCCCGAATATGGACCGCTATATATTCAGTTACTGTTCGGATTGTAATTTCTAGTAGACTCATCGATTGGCTTCGGGTTTTACATTTCTGGAATCCTGAGAATGTATTCAACCAGTTTTCTATGTATTATTTTTGCAAATGTTGATATTTGTATATCTGAAAATTGTGGACAAAAATCAGCCTTAAACAAAGGAGGTGCTGTCCAAATTTTCAGAAAACTGTCAACTTGCAAATGCCATATCTTCTCAACCAGAAGTGATACGAGGGCAAGTAAGTGCTCCTTAGAAATTTATGGAAGTATTTTAGAAGTTCTCTATTCAGCTCAAGACCAAAATCCTTTTCTAGGTGGGTGAAATTTGGATAATCGCAGAGACTGTCCAGGCACACCCAAACTGGACAGCAATCTGTACACCTTTGAATTTAATCCATAACTCGCAGACCCTTGATCCAATGGTATCGCGTGAGTAACCATTGGAAATTTTAGAGAGTCAGCTACAATTTTTGAAATTGGCTCCAGACCTGAATCGGTCATCTACCTTTTCCAAATCGAGTTTGAATGCAGAGTGGTCAATCTGAACTGAATTCAAATTCTGAATGCTGAAATTTTACCCAACTTCAAAAATTCATATATTTTAAACCAGGACTGATATGAAGACAAGTAAGTACATTATGGAAAGATTATTACATTGGATACAACTTTGTAAATAAGAATATTCCCAGATTTCCATCAGAACAGCCTGAAAACTGTAGATCAAAACTGCTACATTTTAAGCAGGTTCTGCTGAAAGTGCAGAAAATTCTGCTGATTTAAAATAGCATAACATGCAAACCAGAGATGATCTAGAGGCAAAACAATACTTTTTGAAAAGGTCTTGAAGTTTACTTTAACTTTGATATTCACCTCGAGATCTGATCTTGCCATTAACTGGATCAAAATCGAGTTTGTGTCCAGGCTGGTCGTTTGTCACCATAGCCTGGCCAGTTTGAACCTTTTGGTTTTTGTTAGCCATTCGGTTGTCGATTTCAATTCGAGGAGTGTTGTAACCAACCAAGAGTTAGGACCCAACTGTTTGCCAAGTTGAATGGTGTGTTTAACTCATTTGTAGACTTTTCCCTTGGATAGACATACTAGTGTCTGATTTATGTGACTTGCCACATCACATCTTGTGATATGAACACAGGTCGCAATTACTGAGTTGCATATCATCTTCCCATGAGGATTGTTTGAAGTACGCTTCGACATCCTGGTTCAAAACTTTAAGGGGGAAGGTGAGCACTCAAGTAATGGTGGTGTTCAACCATCAACCTTGGTTACAACGAGTCGTGTCAACTAGAAGACGATGAATTAAGATTACATCTTCAAGAGGATCCAAACTCCGCCACCAGATTGAGTTACTCTAAGAAGAAGTGTGACTTCAACTCCACTAAAGTGATCGATAAGAATATCAGTTCCTCTTGCAAGATCGAAGCGAAGGTTAAGTGAAGCATCACTAGAGAGATATAGTTAGTGGTTTTTCTTCTGATGAAGATACTCATCAAGTCAACTGGTAACTCTAAGACCTAGTTGAAGATACAATCAAGTTGAGTAGTACATGAACAAGCTTTCGAAAGGTCGAGGTAACGTGGTATATTTCCCACATTCCTTGTCAATCATTCCGTTATGAATTCCTTAACTGTGGTCGAGTCATGAAAGTAACGCTACTCCTTGAGTGTCTTTCACGACCATGGTATCCAATCCTTGCAAATCATCAGACAATACTTGAGTTTTGGGTGTGTGGTTCATTTAGTCTTGCTCAAACTATAAAATCTATTGCACCATGCATGTGCACCATTTGCACCATACATATGCATCATTTGCACCATACATATGCACCATTTGCACCATACCATGTGCATATTCATTGCACCATACAACATGCGATGCATCATGAAGCATCATTACCAATGAAACACCAATGATAGAATGCAGGGTATTACTAAAATTTAGAGCAAGATTGTGTACCCCCATTCAAACTATTCTAAGGTGTCTAATGACTACGATCATTTCACCATCTTCATTTGACTTCTTACATTGTTGATCTCCTTTCCATGTAGTAATACTTGGGAAACCAATTACTCAACCTCACTTGCAACTAAACAAACACTTGAACTTCCATCCTTGACTTGTTTAGGTTCAAGTACCTTGATTGTTGCAACCATACCGTTCGTCATCGAGTGGTCATCCGTTTGATGATCAACCTTGTAAAATCCGAGATATCTCCTTACTCGCGAGGATACCGTTCGATTGTCAACCTCGTGAAATATTTGGATCCATCTATGATCTTGCGTTATTATATGGTAACCTTGCTACACTAATTACCTTGTAGTTACCATAAGATTGAGTTCTTTGCTGTGTTGGAAACATATGAGGATGGTAACTCCTTAAATCCTCGTGTGCCACCGCAAAGGGTCTTCATCTTCTATTTCTCTTGTTTGAAGATGTTGATATACCCAAAAATCTGGTAGTCGCCATATCTTCCGTATTCCTGCTGTTTTCATCACATAAGAGTGTTGAGTGTTTTGCTACTCTTATGCTACAACTAAGGGATCCTATGGTTGACTAAACATCAAACAAGGTTAATGATTGTTGCTTAACCTCGTAACCCATCTTAACTCGTGTCAGGGGAAATACCACATTAAGTTATAAGGACCTATACAAAACCAAGCAAGCAATCAAGAATCCATGCAAAGATTGTTTCAAACTATCGAGGTGACCTAGGGAAGCAAAGAACAAGTCCTGATTCTTCCAGTCAAGACTAAGACAGGACAATATGTCATGTCAGTGTAAGAGTACAACAATAAAGGGTCGATAACAGACGTGAGTGTTTTACGACGTGATATTGTCATGTCGAGCGTCCTGTCAAAATTTTCAACCTAAAGACTAGAATCACCTGAAGCAGACTTTAGAATTTCTTAAGATGCCTGAAGATAATCACTATTTCGTAGAACCCAAGTCTTTAAGGGCATTGCCATTTTCCTTAGTCAATGACCCTGTTTGACTGATCGTCCCCTCATCGTTTCTGTTATTCTACTTGTTAGAATCTCGGGACGAGATTCCTTTAAGGGGGAAGGATTGTAAAAGCCCGCTTTTCAGAAGAACAAAAATGCAAAAATGCGAACTTAAAAATTTTGAAAGTGGACCTGGAAATCCAAACTCACATGAACCATATGAGTTAACCCATGTTCACTAAAAATAGGAACCTGTTAAAATTTTACATATAGAACAAGGTTGCTAATGTATATTGGAACTTAAGGTATAAAATCCTTAATTTCCAAGTATTCATATTTTCAATGAAAAATTAAAGGAG
Source organism: Tuctoria greenei (assembly GCA_036927565.1). Lineage (NCBI taxonomy): Eukaryota > Viridiplantae > Streptophyta > Magnoliopsida > Poales > Poaceae > Tuctoria > Tuctoria greenei. The sequence continues at coordinate 237,915,967 of JAYESD010000002.1, forward strand.
AAAAGGAAACAAAATAGAGAGAAAGAAAAAGGAATTATTCCAACCCTAAAATGGGACATTCATAAAAGTTCAAATCTAAGGCTGTAAATTTTTCCATGACCTTCTAATATTCCAAATAGACTCTCGGTAAAGTTTTAAAATTTTTGAAGCACATTTTCCATTTATTGGACTCGTACTGAGAGTTTAATCAAAGTCGACTTCAAATTTAAACTTTGTGCTTAACCTTGTCCAAATCAACTCCAAAATTTTCCCGAGGTTCCTTATGGTTCAAAAAGGTTAACTTCAAAGTTTTAGGATTTTTGAACCAAATCTACCATTTATTTCATTGAATCAAGTATCACCGCTTGAATTCAAATTCAAACTTGAGTAAAAATTCAACTTGCTCAGTTCTGAAATCTGATTGCACCATAAAATTCTTTACATTTTATTTAGTCATTGGGCCAAAGTTGACTATTTTTAAGCATGTTTGCTAGCCCTATTTGAAATCTGAAAGAAGAGTGAGGGAGGTGGGTCCCACAAGTGGTCCCCACAGGACAGGTCGGCACAGGCTTTCTCTTTCCTCCCCTGCCTCCACGCAGACGCACTGCATGCGCCACCGCGACGTCGTGCACGTGCCAGCGCTCGCTTCTAGCGGTAGAAAAGCGATTTCCCTTCTTCTTCTCCCTCCCGTGGCCTTCACTCCTCGCCGCCCCGCGGTGGCTCGCCTCCCTGGTCGCGCTTGCTCACCTCTCCGCGGTCGCGTCGCTGCCCCTGCGCGCTGCTTGCCCAGCCGCCATGCCGCGCCCAGCTTACTCCCCTGCGCTCCTGCTCGAGCTCGCTGTTCGCCTGGCAGCCGTCCGCGCGCCTCCTCTGTGTCCGGCCGTCTCCTCGTCTCCCGGCCGCTTGCAGCGCCGCCCTAAAATGGCCGCCGGCCCGCGCACGTCGCCCCGGCTCCTCCCTACCGCGCTTGCACCTAGCTACGCGCTCACGGCGCACGTTGCTCGCGCGTGCCCCTTCCCGGCCGTGCTTCCTCATCGGCGCCGCCTCCACAGTACCCTGCCTTCTCCGGCGCCCAACACCGGCCGCGCTCCAATGATCCCCCACCGCGCCACCTCTGCTCATGCGCCCCACGCCGGCAAAAGCTCGCCCCCTACATGCTGCAACCGTGCGCCGCGCGCTCCATCCCGCAGCTGCACCCAACCGCCTGTGCCGCCAGCTGCGCTCCGCCCTTTGCGTGCCAGGTCGTGTCTCTGCCCCACCATCGACGACGTCGGCCGCGCTCGCCCCCATCCGGCGCTCCTCTGCCGCATCCCCATCTCCAGAGCGACCTCCAGCCCAGCGCTTGCCGGCCTTTGCTCTGCCGGTGCGTCTTGGCTGCCCACTCCACACTCGCAGTGTGTCGCCCTGACACCCATGGCCACAACCGTGCCGCCACTGCAGCGCCTTGCATGCCCCTCTACTCCGCATCGAGTCTGCACTGTACGCCAGCGTTTCTTGTTCTTCCCTGTGCTGCACACCTCACCGCTAGCTGTCAAAGCCTCACTATCTAGACGCCGATGCCCGACATCGCCGCCGCGCCTCCCGCGCCGTGGTGGTCACCATCCGCCGGCCATTTACGCCATGATGCGCGTTCCGGCCTCCAAGCTGCTGCAGCCCATCTCCAAGTCGCCCCAGTCTTACCTCTGTGCAGCCGGCATGCCCATGCATGCACTCGGGATGCTTCGCCATGTGCAGCCTCATCATCGTCGCCTTCATGATGTTGTTGCGGCATTCTGCGTCGTGCCTCCGTCCAGCCAGCACAAAAGTTTAGGTTTGTGATGCACAAGATGCTGGAACACGACGACATTACAGAAACGTCAATTGGTCCAAGGATAGCTTTGATTTGTGCAAACGATTAGTCGGGACAGTGCTGCATCCAATGTGTTCGATGAAATATCTACAAGGCAGAACCAACTATGATGATGATCAGAACTGATCTGTGATGCAGGGGTAGAATGATGTGGCAACCGACAAGCCTAAGTACCAAGATACCCTTTGAATGGTGATGAAGTGACGGAACTCAAGTACAAATTCAAGATGTTCGGCGAAATGCCTACAAGGTGAGCCTTACCCTGAATTGCCTTGCTTGATGCACCGAAGTCCGTTCGTCGTGATCGCTAAGGGTACTCATGTGTCTTCAAGTCGTACGTCCATGTTACGCATTGATATCATTCCTATAGAAATCCCTAAGTTGATCTCCTTTGTCGTTTGTATCACGTTGGCCTGTCTGTGCATGCTCGTGATGCTCCACCATGAGCCATGTCAACGTCGTTGACCACATAATGCCGTCGTGACGTCCCGAGCCATCATCGTGCCCTTGCATCGAGATGGAGTATCACTACACCATGGTACACTATTGGCCACAATTAACTGTTGGTAAAACATGACTATGGACGATGTACAAGCTGTGGGCAATAGGTTGATATTTTGCACTCAAAAAAGCTGTCGGCAATATCAACCTATTGCTGTGGGCAATAGGTTGATATTTTGCTCTCCCATCAGAGCCGAGCGCCCCTCCACGAACTGCGCGTGAGAGCTTCCGCCGAGCGCCGCTCGCTCGCTCCAGAAATCACACGCGTACTGCTTCTGCCGGTTGCTACTTCCTCTCGCGTGCCTGCTTCTGCGTTCGTGCTTCCGCCGGCTGCATCTGCACCTGCGCGTGTGCTTCAGCCAGCTGAGCGTGTGTGTGCATCCACCAGCTTCCGTCCAGCTTGCAGCCAGCCCAAATCAGTCCTTAATCTAGCCGCAAATCAGTCCCTAATCCAGCTGCAAATCAGTCCCTAATCCAGCAGCAAATCAGTCCAGTTGCAGATCAGTAAAAAAGCTCCGTGAGGCTGCCAAATCCATGGGCCAGGTACGAAGTATAGTTAGGCTAAAAATGTATTTGTGTACTCAGACTAATCTGTCCCTAATCTTTGTTTTGTTGTTCTACAGAAATTATTTAGATTTGATTCTACTTTTTAGGTTTGATTCAATAGCATTAGAGTTGGGTATGATTCAATATATTTTTGGTGAAGGGTACTGTGAAATAAAGAAAAATTAGGGAGAAAGAGAGCTATGAGTTCTTTGTGACTCATTCTTCCCATCTATTCATCCTCTTGTTGATGTTTGGTTGTAGGACTAATTTCAGAGAGTAGTACTGGACCAAGGCTTTAACACTGACATTCTCATTTTTATTGAACAGTGATTGGTATATTCCCTTTCTTCTAGCATTCTTACTAATAAGAATTTTGTGATACGATTTTTCATTCAGAATGAATATATGTGCTATATATTTTGTGTGTTGTTTGAATGTGAAAAAATGAGATATATCTGAGGTTTGGTGTTTCTATATAGGTGGATTTGTTCATATATCTGAAATTTTGACCCAACTTTTATCAAGTGTATCATGGATAAAAGATGGATGGATTTGGCTAGACAAACTGATGAATATATAAAAGGACTTGACATTTTTTTGGAGTATGCTTTTAGTAACTCGGCTAAAGGAAACACAATATTGTGCCCATGTAAGGCATGTAAAAACAGTTCTTGGAGAGCCAGAGATGCAGTACGCGAGCATTTGATTTGTGAGGGGTTTACACAGGGGTACATAACCTGGTTATATCATGGAGAACCAAGCCCTAGTTTTTTTCCAAATAGCCAGCAACCTGATAGAGTAGAAGTGCAGAAGTCCAATGAAGAAGATGATATTTCAGATTTACTTAGAGACTTAGCTGGGGGTTTAGATGACATGAGTGACTTAGAAGGGGACGTAGGAGAACATGATGAGGATATGGAATTCTTCTACAAATTGGTAGAAGATGCGGCCAAAGAACTATATCCTGGTTGTAGAAACTTTTCAATGCTTCGTTTCATGATTAGATTGCTGCATATAAAATTTCTTGGGGGGTGGAGTGATAAAAGTTTTGACATGCTACTAGAGTTACTTGAGGATGTTTTGCCAGATGGGTCATCACTTCCAAAAACTTTCAATGCAGCTAAAAATATGATAAAATGCCTTGGTCTTGGGTACACCAATATTCATGCTTGTGATAATGATTGCATACTATTTTGGAAAGATCATAAAAATGATGATTTCTGTCCAAAGTGCAAGACTTCAAGGTGGAAATCAGAAAAGAGAAGTCCTAACAAAAAACGTGTGCATAGAGTTCTTATGAAAGTACTTCGGTACTTTCCAATAAAGAAAAGGCTTCAAAGGTACTTTATGTCCTCAAAAATAGCGGCTGATGCAAGGTGGCATGATGAAGAACGTACTAAAGATGGTTTGCTTAGACATCCAGCAGATGCTCCTTTTTGGAAGGATTTTGACTCTACATATCCAAAGTTTGCCTCTGATAGTTTAGTTCTTTGTTGCTGAATGGCGATTTCATTTTCTTTCATTTAACTTCTGTATCTAGTTCATGTGGTTCATCTCTAGCCTGAACACATCCATCTGTATTTTTTCTGGACATGCACTAGAATTACTTTTGTGTTATTTTTAGCCTGAACAACAAACTAAATATAGACCAGCGGTTGCCTAATTAATTCAGTTAAGAATGCATCAAGGACAAAATAAAAGAGGCCTAACATAGAGACATCTCAAATTTGCCTGTCTGTCTCAAAATTAGATGTGTTAGACCAGCAAACTTTTAAACTACAAAAACATGTCCATAAACCAAAGCATGAAAAGTGATTTCCGACCCTACTACTAAAAAGGCAACCTGATGCATTTCAAAAGTCTGGGGCTAACACATTTCAAAAATTTCGGGTCTAACACATTTCAAAGGCAACCTGATGCAACTGAGGCAACCTTATTTTGCGTCTAACACATTTCAAAAGTTTTGTCTATTTGTCTCAAATTTGTACACATGTGTGCTTTAAGATTCTGCAATGGTAAGTGTCAGTTGTTGTGTAGATGGTCTGTTTATACAGGCTTTTGACGATGTATCCAGGTACTAATGGATGAGAATTTTTCTTAGTCATTTTGACTGGTTACTGAAGTTAATTTAGATAGATTTGAGCTAGTCGATGGTGACACACTTTCTATGTTTTTCAAGGATGCATCCACTGACGAATTTCTTGATGAGCGCAATCGGAAAAATTCCATTGGTTCATCAGAATTCAGAATGTCTCAAATTGTGAATGAATTACAATTATTGTCTTCATTATAGTGTTCCAGCAACCTTGTTTGTAGTGTTCATTATAATGTTCCAGCAACCTTCCAACATATGAATTATAGTGTTCAATATTATTTTCCTGATTATTTCCTTGCTTGTATTGTGTTCTGATTATTCCTTTTTACTGTGATAGGTGCACTAGCAACTAATTAATTGGAGTAGTAACTTTTTGGCATCAAGGCATGTTACAAGCTTCAACTAATTGGAGTAGTAACCTTTTGGCAGCAAGGCATGTTACAAGCTTTTAGAGTGACCTTTTGTGCAACAAGAAAATGTTGTGTATGACTGTATAGTTAGAACTATTTGTGAGTAGAGAGAAACATGTATATTCTCTCAATGGATCATATGTATGGCACTGTATAATAGGATGAAACTTAACTTATGACCTGATTTGATAATTATTGGACATGTATGCTGCTACTTTATTTGGAAGATCCTAATTTTATCTATATGGAACCATGCATATTAATGGATATGTTTGTGCTGTGTAAATTGCACACAATTTGCATGTTAATGAATCTAATTGAGTTGTGATTGTGTATATACTATGGAAATTATGAATTGAGTGATGGAAGATGTGGTTATATATATATATATATATATATATATATATATATATATATATATATATATATATATATATATATATATATATATATGATGTATGTGCCCTTGAGGCAGAAAATTTTGTTAGCCCACATATCTATTGTCGGTAAAAGTGTTACTGTGGGAAAAAACTAACCGCCGGGAAAAATACAAACTGTCGGCGTAGGCTCTGCGTTTTCCCACACACCAACTGTTGGCAAAAGTTTTAACTGTCGCCAAAGCCTAAGCCGACAGCTTCTACCACGACTGTTTACAATCTGTCGGTAAAACTTTTGCCCACAGTTTTAGTGTCTCCACAAGTACTTTATGCCGATATTTCTATGTGTTGGCGAAAGTGTACCATGGTGTAGTGTATCCCTGTGATGAGTGTGGTGCTGAAACACAAGCACGACTCGTCAGGCAATAGTTGTCAAGCCAAATTAGGTTTTAGTCGATGTGAGGGTGATCGAGCCCTAGGTATAGCCAAGGTGCTCGATAAAATGCCATCTAGGTCAAACCAAGGTGGTTGGTGATCTTTGATGACCTATGGTTGAGTAATGCGAGAACGTTGCGACCGACAAGGAAAATTAGACCAAGGGGAACCTTGGATAAGAGTTTCTTGTTCGTGTCGACGATGTTTTGTAACCGTCCGTAGAATCGCTTAACTAGGTGTGCCGTTTCATCGATGATAGGTTCGCTGAGTCGCTTATCAACAACCGAGTCGACATCGCTAGCCTTAAGACTCACAAGGTGGTGTTTGGGATTCCAGTCACCCCATTGACGAGTTCGGGTTGATGTAGACGTCACTAAGACGATCTTCTTGAGATGGCAAAGCATGCCTTCACGACAAGGTCTCGCATCATGTTCAAGTCCCAGTAGTTCACCAAGCTCATCTGGACAACCTTGCAAAGGACACTGAAATAGTGTCATGTAAGGACTTTGACGATGCTTGTGAAGATAGTCGTAGCGACTGGTTTACCTAAAGGTCCCTTGAACGTGTCGTGGTACTCACGTCAGGTTAGCAATGCTTGATATGACTCTTTGAGTCCAAGCAATGTCGATCTCGCTTCACTCCCAAGTATCGCTAGGGTTCCACCTTGATTCATCCTATTCTTGAACCCTGCGGCAACACTTCTCAGCTATAACTAGCTGTACCCCTTTACGAGTTGGAACAACTTCATTGGTCGACTGCTATGTCACGACCTTCGTCTTGTACACTCCTCTCATATTCAAGCTTTCGATGTCCCACCTTGATTTTTGGGTCGTCCTTACACTTCTCCGCCCAACACTTCTTCACCATTCAAAATTGTCAATCTCGCGTGGCATAGCTTGAAGTGTGGTATGCTAAGTTGCAATGTAGCTTTATGTTGTACCTTTCAGTTCATACCGACACTACTATGTCCACCTTGACTCATCCCTGGTTACTTAATTACTTATATGCATATAATGTCAATAGGAACGTGATGGTAGGGGATCGATGAGAAGTTTCGCTTGGAGGAGATGGCCAGGGTGTTCCAGCTTGAAGTTCTAGGGCGGACTCTTCAAAGGAATACCAAGCCAATAACAACTGACATTGATATAGATTCGCAAACTAAGGCAAGCCCCGATTTGCATTTAAGTTCCTTACAGTATTTTGCAATTTTCATTCACCTTACGTCTTCAGATGATTGTGCATTACGTTTAAGGTGTTTGACATCCACTTGCATGGCCCACAAATCATATGGAGTCTTGGGTAGGTCTATGGCCCGTTTAGTAGACACTGCTATGCTTATGCTCATAGGAATTCGGTAGAAGTCGAGTATTTGGAATCTACTCGCGAGATAGGAATTTTATCACACGGGAGATTCTAGAATAAGAAAATGGTTTATGAATATGAAATTGAGACCGAGCAGTGGATAGGATGCAGTGAGACGTGGTCTCACGTGCGTAGCCCTGCTTGTGTCGATTGAGGACCATTTCGTGTGTGGTCCTGCTAGACAAGCTTGAATTGTACCGGCAACATACTGGAGGAATGGGCTCTAGTAAACTGACGTAGCTTGATACTGGTTTGTCGGGGCATTCCATTCCGTTTTATAGGCGTGGGTTGAGGGTAGCGAGGTGTAAATCAGCTGGTGGGCACGTAAGAGTACGCCCCACACAGTGACCTTGTGCTCGTGACGGATCGACCGGTTCGACATTCGAGTGTTTAGTGAAAGGTGGCCATATACGACTAGTACTGAACTGTTATGTAGGTACTGCTGAAAGTACTCGCTCGCATTTTCGATAGTGCATATGTGTCGTTTTGTTCCAGGTATGTCCTGATTGCAATCACCGTCCCTCGCGGTAATAGAGTACCACTTGTTCACTGTGCCGTGACGTAGTAAATACTAAAGAAGTTAGACAAATATGATATATTGGTTTACAATTGCTTGAACAACCTTGTTTGGCTTAGAGATAGTACAATTAAAAGTTTATAGTTTCCCCCTACTTTACCTGTAATAGCATTATGTGCTTTGGGCATGTCATATCATCGACAAAGCGTTTCTTGTTTGATTGTGGAGTCTATGATGTGCCGTGCCTGAACAATGTCATGTGCTACTTAAAACATGACTATAAGGATCCACTTGTAGGCGAGTCTATTTATGCTATTCCTTACCTATGCTTAGTATTCACCCTGCATATGTCTAGTGCGACGGGTTAGTCTTGCTGAGCCTTATGCTCACGTTTGCGCTTTAACGATTTTTGTAGGTATTAGATGTATTTCTGTTGTTCGGGTTGTACATGAGATCTCGAGGTATCGAGATAAGTCTCATGTGAACCACGCCGCTGCTGAATGTTCTTCTTGTTGCTAGTGAGAAGCGTCCTAGGGCTTGGACGTCTTCTCTCCTGCTTATTTAGGTGAGATTATGAGTATGTATTTTCCGCTGCGTGTGTACCCCTGTTGTACACTCTTTTGTGAACTCTTCTTATTATGAAATGAAAACTTTATATGTTTTGGTATCCTTTTTGTGTGTGTTGTTAGGTGCCGCATCGCACGGCACCACCCAATGAGATCCTCGATGGTGTGGACCCCGGTCCCCACAATTAGGTCATTAAGCACGCTAGAGCCACATGTCGGGCAGGGCCAGCTTTGTAACGGTCAGCCCTTAGAACTATAAAAGTGTTGCACTGTACGAACGCCGGGGGGTGATCACAACCAGACCCTAGTGAACGAACTCGCTCCATAAAATCACAAAAACCCCGTGGAGTAGGTTGTTACGCTCAGGCGGCCCAAACCACGTAAATCTTTGATATCACCATCTTGATATTGATGTTGTGTCTCCTAAACACAAAAGAACCTCTGCGGGCTACTTTTCAGCGGGCCCGTGGGAAGTGTCGTATTCCACGCTTCGACATTTGGCGCGCCATGTAGGGGATCTGCAGGGTAGCTTTCCCGAGATCACAAGATGGTGAATTCAGCTACTGGATCATCCAATGGCAATCGTGTTGAACCACCTGTTGGAGGCAACGCCTCCAATGTTCAACAACTAACATATGTCAATGCCGCGGCAGGCCCTGTGGCACCATCTGCTACAGCAAATAATGCTACTTAATGGGATGGGGCATCCGCGTCGATCACTGCATCGACGAATAATCTTGAGCACGCGCTCAATGATGCGCGAGCCCTTCTACAACATCCACCACTTCCAGGCGCACCCCAGGGTGCTATGGAGCAGTAGAGAGCTGATATTGACCATCTGGTCGTAGTTGCGGCTACAGGCAACAGTAGCCAAGGTCCACCTCCTTCGGGAAGGGCACCTTCACAACGACGGACGTTGTTCGAACAGCTTGGTCCACAAACCTCTCAGCAAAGGAGGCGTGCCACCTCCCAGCAGGTGACTTCGCTGCCCCCCAGGGCATGACGCACCCATACCATCACCAGAATTCCGACCCATGACCTTCGGTCGGAACTGGATCGCCGTTACCGGCAATAGTACGGCCGAGTCCACATCTAGCGTGCTCGCGAAAGGCGAGAGGCTCGGGACAACCCTGCTCCTTAAGGAGTAGGAGGAGGTTGTTCTTCTTTGGCCATGCACTTACGTATGGTTAGGTGGCAACAGAAGTTCTGGCCTCACTTGCCAAAAAAATTCGACGGGACAATCAACCCCGCTGGATTTTTACAAATCTACTCTACTGCCATACTGGCAGCAGGGGGTGATGAGGCTGTAATGGCCAATTACTTCCCCGTAATCTTAACCAGGACCGCAAGATCCTGGTTCATGAGTCTTCCACCTGACTCCATTAATAGTTGGGCGGAACTATGCCAGTAATTCACTGCCAATTTTGGGAGCTCCTACACCCGACCCGACACTGAATTGGACTTGTTTGCTGTAAAGCAAACATCAGGGGAATCGCTACAGTCCTTCATCCAGCGATTCTCTCAAGTACGAAATACCATTACTTCCATCTCGAGCTCTTATGTTATTGTTGCGTTTAGACAGAGAGTTCGGGATAAGAAGATGTTGGAGAAGCTGGCAATCAAACAAGTGACCAGCGTCATGGAACTCTTCAATTTAGCTGACAAATGTGCTAGAGCTGCAGAGGGCCGTGAAATGCACTCCAAGCCAGCTCCGGAGGCCAACCAGAAGTCCTCCAAAACTGAAGCTACAACCTCCGGTAGTAGCAAGAAGAAGAAGAAGCCCAATGGCAAAAGGAAGCCGTCAGCCGGCGCTCCGGCTGCTGCTGCTGCAGCTCCTAGAAGCCGGGGGCCACGCCCTGAGAAGCGACCCCGTCCATCATCAGAAGATGGCAATAGTTCCAAAGCATGGTGTCCGATTCACAAAACAAATCGACAGAGCTTGGAAGAGTGCCGAGAGGTCCAAAACCTTGCCGAGTGCTACAACAAGCGCCGGGAAGAAGCTCCTTTCTGTCAAAGGGAAGGGAACCAAAAAGTCAACGAAGCTCTGGCTGATGAAGAGCTAGGTTTACAGGACCCTAAAAAGGTCTTGAAAGCCGTCTACAACACTGTCAATGACGATTCCGATGCCTCCCACAACGAACGTCGGAAAACCCTGAACACCATGTATTGTGGTTCTTGGGACATCACTTCTTGTCACATCCTCAAGACAATGCGGCGGGACATGGCTGTGGTAGCTCCTGCTGCTAATGAAAAAACACATCGGAAGTGGATGGACACACCCATCATTTTTGATGTTTTGGACTGTCCGCGAAACATGATCGGGGCTGGTCAACTCCCGTTGATGGTGTCACGCCCACCATTAACAATATCAAAATTCACCATGTGATGGTGGATGGAGGTTCTGGGCTTAACCTCATAAGCATCGAAGCTTTTGTTAAGCTTCAGCTTCGGCCTTCGAACCTTCGCCCATCCTGACCTTTCTCCGGAGTAGGTCCGGGAACCATCACTCCTCTCGGTTCTATTACACTCCCTGTGACCATTGGGACCCGTGAGAACTACAGAACCGAGAAGTTGATCTTCGACATTGTGCAGATCAGTCTGCCTTTCAACGCTATTTTGGGAGGCCAGCTTTATACAAATTTATGGCTGCTGCCCATTATGGTTATTTGCTGTTGAAGATGCCAACACCTATGGGCGTTATCCGGATCCGTGGAGATCGCACCGCAGGGGTCACAGCTTTGGAAGAACTCTATATGCTTACCAAAGCGCAAGAGGAAACATATGGAAAAGAGCCAGCTGTAAATCCTCCAAGCATTCTCCATAAAGGCTCCACCTCCACACCTTGTGTGCAACCAAGCGGCAACAATGACGTTCCCGTCAAAGTCGTCCAAATTGGTTCCGATGCTGCTCAGATGACACGTATATCTGGTGGTCTGAACAACAAATAGGAACTCGCGATCATCACTTTCCTCTGAGCTAATGTCGACGTGTTTGCCTGGCAACCGTCACAAATGTCTGGGATCCCTAGGGAGGTGATTGAGCACAATCTGAAGATTTACCCAGACACCTGGCCTGTACACCAGAAGCCCCAAAAGCAAGCAATTGAGCAACAAAACTTCATCTGACAGGAAATCAAGAATTTGCTCGAAGCTAGATTTATCCGGGAAGTCTTCCATCAAAAATGGCTGGCAAACCCAGTTGTTGTACCCAAGGCCGGTGGGAAGCATCGGATGTGTATCAACTACACCACCTTAAATAAGGCATGTCCAAAAGATCAATTTCCACTACCTAGAATAGATCCGATAGTGGATTCCACCTCCGGGTGTGAATTACTGTGTTTCTTAGATGCGTATTCTGGATATCATCAAATCCAAATGTCTAAGGAAGATGAAGAGCATACGGCCTTCATAACAGTAGATGGATTGTATTGTTATACTGCCATGCCATTTGGTCTCAAAAATGCTGCTTCAACATTTGTGCGAGCCATGTACAAAACATTTGGAGAGCTAATTAGAGACTTGGTGGAGGTGTATGTTGATGACATCGTCATGAAGATTAAAAACAAGGAGTCACTCCTTGACAACTTACAAGCCGTCTTCGACAAGCTGCGCACCACACGCACAAAGCTGAACCCGGACAAGTGTGTCTTCGGGGTTAGCTCCGGGAAGCTTTTGGGTTTCATGGTGACTCATCGAGGAATTGAAGCGAATCTGGCGATGATCAAGGCTATAGAAGAAATGCGGCCCCCATCCCGCATTAAAGATGTCCAAAAGTTGACTGGATGTCTAGTCGCGCTCAGTCGGTTTATTTCAAAGACTGGCAGAACGGGCGCTACCCTTCTTCAAACTCTTGAGGAAATCCGGACCTTTTCACTGGTCTGAAGAAGCAGAAAGGGCGTTTCAAGAGCCGAAGCAGCTCCTTTCCACATTACAAATGCTTGTAGCTCCGAACCCTGGTGAGCCTTTACCGCTTTACATTTCGGCAACTACAGAAGTTGTCAGCATGGTCCTGGTAGCGGAAAGACCGGAGCCATCCCCAAATAAGGAGTATAGACCCCTCCGAGAGGGTGCGGAACTACCTGAAGGCGAGCCTGAAGATGAACCTTCAGGCACACATCCTCAAGGCGAGATGCTGGAGAATCAACCACCTTCAAACAAAGGGGTAAATGTTACTGGACAAGAAGGCCCGGACCCATCCAGAAGGGTCCAGGATGATGAAGAGGAACCTTCGGGCCCCTTTGGGAGGGGCCAGACAGTCCAGCACCCAGTGTACTTCATCAGTGAAGTACTCCACGACGCCAAGACAAGATACCTTGAGGTGCATAAACTGCTTTATGCAGTTCTCATTGCCTCAAGAAAGTTTCGTCATTACTTCCAAGCTCACAAAATATCAGTGGTAACTTCTTTTCCACTACGTGCAATTTTGCATAACCCTAATTCTACTGGGAATACTGCAAATTGGGCAGCGGAGCTGGCAGAATTAGATTTAGAATTTGTGTCAAGACAACCAATTAAAAGTCAAACTTTGGCTAACTTCATGGCGGAGTGGACTCCCTCTATATCAAACCCAGGGGGACACAGTGAGCAGAAACCAGAGCTCAAAGTTTCGGTATTCACAGAGCCTCACTGCATCCTCTACTTCGACGGCTCCATGCAGAAGCAGGGGGCCGGAGCTGGAGTTCTTCTCCATGCTCCGATAGGAGAGAAGATCAAGTACATGGTACACCTTGATTTCAAGGCAACCAACAATATGGCGGAGTATGAAGCCCTCGTCAATGGACTCAAGGTGGCACTATCTTTTGGTGTCAAACAACTGTTGGTGAAGGGAGATTCATAGCTCATCATCAAGCAAGTGAAATGTGAATGCTCCTGTAACAATTCACAATTAGATGAAGTCTCAGGAGGACTTCGAAGTCGTGGATCTCCATCATGTTCAGCGCCTTCATAACTCCGAAGTTGATGAACTCTCGACGAAAGCCTCAACCGAAGCTCCGGCTCCTGATGGAATTTTCGTCCGAAGGTTATCAAAACCAACAGCTCAGCCTACCGAACTGAGCGAAGGGGGCCAGGCCAGCACCTCGAAGCTGGCAGTCCCGGTGGCCCTGTTACCATGGCGTTCACCAAGGGTCGTAGGTGCTGTCGGAAGCTCCGAGCAACCCAGCACGCAAGACTCAGAAGCTCAAGTTAGCTTTGATGCATGGATCTCGGAGATCCGGGGCTACTTGAAAGACAACATCCTTCCTGAAGACAGTGTAACAGCTAACCGGATTGTCAGATTGGCTAAAAGATACACGTTGGTAGAAGGGATCTGTACTGACGTTGTGCCAGTGGCATCCTAATGCAGTGCATTGCAAGGGAAGAAGGCCGCGATCTCCTCGCAGAAATTCATGGAGGCAAGTGCGGAAACCACGCATCTTCTCGCACGTTGGTTGGTAAAGCCTTCCGGCATGGTTTTTACTGGCCTACAACACTCCAGGATGCAGTTGAGCTAGTGAAGAAATGTGAAGCATGTCAGTTCCATGCAAAATAGATTCACACACCGGCTCAATCACTACAGATGATACCTCCTACATGGCCATTCACTATGTGGGGCATGGACATCTTGGGACCTTTCCCAAGAGCCGTCGGAGGTTACAGGTTCCTATATGTCGCCATCGACAAGTTCACTAAGTGGCCGGAAGAAACTCCAGTAGTAACAATCAACAAACAATCAGTAATCAAGTTCTTGAAGTCCATTATATGCAGATTGGGAGCTCCGAACAAAGTGATAACTGACGACGAACCTCAATTCACAAGTGCTGAATTCCAAGAATACTGCAAAGACCTAGGCATCCAACTCAGCTACGCATCAGTAGCTCATCCAGCAAGTAATGGCCAAGTTGAGAGAGCAAATGCAAAAATCTTGAAAGGACTCAAGACACACACATATGAGGGCTTGAAAAAGAACGGAGCTAACTGGATGGAAGAGCTTCCATCCACATTGTGGGCAAATAGGACAACACCTAATCGGTCAACTGGGGAGACTCCATTCTTCTTGGTATACGGAGCTACAACAGTCCTTCCTCCGGAGATTACCTTGGGGTCCCTCCAGGTCCAGACCTTTGACGAAGCCACGCAGGACCAGCTTCGGTGTGAAGACCTTGACCTTGTTGACGAGGGAAGGTGCCGAGCAGTTGTTCGGAATGCACGTTATCGCCAAGTGCTCCGGCGCTACCATCAAAGGCACGTGCGTGACCGACAGCTTGATGACGGTGACCTGGTGCTCTGGAAGATACTAACTCATGAAGGAATGAACAAACTTTCCCCCAGTTGGGAGGGTCCCTTCCTTAATTAAAGTTTCCCAACCAGGATGTGTTTGTTTGGCAACAAAGGATGGGACCCTGCTTCCTAATCCTTGGAACATCGAGCACCTCCGTAAATTTTGTGCTTAGAATCACGGAGGTGAGTCTATAATTACACACAATGCATGTTGTACAGTCATTATACAGAGTCAATCAAATCCTTCGGGAGAACATCCGGACCCCTCCAGGAAGGTCCGGGAAGTTCAAGTAACACTTGACACAGTCACAGAACTAAAAAGTGTAACTACTTGCTCTGGGTTAACACAAGATGTATAGCACATTTAGCTTGGTCCAGCATCCTAAGTGTGTCCTTGTCTCCCCTGTAATACGGACCTATAATGAAAGGCATTGTTGTGTGAAGACAGACTCCACGTGCATTTACTTTTTGTACAAGGCTCAATATATCAAATTGTTTTTATCCCACTTGTCTATAATGAAGTTGTGCAAATCTTTTTGAGTTTTGTTCAAATTAATTCACATGCGTTACAATCCTCATTGATAGTCTTTTTGGATCTTAACACCGCCACATAGTCTACTTGCCTGAACGCCAAGCCAACATAGGTCTGGAGTGTGCTATCGACTTAGCCTGGTCCTGCACCCTAAGTGCGCCACTCTACCTACACCCTGGCATGCCTCATTAGGGTGAGTACTAAAAAGGCATTTGGATCTAGGAAAATTCTATCAAAATGCTTGTTATCATGTTGAGTTTCTTCGGATCTAAAGTTTAAATAAGAACAATAAGCCACAACCATTTTATAGACAAGAGGACAAATTTTACTTTCTTTCTTGCCTTTAATGTGCACGAAAAGCAAAAATTTATAGCGATGGTGGATGAAGTCGGAACTACTAAGCTCCGACAATTATCAAGATAGGTCCGCCGTCAACACCCAATGTGTTGACGCTGGAGCTACCAAGCTCCAACCATTTAAGGGGGCCTGTCTTCTACGCTCCAAAATTGAAGACTTCAACATACTGTCATAACCTTTGGTACATGTACACAGCTAAACTGTATACAGGTACCAGGGGGCCAACAAGACACGACATATTATATTGAAGACAAAGTGAAATTCAAGGCAAAAATGAGGATTTCACTTATCATAAGAACTGGATTACAAAATTGAGATTATAGGGGACAAAAGGAGAAAAGTCCAAGCTACTGGAAGACCTAAGACCTGCGGAAGAACGAAGCTACTTTTTGTGCAACCTCTTGGACACTGGCTTTGGTAGCGTCTTCCTCTTCAGCAACGGGACCTTCGAGCATCGGGTCCAGTGGGAATTGAGGATCTTAGCTTACATAACACATCAGCACATACTCTGCGATGTTTGTAGCCAGAGTTTTCCCCTCTGTCTCCAACTGATCCGCAATGACGTCGCCCATTGCATCAAGCTTGCCGCCAGCGCCATTGAGGGCCACCAGCGCTCGGTCCAGATCCAGCTCTGGGTTGTCCGGACGTACTGGGCTGAAACCCAGCGGTGTCAGCGTGTCATTCGCTCGTTCGAGGAAGTCCCACACTTGAATATCTTCGACCTCTTTCAAGCTCTGCAGCTCCTCCAGTGACATTCAGGTGACCCTAAGCTCCGAGCATTCACGAGCATGTCGCTCAGCCAGCTTGGCATGTTGCTGCTTGATCTTAGCAACTTGCTTCTCCTGGTCAGCCAGCTCCGTCTCCCGGAGGTGAATGCGGTTCCGCCTCTTCGCCAAGTCTTTCTCCATGCCCTTTATTTTATTCTCCATAGCGGCAATTTCAGACTCTCTTTTTGAGAGCTTGCCCCACCTTCCAGTTCTTCTTCCTCTCTGCCTCCTCCCATAGATCCAGCTTTTTGCTACGATCTGCCAAATTTTGTTCACCCAGAGTCAACTTCTAGGTGACCTCCTCCTCCCTCTTCACAAGATCCTCCTGTTGCTCGAGGAGTTTCTTTTCCCCCGCTTCCAGGTCCGCCCGAGCTTTAGGAGACTTTCATTTAACTCATTGAGTTTCTCGAAACGCTCGTCAGCAGTGTCGCGTCTCTCTTTGGATTGCTACAGGATTTCCCTGGAATTAGCATCGAGCGCCCGGATAGCGGCCTCCATCTCTTCCATTAACATGTCCTGGTACTCTAACCGGGCCTTCTCCCCTTGTATCCACTCCTTCTGGTCAGCCAGCCTTGTCTGAGCAAGCTTGGTCTCAAAATGGAGTCTGTTGCGCCAACACCGTAAGGTGTTGCGCTCCTCCTCCAAAGCCTTGCTCTCATGGTCGAAGGCTAGATGGACCTGTCAAAGGCTTGAGCAGGCGTTCTCTATGTACAATGCCAGAGGGATAGGTTACGGGCCTGCCGGGATCATTTTTGCAGGCTCGAGTAGGTTCTCCGACACAAAAATTGGGTCCCACTCTACAATAGTGGTCCCCTGTGCCCCTGCAGCGCTAGGGACGCTCTCCTGAAGCCCTTCGACGGTAGCAGAAGAACCCACGGGGTGAACTTCCACCTTTGGAGCAGTTGAAGGCGCCGTCTCAAGGCCCTCAGCCGATGGCCCCGAAGTCGAGGGATCAGTGGCCCCCTCTTCGGGCTGCTCTGACTCTAGCCCATGTACCTCCAGGACCGTCACTTCTGGAGCAGCCGCAGTCGGAGCTTCAACCGGGGCTTCGACTGCCTCTGGTTCAGGTTCCAGTACGGCGACCACCTCCGGCGCAGCCGCTAGATCTCCCATCTCTGGCACAGCCGCCGAACCACCAATCTCCAGCTTAGCCGCCGGATCTCTGACTACCTCCGGCTCAGCTGCTGGGTCCTCAACCATTTCTGGCACAAGGGTCGGAGCCTGGGGGACCTCCGGCTTAATAGCCGGGGCTTCATCTACCTCTGGCCCAACCGCTAGGGCTTCGGCAATCTTCGGCTCAGAAGCCAAAACTTCTGGCATTGCCGGTGCTGGAGCATCCTCTGCCGCCAGGGGCACATCTTCCACCTCCGTCATGCGGTCCAGCGCGACCATAGAAGCTTCGGGAGAGGACTCCGAGTCCAAATTCAGAACAACTGGCACCGGAGCAGCCACATCTTCCGCCTCCGCATGGCAAGGAAGCACAGCAGTCGAAGCCGGAGCTTCAACAAGCACAGTCTTAGCCATTGCAATAGGCGCTGAAGCTCCAGATCCTTTCTTCGACACCCTGGAAGCAGAAGGAAAAGAAGATTAAGAACACATCAAAAACAAGACTAACATTTTAGAGTAAGCAATCAATGTTTACCTCGGGATGCTACCACCCAAGTCTCCTCTGAACCTCTTCTTTTGGGATCCGGAGCTAGAGCCCACCAAATCAGGTGAGACAACTGCTTCGGACCTTGACTGAGGAATACTCGCAGCTGCCGGAGTTCTTTCGGCCAGAGCTTCCTTTCGATGGGAAGAACTTACGGGTCTGGGACTTTGAACCAGCTCTGAGGTCAGGGTCGCTTGCCCGGAGCTTGCGCCTCTCAAAGGTTCTTGCAATGGGGCTGGGGTTGTTGCAAAAGATCTCCCCCGCCGGGGAGAAGGAGCTATTGTGGAAGGAGCAGGTCTGATGGACCTCCCGTCAGAGTTCTTCAATTTCCTCTTTCGGCTGGAGGGCTCAGCCAACTCTTTGCCCTTTGCCTATGACTTCATCTCTTTGGCTCAGGGCGGAAGCAGGACCACTCTCTGAAGCTTCGGGGATCAACAATCTGGTGGTCGGATGCCTCTCTACCTCACCGACATCGTCAAGCACCGGCATGCTCCTCCGGAGCCCCGTGCTGAGCTCTGCCTCCATGTTCAGAGGGAGGAAAGCCGCCAGCGGAGTTAAGTTGTCACCCTCGACGTCAATGCCATGCTAGAACTTCTTGAGATGAAGCTTCAAAGCAGCACTGTCCAAATTGGAGCTCAGACCGGTTTCAATCCGATCATCATCAATCACACTGTTGAGGGCCCAGGCGAGCTTCTCCCTCTTCTTCAGCGGGGCCCACCTGTTGATCAGGAAGTTGCAGAAGACCATCTGGGGGGTCACCCCTCCTTCCACACATTCGCAGATCCTGGTCAAGGCAGGGTTGAAGGACTCTGACAGCACCGGAACCACACTCCACGCGTCAGTGTCAACATTGGGAAGACCCTCAGGCAGCTCCAACTTCTCATGCTCCTCTGCCGTGACGATAATCCAATCCTTCTTCCAGTCATCCCACTTGCCGGAAGGAAATGACCTCAAGTATTTGTAGGGGCATTTCTTGCGCTTCACAAAATAGTAGAAGCCAAGATACTCGGAACACTTGCCAGTGGTGTAGATGGTGAAGAAGGTACTGAAAAGCTCGACGCAGGGGGGAATACCCACCCACATCTCGCAGAAGTGGACAAATGTTGACACACGAAGAATAGAATGGAGGCCAAGGTGGTACAACTGCAGACCATAGAAGTCTAACAGCATCAAGAGGAAAGTTGGGAAAGGTGAAATCAACCTCACCATGGCGTATGCAGAGAAGTACACCATGTCGCCGCCATGCTTATTCTTTAACAGGAGCTTGTCGACGCGGTCCAGATGGTTGAAGGAGTCACTGGACCACCCCATGTAGGTCCGGACCTTCTTCAGATCGTCATCGCTCGTGAGACGGCTCTTGCGGAGACCCAACTCCATCGCATCAAAGTGGAGCAAAGGATGGAAAGTTAGGCGGAGGTTGAGAGGCTCTGAGCGCAAAGATTATCAAAGGCATAAAGAGTCTTCATCCCGTGCGCACTTTCCTTCTAAAGTAAGCCTCTGCGACGCTTGGATGGAAACCGCGATGATATCAGGAGCACTTTTCAAAAATCCACCCCATCAATGACGTGTGGACCTGGGGCCACCCTGACGAAGAGATCTAGGTCCTTACCCAAAGCCAACCGTTGCCATGATGGGCGGCGGGAAACCCAAAGTCGGCGCTCTGACAGGGTGCACAGAACCAATACGGTTTTCGTATTGGGAACCGGCGACCTTCAATTGTGTGAGATCTGCACTCAAAGATCTCATCTGCCGTATTCATGAAGAGCCACACGTCGAAGGCTCGCCCCAAAACCGCTAATCTATTGGCGCCCTAGAGGATTTTTTGGAAATCAAAGCGCGGGAATCGAGAATGGCCCCACCTCTGGCAGAACAACTTAACCCAAGGGTTTTCTCCCAGAGGTGGGCCCGGGGGCCACTGTCGGTACCTTACATACCGAGTACCCCATGATACCGCAACAAGCGCAAGAAAGTTCTACCCATCGAAGATGAAGGCCCTCGTAGGTCCCAAATGTCACATTGCGCCGGACCTGCTCCTCTCATATGGCTGCCTCTCGGGACCAACACGTGCAAAATAAGCCCGGAACCAAACTCCTTACCGAGGGAAGCTGCGACGATTGCACGTGTACAACGGTCCCAGAACTAGCCCCCGACAGAGAGGAGCTCCGGTACCAACACGTGTATGTTAATTCCGGACCTACCCTCCCGCAAGGGAAAGCACCGGATCTGCCACGTTTGGAACCTCCAGACCTTCGTCGCCAATAGGAATACAAGCCGATCAAGACCGTTACTGACATTCAAGGATGGTTAAAGTGGCAGTTACAAGGTCTGATAATGTGTTATTAATACCGTATTAATGACACACGATCAGCTCATCATTAATAGGTGTAACGTTGCCATGAAGGCGCGTTACCTCACTATTAATTGTACTTATACTCTTTAGACAATGTATTAGGTCATTAAGCATGCGAGGGCCACATGTCGGGCCAGGCCAGCTTTGTAATAGTCAGCCCTTAGAATTTTAAAATGGCTACACCGCACGAACACCAGGGGGCGATCATAACCAGACCTTAGCGAACGAACTCGCTCAATACAATCACACAAACCCCGTGGAGTAGGGTGTTACGCTCAGGCGGCTCGAACCACGTAAACCTCTGAGGTCACCATCTTGATATTGATCCTAAGTCCCCTAACCACAAAATAACTTCCGCGGGCTTCTTTTTAGCGGGTCCGGGGGATGTGTCGTATTCCACGCTTCGACAGGTACCTTACGACACAGCCCGCACGGGCGATCATTTCAGGCAGTCACAATAATATATATGAATGTAAGAATTTCGTTTCATATCATACATACGGGCCGCACCGAGCAGAGCCACGTCTCGATGTACATAACCTGGTCTTCTACCAACCGATGGGGGTCCCACATCTTTGCATAGTGTTGCACCAGTAGGAAGTGCATCGGGTTATGTACCACCCGACAGGATCCCATGTCTTTGCCTAATGCTGCACCAGTAGGAGGCGCTTTTGCGTGTTTATTAAGGAACACACTACATGCTTTTCAACCGCACGATAGGTGGCCATGTAATTTATCTCTTGCACTAGGGATCAGCGCTGCGTATGACCCTTTGAACATTGAATGTTCAAGAGTTGCATACTTTGCATTTTTTACCACACGATGGGATATCCACGCTTTTTCCTAAAGCACGCTTGAGAGTAGCATTTCATCTGTTCCTAGAACCATGAGAAGGTTCATAGACTCATATTAACTCCCGTGCCAAGCCATGAGGGACAAGCATCGTACTACCTCTCGTACGGTGAGCTTACCGCAATTGATCCACTTGCGGTGGCGTACCTTACCTCTTACCTGATGTAGGAGCGTTGTTACATAATACAATAATACATATGTTAGCATTGCCACCTTAATAACTTATGCTAATATAGTCCTTGTCGGGGCCTACTACTGTATCCTCACCGTGTCCTATGTTTTCTTGTAATACGATCCTTATTTAGTGTGTTATTTTCAATGCGGCTCTGATACCAGGCTGTGAGGACCGGGTCCACACTTTTCAGGAATCGCATTGGGTGGTGTCGTGCTGTGCAGCACCCAACAACACACATGTATAGGAACACGTGTTACATAAATCACTTGCTAAAATTTACAAAGTAGTTCAGCTTACAAATATTGTCATAAAATAAAATACAGCAGAAGATAAGATCACAACTCTCATACTCATGTCTAATAAGCAAAAGAGAAGATATCCATCCCACGGATGCTCCTTACTAGCCACGAAGATCAAACGACAGCGGCATGGTTCCCCATGAGTATACCACTCGGACAGTTCCGAGTCTCATCGGACAACCAAAATCATAAGCATAGAGGTTAGTACATGTGAAACAACTAATATAGCAACCGTGAGCACGAAAGCTCAGCAAGACTTAAAAGTCTCACCTAAACATAGAACTCTACATGAGGGTAAAAACATAAACATAGGGTGGAAGATTTGCATAGTTGACTCGCCTAAATGTGAGTCCTTATTTTCAGATTTATTAGCATCAGCTTAGACCATGTTCGGGGCAATATCTTAACTCCACAATCAAACAAGAAACGCTTCATCACGATGTTGCATGCCCAAGGTGGAAAATAAATTTAGTGAGCACCATACTAATACATACAACATAGCAATACAATGATAATATAATGTTCATAACAGCGGTAATTAATTCTCATCTCAAGTGTAATTAATTACTACGTCACAACTCAATGAACAAGTGGTACTCATAACTGCGAGGGATGGTGATTCGAATCAAATGTACCTGGAATACAAAACATGTACACCCGTACTGGAAGTCATGTAAGTGAACTCCACGGACGTCGTACGCATCAACCTTTCCCAAGTCCCACCCAAATTGAATCGACTCAATCGTCTAGGACAATATTCCCACTCACGATGCACCCTCCGCTTTGAAGATGGCATGAGCGAGTATTCGTCTACCGTGTTGTGGCCAAAAGCATGAGGCGATCGAAAAAGTCTCAACAAAGGCTTCCCAAGGTACATCGATTTCCTTAACCCCATATATCTAGTATGACTCTGATATAGTTCAAACTTGCTCAGCAGGGCGGCATACGTATTGGTCCTTAAACAACACAGGCAGGGCTACAAACACAAAACCACATCTTGCTACATCCTACACCCCTGCCCGGTCTCATATTCAGATTACTACTCCATTTCTTGTACCAATCCCGTGTGAAAAAGTCCTAGCCATGCGAGTAGATTTCAACACTCGACTTCTACCGGATCCTATACAATTTTTAGCATTGCATATTCTACAAGATGGCTTAACAACTACCCAAATATTCCATGGGGTTTTCAGGACATGCCAGTGGAGTATCGATCATCTTAGCCCTAATGCACATAGCTGATCCTAGACATAGGTGATACAAATCAAAACTTTGTAATAGCGCTTAAATGCAAACCGGGGTTTGCCTTGCTGCTATCGAAAAATGTTAGAAGCTTGCTGGATCACTTCTCAACAATACAATCAACCTCCTGCTGCTCCAAATGGGGTTCATCGTTGAACTCCTTCATCGTGTACGCTATCGACATGAAAATGCACAATGGTATAATGTATGTGATTAATTTAAGAACCAAGCAAGGTTATGACTCAAGAGTGATCAAGACTAAGTAGTACATAAGTGTGGCTCTCTTTTATGTACAGGAAACAGAGAGGAACAGCAATTTGATCAAATGAATGTTTTTGGAAGAAAAGACATAGTCCACACTCCAAACATATGGTGAGGCTGGAATGATTTAGCAGAAATCTGAAGAAGATCAACTCCAATGACTCTGATATTTTTATGGAAGTTCCTATATGTTGCAGAGACTCAGCATGCCAAATTTCAGAGGATGTTGATGGTAGATGTATTCTAAGAATTCCATAAGTCTTTTGGCTTATCTGAATTGCTATGAAATGTTTGAGGTTTTGTCATGCTTCAAACTTTATTTTTTATTCAGTAAGAATATTATGAGTCTAAACAAATTGGTTTCATGATTTTTGGAGTTTCCTAGAGAGACATATTGAATTTACAAGTTTGGATAAAAGCTGGAATTAGTTTCTGTTGTTTTCCTATTTTCAGAGACTTTGGCATTTGGAACACAATTAGACCGACTAAATCAAGTCCAATGATGATCAAATTTTTACTTAAGATCTGTATATTTAAGAAGAACAATCTGGCCAAATTGATAATTTTCCAATGAATATATCATCAGGAAATATTTCCAAAGACATTTTGCTTCCTGGAATTATTGAGGGACATTTATTGGATTTAACATTGATTCAAGTTCTCAAACGGAACATACAGATCATCCAGGTTCCAACAAAATTTATTTGAGAATTTTTGGCCAAAGAATAATGGAGATATGAATTTTCAAAGTTGAATCAAAATCTGAACTTAAATTCTAATAGGAAAGTTTGAATTATTTAACTGGGCCCACGGGACTTCAACCAGCCAATGGGCTTGCTGCCACACGGAGCCACCAGTTCTAAGACACAGCCACATTGGATACGAGCCCCACACCAGATCCGAGCTTGGTTCACTGTGGCTGGCAGCCGGGGCCCACCCAGTCGTCTTCTACCTCCCAATCGGACACGCCATGGGCGGCGCATGGCGGCACCCGGCGGCGGCCGTTCAGCGGCGCCCGTGACAGGGCATGGCGGCCCTCGGGGCTTGCCTCCCCCGCCTAATACCGGACAAGGAAAACCAAGGACTGGTAAAAAACAGCAATAAACGGCCGGAGGAGGCAATTCGACAGCGCCGGCGCCGGCTAGGGTTCCGGCCATGTCGGCCCTAGCCGCTGGTGCATCATTTTGCACAGGAAAACTTCCAAAATGTTCCTGATGTTCTAGGTAAGGTGGGAGATGGCACCAACCACGGTGAAACGCCTCAGAACAGAGAAGTCGAGGGCGACCTTGCCCATTTGTGCCGCCGGCTACAAGCACTTGATTCCCAGAGCCTATACTCGATGATTTGCTTCGGTTATTCTTCCAGAAGATGCGTTGGGACATGTGGAACATAAAATCTCATGGCCACGAGCGATAATCAAACGTGGAAAACAAATTGCAGCCGAGACCTAGCTCGGTTCATATGAAAATCTCATCGGGAAAACGGAAAATACTTGAGCTAGGAAGCATGACAAGGGCTGAAACTTTACGAGCATATTCTAGGTGCTACAGCGCACTTTTTTCCTTGACGGTCGGGGATTAGAAACGGTGTGTAGTGCCGGGTTGATGGTGAACAGAAGAGCGGCAGGGAGAAACAGAGCGCCGGCAGCCACCAAATCGGGTTGTCCTTCGTTGGGATGCTTAAACTGTGCAAATAAGGGATTAGAGAGGTGTGTCAGAGGATTGTGATGAAGAGAGGACAAAGAAATTGATCAAGACCGGTTTTCATTACTTGATTTGGGTCAGAGAGGGTGGAACACGGTGGTGTTCCAGCTCCTGCGCGAAGAACTGAAGGAGAGGTGAGATCTTCCAGCTCTGGTGCTTGAAGAGGAAGATTAGGACATGAAGATCTTTTGGGTTGCAGCTAGATTCGACTCATGAAGTAGGCAAGCAGGTAGCTTGGTGGCAATTGCACGTCGGGAGGTGGCAATCAGTGAAGAAAACAGAAAACAGGGGAAGGAAAGAGAGGCTGACTGGTGGGACCCAGCAGCTCCAACCAATTTCCACTCTCAGTTGCTTCCAAATGAAATTCAAATATGTTCTGAATTTGGAGAGAATTGGCAGCTAGGGCAAATAGTCTATGGGGAATCCAAATGTGAAATCAAAGTTGGCATTTGACGAAGGTGTCAGAAGAATTTGAATTTGAGTTCAAATGCTCTCAATTAAATTTATTCCCATTAATACTATATGTAACTCAGAATTTAACAAACTTGGCGCAATTGATATTTGAAAAATAGGAAATGCATTAGTGAATTCCAATTCAGTTTCTCACATATTTGAATTGTGTAAATCGATTTGATTTAAGTTCCCATTTTAGGGTTTGATTTCAATCTCACACAGTAGCTAAATTCCCAGGTTTCTTTCTCCATTTATAACTTGAGCTGAAAAATATACACTAGGGTTTTCTAGGGCTTTTACAAATCCCATAACCGATTTCTTTGATTTTGGCGCAAACCGCTTCTTGCTTTCTAGTGTCGTTGAGGACAAGGATGTTAGTATGTTCCGGCATCTATTATGATTATCCATTGATCAATCTCCTGGTTGTGAAGCATTTGTGCTCGGGGTATAAACCCAAGCAACAGGAAATGCAAAGGTCAAGCGAGTCCATCGCAACAAGCGGTACAATGACAAGGTTACAAAATAGGTATTGGGAGGGGGGGGGTACGAGGCAACTTGAATTAGGCCAGCAGCCGACATCCTGACATCTGCTTGATAAAGGCCCCCTCTCTTGAAATTGGTGCGACTCATTGGGACACCGCTAGCGCACCATCAACCTCTCCATAGGGCTGACTAAGGCTCGTGATCACCATCGCCGTCAGTATCCCACAGCTGAGAGCCACCCATTGAAGCTTCATGACTGGGACCTGAGGGTAGGGGACAACGGATTTGTCAAGATCATCCAATGAAGGGAATTTGACTTGATTGTTGAAGTAGGGTGAGAAGATTTTACCCTGTTCAGAGGATCCAAAGGTGACACAGATGTGGCTCGGGCCAACAGAGGAGTTTGATGGAGTCCAACGACCGTCCGTCCGTGCACTGATGCGGGCACTCCTCCTGGGGGAGTTATATGACAAAGGTGTAGCAGAGGAACGGATGATGCATCGTCGGGTGGGACGTGACGTGAGGGAGTCCTCAGTAGTAGTGGAAGTAGCAGAAGCAGGTAAGAGTACCTAGCTGGAGGTTCTCCGATGACGAGAGTTGGGTTGCCATTGAGGACTGGAGGATGGCCAGGAGAGCCAGGGGCCATAGGAGGGACCTCGCGGATGACCACCGAGCAGTTTGCGGTTCTAGGCGGGCACATGGCAGCCGCAACCAATGACTTCGGGCCATCTAGGTGTGGTTCTCCCATCTGCGAGGTCCACTAAGCCATGGGTGGGGTGCTCGGGTAAGCCGCTGAGAGCATCTGGCGTAGAGTACGTGATTTGAACATTCGGAGCCACGCCGGCTGCTCGAATGCGTTGGGTCTCCCAGGGTTGAAGAAATGCAGTGGATCAAAGAGTGGGGGCCATGGCGCACAATTGCAGGCGCCACCGAGGTAGAGGAGATTGCACTTGAGGCTTGGGAGTACCCCTGGACTTCCTGGGAGGGATCCTGAGCGGGCTGTTGTCGTTGCTATTGGTGCTGGTGCCAACCCCAGGTCCCATGGAGCTCAGAAGCATGATTGTGCTGCTCCTTGTGAGCAGCAGTAGCAGCCATCTAGGACGGGTCTAGGTTGTGGTTTGGGGGGTATCCATGTCAGGAGCAAAGATTGGCGCCTCCGAGATGGGGTCCTCAGGGTTAGCACCCGCGAGAGTATGAGTGTTGCCACCTGGGGGGGTCCTTTTCGTATAAAGGTATTTGGTGGCCAAGAAGGTTCATGCCACTAAGAATGGACAGGTCTGGGATCATCCTTGGCCTAGTGGGTGACCCTGGTGGAGCGTAATGCTACACGGGGTAGATTCTGCGCCGTTCTAGAGGCACTTTACCAGCACGTAACCCAGAGATCTATGGGGGTTGTGCTAGGTGAGCATCTTGCCTAACACCAAGACTGCCATCTCGATGTACTCGACGATGAGGTAATCAAAGGGCAACTCCAGTATCATGATCCAACCGGAGTGGGTGTAGTTCCACGCATGCCAGTTAATGCTGTCATCATGAAGTGCAAAGTGGATGTCGACTCCTTCTACATTGATCAAACTATGGTCCAAGACGATGTCAATGTGGATGCCCGACTCCATGGTGTATAGTCCAATGCCGAGCGGGGTGATGTGGGAGGAGCGGACATGGAAGCCCATGTCAATTTCCAGAACCTCCTGAATGCGGTTCCTGAAGAAGGTGTAATCCTGCTGATCGACCTCCTTGAACAGGTCTTGGGCTAGGATGAAGTGGTTGTGGATGTGGCTGGCTTTCGCCAAGAGGTGAAGGTCATGCCGGATAATTCTGCCTTGCCCGCTATTGAGAATGTGGATGTTGTTGTGCAGTAGGAACCTAGAGGGGAAGACAGCAAAGTTTGCTGTGGTCTGGAGGGCGGCGGGGGGGGGGGGGGGGGGGGTTGGTCATCACTACAAGGAGTATGGAGGTGGTGCTAGAGGAGGTGATCCGGATGGGTTTGCAGGGTTGCAGTGATGATGAGGGTTTACAGATTTGGAGTGTGGTGATGGGAGTGGTGGGTTATGGATGACGTGCGGGTAGAAGCGGCAGTGGAGGAAATGCGCTACATCAAGAGGTTGTCAGTTATGGTGCATTGTTTAATTCTCCAAACCCTTTGCTGGGAGCAAATCCTCTCAACATGGCCAAACACAAAGCACCTCTTGCAGCGGATGGATGAACGGCAGTGGCGCACAAGATGGCGTGTGTTGAAGCATTGAAGCAACACATAGGAGTAATGCCATTAAGGGGAGGCAGCTGGCTGAGCGTGCTAGCGTCTTGTCTCCTATTCGAAATGGGCATATCACCGTGGAGATATGCATTGGGAAGTAACGAGGCCACCCAGCCTAAGCGACTGTCCATGTGAACTGTAGAGGGTGACGCGTGACTAGCAGAGGGAGCACAGTTGGGGGAAGTAGACTTAGACTTCATCATACCCTAGGAGGGTTCAAACTGGGGGAGTTAATGGAGGTGGGAGTCATCCCATCCAAGGCATCGTGGTAAGTGGTGGTTTTGAAAACAATTGGCAGGCCATGGTGGGACCCTGAAGCTATGCATGCCAGGAATGCCCTTGCTGGCGGTGAGGGTTGGCAAGGCCGCAGCGAGCGGCGCTTTCCAAAGAGCAACCGATGTGGGGAACAAGTTGGAAATGCTTAGTGGCAGAGGGCTTGATGGGGCACTGGAAGCTGCCAAGATGAATCAACGAGGTTGTTTGAGCAGGATGGAGTGCCAAACGAAGGGGTCTGCGTCTTCCACAAGGCCTTTCTTTAGAAACGGGTGAAGCCTGCCTAATCAAAAAGGAGAAAGACACCTTTCTCAAGCTTATATCCTGTCTGTGAACAACGACCCAAGAGGCATCCTCCTCTCTATGCCAAAAATGATGGTCCTTGACCCAGTTAGGGCCCCCATCAGGCCAAAAGAAGAAGTAGACATCAAAGTGATCTGTGACCACCCTTTTGAGGGAGCATAGTAGTTGGACGACTTGCTTAGAGGCAACAACAAACTTGAAATGACGATCTCTTTCCATGGAAACATGGAAACTGTCCAGCGTGCCACCAATGGTTGCGTGGAGAGCCCAACCAACAGAATCCTCTGTCAAACGAAAGGTAAAACGGTGGAAGACTGCCAAAAGGAAGAAGGCCCCAGACGGGTCAGACAAGGGATGGTGGATGGAGGAGGCCAAGTTGCATAGAACCTGGTTTTTGAAGTGACGACCTTTGCTAAGGTCCCATTGCTGGAAAGATGTGTTGCTCTGATCGCCCTCCATGAGTGAAGGTGAGGATGCAAGCAGCTTGCTTCACCGCAGTGCAGGGACATCTTGCCGGACCCGACCGTCAGACGGGGATCCATGCGGCGAGCGAGGCAGAGTGGCGGCAAGGACGAGGAGCGAGAGCTGAGCGGGAGCATGGGCGTGGGAGAGCCATCAGGGGGCATAATAGATGACTTGTTGTTGCTTGGAGGCAAGATGTTTTCCTGCCAGAAGAATTTGAATTATGGCCACAACTGCTGGTTGTAGCTCACACCGGATATAAGGGCATCCAAATAAATTAACATAGATTCAAGTCTAATTTTTGGGGTACCAATGCTTATCATGTGTAATAGAGTATTTCAAATATTGCTAGAGTATGATAGAAAAACAAGATAGACCACCTGGATCTAGCATGTCTGTTACAACCGCTTTCTATCCCATCGGTAGTTTTAATAGTGGTAGACAGATTTTCCGAGTTTGCTCACAATATTCCATTGGGTCGTCCTTATTCAGCGTCATCTGTGGCTAGAATGTTCTTTGAGAATATTGTTCAATTATATGATATTCCTTGCTCAATAGTTAATGATTGGGATATTGTTTTTTCAAGTAACCTTTGGAAAGAATTATTCCAGCACTCTGGTGTTACATTGAGGATGGGTTCAACATTTCATCCTCAAGCTGATAACCAATTACAAGTGATAAACAGTGATAAAAATGTGCCTCAGATGTTTGGTTGGTGATCGTCCTAACAGGGCTGCAGTTACCGCGCTCAAAATATTGCTATAATTCCTCATATCAATCTGCTTTACGTACTACGCCCTTTGAGTGGTTTATGGAAGAAACACCCTCTCAATGTTGACCTATGAACAAGGCAAGGCCAAAGTGGCAGCGGTAAATCAACAACTTTGTGACAGAGACGAGTTTCTGGGAGAGGTCATGGAGATTATTGTAGGCCCAGGACACCATTCGATATTTTCAAGATCAAAAGAGATGCTTGGTGGAGTTTGAGGAAGGGACCAAGGTCTGGTCGAGGTCACAGCACAGTAAAGCTACTGGAATTGCTTAAGAAACATCAGAAAAGTTGAAGCAGAAATTTTATGGGCTATCTAAAACTCTTTTATTTTTCGAAAACCCGGCTATCTAAAACCCTTGAGTGAATTGGTAATATTTAATATCGTCTACAGTTACAAGCTAAAGCAAGAATTCATGATGTTTTCCATGTCTCCCTATTCACAAGATTTGAACGGGTATCACCATCCACAGTTGTGTCATTACCAGATTTTCTCCATGTCGGGGTCATTCCTACTCTGGCTAAAATGTTTAGAGCCCGTTTGAACTGAGGAATTTGAGGAGTGCTAGTGCAATGGGTTGGCAGGATAGCTGCATACAATACTTGGGAGCTTTTGAGTAACTTCAAAAAAAAACAACTTCTTAGCTTGAGTACAAGCTATTTTTTGGGGAGGGAGTGTAACATCCTGATTTTTTAGAAATAAAATAAAATAGATGCTTTGCTTTGTATCATGTTTGATTGAAATTTTGAATTTCAAAACACACTAGAATTTGAAGCGGATTTGAAAAAAATTTAGAAACCAATTTAGAGAGACCAAACCCTAGTCGGGCCAAAACCTTATTTTTTGCTCCGCAGCCCACTCTTCTTCCAGGCCCAGTGTGCACATAGGATCCCTTATTCCTATCATTCTCCCCATGACCAGTGGGGCCACTTGTACGCGCTTCCTTTCTTCTTTCCCCTCCCCCACGGCTCTCTCCCGTTGCTTTTCTTCCCCGATCAACCGTCACAACGACCCGCAATCGACTACCCTTGGATTCCCTCGCTCCCCTAGCTTCTTGCCGCTCACGAAGTCGCCACTATAAAGCATCGCCTAACCCTAACCACCCTCTCTGCTCCAGAATCGCCCGGAATAGGAGCCACGTGCCACTGCAGCCCTTCTCCGTGTAAACCTCCACCGTCGCACGATTCAAGGGCTCCATGCCATATCAGGCCTAGATAACTTACTGCCTTGCTTCACAAGGTCGCTCGAGAGCTTCCCTGACCTTCCCCTACGCGAACAGTCGCTGCAAGACCAAGCCACGACGAGATCCGGTGAGCCTCGCCGGCCTTCACATCATTCCCATCTTTGCACCCGATTTATCCTAGAGCTGAATGTACCGTTGCACCCCCCTTGCTCCAAAACGCCACATGGACATGACTTCGCTGAAGAACTTCCACCGCAATGTCATCCCACTGGAGATCGACGAGGTCCGACCGTCTCTCAAAATGTTGCCCCATCGTTGCTGTCCATTTTTCATGTTGCTGACTGCTCCAACATGTCCTGCCTGACTTTGCGAAGCTCTGGCACGTGAAGATGATAAAAATCGGCCACCGAGATACCCTCACGACGAAGACTGACGAGATCCGCCGCATCTCCACATCTCGAGCTCCTCCATGCTCAGTTCCTATCCCTGAAACCCCCCTTGGTGAGTTAGACACGACCCCGTCCTTAGCGTTACATAGTAACCTTCGAGTACTAGGGGTCCTAACCTTAGATCCGCGATTCTCCGGCGATCTCGGGCCGCAACAATGGCGCTCCACGGCGTTTAGCCTCCGCAAGCCACCGGTTTCGATCGGGATTCAACCTGGTCGTTGGATCGAGCATGTGGGGTTAGCATTAGAAAGGCGTACCACTTAGGTCGAAATAAATCTGGGCCACTCATTTATATCCGACAATCCATGTTGCGTACCCCTTCGTGCTCTAATCTTGTGCACCCATTTAGAATCCTAGGGCTCAAAATAGATCAGGGGATACCTCTTTATCCCAGTTAGATCTCGGCCATCCTAATTAAATCCTAAGGCTCACATTAGGACATGTGTACACCCTAGCTGTTCTAAATTGGGAACGTTCAAATAACATCCAACGCTCCATATGAAATAGTTGCATAACCTTTCGCCTATTTGCCCATAACCCCCTAGATCTTTTAGAGACATTACAAACAAACCCTCAAGTATACATAATCTATCCAAGATATTCATGTAATCATGCTTCTAGAAATAGACTTATTCTCAGAGCCCAATAGTATACTGTTTTCTCGTTTAGTCCTCTATTAGTAAGTGGAATTTACTGTAAATTTCCTGCAAGCTATTGGAAATAACATTTAAGCCCCTAGAATCACCCCATAGTGCCCTATTTTTACATTTAACTCCCTGATATTGATGAAAATGACATTTTAGTCTCTGCTCTATGCTCCATTTTTGTACAAAAGGCCTGTACAGTCCTGTTTTACTAAAGTACCCTTGTATCATGCTGATTTTGCATACAAGCCCTTAGTAGTTGCTGCTTTTGCATGAAACACTTATAGAAGTATCTTTTAATGTGTGTTAATGTTGAACTTACACAATAAAAATAATGAAGCATTCATAAAATGATTTACAACTTAGACATAAAATAATTATTGCGTACATGATCATGGAAAGGCGTAGGTTCTCGTTAAAATTAATGAAATGCTTTAGAAATAAATATGACAATAGTATAAACTTATAGAACTATTTAACTTTCTCATAAAGACATTATTGAATAATATAAATTTATTTGCCACTTTAAAACTATAACAAAGATGCCAATTGAACTATAAATGTTGATATAATGTGGTGAAACATACATAACTCCGATTTAAGTTGTTATCGTGTGTACGTCCTTGTTGCACTGTAAAATATCCACGTAGTAGCCTTTATGACACGTTTTGCATGTATCATGTGATGTTAATGATTTATTTTATTTATCTTTCAACGGTAGTTTATACGAGTTTGTGACAAGAAGAAGAAGCAACACAGAGATCTTTAAGATCAAGAGTCAAACCAAGCAGATTGAGCAACTGAACGAGAAAAAGATAAGTGCCCTTGACCATATTGCTCCTATTTAGGAATTTAGCTAGTTTAGTTGCGTGAAAGTCTTTAATTTTAAATCCTATGTAGGGTATTTACTAGATTTCCATATTATTCCTTGTCATTTGGTTTGGAGGATATGGTTGGGTTTGGGGTGTATTATTACGCTTAGCCGGGCTTAGTAATTGGGTAGGAAAGTTTTTACAATTAATTTTGAGAATAATAATTTACTTTTGTAGTATTGGTTATGGTGATGTAGATGTTAGGAATCTAGCAGACCGGTGGTTCTGGTGGGTGTGGTATGCACAAGACTGGAGTTGGTTGCTAGTACTTGCGTAGATTCTAGTGTTCGATTCTTGGGACCTTGTGATCTAGCTTACACCGTGCCACTACAAGACTGGTATGGAACAGCTTCACCAATTAAGTTGGTTTCCACATTACTTTGTGTGCACCATTGATATGTTTGTGTGGCACAAGAGGGTGCTTATGCGGCTGTTGACATTTCTTACTTCACCGATCATCCCGAGTAAGAGATAAGGTCCGCAAGCGCACAAAAACTGTCGTGTAGCATTTCACCAAAGACTATTCCCAAGGGTAACGTATTTATCCCAAAGGAATACGATGGAGTAAAGTAAAGGTATAGGGTACTAAGTGTTTATAATAACAGGGGTAAGATGATATATGGGTAGTGTGACACACACCTAAGCAATCTACTCTAGGGTTAAGGTTGTCCTAGCGAGGGTTAGGCTACGAGACGGATCTATTGCTACTGTGCTCTAATTACTCATATACATAGCCTAATAAAGTACACATGAATATGCTAATAGTGAATACTAGGGCTTAGTGGTCCAACATCTTGGGCACGGGCTTACCCTGGTCTGCCAGGCGACTCCCCAGGCTTCTCCTTTGCTCGTCCCGAAGCAAAGATAAAGACTTAGGTTGTTGATTAGGAGTTGCTACTATGTCCTATTTTGCAAAAGTACCAAGTGCACAACAAAGTATTATATATTGCATTGAATAAATTTGCTATGGTACCTCAACCTTTTTCTTAGTCATTATGGGGCTTATGCCTCATAATTTTCTTGGTTGGTTGAAGGACAAAATAGAAAAATGAGCATGAATCACCTAATGTATGAGTTCCACTTAAATTTTTGGAGAATTTCAAATGGTGTTGGGATTTATGTTCCGCAATTGATGCACTCAATCACTCCTATGTGGGAAGTGGTATTTGTATCCTCACCAAGACAATGCCTTTCTTGTCCTACATCTAAATAAGGCTTGTACGAGGATCTTGGTAGGGATCAAGAGTAGACATATTTGCAACACATATATTGCTATGTTAAAAGAGTAAGCCTTAGGAGAAAACAAATCATACTTTTGATCAAGATTTGTGCAAGTGTGATGGAATATTTGTGGAGTGGGAATATGAAGATGACTCCTTTGTATGCACTCTCTTTTTGTGAGGATGAAACATGGCTACTTATTTTCTCTATTGTTTTCTTTTCTCTTTTTTTTTTCTCTCACGCTCTTGTACATGAGCATTCATTTTCTTTTTCTTGTAGCCATGTCTTCTACTCTTCTTTTGAAATAATTTTGAGAGATTATTATGCATGAAAATCATGGAGTATCTTTTTGGTGGTGGAATGGTATGATAGGATTTTGCTAACTTCTAATGTAGAAGTTTAGCATGTGGCGTGTAATCTTGATCTTAAAAGCATGAAACAATTCTCACATAGGTCTATACTAGTTTGACCGAGCTCAATGTGAAGGCAAATATCATATGCATAAGGTTTATCTAACTCAAATCATCATATGGCTTTGGCAGGAATTTCTATCAAATGAGTAACTCCCATTTAAATTTCCTCCATGAAATCAAGTTTCACTTTCAACTAGGATATTAGGAACTCTTATCACTATATCATATCCCACAACAACCTAGAATTGGAATTAGCTTTTGCAACCCACAATTTCCATGTTTCAGGCAAGATTATTCTAAGCAAATAAAGCCAATACCTGGAGAATACTATGTTGTAAGCAAGGGACTAGAGAAAATAAAACAGAGAAACTATTCATCTTCTAACCTTATGCAAAGAAAAAATATTCTTATCACACATCCCTTATTTTATTAACCTAACCTATACTACGTTATTATTATTATTTTTTTAAAAGATGCATATGTGGTGGGAAGAGAGAAATAAAATAAAGGAATGCAAATGGGATGTGATACAAGTTACCTCAAGTGGGGGTCCTCACCCAAGCTTGTTGTTGGTCAAGGTCCGCGATAGGGGCTAAAACCCTAACGACGGATGTAGGCCATGTGGTTGTCCTAACCTTGATGCAGCATGACTTTGACATTGTAGGGTTTAGTGTTGATGTTGGGTTGCCTTCCATGGGTTCCATGAGTGTGGTCGAGGATAGTGTTGTCGATGTCGCTCATCCACACGTCAAGGTTCCCATAGGTTGGATGTACCTTGTTATTCCTTAGCTAAGGTAATGATAACCCTTAGCTACAAAGGAAAGACTTTTACTCAACATGCGTTGAGTGTGTTCCGTAATTTTTTGGCTAAGGTTTATCATTCCTCCTTGCCATAAAGGAATAACTTGTACCTCTCATGCATTGGGCATGACCATTCCTTGGCTAAGGTAATGATAGCCTTTAGCCACAAAGGAGTGACTTGTACCCCAACACGTGTTGAGTATGATCCTTTATTCCTGGGCTAAGGTACAACATACCTATAACCGCAAAGGAAAGAAGTGCACCCAACATGGGTTGAGTGTGATCCGTTGTTCCTTGGCTAAGGTATAAAATACCTTCTAGCCACATAGGAACAACTTGCACCCATTAGACATTGGATGTGATCTTGTCATTCCTTGGTTAAGGTGCATCATACCTTTTAGCTACAAAGGAATAACTTACACCCAATGATGGTGGCAATTCCCTTGAGTTTGAATGAGTGCTTAGAATAGTTGAGAGCATAATGCTCTTACATATTCGTAGAAACCCATTGGTTGCTCATGGAGGGTTTCCATATCAAATCTCAGCCCTCGTATAGTTATGGTTGACCTTGGAGCTTAATTTCTGATAGGTAGCAATCATTCTAATTTACTCCTTGGCCAAGAGATGTTGAAATGGAATCCTATTGGGATTCCAACAGTCAGATCATTGAATGTCTGCATAGTTACTTTACTCCGGCAAACTTCCCCTTTATTATAGAAAGGGATGGTTAGCTCTCGATACTTGTACAAATGAATTTTCAGGTTAGGTAACCGAATCTTCATTTGTACATACGGGGAAGAACACAATCAAAGATGCATTGGGTCCAATTTCAAGTGTATCCATGAACAATGTACTATTCATTGATAAGAGTGGAGCTTTATGGATAAATCAAGTTGCACATTTTCTAAAGATCCTAATCATAGCAATGCAAGTGATATAAATACACTATATGAATCCCTTCATCTTGAAAAATTTCTAACCATCATAGTTTTACACAAGAGCAAATGTTGTCATTTGGATCATGGCAAACAATATTCTCAATTTTATCTCCTGAATATTTTTAATATCTTGCCTAGGAATTTGAAATTTAGTGATCCATGCATGAATGAGTTTCAAATAAAAATTATGAACATCACTATTCCTAGGTTGCTACATACCAATTCAGCCATTAAGTAATTCCGTAAGCATTACCTAGGTAGAAAATGTTTATGTCAATTTTAGCTATGCTTATGAAATTCTAGGTACCTATTTAATTTTATTCCTAAGTAAGGAGACATTCCTTTTTGAAGAATAAAAAGAGCAATGCCAACACTTACTCTCGTGAGGGTGCATAAGAATTGAATGACAAGAAGGTGTAAACCTTCCTTACCAATGTAAGAAAAAATCATTGAATCCTAACGCAATTCAAACGACGGAAAATTTTATACTTGTACCTCAATTAGAGAGCAGTTCGGGTTGAAGGTCGTTTTGTGAGAAACTTATGACCATGGATTTTGGTGTAGACTTCATGTTCAATGTCTCCTACCAAATTGAGGTTAGAGTTGAATGAGCTTCATCTTGTTCCTCCATTGAACCACCATCTTGAGCATTCCTTCACAATGAACTCAAAAATGAGATTGATGGAGGGATATGCGTGTGTTGAGGCCTTGCGACCTGTTTACAAGTTTTATCCTCGCTGCACTAAAATCAAGAACATGCATAACAACTCAAAAATGGGTTATGTTAGCTCAACAACATGTTGTACCCCTTGTCTTATCTTGCAAATGCATTGAATATTAAGGGAAAAGTGTTTGGGTTTGAATTAGGAAGATGAATTCAAGTGGTACGCCCAAGGTTCATATCCAAATAAATTTATTTCCTAATTCAAAATTTTAATTTTTATGAGGGTTGGAAATTTTACTCTCCAACATGCAAGTATGGGAATTCAAACATGCTAAATGCAAATGCAAAGATTGATGGGAAATTCAAATATGCAATTGGGAAATCAAATACAAGATAACTACCAATTAACCTATTGGCGAGGACTCTCGAAGTTTGAAGTCCGATGAGTGGGACTTACCTCCGTCCTGTTTTGTGTGATGATTTTGTCCAATCCTGGAGTTGAAGATGTGGACAACTTCTCTTGCTTGACATGCCAAATCTCCTTTGGCATGTTAGTTGGACATTTGGACCAAATAATGGACCTAGCCTCCCCGTCCTCTTGATGAAGACTTGTTGATGTAGTCACGACTTTTCCCTCTTAAAGATATTCTCTCATGAGCATGGTGAGGCTTGTCATTCTTTAGGGGTGCCACTTTGACTTTTTTGATATTCCTTATGGTCAACCCATACTTTCATCATGGATCAAAAGCTTCCTTTGGCATGATGAGATCTTGGTTCAACAATCAAACAAGAAACGATTCATCCACAATGTCACTTGCCCTAGGTTGCATGGGCTTGGTCGAAGGGTAGGTATCCCAACAAGTGATTGTGGGATATCATGGATCTTGAATGCTATTTAATTTTCTTGTCCTTGGCCAAGGGATTCATGTGGATGTTTTCTTGATTTCTTGCTTGGCCATGGACAAGATACTTTAAGGTACGCTAGTTGAACATAAATCCCTTAAAATCCGCATCGCCTCCTTGATTGCAAGGGTGATGGTGATTCCACCCTTGACCTCCGTGTTGGTGATAACCATTGGAGTTGTTCTTGGAAGGAAGAATCCCCATGGGTTTTAGGGAAGTGATTCCCCAAGTGGCCCATGTTGACATGGATTTTCACAAATCACATGAATATCCATTGCTTCGATCATCCAAACACTTCTTCATTGTATTGATCTTCATGATACTTCAGTGGGAGATGTAGTTCCTTAGCTAGCATGTCCACCTTGTTATGTGGTGTACATGGCAAGCTAAAGGAACTCGAGCACTCTTCAATCCACCCCTTAGGTATAGACCATATTCTTATTCATGATGGATGAGAACAGGACTCCTTCAGCTCTATCACAAAGGTGGTCATGTATTGGTGGACAAACCCATGAATGAATGTTGTATGAGGAGCCAACCATCCACCCTATGGTGGAGGAAAACAAAGAAGAAATCTTGGAGCCTCCCCCAAGCTTGAGGATGGATAACTTTAGATCCTACTGGAAGCTGAAATTCTTCCACAAAAGGAAATGGTGTTGCCCAGTGGACATTTGTTGAGGTACGACTTGAATCATCTTGCAGTTGAGCATTGGAGTCCTTGTTGGCCATCTCATGAAATGGGTTAGCCAATACTACCCTATTTTCACACAAAAGGAGAAAACAAACAAGGGTAATCCTATCTAATAACTATTAGTACCTATAGCTTAATCACAAGTGATAGCTATCCTTCACTTCTTTGCCTCCCCCGGCAATGGCGCCAGAAATACTTTTTGACATTTCTTAGGTCCCAGATCATCTCTAGTAGAAGATGAGGTCCGCAAGCGCACATAAATTGTCGTGTAGCATTTCACCCATGAGTATTCCCAAGGGTATCGTATTTATCCCAAGGGAAGGCAATGGAGTAAAGTAAACACTATTCTTATGATCAAGGTATAGGGTACTAAATGTATATCATAATAGGGGTAAGATGATAATATGGGTAGTGTGACACACACCTAAGCACTCTACTCTACGGTTAAGGTTGTCCTAGTGAGGGTTAGGCTAAGAGATGGAGCTACTCCAACTGTGCTCTAATTACCCATATACATATCCTAATAAAGTACACATGAATATGCTAATAGTGATCACTAGGGCTTAGTGGTCCAACATCTCGGGCACGGGCTTACCCTGGTCTGTCAGGCAACTCCCGCCAAGAGCCTACATCGTAGCCAAACATGGAGGATTACAACAGATGGATAGGGCTTTCACCACCTACCGCCTGCCTCTATAACCCGTGGACTACGATGCATCCAACGCTACTTAACTATCCAAGCACCACACTTGCATGCTAAGTAAATACCTTAAGAGTTGCAACGTAATATTCATCCTAAGGCAATGACTAAACTAAACATCATTGAACCAATGTTGGATCCAAGCACTAACATATTCATATTAACATAGTCATATTATTACCTAATTAGACTATAGTGAAGGTGTATGATTTTTATGATAACATGATAATGGCATTATGTCTAGATCATGACAACATCTACACCTAGCACGTACATGGACTTCACAACCAAACAAAGAACGCTTTGCCCAAGTATATAAGTAAATAGAGACTAATAATAATATTATTATAAAGCACAAAGTCACAAATACAAGAGAAGATATATGAGCCACACATTTCCCAATTTGGACTTGGGATTAGAGGCTCCTCTCTACAGCCTAACCTCCACTAAGCACTTGGAGAACTAATGTATACAAGAGTGAATGCTCAAGTGGTGTCTGGAGTGAGGAAGCCCCCTACCCCCTATTTATACCCTCCAAAGGTCGGTTTGGCGCCAGAAAAAGCGAGGGAATCAATCGCCATCGTGATCTCCAAGCTGTGAGGAGCCAACACGTGGTGATTGACCGCGTTTGGTGCGTTTACCTAGTCGGCCAAACTGGCACTTTGGCCGACTTTGTGGTGGCCCCAAACGTGGTGATTTTCTTATGGGAGGCTGTTTTGTGGGGCCCCATCATGCGTATGGGTGATTTCCCTCATCTTTAGTTGGTTTACTCCTGCGAGTGGGCCCAAGAATCCTCGTTCTTGCGCCTGATTGGTGGGAAGTGTGTTTCCTTGCCTTTTGGCCATGCATTCACCTCAAATCTGCATAGAATACCTGCATGCAACAATTTCTCCAAGTAAAAGTGGAACTAGGTTATTCCTAACTATGATGTGTGTGAGAAATGTTCATTCCATCACATAACTTAGTATGTCGTCAGAAGTGAAACCTTAGTGGGTGTATACGGATTTGTGGTGCAATGTAAGGGACCATAGTGATCTCTTGGTCACACACCTTCAGAAGTGTGAAATGTAACTAGCAATCACGGGTCAAATGGAGAATTTAGTCCACCCGTCAAACGGGATAGAATCACGACTTTTAAGTAAAGTGCTACAAACTCTACAGAGTAATTAACTGTTGATTTATTGCTTGTATATCATTTAATCATACTTGCTGAGTACTCTATTACTCTTGCGCTTTCCTTTTTCTCTATTATAAATGTTGCTCAGTGAAAAGAAGATCAATTGAGGATGGTGTGTAGAAGGTCGTGTTGCTGCTTGTGGATTGCCTAAACCTTATCCTCTTCGGCTGCTATTCAAAATCTACTTAAGGTAACAAATATTGTTTTTATTTTATATAGAACTGTTTATCACTATTTGTCCTACATGATCCTGGCATACATGTAGATTTTGTTTGGTTTTACGTTATATGAAATTGGGTGTGACAAGAATGGTAGCAGAGCTATATATTGACTCTAGGCACGTGACCATAGTTAGAATAGAATCGTAAGACTTATTTGTTACCTCGCTTATGAAGACAAAGACTCAACCCAACTGACAGGAGCATCAACATTTGAAGATAACTCGAAGCGAGAAGAAGATTGCTATATATCACTTGCTTAGATCCCAATTTGTTTAGTGAGTGAAGCCCATGCCTTGCTTACAACGAATTAGAAAATGTTGATTGACGTGTTTTGAAATCATAATAACTAAACAAAAAATTAAAAAAATATAATAGCATTCCTCTTATTTAAGGGGGGTAGCACAACATGTTCCAAAACCTTTGTTAGGTTTTGATATCATAACCACCATGCCCACAACAACTAGTGAAGATGGAAGAATCACTATGAAGATGCACGACAAGCAAGTAGCAAAGATTTGAAGATTTCATGGAGTCAACGACCTTGTGTAGTGTGCATCCTAGGTTACTTAAACCTAAAATCACTTGATCCTATCTAAATCATTGTTTGACCTGCCTATTACTATACATGCAAATAACTCTGTATACTTCATCCCGACCAATCATGCCCCTCTATATTATTGATTACAAGTAAATCTTCTCCCATCAACGAAACTCTCATAACCTAGCTCACTAGAATCTCAGGGTTCCATTTAAGGAGGATTGTGTTGTAACATCCTGATTTTTAAAAAAGGAAATACAATAGATATTTTGCTTTGTATCATGTTTGATTGAAAGTTTGAATTTCAAAACAAGCTAGAATTTTATGCGAATTTTAAAAAAGAATATATAAAATGGTGTAGAGAGACCACATCCATGTTGTGTCGAAACCTTATTTTCTTACCCGCAGCCCTGTCTTCTCCCAAGCCCAGTGTGCATATAGGATCCCTTTTTTTCTCTCTTTCTTTCCATGATGAGGGGGGCCCACTCATCCGCGCCACCTTTTTTCTTTCCCCTCCCCCACGGCTCTCTATCTAGTTGCCTTTCTTCCACGATCAACCAGCGCAACAACCCTCGATTGACTCCCCTTAGATTCCCTCGCTCCCCTAGCTTCTTGCCGCATATGAAGCGGCCATTATAAAGCATCCCCTAACCCTAACCGCCCTCCCTGCTATCGAAATCGTCCAAAATAGGAGCCACACGTCACTGCCGCCCTTCTCTGGGTAAACCTCTATTGTAGAACGATTTATTGGCTCCATTCCATGTCTGACCTGGCTATCTTGCCGCCTTGTTTCACAGGGTTGCGCGCGAGGTTCCCTGGTGGGAGCCGTCGCTGCAAGGCGTAGCCACGGTGAGATCCAGCGAGCCTCGCCACCTTTCACATCGTTCCCACCTTTCCTCTCGATTTCTGCTAGCGCTGTCAATCCTGTTGCACTCGCCTTGCTCCAGAATACCACATGGACATGACTTTGCCAAAGAACATCCATTGCAACACCGTATCACCGGACATTGACGAGTTTCAAGCGTGTCTCAATGTCGCCCCGTCATCGCCATCCTTTTTTCGTGGTGCTGACTACTCCAAAATGTTCGCCTTGCCTTTGTGAAGCTCCAACGCATGAAGATGGAGAAAATCGCCATCGAGATGCCCTCACGACGAAGAATGCCTTCGAGTATTTGGCTCCTAACCTTAGATTTGCACTTCTCCGGCGACCTCGAGCTGCAGCAATAGCACTCCACGACGTTTAGCCGCCATCAGCCACAGGTTTCGATTAGGATTCATCCTGGCCGTTGGATCGAGCATGTGGGGTTAGGATAAAAAAGAGCGTACCTCTTCGCGCGAAATAACTCTTGGCCACTCAATTTATATTTGACGATCCACGTTGTGTACCCCTTCGTGCTCTAATCTAGTGTACCCTTTTAGAATCCTAGGGCTCAAAATAGATAAGGGGATACCTCTTCGTCCCAATTAGATCTCAACTATCCTATTTAAATCCTAATCTCACATTAGGACATGTGTACACCCTAGATGTTCTAAATCGAGGCCGTTCAAATAACATCCAATGCGCCATATTACATAGCTGCATACCCTTTCACATATTTGACCATAACCCCCTAGATCGTTTAGATCCATTACAAACAAACCCTCAAGTTCAC
The DNA here is from genome assembly GCA_036927565.1 of Tuctoria greenei. NCBI lineage: Eukaryota > Viridiplantae > Streptophyta > Magnoliopsida > Poales > Poaceae > Tuctoria > Tuctoria greenei. The sequence continues at coordinate 237,959,118 of JAYESD010000002.1, forward strand.
AGAATTGACCCACGATTTTTATGTAATCATGCTTTTGGTCATAGATTTATTCTCAGACCCCCATAGTTCACTGTTTTCGCGTTTAGGCCTCTTTAGTAAGTGGATTTTTCTGTAAAACTCCTACAAGCTACTGGAAATAACATTTAAACCCTTGGAATCACCCCATAGTGCCCTGTTTTTACATTTAAAACCCCGTTATTGATAAAGATGACATTTTAGTCTTTGCTCTATGCTCCATTTTTTGTAGAAAAGGCATGTACCATCCTGTTTTTACCAAAGTACCCTTGTATCATGCTGATTTTGCATACAAGCTCTTAGTAGGTGCTGCTTTTGCATTAAACACTTATAGAAGTATCTTTTAATGTGTGTTAATGTTGAAGTTACACAATAAAAATGTTGTAGCATTTATAAAATAATTTACAACTTAGACATGAATAATTATTGCGTATGTGATGACGTAAAAGCGTAGGTTCTCGTTAAAATTAATGAAATGCTTTAGAAATAAATATGACAATAGTATAAACCTATAGAAATACCCAGCTTTCTTATAAAGCCGTTATTGAATAATGTAAATTGATTTGCCATTTTAAAATTATTGCAAACATGCCATTTGAACTAGAAATGTTGATATAATGTGATAAAATGTGCAAAACCCCGGTTTAAGTCATTATCGTGTGTAGGACCTCGTTACATCGTAAAATGTCCACTTAGTAGCTTTTATGACACATTTTGCATGTATGATGTATTGTTAATGATTTCTTTTATTTATCTTTTAACGGTAGTTTATACAAGTTCGTAACAAGAAGAAGAAGCAACACGGAGATCTTTAAGATCAAGAGTCCAACCAAGAAGACTGAGCAACTGTACGAGAAAAATGCAAGTGCACATGACCATATTGCTCCTATTTAGGAATTTAGCTAGTTTAGTTGCATGCATGTCATGAAATTTGAATCCTATGTAAGGTGTTTATTAGATTTCCATATAATTCTTTGTTGCTTGGTTTGGAGGATATGGTTGGGTTCGGTGGTATTATTATGCTTAGACGTGCTTAGTAATTGGATGGCAAAGTTAGTACAACTAATTTTGAGAATAATAATTTACTCTTGTGGTATTTGTTAGTGATGTAGATGTTAGGAATCAAGCAGGCCGGTGGTTTTAAGGGTGCGGTATGCACGAGACTCTGGTTGGTTGGTTATGCCTATGTAGATTCTAAGGACCGGTTCGTCAGACCTTGTGTTCTAGTTTACACCGTGCCACCATAACACTGGTATGGAACAGTTTGGCCAATTAAGTTGATTTCCACCTTATTTTGTGTGCACCATTTAGATGCTTTGTGGCGCAAGAGGAGGCTTCTGCGATGGAGGTAAAATAGACTTCAGGATGCTGTTAGCAGTGAAACCTTATCGGGTGTACATGTCTTTAGTGGTTCAATGTAAAGGCCTCACAATGATCTTCTAGCCACAAACCTTCGATAGTGTGAAATGTGACTAGTTATCACGTGCAAAATGGAGGATTTAGTCCATCTAACAAAGGAGGATGGAATCACCACACTTGTAGGTAAAGTGGTACAAGCTCTGCAGAGTAATGAATAGTTTAGCAGCAGTGCTTATGGTCAAGGGTGGGCTAGTAACTTTCTGATGATTAGTTGGTTAGGTTGCTTCTTGGTAGCTGGATGGTGAGAACCTGGTGAGTCAGTGTCAAGGTGGACGGAACCTAGATTGTCTTGTTGGTCAGGTGGATGGAACCTCACACTATTTATTGTTGTATTTGGATATTGGGATGATTAACTTAATAAATAGGATTCTAATGTAAACTAGAGTATAGGTTGCTTAGTGCGTAAACCCGTGCCTAGCCTTTCTTGATATATTGCTTTCATGTCATTTAATTTCCCACACTAGCTGAGTACTCTATGTACTCATGTACTTTCCTTTTTCTCTATTATAAATGTTGCTCAGTGAAAAGAAGATCAATTGAAGATGGTGTGTAGAAGGTCGCGTTGCTGCCAATTGATTTGTCTATGGATTGCCCTAAACCTTCTCTTCCGCTGCTAGTCAAAACCAATTTTATGTAATAACATTGTTTTTATTTGATATAGAATTGTTTATCACTATTTGTCCTACATGTATGGTTAACTGATCCTGACGTACATGTAGATTGTGTCCGGTTTTATGTCATATGAAACTGGGCGTGACAGGGAGGAAATGTTATGCATACATTTTTTAGCATCAGTATAATAGGTGCAAGAAATCTAACTAAATTGATTCATAGCAGGCATAGGATAGAGGAATAAGGTTCAGAGATATATTAGTTGGATATAGTTCAGATGCTGTCATAACAGAATCTAATCTGTTAATAACCTGACATTCATATTTACTGTAGTGCAAAGTATCATCAAGTTGGGGACTGATACAATTATGAATAAGGCTATCAAACTAATGAAAGCACAACGCGTGATACTAATGCTGCCTGCAGCAGATGATGATACAAAGGAGAGAGATACTTGATGTTGTTAATCGGCAAGACACTCAAAGTGACCCTACACTACATGAATCATGATCAATTATGTAAGCCTAAAGCCGACGTAAGTTACATGATTACATCATTTTTTGCTCAATTACATTGGTTTTGCTGATGTGGCCGTTTAGACGTAATTAACGTTACTTACGTCGGCCGCTGATGTAATTTATTTAATTATGTCGGCCAGAGCTTAATTACATCGGCTGTCAGTATCCAACATAAGTAAGCAACTTACGTCGGCTGTCCTCAGCCGACATAAGTTACATAGTCTTATTTATGTTGGCCATCCTCAGCCGATGTAAGTTACATGGTCTTATTTACGTCTGCTATGGCAGGCCGATGTAAGTTATGATGTCTAACTTACGTTGGTATGGTCGTGTTCACTTAAGTTAACCTGGGCTAACTTACATCGGCATTACCATAACCGACGTAAGTTATGTTTTATTTTTTAAAACAGAAACTGACTGCCTCGCACGATGGCGAGATCACAGAAAAATTCAGTTTATACAAACAGCAAACAATCTAAACAGACAAGTCTCAAAGTATTTGACAAACACATCAAAAACAACACAAACTCCAGACCGGCTACACGCTAGCCCCTCGACTACCTCCGTAGCCGAAAAGGTCATCTCGGCGCGTCCCTCTGGGTGCCGGTAGCTCTGCCGAAGGAGTTTGCACTGCCGTCGCCAAACCCTGCAAAAACACATTAGAGTTACATATGTTACAAATTCATCTCACGCTCTTCTTCTCCGTCTCTCTTTCTCTCACTCTCTTCCTCTTCCTCTCCCTCTCCCTCTCCCTCTTTCTTTCACACTCTCTTCCTCTCCCTCTCTCCTTCTCTAATTCTCTCACTCTCTTCCTCTCCATCACTAATTTCTCTCCATCTATTTCTATCATAATTTCTCTCTTCCTCTCCTTTCTCTCATTCTCACACTCTTCCTCTACATCACTTCTCTCTCTTACTCTCCCTCTCTAGCATCCTCTCTGTCTAACTGTACCCTCTCTCTTGGACTCCATCTCTTCCTATCTATGTCTCTGTTACCCCATCTCTATCTCACCTCTCTCTCTCTCAACCTATGTGCACCTCTCTTACTCCACCTCTATCTCACTCTCTCTCACCATATGTTCTACCTCCTCTCCCTATGTCAAATACTGAAATAAATATGACAATATTAAATAAAAAGTTTACTACCTACGCTGGGGGCCTCTGTGCTGGGGCTGTCTGTGCTGAGGTCACCTGCGGCAACAGAAATGGAGAAATCTCGATCTGCTGACCGCTCTGTCAAACAAGAGTCTGCCATTGGAAAATATTAGAAGATATATGTTACTGAAATGCTATGAAATTAAACTACGGTAGTTTAAATTACTTACCTCCATTGTTGCTTGCATTTGGGCCATGTACAAGCTCATGACTTCCTGGAAGGCCCTCGACTACTCCTGCTGCTCCCTCGCCCTCTCCTCCTCCTCCCTCGCCCTCTCCTGCTCTGCCCTCGACCTCTCCAGCTCCGCTTGGGTCTGCACCAACGTCTCCTTCAAGGCATTGAGCTCTAATTGGGTCTACAAGAGACGACCACTTGACAGCCCAATGGACGAGGCTTGCGTCGATGATGCGTCACTTGGAGGTCGCACTGACCTCGAGTCAACAACTCCATCAAAAATGGCAAACCCGTCAAAGAATGAAAAATACTAAGTAGAAGAAGATAGATTGAAAAAAATGAAACAAATGACCAACTCACTGTATATGGGCCTTCCCGCCTCCACTTGCGTACATGACTTGGGGGTCGATCGGTGCGTTTTCCCAATCGTAGTTTTAACCATGTATCTTCAGGACCTCTTGGGCTTACTTTTCCTAAAATTCAAAGAAATCTTGTAAGTGTATTCGTAATAGTATTAGATATAGTGAAATTGAAGAATTTTGAAAACTTATCAGTCGATCGGCCGCGACCTGACTCCACTGCCCCGGCTGAGAAGGGTCACTTCCCTTGTGAGCTCTCTTCCAAACTGGGGTCGGGGTCGACTCCTCACCGCTCTATAGCCATGTTAGTGAGACAAATATATTAGGAACACAGAAATGAACTTAAATTGTACTTACCATGTGTTTAGCTAAACGCAAGTAGCCGTCGTCATCATAGTTGTGCTTGCCCTCGGACCCAAGGCAGCATTGTATTGCCTTTATGGACCTAGCGATGAAAGCATCGCTAGCCCAGTGCCGACAAAAGGCTACGTACGCCTCGGGTCGACCCTATAACCAGGAAATACTAACCTGCACATATTTCATAATTCATCAATGCAGTTAACATATGTAGATATTGTAAATATGTTACAATAAAAACTTACCTTGGTGTATTGTGTTGACGGTTCTTACATCACAGATCAAATTTTGAAATAGATGAGTTCCGCAAGCGCTCGGAAACTATCGTGTAGCATTTCACCCAAGAGTATTCCCAATGGTATCGTATTCATCCCAAATGAAGGCAATGTAGTCAAGTAAACACTACTCTTACGATCAAGCTATGGGATACTAATCAATTATCATGACAGGGGTAAGTTGATAATATGGGTAGTGTGACACACACCTAAGCAATCCATTCTAAAGGGTAAATGGGTCCTAATGGAGATTAGACAAGGAGTTGGGGAGTTACTCCTACAATGCTTTTAATATACATATACATAGCCTAGGTTAGATACTAATGTGAATGTCAATGGAGAATACTTATGCTAAGTTGTTCAACACATCGGACATGGGTTTACCCCTAGCAATACTAGGACAACTCCCACTTAGAGCCTGTGGCATAGCCGAACGTGGAGGATTACAAAGGACAAATAGGGCTATCACCACCTACTACCTACCTCTTCAATCCATGGGTCTACGAGACATTCAATGTTACCTCCTATCCTAGCACCATGCTAGCATATTATAAGAGCCCGAGCACAAGCCATCCTAAGGCAATGAACTAAATCTTTGTTGAACTAATGTTGATACATAGCACAAATGATCATATCATAACTAATTTGACTATAGTGGGGATTTGTAGTGTTTATGATGATAGATTAAGAGTGATATGCCATATAATAAAGACTACTCCTACCACATACTTGGAATCCACAATCAAACAAGAAACGCTTCATCCAAGTATATGAATAAAAGAAGACTAAGGATAATATATTTATTATGCATAAAGTCACAAATATAAGAAAAGATACATGAGCCATACATTTCCCAACTTGGACTTGGGACTAGAGGCTCTCCTCTCTATAGCCTAACTCCGCTATGGACTAATAGAACTAGTGTTGTCGAAGTGTTTGCTACGACACTTCCCCCGGACCCACTGAGAAGCAGCCCACAGTGGTTCTTTTGTGGTTGTGGCATGCAAAGATCAATACCAAGATGATGACTTTAGTGAATTACGTGGTTCAGGCCGCCTGAGCGTAACACCTTACTGCACGGGGTTTGTGTAATTGTATTGAGCGAGTACACTCGCTAGGATCAGCTCCAATCCGATCAACTCATATTCGTGCGGTGTAGCCCTTTTATAGTTCTAAGGACTGACCATTACAAAGCTGGCCTGGCCCGACATGTGGCCCTTGTGTGCTTAATGACCTAATACACTATCCAAAGAGTATTAAGTATAATTAGTAGTGTGGTAACGTGCCTTCATGGCAGCGTTACCCCTATTAATGATGCACTGATTGTGTGTCATTAATATGGCATTAATGACACATTGTCAGACCTTGTAATTGCTGCTTTAACCGTCCTTGAATGTTTGTAACAGACATGATCTACTCGTGTTTCTGTTGGTGATGAAGGTTCGGAGGCTCCACATGTGGCAAATCCGGAGCTTTCCCTTGACAGTGGGTAGGTCTAGGGTCGCTGTATACGTGTCAGCACCGGAGCTCCTCTCTGACGGGGGCTAGGTCCGGGGCTATTTTACACGTGGAGTCGCCGGAGCTTCCCTTGGTTGGGAGTTTTGTTCCGGTCTTATTTTACATGTGTTAACCCAGAAGCTAGCAATATGAGGGGAGCGGGTCCGGTGTAATGTGACATGTGGGACCTGCAAGGGCCTTCGACTCTGACGGGTGGAACTTTCTTGCACTTCTTGCGGTATCATGGGGTACCCGGTATGTAGGGTACCGACAGTGGCATCCGGGCCCACCTTTGGGAGAAATCCTTTGGGTTATGTTGTTCTGCCGGAGGTGGGGCCATTCTCGATTCCCGCACTTTGATTTTCAAAAAGACCTCTAATGTGATGATAGAGTGATGGTCCAGGAGTGAACCTTCGACGCGTGGCATGTTAGGAGTACGGCAGATGAGATCTTTGAGTGCGGATCTCATGCAATTGAAGGTTGTCTGTTCCCAATACGAAAACCATATCGGTTATGCGCCCTGTCAGAGTGCCGACTTTGGGTTTCCCTCCGCCCATCATGGCAACGGTTGGCCTTGGGCAAGGAACTTGATCCCTTAGTTAGGGTGGCCCCAGGCCCACTAGCCATTGATGGGGTTGATTTTGAAAAGTGCCTTTAATCTCTCTGCGGTTTCCATCCAAGCGTCGCGGAGACATACTGAAGAAGGAAAGTGTGCATGGTTTGAGGACTCTTTACGCCTTCGATCTTCTTTGCGCTCAGAGCCTCCCAAACTTCGCATAGCTTCCCTTCCTTTGCACCGCTTTGTTGCGATGGAGTTGGGTCTCCCCAGGAGCCACCTCAAGAGCGATGATGATCTGAAGAAGGTCCGAACCTACATGGGGTGGTCCAAAGACTCCTTCAATCATTTGGTCCGCGCCAGCAAGCTCCCATTCAAGAAGGAGCGCGATGGCGATATGGTGTACTTCACAGCGTATGCCATGGTGGGATTAATTCCACCTTTCTCTTCATTCCTCTTGATGCTGCTAGACTTTTATGGTCTTTAGTTGTATCACCTTGGGCCCCACTCACTTCTTCCGTGGCAACATTCGTCCACTTCTGTGAGATATGGGTGGGTATTCCCCCCTGCGTCAAGCTTTTCTACACCTTCTTCACCATCCACACCACCGGCAAGGTGTCCGAGTTTCTTGCCTTATACTATTTTGTGAAGCGCAAGAACTGCCCCTACAAATACTTGAGGTCGTTGCCTTCTGGCAAGTTGGACGACAGTAAGAAGGATTGGATCATCGTTACAGCAGAGGAACACGAGAAATTGGAGCTACCTGAAGGTCTCCCCAATGTTGACACTGATGCTTGGAGTGTAGTTCCAGTGCTGTCAGATGCCTTCAAACCTGTCTTGACCAGGATCTGCGAGTGTGTGGAAGGTAGAGTGAACCCCCAGATGGTCTTCTGCAACTTCCTAATCAACAGGTGGGCTCCGCTGAAGAAAAGGGAGAAGCTCGCGGGGTCTTCAACAGCGTGATGGATGAAGATCGGGTTGAAATCGGTCTGAAATACATCTTGGATAATGAGTCCTTGGAGTTCCATTTGATGAAATTCCAGCATGGGATTAATGTCAATGGTGATGAATTGGCTCCGCCAGCAGCCTTCCTCCCCTTGAACATGGAGGCGCAGTTTAGTAGGGAGCTCCGAAGGAGCATGCCGGTGCTTGACGACCTTGGGGAAGTAGAGAGGCGTCCGACCACCAGATTGGTTATTCTCGGAGCTTCCGAGGGTGGTCCGGCCCCTGCCCGGAGCAAAAAGAAGACGTCGGCAAGGGCAAGGGCAAAGAGCCAGCTGAGCCCTCCAGCCAGAAGAGGAAGTTGAAGCACGCTGAAAGGAGGTCCGTTAGACCTGCTTCTTCCATGACGGCTGCTTCTCCCTGGAGGGGGAGGTCTTCTGTAGCTACCCCTACTCTGGTGCAAACGTCTTAAAGAGGCATAAGCTCCGAGCAGGCGATTTCGACCTTAGTGCCGGCTAGAAGTTCCAGGTCTGGGGGTTCTTCTCGGCGAAGAGAAGCTCCGGCTAAAAGGACTCCAGCGGCTGCGAGTGTTCCTCAACCGAGGTCCAGAGCAGTTGTCTCACCAGATTTGGTGGGCTCTAGCTTCGGGCCTCAGAAGAAGAGGTTCCGAGGTGACTGGGATGGTAGCATCCCGAGGTAAGCATTTATTGCTCACCCTAAAATGCTAGTCTTGTTTTTGATGTGTCTCTAATCTTCTCTTCCCTTTGTTTCCATGGTGTCGAAGAAAGGGCCAAGAGCTTTAGCGTCTGTTGCAACGGCTGGGGCTGCACCTGCTGAAGCTCCGACTTTGATTGTTGAGCCTCCTCGTCAACCGGAGGTGGAAGTCACGGCAGCTACGACGCCAGCTGTTGTGAGCTTGGACTCGGAGTCCTCACCCGAAGCTCTTGTGGTAGCGCCCGACCGCAGGAGGGAAGTTGAAGATGTACCCCTGGCGACGAAAGTTGATGCTCCAACAACGGCGATGCCAGAAGTTCCGGCTCCCGAGATGGAAGTTGCCGAAGCCCTGGCTGCTGAGCCAGAAGTAGTTGAAGCCCCGGCTATTAAGCCGGAAATTACCCAAGCTCCAGCTCTTGTGCCGGAGACGGTTGAAGATCCAGCAGCAGAGCTGGAAGTGGTAGAGGGTCTGGCGACCAAGCCGGAGGTGGTTGTAGGTCCAGCGGCTGTGCTGGAGCTGGCCGCTATGCTGGAGCCTGAGCCAGCGGTGGTCGATGCCTCAGTTGAAGTCCCAAATACCAATCCGAATATTGAAGTCCCGGAAGTGCCTGTGCTAGAGCTGCAGCAGCTCGAAGAAGTGGCGGGAGGTCTTCGGACTTCGGAGCCATCAACTGAAGACCCTGAAGCGGCACTTTTGGCTGATCCGGAGGTGGAAGTTCCCCCGGTGGGTTCTTCTACTGCTGCTGAAGGGTTCCAGGAGAGCAGCCCTAACGCTGCAGGAGTACAGGGGACCACTATTGTAGAGTGGGACCCAATTTTTGTGATGGAAAATCCATTTGAGCGTGTGGAAATGGTCCCCGCAGGCCCAGAACCTATCCCTATGGCGTTTTCCGTAGACAACGCCTGCTCAAGTCTCTGACAGGTCCAGCTTGCCTTCGACCATGAGAGCAAAGCCTTGAAGGAGGAGTGCAACAGCTTGAGGCGTTGGCGCAATAGACTCCATTTTGAGACCAGGATTGCTCAGACGAGGCTAGCTGACCAGAAGGAGTGGATCAAGGGGGAGAAAGCCCAGTTATTCTGGGATAAGTTAAGGGAAGAGAAGGAAGCCGCCATACAGGCACTCGATGCTAGCTCCAGGGAAATCCTGGAGCAAGCCAAGGAGAGGAATTACACTGCTGACGAGCGTTTCGAAAAGCTCGCTGAATTGAATGAAACTCTCATGAAGCGTCAAGCGAACTTGGAGGCGAGGGAGGAAAAACTCCTAGGGCAGCAGGAGGATGTGGTGAGGAGAGAGGCGGAGGTCACCCAGAAGTTGACTCTGGGTGAGAAAAATTTGCCTGATCGCAACAAAAAGCTGATCTATGGAAGGAGAAAGAGAGGAAGAAGAACTGGAAAGTGGGGCAAGAGCTCTCGAAAAGAGAGTCTGATATTTCTGCTAGGGAGGAGAAAGTTAAAGGCAGGGAGAAAAACCTTGCTGAAAGGCGGAACCACATCTACCTCTGGGAGATGGAGCTAACCGACGGGGAAAAGCAAATTGCTGAGAGTATGCAGCAACATGCTAAGTTTGCTGAGCTCCTTGCCCGTGAAGGTTCAGAGCTTGCGGCTGCCCGAAAGTCGCTGGAGGAGCTGCGGAGCCTGATGGAGACCGAATCTATTCAAGTGTGGGACTTCCTAGGGCGGGTGAATGATGTGCTGACACCGCTGGGTTTCAGTGCATTACATCCGGACAGCCCGGAGCTAGATCTGGACCGAGCGCTAGTGGCCCTCAACGGTGCTAGTGGCAAACTTGACGTGATGGGCGACGTCATTGTGGCTCAGTTGGAGATGGAGCAGAAAAATTTGGCTACAAATGTCGTAGAATACGTGTTGACGTGTTATGTAAGCCGAGATCCCCAATTCCCACTGGACCCGGTGCTCGAAGGTCCCATTGCTGAAGAGGAAGACGCCACCAACGGCAGCGTCTGAGAAGTTGCCCAAAAAGTAGATTCATTCTTCCACAGGTCTTAGGTCCTCCAGTAGCTAGGGCTTTCTTCCTATTGCCTTCTGTTGTACTCTTCCCATTTTATTATCAAGTATCTCAAATTAATGAAATCCTTCTGCCTTGAATTTCACTTTTGTCTTCAATATACCATGCCATATCTTGCTGGCCCCCTGGTACATGTGTACAGTTGAGGTGTGTACATGTACTAAAGGATATGACGGTATGTTGATGACTTGGTTGAATCGCACATGTAGATTTTAAGTCCGAAGTCTTCAATTTTAAAGAGTCGAAGACAGGCCCCGTAGAATGGTCGGAGCTTGTTAGCTCCGGCGTCAACATATTAGAAGTTGACCGCGGACCTATCTTGGGAGATGTCGGAGCTTAGAAGCTTCGATGTCATCTACCATCGCTATGAATTTTTGCTTTTCATGCACATTAAAGGCAATGGAAAAAGTAAAATTTGTCCTCTTGTCTATAAATTGTTTGTGACTTATTGTTCTTATTTGAACTTTGAGTCCAAAGAAACTCAGCATGATAACGAGCATTTTGATATAATATTTTTGGATCTACATGCCTTTTTAGTACTCACCCTACTGAGGCCTGCCGGGGGTGCGGGTAGAGCGGCATACTTAGGGTGCAGGACCAGACTAAGTCGATAGCGCACTCCGAACCTATGTTGGCTTGGCGTTCAGGCAAGTAGACTATGTAGCAATGTTAAGATCCAAAAAGACTATCAATAAGGCTTGTAATGCATGTGAATTACTTGAAACAAAGCTCAGAAAGATTTGCACAACTTTATTATAGACAAGCGAAGTAAAAATAATAGGATATATTGAGCCTTACAAAGAAGTTAAATGCACGTGGAGTCTGTTTTCACACAACAATGCCTTTCATTATAGGTTCGAATTACAGGGGAGACAAGGACACACTTAGGGTGCTCGACCAAGCTAAATGTGCTATACATCTTGTGCTAGCCCAGAGCAAGTAGTTACACTTTTAGTGCTGTGACTGTGTCAAGTGTTACTGGACTTCCTGGACCCTCCCGGTGGGATCCAAATTTTCTCCCGGAGGACTTGCTCGTCTCTGTATAATGACTCTACAACATGCATTTTGTGTAATTACAGACTCACCTCCATGATTCTAAGCATAAAACTTACGGAGGGTCTCGATGTTCCAAGGATTTGGGAGCGGGGTCCCATCCTCTGTTGCCAAGCGAACGCATCCTGGTCGAGATACTTTAATGACTTGGAAGGGACCTTCCCAGCTGGGGGAAAGTTTGTTCATACCTTAATGGCTTAGTATCTTCCGAAGCACCAGGTCCCCTTCTTCAAGCTATCGATCACGCACATGCTTTTGACGGTAGCGCCGGAGCGCTTGGCAATAGCGTGCATTCCGAACAACTGCTTGGCACCTTCCCTCGTCGACGAGGTCAAGGTCTTCACACCGGAGCTGGTCCTGCGTGGCTTCGTCGAAGGTCCGGACTCGGAGGGACCCTAAAGTGATCTCCGGAGGAAGGACTACTTCAGCTCTGTACACTAGGAAGAATAGAGTCTCCCCAGTTGACCGGTTAGGTGCTGTCCTGTTTGCCCAAAATGTGGACAGAAGCTCTTCAATCAAGTTAGCTCTATGCATTTTCAAGCACTCGTTAGTGCGCGTCTTGAGTCCTTTTAAGCATTCTTTGTTTTCTTTCTCAGCTTGACCATTGCTTGCTACATGAGCTATTGAAGCGTAGCTAAGTTGAATGCCGAGGTCTTCACAATATTCTTGGAATGCAGCACTTGTAAATTGAGTTCCGTTCTCAGTTATGACTTTGTTCGGAACTCCAAATCTGCATATAATGGACTTCAAGAATTTGATTGCTGATTGTTTGTTGAATGTTACTACTGGAGTTGCTTCCAGCCACTTGGTGAACTTGTCGATAGCGACATACAGGAACCTCTAACCTCCGATGGCTTTTGGGAAAGGTCCCAAGATATCCATGCCCCATATAGCAAATGGCCATGTAGGAGGTATCATTTGTATTGATTGAGCCGGTTTGTGAATCTATTTTACATGGAACTGACATGCTTCACATTTCTTCACTAGCTCAACCGCATCCTAAAGTGCTGTAGGCCAGTAAAAGCCATGTTGGAAGGCTTTACCAACCAACATGCGGGAAGCTGCATGGTTCCCACACTCGCCTCCATGGATTTCCGCAAGGATCTTGCGGCCTTCTTCCCTTGCAATGCACCGCATTAGGATGCCGTTGACACCACATCGGTAGAGATCCCCTTCTACCAACGTGTGTCTTTTAGCAAATCTGACATTCTGATCAGCAGATACACTTTCTTCAGGAAGGATATCTTCTTTCTTGTAGCTCCGGATCTTCGAGATCCATGCATTGGAGTTAACTTGAGCTTCTGAGTATTGCGTGCTGGGTTGCTCGGAGCTTTTGACTGCACCTACGACCCTTGGTGGACGCCATGGTAGCAGGGCCACCGGGACCGCCAGCTTCGAGGTGCTGGTCTCGCCCCCTTCGCTCAGTTCGGCAGGCTGAGCTGTTGGTTTTGACAACCTCCGGACGGAGATTTCGTCAGAAACCCGAGCTCCAGTTGAGGCTTTCGTCGAGAGTTCGTCGGCTTCAGCATTATGAAAGCGCTAAATATGATGGAGATCCAGGACATCGAAGTCCTTTTGAAGCCTCTAGACTTCAAGGAGGTAAGCAGCTAATTGAGAATTGTTGTAGGAACAATCACCTTTCACTTGCTTGATGACGAGTTGTGAATCTCCCTTCACCAACAGTTGTTTGACGCCATAAGGCAGTGCCACCTTGAGTCCATAGATGAGGGCTTCATAGTCCGCCATATTATTGGTTGCATTGAAGTCAAGGTGTACCAAGTATTTGACCTTCTCTCCGGTCGGAGCCAGGAGAAGGATTCCAGCTCTAGCCCCCTGCTTCTGCACGGAGCCATCAAAGTAGAGGGTCCAGTGAGGCTCAATGAATACCGTAACTTTTAGTTCTGGTTTCTACTCACTGTGGCCCCCAGGGTTTGATGGAGAGGGGGTCCACTCCGCCACAAAGTCAGCCAATGCTTCACTTTTAATTGCTTGTTTCAACACGAATTCCAGATTGAATTCTGCCAGCTCTTCTGCCCACTTTGCAATATTTCTGGTAGAATTATGTTTATGCAAAATTGCACGTAGTGGAAAAGAGGTTACCACTGAGATTTTGTGAGATTGGAAGTAATAACGAAGCTTTCTTGAGGCAATAAGAACTACATAAAGTAGTTTATGCACCTCAGTGTATCTTGTCTTGGCGTCATGGAGTACTTCACAGATGAAGTACACAGGGCGTTGGGCGGTCTGGACCCTTTCAGAAGGACCCGAAGCTTGCTTTTCTTTGGTCCGGACCGTGCTGGAGGGTACCGAACCATCAGGTTGTGCTTCTTGGACCCTCCCGGAGGGGTCCAAAATTCCTTCTTGTTCAACTCGGATCTCACTGGGAAGATCCAGATCATCCTTGTTATCCAGGTGAACTCCCTCAGATGGATGGGGTTGATCCCCTGGCACTTCATTTCGATGTTCCATGTCTGGCAGCTGAGACCCAATCATGTCTTCAGGTGGTTCCGGACCCTCCCGAAGGTCTTTGGATTCCCGGACTGAATGTGGTTCCGGTCTTTCCGCGACCAGGACCATACTGACAACTTTATGGTTGCCAAAATGTAAAGCAATAAAGGCTCACCAGGGTTCGGAGCTACCAGGATTGGTACCGTGGTGAGGAGTTGTTTCAACTCTTGGAACACATTTTTTGCTTCTTCAGACCAATGAAATGGTCCGGACTTCCTCAAGTGTTTGAAGAAGGGCAGCGCCCGTTCTGCTAGTCTTGAATAAATCGGCTGAGCGCAGCTAGGCATCTAGTTAGCTTCTAGACATCTTTAATGCGGGCTGCCAGATTTGCTTCAATTCCTCGTTGAGTTACCAAGAACCCTAGAAGCTTTCCGGAGCTAACCCCGAAGACACACTTGTCCGGGTTCAACTTGGTATGCGTAGTGTGCAGCTTGTCGAAGACGGCTTGTAATTTGTCAAGGAGTGACTCCTTGTTTTTGATCTTCATGACGATGCCATCAACATACACCTTCACCAAGTCTCTAATTAGATCTCCAAATGTTTTGTACATAGCTCGCACAAATGTTGAAGCAACATTTTTAAGACCAAATGGCATGGCAGTATAACAATACAATCCATCTACTGTTATGAAGGCAGTGTGCTCTTCATCTTCCTTAGACATTTCGATTTGATGATATCCAGAATATGCATCTAAGAAACGCAGTAGCTCATACCCGGAGGTGGAGTCCACTATCTGATCTATTCTGGGTAGTGGAAATGGATCTTTTGGACATGCCTTATTTAAGGTGGTGTAGTCGATGCACATCCGAAGCTTCCCACCGGCCTTGGGCACAACAACTGTGTTTGCCAGCCATTTCAGATGGAAGACTTCCCGGATGAATCCAGCTTCAAGCAACTTCTTTATTTCCTGTTGGATGAAGTTTTGTCGTTCGATTGATTGCTTTCAGGGCTTCTGGTGTACAGACCGAGCGTCTGGGTAAATCTTCAGATCGTGCTCAATCACCTCCCTAGAAATCCCATGCATTTGTGACGATTGCCAGGCAAACACGTCGACATTAGCCCGGAGGAAAGTGATGAGCGCGATTTCCTATTTGTTGTTCAGACCCCGCGATATACGGGTAGTCTTAGCAGCATCAGAACCGATTTGGACGACTTCAACGGGAATGTCGGCGTCATTGCTTGGTTGCACACGAGGTGCGGAGGTAGAGCCTTTGTGACGAATGCTTGGAGGATTCGGAGCTAGCTCCTTACTAGATGCTTCCTCTTGCGTTGTGGTAAGCGCACAAATTTCCTCCAGTGCAGTGACTCCTATGGTACGATCTTCGCGGATCCAGAGAACGCCCGTGGGTGTTGGCATTTTCAAAACCAAGTAACCATAATGGGAAGCAGCCATAAACTTGTATAAAGCTGGTCTACCCAAAATGGCATTGAAGGGCAGACTAATCCGCGCAACGTCGAAAACCAGTTTCTCGGTTCTGTAGTTCTCTCGGGTCCCGAAGGTCACTGGGAGTGTAATGGAACCAAGAGGAGTAATGGTTCCCAGTCCTACTCCAGAGAAAGGTCGGGACGGGCGAAAATCCAAAAGCCAGAGCTGAAGCTTAATGAAAGCTTTGAAGCTTATGAGGTTTAGCCCGAAACCTCCGTCCACCATTACATGGTGGATTTGGATATTGTTAATGGTGGGTGACACCATCAACGGGAGTTGTCCAGCCCCAATCATGTTTTGAGGGCAGTCTAAGGCATCGAAAATGATGGGTGTATCCATCCACTTCCAATGTGGTTCTGTATTAGCAGCAGGAGCTACCATGGCCATGTCCCTCCGCATTGTTTTGAGGATGTGGCGAGAGGTGATGTCCCAAGAACCACCATAGATGGTTTTCAAGGTCTTCTGACATTTGTTGCCAGAGGCGTCGGAGTCATCGTCGATAGTGTTGTAAACGGCTTTCAACCCTTTTTTAGGTTCTTGGAAACCTAGCTCCTCTTCAACCGGAGCTTCATCGATTTTTTGTTTTCCTTCCTTTTGACGGAAGGGAGCTTCTTCCCGGCGCTTGTTGTAGTGCTCGGCAAGGTTCTGGACCTCCCGGCACTTTTCCAAGCTATGTCGATTCGTCTTGTGAATCGGACACCATGCTTTGGAATTGTTGCCGCCCTCTGATGACGGATGAGGTCGCTTCTCAGGGCGTGGCCCCCAGCTTCCAGGAGTCGCAGCAGCAGCAGCTGGAGAGCCGGTCAATAACTTCTTTTTGCCGTTGGGCTTCTTTTTTCTTCTTGCCACCACCGGAGGTAGCGGCTTCAGTTTTGGAGGACTTCTTGTTGGCCTCCGGAGCTGGCTTGGAGTGCATTTCACGGCCCTCCATAGCACTAGCACATTTATCGGTTAGGCTGATGAGTTACGTGACGCTGGTAACTTCTTTAAGGGCGAGCTTCTCTAGTATCTTCTTATCTCGAACACCCTGTCTGAATGCAACAATAACAGAAGAGCTCGAGATTGAAGGATTGGTATTTTGTACCTGAGGGAACCGCTGGATGAAAGACCATAGCGATTCCCCCGATGCTTGCTTTATGGCAAACAAGTCCAATTCAGTGTCGGGTCGGGTGTAGGAGCTCCAGAAATTGGCAGTGAATTGCTGGCATAGTTACGCCCAACTAATAATGGAGTCGGGTGGAAGACTAATGAACCAGGACCTTGCAGTCCCAGTTAAAGCCACCGGGAAGTAATTGGTCATTACAGCCTCATCACCCCCCGCTGCCAGTATGGCAGTAGAGTAAATTTGAAAAAATTCAGCGGGGTTGATAGTCCCGTCGAATTTCTCCAGTATGTGGGGTCGGAACTTCTGTGGCCACTTGACCATGTGTAAGTGCATGGCATGGGCAGAACAGCCTCCCCCTACTCCCTGTGGAACAGGGTTGTCCCGAGCTTTGCGTCTCTCACATGCGCGCTCGATGTGGACACGACCGTCCTGTTGACGGTAACGACGATCTAGTTGCGACCGTAGGTCATGAGTCAGAATCGTTGTAATTGTGTGGCTGCTTCGTGCCCCGAGAGGCAACAAAGTCACCTGCTGAGAGGTAGCACATCTCCTTTGTTGAGAGGCTTGTGGACCAAGTCGGCCGGACAAAATCCGTCGTTGAGATGGTGCTTGCCCGGAAGGGGGAGGACCTTGATTGCTGATGCCTGCAGCCACGGCTGTGACCAGATGGTCAACATCAACCATCCATTGCTCCATAGCACCCTGGGGTACACCTTGAGGTGGTGGACGTTGTAGAAGAGCGCGCGCAGCAATGAGCGTATGCTCGGGGTTGTTTTTTGTTGATGCAGTGATCGACGCAGATGCTCCATCTTGTTGACCAGCATTGTTTGCTGGAACAGATGGTGGTTGTGGTGCCACAACCCCTATTGGAACAATTGCACCTTCTGGTTATTGGAGTTTGGAGGGACTGCCTCCGGCAGACTGTCCGGCGTGGTTGCCATTGGAAGATCCAGCAGCTGAATTCACCGTCTTGTGATCTCGGGGTGTCCCCCTACCTGGCGCGCCAAATGTCAAAGTGTTCACTACGACACTTCCCTCGGACCCGCTGAGAAGCAGCCCGCGGAGGTTCTTTTGTGGTTGGGGCACGCAAAGATCAATATAAAGATGATGACCTCAGTGATTTACTTGGTTCGGGTCACCTAAGCGTAACACCCTACTCCATGGGGTTTGTGTAATTGTATTGAGCGAGTAAGTTTGCCAGGATTAGTTCCAATCCGATCAGCTCATATTCGTTCGGTGCAACCCTTTTATAGTTCTAAAGACTGACCGTTACAAAGCTGGCCTAGCTTGACATGTGACCCTGGCGTGCTTAATAGCCTAATACACTATCTAAACATTATTAAGTATAATTAGTAGTGCGGTAATGTGCCTTCATGATAGCGTTACCCCTATTAATGATGCACTCATTGTGTGTCATTAATATGTCATTAATGACACATTGTCAGACCTTGTAATTGTTGCTTTAACCATCCTTGAATGTTTGTAACGGATGTGATATGCTCGTGTTTCTGTTGGCGATGAAGTTCCGGAGGCTCCACACGTGGCAGATCTGAAGCTTTCCCTTGCGGGTGGGTAGGTCTGGGGTCGCTATATACGTGTCAGCACCGGAGCTCCTCTCTAACGGGGCTAGGTCCGGGGCTGTTGTACACGTGTAGTCGTCGGAGCTTCCCTTGGTTGGGAGTTTTGTTCCGGTCTTATTTTACACGTGTTAACCCAGGAGCCAGCCATATGAGGGGAGCAGGTCCGGTGTAATGTGACATGTGGGACCTGCAAGGGCCTTCGACTCTGACGGGTGGAACTTTCTTGCACTTCTTGCGGTATCGCGGGGTACCCGGTACCTAGGGTACAGACAAGTGTATACAATAGAATGATTCTCAAGTGCTTTGTGTTGAAGTGAGAGGTGAGGTGTCCTATTTATAGCTTGGAGAAGGGTCGGTTCCCGCCACCAAAAGCGCGTGAATTAGTCACCCATGACCTCTTCACACCAGGAGGAGCCAACATGTGGTGTTTGACCGGGTTTGGCGCCAAGACCTAGTCGGCTGATGTCGGCCGACCTGGTCCTAGCTCCAAACGGCCCGTTCTTTCTCCAGGTGACTGACATGTGGGTCCCATTCCATGAAGTGGGTGCTACATCGTTGGATGGCCTCAGATACTTCTGTTTGTGGGCCATTTGATCCATGTGGTGCCACGTGTCGACACTTGATTGGCTGAGATGATATTTTATGGGATCCATCCCCTTGTTTCACTTCAATTCTGTGTGAAATGCCTGCATGCACAAGTTTCTCCTCGTACATGTGGAAATAGATTAAATAGAAAGGTTATGTGTGCAAGAAATGATATTTCCTTCACATAATTGAGTTATATTGACTGGCGAAATTGGTATATAATAGCCGTCAACAAACTCCCCCAAGCTTATACTTTTCTTGTCCCAAGCAAAGTCAAGACTTTAGGTTGATGATCAGGAGTTACTTCAATGTTCTACTTTTCAAAACTACCATGTGCACAAAAAAAATACTCTACCTAGTATTGCAAAAATTGGCATGGTACTTCACCCATCTTATGTCATTATGGGGATTATGCCATCTCCTGTTCATGCGTGGTTGAAAGATAGAACAGCAAATGGAGCACACAAACCCTAGAATTCATGTTCCACTCAAATCTTGGAGAGTTCAATTTATATTATAATTACCTCAATTTGATTCTCTCAGTCTCTCCTTTGTGTGTAGTGGAAATATTTCATCACCAAGGCATTTTGCCTATAGTCATCCTACCACTAAATACGGCTTGTATGTGGAGCTTGGTAGGGAATATAGTAGACATATTCGCAACACATAATATTGCTAAGTCAAAAAAAGCATGCCTTAGGAGAAATCAATTCAAAACTATTTCATTCAAGACTTGTGCATGTGTGATGGAGTGGAATTGGATGTGGATATTTTAGATGACTCATTTTTGAGTGAACTCTCTTATTTTGCAGTGATGATACATGGCTACTTTTATCTTTTTCTTTTTTCTTCTTCTTCTTCTTTTTTTCTCATGCTTATGATGTAAGCATGCATTTTTTTAGCCACGTCATCTACTCCCTTTTTGTGCAATAAACTTGGAGAGAGTACTAAGCATGAAGGGTATGGAATTTCTCTTTTTATTGTGGAATAATATTATGATGGGATTTTGCTTACTTCTAGTGTAGAAGTATAGCATGTGCAAGTAAAGTCTTGAATTCAAAAGGTAATGAATGAAATCTCACATAGGTCTATACTAGTTTGACAAAGCTCAATGTGAAGACAAATAGCATATGCATAAGGTCTATCAATGTAATGTATCATGTGGCTTTGGTAGGTATTTCCAATCAAATGAGAATAACTTAAATCTTTTTAGAATTTCTTTGGAAATCTAAATTTCACTATTAAACTAGGAATAGCATCCCTATCACTATATCATATCTCACAACAACTTAGAATTGGATTAGCTTTCGCTACCCACAAATTTTAAATCAAGGCAAAAGTAATTTCTAGCCAATGAAAGAAATATTTTAGTGAGTAGTAAGTTGTAAACTAGGAACTTAGGAAAATTAAAACAGAGCAACTATTCATCATTTCATCTATGTGAATTCCAAATCATTCTTACCGCACATCTTTTATTTTATTTTGAAAGCAAATCTACTCTACATTTTCTTTAAGTGCTTAGATCTCCTTGAGCTTGAATGATTGCTTAGAATAGTTGAGAGCATAGTGCTCTCACATATTCGTATCAGCCCATTGGTTGCTCACTGAGGGTTTGCATGTCAAATCTCCGACCTCGTATAGTTATGGTTGACCTTCAGGCTTAATTTCTGATAGCTAGCAACCATCCTAATTTACTCCTTGGCAAAGAGATGTTGAAATGGAATCCTCTTAGGGTTCCAACAATCGAATCATTGAATGTCTTCATAGTGATATTACTCCTACAAACTTCCTCTCTACGATAGAGATGCATGGTTAGCACCCGATATTGGTACAAATTAATTTTCGAGGTAGGTAACCGAATCTTCAAGTGTATCTATGAACAATGTATGAATCATTGATATGAGTAGGGCTTTATGGATAAATAAATTTGCATATTTTCTAAAGCTTCTACTTATAACAACGCAAGTGATATAAATACACTATATGGGTCCCTTCACCTTGTAAATTTTCTAACCATCATAGTTTTTTTACACAAGAGAAAATGTCATCATTTGGATCATGGCAAACACGATTATCAATTTTATCCTCCTGAACATATTTAATTTCTTGCCTAGGAATTTGAAATAAAGAAATCCATGCATGAATGAGTTTCAAATCAAAATTATGGACATCACTATTCCTAGGATTCTACATACCAATTCGACCATTAAGTCATTCCATCGGAATTACCTAGGAAGAAAATGTCTAAGTCAATTTTAGCAATGCTTATGAAATTCTAAGTACTTGTTTAAATTTGTTCCCAAGTAAGGTGACATTCCTTTTGGAAGAATCAAAAAGAGTAATTTTAACACTTACTCTCGTGAGGATGCATAAGAATTGAGTGATGAGAAGGTGTAAACCTTTCTTACCAATGTAAGCAAAAATCATTCAATCCTAATGCAATTCAAACGACAAAAAATTTTAAACTTGTACCTCAATTGAAGAGTTGTTTTGGTTGAAGGTCATTGTGTGAGAAGTTCACGACCATGGATTTTGGTTTAGCCTTCGTGGTCAATGCCATGTTGAGGTTGGATTTGAATGAGCTTTATCTTGTCCCTCCATTGGACCACCTCTTTGAGCATTCCTCCACCAAGAACTCAAAACGAGATTGATGGAGGGATATGCGCTTGATGAGGCCTTCCACCCTCTTTTCAAATTTTGTCTTGGCTGCACTAAAATCAAAAACAAACAAAACAACTCGAAAAAGAATTATGTTAGCTCAAAAGGATGTTGTACCCTTTGCCAAATTGTTTTGCCAAACTTGAATCAACTTGCAAATGCATTGAATATTAGGTGAAATATTTTTGGATTGAATTAGGAAGATGAATTCAAGTGGTTACGCCCAAGGCTCATACCGAAATAAATTTATTTCCTAATTCAAAATTTTAATTTTATAATGGTTGGAAATTTTACTTTCCAACATGCAAGTGTGGAAAGTCAAACATGGTAAATGCAAATGCAAAGATTGATGGGGATTTCAAATATGCAATTGGCAAATCAAATATGAGATAACTACCAAATAACTTATTGGCAAGGACTCCCCGAATTTTTGAAGTCCTATTTGTGGGACATACCTCCGTCATTTTAGTGCGATAATTTGTTGTCCAAATCCGGAGTTGAAGATGTGGACAACTTCTCTTGATTGACATGCCAAATCTTCTTTGGCATGTTAGTTGGGCATGTGGGCCACATCGTGGCCCTAGCCTCTTCTTCATATTGATGAAGACTTGTTGATGTAGTGACGCCTTCTCCCTCTTGAAGATATTCTCTTGTGAGCATTGTCAAGCTTGTCCTTCTTTAGCGGTGTCACTTTGACCTTCTTGATATTTCTTAAGGTCAACCCATACTTCGATCATGGATCAAAAGCTTTCTTGGGCATGATGACATGTAGACTCCGCAGTCAAACAAGAAACACTTCATCCACAATGTCACTTGCCCTAGGTTGCATGGGCTTGGTCGAAGGGTAGGAATCCAAACAAGTGATTGTGGGATATCTTGGATCCTGAATGCTCTTTAAGTTTCTTGTCCTTGGCCAAGAGCTTCATATGGATGTTTTCTTGATTTCTTTCTTGGCCATGGACAAGATACTTCAAGGTAGCCTAGTTGAACATAAATCCCATGGAATCCCCATAGCCTCCTTGATTACAAGGGTAAGGTTGATCACCCTTACCTCCTTGTTGGTGATAGCCGTTGGAGTTGTTGTTTGAAAGGAATAATCTTCTTGGGTCTTAGGGAAATGATTCCTCAAGTGGCCCTTGTTGACATGGATTTTCACAAATCATGTGAATATCCATGCCTTGGATAATTCCGAACAATTATATTGGCTTGAACTTCATGATACTTCTATGGGAGGTGTAGTTCCATAGCTAGCATGTATACCTTTTTAAGTGGTGTGCATGCCAAGGTAAGGGAAGTAGAGCATTCTCTGAATCCACCCCTTGAGTAGAGACCATATTCTCATCCATGATGAATGAGAATAGGACTGCTTCAGCTCCAGCACAAATATGGTCATGGAATGGTGGATCCCACCCATGACACGAGTGTTGGATGAAGGGCCAACGATCCATCCTATTATGGAGGCAAACCAAGAAGAACTCTTGGAGCTTCCCCCAAGCATAGGTATGGATGACTTTTGTTCATACTGGAAGCTGAAATTTTTTTGAGAAAGGCAATGGTTCTGCCTAGCGAACATTTGTTGAGGTACGCCTTGAATCATCCAGTTGAGCACTTGCGTCCTCGTTAGCCATCCCATGAAATGGGTTAGCCAACACTACCCTGTTTTCACCACAAAATGAGAAAACAAACAATAGTAATCCTATCTAATAACTATTAGCACCTATAGATTAATCACAAGTGATAGCTATCCTTGACTTCCTTTGCCTTCCCCGGTAACAGCGCCAAAAATGCTTGTTGAAGTTTCTTACGTCACATATCATCTCTGGAAAGAAATGAGGTCCACAAGGATAAGGAAGATGTCGTGTAGCATTTCACCCAAGAGTATTCCCAAGGGTATCGTATTTATACCAAAGTAAGGTGTCGATACCCTGCATACTGGGTACCCCGCGATATCGCAAGAAGAGCAAGAAAGTTCCACCCGTCGCAGTCAAAGGTCCTTTTAGGTCCCACACGTCATGCTGCACCGGACCTGCTCCCCTCATATGGTTAGCTCCTGAGATAACACGTGTAAAAGAAGATCAGAACTAAACTCCCAACAAAGGGAAGCTTCGGCATCAACACGTGTACGACGGCTCCGGACCTAACCCCCAGTAGAGAGGAGCTCTTGTGCCGACACGTGTACTGTAACCCCGGACCTAACATCCCGTAAGGGAAAGCTCTAAAGCTTCCATGTGTGGAGCCTCCGGACATTCATCGAAGCATACACTGGCGGATCTCCTCCAGTACGAACAATCAAGTGTAGTTAAAGCAGCAGTTACAAGATGTAATTACGTGTCGTTAATGTTGTATTAACAACACGCTATCAAGAGCACTGTTAATAGGGGTAACACAACCATTAAGGCATGTTATCACACTATTAATCGTGCTTAATACTCTTTAAACAGTGTATTAGGCCATTAAATATGCCAGGGCCACATGTCGGGCCGGGAAAGTTTGGTAACGGTCGGTCCTTAGAACTATAAAAGGGTTGTACCGCACGTACCCGGAGAGAGATCTGAGCTGATCTCAGCTGAGCTGAACCGTATACTAGCGAACATACTCGCACAACACAACAACACAAATCCCGTGGAGTAGGGTGTTACGCTCAGGCAGCCCGAACCACGTAAATCTTTGGTGTCATCATCTTGATCTTGATCTCTGCGTACCCCAACCATAAAAGAACCTCCGCGGGCTGCTTCTTAGCGGGTCCAGGGGAAGTGTTGTATCAAACACTTCGACATTTATCGCGCCAGGAAGGTGACATAGTCCCGAGATCACAAGATGGCGAATTCAGCTGCTGGGTCCTCTAATGGCAACCACGCTGGACAACCTGTCGGAGGCAATCCCTCCAACGTTCAACAACCAGCAAGTGCCATTGTTCCAGAAGGCGCTAGGGCACCGCAGCCACCATGTGTTCCGGCAAACAGTGCTGGTCAACAAGATGGGGCATCCGCGTCGATCACTGCATCGACAATGAACAACACTGAGCACGTGCTCATTGTTGCGCGAGCTCTCTTACAACACCCACTGCCTCCAGGTGCACCCCAGGGTGCTATGGAGCAGTGGAGGGCGGATGTTGACCATCTGGTCGCAGTTGCAGCTGGAGGCATCAGCAATAAAGGTCCTCCCCCTACGGGGCAAGCACCATCACGACAATGGACCTTGTCCGGCCGACATGGTCCACAAGTTTCGCAGCAGAGGAGACGTGCTGCATCCCAGCAGGTGACTTTGTTGCCTCTCAAGGCACGACGCACCCACACCATCACCAGGATACCGACTCATGACCTGCGGTCGAAATTGGATCGCCGTTACCGGCAGCAGGAGGGGCGTGTCCACATCGACCGTGCTCATGAGAGGTGAGAGGCTCGGGACAACTCTGCTCCTCAAGGAGTAGGAGGATGTTGTTCTGCCCTAGCCATGCATTTACGCATGGTCAGATGGCCACAGAAGTTCCGACCCCACTTGCCGGAAAAATTCGACGGGACTATTAGCCCTACCGAATTTCTTCAAATCTATTCCACTGCTATACTGGCAGCGGGAGGTGATGAAGTTGTGATGGCAAATTACTTTCCGGCGGCTTTAACTGGAACTGCAAAGTCCTAGTTCATGAGTCTTCCACCCAACTCCATTAATATTTGGGTGGAGCTATGCCAACAGTTCACTGCCAACTTTGGGAGTTCTTACAACTGGCCTAGCGCTGAATTGGATTTGTTTGCTATAAAGCAGACATCAGAGGAATCGCTGCGATCCTTCATCCAGCGGTTCTCGGGCTCTTCTATTATTGTTGCATTCAGACAGGGTGTTCGAGATAAGGAGATGTTGGAAAAGCTGGCCATTAAAGAAGTTACCAGCATCACAGGACTCTTCAGTCTAGCTGATAAATGTGCTAGAGCTGCAAAGGGCCGTGAAATGCATTCTAAGCCAGCTCTGGAGGTCAACTAGAAGTCCTCCAAAACTGAATCCGCTACCTCCGGTAGTGGCAAAAAGAAGAAGAAGCCCAGCGGCAAAAAGAAGCCGTGGACCGGTGCACCAGCTGCTGTTGCTGCCTTATCTCCTGGCGGACAGGGGACACGC
Organism: Tuctoria greenei; assembly: GCA_036927565.1. Lineage (NCBI taxonomy): Eukaryota > Viridiplantae > Streptophyta > Magnoliopsida > Poales > Poaceae > Tuctoria > Tuctoria greenei. The sequence goes on from JAYESD010000002.1 coordinate 237,984,762, forward strand.
CTCGAGAAGTGACCCCGTCCTTCATCAGAAGACGACAATTGTCCAAAGCATAGTGTCTGATTCACAAGACGAACCAACACAGCTTGGAAGAATGTTGGGAGGTCCAGAACCTTGCCGAGCGCTATAACAAGCGTAGGGAAGAAGCTCCTTTCCGTCAAAGGGAAGGAAAACAAAAATTCGATTGTAGGATTGAAGAGCACGTGAAAAGCTACAGGAGGGGGGGTGAATGGTAGATTTAAAAATCTTACGCAGCGGAAACAATTAAATCCCAACCCCTTCTGCAGAAAAACGATATGTAAAATAAATCTTGTGTGAGACTAATGTAAACGTGTTTAACCGTGACAAAAGTGATATATATCAGAGAGAATCAAGGCACGAAGACAACACAACAAGAATTACCCAAATCCGTTGAGAGAAACTCAAGTTACGATTGAAAGATCTAACAAAGGTCAATCTGTCCTACCCGATAAAAACAGTTACGGAACGCTGCAAAGAAACTCGTGTAGATCAGACACCACAAATCCAATGACCGTGAAATTATAAAATATAATAGATAATCAAGTTGTGAAGACAACCCAAAAAGAATCACGTCAATTGTATCTGTAAAACACAATTTATGATAAAACCACTGACAAAAGGTAGTGCTCTCCAGAAACTCGACGAGTAAAACTTGTCTGGAACAAGTCGGACGAACAAAGCACAGAAGTTCCTTCAAACTATGAATTTTATTCAATAGAACACAAGAGGAACTGCCCCCGAAGTCGTGCACCACGAGCTCTGGCCTCCCTTGCTTATATAACCAGCCCGGAGGCCAACTCAACTCAAGTCAGGACTCCAATCCTACTCCGTTTATGAATCGAAACTTTCCATAACTGCTCAAGACTCTTCTATACGCAAATAGAAGCAATAATAAGAATTCCAAACACCTTAGGAACGTATCCCACATTCCTAAATAACCCAAATTCGTGACCCAAACGAAATCCTATCATAACCAACTCAAATCTTTCCATATTTGAGTCAAACACGACTCAGCCGTAGCGTGAGTCCATAACCTAGTCGGTTGGACCTTTCCGACCAATTCTTTACGTCCACATCTCTTCATCACGCCTCGGAACCATGTAGCCACATCCACGAACTCCTTGCATATGTGCAAACATCTTCCAACGACGTCCATGATAACTTCATATTCATTGTTCTTGATTCAAACATGCTGCGCAACCTCCCGATCAACTCAACCACAATTCCTCCCGAACTTGGTTGTTGAACCTCATCTTCTCCCTAAGACTAGTTCAATGGATCCCATCACCATCCATGCCTTGAACTCAAGCAACACCTGCACATGAATAAACAACCAATCCGTACGAGCCCAAGTCCGCGACTTGACTCAAGCCAGTTCCAAACACAACACCTTATGTGAGCACCTCACATAAGCATGTTGCAAAGCATAGCAAAATGATATCATCCATATCAACCAAAACGCACCAAAAACATAGCAAATGAATACTAAGAAATATTTCTAGGAATATAAAGCAAGTTCTAAACATTAAAAGATAAAAGCAGGAACATTGCGATCAAGCTCTGAACCTAGCCAAAGCGAAACGGAGCTTGAGCCGGAGCTTACCAAAGCTAGTACAACCTAGTGCCGGAGCTTACCAAAGCTAGTACAACCTAGCGCCGGAGCTTACCAAAGCTAGTACAACCTAGCGCTGGAGCTAACCAAAACTAGTCGGACCTAGCGTCGGAGCTAACCAAAACTAGTCGGAACTAGTCAACCCAAAAGCCAGAGCTAGAAAAACATGTCAGAGCTAGAAAAACATGTCGGATCTAACCAACATAAGTCGGACCTAGCAAAACATATCGGAGCTTAACAAAGATATGCCGAAGCTATCAAAGACATGCCGGAGCTAAAGACAAAGCTCATCGGAGCTACCCAAAAACATGTCGGATCTAGACAAAGAAAGTTGGACCTATTGTCGGACCTTGCAGAAGCTCGGAGCTAGAGTCGGACCTTGCTAAAAAGATGTTTTGGTAGCATTCAAAACTTTTATTGTAAAAGCCAATATATTTAGAACCCATAGGTCTCCTGCCCCTTGATGAATGCATTGGCAACACCATTTAAAATCCGAACATTGACATGAAAAGTTTTGAGAACAATTTTTTCCCTTTTTAATGAGATAGAAATAAATTTCTCCCCTATACATATTTCTCCCCCTTGCATAATTCACCATATTATCTCTCCCCCTTTGACAATGTATTCAGCAAGGTTCAAAAGAGAAATTTTAATTGTTATGAGCATATTATAACATATACATATAAAACAAAGCTCATCCAAGTCATACTATCAAGTAACTTACACTATCACAACAATGAGATACATCAAGTAGTATAAGCCATTCTAGAGATCAAATGTAATTTTCAATTTAAGCAAGTCATGATCTCACAAATTTAACTATTTCAATACTTGAAAGCATGGCACTTGTTGCTGTATTTTATTATTTTTCAAAGAACAAATTTAGATCATATGATATTTGCAAGAGATTATATGCGCATTTGCCTTATTCTAACCAACCAAGCCAAGCCTATGTCATTTGACAATCAGAACCTTAAGGACAAGGTTTTAGTTATACACAACCTCTTCCAAGTTCATATCTAAGTGCAATGATAAGCCATCTCAAAAGAAGAAGTGCGATGCATGCATATTCTCTTGATATTTTCTCAACTTATATTTGTTCACAACAACTCAACATGTGAGTTGATTGCTTGATTAATTCTTTATGATCAAAAGCACTTGTGAGCATGCAACAAGTTCAAAACAACAAGAAAGTTCAACCATGACCAGATTTAGTGTAAGTAATTATTCCAATTACTAGACATGGCAAAAACTACAAAATGTATAACACGAGTAATGTAGTAAGAACTTTTAGCATGTAAAAGGAATCACAAAGTCATATATGTATGAAATACTATGCTCATATTATTTTAATTTCAGATTCACACATGGACTTCCCAAGTTTTAAAACTCCCCCTCAATGTAAGCCATGAGGATGAATAACCCCTATTTCACTACGAATGAAACAAAAACGAGTGAAATCCAAAAGTTTTGTAAAAATGTCAGCCAATTGTTGTTCGGTATCTACATGGTGAAGCACAATGTTTCCTTTTTCAATATTATCACGGGGAAAGTGATACCTAATATCAATGTGCTTATTTCTTGAATTTTGCACAGGGTTTTTAGCAATGCAAATGGCACTAGTGTTATCACAAAACAGTGGAACACTATCTAGATCAACCCCATAGTCCTTAAGTGTTTGAACAATCCAAAGAATTTGTGAACAAGCACTAGCAGCAGCTACATATTCAGATTCGACTGTTGATTGTGCAACTGAATTTTGTTTTCTAGAGGACAAGCAACAAGTGAATTACCAAGAAAATGACAAGCACCGGAAGTACTTTCCTATCAATCCTACAACCTCCAAAATCAGCATTGGAAAAAGCTCTTAAAGTAACAGTTGAGGAAGAAGGAAGAAAGATGCCAAATTCTTGAGTTCCATGTAAGTACCTGAGAATCCTTTTGACGGCTTGATGATGTGAAGCACGTGGGGAGGATTGAAACAGTGCACAAAGACATACGCTGAATTGTATGTCCGGTCATGATGCCGTGAGGTACAAAAGTGATATGATCATGCTTCTATATTCTTTTTGATCCACGGGTTCACCATCTTCATCATGTTCAAGTGTTGTTGTTGTTCCCATTGGTGTCCGAAGATGCTTGCTCTTGTCCATGTTGAAGCGCCTTAGGAGGTCTTTTGTATACTTCGTTTGATGCACAAAGGTACCCTCCTTGGTTTGCTTGATTTGTAGCCCCAAAAAGTACGTGAGTTCTCCCATCATACTCATCTCAAATTCTGAACTCATCATAGCTGAAAACTTTAACGAATAATGAGTCATTGCCATGCTTAAGCACAAAAAGAGTTTTATCAACCTTGCCCATGGTAAACCCCTTTTCAAGTAAGAATGTTTTTAACCTATCATACCATGCTCTAGGGGCTTGTTTGAGACCGTACAAGGCTTTGGACAGTTTGTAAACATGATTAGGAAAATCTCAATTTTCAAAACCCGGTGGTTGTTTGACATAAACCTCCTCATCTATGTAGTCATTAAGAGAAGCACTTTTAACATCCATTTGATATAGCTTAAAACCTTTAGATGCAACAAAAGCTAACAAAATTCTTATGGCTTATAATCTAGCAACAGGAGCAAAGGTTTCATCAAAATCTAGACCTTCAACTTGAGTGAAACCTTGAGCAACCATCCTAGCCTTATTCCTAACCACAACCCCATCCTCACTTTGTTTATTTTTAAACACCCATTTAGATCCAATTAAAGTGTGATCCTGAGGAGGAGGTACAAGTTTCTAAAAATTATTTCTTTCAAAATTTTCTAACTCTTCTTGCATGGAAATAATGCAAGATTCATCAGTGAGTGTGTGTGATATATTTTTGGATTCAAAAGAAGAAACAAAAGCAGAATGAGCATGAGAGTTTGGATCGCAAAACCTAGACCGTGTAACTCATTCGTGCAAGCTTCCAATAATCTGTTGTGGAGGACGAATCTTGAGAACCCGGAGGGGAGTGGACACTTCATAAGCTTCTTCTTCTTCATGCTCATCACAAATCGATGAGCTTGTGACTTCAGGAGGATCTGGACCAGCAATGGTGGTCATCGGTGCTGGCTGTGAATCAAAATCAGGAGCTCGAACAATGTAATTAGCTGCTGAATTTTTGGGCAGCAGTTCCACCTCTTCCTCATCTTCAACGAAAATGCTCTCCCCCTGCGGATATGGATCTGGACCTGCAATGTTTGAGCTAGTACCTGGGCTAGATTCATCAAAAGACACTTCACAAGTCTCCACAATTTTGTTAGTGTCAAGTAAAAGCACACGGTAGCCTCTAGTATGAGATGGATAACCAACAAACATGCCATCAATGGATCTAGGTTCAAATTTATCAAGATTGCCATTTTTCTTAAAAAGAATTTACAACTAAAGACCCTAAAATGCGTAACACTGGGCTTATGTCCAAATCGGAGCTCATATGGTGTTTTACCTAGCTTAGCGTGCAAGAAAACACGATTTCAGACATAACAAGCGGTTGCAATCGCATCAGCCCAAAATTTCCTAGGAGTTTGATATTCATCAAGCATAGTCCTAGCCATCTCAACTAAGGTTTTGTTCTTTCTTTCTACAACACCGTGTTGAGGTACATATGGTGAAGAAAATTGATGATCTATTCCATTTTCAGCACAAAAGTGATCAAAAGATTGATTTTTAAATTCAGTTCCATTATCACTTCTAATTGCTTTTAAAAATCCTAGGTGATCAATTGATAATATAAGAAATAAAGTTCTAATGTGACTAAAAGATTCATTCTTATACGCCATAAAGTAAACCCAAGAGTATCTAGAATAATCATCAACAATAACAATAACATACCATTTAACTCCGAAGGATTGAACACGTGATAGTCCTACAGTGTCAAGGTGCAAAAGTTGACCCGGTTCAGTTGTCATGATCATTGTGAGAGGAGTTTGTGAACCTGCAACCATCTTAGCATGTCTACAAGAAGAGCACACAATTTCTTTGTCCCCTTTAATCTTCGGCAGCCCATGTACGCGATCAAGAGCACTAACACACGTTAGGTGATCAAAGCCTACGTGATCAAGTCTACGATGCCAAAAATATAAGTCCTTTGAATAATTAGCAACTAGACACCTATGCTTAGAGGAAGACATATCAAAATCAGCTTTAAAAACTCTTCCAAACCGAGACATGTTAAAAATAAGCTCACTATTTGAACCTACAACTTTGCAGCTGTTTTTATTGAAAATAATTTCCAGATTTTCATCTAGCAATTGTGAAACAGAAAGCAAGTTGTATTTCAAATTTTTGACAAGTGCCACATCCTTCAAAGTGTAGTGATCATTTACTCTAACTGAACCCTTAGCAATTATAGGAGTTGAAGAATTATCGGCAAAAGTAACATTCTCTACACGTGACACAAAAGAGAGGGAGGAGAACCATTCTTTGTTACCGGTCATGTGGCGTGAGCAACCTGAATCCACAATCCAAATTTTCTCCTTCCTCAAATGTGTAACCTACATAGAAGCACAATACGTCGATGACTCAATACTGGGGTTAGTCAAAAGGCATGTAGGTATACAGTACTAAGTCACACGACGTGCAGTAGAAAAAACACGCGAAAGCTGAGATAAAACAGCAGGTTTATGAGTCAAAGTTTGAGGTTTTTTATTCTTAACTACTGACCTATAAGGTGTTACTTGTGTAGCACAAAAATCAGTAGCTCCGGAGGCAAAAAACAGAAGGTTCGGAGGTAAACTTTGAATGTTTTTGACTCATAACATTAGGTTGCATCTTCCTGGCATTCAGTTTAATATGTGCAGCAAATTTTGCATGAAAGTTATGAGATCTAGCAAACATTATTTCCCTTTTCTGTTGTTTAACTAGTCTATAACAAAAATCTATGACATGACCATCTCTACCACAGTAGGTACAATGAAATTTAACTTTGTGTTCATGTCTAGATGAGCAAGCATTATTTTTATTTGAAACCGAATGAGACAACACTCCTGCAGATTTGAAAAAAACTTCTTTTTGTTTAGGAACTGTTTGAATCAAACCACTTCCTAATGACTTGACAATTTAGGTGGATGTGCCTTAGCAGGAGTATGAGAATCAAAACCTAAACCAGTTTTATCATTGCAAGACTTAGAAGAATTCACCAGCAAGTTTAGGTTCTTATTCCCATTACAAAACCGATCTGATGTCTTATGCATGTTATCAAGTTTATTGGATAGATCAAGGCTATTTTCACATGAAGTTTTTCCTTTTAATTTGCAATTGGAACAATATTTAACTTCATGAGAAGGTAAAGCATTATTCAATATTGAAATTTCATTCATAGCATCTTTTAGTTTCTTTTCAAGATCATCACAACTAGAACAATTGAAAGTGCATCTAGGAATCCCTTGTGGGTTTTGGATGATTTATGACAAGCAAATGAGATCCTAACCTATTTGTTGAGATGAGCACAGGTGTTGATAGCAAAATAAGCAAAGTGCCAAAAAGAAAAGGAGAATGAGGAGCAAAGTGGAAATGGGCTCAAGGAAGAAGAATAGTAGATCATTGTGTATGGAGTGTGTTAAGGAAACATACCCCAAGAGCTCAATCACAATTAAACACACACATTGCACAAAGTTATACAGGACCGGACTAGTCCGAATGTCACCGGACTAGTCCGACATCCTCTCTGCACAAAATCGGGCAAGTCCGATATCCATTGGACTAGTCCTCCCTAGTGCGGACTAGTCCTCTAAACACTTCACATGTCACACAACATCGGACAAGTCTGATCACCTCCGGACTAGTCCGATATTCATTCTGATCCATATTGGACAAGTCCGATATTAGCACGTACTAGTCCGAAAAACCCTATAACCTATAACCCTATAACCCAATTCACTTAGGGGTTCACATGTCCAGACAAGTCTAATAACTATCGGACTAGTCCGAAAATTTCCAGAAGTGAAATCGGACAAGTCCGCTCCTAGCTGGACTAGTCCGATATTTCGGGACACTTAGGGTTTGCAACACACAGCACACCGGACTAGTCCGGTATCCACCACGGACTAGTCCGATCTTTCTAAACCCTAACGGTAACTTTTAGAAACCCCATATAAATAGAGGTGCACGGCCCAACTTTAAACTCTCTCGAACCCTAGCGCCGTCACACCTCCCAAGAGCCTGAAAAACCACATCTCTCCACGAAATTAAGTGCAACAAAGATCAATCCTTTGAGGATTCACTCTAGATCATTGGAGAGACACATTCAACACTCATTGAGCTCTTGGTTTGATTCTCTAACACACTCCTGTGATTTCATTGTAATCTTTTGAGTGTGTTCTTGGTGGTATTTTGTGTTGTAAGCTAAGGGAGCTCTCAACGTGTGAGAAGGCACCTTTGAATTCGGTTATTCACCCCTTTGTGATAAGTGGAAGAGGATTGGCCTTCATGGCGATCCAACGAGGGTAGGGTTGGAGAAGACCCGGTCCTTTTGTGGACTCCTCAACGTGGACGTAGGTTGCCTCTGTGGGAGCCGAACCACGGGATAAATCCTTGTGTCTTGTTTTGTGTTCATCGTTCTTATTCTTAACAATAATCTAGGGTTTCAATCATTATTGCTTACTTCAAGTTGAATCATTAAATATAAGATTGAATTGTGATATAACCTGGTTCATAACCTTGTAACACTTCATTTGATTGTATATCTCCGCTGCATACATTGAAGAATCAAATTAATCGATCAAACTTAATCAACCTAGTATGTACACACCGGACTAGTCCGCACTTTACCGGACTAGTTTGATATCTCTGGTTTTGAACTGGTTGTTAAGTGTTGCAGGTTCCGACAAATTGAAAAAGGCTTATTCACCCCCCCCTCTAGGCCACATTCAATTGGTATCAGAGCAGGTTCTTTAAGAAAGAGACTAATCGCTCGAAGAAGATCATGTCGGACATGAAGGACACCTACAAGAGCAACAACCAAGAAAAGGTTGATGATGAAAAGAACCTCAAGGTGGAGAAGCTCCTCGAAGCCATTCAATACTTCGAGGACGACGATGAGGAGACGCTAGAACTAAAGGCGCTCCTAAGAAAGAAGACAGTTTCCAAAGGAAAAGTGAAAATCGAAGAAAAGAAGAAGGGGAGTCGTCACACCAACTACTCCCGATATCCTTTTAACTATGATTGTCTCAATTCCAATAATAATCATTATTTGTCTATCCCACTTGGAGAAGCCCCACATTTCGATGGAAGTGATTACTCAATGTGGAGGCAAAATATGTTTATGGCATATTGTGTGCACAGTGATAGATATCCCAGATGACGACGAAGAGCTCACACCAAGCCAAGAGCAGGCTATTCATCGAAATGCTCAAGCCGTGGCAGTAACTACCTCTTTGCTCAGTCGAGACGAGTTCACCAAGGTGGATGGACTCGAGATTGCTAAGGAGATTTGGGACACACTGCAAACTGCACATGAAGGTGACCGTCATGTGCGTGAAGCAAAGATCGAAATGACTGAAGGGGAATTAGGAAGATTCGCAATTGAAGAGGACGAGTCACCCCAGGACATGTACAACCGATTGAAGACACTAGTTAACAAGGTCAGATCATACGGAAGTAAGAAATGGAATGACCATGAGGTGGTAAAGCTCATCCTTAGAGCTTTCATGCCTCGCAACGTCACCCTATGCTCCATGATTAGAGAAAGCCCCGGATACAAAAGGATGACTCCGGATGAATTGCTTGGAAAGATCATCAACTTTGAGATGATGGAAAAACAAGCAAAGCACGTCAAGGAGATTGCTGACCTCACCTCAGCAAAGAAGAAAGGGGTTGCTTTGAAGTCCACCTTCAAGCCCCTATCTAAAGAAGCTAGAGAAGCACGACTAGAAGAAGACAGTGACGACGAGAGCAGTGAATTAGATGAAGAAGACATGATATTGTTCATGAAGAAATTCAAGAGAATAATGAAGAAAAGACAAGGCACCAAATCAAGCGAAGGAAAGTATAAGGAAAGAACAAAGCCAAAGTTGAGGCGGGCATGCTATAATTGTGGTGAGTATAGCCACTTTATAGTTGATTGCCCATATGAAGAGAACAAGAAAAAGACTAAAGAAGCCAAGCCTCAACCCAAGAAATTCTTCAAGAAGAAGAAACAAGCCGAACAAGCTCACATAGGGAAAGAGTGGGACTCAAATGATGAGTCATCATCATCCGAAGAAGAAGAGATGGCTAGCGTAGCCATCGAGAAGACATCTAAGAAGTCTACTCTCTTCCCTAAACTCGGCGCAAGGAAGGGAGATGGAACTTGCCTTATGGCAAAGGAAGGTAAACACAAGGTAACCATTAAACCCCCTTTCGTGCATTCCTATTCTAGTGATGATGAAATCAATAGTGATATTGAGGATATGCTTATTGGACTAGATAGGAAAACAGCCACAAAAATGAAATTTTTGCTTGATCAACTTGTTGAGAAGGAGAGGTTAATACATCGTCAAGAGGACATGATCATCTCCCAAAAGGAGGAATATGTCGAACTTGACAAGCTTCTAGAACTTGAAAAGGAACGAAGCAAATCACTAGAGCTTGAGTTATCTTCAAGCAAGGAAACTTGCTTGGAATTAACCGACTCAAATGCTACAATCAGGGACCAACTTGCTGACCTGATCAAGGTTAACAAGATCCTTGAAGTGCAAGTTGAGTCACTCAAGCAAGGTGAACCTTCTTCCACTTCAAGTTCACCTTCTCAACCCACTAAAACTGAAGTTACTCATTCTTGTACATGCAAGACAGTTGACACAAGTTTGAAGGACAAGCCAACCTCTACAAAGGATAAACATCCTGCCCAAAGTGGCATATTTGACAAGGAGAAGATCCAATATGCACGTAGTGCATACTTGGTCAAAAGACCTCCAAATGTCAAATATGGCATTGGTTACTCTTATGGTGAAAAGCAACATGCTAGAAGCCATAAGAATAACAAGGAGAGGATTACCTTTGTAAAGGGAAGACCCTCTCAAACTAGAATGTCAAAGATTAAAACAGTAATCACACATGAACAACGGACTAGTCCGGTTGGTGTCCAGACAAGTTCGGTCCTCAGGACAAGTTCGACCTCCCAGACTAGTCCTGTACATAAACAACAACAGTTATTGTTTAGAACTTTTGATGCCTCGTATGTCTTAATGAAAAATAATTTTGGCAAAGTTTATGCTCATTATGTTGGGCCACACCATGAGAACACCAAGTCTCATGTGTAGGTGCCCAAATGTCTTGTAACTAACCTCCAAGGACCAAGGCAAGCTTGTGTCCCTAAAACCAAAGCATAATTTGTTTTTGCAGGCCTATTCCTCCGGTGGATCTTAATGGGTGCTAGACAGTGGCTGCACCAACCAAATGACCGAATAAAGAAGAATGTTCGTTTAATATGAAGAGAATGAGGATCCAAATGAGGGCATCTATTTTTGAGATAATAGTCAGGGAAAGGTGCTCAGTACCGGTAAAATTGCAATATCTTCTAAACACACACTTTCTCATGTCTTACATGTTGAATCCTTAGATTATAACCTGCTGTCCATATCACATATATGTGACAAAGGTTATAATTGCTTGTTCACTAACGAGCGTGTGACCATTTCTAGGAGGAGTGATGGTTCCATTGCAATCAAGGGTATGTTAAAGGGAAAGCTCTATCTTGTTGACTTCAACAAGGATAAAGCTGAACTTGACACATGCTTGATTACAAAAACCAACATGGGTTGGCTGTGGCATAGACGGCTAGCGCATGTTGGTATGAGGAACCTTCAAAAACTCCTCAAGAGCGATCACATCCGAGTTTTAAAGGATGTTGTGTTTGATAAAGACAGGCCTTGTAGCGCGTGCCAGGCCGGGAAGCAACTTGGAGCACCTCACCCCGCCAAGAACGTCATGACTACAACAAGACCGCTCGAGCTACTTCACGTGGACTTGTTTGGTCCAATTGCCTACATAAGCATCAGCGGTAACAAATATGGTTTAGTAGTTGTTGATGATTTTTCTCGCTTCACTTGGGTTTTCTTTTTGCATGATAAGTCGAAAACACAAGGAATACTCAAGAAGTTCTTCAAGCGAGGTCAAAACGAATTCTCATTGACAATCAAGAACATTCGATGCGACAACGGCACGAAGTTCAAGAACACACAAGTGGAGGAGTACCTTGATAAAGAAGGCATAAAACACGAATTTTCAGCTTCGTACTCCCCACAACAAAACGGAGTTGCCGAAACAAAGAACCGAACTCTCATAGAGATGGCAAGAACAATGCTCGATGAGTACAAGACCTCAGATCGATTTTGGGCGGAAGCGATTAACACCGCTTGCCACACCATAAACCGTCTTTATCTTCATCGACTACTCAACAAGACATCCTATGAGCTACTTACCGATAACAAACCCAATATTTCATATTTTCGAGTTTTCGATTCTCCATGTTATATTTTGAACAAGAAGCCCAAGACTTCAAGGTTCGCTTCGAAGTCCGATGAATGTTTCTTGCTTGGTTATGATTCGAACACTTACGCCTATCGTGTTTTCAACAAGACCTCCGGACTTGTTGAAGTAGCACGTGACGTAGTGTTCGATGAGACTAACGGCTCCCAAAAGGAGCATGTTGATCCATGTGTACTAGGTAAAGAAGAAGATCCCTGTCAAGCATTGAAAAGAATGGCCTTAGGTGAAGTTCGACCACAAGAGTCACCTCTACATGTGCATGAGGAAGATGAACCACAAGAGTAGGTCAATGATCAAGGGGGAGCTCCCACACAAGATCAACCACAAGAATACGAAGATAATGAACAAGTCAACAAAGGCAACCATTTAGGGGGAGAAGAAGATGATCATGAAGATACAACACCTCAAGTGCCACACCCAAGAGTACACCAATGCGTCCAAAGGGATCACCCAATCGACAATATCATCGGTGACATCCAAAAGGGAGTAACCACTAGATCTCGTATAGCTAACTTTTGTCAACACTATTCATTTGTATCCTTTTTTGAACCGCGCAGGGTTGAGGATGCATTGAAAGATCCGGACTGGGTGATGGCAATGCAAGAAGAATTGAACAACTTCATGCAAAACGAGGTGTGGGAACTCATGGCAAGACCAAATGTGAACATTGTCGGCACCAAGTGGGTCTTCCGCAACAAACAAGACGAACACGGGGTGGTGACAAGGAACAAGGAACGACTTGTGACCAAAGGGTATTCAGAAGTCGAAGGTTTGGATTTCGATCTGACCTTTGCTCCAGTAGCTAAACTTGAATCTATTAGAATATTAGTTGCATATGCTACTCACCATGATTTCAAGCTGTATCAAATGGATGTGAAAAGCGCCTTCCTCAATGGACCAATCAAGGAGGAGGTGTATGTGGAGCAACCCCCCAGGTTTGAAAACGAAGAGTTTCTCGACCACGTATTCAAATTGCGTAAGGCTCTATACGGCCTCAAACAAGCTCCTAGAGCTTGGTATGAGTGTCTTAGAGATTTCTTAATTGAAAACGGCTTTAAGATTGGCAAAGTAGATTATACACTATTTACAAAGAATTTTGAAAATAATCTTTTTATTTGTAAAATTCATGTTGATGATATAATCTTTGGGTCAACTAATCAATCATTTTGTGAGGAAATTAGTAAAATCATCACAAATAGGTTTGAAATGTCAATGATGGGAGAACTAAAGTACATCTTGGGATTCCAAGTGCAGCAACAAAAGGAAGGGACATTTATAAGCCAAACCAAGTACACGCAAGACATACTCGAGAAGTTTGGTATGGACAAGGCGAAGCCTATAAAGACTCCCATGGCAACAAATGGTCACTTGGATCTCAATGAAGATGTACCTAGCGTCGACCAAAAGGTATATCGCTCCATGATTGGATCTCTACTCTATTTATGTGCATCTAGGCCAGACATTATGTTGAGCGTAAGTTTGTGTGCAAGATTTCAAGCCAATCCTAAGGAGTGTTACTTGACAGCCGTAAAAAGGATCTTGAGATATTTAGTACATACACCTAACCTTGGTCTTTGGTACCCAAAAGGATCAAAATTCAATCTCATTGGTTACTCCAATGCAGATTATGCTGGGTGCAAAGTAGATAGAAAAAGCACCTCCGGTACATGCCAATTCCTAGGTAGATCCCTAGTTTCTTGGTCCTCCAAGAAACAAAATTCCATTGCCTTATCCACAGCCGAAGCGGAGTATGTTGCAGCCGGGAGTTGTTGTGCACAACTCATTTGGATGCGACAAACTCTAAGGGATTATGGTTACAATATGAATCGTATTCCACTCCTTTGTGACAATGAGAGTGCCATCAAAATTGCCCACAACCCAGTTGAGCACTCTAGAACTAAACACACAGATATAACACATCAATTTTTGAGAGATCATTCCCTGAAAGAAGATATAGCCATTTCCCATGTTAACACCCAAAAGCAATTGGCCGACATATTCACCAAGCCACTTGATGAGAAACGCTTTTGCGAACTCGGAAATGAACTAAATATCCTTGATGCTAGGATTGTGGCTTGAAATGTTGCATACCTGTATGAATTCTTCAAAATATGTTGATTGGATTGTGAAAATCATCTCTCTCAATTTTCTCCCAAAAACTATGTTAATTATTAGATCTTGGTGAATTATGATCAATGCTTGATCGTTGTATGCTTACTGATCATATTCATCAAGATTATTTTATTTGATTTGCCTCCCTATTTTCTAAATATGTACCTTCAAATATATATGAATGGGCTAAGAAATTCTTGCTTGGTGACCACGGACTAGTCCGTGGTTACCCGGACTAGTCCGCCCATGCAGACTAGTCCGCAGAGTGCCGATTAGGCCGGACTAGTCCGGCAGACCACGGACTAGTCTGATATAGTCCTATGGAAAAGTTCGGACTAGTTCGGTCGTCTCCGGACTTGTCCGATTTTTCTTTTCCTTAACCCTAGCCGCCGCCAAACCCTAATCACTTCATCCTCCACTCTTGCCTCACATGTTCTCTCTCTTCCACTCGAGCAGCCAAGGCGATTTTGCATCCTCTCCACCAAAAAGCTCCGCATTTGGGTGGAGATCAAGCATCCTTGCTCGAAGATTGAAGTTCACAGACAAGTCCGGAATTCAACACTTCCTCTTCGAGCATCAATCAATTTCTTCGGTAATTTTCACTCAAACACTAGAAATTCCAAATTTCTTCATTGTTGATCGAATAGCCTAGCACATCTCACTATATACATTCCTCCTTGATGTATTACGTTTATGCTATGCTTGTTGTGCATTAGGAATCACCATTTGACGGGTAGCTTAGGTTTTTGAGTATGAATACCGGACTAGTCCGGTCCATGCACGGACAAGTCCGGTGACCCGGACTAGTCCGTGCCAGTACACCGGACAAGTCCCATTTTTCTGGACTCAAAACCTAACTATTCAACTCCTCAATGCAATTCCTTGCTATCCTTTTACAGCTATGCCCTGTACCATTCATTCTTATTCATGCTACTCATTCTCAGGTCATGTCGATCTCGAATAATGAAGTTTACGATTTTGAGGCCGAGATGGACCACGAGGTGGCACCTCGGACCTCGACGAGTCTTGGCAAGAAGCACCAAGAGAGACCTTCCGAGCCAGCTCCATCTCCTCCACAGACTCGGAGGAAAGTGATAGTGAAGAATCCGGCCTCCAAGGTGCCAACTTCTAGGGCTACCACTGGTGGTGGCCCTAGCTCGGCAAGTGCCCCCCTAGCCAAAGGCAAGGGCAAAGGGATAGCGATGGGTCCAGTTGGCCTGTTGAAGCTCCATGCTCCGAGGGAAGGTGTCCGGGACCCCACTGAAGTGAAGTTCAACGGGAAGGGCAGTGATTCGGCAGCAAAGTTCAGAAGCATTCATTGGTATGGCCGACTGAAGCAAGCTGTCGACAGAAGATTTTGGTGCAACTTCCATGCAGATTTCTACAAATCTGTTTATCTCCCAATGAAGATACCGGTTGTGCGCAGTCAATGGATTTATTGGGCACATTTTGAGAAGAAGGGTTGCTCCCCGTTCATTGAAGTGGTGCAAGCCATTGAGAGGCATGGCCTGAAGGATCTCTTTGCCTTCAGGAACAACTGGAATGATGAGGTCATTGCGTAATTCTTTGCGACATGCCACTTCTCGGGTGAAGATGAGGAAAGTGTTACTTAGATGACTCATGGATCCAAGTACAATATCACTCAAGAAGACTTTGCAAGCCTGCTTCACCTTGACAACTCAAGATCTGACTGCTTGATCATCCGCAACATAGGTGTCATTGAGAAGGATAATATGAAGTTCCTCTATGAGCCAAACTCCAAGTTTAACCCTCCATCCACGAAGAACATGAAGCCATTCTTTGTGGTGCTCAATAGAGTCTTGAGGAAGACCATCGCTCCTAAGGATGGAGATGTCGGGAGTGTGCAGGGTTATCTCTGGACAATGATGAGGGTGATAAGCAAGGGCCGCCAGTTTGATGTGGCGGACTACATCTGGAATGATGCGGTCAACATATCCTGCACACCCAACAGATCTTGTGGGTATGCCCCATATCTGATGTTTGTGATCGAGAAGGTCACCGGGATTGAATTTGTCAAGGATGTGGAGCATATACCCCTGAGGCCTCAGATGCCTCAAAATCCAAGTATCCAGGCTGCACCCTCGCCGGCCTCCAGTCCTGAGGCACCGGCAAGAATATCTGAAGATGCAAGAGCTGCCTCTGCCAGTAGGGCAGCCCCTCAAAGGGGATCAGCCAGTGGGATCTTCAAATACCTGGCTGCCACCTTCGCTTCCTGCAAAAAGGCCGAAGTGAAGGCCCATAAGCTCAACAAGAGAAAAAAGGAAGATATGAAGTATGTGAAGGCAAATGTGAAGCAAATTTGCTAGAAACTGGAGATCGAACCCATTGGGTCTCTAGTAATCTCTAAAGATTCAGACTCAGACTTCACCAAGCTCGGGCCCTTGACCCCCTCCGAGCTTGCCTACTTTGGCATTAGGGGCTTGAGTGACTCCGCACCCCCCCCTCCCCCTCCTCATCAGGCTGAAGATGAAGATGACGAAGACGACGATGAGAGGACTGACAGCGAAGAGTGAAGACCTTAGGACCCTCCTCTCCTTCTTTTTGGTGTCTTGATGCCAAAGGGGGAGAGATTGAGGGGGGGTCTTAGCCTTAGCTATAGGATGCGAGGAGAAAGATCTCTTGTATGCTTTTTGACTATTTTGTGGGTTGTAAAGCTTTAACTATGTTCTTAAGTTAATTATGGTTCTGTGATGCAATGTTATGATCTTTTGAGAAGTGAATGTTGAGTTATGTGATTTTGCTCCTAGAATGACATCTATGCTTGCTTTTGATTGATTAATGTCATTTATGTCATTCTCATTGTTTCAACATACTTAGTTATCCATCCCACCAAAAAGAATGCACATATGGATTATGTTTTCACTGCTTGATGTATTTTAGACCCATATGTGCATGCTTTATGAAAATCTCAATTTTTATCACATTTTGTGAAATCTCATTTGGTTGTCATCAATCACCAAAAAGGGGGAGATTGAAAGTGCATCTATAAATCCCTTTTGGGTTTTGGATGATTTATGACAAGCAATTGAGATCCTAATCTATTTGTTGAGATGAGCACAGGTGTTGATAGCAAAATAAGCAAAGTGCCAAAAAGAAGGGAGAATGAGGAGCAAAGTGGAAATGAGCTCAAGGAAGAAGAATAGTGGATCGTTGTGTATGGAGTGTGTTAAGGAAACACACCCCAAGAGCTCAATCACAATTAAACACACACAATGCACAATGTTATATAGGACCAGACTAGTCCGAATGTCACCGGACTAGTCCGATATCCTCTCTGCACAAAGTCGGACAAGTCCGACATCCATCGGACTAGTCCGATATCTCTCTGACTAGAATCAGACTAGTCCTCTCCACTGCGTACTGTTCCTCTAAACACTTCACAAGTCACACAAAATCGGACAAGTCCGATCACCTCTGGACTAGTCCGATGTCTATTCTGATCCAAATCGGACAAGTCCGATATTAGCACGGACTAGTCAAAAAAACCCTCTGACCTAAATCGAACAAGTCCTCCAAGTGCGGACTTGTCACCCAATTCACATAGGGTTTCACATGTCCGGACAAGTCCGATAACTATCGGACTAGTCCGAAGATTTCCAGAAGTGAAACTGGACAAGTCCGCTCCTAACCGGACTAGTCCGATATTTCGGGACACTTAGGGTTTTCTACACACAGCACACCGGACTAGTCCAGTGTCCACCACGGACTAGTCCGATCTTTCTAAACCCTTACGGTAACTTTTAGAAACACCATATAAATAGAGGTGCACGACCCAACTTTAAACTCTCTCGAACCCTAGCGCTGTCACAGCTCCCAAGAGTCTCAAAAACCACATCTCTCCACGAAATTAAGTGCAACAAAGATCAACCCTTTGAGGATTCACTCTACATCATTGGAGAGACACGTTCAACACTCATTGAGCTCTTGGTTTGATTCTCTAACACACTCCTGTGATTTCATTGTAATCTTTTAAGTGTGTTCTTGGTGGTATTTTGTGTTATAATCTAAGGGAGCTCTATACGTGTGAGAAGGCCCCTTTGAATTTGGTTATTCACCCCTTTGTGATAAGTGGAAGAGGATTGTCCTTCGTGGCGATCCGACGAGGGTAGGGTTGGAGAAGACCCAGTCCTTTTGTGGACTCCTCAACGTGGACGTAGGTTGCCTCTGTGGGAGCCGAACCACGGGATAAATCCTTGTGTCTTGTTTTGTGTTCATCGTTCTTATTCTTCACAATAATCTAGGGTTTCAATCATTATAGCTTACTTCAAGTTGAATCATTAAATATAAGATTGAATTGTGATATAACCTGGTTCATAACATTGTAACACTTCATTTGATTGTATATTTCCGCTGCATACATTGAAGAATCAAATTAATCGATCAAACTTTATGAACATAG
Organism: Tuctoria greenei; assembly: GCA_036927565.1. Classification (NCBI taxonomy): domain Eukaryota; kingdom Viridiplantae; phylum Streptophyta; class Magnoliopsida; order Poales; family Poaceae; genus Tuctoria; species Tuctoria greenei. Next base: position 238,003,421 of record JAYESD010000002.1, read on the forward strand.
TCCGTACACACCGGACTAGTCCGATATCTCTGGTTTTGAACTGGTTGTTAAGTGTTGCGGGTTCCGACAAATTGAAAAAGGCCTATTCACCCCCCCCCCCCTCTAGGCCAAATTCAACAATGCAAATCAATTCTAGAACAAGAAGCATCTTTTAAATTTCCAATGTCAAGTGCAGCAAGCTTTTTGTTCTTTTCAATTTCAAATTCAAGTCTATCTAGAGTAGAGGAATGTGTAGTTCTTAATGTGGACAATTGTTCATAGATTAAATCACACGAGGGACAAGAATCATCACTAGGAATCATGGTTTTCAAATGGTTGATTTCAGATTCTAGTGATTCAATTTTAGCAGCATTATCCCTATGCTTTTTGTCCTTTTTCTTAACAATAATAGTTGCACGAGAAATTGCATCACACATTTCATTACAGGTAGAACATACCTCATCATCGTCCCTGTTGTGTTCTGCATCCTCCTGACTTGATCTTGATCTTGTTTTGCCCGCCATGAAGCATAAGTTGGCCAAATTGTCTTCATCTTCATCACTTCCAATGTCCACATCGCTTGAGCCAAGTTCCTGGAGTGCTGAGATAAAATTGTTCACTAGTTGGCGACCTGTAAAGCCCTTCTTCTTCTTCTTATCATTTGTTGAGGAGTGCTTCGTCCTTGATTGTTTTTCTTCTCAGGAAGTAGAACCTGAAATTTTAGGGCAATCTGTACGAAAGTGTCCTGTCTTACCACATTCGAAGCATCGTTGAGGTCCAGAGCTTCCTCTCCTTCTAGTTCTCACATTTTGCAATGCTTTTGAAAACCTAGTAGAGAGAAGTGCTAGCTCCTCCTCTGGAAATTCCTCGATCTACTCCAGGGTTAGTGAGGTCAACAAAGCAAGAGTTTTGCAAGATGATGATTGGCCAGAGCTAGGCATATCACGTTGTGAGACAAATGCAATAGACTTATTTGGGTTCTTACGTGATAAGATGTCAATTTCATGAGTTTTGAGTTTAGAGTAAAGCACATCTAAAGTCAGTGTACTCATGACAGTAGATTCACGAATAGATGTAACTTTCATCTCCCAGATTGACATGTCTAATGCACTAAGAAGTTGTCTAGTATTTTCAGCATCAAAAAAATTAACGTTGACACTACGCAAGTTACTGAGAATTTTGTTAAAGCGAGCAAAGAGATCATCAATGGACTCACTGGGTTGCATCTAGAAGCGCATGTATTCTTTCTTGAACATGTCTTGCCTTACCTCCTTGATCGTTTTGGATCCTTCGTGATAGTCACAAAGTGCTCTCTATACATCGTATCCCGATCGGAGATGTGCAACGCAGTTGAAGTCGCTCTGAGTGAGTCCTTGGATGATCAAGTTTTGGGCTTTGTTGTTGTTGTCGACGTCCCATAGGTTTGTAGCCGTAACTTGATCATTAGGTGGCACTTCATAAGGCTTGTACACCTTCTCCCATATTGCGAAGCCTTGCGCTTGGATGAAAGCCTCCATACGTGCCTTCCAAACCTGAAAATCAATACCAGCAAACACACAAGGTTTGGCGGAGTATTTTTCCATTATGATTAGTCAAAAACATGTGCAAATCACAATGATTGGAGCACCGTGGCTCTGATACCGATTGTAGGATCGAAGAGCACGTGAAAATCTACCAGAGAGGGTGAATGGTAGATTTAAAAATCATACGCAGCTGAAACAATTAAATCCCAACCCCTTCGGCAGAAAAACGATCTGTTAAAGAAATCATGTGTGAGACAAATCTAAACGTGTTTCACCGTGAAAAAAGTGATAGATATGAGAGAGAATCCAGTCAAAAGACAACACAACAAGAATCACTCAAATCCGTTGAGAGAAACTCAAGTTACGACTGAAAGATCTAACAAAGGTCAATCTGTCCTACCCGAGAAAAACAGTTCTAGAATACTGCAAAGAAACTCGTTTAGATCAGAAACCACAAATCCAATGACCGTGAAATTTTTACATATAATAGATAATCAAGTTTTTAAGACAATCCAAAAAGAATCACGTCAATTGGATCTGTAAAACTCGAGTTATGATGAAACCACCGACGAAAGGTAGTGCTGTCCAGAAACTCGATGAGTAAAACTTGTCTGGAACAAGTCGGACAAACAAGGCACAAAAGTTCCTTCAAACTACGAATTTTATTCAATAGAACACAAGAGGAACAGCCCCCAAAGTCGTGCACCACGAGCTCCGACCTCCCTTACTTATATAACCAGCGCGGAGGCGAACTCAACTCAAATCAGGAGTCTAATCCTACTCCGTTTACGAATCGAAACTTTTCATAACTGCTCAAGACTCTTCTATACGCAGATAGAAGCAATATTAAGACTTCCAAACACCTTAGGAACGTATACCACATTCCTAAACAACCCAAATTCGTGACCCAAACGAATTCCTATCATAACCAACTCAAATCTTTCCATATTTGAGTCAAACACGACTCAGCCGCAGCCTGAGTCCATCACCTAGTCGGTTGGACCTTTCCGACCAATTCTTTACATCCACATATCTTCATCACGCCTCGGAACCATGTAGCCACGTCCATGCACTCCTTTCATACGTGCAAACATCTTCCAACGAAGTTCATGATACCTTCATATGCATTGTTCTTGATTCAAACATGTTGCGCAACCTCCCAATCAACTCAACCACAATTCCTCCCGAACTTGGTTCTTGAATCTCATCTTCTCCCTAAGACTAGTTCAATGGATCCCGTCACCAGTCATGTCTTGAACTCAAGCAACATCTGCACATGAATAAAGAACCAATCCGTACGAGCCGAAGTCCGCGACTTGACTCAAGTCAGTTCCAAACACAGCACCTTACGTGAGCACCTCACATAAGCATGTTGCAAAGCATAGCAAAATGATATCAGCCATATCAACAAAGCACACAAAAAACTTAGCAAATGAATACTAAGAAATCTTTCTATGAATATAAAGCAAGTTCTAAACATTACAAGATAAAAACAGGAACATTGCGATCAAGCTCCAAACCTAGCCAAAGCTAACCCGAGCTTGAGCCAGAGCTTACCAAAGCTAGTACAACCTAGTGCCGGAGCTTACCAAAGCTAGTACAACCTAGCGCCGGAGCATACCAAAGGTAGTACAACCTATCACCGGAGCTAACCAAAACTAGTTGGACCTAGTGCCGGAGCTAACCAAAACTAGTTGGAACTAGTCAACCCAAAAGTCGGAGATAGAAAAACATGTTGGAGCTAGAAAAACATGTCGGAGCTAACCAACATAAGTCGTACCTAGAAAAACATATCGGAGCTTATCAAAGACATGTCGGAGCTATCAAATACATGTCGGATCTAAAGACAAAGCTCACCGGAGCTACCCAAAAACATGTCGGATCTAGACAAAGAAAGTTGGACCTATTGTCGGACCTTGCAGTAGCTCGGAGCTAAAGTCGAACCTTGCTAAAAAGATGTTTTGGCAGCATTCAAAACTTTTATTGTCAAAGCCAATGTATTCAGCACACATAGGTCTCACATCGACGAAGCTCCGGCCGAAGAGGAGCTAAGTTTCCAGTACTCCAAAAAGGTCTTGAAAGCCGTTTACAACACTGTCGACGACGACTCCGACGTCTCTGACAACGAGCGTCGGAAGACCCTGAACACCATCTATGGTGGTTCTTGGGACATCAGCTCTCACCGCATCCTAAAGACAATGCAGCAGGACATGGCCATGGCAGCTCCAACTACATCGGAAGTGGATAGATACTCCCATCATTTTCGATGCTTCGGACTGCCCCCAAAACATGATCGGGGCTGGCAACTCCCGTTGATGGTGCCACCCACCATTAACAATATTCAAATCCACCATCTAATGGTGGACGGAGGTTCCGGGCTAAACCTCATAAGCTTCAAAGCTTTCGTTAAGCTTCAGCTTCGGACTTCAGACCTTCGCCCAACCCGACCTTTCTTTGGAGTAGGTTCCGGATGCATTACCCCTCTCGGTTCCATCACACTCCTAGTGACCTTCGGGACCCAGAATAACTACCGAACTGAGAATTTAGTCTTCGATGTTGCGGAAATCAGTCTGCCGTTTAATGCCATTCTGGGTAGGCCAACTTTATACAAGTTCATGGTTGCTGCCCATTATGGCTACTTGGTGTTGAAGATGACAACACCCATGGGTGTTCTCCGGATCCGCAGAGATCGCACCGCAGGAGTTACCGCTCTAGAAGAACTCTATGCACTTACCACAGCAGAAGAGGAAGCATCTGGAAAGGAGCCAGTTCCGAATCCTCCGAGCATTCGTCATAAAGGCTCTACCTCTGCACCCCGTGTGCAACCAAGCGGCGACGCCGACATTCCCGTCAAGGTCGTCCAAATTGGTTCCCATGTTGCTCAGACTACTTGTATATCGGGGGGTCTGAACAACAAATAGGAACTCGAGCTCATCACTTTTCTCCGGGCTCATGTCGAAATGCTTCCCTGGCAACCGTAACAAATTCCTGGGATCCCTAGGGAGGTGATTGAGCACAATCTGAAGATTTACCCAGACGCACAACCTGTACACCAGAAGTCTCAGAAGCAATCAATCGAGCGACAAAACTTCATTCGAAAAGAAATCAAGAAGTTGCTCAAAGCTGGATTCATCCAGGAAGTCTTCCACCCAAAATGGCTAGCAAACCAATTGGTTGTACCCAAGGCCGGTGGGAAGCTTCAGATGTGTATTGACTACACCACCTTAAATAAGGCATGTCCAAAGGATCCATTTCCACTACCTAGAATAGATCAGATAGTGGACTCTACCTCCGGGCATGAGCTATTGTGTTTCTTAGATGCATATTCTAGATATTATCAAATCCAAATGTCTAAGGAAGATGAAGAGCATACTGCCTTCATAACAGTAGATGGATTGTACTGCTATACTGCCATGCCATTCGGTCTAAAAAATGCTGCTTCAACATTTGTGCGAGCTATGTACAAAACATTTGGAGAGCTAATTAGAGACTCGGTGGAGGTGTATGTTGATGACATCGTTGTGAAGATCAAAAACAAGGAGTCACTCTTTGATAACTTACAAGCCGTCTTCGATAAGCTGCGCACCACGCGCACCAAGCTGAACCCGGACAAGTGTGTCTTGGGGGTTAGCTCCAGGAAGCTTCTGGGTTCTTGGTGACTCACCAAGGAATTGAAGCAAATTCGGCGAAGATAAAGGCTATAGAAGATATGCGGCCCCAGCCCGCATTAAAGATGTCCAAAAGCTAACTGGATGCCTAGCTGCGCTCAACCGGTTTGTCTCAAGGCTGGCAGAACGAGCGCTATCCTTCTTCAAACTCTTGAGAAAGTCCAAAACATTTCATTGGTCTGAAGAAGCAGAAAAGATGTTTCAAGAGATGAAACAACTCCTCACCACACTACCAATATTGGTAAATCCTAATCCTGTTGCGCCTTTACTGCTTTACATTTCGGCAACCACCAAAGTTGTCAGTATGGTCATGGTTGTGGATAGACTAGAGCCACATCCAATCCAGGAGTCCAGACCCCTCTGTGAGGGTACGGAATCACGTGAAGACATGCTTGGGTCTCAGCTCCCAGACATGGAACCTCAAAACGAAATGCTAGGAGATCAACCTCACTCGATGAAATAGGTTCACTTGGATGACCAAGATGATCTGGATCCTTCTAGCGAAGTCCGGGTCGAACAAGAAGGAGTTTTTGATCCCTCCGGGAGGGTCCAAGAAGCACAACCTGAAGGTCTGAAACCCTCCAGTAGGGTCCGGGTTGAAAGAGAGGAAGCTCTGGGTCCTTTTGATAGGGTCCGGACCATCCAACGCCCCGTGTACTTCATCAGTGAAGTACTCCATGACGCCAAGACAAGATACATTGAGGTGCATAAACTGCTTTACGCAGTTCTTATTGCCTCAAGGAAGCTTCGTCACTACTTCCAAGCCCACAAAATATCAGTGGTAACTTCTTTTCCACTGCGTGCTATTTTGCATAACCCTAATTCTAGTGGGAACATTGCAAAGTGGGCAATGGAACTGGCCGAATTCGATCTAAAATTCGTGTCAAGACAAGCAGTCAAAAGTCAAGCCTTGGCTAACTTCGTGGAGGAGTGGACCCCATCTCCATCAAACCCAGGGGGCCACAGTGAGCGGAAGCCAGAACTCAAAGTTCCAGTATTGAACGAGCCTCACTGGACCCTCTACATTCACGGCTCTGTGCAAAATCAGGGTGCTGGAGCTGGAATCCTTCTCCTAGCTCCGACTGGGGAGAAGGTCAAGTACATGGAACACCTTGATTTCAAGGCAACAAACAATATAGCGGAGTTTGAAGACCTCATCTATGGACTCAAGGTGGCACTATCTTATGGTGTCAAAGAGTTGTTGGTAAAGGGATATTCACAACTCATCATCCAACAAGTGAAAGGTGAATGTTCCTACAACAATCCTCAATTAGTTGCTTATCTCTTTGAAGTCAAGAGGCTTCACAAGGATTTCGAAGTCCTGGATCTCCATCATGTTCAGCGTCTTCATAACATTGAAGCCGACGAACTCTCGACGAAAGCCTCAACCGGAGCTTCGGCTCCTGATGGAATTTTCGTTTGGAGGTTGTCAAAACCAATAGCTCAGCCTGCCGATATGAGCGAAGGGGGCAAGACCAACACCACAAAGCTGGCAGTCCCGGTGGCCCTGCTACCATGTCATCCACCAAGGGTCGTAGGTGCTGTCGGAAGCTCCGAGCAACCCAGCACGTAAGACTCAGAAGCTCAAGTTAGCTCCGATGCATGGATCTCAGAGATCCAAATCTACTTGAAAGACAACATCCTTCTTAAGGACAGTGTATCCGCTGACCGGATAGGCAGATTGGCTAAAAGATACACGTTGGTAGAAGGGGATCTCTACCGACGCGGAGCTAATGGCATTCTAATGCGGTGCATTGCAAGGGAAGAAGGTCGCGAGTTCCTCGTGGAGATCCATGGAGGCGACTGCGGGAACCATGCTTCTTCTCGCACGCTGGTCGGTAAAGCCTTTCGGCATGGCTTTTACTAGCCTACATCACTTTAGGATGCGGTTGAGCTAGTGAAAATATGTGAAGTGTGTCAGTTCCACGCAAAACAGATTCACACACCGGCTCAATCACTACAAATGATACCTCCTACATGGCCATTTGATGTGTGGGGCATGGACATCTTGGGACCTTTCCCAAAAGCCATCAGAGGTTACAGGTTCCTGTATGTCGCCATCGACAAGTTCACCAAGTGGCCAGATGCAACTCTAGTGATAACAATCAACAAGCAATCAACAATAAAGTTCTTAAGGTCCATTGTATGCAGATTTGGAGTTTCGAAAAAAGTCATAACTGACAACAGAACTCAATTTACAAGTGCTGCATTTCAAGAATATTGCGAAGACCTTGGCATTCAACTAAGCTACGTCATAGTAGCTCATCCAGCAAGCAATGGCCAAGCCGAAAGAGCAAATGTAGAAATATTAAAAGGACTCAAGATGCGCACATATGAGTGCTTGAAAAAGCACAGAGCTAACTGGATTGAGGAGCTTCCATCCACGTTATGGGCGAACATGACAACTTCAAACCGATCAACCGGGGAAACTCCATTCTTCCTAGTGTACGGAGCTAAAGCAGTCCTTCCTCCAAAAATCACCTTGGGGTCCCTCCGGGTCCGGACCTTTGATGAAGCCACGCAGGACCAGCTCCGGTGTGAAGACCTTGACCTCGTCGACGAGGGAAGGTGCCAAGCAGCTGTTCAGAATGCACGTTATCGCCAAGCGCTCCGGCTCTATCATCAAAGGCATGTGCGCAACCGACAACTTGAGGAAGGCGATCTGGTGCTTTGGAAGATACTAACATGTGAAGGAATGAACAAACTCTCCTCCAGCTGGGAAGGTCTTTTTCGAGTGATCAAAGTATCCTGTCTCAGATGCGTTCGCTTGGCAACTAAGGATGGGACTCCACTTCCTAATCCTTGGAACATCGAGCACCTCCGTATGTTTTATGCTTAGAATCACATAGGTGAGTCTGTAATCACACAAATGCATGTTGTAGAGTCATTATACAGAGACGGGCAATTCCTCTGTGAGAACATCCAGACCACTCCGGGAAGGTCCAGGATGTTCAAGTAACACTTGAGACAGTCACAGCACTATAAGTGTAACTACTTGCTCTGGGCTAGTACAAGAAGTATAGCACATTCAGCATGTTCCAGCACCCTAAGTGTGTCCTTGTCTCCCCTGTAATCCGGACCTATAATGAAAGGCATTGTTGTGTGAAAATAGACTCCACGTACATTTACTTTTTGTGCAGGGCTCAATATATCAAATTTTTTCACCCCGCTTGTCTATAATAAAGTTGTGCAGATCTTTTTGGGCTTTGTTCCAAGTAATTCACATGCATTGCAAGCCTTATTGATAGTCTTTTCGGATCTTAACATTGCTACACAGTCTACTTGCCTGAACGCCAAGCAAACATAGGTCTGGAGTGTCCTATCGACTTTGCCTGGTCCTGCACCCTATGTACGCCACTCTACCTACACCTCGGTAGGCCTCAGTAGGGTGAGTACTAGAAAGGCATGTAGATCTAGAAAGATTATATCAAAACGCTTGTTATCATGTCGAGTTTCTTCAGACCTAAAGTCCAAATAAGAACAATAAGTCACAACCAATTTATAGACAAGAGGACGAATTTTACTTTCTCTCTTGCCTTTAATGTGCAGGAAAAGCAAAAATTCATAGCAATGGTCAACGATGCCGGAGCTACGAATCTTTGACATACTCCAAGGGAGCCTGCCATCAACGATTTATACGTTGACAATGGGTATTGTCGGAGCTACTAAGCTCCGGTAACCTCCGGAGATCTATCGTCGACGACTCGTGCGTTGACATCGGCCACTACCGGAGCTACGAACCTCCGACTATCCCAGAGGGCCAATAGTCGACGTATCAAAGATAAAGACTTCGGACCTAAAATTTACATGTTCGAAGTCTTCAAGTCATCAACATACTATCAAATACTTTTGGTACATGTCCACACTACACTTGTGCACATATACCAGGGGGCCAATAAGACAAAGTACAATATATTGAAGACGACAACAAAAAAAATTAAATTCATGTCAAAATCATGGCAAAATGGATTTCATTAATTTGAAGCACTGGATTACAACATTGAGCGCACAACAGAAGGCAAAAAGGAAGAAAGCCCTAGCTACTGGAGGACCTAAGACCCGCAGAAGAATGAAGAAACTTTATGGGCAACTTCTTGGACTCCGGGCTTGGCGACGTCTTCCTCTTCGGAAACGGGACCTTCAAGCACCGGGTCCAAGGAGAATTGGGGGTCTCGGCTTACATGACACGTCAGCACATATTCTGCGACGTCTGTAGTCAGAGTTTTCCCCTCTGTCTCCAGTTGACCCGCGATGACGTCGCCCATCGCGTCAAGTTTGCCGCCAACACCGTTGAGAGCCACCAGCGCTCGATACAAGTCCAGTTCCGGGTTGTCCGAATGTACGGGATTGAAGCCCAGCGGTGTCAGTGCACCGTTGGCCCGCCCCAAGAAATCCCACACTTGAATGGCTTTAGTCTCCTTCAAGCTCCGCAGCTCCTCCAGCGACTTCCGGGTAGCCGCAAGCTCTGAACCATCACGGGCAAGATGCTCGACCAACTTAGCATGCTGCTGCATGTTCTCGGCAACTTGATTCTCCCGGTCGGTCAGCCTCGTCTCCCGAAGGTGGATGCGGTTCCTCCTTTCAGCAAGGTCTTTTTCCCTGCCTCTTACTCTCTGCTCCCTAGCGGCAACGTCAGCCTCGTTTTTCGAGAGCTCTTGCCCCACCTTCCAGTACTTCACCTTTTCTTCTTCCCTCCATAGATCATGATTTTTTGCTGCAATTCGCCAAATTTGCTCACCCAGAGTGAATTTCTGGGTGACCTCTGCCTCTCTCTTCACCACATCCTCCTGCTGCTCCAGGAGCTTTTCTTCCCTCACATCTAGGTCTGCTCGACACATCAGGAGAATTTCATTCAATTCAGTGAGTTTTTCGTGATGCTCGTCAGCAGCATCACGCCTCTCCTTGGCTTGATCAAGGATCTCCCTGGAGTTAGCGCCGAGCTCCCGGATGGTGGCTTCCTTGTCCTCCATCAGCTTGTCCTAGTATTCTAACCAGACCTTTTACATATTAATCAACTCCTTCTGGTCCGCCAGCCTCGTTTCGGCAGTCCTGGTCTCAAAATGGAGTCTGCTGCACCAACGCGTCAAGGTGTGGCACTCCTCCTCCAAGGTTTTGCTCTCATGATCGAAGGCAAGCTGGACCTGTTGGAGACTCGAGCAAGCATTGTCTATGGACAACGCCAGGTGGATAGATTCCGGACCTGCTGGGACCATTTCTGCAGGCTCCAGAGGGTTTTCCATCACAAAAATATGGTCCCACTCTACAAGAGAGGACCCTTGAACTTCTCCAGCACTGGGACCGCTCTCCGGGAGCCCTTCAGCAGCAGTAGAAGAACCCACTGGGGGAACTTCCACCTCCGGAGCAGTTGAAGGCACTGCTTCAGGGTCTTCAGTCGCCGGCTCCAAAGGTGGAGGACATGTCACCAATTCTTCAAGTTGCTCTGGCTCTGGCCCAGGCACCTCCGGGACAACTACCTCTGGAGCAGCTGTCGGGGTTTCAACCGGCGCCCCTACCACAGCTAGCCCAGACACCGGCACGTCACTTGCTTCCGGTGCAACGACCGGAGCTCCAACCAATTCCGACCCAGTTGTCGGATCTTCAACATCATCTAGCCTACGGGCCAGACCTTCAACCATTTCCGGCTAAGCCGCCGGACCTTTAATTTTCTCTGGCTCAATGGCCAGGGCTCTAACGACTTCTGGCTCAAAGGCTGGAACTTCTGGCATCACTGGTGCTAGAGCATCAGCCTCCACCACTGTCGCTAGGGGTATATCTTTAACTTCTCTCCTGTGGTCCGACGCTACCACAGGAGCTTCGAGCGAGGCCTCCGAGCCCAAGTCCACGACAGCTGGCGTCGAAGCTGTCGCAACTTCTGCCTCCACTTTAGAAGGAGGCTTAGCACTAGAAGTCAGAGCTTCGGCAGGTGCAGCCTCGGCCACCGCGACAGGCGCCAAAGTTCCTGATCCCTTCTTCGACACCCTAGAAATAAATGGAAGAGAAGATTAAAGACACATTAAAAACAAGACTAACATTTCAAGGTGAGCAATCAATGCTTACCTAGAGATGTTGCCACCCAAGTCGCCTCGGAACATTTTCTTCTGAGGCTTGGAGCTAGAGCCCACCATGTGTGGTGAGACTACGGTTCAGACCTCAGTTGAGGACCACTCGTAGCCGCTGGAGTCCTTTCGGCCGGAGCTTCTCTTGGCTAGGAAGAACTCCGGGACTTGGAGCTTCTAGCCGCCATTGAGGGCGGGGTCACCTGCCCAGAGCTGACACCTCTTGATGTCGCTGGCAACGGGCAGGGGTAGCTGCAAAAGACCTCCCCCGCTGGGGAGAAGGAGCCGTGGTAGAAGGAGCAGGTCTGGCGGACCTCCCGTTAGCATGTTTCAACTTCCTCTTCCGACTCGAGGGCTCAGCTAGCTCCTTACCCTTGCCCTTGCCGGTGTCTTCAGTGTTCCGGCTCGGGGCGGAGGCAGGACCACCCTCGGAAGCTCTGGGGATCACCACACTGGTGGTCGGACGCCTTTCTACCTCACCAAGGTCGTCAAGCACTGGCATCTTCCTCCGGAGCTCCCTACTGAACTGAGCCTCCATGTTTAGGGGGAGGAAAGCTTCCAGCGGAACTAAGTCATCACTGCTGACATTTGTCCCATGCTGGAATTTCTTAAGATGAAACTCCAAAGAGTTGTCATCAAAGTTGGATTTCAGACCGGTTTCAATCCGGTCATCATCCATCACGCTGTTGAGGGCCCATGCGAGCTTCTCCCTCTTCTTCAGTGGAGCCCACCTAATAACCAGGAAGTTGTAGAAGACCATCTGAGGAGTCACTCCACCCTCCACGCATTCACAGATTCTAGTCAAGACAGGGTTGAAGGCATCCGACAGCACCGGAACTACACTCCAGGCGTCAGTGTCAACGTTGGGGAGACCTTTGGGTAGCTCCAACTTTTCATGTTCCTCCACTGTAATGATGATCCAATCTTTCTTCCAGTCGTCCCATTTGCCAGAAGGAAATGACTTCAAATACTTGAAGGGGCAGTTCTTGCGCTTCACGAAATAGTAGAAGCCAAGAAACACACTCCCCTTGCCGGTGGTGTGGATGGTGAAGAAGGTGTGGAATAGCTCGACGCAGGGGGGAATACCCACCCACATCTCGCAAAAGTGGACGAATGTCACCATGAGAAGAAGAGAGTGGGGGCCAAGGTGATACAGCTGCAGACCATAAAAGTCTAGCAGCATCAAAAGAAAAGAAGAGAAAGTTGGAATGAATCCCACAATGGCGTACGTCGAGAAGTACACAATGTCGCCACTGCGTTCCTTCTTGAGGAGGAGCGTGCCAACACGAACCAAGTGGTTGAACGAGTCGCTGTACCACCCCATATAGGTCCGGACCTTTTTCATATCATCATCGCTCTTGAGGCGGCTCTTGGGGAGACCCAACTCCATCGCGGCAAAGCAAAGCTAAGGAAGGGAAGTTAGGCGGAGTTTGGAAGGCTCTGAGTGCAAATATGATCGAAGGAGTAAAGAGTCCTCAAACCGAGTGCACATTCCCTCTTAAGTAAGCCTCTGCGACGCTTGGATGGAAACCGCAGTGAGAATGAAGGCACTTTTCAAAAATCTAACCCGTCAATGACGAGTGGGCCTGGGGCCACCCCGACGAAGAGATCGAGGTTCTTACCAAAGGCAAACTGTTGTCATGATGAGCAACGAGAAACTTGATAGCGGCATCCTGTCAGGGCGCGCAAAATCGATATAGTTTTCGTATTGGGAACCAGCGACCTTCAATTGCGTGAGATCCGCACTCAAAGATCTCATCTACAACTTTCATAAAAAGCCACGCATCGAAGGTTCACTCCCGGACCGTCACTCTATCGACGCATCAGAGGACTTTTGAAAATCAAAGCGCGAGAATCGAGAATGGCCTCACCTCTGTCAGGATAACTTGACCCAAAGGGTTCCTCCCAGAGGTGGGCCTGGGGGCCATTGTCGGTACCCTGCATATCGGGTACCCCGCGATACTGCGAGAAGAGCAAGAAAGTTCTACCCGTCGGAGTCAAAGGTCCTTTCAGGTCCCACACGTCATGCTACACCCGATCCGCTCCCCTCATATGGTTAGCTCCGGAGCTAACACGTGTAAAAGAAGACCAGAACTAAACTCCCAACAAAGAGAAGCTCCGACGTCAACACGTGTACAATGGATCCGGACCTAATCCCCAGCAGAGAGGAGCTCTTGTGTCGACACGTGTACTGTAGCCCCGGACCTAACCTCCCGTAAGGGAAAGCTCCAGAGCTTCCACGTGCAGAGCCTCCGGAACTTCATCGACGCATAAACTGACATATCTCCTCTAGTACGAACAATCAAGTGTAGTTAAAGCGGCAGTTACAAGATGTAATTACGTGTCGTTAATGCTGTATTAATGACACACAATCAAGAGCACTATTAATAGGGGTAACGCAACCATTAAGGCACATTATCACACTATTAACCATGCTTAATACTCTTTAAATGGTGTATTAGGCCATTAAATACGCCAGGACCAAATGTCTGGCTGGTCAAGTTTGGTAACGGTCAGTCCTTAGAACTATAAAAGGGTTATATTGCATGTACCCAGAGAGAGATCTGAGCTGATCTCAGCTGAGCTGACCCGTATACTAGCGAACATACTCGCACAATACAACAACATAAATCCCGTGGAGTAGGGTGTTACGCTCAGGCAGCCCGAACCACGTAAATCTCTGGTGTCATCATCTTGATCTTGATCTCTGCGTACCCCGATCATAAAAGAACCTCTGCGGGCTGCTTCTTAGCGGGTTCGGGGGAAGTGTCGTATCAAACACTTCGACAGAAGGCAATGGAGTAAAGTAAACACTACTCTTATGATCAAGTTATGGGATACTAATCAATTATCAAGACAGAGGTAAGTTGAGTATTTGTATTGTGAGACACACCTAGGCAATCCATTCTAATGGGTAAATGGGTCCTAATGGAGATTAGTCTAAGAGTTGGGGAGTTACTGTAAAATCCCACGTTCAGTTGCAAGATGGTTATCAATCCTAATGGAGACCAATTATATCTATGCTTATGAGCTTGATCTCATTAAATCTTTTCCTCCACTCATGCTTAAATTTTATTAACATGAGGAATTATTTGACTAATAATCTTAGATAAATTCTTTTGACCTCTCTTCAAAGTTTGGAATTATTTGAATGGAGAATGCTAGGTCAATTTAATATGCAGTACCCAATTTATATTCAAATTAATTACAAATTGAATATGCTACTGTACATTTGGCCCTGTCAAAAATATTCAAATTTGAGGCCATAAAATTTTTCTACGGCTTCCAAAAATTCCAAATAGAGTTCCTGCAAAGTTTCATAAATTTTGAACTCCATTTGCTATTTTATTTGAGACACTTAGCAAATTCGGACCATATTATGAATTCAAATTTTGAATTCTGTTCAACCTTATTGAACATCAAGATTTGAACACACGATCATGGTCAGCATGACTTGCTTGACTTATCCTCAAAATTTCACAAGTTTTGGAACTCAAATGCTATTTAATTCAGCGTCACCATTGAAATTCATCCAATTTTAAATTCAAATTTTAAATTCATTGGAAACTTTCTCCAATTCGAAATCCAATTGCGGAATCAAATTCCAGATATTTATTTCAGCCTCCCCACAGAATTCTAGAATTTTCTGATCATGTTTGGCAGGACAATTGATGTTGCAGAGAGGGGAGGAGGATAAGAGGAGGTGGGACCCACTGTCAGCCTAACCTACTCGAGTGCAACCCACGGGGTGCTCTATATCCAGCTCTCCCTGCCGATCAACGCCGGTAGCGCTCGACACTGCGAAGCGGCATGCAAGCCGCCGAGTTGCCTGCTTGCTTGCGCCGTGGCGAGCCCCCCTTGCCCCTCCGTCCCTATAAATACCCCCCCCCCCTTGGTCGTCGCCGTCGAACTCCACCTCGGTTCGCGCCATTGCTGCGGCCTCTGTTCGATCGAGCTTTCGCCGATGGTTGATGCCATTTCTCAACGAGATGTAAGTAGATAAAAGTCTTGTCACAACATTCTCTATGTATTCTATTTGGTCATTGATCGTGATATACCTTCTGCTTGGGATATTTTGAAGTTTTCCGGTCACTGTTGAGGAAGCCGCCGAGAACCTTCACTGTCTCATCGTCGAGCTCCAGTTCTAGGCCGTCTCCAGTCTGGATCCTTTAAGCAAAAAGGTTCGCAATCCTCTCTAGTTTATGCTCACCAATTCTAAGCCCATGGCATGAACTGTAACTCGAGTGTTTCATTCAATATCTGAATCATTGTTCAATAGAACAGCCAAGCTTCGTGCCTAAATTCGTTTCATTCTTGCAATCATTCTTTAATCTGGTTAGGAGGTAGCTCGTATATGACCTAGCGCAGCTCCCTACCCAAAGGCCCCCAAAAGTTATCAATCGAGCACCTTAGATTTTGAGATTTCGCAGCCGCCAGTTGATAGACTATGCTTCACCGTTGAGCTCATATCTCGAGGGTGTTTCCACTCTTCCCTAGTCAAGATTCTTCATCCTTGAGATCCCAGGAAGCTTTTGGAGGAATTCCCGAGTCTTTTGAGCTTATGTTGAGTCAGTTCAAGCAGGCCCGAGCCCTCACAGCCGCCGCCGCCGTCGTGCGGTTGTTTCCAGTCCGTTTCAACCGATGTCGACCTCACCGTCGTGCTCAACGCCCCCAAAAACCCCAGGCAGCAAGTGTTGGCAAGTTTGGCGCAGAAGTTTGGCCGGCGGCGATATCGCCGGTGAGCTACCGCCGCGCGCAAGCACCAACCCAAGGTTTAAGACGATAGTGGACCCCACGAGTCAGTCGTTGCGGGATCTGGGTGTGGCCAGGGATCCGTTGTGACTGCGCGGTTAACCCCGTAGCCGCCGGTGCGGCCCTGCTGCGATAGGTCGGTTTTAAACCAGTGGGCCCGGCCGATTTATTTTATTGTTTCCCATTGGAAAATAATTTCAGGAATTAACTCAACTTGGAAAATCCATAACTTCCAGTAGAATTATCCAAAAAATCCCAAATAAATTTTGTTAGAATCACCATGAAGAATACATTTCAGTAATGCACTTTGATTTGTATGAAAAGCCATAGAAATTTCTCCATAACTCAGTAAGCAAAATACTTAACGAATTCATCCCTACAGTTCTGTTAATTGGAAAATTCCCAATACTGGTTAGAACCCTATATTTAATACAATTGATTCCAATAAAAATTTCAAGTTCATTGGACTTCAATTACTGGGTTGATCAATATTCCAAATCTCTATGGGGTTATAAATTGAGAAAAATGGAAAATCAATTTTCAGAGATTTCCCCAAACTTGCAAAATTAGTTTCTCCATGTAGGAAGCTTAGAAAATAGTGAAACAAATTTTCCTAGAACCAGTGAGATCCCCTCTTCATGATACCACCCCTGGTAGCCATGATAGGTCTCCAAAATTTCAACCAAAATTTAGAAAAGGTTATTTCTTACCATAATTTTGAAGAACAACAAACTTCTTTGATCATCTCCTGTTCTTTGCAAGAGTATTCTATATAATCACTAGTATCTACCATAAAAGTCCCAAAGCCAATTAAGATAATTTATCTTATTTTCATCCTAGGATATTCACATGACCTCAAGCATATTAATTATTTTCAAATTCATTCATACCTAGTATATGCATATCGTGTAGTAGCTGAAATCGAGGATCAGCGGAAGCTTTGGATGTCCAGCTGCCAGAAACTAACATAGGCTCAGACTCGCATGCAGGCAAGCCCCAGTTTTCATTTAAGTTCCTTACAACGTTTTTGCAGTTTTTATTTCACCTTACATCTTCAGATGATTGTGCATTACGTTTAAGGTGTTTGACATCCACTTGCATGGACCGCAAATCCTATGGAGTCTTGGGTAGTTCTATAGCCCGTTGAGTAGATACTGCTATGCTTATGCTCATAGGAATACGGTAGAGGTCGAGTAGTTGGAATCTACTTGCGAGATAGGAATGTTATCACATGGGAGGATCTGGAATCGGAAAATGGTTTATGAATATGAAATTGAGACCGAGCAGTGGGTAGGATGTTGCGAGACGTGGTCTCACGTGCATAGCCCTGCTTGTGTCGATTGAGTACCGTTTCGTGTGCGGCCCTGCTAGACAAGCTTGAAACGTACCAACGACATACTGGAGAAATGGGCTCCAGTAAAATAACGTAGCTTTATACTAGTTTGTCGAGGCATTCCATTCTGTTTTATAGGCATGGGTTGAGGGCAGCAAGGTATAGATGAGCTGATGGGCACATCAGAGTACGCCCCATGCAGTGACCTCCTGCTCGTGACGGATCGACCAGTTCGACATCCGAGTTAGTGAAAGGTGTCCATATACGACTAGTACTGAAGTGTTATGTAGGTACTGCTATAAGTACTCGCTGACATTTCCGAATGTGCGTATGTGTCGTGTTGTTCCGGGTATGTCCTCATTGCAATCACTGTCCCTCGCAGTAATAGAGTACCACTTGTTCACTGCGCTATGACATAGTAAATACTGAAGAAGTCAGGAGAATATGATATATTGGATTACAATTTTCTTTGACAACCTTTTTTGGCTTAGAGATAGTACAATTAAAAGTTTACAGTTTCCCCATACTTTACGTGTAAAAGCATTATGTGCTTTGTGCATGTCATATTATCAGCAAAATGTTTCTTGTTTGATTGTGGAGTCTATGATGTGCCATGTCTGAAGAATGTAATGTGCTATTTAAAACATGACTATAAGTATCCACTTGTAGGTGAGTCCTTATGCTTTACTTTACCTATGCTTAGTGTTCACCCCCAGCATATGTCTAGTTAGACGGGTTAGTCTTGCTGAGCCTTATGCTCACGTTTGCATTTAACAAGTTTTCACAGATTATACGACTGATGACGGGTTTGATGACGAGGCTGCACCCCCTAAAGGGTTTACAGCCGAGTGGGAACCCTGCACGCTGCCATAAATTGGGTGTTGCTAGTGTGAAGTATCCAGGGCATGGATGACTTTGCTTTTGCATAGCTAGTGCTGAGAGCGTAGCTATGATGTATAGTTCTCTTTCCTTTCGTTAGTATTATAAAACTTCCGCCGTGCTTTTCAATAAAGACTTGGTATTGTAAATTGGTCTCGCCCTTTTCTTGTATACTGTTGGGTGTCGCATCGCGCGACACCACCGAATGAGATCCTTGGAGGTCGGGATTTCGGTCCCCACAGACATGGTATCAGAGAATCATTGGGAACAGTGTACTTGAAAAGAGCATATTTTCAAAACTTAGGATTTGAGTGAGGAATTAGTTATATGCCCTTATAAGGAGTATTATTAGTATAAGATATAAAGGTGGTAAACTAACTTATGTGTTATTAATTCAGTAACGACACTCCGACGTCAGGTAAGAGGTAAGATATGCCACTGTAAGCGGATCAATTGCGGTAAGCTCACCACGCGAGAGGTAGCATGGAAATCTTTTCATGGCTTGGCACGGAAATGTTAGTAGGAGTCTTTGAAGCTTTCTATGTTACCGAGAACCTATGACACGCGGTACCCCAGCGTGCTTCAAAGTTAGTGGGAGCCCTCGTCGGGTGGTGTATAACCCGATAGTATGCATCTCTAGAACCATTCATGTTCTATAGGAGCATGCGAAACACGTATGCCCGAGCGTGTATAAGACGGTTCGTGCGGGAGTCTTTGTTGTACAGACGTATTACAGCCATGTACCTCGAGACATGACCTCGCTCGAGGGAGAATCACACCAGAGTCGTATGCATTTACTTTCATATATATTATTGTGACTACCTGTCGTGTTTCCCCGTGCCGCCCTTAAGGTGTGAAAGGGGGTTTGTTTGTCTTCTGCAGCATTGACTACGGTAGCGACCCGTGTAGAACACGTTTGCGAGTGGACGATACTAGGGCCACCTATAAACGTATCCGGAAATACCGGTTAGAATATTCTTTGGTGAGGCACGTAGTACCGTCGGTATCAAATTCAATACTTGACCATCCCCAAATGCAAAAATGGATGCATTATATTCTGGAAAGTCTGACTATTAGGTGTTGGTAGGATTGGACTCCGCAAAATGAGTTTCGATTCAACATTGGGTTAGCACCAAGATTCTTGATTTCTGGCTAAAGTTTGCTCAACCTCGCCAGGTTGTAATCTTGGTTAGTTAGGAATAAACATAGGGGTATGCTATATGGATTAAAAGTTCTCGACGACCTCTACAAATTTTCTGTTGACCATTACGGCAGAAAAGCTTGATATTCTGTTGAAATTTGGGGTATGCTTAAACTGCTCCAGATAACCCTACCATTGTACCAGTCTCTGTATTTTTGCAATAGCTCACTGTAGAAAAATCTTCTGCCTTATTGTGATATATGGATGAAAAGGGTAGAAGCAGATCTACAGTTTTGTTATTTAAAGTTTCTACTGATTCGAATTTGAGGCAATTCAAATTTTGTGCTCAAAACAGTGAACTGCAGGGCTGCTGTTGAACAACAGTCAGTTCATCTGTCAAGTTTAGATAGCTCTAGATTTTGATCCAGAATAGTGACATGGTCATATATATACACTTATGGAAATCTTAGAAAGGCCTCTATCAAATTTATGTTGCGCTCATGGCCTGAATCTTGTTGTAGCTGTGTTAAATTCCTATGGTTGCAAACTTGGTTCTGGCAGATCAGAACTTGAAACAGTTGGCACATAGTTTCGAATTAGCGCACTATACCTATGTAACCAGTGTTTCATGGCCGAAATCTTTTACCTATGTGTTGTTAACTTGATTTTATACAATGTTTAATTTGTCATTACCTCAATATATTGTCATGATGTATAAATTGTGGAAATCACCACATATACAGGAGAGGTTCTGTCAAAATTTCCAGAAAATTTGGGTCAAATTTAAACCTGTATAGATCCTATTTCCTAGCTCACCTGGAGCTGTATGAGTACCATCTGGAAAGGTTGTAAAGTGTACTACAACTTTTGTATTCAACCCCACATCTGGTTCTGACGTTTCCTGTATGAAAATTTTCAATTTATACAAGAAGGTCAGCTGGAACAGACTGTGATTACAACTCCAGTTTTTAAATTTTCTTAAACTATTGGGGGTTGGAAACCTTCTCATTGTTCCAGTATCCTTTTCTATAGATGGCGTATGTGATGATGCCATTACTGGACGGATGGATATTTTCCATTTGCGCTAGCCGTCTGGGTTTCCCAAGTATGCTGCGGGAAGTGCTCCAACAGTTTGGCTTCATCGAGATGCCATGCTATTGGGGCCGAGAAACGATTGACAGAGGCGTTCGGTCGTGCACCATCTTGGTAGACATCCCGGCTAGTCCATGTCATTATGGATGGGCTCCTTTCTCGGTTACTATCGAGGGGGCTCATTTGGAGGACACTTGGGCAATCGCAGCAGGCGAGGCGCTTATGAAGCTTTGTGAGCTTCAACAAGATGTCATGGCTGGGACTCAATTTGCCCTTATTGCCGTCCGTGGTATGGCTGGATTTGAGTGGCAGCGTCGTATGGTTGCTGCCTACACACGGTATGGCGACACAACCTCGACGACACTTGGGACGTATGCGGCTGCGTCCAATGTGGTGTTTCTTACTCAAGGTGCAATTATTCCGGAGCAAGTCGAAGCCTTGAGGCAAGCGACTGAGCGGGGAGATACTCTTGATTATATCAGTGAGAATCTATGTTTGTTCCTAGCTCCAACGAGTCAGCGGCTGAATAAGTGCGAGAGTCAGCTGCATTACTCCCACATTAGACTACAGAAAGCTCGTGCCGAACAACGGCAACCTTGCAATGAACTGCGGCAAGCTCGTGGTGAGCTGCAAGCAAGTTAGTTAGAGGTGCAACAACAGAAGGAGCAGCTGTCGGTAGTCACTGAGGAACGCGACACAACCATAGAGGCAGCTCAAAATTTGGAGTACGAGGCAAAACAACTTCAAGATAATGTGATTGAGGCCGAAGCACAATTGCAACCAGTGGTGTATCCACTGGCCCATGATATACCACTAAATATGGGTGAACAAGTGCCTTTGAATGATGATGAGGAAGAAGAAGATCCCGAGCAACTCGAGTACGTCAAATAGGACGTATTGGAGTGGGATGTGGCAGCACTTCTGCCATCACGGGGCAACGTATAGTTTAGTAGTTGCTCGTGTTTATTTTGTGGCCATGTTTGTATCATATTAAGAACAGCAGTGGGTATGTCTAAGGTGACAAGATGTGTATGACATCTCATGGGGACCGAGTATGGTAGAGATGCACTTCCGTAGTGAGAGTCCATCGTTTTGGAGTACACTACTATAAACTTGGTCATGAGATAATATATCTTGTATAAAGTTTGTACTTTATCAATATATGTGAATGTTATGCACTTGTTTCCATGTCAATAGTCACGCTATAGAATATGAAATGGATAAAGGAAAAGAAAACATGTGCGGATTTTATGTCATTTGGGTGTAGAATGGTGCGTACGCGCTCGATGCCTGAAACGGGAGGATCAAGTCGTGGTCGTGAGGATGAATCTCCGACCCAGGAGACAGCTGTGACGCCGCAGCAACAAGTTCCTCCTCCACCACCTCCTGAACTTCCAAGGAGTCTAGCGGAGGTTCTCGCCGTAGTGCTTGGCTCGCACGACGAGCAAATAGAGTTACTGCGGACTTTGGTTCAGCATTCGTCCCGTCAAGGAGGGCGACCAGATGCGGGTCCACGACAGCCTTCTGCGAGTTCATACTCGGACTTCATGTCAACGCACCCGCCAGTCTTCATGGAGGCCGATGAACCGTTGAAGGTAGACAACTAGCTCCGCTCCATCGAAGGGAAGTTCGGTTTGCTACGAGTGACCGAACATCAGAATACCCCGTTCGCGGCCCAACAACTACAAGGGTCTGCTGGTGCGTGGTGGGCAAATAACCTTGCCGCACGACTAGCCGGCTATGCCGCGAGTTGGGAGGAGTTCCGGGAGGCGTTTCGCGCCTATCACATACCTCCTGGTGTTATGAGGAGGAAGCTTCAAGAGTTCTTGGAGTTGAAGCAAGGAGGAAGGAGTGCTTACGAGTACTCCAAGGTATTCAACCACTTGGCCCAATATGCTCAGGACCAAGTGAGTACTTATGATCAGAATCGGGAATGCTTCTATCGGGGTTTGAACCCCAAGATGAAGGACAAGCTTGCCTTGTTCAACAGCGGCAGTTTCAACAACATGGTCAATGCTGCGATTGTGCAGGAGGACGTTACTAGGGAGTTGTTCTCCGACAAGAAGAAATGGAGTGCTCCGCAGGGCAGCGGAGGGGGTACTCCTCAGAAGTACTACATGGTGTATCGATCACCTTCCGACCAGAGGTGGCAGCTGCCATCGTGACCACCGATGTTTCGTGGTCGCCCATTCGACAATGCCAGTTTTCCCCCACAGCAGCAACAAGGAATGATTCCGCGTGCACCTCTACCTCCACCGCGTGCACCGGGATTTCATCCTACATTCCGTGCCGGTCAGACCCCGTACACATCTTATATGTGTGGACATACGGGGCACTTCGCCAAGGACTGCCCGGAGAGCGGAGGATAGTCATCGTATCAGGGGGCAAACCAGCCTCGCAACCAGCCCAAGAAGCCAGCCACCAAAACTGGCAACGTCCCCCACCTCGCCATCGAGGACATTTCGGAAGGCGCACCTCTACTCACGGGTACGTTCTCTCTCATTGGTCATCCCGTAGTCATCCTTTTTGACTTCGTGCTTCCCACAACTTTATTAGCAAGTCTTATGTCAATCAATACCAGTTGCCTATCATTTCCAGAAAAACCCCATATATGATTTGTTCTCCGAGAGGAAAAGTATTAGCAGATAAGATGGTCCATAGGGTACCTCTTAATCTGGGTGGGAACATGTACCCTATCTCTCTCATTATATTGGAGCATCAAAAGTTAGATGTCATCTTAGGGATGGCATGGTTGCAATACAAATGTGCTATTATTGACATCGTTCCTCGGAGGATATATCTAAATTCTCTGGTCCACTCTCCCCAAACTCTCACTCTTGAGAGTAATATCCACGTGACTCCAACTACTTATAACACCGAGGCCTGTAAACATGAAGACATTCTAGTAGTATGTGAGTATCTGGATGTTTTTCCCGAAGATCTTCCTGGCATGCCACCAGAAAGAGATGTTGAGTTTAAGGTTGAACTTGTACCAGGAACAATGACAACCTCGAGAAAGCCGTATAATATGGCACCTAAGGAACATGCAGAAGTGAAAAAGCAATTGAAGGAACTTTTGGACAAGGGTTTCATTCGTCCAAGTTCATCACCTTAGGGCTGTTCTGCATTGTTCATGGAAAAGAAGGATAAAATGTTGAGACTATGTATGGACTATCGTCCACTCAATGCTGTCACGATCAAGATCAAGTATCCACTACCCCGTATCAATATTATGTTCAATCAGTTGGTAGGTGCTTGAGTATTTTCGAAAATGGATCTTTGCACTGGGCATCATCAAATAAGGATTCGACCAGAGGATATACCTAAGACAGCATTCTCGACGAGGTATGGATTGTATGAGTACCTTGTCATGTACTTCGGATTAACCAATGCACCAGCCCATTTCATGTATCTCATGATTTCGATGTTCATGTCGGATTTGGACAAGGTTGTCGTGGTATTCATCGACGACATCCTTGTGTACTCAAAATCCGAAGAAGAACATGCCCAAGATTTGCACATCATGCTTCAACAATTGTGGGACCACAAGCTGTACGCTAAGTTCAGCAAATGTGAGTTCTGGATCAACCAAGTGCCATTTCTAGGGCACATCATCTCTGCCGAATGGATTGCAGTTGATCCAAGCAAGATTAAGCAAGTACTCAAATGGGAGTCTTCTAAGTCTGTGCATGAAGTTTGAAGTTTCCTGGGTTTAGCAGGATATTACCGGAGGTTCATCCCAAGCTTTTCCAAGATAGCTAAACCAATGACGGAACTTCTGAAGAAAGGAAACAAATATACATGGACAAAGGAATGTGAGGAAGGTTTTCAAGCATTATTAAAACACCTCACAACAGCGCCAGTACTACCCCAACCAGACACAACTAGATCGTTTGATGTTTATTGTGATGCATCTGGGGTTGGTTTGGGTTGCGTATTAATGCAAGACAGAAGGGTGATCGCTTATGGATCACGGCAGCTTCAGAACCATGAGTAGCATTATCCGACTAATGATCTTGAGCTCGCTGCCGTGGTACTAGCATTAAAGATGTGGAGACACTATCTATGGGGCAACCTAGTACATCTCTACATCGATCACAAAAGCTTGAAGTACATCTTCACCCAGAAGGATTTGAATATGCGACAGGGAAGATGGTTGGAATTAATTAAAGACTATAAAATTGAGATCCACTACCATCTCGAAAAGGCAAATGTAGTCGCAAATGCGCTAAGTGAAAGTCCCACACCATTAACCTTTCTATCACCTTGATAGAGGAAGAAGAACTGAGTCTCTACTTGGTTCCGTATGGGGCGCTCTACAATCTAGCCCACATTCCTACCATAAGGGAAGAAATTTTGAAGGCTCAGAAGGAGGACAAGGGCATATCACATATTCGCCAAAGAATGAAAAATGGGGAGATGAAGTGTTTCCGAGGTGACAATGACGGTACCATCTGGTTCAAAGACCGCATCGTGGTACCCCGCAATGTGGGACTTCAGAAGAAAATTTTGGACGAAGCTCATTTGTCCAAATATTCTAGTCATCCGGGGAGTAAAAAATTGTACCAAGACTTGAAGAAGAAATTTTGGTGGACTCGGATGAATAGTGAAATAGCGAGGTATGTATCCGAATGTGATACGTGTCGGCGAATAAAAGCCGACCATCTAAAGGCAGCCGCACTGTAGGATCAAAGAGCACGTGAAAAGCTACCAGAGGGGGGGGGGTGAATGGTATATTTAAAAATCTTACGCAGCGGAAACAATTAAACCCCAAAACCTTCGGCAGAAAATTGATCTGTTGAAGAAATCGTGTGTGAGACTAATCCAAACGTGTTTCACCGTGACAAAAGTGATAGATATCAGAGAGAATCAAGTCACGAAGACAACACAAAAAGAATCACTCAAATCCGTCAAGGAAAACTCAAGTTACGATCGAAAGATCAAACAAAGGTCAATCTGCCCTATCCGAGAAAAACAGTTCTGGAACTCTGCAAAGAAACTCGTGTAGATCTTAGACCACAAATCCAATGACCGTGACATTTTGACATATGATAGACAATCAAGTTGTGAAAACAACCCAAAAATAATAACGTCAATTGGATCTGTAAAACTCGAGTTATGATAGAACCACCGATGAAAGGTAGTGCTGTCCAGAAACTCGACGAGTAAAACTTGTCTGGAACAAGTCGGACGAACAAGGCACAAAAGTTCCTTAAAACTACGAATTTTATTCAATAGAACACAAGACGAACAGCCCCAAAGTCGTCTCTCACGAGCTTTGGCCTTCCCTTGCTTATATAACCAGCCCTTAGGCCATCCCAATCTCAACTAGGACTCCAATCCTAATCCGATCACAATCAGAACTTTCCATAACTGCATAGGACTCTTCTATACGTAGATAGAAGCAATCTTAAGACTTCCAAACACCTTAGGAACGTATCCCACATTCCTAAACAACTCAAATTCGTGAGCCACACGAAATCGTAACATAACCAACTCGATATTTCCATACCGAGCCATAACCGACTCAGCTAGCAGCCTAAGTCTTCAACCGATACGATCCGATCCTTCCGACTAGACCTTTCCTTCCTTATCCCATCTTCAGAACCATGTTGCCACGTCATGCACCGCATGCATACGTGCGAACACCTTCCTTCGACGTCCAGTAACCTTCATATGCACCGCCCTTGATTCAATCATCCTGCGCGACCTCCTGATCAGCTCAACCACAGTTCCTTCCGAACTTGGTTGTTGGAACCTCATCTCCTCCCTGAGACTAGTCCAATGGATCCCGTCACCAGCCATGACTTGAACTCAAGCAACACCTGCACATGAACAAACAACCAATCCATACGAGCCCAAGTCCTCGACTTGACTCAAGTTAGTTCCGAACACAACACCCTATGTGAGATCCTCACATAAGCATGTTGCAAAGCATATCAAAACGAAATCATCCATATCAACCAAAACGCATCAAAAACTTTGCAAATGAATACTAAGCAATCTTTCCAATAATGTAAAGAAAGTACGAAACATTGCAAATGAAAAGCAGAAGCACTACGGTCAAGTTCCGGACCTTGCCAGAGAAACCCGGACCTTGAGCCGGAGCTAACAAAAGCTAGTAGAACCTAGCACTGGAGCTTACCAAAAACTAGTCAAAACTAGTCAACCCAAAACCGGAGCTAGTCAAAGTACGTCGGAGCTTAGCAAAAGCATGCCGGAGCTATCAAAGACATGCCGGAGATAAAGATAAAGCTCACCGGAGCTGACCAAAGCTAGTCAGACCTTACCAAGAAGCCGGACCTAGCATCTAACATAACCGGAGCTACCCAAAACAAGTCGGACCTATGGTCGGACCTTGCTATAGCTCGGAGCTAGACTCGGACCTTGATGAAAAGGTGTTTTGGTGATATTTAAAACTTTTATCATCAAAGCCAAGTGTATTCACTACAAGCCAATGTATTCAGCACACATAGGTCTTACACGGACAACTACAACCTTTAAGCATACCGACCTGGAAATGGGTGGACTTCAGCATGGATTTCATTGCTGGATTACCTCTCACCGTTCATAAACATGACTCGATTTGGGTGATAGTCGACCGACTCACCAAGTCGGCTAACTTTATTCTAGTTAGTATCAGATATGTGGCACGACAATATGCAGAGTTGTATACTGCTAGGATCTTATGTTTACACGGTGTACCCCACACTATCATATCAGATCATGGAGCCTTGTTCGTGCTCGATTTTGGGAGCAGCTCCATGCATCATTGTGTACCATGTTGATTCGAAGCTCAGCTTACCATCCACAGACTGATGGTCAAATAGAACAAGTAAACCAAGTGCTAGAGGATATGCTTCGCACCTGTGCCATTCACCATGGTAAGAATTGGGATGATCATCTACCATTGGCAGAGTTTTCATACAACAATGAGTATCAGAATAGCATCCAAATGGCACCATATGAAACTCTTTATGGACGGAAGTGCCGCACACCTTCGAACTGGTGTGAATCCGGTGAACGAGTAACATATGGTATAGACTTGGTAAACGAAGCCGAAGAACGAGTATGAGTTATTCAAGCCAACCTCAAGGCTGCTCAGTCTCATCAGAAAAGCTATGTGGACAAACAATGTCAACCCCTTCACTTTGATATCGGAGATCACGTTTACCTTCGTGTATCCCCAATGAAAGGGATTCATCACTTCGGAGTAAAAGGGAAGCTAGCTCCGCGTTTCATCGGACAATTCGCAATAAGTGAGCAATGCGGACCTGTCGCCTATCGGCTAGAGACAGCATCACTTTTGGGGGTCCACAATGTGTTTCACATTTCACAGTTGAGAAAATGTCTCAAGGCCCCATCGGAAGTCCGTATGGAGGATTTGGAAGTTCTCCAACCAGATCTTACTTACTCATAGCACCCAACCCAGATAGTCGATGAGAAGACTCGTACCACAAGAAACCGCACCTTGCATTTCTACAAGGTTTAGTGGGGAAACCACACCGCTGAT
This sequence comes from Tuctoria greenei, assembly GCA_036927565.1. Lineage (NCBI taxonomy): Eukaryota > Viridiplantae > Streptophyta > Magnoliopsida > Poales > Poaceae > Tuctoria > Tuctoria greenei. The sequence continues at coordinate 238,031,357 of JAYESD010000002.1, forward strand.
AAAGCAACATGGGAAAGCGAGGAATATCTTAGAACCAACTATCCGAACTTGTTAACGTCATATGTTTATTAGATCTTTTCCTTTTATCCTTCCTTTTGTAATCTCGGGATGAGATTCTTTTAAGGGGGGGGATGTAAAATCCCACATTTTCCTTCATATGAGGTTCAGTTGTAAGTCGGTTATCAACCCTAATGGAAACCAATTATAGCTATGATTATGAGCTTGATCTCATCCAATCTTTTATTCCACTCATGCTTAAATTTTATTAACATGAGGAATGGACTTCACCAATAATATTAGATAAATTCTTTTGACCTCTCTTCAAAGTTTGGAATTATTTGAATGGAGAATGCTAGGTCAAATTAATATGCAGTACCCAATATATTTCAAATTAATTACAAATTGAATATGCTACTGTACATTTGGCCCTGTCAAAAATTTTCAAATCTGAGTCCATAAAATTTTCTATGGCTTCCTAAAATTCCAAATAGACTTCCTGCAAAGTTTCCAAAATTTTGAACTCCATTTTCTATTTTATTTGAGACGCTTAGCAAATTCAGACCATATTATGAATTCAAATTTTGAATTCTGTTCAACCTTATTGAACATCAAGATTTGAACACACCATCATGGTCCGCATGACTTGCTTGACTTATCCTCAAAGTTTCACAATTTTGGAACTCAAATGCTATTTAATTTAGTGTCACCATTGAATTTCATCCAATTTCAAATTCAAATTTGAAATTCAATTGAAACTTGCTCCAATTCGAAATCCAGTTGCGGAATCAAATTCCAGATATTTATTTGAGCCTCCCCACAAAAATCTAGAATTCTTGGATCAAGTTTGGTAGAAGAATTGATGTTGCAGAGAGGGAAAGAGGATAAGAGGAGTTGGGACCCACTGTCAGCCTATCCTACTCGAGTGCAACCTACGAGGTGCTCTGTATCCAGCTCTCCCCGCTGATCGACGCTGGCAGCGCTCGACACCGTGACACGGCATGCAATCCACCGAGCTGCCTGCTTGCTTGCGCCATGGCGAGCCCCCCTGGTCCCTCTGTCCCTATAAATACCCCCCTATTGGCCGTCGCCGTCGAACTCCACCTCGGTTCATGCCATTGCCGCCGCCTCAGTTTGATAAAGTTTTCGCCGACGATTGAAGCCATTTCTCATCGAGTTGTAAGTAGATAAAAGGCTTGTCACAACATCCACTACTATAATAAGCCATATCACAGGCGGCTCCAAACCTATTATCACAAGCGGTTTTTAAAACCGCCTAAAACGAAGAGCCTGTGATAATACGCAACTTCACAGGCAGAGAAGTGATACCGCCTGTGAAGAACCATTATCACAGGCGGTTTTTACTTATGCTAGCCGCCTGTGAATATAAGTTATCACAGGCGGGTGGTGCCGCATATATATCCGCCTGTGATAATTGTCTTATCACAGACGGGTCTTGCAGCATAACTAACCACCTGTGATAATGGTGTTATCACAAGCGGATGTTGACCTACATCAAGCCGCCTGTGAAGACCTTTTACCGCAGCCAGTTTCTACCTTAACAATAACCGCCTGTGATAATTAGGTTATCACAGGTGGTTCTTTACCTGTATCTAGCCGCCTGTGATAATTGTTTTTCACAGGCATGCCTAGCCTTTGGTTAATAACCGCCTGTGATAAGGTATAACCTATGCAATACTACTGCTGTTATTTCTAATTTCTAGGTCAATTCAATATAATCACAGAACCAACACCAACAATATCATCACAGAACAAATGTCGACAATATTATCATCACAGAAGTCAATTTCACTAAAACAATATAGATATGTACAAGTTATGCATACAATTCATCTCATAGTTTACAAGTTTTCACTAAAAACTATTTCTATTGGCATAGTCACAAAGTTATGACACATCAGCTGCAGCACCATTCTCATCAAAGAACTTCCCTTTTTTGTGCAAAATTTCGTGACGAATGAACTGACAGAGTTCAGAAGCAATCATGTCGGCTCCTCCATCAGGAATACTTCTACAACCGGCCATTCTTCGTTCAGATTCTTCGTGTGCTGCAATATAACACATAACAAGGCTTAGAATGTGTTGGTTTGAACAATCTCAAAGTATAGATCAAAGTGCGAGTATACAGGAATTTAGTTAGTATTTTTGGAGCAGTTGTACTATGAGCAATTGAATTTTGAAGTTGGAATCAAAATATGAAAATAATGTTTCTGGTAATATTAAACAGCAAAGAATATAAGTATTAAACTATGCTAGTTACAAGGAAAATAAAACTCAAAAGTAAGAAAATAAGGTATCGACATTAAGGATAACATACATCCTCACGATTCACTCTATATACGCCGGCGGTCCAAAGATGCTCGCATACATAATACCCGCATAAGACACTCCCAGCAGGCTGCTTCGGACAAGCATAATACGTTTTAATGTCCAATGCATTCATATTGGAAGGTTCTCACCGCCAAGCTGTTCCACGTAAAACCGCCAAGCGCTGTAATACAAGAAATGTCATATAAAACTTGTCAACACATTCTAAATGTGTGTAAATTAAAATTATTGAATAAACGTACAGTTTCAAAATGGAAAGGAAATCTTTGTAACGATCTGGTGGGAAATCGACCTAGTCCAAGACTGTTGCCTTTCCCTGCGTTGGCTTGATGAAGATCACTATGTAGTGATCACTGCAAACACACAAACGCACGTGTTAACAATTACCAATAACTGCTATTTCAATGTCATGTGTCGAACTTACTCAAAGTTGTACGAAGCCTTTACGAGGTCCTTGCCGTCTATGACAAAGTTAAACATTGCATGTCCTATGTAAGCTGCAACTTCTGTCCTTTTATCCTTCTTAAGTTTTGCGATTGCTTTTTCAAAATCTTTTTCTTTTCATGTGCCTGAACTGTTCTGAGTTTCGATCCGCCTGGACGTCGAATAGCGCCTTTGCAATACTAGTAGGGTCAAGGATACCTGTCTTGCACACCAACTTTTCATTATCCATGTATTGCATCCTATTGAAGAAGTCCAAAATTGTTATAATATCATGAAATGCGTATGCGTGTAGTAAGAATAGCAAATGCAAAATATTAGAGCACTTACAAGCACCAGACGAGCAGCAGGTTTATTTCGAGCATGCCCCGATGCAAAAAGGGACGCAACTCTTCAAATAAAATGACTCATCTATCTTCTCCAGTGCTCCAGAATGCTTCTTTTGGAACACAAAATGTGATGCAAGAAATATCATATTTTGTGCTTGCAGTGGTGCACCACTTGTGCATTCTTTTGAGCGGGGCAGGTTGTTTGCTAAGTTGTACGATGTCACGAATGGCTTCCCATTCTCAAATTTAGGAGGAACATCCTCAAGCTTGTATATTGGAACTCCTGGTTTAACTAAAGTCGTTCGCCGATTATACATGACACCGTCTTCTTCCCACTCCTCGATATTTCCTAATTTTGGCTCTTGAGAAGAATGAGATGCACTCGATTTTATAATATTTTTCTTCATAGTTTCTAAATACTTTGACACTTCTGATGAAGGTTTCTTATTTTCGTATAGGCTAACTTTGATAGGCACTAATGATCGAGGAGTAGTTGTCAGAAGTTGGACACTGTCTTGTTGAACATGTTGTTCAACTAATTGCTCTTCACTGCTAGTAGCTGGCTCTAGTACTACTTTAAGCTGTTGCTCAACTGGTTGCTCTTTACTAGCAACATCTTGCTCTGGTACTGCTTGAAGCTGTTGTCCAACTTGTTGCTCTTGGATATCTTTACTAGCAAGGTTACTATCATCCTTGCTGAGATATAGGGGGAGTGGATCTTCCTAGACTGGGAGTGGATCTTCATGCACTTTTGCCTTAGAAGATGGGGTTGCAGTATTTGGCGATGCGATAGGGCTAGAAATCGGTTCATCGTCCAACACGATATCACATCGGTGCCACAGGATTAATTGTTTGACAGCCTGCTCCAGAGTCGCGATCCCCTCAGGTGTGATGTGATCTATTTCATAATCTTCATAATCATTATCAATGATTTGAAGAACTTGCACCACAGCATCATACAACGTAAGTGGATTCCCATTGAAGTCACGATCAGGCTTTGCCATAGCAGTGGCAACCTGTTTGGTTTTGTTCCCTGCTCTGCCTATCGGGACAAGAAGACGACAAGATTTGTTGTTAGCAATATCATCGACAGGGAACTTATGGGTTGACCTTGAGCCTAGCATAGAACCAACGCTGCTAGGGTAGGCAGTTGGAGATACTAATTGCTCCTTTTGCACCGGAACCATCACTGTACTCGGTGCCACTAATTGTCCTAATTGTCTAAGTTGTTCCATTATTTCTTGCATATTTTCTTTGACCTTTTGAGCATTCGTTTCATCAAGTGTTTTCTTAAACTTCTCACGTCTTCTATATGTGTCTTTATCTTTAGGGAAAACATCTAGCCAAGACATTTGAGAAGAGACCGCTCGAACCCGTCCGCTGTGTTCAGGGTTTCCTAAGATAGCGGTAAGTTGGTCATTCTCCCTCTTCGGCTTGAAGAGACCCTTCTGTTGCTTTTCAATTACTTCTTTCATTTTATCTTCTACTTCATTCAGAGATTCATGATTTTCAAGTTTGCCCTCGTTGGTCAAACCTGACCAAGCAAAGACCCACCGTTGGTTCGCTCATCGCACCCTTCTAATGGGTGAGGATTGCCCTTACTGGTAATTTCGTCTAATATCATATTCAATTTCTGGACTTTGGGGCCATATCTGGCAGACCCCAAGCAATGATGGTATTTGTTCTTTTTTGCAAGCTCTGACCTAGTTGCACTTAGAGCTTTAGCATCAGGTGTGCTCTTTTGACGAACAAACTCTTGCCACTGAGCTTGTGTGATTTTTCCCATCTTCCTCGGGCTAGGGACCTTATCGGCCTTAACATAACCATTCATTTCACTGTTCCAGCCACAAAACTTCTTGCCGCAAGAGACCAATGTTGCTTTCTTTACAGCTTCTTCTGTGCCTTTCAGGAACTTGAATTGTTTCTTTATCCTTTCCCACAACTCATTCTTGGTCTGCTCGGGTAATTTCCTCCAATTCTCGGTTGTGATAGGCTCAACCTCCCTAACAAGAAAACCGCATGCATTACGGCACTTGGTAACTGAATCCAGTGGTTCTTGGGGGAAGCCCACCTTGACTGACCCTTGTTATGTACATGATGCGGTCCAATGGACCCTTACTGGGACCTCGTTACCCTCGTTTCGGCTTGAGTGAAGCCGAGGATTCATCCATTGGAGAACCTTCTGCGGTTTTAGGAGCCGATGTCACCTCACTGTCTTCTCGATTAATCTAGGTAGAAAAAAATTATAAGACTTCCTATACTTGACAACCAACATTAACTTGAACTGCTGAAGTTAAGATTCGTGATCCATACCTGGTCGGCAGGATCATATTCCGGGTCTAGATCCACTAAAGTCTTTTTAATTTTTATATTCGGAAAAGGATCCGATGGACTGTGATAGGAGCCTGAACTGCTGGAGTCAGTAAACTCCATATTGTCTTCTTTATTGTTACTACCAGGACCAGTCTTCTTAGGGCTTTCCATGCTAGATCTAATAAGACAAAAATCTAATAAATGGCATATTAACTCTACATGAAGTGTTGCATAAAGAAAAAGATGGAAGCATTCTTGGATTTGATAAGGCATTCTAGGGTTTAAGGCGACTGACCAAAAGGTTCCTATACATTGCGAGGGTGACAAGCATGTTAAAGTTGCTCACCAGCAATTGCAATTTTATCTTCTTATTCTAAACAGGCTAGCTTCGTTCAGAGTGGCGACCATGTTCTTGAGGTTTACTAGGCGGCGCCTAGCTCCGGACCTATAACTGATCAAGCAAGGGACAAAAAGCAAATCCTCGCACAGCTCCTACCAAGCTTAGAGGGCATTATCGTCCCCGCTCTCAAGTTTCCTCTTATTCCCTGTCACAGGTTCCTTCTGCCTACTGAATGAAAAACAACATGCTGATGCATACTTAAGCAGATGCAGTGCCTAGAAGAGACTGATAGCAGCAGCAGCAACTAGCAAGCTCACTTTACACTGACAACCCAAGGCATAACTTAGTCAAAATTAGTCAAGTATAGCTATATCTAATATAACTTAGCCAAAATTAGCCAAATTTGCTCAACTTAAGCAAATATAGCTAAATCTTGCCCCGCATGGTCAAACTTGCTTGATTATGCTTCAGTTAGCTAAATTTGGTCATATTTAAAACAAATTTTATCAATTTTGACTCAATTAAGTAAATTTAGCCAAAACATATTTTTGAAGTTATATAGGTCTAACTAAATTCTTGTATAATAGAGATCAGCAGCATATGCTCAGACTCCATTGCCACACCTAGTGGTACCTAGATATGGGCGTGAGGATGCTCATGGCATCACAAATGAGTTGGCCAGCAACTTGTCTGGCTTCAGAGCTAAATATAGCATAACTTTGGTAGCATAGATTAGCTACAATTGCTCAAATGAAGCTGATGGAGCCACAAGTGCTGACATCATTGGTAGCACAAATTAGCTACAATTGCTCAAATGAAGCTAACTTAGAGAAATAAAAGCAAACTTAGCCAAACTTAGTCTAGCATAGCTAACTCTAAGCAAAAGTAGCCAAATATAGCTAAATATAGCATAACTTAGTCAAAATTAGTCAAGTATAACTATATCTAATGTAACTTAGCCAAAATAGCCAAATTAGCTCAACTTAATCAAATATAGCTAAATCTTGCCCCTAATAGAAAATTATGTGCCATATGCAAGGACGATGACAGAAACAGGGAATATATTGCTGTTACTAGAGTCTAGAATCATGTGTACCACTAATGTGTCAAAATAGAATAGGATCATGCACAATGCGATGACAGAACGCGCAAACTGACAGTTTTGCTACATGATCCTGCAGGCTTTGCTCCAATGAATATAACGAAGTGTAACTTCTTCAGCATATATTTGGTAAACCTATTGATCCTAGGAGAAGAAAAACAACTACTATTCAGAATATTATATCTGCAAACTACCAGAAGATGAAATGCTACTGATTTCACAGTTTCAGACACATAGAACCAACTACCAATTTATTGTGATATAACCATCCACGACGAAGGGAGTAACTCCTATTCATTCAAACTTGGCAGTTTTATCTCTGCAAACAACCAAAAGATGAAATGCTACTGATTTCACAGTTTCAGACACACAGAACCAACTACCAATTTATCGTGATATAACCATCCACATAAATCTTGCCCCACAGAACCCTAACCAAAGATTCCACCAAACTTGACAGTTTTTCGAATTCCACCGAACCCTAACCAAGGATGCCTACCATTTTCCAATTCCCGAACCCTAACCAAGGATATGCAAGGCGACGGCGAGGGCCGTGAGGGAGGCGGCACGACGAAGGAGGATGGAAGGGTTTAGGGTTTACCTTGAAGCTCGGCGGCGACAACAATGGCTTCGCTTGGCGTACCAGGAAGTGACGAGGGCGAAGATCGGCGGCGACGGCGGCGAACAGTTGGCGGCCAACAAAATTTTGGCAGCCTAACGGCGTCTAAGTGTTTCACCCGGGTTAGGTTTTCCCAACGCTGCCGAGGGGTATATATAGACTCTCATTTTCCCAGGCGGATTTTAAGTATCGACCGCCTGAGAAGATGGTTACCTCAGGCGGGTTTTACTTACCAACCGCCTGAGAAGATAAAATTATCTCAAGCGGTTGGTAAGTAAAACCCGCCTGAGATAAACATCTTCTGAGGCGGTTATTATCTCAGGCGGTTGGTAAGTAAACCTCTATGAATTTTTTAGATTTTTTGAAATTTTTTTGAATCAATGTGTGTTCATAATTTGATGAATGCCTTATATGTATATGATCATTTAGTTAGAATGATGGATAATTTGAAGTTTGACATGTTGGAATGCTTTTAAAAAAATTAACAAAATTCATACATGTATAAATGATACAAATATGTTCATACAAACAAATTTGAGTGAAGGATCTTTTTTATGAGATACACAAATGTGAATAATATGTGAGTAGAAATTAATTTGATGTTTACCAAAACATTACAATGTTAGCTATACAAGTTATAAAATATTCTGTTCAGGTGGTAGATGTTAATTTTATACAAGTGTAGAAGAAAGAATCATTGAATTTGGACACAATTTGCAGAATCTAAACATGTTTGAGTATTTATATTGGAATCTAACTAAAAAAAGAAGCAAGGGATAAGGAAACTGAAGAACAGTATCGGGCATTATCTCAGGCGGTTGGTAAGTAAAATCCGCATGAGATAAACTTCTTCTCAGGCGGTTATTAAGTACCAACCGCCTGTGAAGATATTTATTTCTTCTTAATTAATATTCTTGATTAAATGTGGGTCCTTTAAAAAGGCAAAATTCTACTTTCTTGTAATATTATTTATAAGTAAAGGTTACCATTAAATTTCACTTCATAAATCCTTTGAAATTGGTCAAAACATAAAAAACATATAACAAATGCAATTTTTCATTTTTCTATCTTGATGAATATAATGTTTTTTCATTTATTTTTTCAGTGGACATTTTTACTCAACATACCAACCTCTATGAATTTTTTCAGATTTTTTATATTTTTTGGAATCAATGTGTGTTCATAAATATGTGAATGCCTCATATGTATATGTGCATTTAGTTAGAATGATGGATAATTTCAAGTTTGACATGTTGGGATGCTTTTAAAAAAAATTAACAAAATTCATACATGTATAAATGATACAAATATGTTCATACAAACAAATTTGAGTGAAGGGTCTTTTTTTTTAAGATACACAAATGTGAATAATATGTGAGTAGAAATTAATTTGATATTTACCAAAACATTACAATGTCAGCTATACATGTTTTAAAATATTTCGTTCAGGTGGTAGATGTTAATTTTAAACAAATGTAGAAGAAAGAATCATCAAATTTAGACACAATTTGTAGAATCTAAACATGTTTGAGTATTTATATTGGAATCTAAATAAAATGAAGCAAGGGATAAGGAAACTGAAAAACAGTATCGGACATTATCTCAGGCGGTTGCTCAGTAACACCCGCCTGAGATAAACATCTTCTCAGGCGGTTATTAAGTATAAACCGTCTGTGAAAATATTTACTTCTTCTTAATTAATATTCTTGATTAAATATCTTCTCAGGCGGTTGGTAAGTAAAACCCACCTGAGATAATCATTTTCGCAGGCGGTTATTAAGGACCAACAACCTGAGAAAAAGTTAAACTCCGCCTGTGAAAAACCGACGCCTATATAAGGAACCCTCACCACAGTCAAAACGTAACCCTCGAGAATTTATATCGACACCGCAAGGCTGCCGAATTTCCCCGACGACACGCCGCCGCTCCGCCATCCAACCCATACTTCCGCGCCGCCGCTCAAGCCCGCACCACCACTTCTCCACCCAGCCAGCCCACCATGCTGACGCCTCCCCACCGTGCTGACGCCTCTGCAAGGTAAATGTAGTTTCCTTACTTTTTCTTTGTATATTTTCATTGGCTCATAAGCTATTAGTTTTGTGTGTTCTGGTATATGGATTCTGTCCTTTTGCATGTGTACGGACTGTATGATTGTGTTCTGGTATATTGATGTATGGAATATATGGAATGTTTCCTTTTTGTGTGTTCTGCTAGTTTGGTATTTTATATATTGATGTATGGACTATATTCTAATAAGCTTATTGTAGTTTGTACCTATTATGTGACATGAATATGATGTTTAATTAACAGATGCTATTGTAATATATATAAGACGCATGAAGTTTACCCAAACATGTAATTGTAGTTTTATGTGTTTTCCTTTTCAATATGCTACTTGTGTGTGCGTACCTCCTGCTTGCATATATTTCGAAGGAGTGATTAGGGTTAGCTTTCTAGGGAGATGGTTTTATAACTCACCCATTTAGTTACTATCGTTGGATGGGATCCGACGTCATGATATAATGGACCGGATCTCACCCAGACCTAGCCCATGCTGTTGGGCCTGTTTGCCCCACGACTTCAATCCTTCACCCCTGATTGCTGCTCCCGACGCCTTCGACTCCGTCTGCCTCAAGCTGCAGTAGGGTTGGGCGTTGGCGACCATACCTCCTCGTTGCTAGGTGACATCAATGGTGGCAGGGTGCAGAAGCCAGCGATAGGACCATCTGCAAGCGGCAGCGAGGTCGGGAAATGGCACCGGGGGTGGAAGGCGGCACCGGGGCCAGCTGCAGGAGGCGACAAGGACGGAGACAGTTTTGGAGGCACCGGGGCCAGCTACCGGCGGCAGCGAGACCGAAAGACGGAGGTGATGGCCGGAGCCGCGGGCGACGACACGCGGTGGTTGGTGGAAAGTCGGCGGCAGTCACCAAAGTGGCGAAGTGTGAGCCATGCCACGCTAGAGCAGCATGCCTCTCCATCGCGTCAGGTCGGGGGCGGCGGCAAAAATCCACCCGTACCCGCACCCGTCGGGTACCCATACCCATGGGTATAATTGCCATCCCTTGATCCCACCCAGACCTAGACCATGCCACTGGGCCTGTTTGCCCCACAACTTCAATCCTTCACCCCCGCTTGCTGCTCCCGACGCCTTCGACTTCGTGCGCCTCAAGACGTCGCCCATCTCCTACATTAGTTGCCCACATCATACTTGATATGTCTCTGTAAATTCATTTTATAGAATACCTTTATAGAATATTTGTGGCCAAATTTTGTAAATCTGACAAAAATTCTATTATTGAAGCATGGACCGTCGAGCGTGGATGTATAACATGCCAAGACCCGATCCTATGTACATTCATAATGTTGCAAATTTTATTGAAGCATCCAAGAGACATGCGAAGTTGCAAAAGATAGATGACATATTATGTCCATGTATCGACTGTGAAAATAAGATTGCTTGGACGGATACTATAGTAATCCAATCTCATTTGGTGAAAAGAGGTTTCAAAAAAAAACTACACAATATGGACAGAGCATGGTGAGTTATATACACATGATGTGGATAAAGATGATGAGAGAGGTTCAGATGATGATAATGTTCATATCGATGATGGTAGTGACAATCAAGCTCGTGATGATGACGATGAGTTCAATTGTGAGGAGATGTTGCGTCACATTGAACCATATGTACTGACTTCTATGGGAGAAAGCAAAGGTTCAAGTAAAATGGAGACATTGCAGAATGTGGCGACGTAGCTTTTATATGATGAATCAAACGATTGTGATAAGGAGTTTACTACATTGCGTGCAGTCTTAGAACTACTAAAGTTGAGAGCTACGCACGGATGGTTCGATTGTAGTTTCTCTGATCTTTTGAATCTTCTGGCAAAAATTCTTCCAAATCCAAATAAACTGCCCAGAAGCACTTATAAAGCAAAGAAACTGCTTTGCCCGATGGCACTAGGTGTGACAAAAATACACGCTTGTGTGACGCAAAGAGCATGAGCTCGCAACTAGATGCCCCATCTGTGGTGTTAGTAGATGTAAGAAGGACTACAATCATCAGTATGTTCCTAAAATGAAAAAGACTCAGAAGAATAAGAAGTTTATTATTGGTCCTGAAGGTGATGATGACCATACTTCTGGCAATGCAGATAGGAAGAATAAGAGAAAAATTCTTGCCTTGGTAATGTGGTACCTTCCGGTAATTGATCGGTTGAAGCGTTTGTTCTCAAACCCTAGGGAGGCTGAACTTATGCGTTGGAATTCCAAGCAATGCAAAAAGAATGAAAAACATATACGACACCCTGGTGATGCAACGTAGTGGAAAATTTTTGATATTGGGTATCCAGAATTTGCGAAGGAAATCAGAAATGTGAGGTTTGCCTTGGGTACAGACGGAATGAATCCGTTTGGTAAAAAAAGGAGCATACACAGCACATGGCCCGTGATCTTAAAGATGTACAGCCTACCGACGTGGTTGTGTCACAAATGGTAATATATCTTGTTATCTGTTCTTATCCAAGGTCCGAAACAAACTGGCATCAAAATTGATGTGTTCTTGGAACCTTTAATGGAAGATATGGCGAAATTGTGGAATAAAGGGGTACGTACATGGGATGATTACAAGCGGGAGTATTTCACGCTAAGAGCAATGATATTCGTTACCATGCATGATTATCCCAGACTGATTACATTATCGGGACAAATGAAAGGGAAGAAAGGTTGTGTTAGGTGCGTGGATAGAACTGGATTTCTATACCTCACTTCATCCAGAAAGACGGTGTACATGAGACACCGACGGTTCTTGACAGATACACACAAGTATAGGAAGATGAAAGAACAATTTGATAACAAAATCGAAAAAGATATTGCACCAAAACCCTACAGTAGAAAACTTGTGTTTGAAATGGTCAAGAACATTCATATTGCTTTCGGTAAGGGCAAAAATAGTAAAGGAATTAAGAGAAAGAAAAGTACATCTTCGGATGATACAACTGACACGGCATTCAAGAAACAATCAATTTTTTCAAGTATCTTCCGTATTGGAAGAATATGGAATTTTGCCATAGTATTGATTTGATGCATGTTACAAAGAATGTATTTGACAGCATCATTGGGACCTTGCTAGACACGCTGGGGAAAACAAATTCCGAATTAAATTCACGTATGGACCTAGTAAATCTTGATTTGAGACCAGAGCTAGAAAAGGCGAACGGGAAGCATTACCTTCCCCTAGCCAGCTACAACATGACACTAGAAGAGAAAAAAGCAATTTGCGAATGCTTGCGTGGGATCAAAGTGCCCACGAGTTTCTCATCCAATGTCCGCAAACTAGTCTCGATGAAAGACTTGTCTTTATTTGGTTATAATTCTCATGACTGTCACATGATGATGACAGTTTTCCTTGCCATTGCAATAAGAGTCATCAAACCTAAGCATATAAAAGTTGTCATCACACGTTTGCGTTACTTCTTCAATGCAGTATCACAAAAGGTGATAGCACGTGAAGATTTAGACTATATGACAACATACATCGTCGAGACAATTTGCAAGCTTGATATGTGTTTCCCACCATCCTTTATCGATATGCAAGTACACCTAATCATACATCTTGTCGATCAGATAAAAGCATTGGGGCCATTTACATCATATTTTTTCGTCGGAGAGATATTTAGGAGTATTAAAATGTTATGCGTGGAACCATGCTCACCCAGAGGGTTCAATTATGGAAGGATACACCACTGAAGAAGTGATTGAGGGTTGCGTTGATTACATCAAAGATGGAAAATCGATAGGTGTGGCTATACCGGTACATGAGGGTAGACTACGTGGGAGAGGCAAAGTGGGTAAGAAAACTTTTATCATTCAAGATTACAAGAATGTACACCATGCACATTTTGGTGTACTACAACAGCTCGCAATAGTTGAGTCGTACATCGAGGAACACCAAATTTAGCTTCGTGATAAAAACCAAGACCGCACAAAGGAATGGATCATGAAAGAGCACAGAAGATGTTTCACTAAATGGTTAATGGACAAAAATATACCATACGGAAACACTATAGACAAGGCAACAATGAAGAAGTTAGCTTCTGGCCCATCTGCTTTGGTGACATCATGGCGAGCATATGACATCAATGGTTACACATTTTACACTAAAGAAAAAGACGGTAAGAGTGTTGCACAAAATAGTGGTGTTCGTGTTGATGCTTATGATTCACAAGGGCAGAAGACCACATACTTCAGGCTCATAGAGGAAATATGGGAACTCGATTATGGCGAAAGAATGGTAATGCTCGTATTTAAGTGCCAATGGGTCAAAGATCCTGATGGTGTGAAAGTGGACAATTATGGGCTCACACTGGTAGGCTTGAATAAACTGGGTTATAAAGATGACCTGTGGTTTTCGCCGATAATGTTGCACACGTTTTTTATGTTCAAGATCCAGAAACTGAGAAGATGCACGTAGTTGTTTCTGGAAAGCAAAATATTATAGGGGTTGACAATGTGGGAGATAATTAAGAGGAATATAATCAGTATGAAGAGATGTACCTCTTCACCGAACCAGAAAACATCAAGCGCGTAGAGAGAAGCATTAAAAAGAATTTGAAACCCTATATGCGAGAAGATGTCAATGCTAGAAAAAATATATATGGCAATGCGAGATGATATATATTGTATATATTTGTATCTTCTGAAATCAACTTAGAACAATGTTCTATTTTAGCTTTAGATAGCATGTTTCGAACATTATTAAATTCAGCTTCTGTTTCGAGCTCCTGTCAAGCTAATCCCTTCACAGCAAGCTCTTGTAGATGCAAGTAACACCTGAGACTCATCATTTTGATTGTTAAAAGCTTCAACTGAAGTCTGACGATTCTTCCCGTCCATTTGAGGGCTTGTTTGGATAGGAGTACACCCAAACAAGCCCTGCAAGATTTCTTTCTCTTCTCTCCATTTTGATAACTTACAAAGATGCTACTTTATCAGTTCTAATGGCTGAATAAATTGACTACAAATCAATACCATCTCTCTTAGTGCTTTACACAAGCGACGAAACGTAAAACTTCAATCACAAATCTTGTTTTTACCATTTTCATAGGAATTTGACCTTAATCTTTCAAGCATAGATTTATTAATAATTGAAGCTTCTTCATCAGACATGTTAATAGCAGTTACAAGGGAGGGGTGTGTCGAAGCTAACAAAATCTCAATGGGACTGAAGACAAAGAGATGTTGCATATGAGTGATAATGTTCAGGTTAGACAACATGAAGCTATGATGGCAGCCTTCATGATGTTTAACCTGGATATTGCCACTCATATGCAGGATCACTTTATCTTCAGTCTGATTCAGATTTCATTAGCTTCGACACATCCTTCACTTATAACTACCATTAACATGTGTTATAAGGAAACTTCACTTATTTGATAAATCTATGCTTGAAAGATTAAGGTTAAATCCCTATGAAAGTGTAAAAACAAGATTTGTGATTGAAGTTGTTTGCTTACTCGCTTGTGTGAAGCACTAAGCAAGTGAGTACTAATTTTTAGTCAATATATTTAGGCATTAAAACTGAGAAAGGAGCATCTTTCTAAGTTTTCAAATGGACAGGAGGGAAAGAAATCGTTCAAATGGATGGGAAAATCCTTCCAAGGATCGTCAGGCTTCAAATTGATGCTTTCAACAATTCAAATGATGATCCACGGGTGTTACTTGCATCTACAATAGCTTGCTGTGCAGGGATTAGCTTGACAGGAGCTTAGCAGCATCAGAGGCGGTTGGTAAATAAAACCCGCCTGAGATAAACATCTTCTCAGGCGGTTATTAAGTACCAACCGCCTGTGAAAAAATTAAAAACCGCCTATGAAAAACTGACGCCTATATAAAGACCCCGCGGAGGCACGCCTCTGCCCAGTCCCACATCATGCCACGAGGTACCTAAGTAAATTCGCATAGTTTCCTTACTATGCATTGCATGCTACCTTTTTCTTTATATATTTTCATAAGCTGCCAGTTTTGTGTGTTGGTATATGGATTGTGTCCTTTTGCATTTGTGTACATATGCGTTTGGACTCAATAATTTGGATGTTTGGTCTTTCAGATAATGATGTCTCGGGCGTGTAGCCGATTGAAGGAGGAGCGCTTGGCGTGGCGCAAGAACAATCCCCATGTATGTACATATGGCACACTGGTCGCATGGTTGTATATACATATGTATCTGTAATGGACTGATGAACTTAACTATAGTTTGTTTTTCTGTCTCGTTTGTTTTTGGTATTTTCAATTTCTCTGGATAGGGTTTCTCTACGAAGCCTGAATCGAGAGATTTATTGAAGTGGTAGTGCATCGTCCCTGGTAAAGAAGGGGTAAGTCATGAAGAACAAGCACAAGATGAGTTTAACCATCGTCCTCCTATTAATAAATTTCTTTTGCAGACTGAATGGGAAGATGGTTACTACCCCCTGACAATCTCCTTCTCTGAGGACTATCCCTTGGTGCCTCCAAGATGCGCCTTTCCAAGTGGGTTCTTCCACCCAAATGTCCATCGTTCAGGAGCACTCTGCATCGGGATTCTTGATCAAGAGATTGTAAGATAGACCTATTTTGCTCATGTAATTATTACTTAATTGTTGTCAAACTTATTTGAACTTGTTTCTTATATTGCTTAAATTATACTTGGGGTGGTGCAGTGCTTTTAAAATCAAAACTATACTACTTGAAGTTCTGCGTTTGCTGCATCAGCCAAATGTGCCCGATGTTGAAAATGATTGCTATAATCTACTTATCAAGGTTAGATGACACTTTGACTTAGTGACCAATGTAGGTTATACATTCCTCCTTCGACATTTGTTAATTTAAATAATGTCAGCATTTTCAGGATCCAATGGAATATAAGAGACGTGTTCGGGAGCAAGCAGGATGGTACAATTTAGATTGATCGATGGGAGCTTCATCGTCAATCCACAATGAATGTAGCATGGTTTTTGTTTTCTACTTGACATGGCGCTTCATCGTCGTTGTTTGTAGCTGTTATAGAGTGAGGCTCACTTAAACTTGTGCTCAGTGTGTAAAGATGTTATCTTTGAACAATTGTAAAGCCTCTAATAGTGTATTACCACAATTAAGACAACCTCACTGGTGATCGAGCATTTCCTATAATGCATTACTGTACTAGTATCCGCTCATCTGTGTTTTTTTACTGATACAATTTTCCCTGCAACAACTACATACAGTTGTGATAATTGCAATGACTACATCCCTGTAATTTCAATGAAAACCGCTTGTGATAATTGAACAACTACATACGGTTCTTACACAATGACCGCCGGTGAAAATACATGATCTTCGCAGGTCGTTGTTAATTAAGAACCGCATGTGAAGTTCATTACATTACAGGCGGTTCTTAATTAATAACCGCCTGAGAAGATCATGTATTTACCCAGGCAGTTGTTTCATAAAATCCACCTATGATGTTATTTTACTGCAGGCGGTTCTTAAGTAATAAACGCCCGAGAAGATCGAGTATTTACCTAGGCGGTTGTTTTTTAAAATCCGCCTGTGTTGTTCTTTCATCACGGGCGGTTATTCTATCATTCGTCATCACAGTCGCATATTTTTAAGGACCGCCTGTGTTTGAAAAATTGAGGCGCCTGTAAAAAAGCTTTTTGTAGTAGTGATCCTCTACGTAATCTATTTGGTCATTGATCGTGACATAGCTTCTGCTTGGGATATTTTGAAGTTTTCCGATCGCCGTCGAGGAAGCCGCCGAGAACCTTCACCGTCTCACCATCGAGCTCAAGTTCTAGGCCGTCTCTAGTCTTGATCCTTTAAGCAAAAAGGTTCGCAATCCTCTCTAGTTTATGCTCACCTATTCTGAGCCCATGGCATGAACTGTAACTCGAGCATTTCATTCAATATCCGAATCATTGTTCAATACAACAGCCAGGCTTCATGCCTAAATTCGTTTTATTCTTGCAATCATTCTTTAATTTGGTTAGGAGGTAGCTCGTATATGTCCTAGCGCAGCTCCCTGCCCAAAGGCCCCAAAAGTTTTCAACCGAGCACCTAAGATTTTGAGATTTCGCGGCCGCCAGTTGAAAGACCATGCTTCACCGTCGAGCTCATATCTCAAGGGTGTTTCCACTCTTCCCCAGTCCAGATTCTCGATCCTTGAGATCCCAGGAAGCTTTTGGAGGAATTCCCGAGTCTTTTGAGTTTAAGTTGTGTGAGTTCGAGCAGGCCCGAGCCCTCACTGCCGCCGCCGCCGTCGCGCGGTTGTTTTCGGTCCGTTTCAGCCGATGTCGACCTCGCCGTCGTGCTCAGCACCCCCAAAAACCCAGGCGGCATGGCTTGGCGAGTTTGGCGCAGCCGTTTGGCCGGTGGCGAGATCGCCGGCGAGCTACCGCCGCGGGCGCCACCGCGCGCGAGCCCAGCCCTTGGTTGAAGACGACCGTGGACCCCACAAGTCAGTCGCTGCGGGATCCGGGTGTGGCCATGGATCCGGTGTGACTGTGCGGTTAACCCCGTAGCCCCCGGTGCAGCCCTGCTGCGATTGGTCGGTTTTAAACCAGTGGGCCCGACCGATTTATTTGAATGTTTCCCATTGGAAAATAATTCCAGGAATTAACTCAACTTGGAAAATCCATAACTTCCAGTAGAATTATCAAAAAATTCCCAAATAAATTTTGTTAGAATCGGCATGAAGAATACATTCCAGTGATGCACTTGTATTTGTATGAAAAGCCATACAAATTTCTCCATAATTCAGATAAGAAAAATGCTTAAAGAATTCATTCCTACAGTTCTATTAATTGGAAAATTCCCAATTTTGGTCAGACCCCTATATTTAATACAATTGATCTCCAGTAAAAATTTCAAGTTCATTGGACCTAAATTACTGGGTCGATCGATATTTCAAATCTCTATGGGTTCATTCCGTTCCGTTTTATAGGCGTGGGTTGATGGCAGCAAGGTGTAAATCAGCTGGTGTGCACGCCAGAGTATGCCCCACGCAGTGACCTCCTGCTCATGACGATCGACCGGTTTGACATCTGAGTGTCTAGTGAAAAGTGGCCATATACTACTAGTACTGAAGTGTTACGTGGGTACTGCTGTAAGTACTCGCTGACATTTCCGAAAGTGCGTATGTGTCATGTTGTTCCAGGTATATCCTTATTGTAATCACCATCCCTCGCGGTAATAGAGTACCACTTGTTCACTGCGCTTTGACGTAGTAAATACTGAAGAAGTCAGTAGAATATGATATATTGGATTACAATTTGCTTTGACAACCTTGTTTGGCTTAGAGATAGTACAATTAAAAGTTTACAGTTTCCCCATACTTTACTTGTAAAAGCATTATGTGCTTTGTGCATGTCATATCATCGGCAAAACGTTCTTGTTTGATTGTGGAGTCTATGATGTGCTGTGCCTGAAGAATGTCATGTGCTATTTAAAACATGACTATAAGGATCCACTTTAGGCGAGTCCTTATGCTTTACTTTATATATGTTGAGTGTTCACCCCTGCATATGTATAGTGATACGGGTTAGTCTTGCTGAGCCTTATGCTCACGTTTGCAGTTAACAAGTTTTTGCAAATTATATGACTGATGACGGGTTTGATGACGAGGCTGCACCTTCTACAGGCTTTACAGCCGAGTGGGAACCCTGCACGCCGCCGTAAATTGGGTGTTGCTAGTGCAAAGTATCTAGGGCATGGATGACTTTGCTTTTGCATAGCTAGTGCCGAGAGTGTAGATATGATGTATAGTTCTCTTTCATTTTGTTAGTATTATAAAACTTCCGCTGTACTTTTCAATAAAGACTTGGTATTGTAAATTGTTCTCGCCCTTTTCTTGTATATTGTTGGGTGTCGCATCGCACGACACCACCCAATGAGATCCTTGAAGGTCGGGATTTCGGTCCCCACAGTTACTCATACAATGCTTCTAATATACATATACATAGCCTAAGTTAGATACTAATGAGAACGTCAATGGGAAATACTTATGCTATGTAGTTCAACACATCGGGCACGGGTTTACCCCTAGCAATACTAGGATGACTCTCGCCTAGAGCCTGTGGCATAGCCGAACGTGGATGATTACAAAGGACAGATAGGGCTGGCACCACCTACTGCCTACCTCTTCAATCCATGGGTCTACGAGACATTCCACACTACCTCGTATCCCTGCACCATGCTAGCATATTAAGTAGTTACCTTAAGAGCCCGGCACAAGCCATCCTAAGTCAATGAACTAAGTCATCCTTGAACCAATTTTGATACATAGCACAAGTAATTCATATTAACATGGTCATATCATAACTAATTAGACTATAGTGGGGGTTTGTAGTGTTTATGATGATAGATTAAGAGTGATATGGCATAATCATAAAGACTACTCCTACCACATACATGGAATCCACAATCAAACAAGAAACACGTCATCCAAGTATATGATAAAAGAGGACTAAAGATAATATATTTATTATGCATAAAGTCACAAATATAAGAAAATATACATGAGCCATACCTTTTCCAACTTGGACATGGGACTAGAGGCTCCCCTCTCAATAGCCAAACTCCACTACGGACTAAGAGAACTAGTGTATACAATAGAATGATGCTCAAGTTGTGTGTGTTGAAGTGAGAGGTGAGGGGTCCTATTTATAGCTTGCAGAAGGGTCGGTTCCCACCACCAAAAGAGCGTGAATCAGTCATCCATGACCCGTTCAAGCCGGGAGGAGCCAACAGGTTACGTTTGATCGCGTTTGGCGCCATGACCTAGTCGGCCGACTAGGGGGGTGGCTGACCTGGTCCTCGCTCCAAACGGCCAGTTCTTCCTCCAGGTGACTGACAGGTGGGTTCCATTCAATGATATTGGTGCTACACCGTTGGATGGTCTCGAATACTTCTGTTTGTGGGCCATTTGATCCACGTGGTGCCATGTGTCAACACTTGATTGGCTAGGATGATGTTTTATAGGATCCATCTACTTGTTTCACTTCAATTCTGCGTAATGCATGCATGCACCAGTATCTCCATGTACAAGTGGAAATGGGTTAAATAGAAAGGTGATGTGTGCAAGAAATGATATTTCCTTCACATAATTGAGTTATATTGACGGGTGAAATTGGTATATAACAGCCATCAACAAACTGCTCCTCTGTCAAGTACGTGTCGGAGTCCTTCCTAAATTGACCCCTTTCCTGCTGCTTCTCCCAGGGGTGCAGCTTGTGGTATGCGTTGACAACATGGATCTGGGCGTTTGACAATGCCGCCTTAGCGAGTTTTTGAGCGTTGTAGTGGAACACGCTTCTCCCATGCTCCTCCATGCCCGGGTCATCTACCTGGTACCTTAGCTTTAAGAAAACAAACATTTAAGTGATATGCATTAACACTTTAAATGAGTTGAAAAAAATTAAACCGTTAATCTTACCATAAAAATATTCCACACGGCTCCCTGAAGGGTGTCGTGGACCTCATGAGAGACACGAGCGTAGTCATCCCACAACAAGGCAGGGAAATCGTCGATGACACTAGGGTAGTGCAACTTAACTATAGCCCCCAAGACACCGTTAACCTGCATGTGGTGTTTCTGAGCCCCCGTGAATGAAAGGTTGTACCAACATCTGCAAAATATGTTTAATCATTAAGTAACAGAAGACAAAATCTAATATTTAATATAATATATGGTTTTTACCTGTTTCCAACAGGACAAGTAGTGATACAATGAGTAGGAACCAGAGGAGGAGCCGCGAAGTGGGTCCTCCTCGTCCGTCGCCTCTGCGGCACCACCGCGTCCTGTGACCCGTAAAGCTGGTCACCTACGGAGCACGAAGGGTGTCTAGCGATAGCTGGCTCCAAAGGCAGGCTAGCCGACTTCTGTGGTGGTCCCCTGTATTATGACTCCGACTCATATGACTCTAAGTCATACTCAAAAAATAAAAAATTTGATAAGAAATATTTATAAGTGAAATTTAAAATAATGTGATTGTCAACTAAAATTTACCTCCATGCGCAAGTCACCGACTGTACCAGAGCCGCAAACTCTAGAGTGTGCACCAGCACCTGGGAACGTATGCTCCCAGGTGACGAGGTACCTGAGAAAGGGTCTTGTGCTAGCCCAAACCCTCTCACTGGCTTCCCCTTCCCCTTCGTAGATAATATACAAGATTCATGTTAAGTTAGTAAAGAAAGCGTTACTTCATTAATTTCAAAATTTATCAACGTCACGTGTATGCACCCTACTCCTTAAACCAGCCTATCGATCTTCTTCTTCTGTGACCGTCTCGATTGCATTTCGTTTTCGTTCCCTTATAGCAGTAGGGTCGACTAGGTCGTCGATATCTTCACTTCTGTTTCTGTTTCCATTCCCATCTCGATATCTTGAGAGTCTCCAACTAATTCATCGAGTCCTACACTAGGCTCAACTGAGAATGAGTCTAGCAACTCTTTCTCTTGGTA
Organism: Tuctoria greenei; assembly: GCA_036927565.1. Lineage (NCBI taxonomy): Eukaryota > Viridiplantae > Streptophyta > Magnoliopsida > Poales > Poaceae > Tuctoria > Tuctoria greenei. The sequence goes on from JAYESD010000002.1 coordinate 238,053,322, forward strand.
GATCTCATCAACCTTAGCTTCCTCATGGTAATAATCATCTCCTGGAGCGTATAACATCTCACAAGGATTCACCTTATGTACCTCCCACCAAGCTTTGAGTTTATTGCATAGATAAGATAGATAGTACACTTGCTCTACTTGGTGTGCAAGAACTATTGAATCAAATGCTTTCAACAATTCCTTGTGTTTTACTTCGACCATGCCAAATTGGTTTAGTTGAATTCGACAAATGGAATCAAACCATTCACAGTCATAAAATACTGCTCGAATTGCCTTGTTTTCGAAAAGTAAATTCAAGGATTTTTTTAATAATCCCATAGTAATGAGTATCACGTTCTTGAGAATCGACTGCCCTCAATACAATTCCCGAATTACATGATGCCGCGAGAGGACGAAGATATTGAGAATGAGTTGTACGGAATCCAAAGCCATTGATGTTATATCAACCATAGCTTCTAACTTTAACCACTCCACAGGATAGTTGTCGCAAATATTCATGGACGTTGGCATCTTTATTGCACTATCCAAGATATGATGTTATTAGAAAACTTTATAAATATTCATAAGTTACAAGAAAACATTGTTAATACTAATAAGTTAACGAGAAAACATTACATGATCTCAAAACTATGAAAGAAAATTAGGTCCTATGTTTATTCCTTCGCATTGCATCCTTTCTATTTGGTTGCTCGTAGGTTGTTGTCTATGTCTCTATTTTTGTTTTTCAAACTCAATGTATGAAAATAGAACATTTTAGAATAGATGTGTTGCAAAATATGCTGATTAGCATAAATGGAGGACTAACACTTACTCGAAATATTTCTCCATCTCATCCATATTAGCGTACATGTAGAGGAAAGCAACACGCCGTTCTTCTTCGCTAACATCGTAGTAAGTGTAACTGCCAACAGTATTGCCTCTTGATGCAAATATGGAGAGATCGCTACAAGGAGGTTGCTCATCTATTATGTACCGCATTGCCGAAGTATTGATATTATGTTCCTCTGCAAAGTAAACACTTGAGAAGTATCCTACTTCCATAAGAGTAAAAGCTTCGGCGATGTACCCTTCAACCCTTTCCCTGTTATTAACCATTGGTTTCAGATATCTTAGTGCTCTTTCAATAAGATACATCCGCATATATTGCATGGACCACCCACTTTCGCTTCAAATGGAAGATGGATTAGGAGTCGTCTATAGAAATGGCTCAGCTCGGCTAACACCTTCCACACCGCATCATCAAAGTAGCCCCAAAACATAACAGGCAGAAGTCTTTCCATGATTATGTGATAATCATGACTCTTTAACCCAATAAGCTTTCTCGTTTTCACATTCACAACTCTTCTAAGACTAGCTGCATAACCATCTGGGAATTTTAAACTTTGCAACCATTCGAGAACTTCTTTCTTTTCTTGTGGTCGAAGATAGAAAGAATCACGTGGTTTACCACCATTTTCGGAGATCTTAAGACCTGGATGGTTACAAAGCTCAGCGAGATCCTTTCGAGCCTACAAATTGTCTTTCGTTTTGCCTATCGTGTCCATGCATGTTCTTATGAAACATTCGTCCATGTTACACTCTTGATGCATGACATTAATGTTGTGTCTTAGAATCAACGACTTCACATATGGTAGCTCCTAAAGTCCACATATGTGAGTCTAATTGTGTTCGTCTTTGTAACTTTCGAAATATCCAGGACGACCTTCATGTGGCACCAATTTGTCCAACATAACAGATATTTCTAACCCGTTAAGACGTTTTGGTGGTCTTTTAGTGACAATGGCATCCTTTCTGAAGACATTCCTCTGATGCCTAAACACGTGATTTGAAGGCAGTGAACGTTTGTGACAATTGAAGTAAGATATCTTACCTCCATGGGTAAGTCGAAAGCCATCGGTGTTCGAAGCACATAACGGACACGTCAACCGACCATGAGTGCTCCATCCAGAAAACATGTCGTATGCCGGAAAATCATGGACGGACCACAAATAAGCATCTCGAAGGTTGAATTCTTCCTTCTTGTAACAGTTGTACGCTTTTTGACTCCTTTCCACAACCTTTTCAACTCTTCGATCATTGGTTTCAACATCATGTGATACATCACCCAGGATGATATGGCCCAGGTACAATGAGGTTAAGAAATATGAACTCATACTTCATGCAAAAGGCCATTGTAGGTTGTACGGAATGACAAATACAAGCCAAGAAGAGTATGGTGTGGCATTTGTGCTAAATGGCGAGAACCCATCCGTCGCCAACACGATGCGAACAATTCTTGCTTCACGGCTGAAATCTGGATCGAACCGGTCCACCGCCTTCCATGCCTCACTATCGGACGGGTGCGTCATGACTCCATTTTTTTAACGCTCACCTTCTTTGTGTCACCTCTTGTGTCTGGAAGGAATAGCTGCTTCAACCTAGGTGTCACGGGTAAGTAACGAAGCTTCTTATGTGCGACTTCCGTCATCATAGTATCACCATCTTTATTAACGACTTCGACAAACCTCGATTGACCACATTTTAAATATTTGTTCTCATTGGCATGGTCTCTCTAGAAAAGCATGTAGTTGTACAGACACACATCAATCTTCTCATAGTTCATACCGAGATCGGAAAATATTTTCTTCGACTTACACATGACTTTAGGCACTTTGTGGGCATGTAGAATGACATCGGTGAACAAATTGATGAGGTTAACAGTTATTAGAAATGAAGAACTTAGACTTAATTGCCATAAGTCTAGTCATAAAAGTGAGGATTGTCATTTCAGTGTGTCCATGTACCGGCTGTTCCGAATCTTTGAGAAGGTCAAAGAACTTTTTATCCTCCAGTGTAGGAGGATCCCCTGTAAGCTTTGGTTGTATAGCTTCCAGCATCTCATCCATCATATCAACCTCCGTGTCATCATCATTGTACGATTCCACTTCTTGTGCAGCTTGAGAAGCTGTCTCGCAGTGGAAGTTCCACAAATCATAATATGACACGTAACTATTTCGACACAAGTGCATCGAAAGGTCCACTTTGTCCAAAATGACCCGTTCGAGCATTTCGTACATGGGTACTACGCCTTGTCTCTATTTGACAACGAAAAAGCTCGTTCCACAAAAGCTTCTGTCTTGGCGTACTACTCATTTGAGTGACCATCAGTTCTACTCTTCCAAACAGTATACATCCAACCGCGGTCTTTACCTATGTTTGACTCTGCAGTTTAAAGCCGAAGAAATTATCGTTCATTTATGAACGATTTATGCTGCTTATGACGATACACAGAACCTTAATGTGAACAAAATTTTGGCAGCATAACCACGCTTGTTTTACATATCACCCCAAAAAATGGTGCAGTTCTTCAAGTTTTGGGGTCAACTGTCCAAAATTACCTTATGACGGCGGGTGGTTGTCATCTGCACCATTGTCGTTCGCCGTCGTGCTCGTTTAGACGCATACTTTAACCTCACACTAAATGGGTCATGATGGGCCCTAAATGGCCTGTGTCAGGCATTTTCGGATTGAAGCCCGTTTAGTTATATATATTAATGAAGCACTAAACCAATCAAAAAATAATTAAATAATAAAAAATTCAAACATTAATTAATTAATTACTGAACTGAACATCAAATTAAACATGTGAACATAAATTAATTACCATACACTAATTAACATAAACAATTTAACAAAAGATAAACAACTAAACTAAACAATTAACATAAATCTAATTACCATAAGAACTTAAACTAATCAACTAAATTAGTCATATTTCAAATCCAACAAACAAATATAGGTAAAACCTAAATTCAAACCAAATTTCAAATCAACTACTTCAAATGTAATTTGAAATCATATTGGTCAATTCAAACCAACTAAATTAATCCCAATTCAAACCTAATTGACCTCCAATTTATCAATTCATCTCTAATTGCTTCATATCCAATCGATAAAATCATCGCAATTCATATCCAATCAATTCAATCATATGTAATCGATAAAATCATTGCAAGTTTAAACCTAATCCGAGTGGAGAGGTGCAGCCGATGGGGAGGGGCTGGTGGCGTGGTGGCGGGATGGGGTGGGGGGCGTTGCGGTTCGGTGGGCGACATCGGAATGGGGGTGGGGGAATCGGGGTGGGGTGGGGGCGTCGAAATGGAGTGGGCGGCGTCGGGGTGGGGGTGGGCGGTGTAAGGATGGGGATGGAGGTGTCGGGCTAGGGGTGGGGGTGCCAGGGTGGGGATGGGAGGCATCGGGCTGGGGTTGGGGGGCATCGAGGTGATCAAGATGGGGTGGGCGGTGCCGGCGTGGGGGTGGCCAGCGTCGGGATGGGGGTGGGCGGCGTCGGAGTGGGAGTGGCCAGCGTCGGGATGGGGGTACCGTGCGTCAGGGTAGTCGAGGTGGGGTGGGCAACGTTGGGGTGGGGTCGTGTGCTCGTCAGGGTGGGGTGAGTGCGTCGGCAGTGAGGAGGGTGCCGTAGAATCATCGGAGGGCGAGGAGGGAGGCGGAGGTCGAGGAGGGAGGCCGAGTGCGGGAAGGAGGGGGGAGGCTACGTACCTGCACTACAAGAATCTCGACGATTTGCGACAACCAGGGCCATCGCAAATAAGGGAGAAACCGTCACAAATTGCGAGGGCTTCGCTTATTTGTGATGGTTTGTAGTCGTCAAAAGTTTCTCGTCGCAATTAATCTTATTTGCGCCGGCTCGTTGCAGCCGTCGCAAATTATTGCCCCAAAACTGATGGGCCCCATGCATCTATTTGCGACGGTCAGGCTGTCATAATTTAGATCCAATTTGCGACGGCCTGGTCGTCACAAATTATACCAGCCGATGGGACCCACACAACCATCCGATGGGACCCACGTTGACATTTGCGATGGCCAGGCCTTTGCAAATAGGATCTTAATTCTGACTGCTAGGCCGTCACAAATAACAGAGGCTAGTTTGCGATAGGCAGGAGCCTCATTTGCGACGGTATTGTGTAAAAAGCCGTCGGAAATTATGTTTTTTATTTTAAAAGAAATAGGAAATGCTACCTGGCTCGATGGCCAGAAACACAGAACAGACAATATTCACAAAATAGTCACAAAATACATCACAACACATCGTCAATACATTGCATCAACATCAACAAACAAAACAAGGGCTCACTCGCCCGTTTGACCTCCGAAGCCACCCCCGAAGCCATCGAAGTCGTCGTCGCGTCTCACTCCAAGTGGCGGTAACGATGGAGATGGAGTTTGAGCAGCCGTCGTAGATCCCTGCAATTAATGAAAGTTAGAGTTATAATTGAAATGCATCAACATCTCTCTCCCTCCCTTCCTCTCCCTCTATCTCCATCTACATCTCCCTCTCTCTTTTCATTCCTCTCTCTATCTCAATATATCTCTCTCCCCCACTCTATCTCTCTATTGCTATCCTTTTCCCTCTATCTTCCTCCCTCTTTCTCCATCTTCATCTCCCTCTCTCCCTCTCTCTCTTCATTCCTCTCTCTATCTCAATCCATCTCTCTCCCACTCTATCTCTCTATTGCTATGCTTTTCCCTCTATCTTTCTACCTCTTTCTTCATCTCCATCTGTCTCTCTACCTCTATCTTCCTCTCCCTATCTCCATCTACATCTCCCACTCCCTCTTCATTCCTCTCCCACTCTATCTCAATGATTTTCCCTCTATGTTCCTCCCTATTCTAACTCTATCTCTCATTCTATCTAACTATCTCTCACTCTCACTCTCTTTCCTCGCTTTATTTTGGCTAAGTTGAGGTGAAACTAGAATTGTTAGGTTGACATAGAAAATTACCTGACCCACAAAACTAGGGTCGCCTGGAAGGACCGGTAGCGGCGGTAGCTGGATCCCCAGACCTTGCGCCCGAGTCAGGTCCTGTCATTGCAAACATTAGATGTAACCTATTAGTAAGTCATTTACGCTGAATTAATGAAAACATCAGTTCTCATTTTGTTACCTCCATTGTGTCTCGCATCTGCGCCATCATGGCTGCCTTGGAAGAGATCGTGGCCTCCATTTGACTCCTTCGTTGTTCCGCCTCCTCCTGTCGCCTGAGATTCTATTCTACGGTTTGTCGGAGGGACTGCATCCTGATGTCTCTCAATGAGATGCGGCAACCTGACGTGCCCACCGAAAGCTTGTGTGGAGCTGCCACTCGCAGGTCTCGCTGCCCTCGAGTCGACAACTCCATCGAATATGGCAAGCCTACAAAAAAAGTCAGTGATATGAAATTGAAATATCTTGAATACTTTGAATCAAAAATTATAAAATGACTTATGAACTCACCTTCCATGTGCTTTTCCACCTTTGCTTGCACACACGGCTTGAGGATCGATTGGTTCATGTTCCCAATCGAAATCTTTGTTGTGTATCTTCTTAGCCTCCTCCCCGTACCTGGCCTAGAAAACAAGAAAATCGTGTATGTTCAACAATCCATATAGTTATATTTAATATGAATGATTTCTAAACTTACCAATCGCTTGGTTGCGGCTTGACTGCATCCTTGAGGCTGAGAAAGTTCCCTGTGACCTCTATTCCAAATCTTAGCAGGGATCGACTGCACCCCCGTCTCCCGCTCATGTCAATACGTGTTAGTACGTACAGTATATTACCATACACTTACCATGTGTTTAGCTAAATGCAAGTGGTTATCTTGGTCATGCCTGCTCTTCCCCTCGACCCCTATGCACTCTCGAGCCTTCCCAGACTTAGCCTTAAACTCATCGCTAGCCCAGTACCGACAAAGGGCTTGAAATGCATCGGACCGACCCTGCAACCAGCTCACGTGGCCCTACACATAGTTATAGATCATTAAAAAATATCATTGAGGAAATTATAAGAAAAAAATATTTACTACACTCCGCATATCTTCGCGTACTCCTCCTCCATTGGGTGCCTCTCGCTCTCTTGCCAGAAGTGTAGCACGTGGTGCTGGTTCGCCTTCAAGGGCTCATTGATAATTTGAGTACGAGCGTCCAACAAAGCTTGTCGAAGTGCCCTGACAGCGTTGTAGTGAAACACTCTCCTCGCATCATCAAACATGCGAGGGTCGTTCGGGTCATCTAAAATATATCTTACCTATGATAAAGAATATATAGAAGAGATGTTCATTAAAAGAGTTTAAGAGTTAAAATGTAGAAACTTTATTTAACATACTTACCATAAAATTGGACCATACGGCCTCCTAAAGGTTGTCGTGCTCCTAGTGAAGGACGCGTGCGTAGTCTGTACACAAAACAGCAGGCGTCCCATCAATTACCCCGGGATTGTGCAAACACACTTAGGACCCGAGGACATCGTTCACCGGTATGTGGTGTCTCTCACCAGTGAAAGACGTGTCGTACCAAACCATGTAAGATATTTATTCATTCATTACTTAAGTAGTCAAAAGAAACTAGAATTAAACACTACGATTTTATTACCTGTGTCCGACCGGACAAATCACGATCCTCTGTGAAGGGACCACAGGAGGACTGGCAATGTGAGTCCTCCTCGTCCTCCGCCTCTGCTGGGGCGCCATGTAAGGTGACCCAGAGGGCTCGTCACCAGCCGAGTCAAAGGGCTCAGGAACAGAAGGCTCGCCAGTCGAGGGTTGGCTGGCCGAGGGCTGGCTCATCGAAGGGTAGCCAAGCTCAACTAGCGACGTAGCCTCTGAGTCACTCAGTGAGGACTACAACATTCAAATGATTCATAAGTAAGTTTAATTGGAAATTGAATTTGAAGAATTTGTCAATAACGAGTGAAATTTACCTGTGACGAAGCTTTAGAGCTGCCCAGAATGTGCCCCAACGGCTGAGAGTGTCTGCTACCGGTCGACGAGGCACCAGCGAAAGCGTCCTCAGGTCTAGAGGGGTAGAACCCCCTCGTCGACGGCACCTTCTTACCCTCCTTTGACACCATCCTGTTTTAATAGATAATCAGTAACTATGCAAATAAGACATATGTAATTCATGTTACTATCTTCAATAAAAAGTTACTTGTAATCACTTTCAAAATTCATCAACATCATTGTCATGTGCCCTACTCCTTAAACCAGCCCACGATCTTCCATCATGGCCTGTTCTAATTTCCATTTTTGCATATCATCTGGCTCTACAACTTCAACATCTTCAACATCTCCAACTAATTGATCGAGTCCTGCACCAAGCTCGATGATAAAAAAGTCTGACAACTCTTCTTCTTGGTACACTTCTTCAATGTCTTCACTATCATGGTAACCAGCATCCGAGGAGTATATAACCTGTCATAGTCTGGTTCCAGCAATTCTCCCAGTACTACCATTGGCAGCCCGCGGAGTTTGTAGTTCGGTAGTGGGCGCGCAGAGATTCAGAATACGATGGAAAGTTGACATGAGGACTTACGTGGTTCGGGCCGCCTAAGCGTAATACCCTACTCCACGGGGTGTGTAGTTGTTGTATTGAGCTTCTGAGCACTTGTGAGCGTGTATCAGAGCTGAGTATGGAAGAGTGTCTCGAGGAGAGTCTAGAAGAAGCCTCCTGTATCGCTTGACCAGTCCTTTTATATTACAAGGACTGGTCGTTACATCGTTAGTCTGGCCCGACATGTGGCCCTGGCGGTTACTGATGCTTAATACACAATTAATGATCTTAATTACACTTAATAACGTGGTAACAAGCCTTGACAGTGCTGTTACTGGTATTAAGGGCCCTCCGATCGTGTGTCATTAAGATGGTATTAATGACACTTAATCGGGTCTAGATGTCCTTGATTGTCTCTTGAAGGTCTGAGCCGTTGGGGGTCCTTCAGTTTGCTTGTTGAAGTTGAAGGTCTGGTGGTTGGACACGTGGTAGCTCCGGAGCTTACCGTCTGGGGCGGGTAGGTCCGGTGCTATTGTACACGTGTCAGGACAGGAGCTTCCCTCTGTCGGGGGTTAGGTCCGGAGGTGCCGCACAGGTATTTAGCCCGGAGGTTTCCCATATGCTGGTTGTAGCTCTGGTTGTATGATACACGTGGAAGCACAGGGACTAACCATAGAAGGGATGCAGGTCCGGTCCCGTATGACACGTGGGCCCTTTGGAGGTCTTCAACTCAAACAAGTGAAGTTCCTTTAGTCTTTTTGCACTCCCAAGGGGTATACGGTACGCAGGGTACCGACAGTGGCCCCCTGGGCCCACCTCTGGGAGAGAACTTTTGGATGAAGTCGTTCTGCCAGAGGTGGGTCCATCCTTCCGTATTTGAGCCGTGTCTTCAAGGGTCTTTGGATGTGCCGTTGGCGGTAGCTCGCAGTTAAACCATCGCCCCGTGGCATATCCAGGATGTGGCAGGTGAGATCTGAGCATGCGGATCTCATGCAATTGAAGGTCACCGTTCCCGATACGAAAATTGTATCGGTTCCGTGCGCCCTGTCAGGCCTTCGCCCTCGGACTTCCTGCCTCTCATGATGACAACTGTTCGCCTGGGGTAAGGACCTCGACTTGATCGTCGGGGTGGCCCCGGGCCCCCTTGTCATTGGCTGGGTGAAGTTTTTGAACTGTATCGTCGGCTCCTCTGCGGTTTCTATCCAAGTGTTGCGGGGGCTTACTTAAGAAGGAAAGTGTGCATAGTTTGGGGATTCTTTACGCCTTCATTCGAACTTGCGCTCAAATCCTCCAAACTTTAGCTCGCTTTTCCTCTCTCACCACGCTGTGCCGCGATGAAGTTGGGACTCCCCAAGAGCCGCATCGGGAGCAAGAAGGAGTTGTCTACGGTCCGTACCTACATGCGATGGTCCAGTGACTCCTTTGACAATGATATTCGCTGCGGCAAGCTTCCCATTTGAGAAGGAGCGAGCCGAAGATATGGTGTACTTCCTTGGGTACGCCATGGCAGGTTTGATCCCGCCTTTCTCCACTTTCTTTCTGATGCTGCTAGATTTCTATGGTCTGCAGCTCCACCATCTGGGCCCCCACTCAATCTTGCTGGTGGCGACTTTCGTCCACTTTTGCGAGATGTGGGTGGGTGTGCCCCCTTGCGTGGAGTTGTTCCGGACTTTCTTCATTGTCCACCCGACCGGGAAGAGTGACGAGTTCATCGGCTCCTACTACATCGTGAAGCGGAAAAACTCACCCCTCAAGTACTTGAGGTCCTTCACTTCCAGCAAGTGGGAAGACTAGAAGAATGATTGGGTGGTCATCACCGTCGAGGGACACGAGAGACTGGAGCTGCCTGAAGGCCTTCCTTGCATCGACACTGACACTTGGAGTGACGTGCTGGAGCTGTCGAGGGAGTACAGGCCCATCCTGGACAGAATCCAAGAATGTGTCGAAGGTGGGGTGACCCCGCAGATGGTTTTCGGCAACTTCTTGACGAATAGGTGGGCCCCATTGAGGGCTAGGAGCTGGCCTGCCTAGCCTTCAACAGTGAGATGGATACTAACAACATTAAAGTCGGCTTGGACACCAACTTGGCCGGTCAAGCCTTGAAGACCCATCTCAAGAAGTTTTATCCTGGGAACATCGGCCCTGGCGACATGTCTCCATCGGCGGCCTTCCTGCCTCTGAATATGATACCAGAGGAGTGCAGAGAGCTCCGGAGGAAGATGTCATTGTTGGACGACTTGGGCCTGATGGAGAGGCGATCAACCTCTGGGTGGTGATCCCCAAAGCATCAGAGGATGGATCTGTTCCCACCCCGAAGCCAAGAATCGAAGTCTTAGGCAAGGGAAAGGAGTTCGCCGAGCCCACGAGCCGCAACGGGAATTTGAAGCATGTTGATGGAAGGTCTGTCAGACCTGCTCCTTCCATGATGGCTCCTTATTTCTGGCGAAGGAGGTCTTCGACGGCGGCGACCACTCCAGCATCGGCATCTCCTCGGGACGCTAGCTCTGGCCATGTGGCTCCGGTACCAGGGCCAGCTGAAGGATCTGGGTTTGGAGGTCCTTCCCAGTCAAGGGGGGCCTCAATCAAGACGTCGCTGATGGCGGGTGTAAGCTCCAGGGAACCATCCGAAGCTACAACGCCAGTGGCGACAGGGTCCAGTCCTGAGCGTCCGGTGAAAAGGTTCCGCCCTAGCTGGAGCGGAAGCCTTCCAAGGTAAGTTTGATTTTTTCCTCAGTTGATTGTTTTTTTTGTAATCATGTTTTGAGTTTCTTTGTCCATCATCCACAGAGTTCCCAAGAAAGGGGCTGAAGCTCCGGTTCCTGCAGCAGCAGCTGAGGCTGTGCAAGCGGAGGCTCCAGCTCCAGTTCCAGTGCCGCCCCAAGAGGTGGCTGAGGCCGCGGCAGCTCCAATGCCAGCTGTCGTGGTCCTTGACCTCGAGTCATCCCCTGAAGCTCCCGTGGTAGCGCTAGACCACGGGAATGAAGATGTACCAGCGGCACCAGCCTCGGAGGTTGAAGCTCCAGGTTTGGATGCTGAGATGATGGACTCTCCGGCCTCAGAGCGGGAGGTAGCTACAGTCCCGGCCCTAGAGCCGGATGTCGTTGAAGCCCCGACTGTGGAGCCAGTGATTGATAAAGCCCCGGCGGTGGAGCCAGGTGTTGGTGAAGTTCCGACGGCAGAGCCCGGTCTTGATGAAGTTCTGGCGCTTGAGCCGGTTGTCGAAGAAGTGCCGGTGCCCGAGCCAATGGCGATCAAAGCACCAGCGCCTGAACCGGCGGTGGAGGAGGCGCCAGCGTCGGAGCCGGAAGTGGCTTCAGCTTCGGCCAAACATTCAACGCCTGCTTCGGAGGCGACGGTTCCGTAGGTGCCCGCGCCTGAGCCAGGGTGCCAAGAGGAGGCTGCCGGTCCACCGCCTGAGGGACCAGTTGCTGATGACCAGGCGGCAGGACTTTCGGAGCCGACTCTGGAGGTAGGAAAATCTGCTGTAGGTCCTTCCTCGGCAGCGGCCGAGGCTATCCCAGAGGGCGGCCCTAGTGCCGTGGAAGCTCAAGGGACCACTCTTGTAGAGTGGGACCCAATTTTTGTTACGAAGAACCCGCTGGAACCAGCAGAGAAGATCCCGGCAGGTACAGAGTCGATCCCTTTGTCGCTGTCTATCGACAACGCCTGCTCCAGTCTTCATCAGGTCCAGCTGGCCTTCTACCACGACAGCAAGGCCCTCGAGGAGGAGCGCCAAACCCTTAGGAGATGGCGCAACCGGATCCAATTCGATACCAAGCTAGCGCAGTCGAGTCTTGCCGACGACAAGGAGTGGGTGAAAAAGGAAAAAGTCCAGCTGGAGTACTGGGGTCAGCTGCTGGAGGAGAGGGAAAGCATGGTGCGATCACTCGACAACCAGTCCTGGGCCATCCACGAACAGATCGTAGCTGCTAATAATGCAGCAAATGATCGCGAAGAGAAGCTCAGCGCCATACACGACAGCCTCGTCAAGCGCCAGAAGGCTCTTGAGGAGCGGGAGAAAAAGCTCGAAGATGAAGAGCAAAAACTCCTAGAGCTCCGGGATGACCTCGTGAAGACGGAGGAGGAGCTTACTCAGAGGCTAACTCTGGGTGACAAGAGTCTCGTGGAGCGCACCAAGAAGCTGGAGAAGTGCTGCGAGGTAGAGAAGAAGGCCTGGCAGCAATGACAGGACCTCCACAGGAGGGAGAATGAAATTGCTGCCAGAGAGAAGAAAGTGCGGGGCCGGGAGAAGGACCTGGTCGACCGTCAGGAGAAGGACCTGGTTGACAAGGCAGGTTGCTGAAAAGATTCAGCAGAACGCCAAAGAGGTGGAGCGCCTTGCCCGGGAGAATTCGGAGCTTGCGGTGACCAAGAGATCCTTGGAAGAGATGCGAGGCTCAAGGGCTGCAGGGTCCCAACAGGTTTGGGACTTCTTGAGCAAAGCCAATGACGTGCTGACGCTGATGGGTTTTAGTCCCGTGGGTTCGGATAATCCGGAGCTGGAGCTGGACCAGGCGTTGCAGGCGTTGATCTCGGCGGGCAACAAGCTCACCAAGATGGGCGATGTCATCTCGGACCAGCTGGAAACCGAAGGGCAATCCCTGGCGAAGAGCGTCGCAAAGTACATGCTGACGTGCTACATAAGTCGGGACCCTCACTTCCCACTGGACCCGGTGCTTGAAGGCCCCATCGACGGAGAGGGAGAAGCCGCCAAAGCTAGCATGTCGGAGGTTGCCCAGAAGGTCGCCTTGTTCTTCCATAGGGTCTAGGACTCTCTCTTTGTAGCTCCCGCTTGTATCCTCTCTCTTTTTTCTCCAATTTTGTAATCTCTTGTCTCCAGATTAATGAAATCCAAGAATTTTATGAATTTCATTTTTTGTCTTCAACACCTTTGCCCCACTTGGGCCCCTGGTAGATGTACACAATTTGATTGTGAATATGTACCAAGAGGATGTAGCATTTTGTTGAAGACTTGCGTGCTTCGAACTTGTAGTTTGTTGGTCTGATGTCGCTGATAGTAGGGGCCCCCTGAGGTTGTCGGAGCTTAGTAGCTCCGGTAGTGACCCTTGTCAACACGTAGAGCATCGACGGTTAGTCCTCTGGGGTGTTGGAGCTTGGTAGCTCTGGCAGCGACCACTGTCAACGCGCGGTGCATCGACAGTAGACCCCACTGGAGAGTCTTCCCACCATCTTTTCTTCATGTTGACGGCTTGCCTCCCTGGATTTGCCAGAACTTTGTAGCTCTGGCGATGTCTACTACCAATGTTTGAACCATCGACAGTAGACCACCTTAAGGGGCGTCGGAGCTTTGATAGCTTAGGCTTCATCCACCATCATCATGAGATCTTTATTTTTCCTGCACACTGAAGTCAAGAAAAACAGTAAAATCCATCTATCTATAACTCAATTGTGGCTTACTTTTCCCGAGAGAAATTTTTAGGTCGAACGCAATTCTAAATACAATTAAGTGCACTGGCTTGTTTTCTTCAGGTCTGATCATTTCTGGACTCGCCTTACTTCGGCCTGCCGGGGTATAGGTAGAGTGGCGTACTTAGGGTGCAGGACCAGGCTAACTCGATAGCACACTCCTGTCCTAGATTGGCTTGGCGGCATTCAAATGAGTATACCATTAACAATGTTTAGACCCGAAATAATTGACAATGCAACTTGAATTATATATGAACTAGTCGAGCTAAAGTTTCTTAGGGATTGCACAACTTTTTTATAGACAAGAAAGAGAAAAATAAAAAATATTGAGCCTGTACAAAATAAATGCACGTGGAGTTTGTTTTCACACAATGATGTCTTTCATTATAGGTGCGGGGGTACAGGGGAAACAAGTACACTCTTAGGGTACGGAACCAGGATAAGTGTGTTTTGTTTCTCGTTTGACCCAAGGTAGCTAGCCACACTTTTAGTTCTGAGACTGTGACAAGTGTTGCCTGAACTTTGCGGACCTTCCGAGGAAGGTCCGGCTGTTCTCCCGGAGGAGCTACCCGACTCTGTACAATGACTCTATAACATACATCACATTTAACTAAAGACTCACCTCCGTGATATTAAGCATAGAACTTACGGAGGTGCTTAATGTTCCAAGGATTAGGGAGAGGTGTCCCACCCTCGGTTGCCAGGCGAATGCATCCGGGACAGGATACTTTGATCACTCGGAAGGGTCCTTCCCGGCTGGGGGAGAGTTTGTTTAACCCCTCGCGAGTTTGTGTTCTCCGTAGCACCAGATCGCCTTCCTCGAGCTGTCGGCTATGAACATGCCTTTGGTGATAGCGCCTAAGAGCTTGGCGGTATCGGGCATTCTGAACAGCTGCTCGGCACCTTCCCTCTTTATGGAGGTCAAGGTCTTCACGCCGGAGCTGGTCATGCATGGCATCATCGAAGGTATGGACCCGGAGTGACCCCAAGGTGATTTCCGGAGGATGGACTGCTTCAGCTCCGTACTCCAGGAAGAAGGGTGTCTCTCCAATTCACCAGTTTGGAGTTGTCCTGTTGGCCCACAGTGTGGGCGGAAGCTCTTCAATCCAGTTGGATCATATGTGCGCGTCTTGAGTCCTTTTAGGATTTCTGCATTTGCTCTCTTAGCTTGGCCATTGCTTGTTGAGTGAGCTACTGAAGCGTAGCTGACCTAAATGTCGTGGTCTTTGCAATATCCTTGGAATGCAGAGCTTGTGAATTGGGTCCGGTTATTAGTTATGATCTTGTTTGGGACTCCAAATCTGCATATGATGGACTACAAGAAGTTGATAGCTGATTGCTTGTTTATTGTCACAATTGGAGTTGCTTTCGGCCAGTTGGTGAACTTGTAAATGGCAACGTACAGGAACTTGTAATCTCCGACGGCTCTTGCGAAAGGTTCCAAGATATCCATCACCCACACAACGAAAGGCCATGTAGGAGGTATCACTTGTAGAGGCTGAGCTGGTGTGTGGATTTGCTTCGCATGGAACTGGCATGCTTCGCATTTCTTCACTAGCCCAGTTGCATCCTGGAGTGCTGTAGGCCAGTAAAAACCATGCTGGAAGGCTTTACTGACCAGCGTGCGGGAAGACGCGTGGTTTTCCACACTCGCCTCCATGGATTTCTGCGAGCAGCTCGCAGCCTTCTTCCCTTCTAATGCACTGCATTAGGACACCGTTGGCACCACGCCGGTAGAGATCCCCTTCTACCAGTGTGTATCTTCTAGCCATTCTGACTATCCGGTCAGCGGATACATTATTTCAGGAAGGAAATTGTCTTTCAAGTAGCTCCAGATCTCCGAGATCCATGCATCAAAGCTAGCTTTAGGATTTGAGTCTTGCGTGCTGGGTTGCTCGGAGCTTCCTGCAGCACCTACAAGCCTTTATGGGCACCATGGTAATAGGGTCATCGGGACCGCCAGCTTCGAGGTGCTGGTCTCGCCCCCATCGCTCAGTTCGGCAGGCTAAGCTGTTGGTTTAGACAACCTCCGGACGAAGGTTCCGTCTGGAGCCGGATCTCTAATTGAATCTTTTGTCGAGGGTTCGTCGGCTTCAGCGTTGTTGAGACGCTGGACATGGCAGAGATCCAGAACTTCAAAGTCCTTCTGAAGTTTCTGGACTTCAAGTAGGTATGCAGCTAGTTGAGGGTTATTGCAACAACATTCACCTTTGACTTGTTTTACAACAAGCTGTGAATCACCCTTTACCAACGGCTGCTTGACACCATACGATAGTGCCACCTTGAGCCCATAAATTAGTGCTTCATACTCTGCCATGTTGTTGGTCGCCTTGAAGTCAAGGTGAACCATGTATTTGACCTTCTCCCCAGTTGGAGCAAGGAGGACTCCAGCTCCGGCCCCCTTCTTCTGGATGGAGCCGTCGATGTAGAGAGTCCAGTGAGGCTCAATGAAGACCGGAACCTTGGGTTCCAACTTCTGCTCACTGGGGCCCCAAGGATTTGATGGAGAAGGGGTCCATTCCGCCAATAAGTCCGCCAATGCTTGACTCTTGATCGCTTGTCTTGAGACAAACTCAAGGTCGAATTCAGCCAATTCCGCTCCCCACTTTGCAATGTTCCCAGTAGAGTTGGGGTTATGCAAGATTGCACGCACTGGATAAGAAGTTACCACAGAAATCTTGTGAGCTTGGAAGTAGTGTTGGAGCTTCATAGAAGCAATAAGAACTGCGTAGAGAAGCTTATGCACCTCCAGGTACCGAGTCATGGCGTCATGCAATACTTCACTGATGAAGTACACTGGGCGTTGGACTGTCCGGATCCTCCCGAAAGGGTCTGTAGTTTCCTCCTCATTAACCCGGACCCTCCCGAAGGGGTCCGGACCTTTTTCAGGAACCTCCAAGTTCCGGCTGGAGAAACCCGGAGCTTCTTCTGACGTGATCCGGACCTTCCCACAGGAGTCCAAATCTTCTTGTTCAGCAGCAGTGACTCCTTCATTTGAAGGAGATGGATCCTCCAGCGTTTCACCTTGAGGATCAGGCTCTGGGAGCTGGGACCCAGACTCGTCTTTAGGTAGTTCTGGACCCTCGCGGGGGGGGGGGGTCTCGACTCCTGAACTGGAGGTGGTTCTGGTCTTTCCGCAACCAGAACTATGCTGACAACTTCGTCGGTTGCCAAAATGTAAAGCAGAAGTGGCTCACCAGGATTCGGAGCTACCAAGGTTGGTAGAGTGGTGAGGAGTTGCTTTAGCTCTTGGAATGTCTTTTCTGCTTATTCAGACCATTGGAATGGTCCGGACTTCCTCAATAACTTGAAGAAGGGTAGTGCCCGTTCCGCCAGTCTTGAGATGAACCGGCTAAGGGCAGCTAGACATTGAGTCAGCTTCTAGAACCGGCTGGTGGCCGCATATCTTCAATAGCTTTAATCTTCGCCAGATTTGCTTCTATTCCTCGGTGATTCACCAAGAAACCAAGAAGTTTTCCGGAGCTAACCCCGAAGACACACTTGTTCGGGTTCAGCTTTGTGCGTTTGACTTGCAACTTGTCGAAGACAGCTTGCAAGGTATCAAGGAATGACTCCTTGTTCTTGATCTTGACAACGATGTCATCGACGTACACTTCCACTACATCTCTGATGAGCTCTCCAAAAGTTTTGTACATAGCTCGTACAAACATTGAAGCAGCGTTTTTGAGACCAAATGGCATGGCAGTGTAACAATATAATCCATCTACTATGATGAAAGAAGTATGTTCTTCATCTTCCCTAGACATTCTGATTTGATAATATCTAGAATATGCATCTAGGAAACAAAGTAATTCATACCCGGAGGTGGAATTCACTATCTTATCTCTTCTAGGTAGTGGGAATGGATCTTTTGGACATGCCTTATTTAGTGTACTGTAGTCGATACACATCCGAAGCTTCCCGTCGGCCTTGGGTACGACAACTGGGTTTGCCAACCATTTTGGATGGAAGACTTCTCGGATGAATCCAGCTTCGAGCAACTTCTTAACTTCTTGACGTATGAAGTTTTGTTGCTCTACTGATTGCTTTCGAGGCTTCTGGTGTACAGGCTGGGCGTCGGGATAGATCTTTAGATTGTGCTCGATCACTTCCTTAGGGATCCCAGGCATTTGTGACGGTTGCCAGGCAAACACGTCAACATTAGTCTGGAGGAAAGTGATGAGCGCGAGTTCCTATTTGTCATTCAGACCTCCCGATATACAGGTGGTCTGAGCGGCGTCGGAACCGATTTGGACGACTTTGACGGGAATGTCGGTGTCGCCGCTTGGTTGCACGCGAGGTGCGGAGGTTGAGCCTCGATGACGAATGCTCGGGGGTTTCGGAGCTTGCTCCTTTCCGGATTCTTCCTCCTGCACTGTAACAAGCGCATGGAGCTTCCAGAGCAGTCACTCCGACGGTGCGATCTCGTTGGATCCGGAGAACACCTGCTGGTGTTGGCATCTTCAACACCAAGTAACCATAATGAGCAGCAGCCATGAACTTGTACAAGGTTGGCCTGCCTAAGATGGCATTGAACGGTAAGTTGATCTGCGCCACGTCAAAGACCAACTTCTCAGTGCGATAATTCTCCCGGTTCTCAAAGTTCACCGGGAGGGTAATGGCACCGAGTGGGGTTATGGCCCCCGAACCTACTCTGGAGAAAGGTCGGGAGGGGCGAAGATCCGAAGGTCAGTGCTGAAGCTTGACGAAAGCTTCAAAGCTTATGAGGTTCAGCCCTGAACCTCCGTCCACCATCACATGGTGGAGTTGGATGTTGTTGATGGTCGTAGATACCATCAATGGGAGTTGGCCAACTCCGATCATGTTCCGAGGGCAGTCTGAAGCGTCGAAAGTGATGACAGTGTCCATCCACTTCTGGTGCGGCTCCACCCTGGCAGTGGGAGCTACTGAGGCCATGTCCCACCGCATGGTATTGAGGACACGGCGGGAGGTTATGTCCCATGAACCACCAAAGATGGTGTTCATGTTCTTCCGACGCTCGTTGTCGTAGACGTCGGAGTCGTTGTCGACGGAGGTGTAAATAGCCTTCATGACCTTTTTAGGGTCTTGAAAGCCTAACTCCTCTTCAGCCTGAGCTTCATCGACTTTTTGTTTTCCTTCCCTTTGACGGAAAGGAACTTCTTCCCGGTGCTTGTTGTAGCTCTCTACAAGGTTCTGGACCTCTCGGCAGCCTTCCAGCTTGTGGCTTTTCATCTTGTGTACAGGACACCACTTCTTGGAGCTGCCTCCGTCTTCAGACGACGGTCAAGTTCGTTTCTCGGGGCGTGGCCCCCGGCCACCGAGAGCTGCAGCAGTAGGTGTGCCGGCCGACGACTTTTTCTTGCTGTTTGACTTTTTCTTCTTTTTGCCACTCCCGGAGGTAGTGGCTTCTACCTTGGAGGACTTTTTTTTGTCTTCTGGAGGTGGTTGGGAGGGCATTTAATGGCCCTTCACAGCTTTGGCACACTTGTCTGCCAAGCTGAAGAGTTCTTTGACGCTGGTGATTTCCTTGGTCGCCAGCTTCTCCAGCATCTTCTTGTCTCGTACGCCCTGTCTAAATGCCACAATGACAGAAGCGCTTGAGATAGAAAGTATGGTATTTTGTACCTCGGAGAACCTCTGGATGAAGGATCGCAGGGACTCTCCCCCTTTTTGCTTGACAAAAAAAGGTCCAATTCCGTGCCTGGTCGGGTATATGAACTCCCAAATTTGGCAGTGAACTGTTGGCAAAGTTCCGCCCAACTGTTGATGGAGCCAGGCGGGAGGCTCATGAACCAAGACATGGCGGTCCTGGTTAAAGCCACGTGGAAATAATTGGCCATTACGGCCTCGTTGCCTCCGGCCGCAAGGATTGCGGTGTAGTAGATTTGGAGAAACTCAGCAGGATTGACAATCCCATCAAATATCTCTGGCAGGGGAGGCCGGAACTTCTGCGGCCATCTAACCATACGTAGGTGCATGGCCAGGGCAGAACAGCCTCCTCCTACTCCCTCAGGAGCAGGACTGTCCCGAGCCTCTCACCTCTCGCGAGCACGCTCGATATGGACGCAGCCGTCTTATTGATGGTAACGGCGATCAAGCTCCACCCGGAGGTCGTGAGTCGAAAGCCTGGTTACCGTATGGGTACGTCGTGCCCCAGAAGGCAGCGACGTCGCCCGTTGAGATGCAGCACACCTCCTGTATTGTGAAGTGTGCGGACCAAGTCTACCCGACTGTAGGATCGAAGAGCATGTGAAAAGCTACCAGAGGGGGGGTGAATGGTAGATTTAAAAATCTTACGCAGCGGAAACAATTAAACCCAAAACCCTTCGGCAGAAAAACGATCTGTTGAAGAAATTGGGTGTGAGACTAATCTAAACGTGTTTCACCGTGACAAAAGTGATAGATGTCAGAGAGAATCAAGTCACGAAGATAACACAAAAAGAATCACTCAAATCCGTCGAGAAAAACTCAAGTTATGATCAAATGATCAAACAATGGTCAATCTGCCCTACCCGAGAAAAAACAGTTCTGGAATGCTGCAAAGAAACTCGTGTAGATCATAGACCAGAAATCCAATGACCGTAAAATTTTGACAGATGATAGACAATCAAGTTGTGAAGACGACCAAAAAAGAATCATGTCAATTGGATAAGTAAAACTCGAGTTATGATAAAACCAACAACGAAAGGTAGTGCTGTCCAGAAACTCGACGAGTAAAACTTGTCTGAAACAAGTCGGACGAACAAGGCACAAAAGTTCCTTCAAACTACGAATTTTATTCAATAGAACACAAGAGGAACAGCTCCAAAGTCGTGCACCACGAACTCTGGGCTCCCTTGCTTATAAACCAGCCCTTAGGCCAACCCAATATCAACTAGGACTCTAATCCTACTCAGATCATGAATCGTAACTTTCCATAACTGCTCAAGATTCTTCTATACGCAGATAGAAGCAATCTTAAGACTTCCAAACACCTTAGGAACGTATCCCACATTCCTAAACAACTCAAATTCGTGACCCACACAAAATCCTATCATAACCAACTCGAATCTTTCCATATTTGAGTCAAACCCGACTCAGCCGCAGCCTGAGTCCATAACCTAGTCGGTTGGACCTTTCCGACCAATTTTTTTACAACCACATCTCTTCATCACGTCTCGAAACCATGTAGCCACGTTCATGCACTCCTTGCACACGTGCAAACATCTTCCAATGACGTCCACGATACCTTCATATGCATTGTTCTTGATTCAATCATGCTGTGCAACCTCCCGATCAGCTCAACCACAATTCCTCCTGAATTTGGTTGTTGGAACCTCATGTCCTCCCTGAGACTAGTCCAATGGATCCCGTCACCAGTCATGTCTTGAACTCAAGCAACACCTGCACCTGAATAAACATCCAATCCATACTAGCCCAAGTCCTCGACTTGACTCAAGTTAGTTCCGAACACAACACCCTACGTGAGAACCTCACATAAGCATGTTGCAAAACCACAGTAACACGATATCATCCATATCAACCAAAACACACCAAAAACATAGCAAATGAATACTAAGCAATCTTTCCAAGAATATAAAGCAAGTTCAAAACATTGCAAATGAAAAGCAGAAGTATTGCGGTCAAGTTCCGGAGCATCCCACAGCAAGCCAGAGCTTGACCCGGAGCTTACCAAAACTAGTACAATGAAGCACCTGCCGGAGCTTACCAAAACTAGTAGATCATAACACCGAAGCTTACCAAAAACTAGTCAAAACTAGTCAACCCAAAACCAGAGCTAGACAAAGTACGTCGGAGCTAAGCAAAAGCATGCTGGAGCTATCAAATATATGTCTGAGCTATCAA
This sequence comes from Tuctoria greenei, assembly GCA_036927565.1. Taxonomy (NCBI): domain Eukaryota; kingdom Viridiplantae; phylum Streptophyta; class Magnoliopsida; order Poales; family Poaceae; genus Tuctoria; species Tuctoria greenei. The sequence continues at coordinate 238,074,884 of JAYESD010000002.1, forward strand.
AGACATGCCGGAGCTAAAGATAAAGCTCACCGGAGCTAACCAAAGCTAGTCGGACCTTACCAAGAAGTCGGACCTAGCATCTAACGTAGCCGGAGCTACCCAAAACAAGTCGGACCTATGGTCGGACCTTGCTATAGCTCGGAGCTAGAGTCGGACCTTGATAAAAAGGTGTTTTGGTGATATTAAAAACTTTTATCATCAAAGCCAAGTATTCAGCACACATAGGTATTACACCGACACGGTCCGATGCTGCGATGGAGCCCGCCCCGAGGGGGGAGGACCTTGATTGCTGATGCGATCGGCTGCTGCTACAACCAAGTGTTCCACATCAGCCCTCCACTGCTCCATTGCACCCTGGGATGCTCCTGGAGGCGGTGGACGTTGGAGAAGAGCACGCGCGGCATGGAGCGCGTGTTCAGGGTTGTTGTTCGTCGATGTCGTGACTGACGCAGATGTCCCATCTGGTTGTCCAGCTTGATTCGCTGGTGCAGATGGTGGCGGCGGTGGCATGAATCCTGCTGGAGCCACAACACCTGCTGGCTGCTGCATGTTGGAGGGGTTGCCTCCAGCAGGTTGCGTGGCTGGGTTGCCATTGGACGATGCAGCAACAGAGTTCACCATCCTTGAATCTCGGGTGCCCCCCTACCTGGCGCGCCAACTGTCGAAGTCTGGTTCCAGCAATTCTCCCGGTACTACCGTTGGTAGCCAGCGGAGTTTGTAGTTTGGTAGTGGGTGCGCAGAGATTCAGAATACGATGGCAAGTTGACACGAGGACTTACGTGGTTCGGGCCGCCTAAGCGTAATACCCTACTCCACGGGGTGTGTAGTTGTTGTATTGAGCTTCTGAGCACTTGTGAGCGTGTGTCAGAGCCAAGTATGGAAGAGTGTCTCGAGGAGAGTCTAGAAGAAGCCTCCTGTATCGCTCGACCAGTCCTTTTATAGTACAAGGACTGGTCGTTACATCGTTATCCTGGCGCGACATGTGGCCCTCGCAGTTACTAATGTTTAATACACAATTAATGAGCTTAATTACCCTTAATAACATGGTAACGAGCCTTTACAGTGCCGTTACTAGTATTAAGGGCCCTCCGATCGTGTGTCATTAAGATGGTATTGATGACACTTAATCTGGTCTAGAAGTCCATGATTGTCCCTTGAAGGTCGAGCCGTTGGGGGTCCTTCAGTCTGCTTGTTGAAGTTGAAGGTACGGTGGTTGGACACATGGCAGCTCTGGAGCTTACCGTCTGGGGTGGGTAGGTCCGGTGCTGTTGTACACGTGTCAGGACCGGAGCTTCCCTCTGTCAGGGGTTAGGTCCGGAGGTGCCGCACTGGTATTTAGCCCGGAGCTTTCCCATATGTGGGATGTAGCTCCGGTTGTATGATACACGTGGCAGCACATGGACTAACCATAGAAGGGAGGCAGGTCCGGTCCCGTATGACACGTGGGGCCTTCGGAGGTCTTCAACTCAGACAGGTGAAGTTCCTTTAGTCTTTTTGCAGTCCCAAGGGCTATACGGTATGCAGGGTACCGACATAACCGCTCACGAGGATTCACCTTATATACCACGAACCAAGCACTGAGCTTCGTGCATAGATAAAATAGATAATACACTTGTTCTACTTGATGTGCAAGAACAAATGTATTATAACCTCATAGTTGGTCCTTATGATTCACTTCCACCATTCCAAATTGGTTTTCTTGAATTCCATGAGTGCGATCAAACTAGTCAAAGTCAAAGAAGACAACTTGAAGGGTATTATTTCTGATAGAAGTAAATTCAAGGATTTTGTTAATGATCCCATAATAATCAGTTACATTCCCTTGAGTGTCAATTGCTCTCGTCACAACACCAAAATTTCATGTTGCCTCGAGAGGACAAAGAGCTTCAAAATGAGTTTGTACGGAATCGAAAGCCATTTACATCATATTGACTATAGCTTCTAACATTCACCAATCCATAAGATAGCTGCCACAAATCTTCATGGACATTGTGAGTCTGACACATTCAAAAATGATTGTAAGTTAAAATAATACTTCTTTAATAATAGTAACTTATAATATATAGAAGATGAGACAGTATTACATAATCTCGAAACCAGGATAGGAAACCCAACCCTCCATTTATTGCTTCATTTCGCATCCTTTCTACTTGTTTGGCCGTAGGTTGATGCCTATGTGGCCAACATTGTCTGCGGAACTCGCTGAACGTGAAAAACCATCTCTTAGAATACAAGTGTAGCAAAATATGTCGATTAGCATAAATGTAGGACAAACACTTACTCGATGTATTCCTGCATGCCTTTTATATTTGCGTACATGTAGAGTAAAGCAACAGTCCTGTCATGTTCGGATTGCATGTAGGTCGTGTAGCTATCAACGGTAGTGCCTCTCGTCTGAAAAATGGAGACGTCGCTTAATGGGGGTGCTTCGTCCACGTTGTACCGCATCGCTGAAGTATTGATATTTTTTTCTTCTGCAAAGTAGACACTTGAAAAGTATTCTACTTCCTTAAGATCATATGCTTCGGCGATGCACCCTTCCACCCTTGCCCAGTTCCCAACCATTGGTTTCAGATATCATAGTGCTCTTTCAATGTGATACATCCACCTGTATTGCACAGGACCACCAACTTTAGCTTCGAATGGAAGATGGATAAGCAGATGTTGCATTGCATTGAAGAAACCCAGTGGAAAAAAATCATCTTACATAAAAGTATGGGTATCTCCTTCTCTAACTTATCCATCATCCCTATCTTGATTTCTTTAACACAAAGTTGTCTATAGAAATAGCTGAGCTCGGCTAAAACCTTCCACACTGCATCATCCATATAGCCCCAAAACATAACAGGTAAGAGTCTTTCCATTATAATTTGATAATCATGACTCTTCAACCCAGTGAGGTTTCCCGTGTTCACATTGACGCCTCGTTTCAGGCTAGCTGCGTAACCATCTGGGAATATCAAAGTTTTTAACCATTTCATGACTTCATTGTTTTCTTTAAATCAAAGACAAAAAAAGCATGTGGCTTACCACGACTTTCAGAGATTCAAGAGTTGGACGGTGACAAATGTCTGCCAAATCTAGTCTTGCTTTTATATTATCTTTCGTTTTGCCAGGCATATCCATGCAAGTGCTTATGATACTTCCGCTCATGTTACGCTCCTGATGCATGACATTAATGTTGTGCAGTAGAATCAACAACTTTACATACGGTAGCTCCCAAAGTCCACATATGTGAGTCCAATTGGTTTCCTCTCCATAACCTATAAAATATCTAGGACGACCTTTATCTGGCACCAGTTTGTCCAACATATCAGAAATTTCTGACCCATTGAGACATTTCGGTGGTCCTTTATTGACAACGGTGTTCTTTCTAAAGACATGGCTCTATTGCCAAAATATGTAATTTGAAGGAAGTCAACGTCTGTGACAATCAACGTAAGATATTTTGTCTCCATGAGTTAGTCGAAAGCAATCCGCGTGTGAATCACATATCAGACACATCAGACGACCGTGAGTGCTCCATACGAAAAACATGTCGTATGCAAGCAAATCATGGACGGACCACAAATAAGCAGCTTGAAGGTTAAATTTCTTCTTCTTGTAACTGTCGTACGCTTCGACTCCTTTCCACAACACTTTCAATTATTCGATCAGCGGTTTCAAAATCACGTTGAGACGTGACACGGAATGATCAGGTCCATGTACAATGAGGCTAAGAAACATGATCTCGTACTTCGTACAAAAAGCCAGTGGCAGGTTGTACGAAATGACAAAGACAGGCCAACAGGAGTATTGTGTGGCGTTTGTACTGAATGGTGAGAATTCGTCTGTCGCTGATCCTATGCGAACATTTCTCGCATCACGAGAAAAATCTGGATCGAAGCGGTCTAGCGCCTTCCATACATCATCATCAGATGGATGCATCATGGTCTCACATTTACCTTCTTTGTGCCATATCATGTGTCTTGCAGTTCTTTTTGAAAGAAACAACCGCCTCAACTAAGGTGTTACAGGCAAGTAACGAAGCTACTTATGTGCGACATCTGTCATCACATTATCGCCATCGTCATTAACAACTTCGACATACCTCGGTTTACCACATTTTAAGCACATGTTCTCGTTGGCATGCTCTTTCTAGAATAACATGCAGTTGTGCGGGCACATATCAATTTTCTCATAGTTCATATCGAGACCAGATATCTTGATCTTTGAATGATACATATCTTTAGGCGCTTTGTGAGGTTGTGGAAGGATATCGCAGATCAATTTCAAGAGATCATTGTAGTAGTTGATAGAAAAAAGTACTTAGACTTAATTGCCATAAATCTGGTCAAGAAATCAAGGAATGTCAGAGTCGTGTGTTCATGCAATGACTGTTGTGATTTCTTGAGCTCCTCGAAGAACTCCTCTGCCTCATTTCTAAGAGGATCCTCCTCTTCCATAGCTTCTAGCATCTCATCCATCCTATCAACCCCTGTTATATCATCATCCTCATCCACTTCTACTATGACTCGAGATTTAGTTTCGCCGTGGATGGTCCACACCTCATAATGTGGCGTGAAACCGTTTTGACATATGTGAAACAAAAGATCCAATCTTCTCAAAAACATGGTGTTCCGACATTTTGTACATGGGCACCGCACCATATCATTCGTTGACAACGAAAATGATCGATCCAAAAATTTATCTAACTTGATGTAGCACTCATCCGATTGACCACCAGTTATGCTCTTTTAGCCAGTATATTCCGACTGTGATCTTCACCCATGTTTGACTCTGCAGTTTAAAGTGAAAGAAATTATCATTAATGTATGAAGGATAGGTCCTAAAATTTCAACAGCATAACACCGCCTATTTAACCCTAAACCCCCCAATCTGGTGCAATTCTCAAAGTAAAAAGGGTCATGACTATACAGTTATAGTCATCATACGTATGTCAAGCCGCTCGCCAGAGGTTGCAGCTCTTCAATACGAGCGAGGAGAAAAGAAAATTTCGACAGCATAATACTGCCTATTTAACACTACAACCCCCAATCTGGTGCATTTCTCAAAGTAAAAAGGGTCATGAATATACAGTTATAGTCGTCAAAGGTATGTCAGCCGCTCGCCAGATGTTGTAGCTCTTCAATACGAGCGACGAGAAAAGAAAATTTTGACAGCATAACACCGCCTATTTAACACTACACCCTCAATCTTGTGCAGTTCTTAAAGTAAAATGTGTCATGACTATACAGTTATAGTCGTCATACATATGTCAGCCACTCGCCGAAGGCTGCAGCGCTTCAAGATGAGCGAGGAAAGAAAATATTGACAGCATAACACCGCCTATTTGACACTACACCCACCAATCTGGTGCAGTTCATAAAGTAAAAAGGGTCATGACTATACAGATATAGTCGTCATACGTATGTCAGCCGCTCGCCGTAGGCTGCAGCTCTTCAAGACGAGCGAGGAGGAAAGAAAATTTTGACGGCATAACACCGCCTATTTAACACTACAACTCCCTATCCGGTGCAGTTCTTAAAGTAAAAAGGGTCATGACTATATGGTTATATTGGTCATACGTATGTCAGTCGCTCGCCTGAGGCTGCAGCTCTTCAAGACGAGAGAAGAGGAAAGAAAGAGAGAGAGACAGGGAAGTGGGTCTGTCGAGGTCCGCCATCCTCACGCGCGGGTGTTTTCCGTCTGCACCGTCGTGTTCGTCTATGTGTCAGTTTAGACGCATACTTTAACTTCTAACTAAATGAGCCTTGTCGGGCTCTAAATGGGGTGTGTAGGGTCAAGCCGACCCGAATCCCATTTTTGTACATATAGTAACACTCAAGCAATCAAACTAAAAATTATATCCATAATCTAAAAAACAAAGCAATTTAATTAAACGTAAACATAACAATTCTTAAATTGTAACTTATCAATTAGTAAACATAGACCTAAACATAAACAATTTTATTATAAATATAGACATAAGCATTGATCTAAACCTAGCTTAGCAAACTTAATCTCAATTAACAAGAAATTGAACATAAGCATAAATAAATATAAACATAATTAATTCTAAACCTAGCTAAGCATGATTAACATAGACATAAGCATTATCAATTTAATAGAACAATTCTTCCACTAATCAACAATTTAATCTACGAATTACACAATTCAATCAACTAATCACCAATTTAACCAACAAATTACACAATTCAATGCTCTAATCAACAAATCACTAATTAACATAACTAATTCAACATATTAAGAAAAAATTGTGCTCAAAATTAAAAATGGAGGGAGAGGAGGACGGCGGCCATGGAGGAGAGGAGGGAGAGGGGCGGCCAGGGAGGGGGGAGGGGCCGGCCATGGAGGAGTGGAGGGAGAGAGGGGGCGGCCATGGAGGGGGGAGGGGCCGGCCATGGAGGAGGGGTGCCCATGGAGGAGGGGGGCTGACCATGGAGGAGGGGGGCCATGGAGGTGGGAGGGGAGGAGGCCATGGAGGAGGAGGGGGCCGGCCATGGAGGTGGGGAGGGACCGGCCATGGAACGTGGAGGAGGGCGGCTAGGAGTGAAGGGGGCGGCTATGGAGGAGGGGGACGGCTATGGAGGAGGCAGGCCATAGAGGGGGGAGGGGGAGGCCATGGATAGGGAGGGGGGCCGACCATGGAGGGAGGGGCGGCTATGGAGGTAGGAGGGCTGGCCATGGAGAGGGGGGGAGGGAGGAACTCACTGAGGAGGCGGCAGAGGCGGCTGCGACGTTGGTGGCGCGGAGGTGGCAGCAGCGTAGGCGGCGGCGGCGGTGGCGACGACGGCGGCGGCGCGCATTTGGTGCAGCTGCGTACATGTGAGAGTGAGTCTATCGGGGGCCGACGGGGCAGGGTATAGCCATTTATTAGTCATGACTTCCTTAATTGCGACGGCCCTAGGTTTAGGCCGTCGCAATTAACTTTATTTGTGATGGTTCTTTTTTGAGCCGTCGCAAATAACGTCCTATTTGCGATGCTTATTTAATTTGTGACGGCCCTCGGTTTGGCTGTCACAAATAAGGCTTTTTTGCAACGGCTTCATTGGCGGCCATCGCAAATAGGGTCTTATTTGCAACGGCCACAAGCGGGCCATTGCAATTTATGTTATTTGCGACGGCTGGTCGTCGCAAATAAAATTAGCTGTCACAAATGATTGCGTTTCCTGTAGTGCTTGTGGCAGAGCTTGACGAGGGAGACTGTGCGACGGCGGAGCGTGAGGGCGGTGGGGCGACGCTGTACGAGCGGCGGCGTGGAGAAGAAGAGGAAGAGAAAGAGGAAAGGCGCGCGACCGAAATGAGAAGAAGAGGAAGAGGCGGGCGGGTGCGCGCAGCCTGCGTGGGTACGGTAAATTCCTTTACTTTCGTCGGCCGCCATAACTGATGCCGGCCTAGGGTTGGGTCGACGTAATTACGGTTGTACTTACGTCGGCTGTGTAACTTACGTCGGCTACAGACCTTGTCCGATGTAAGTACGTCATTTTTGCCATCGACCAGTTAACTTTCATCGACCGCAAGTCCACAGCCAACGTAAGTAACTCTCCTTACGTTGGCTGACAGCAGCCGACGTAGGTTACTTACGTCGGTCGGCCCATGTAAGTTAATTCGGTTGACGTAATTGTTCGGATTTCCTTTAGTGCCGTGAGAAGTTTTAGTAATTACATCTCCTATGAGAGTTTTTGGTGCACGAATTGCACAGACTTATATTTTGCATTGTATCATACTTAAACCCAATGGGAAACTTGGTCATCCATTTCTCTGGTAGTCATATAGATGAAATTAGCTAGGAGATAAAGGAGCTGGCTATGCCGAATCAAAAAAAAAATAACCTGGCGCCTGATTATAAAGGCAGCCAGCTAATTTGTATTAAGTATCAAAGAAGAAAGAAATAAACTCGTTGTCTGGGAGGCTTCTTCTTCTGTCGCCGCCACTGGAAATCCTTAACAGCCCCGACGACATGGATCCCTTCAGATATACTCCATCTCTCAATCCTACCTCTTCCTGTACCCCCTCCCCCTCCCATTCGCACACCAATTAGATGGAGAAATCCTATCAAACAGAATATTCTGTGATTATGCTTCAAGCTAATGAGGAAGTGAGGAGCCAGCTTGAAACCACGTTATAGTGGCACCAGCATTGAGCTATAACTAGGAATCGGACCAGTCCGTCTTTGGAACTCTCCTTACGGCAACACATTGATAACATCCATTCTGAATACCCTCCTAGTTTCAGTCAAAAAATTGCATTTTGTTCAACTGACAATGAAAAAGGTATTACTGAACGCTCATGACTAATTTAAACTGAAAGCCTGTAACTTTATTTTGATTTTGTTGGTCTATACACTTGTTAACACAAATAAAAATCAGGTGTAGAGGGACCCAATCCTGTGACTAACAAACCATACCCCTCAACGGGACCCAATCCTATGGCTATTTCAAATTTCTGCGCTCAGTTTGCAGTTAAGAATATTCTAGATGTTTTCAAATCTTTCAGGTCGATGCACTGTGTACTTCTTATGATTGTAGGAACAACCTGAATTTCATGTATGATTTATGTGAATGCCTTTTTATCTTGATCTCTAAACAAGTTTTACTGCGGTTGTGGCTACTAAAACTACTGCTGATAAAGGAAAGGATGCCACTGAAGGAATTGATGGTAGTAAAGTCACAGTCATTTAGTAGCAAGGATAAAGGTAGCACTCTTGGTTTGTTGTCCAAAATGTCAACATACACTACTACAATAAGTCTCATCGCAGACGATTTCAAACGTATTATCACACGCGGTTTCTAAAACCGCCTGAAATGAAGAGCCTGTAATAATCTGCAATTTCACGGGAGAAGAAGTGAATCCGTCTGTGAAGACATATTATCACAAGCAGTTCATTACTTAGGCTAGCCGCCTGTGAAGACATATTATCACAAGCGGGTCGTGTAGCATATATAACCGCCTGTGATAATTGTGTTATCATAGGCGGATCTTTACCTACAACAAGCTGCTTGTGAAGACAGTTTATCGCAGCCGTTTTAGACCATAACAATAATCGCCTGTGATAATTAGGTTATCACAGATGGTTCTTTACCTATATCTATCCGCATGTGATAATGATATTTCACAGACAGGTCTAGCTGTAGGTAAATAACCGCTTGTGATAAGGTATAACCTATGCAGTACTAGCTACTGTTATTTCTAATTTTCAGGTTAATTCAATATAATCACAAAAGTCAACAATATTATCACAGAAGTAAACAATATAATCACAGATGTCATCTCACAGAAGTCAATTTTACTAAAACAATATACATATGTACAAGTTACACATATAAGTCATATCTGTACAAGTTACACATACAAGTCATCTCATTGTTTACAAGTTTCACTAAAACTATTTTTATTGGCATAGTCGGAAATTTCTGGCACATCAGCTATTGCACCATGCTCATCAAAGAAGTCTCCTCTTTTGTGCAAAATTTCGCGACACACGAATTGACACAGTTCAGAAGCAATCTTGTCGGCTCCTCCACCAGGAATACTTCTACAAACTGGCCATTCTTCGTTCACATTCTCCGTATGCTGCAATCAAACACATAGCAAGGTTTAGAATGTGTTGGCTTGACTCAAAGTATAGATCAAAGTGAGAGTATGCAGGAATTTATTTGCTATTTTTGGAGTAGTTGTACTATGAGCAATTGAATTTTGAAGTTGGAATCAAAATCTAAAAATAATGAAACTCAAAAGTAAGAAAATAAGATATCGACATTAAGTATAACTTACATCCTCATGATTCACTCTATATTCGTTGGCGGTCCGAAGATGCTCGCATACATAATACACGTATAAGACACTCCCAACAGGCTGCATCGAACAAGCATAATATGTTTTAATGTCCAATGCATTCTTATTAGGAGGTCTTTAACCGTCAAGCCGTTCCATGTAAAACCGCCAAGCGCTGTAATACAAGAAATGTCATATAAAACTTGTCAACACATTCTAAATGTGTGTAAATTAAAAGTATCAAATAAACGTACAGTTTCAAAATGGAAAGGAAATCTTTGTAACGATCTGGTGGGTAATCGGCTGAGTCTAAGACTGTTGCTAAACCCTGCATTGGCTTGATGAAGATTATTATGTAGTGGTTACAACACACATACAAACACACATGTTAAGTTAACAATTAGCAATAATTGCTATTTCAATGTCATGTGTCGAACTTACTCGAAGTGGTATGGAGCCTTTACGAGGTCGTTGCCATCCCTGACAAAGTTAAACATTGCATGCCCTATGTAAGCTGCAACTTTTGTCCTTCTATCCTTGTTAAGTTTTGCGATTGATTTTTAAATTTCTTTTTTTCATGTGCTTGAACTGTACTGAGTTATGATCCGCCTTGACATCGAATAGCGTCTTTGCAATCCGGGTAGTGTCAAGGATACCTGTCTTGCGTTTCATATTTTCATTATCCAAGTATTGCATCCTATTGAAGAACTCCAGAATTGTTATAATCTCATGAAATGTGTATGCGTGTAGTAAGAAAAGCAAACACAAAATATTAGAGGCACTTACAAGCACCAGACGAGTAGCGGTTGATTTCCGGCATGCCACGATGGAAAAGGGTATACAGCTCTACAAATAAAATGACTCGTTCATTTCTAGTGCTCCATAATACTTCTTTTGGAACACAAAATGTGATGCAAGAAATATCATATTTTGTGCTGGCAGTGATGTACCACTCGTGCATTCTTTTGAGCAGGGCAGGTTGTTTGCTAAGTTGTACGCATGTCATGAACGGCTTCTCACTCTCAAATTTAAGAGGAACATCCTCAAGCTTGTATATTGGAACTCTTGGTTTAACTAAAGCCGTACGCCGATTATACATGACACTGTCTCCTTCCCACTCCTCGACATCTTCTGATGCTGGCTCATGAAAAGAACGAGATGCACTCAATTTTCTAATATTTTCCTTCATATTTTCCAAATACTTTGACACTTCTGATGAAGGTTTCTTAATTTCATATGAGCTAACTTTGATAGGCACTGATGATCGAGGAGTAGTCGTCGGAAGTTGGACACTGGCTTGTTGTTGAACCTGTTGTTCAACTGATTGCTCTTTACTCCCAGCAGCTGGCTCTAGTACTACTTCAAGTTGTTGCTCAACTAGTTGCTCTTTACTAGCAACAGCTTGCTCTGGTACTGCTTGAAGCTGTTTTCTAACTTGTTGCTCTTGGTTATCTTTAGTAGCAAGGTTACTATCATCCTTGCTGAGACATAGGGGGAGTGGATCTTCTTGGACTGGGAGTGGATCTTCCTGGACTTTCTCCTTAGAAGACGGGGTTGCAGTATTTTGAGATGCGATGGGGCTAGAAATCGGCTCATCGTCCAACACGATATCGCGTCGGTGCCAAATGATTCATTGGTTGATAGCCTGCCCTAGAGTCGCGATCCCCTCATGTGTGATGTGGTCTATTTCATTATCTTCATAATCATTATCAATGATCTGAAGAACTTGCACCTCAGCATAATACAACGGAAATGGATTGCCGTTGAAGTCACGATCAGGATTTGTCATAGCAGTGGCAACTTGTTTTATTTTATTCTCTGCTTTGCCGATCGGGACAAGAAGACGACAAGATATGTCCTTAGCAATATCATCGACAACGTACATATGGGTTGACCATGAGCCTTGCACAGAACCTACGCTGCTAGGGTAGGCAGTTGGAGATACCAATTGCTCCTATGGCACGTGAACCATCACTGTACTCGGTGCCACTAATTGTCCCGATTGTCTAAGTTGTTCCATTATTTCTTGCACATTTTTCTTGACCTTTTGACTAATCGTTTCATCAAGTGTTTTCTTGAACTTCTCACATTGTCTATATGTCTCTTTACCTTTTGGGAAACCATCTAGCCAAGACATTGAGAAGAGATTGCTCAAACCCGTCCATTGTGTTCAGTGTTTTCTAGGATAGCGGTAAGTTGGTCATTCTCCCTCTTCGGCTTGAAGAGACCCTTCTGTTGCTTTTCAATTACTTCTTTCATTTTTTCCTCTACTTCATTCACAAAGTCGGCCTTTTCAAGTTTGCCCTCCCTGGTCAAACTGGATCGAGCAAAGACCCACCGTTGAGTTCTCTCATCACTGCCTTCTAACGGGTAAGGATTGCCCTTACTGATAATTTTGTCTAATATCTTATTCCATTTCTGGACTTTGGGGGCATATCTGGCAGACCCCAAGCGATGATGTTATTTGTTCTTTTTGGCAAGCTCTGACCTAGTTGCACTTAGGGCTTTAGCATCAAGTGTGATCTTTTGACGAACAAATTCTTGTCACTGAGCTTGTGTAATTTTTCCCATCTTCCTCGGGCTAGGGACCTTATCGGCCTTAACATAAGCATTCATTTCACTCTTCCAGCCACGAAACTTCTTGTCGCAAGAGACCAATGTTGCTTTCTTTAAAGCTTCTTATGTGCCTTTCAGGAACTTGAATTGTTTCTTTATCCTTTCGCACAACTCATTCTTGGTCTCCTAGGGTAATTTCCTCCAATTCTCGATTGTGATCGGCACAAGCTCTCTAACTAGAAAACTGCATGCATTTTGGTACTTGGTAACTGAATCTAGTGGTTCTTGTGGAAGCCCACCTGGACCGACCTTTGTTATGTACATGATGCGGTCCAATGGACCCTTATTGGGACCTCGTTGCCCTCGTTTTCGCTTGAGTGAAGCTGAGGATTCATCCATTGGGAAACTTCTGAGGTTTTAGGAGCCGAAGTCACCTCGTTGTCTTCGCGATTAATCTAGGTAGAAAAGATTTATAAGACTTTTTATACTTGACAACCAACATTAACTTGAACTACTGAAGTTAAGATTCGTGATCCATACCTCGTCGGCAGGATCATATTTCGTGTCTAGATCCTCTGATGTCTTTTTAATTTTTATATTCGGATAAGGATCCGATGGACTGTGAAAAAGGAGTCTGAACTGCTGGAGTCAGTAAACTTCATGTTGTCTTCTTTATTGTTCTTACATGAAGTCTTCTTAGGGCTTTCCATGCTAGAACTAATAAGACGAAAAATATAATAAATGGCATATTAACACTACATGAAGTGTCCCGTAGAACCATCAACCACTTGTGCATGTCAAATAATTTATGAAGTCATGGCCAAAACACGAGTACAAGGTGAGATATTCGACTTGCTATACCATTACATCCAACACGTGGTTAGAATGGATGGTGCTTAGGATAAAAAGAAAAAGACACATTCCTTAATTAACCGAGAGGGACGACAATCCAAATCGCCTCTCATTACAAAAGTTCATCTTCTTTCAGATTTTATCCCATATGTACTTAGGGCTTTACACAAGTTCATTTGGGGATTCTCGTGGAATTCTTCTTGGATGGTGTCGAAGTGTTGAATATGACACTTCCCTCGGACCCGCTGAGAAGCAGCCCGTGGAGGTTCTTTTGTGGTTGGGGCATGGAGAGATTAATATCAAGATGGTGACTTCAGAGATTTAGGTGGTTCGGGCCGCCTGAGCGTAACACCCTACTTCACGGGGTTTGTGTAATTGTATTGAGTGAGTGCGTTCGCTAGGATCAGGTCGCAATAGCCTGGATCAGAATGTCCCCATGTTCGTGCGGTGCGACCCTTTTATAGTTCTAAGGACTGACCGTTACAAAGCTGGCCTGGCCCGACATGTGGACCTGGTGTGCTTATTGACCTAATACACTGTCTAAAGAGTATTAAGTACAATTAATAGTGTGGTAACATGCCTTCACGGTAGCGTTACTCCTATTAACAGTGTGCTGATCGTGTGTCACTAATATGGCATTAATGACAAATTATCAGACCTTGTAACTACCGCTTTAACCACTCCTTGAGCGTCTGTAATGGTCATGATCGGCTTGTATTTCTGCTGGTGACAAAGGTCCGGGGTCTCCACACGTGGCAGATCTGGAGCTTTCCCTTGCGGGAGGGTAGGTCCAGGGTTGCTTTACACGTGTCGGTACCAGAGCTCCTCTGTGACGGGGGCTAGGCCCGGGGCTGTTATACACGTGTAGTCGTCGGAGCTTCCCTTGGTTGGGAGTTTTGTTCCGATCTTACTTTACACGTGTTAACCCGGGAGCCAGCCATGTGAGGGGAGCGAGTCCGGTGCAACGTGGCATGTGGGACCTGCAAGGGCCTTCAACTCTCATGGGTGGAACTTTCTTGCACTTTTAGCGGTATCGTGGGGTACCCAGTACGTAGGGTACCGATAGTGGCCCCCGGGACCACCTCTAGGAGAAACCCCTTGGGTTAAGTTGTTATGCCGGAGGTGGGGCCATTCTCAATACCCGCACTTTGATTTTCAAAAAAGTCCTCTGATGCACCGATAGAGTGACGATCCAGGGGTGAATCTTCGACGTGTGGCTTGTTATGAATACGGAAGATGAGATCATTGAGTGCGGATCTCACGCAATTGAAGGTCGCCGGTTCCCAATACAAAAACCGTATCAGTTCCGCATGCCCTGTCAGAGCACCGACTTTGGGTTTCTCGCCGGTCATCATGGCAACGGTTGGCCTTGGGTAAGGACCTCGATGTCTTCGTCAGAGTGGCCCCAGGCCCACTCTTCATTGATGGGGTAGATTTTTAAAAAGCGCTTTCGATCCCATTGCAGTTTCTATCCAAGCGTTGCGGAGGCTTACTTAAGAAGGAAAGTGTGCACAGGTTGAGGACTCTTTACGCCTTCATTCATATTTGCGCTCAGAGCCTCCCAAACTCCACCTAACTTTCCATCCTTTGCTCCACTTTGCCCGATGGAGTTGGGTTTCCCCAAGAGCCGCCTCAAGAGCGATGATGATCTGATGAAGGCCCGGACCTACATGGGGTGGTCCAGCGACTCCCTCAACCAACTGGTCCACGCCGGCAAGCTCCCCTTCAAGAAGGAGCGCGACGGTGACATGGTGTACTTCTCAGCGTACGCCATGGTGGGGCTGATCCCACCTTTCTCGACTTTCCTTTTGATGCTGCTGGACTTCTATAGTCTGCAGATGTACCACCTTGACCCCCATTCACTTCTTCTTGTGGCGACATTCGTCCACTTCTGCGAGATGTGGGTGGGTATTCCCCCCCACGTCGAGCTTTTCCGCACCTTCTTCACCATCCACACCACCGGCAAGGGGTCTGAATTTCTTGGCTTCTAGTATTTCGTGAGGCACAAGAAATGCCCCTACAAATACTTGAGGTCCTTCCGGCAAGTAGGACGAGTGGAAGAAGGATTGGATCATCGTCACGGCAGAGGAGCACGAGAAATTCGAGCTGCCCAAAGGTCTCCCCAATGTCGACACTGACACATGGAGTGTGGTTCCGGTGCTGTCAGAGGCCTTCAATACTGTCTTGACCAGGATCCGCGAATGCGTCGAAGGTAGAGTGACCCTCCCCCCAGATGGTCTTATGCAAATTCCTGGTCAACAGATGGGCTCCGCTGAAGAAGAGGGAGAAGCTCACATGGGCCCTCAACAGCGTGATGGATGACGACCAGATTAAAACCGGCCTGAGATCCAACTTGGATGGCACGGCTTTGGAGTTTCATCTCAAGAAGTTCCAGCATGGAATTGACGTCGAAGGCGATGACTTAACTCCATCGGCGGCTTTCCTCCCTTTAAACACGGAGGCGCAGTTCAGCAGGGAGCTCCGGAGGAGTATGCCGGCGCTTGACGACCTTGGTGAGGTGGAAAGGCTTCCGGCCACCAGGTTGGCGATCCCTAGAGCTTCCGAGGGTGGTCCTGCCCCCGCCACGAGCCGAAGGACTAAAGACGTCAGCAAAGGCAAGGGCAAAGATCCAGCTGAGCCTTCTAGCCGGAAGAGGAAGTTGAAGCACACCGACGGGAGTTCCGTGAGGCCCGCTTCTTCCACGACAGCTGCTTCTCCCCGGAGGAGGAGGTCTTCTGCTACTACCCCTGCTCCGGTGCAAGCGTCATCAAGAGGTGTAAGCTCCGGGTAGTCGACCCCTGCGTCAGTGTCAGCTAGAAGCTCCAGGTTCGTGAGTTCTTCCCGGCGAAGGGAAGCTCCAGCTGAAGGAACTCTGACAGCTGCAAGTATTCCTCAGCTGAGGTTCGCAGCAGTTATCTCACCAGATTTTGTGGGCTGTAGCTCCGGGCCTCAAAAGAAGAGGTTCCGAGGTGACTAGGGTGGTAGCATCCCGAGGTAAGCATTGATTGCTCACCCTGAAATGTTAATCTTGATTTGGGATGTGTCTTTAATCTTCTCTTCCCTTTATTTCCAAGGTGTCGAAGAAAAGACCCAGAGCTTCTGTGCCTGTTGCAACAGCTGGGGCTGCACCTGCCGAAGCTTCGGCTTCGATTGTTAAGCCTCCTCGTCAAGCGGAGGTAGAAGTCACAGCAGTTCTAGCGCCAGCTGTTGTGAGCCTGGACTTAGAGTCCTCACCCAAAGCTCCTGCTTTAGCGCCGGATCGCGGGAGGGAAGGTTAAGATGTGCCCCTGGCGGTAGAGGCTGATGTTACAGCACCAGCGGTGCTAGAAGTTCCGGCTTCCGAGCTGGAAGTTGCTAAAGCCCTGGCTATTGAGCCAGAGGTAGCTGAAGCCCCGGCTATTGAGCCGGAGATCACCCAAGCTTCGGCTTTTGTGCCGGAAATGGTTGAAGATCCGGCAGCTGTGTCGGAGGTGGTCACCGCGCTGGAACCTGAGCCAGCGGCGGTTGAAGCCCCAGTTGAAGCTCCAGCTGCTGCTCTAGAAGTGGTGGTCCCGGAGGTACCAGGCCTGGAGCCAGAGCAGCTGGCAACTGGTCCTTCAACCTCACAACCATCGACTGAAGACCCGGAAGCGGTGCCTTCACCTGCTCCGGAGGCGGAAGTTCCCCCCGTGGGTTCTTCTACTGCTGCTGAAGGGCTCAAGGAGAGCGGCCCTAGTGCTGCAGGAGTCCAGGGAACCACTATTGTAGAGTGGGACCCAATTTTTGTGAACGAGAACCCTTTTGAGCCTGCGGAGATGGTCCCAGCAGGCCCTGAACCTATCCCTCTGGCGTTGTCCATAGACAACCCCTGCTCAAGTCTCCGGCAGGTCCAGCTTGCCTTCGATCATGAGATCAAAGCTTTGGAGGAGGAGCGCAACGCCTTGAGGCGTTGGCGCAACAAACTCCATTTTGAGACCAAGCTTGCTCGGACAAGGCTAGCTGACCAGAAGGAATGGATCAAGGGGGAGAAGGCCCGGTTATAATACTAGGATAAGTTAATGGAAGAGAATGAGGCTGCCATCCGGGCGCTCGATGCTAACTCCAGGGAAATCCTGGGGCAAGCCAAGGAGAGACGTGACACTGCTGATGAGCGTTACGAAAAGCTCGCAGAGTTGAATGAAACTCTCCTGAAGCGTCGAGCGGACCTGGAGGCAAGGGAGGAAAATATCTTGGGGCAGCAGGAGGATGTGGTGAGGAGGGAAGTGGAGGTCACCCAGAAGTTTACTCTGTGTGAGAAAAATTTGGCAGATCCCAGCAAAAAGCTGGATCTATGGAAGGAGGAAGAGAGGAAGAAGAACTGGAAGGTGGGGCAAGAGCTCTCAAAAAGAGAGTCTGACGTTGCCACTAGGGAGGAGAGAGACAAGGGCAGGGAAAAGGACCTAGCTAAGAGGCGGAACCACATCCACCTCCGAGAGACGGAGCTGGCCGACCACGAGAAGCAAGTTGCTGAGATCATGCAACAGCATGCTAAGTTGGCTGAGCGACTTGCCCGTGAAGGTTCAAAGCTTGCGGACGCCCGAAGGTCACTGGAGGAGCTGCGAAGCTCAATGGCGACTGATTCCTTGATGGTATAGGACTTCTTGGGGCATGCGGACAGGGCCCTTGGGCCTCTTGGTTTTAGTCTAGTATGCCCAGAGAACCCGGCGCAGGAGCTGGACCAGACGATGGCAGCACTTAGCTCTTCTGGCAGCAAACTCGATGCGATGGGTGACGTAATCGCCTATCAACTGGAGACGGAGGGTAAATCCTTGGCCAAGGACATTTCTGAGTATGTCTTGGCATGTTACAGGAGCCGAGACCCCCAGTTCTCCCTTGATCCAGTCTTTGAAGGAATCATCGCGGAGGAGGAGGATGTCGCCAGGGCAAGTGTCCAAGAAGTTGTTGAGAAGGTTGCTTCATTTTTCCACATGACCTAGATCCTCCAGTAGCTAGGACTTTTCTCCCTTTGTCCCTTGTAATCTCAATTTTGTTATCCTGTTCTTCTGATTAATGAAATCCTCCTTTTTGCCTTGAATTTAACTTTGTCTTCAATATACTGTGCCGTGTCTTGTTGGCCCCTGGTACATGTGTACAGTTGAGGCGTGTACATGTACCAAAGATTATGACAGTATGTTGAAGTCTTCAATTTTGAAGTGTCGAAGACAGGTCCCCTGGGATGGTCGGAGCTTTGTAGCTCTGGCATCAACATATTGGATATTGACGGTGGACCTATCTTGGGAGATGTCGGAGCTTAGTAGCTCCAGCATCGTCCACCATCGCTATGAATTTTTGCTTTTCCTACACATTAAAGGCAAGAGAGAAAGTAAAATTCGTCCTCTTGTCTATAAATTGGTTGTGACTTATTATTCTTATTTGGACTTTAGATCTGAAGAAACTCAACTTGATAACAAGCTTTTGATAGAGTTTTCCTAGATCTACATCCTTTTTAGTACTCACCCTACTGAGGCCTGTCGGGGTGAAGGTAGAGTGGCGTACTTAGGGTACAGGACCAGACTAAGTCAATAGCACACTCCGGATCTATGTTGGCTCGGCGTTCAGGCAAGTAGACTATGTAGCAGTGTTAAGATCCAAAAAGACTATCAATAAGGCTTGTAATGCATGTGAATTACTTGGAACAAAGCTCAAAGAGATTTGCAGAACTTCATTATAGACAATCGGGGTAAAAATAATTCGATATATTGAGCCTCGTACAAAAAAGTAAATGCATGTGGATTCTGTTTTCACACAACAATGCCTTTCATTATAGGTTCGGATTACAGGATAGACAAGGAGACACTTAGGGTGCTGGCCCCTGTTAAATGTGCTATACATCTTCTGCTAGCCCAGAGCAAGTAGTTACACTTTTAGTGTTGTGACTGTGTCAAGTGTTACTTGAACTTCCCGGACCCTCCAGGAGGGGTCCAGATGTTCTCCCGGAGGACTTGCTCGTTTTTGTATAATGACTATACAACATGCACTATGTGTATTACAAACGCACCTTCTTGATTCTAAGAACAAAACATACGGAGGTGCTCGATGTTCCAAGGAGTGGGAAGCGGGATCCCATCCTCAGTTGCCAAGCGAACGCACCCTGGTCTCTTATTCTTCCCGTCTGCATCGGCAGAAGTATCGTCATCGTCACCTTCAGGACCAATAATAAACTTCTTATTCTTCTGAGTCTTTTTCATTTTGGTAACATACGAAAAGATTCAAAAGATCAGAGAAACTACAATCGGACCATCCGTGCATAGCTTTCAACTTTAGTAGTTCTAAGACTGCACACAATGTAGTAAACTCTTTATCACAACCGTTTGATTCATCATATAAAAGCTCCGTCGCCGCATTCTGCAATGTCTCCATTTTACTTAAACCTTTGCTTGCTCCCATAGAAGTCAATACATATGGTCCAATGTGACGCAACATCTCCTCACAATCGAACTCATCATCATCATCACCAGCTTGATTGTCACTACCATCATCGATATGAACATTATCATCATCTGAACCTCTCTCATCATCTTTATCCACATCATGTGTATCTAACTCACCATGCTCTGTCCAAATTGTGTAGTTTTTTTTGAAACATCTTTTCACCAAATGAGATTGGATTACTATAGTATCCGTCCAAGCAATCTTATTTTCGCAGTCGATACATGGACATAATATGTCATCTATCTTTTGCAACTTCGCATGTCTCTTGGATGCTTCAATAAAATTTGCAACATTATGAATGTACATAGGATCGGGTCTTGGCAGGTTATACATCCACGCTCGACGGTCCATGCTTCAATAATAGAATTTTTGTCAGATTTACAAAATTTGGACACAAATATTCTCTAAAGGTCTTCTATAAAATGAATTTACAGAGACATAACAAGTATGATTAGGGTGACTAATGTAGGAGACGGACGACGTCTTGAGGCGGGGGTGAAGGATTGAAGTCGTGAGGCAAACAGGCCCAGTGGCATGGGCTAGGTCTGGGTGGGATCTAGGGATGGCAATTATACCCGCGGGTATGGGTACCTGACAGGTATTGCACCTGACGGGTGCGGGTACGGGTGGATTTTTGCCGCCGCCCCCGACCTGACGCGATGGAGAGACGCGCTGCTGGAGCGTGGCATGGCTTCCCTTCGCCACTTCGGTGACTGCCGTTGACTTTCCACTAACCACCGCGCGCCGTCGCCCGCGGCTCTGGCCATCACCTCCGTCTTTCGGTCTCGCCGCCGCCTGCAGCTGGCCCCGGTGCCTCCAACACTGAATACGTCCTTGTCACCACCTGCAGCTGGCCCCGGTGCTGCCTTCCACCCCCGGTGCCATTTCCCGACCTCGCTGCCACTTGTAGATGGCCCTGTCGCTGGCTTCTGCACCCTGCCACCATTGATGTCACCTGGCAATGAGAATGTATGGTCGCCAATGCCCAACCCTACTGCAGCTTGAGGCAGACGGAGTCAAGGCATCAGGAGCAGCAATCAGGGGTGAAGGATTGAAGTCGTGGGGCAAACAGGCCCAGCAGCGTGGGCTAGGTTTTGGTGGGATCCGGTCCGTTATATCTTGACATCGGATCCCATCCAACGATGGTAACTAAATGGGTGAGTTATATAACCGTCTCCCTAGAAATCTAACCCTAATCACTCCTTCGAAATATATGCAAGCAGGAGGTACACACACACAAGTAGCATATTGAAAAGGAAAACACATAAAACTACAATTACAAGTTCGGGTAAACTTCATGCATCTTATATATATTACAATAGCATCTGTTAATTAAAAATCATATTCATGTCACATAATAGGTACAAACTACAATAAGCTTATTACAATATAGTCCATACATCAATATATAAAAGACCAAAGTAGCAGAACACACAAAAAGGAAACAATCCATATAGTCCATACATCAATATATAAAAGACCAAACTAGCAGAACACACAAAAAGGAAACAATCCATATAGTCCATACATCAATATACCAGAACACAATCCATACAGTCCTTACACATGCAAAAGGACAGAATCCGTATACCAAAACACACAAAACTAACAGCTTATCAGCTAATTAAAATATACAAAGGAAAAGTAAGAAAACTACATTTACCTTGCAGAGGCATCAGCACGGTGGGGAGGCGTCAGCACGGTGGGCCGGTTGGGTGGAGAAGTGGCGGTACTGGGTTGAGCGGCGACGCGGCGCAGGGGAAATTCAACAGCCTTGCGGCGTCGATATAAATTCTCCAAGGTTACATTTTGACTGTGGTGAGGGGTCCTTATATAGGCGTCGGTTTTTCACAGGCAGTTTTTATCTTTATCTCAGGCGGATTTTACTTACCAACCGCCTGAGTAGATATTTAATCAAGAATATTAATTAAGAAGAAGTAAATATCTACCAACCACGATATGAAAGGTCGCGCCTTGGGGAAATGAAAGGTCGCGCACGGACATCGACATAGGCGGTTGGTACTTAATAACTGCCTGAGAAGATGTTTATCTCAGGCCGGTATTACTTACCAACCACCTGAGATAATGCAGGATACTGTTCTTCAGTTTCCTTATCCCTTGCTTCTTTTTTATTTAGATTCCAATATAAATACTCAAACATGTTTAGATTTTGCAAATTGTGTCCAAATTTGAAGATTCTTTCTTCTACATTTGTATAAAATTAACATCTACCACCTGAACAAAATATTTTAAAACTTGTATCGCTGACATTGTAATGTTTTGGTAAATATCAAATTAATTTCTACTCACATATTATTCACATTTCTGTATCTCAATAAAAAAGATCATTCAATCAAATTTGTATGTATGAACATATTTGTATCATTTATGCATGTATGAATTTTGTTAATTTTTTTAAAAGCATTCCAACATGTCAAACTTCAAATTATCCATCATTCTAACTAAATGCTCATATACATATGAGGCATTCATCAAATTATGAACACACATTGATTCAAAAAAATTTAAAAAAATCTGAAAAAAAATCATAGAGGATGGTATGATGAGTAAAAATGTCCACTGAAAAAATAAATGAAAAAAGCATTATATTCATCAAGATAGAAAAATGAAAAATAGCATTTGTTGTATGTTTTTTATGTTCTGACCAATTTCAAAGGATTTATGAAGTGAAATTTAATGGTAACCTTTACTTATCAATAATATTACAAGAAAGTGGAATTTTGCCTTTTTAAAGGACCCACATTTAATTAAGAATATTAATTAAGAAGAATTAAATATCTTCACAGGCGGTTGGTACTTAATAACCGCCTGAGGAGATGTTTATCTCAGGCGGATATTACTTACCAACCGCTTGAGATAATCTTCTTCTCAAGCGAGTATGAATTAACAACCGCCTGAGATAATTACCTTATGATACCCGGGTCTGAGGAACACGATGAACACACTACACATTCATTCATTCATTCACACAGTTGAGGAACACACAAGATACTCATTCATTAACAATATTCAATTACTCATCTCACAAAAAACACACAAGATACACAAGTAATATTCAATCACATAGATGAACAAAGATAGATTTCATTCATTAACAATATTTACAAAACAGAATCAACTAAAAACAACAAAGAAAAACTAATTAAATCCTACTCCTACTCCTACTCCTCTTCCTCCTCTTCCGCCTCATCCTCCGGCGGCGACTCTGGCGCCAGTGCAATATGAGACAGGGCCGGTTGCACCGGCTGCACCGGCTGCACTAACAGTGCAACCCCGAGAACAAGGTTGCTAGTTGTCGCCTCCACCAGCGTTCTGCGGCCCTCGGGGCCAAGAACCTGGGCCATCGTCGCGAACAGAATGTCGAGACGATCAACCACCCCCGTGAGGATGTAGAGGTAGTGGCCGACGGTAGTACCCATTCTAGGATACTGTGGAAGGGTACCCAGCCCCAAGGCACTCATGGCGCGAGACGTATTGTTGTACGTCTCTCACGCCATGAGGAGGCGCTGCTGGGTGTTGATTTCGGTGGAATTCGAAAAACTGTCAAGTTCGGTGGCATCTTTTGTTAGGGTTCGGTGGGGCAAGATTTATGTGGATGGTTATATCACGATAAATTGATAGTTGGTTCTGTGTGTCTGAAAATGTGAAATTGGTAGTTAGTAACAGCAGTATATTGCCTATTTCTGTCATCGGCCTTGCATATGCCACATAATTCTCTATTAGGGGCAAGATTTAGCTATATTTGGTTAAGTTGAGCAAATTTGGCTAATTTTGGCTAAGTTACCTTAGATATAGTTATACTTGACTAATTTTGACTAAGTTATGCTATATTTATCTATATTTGGCTACTTTTGCTTAGAGTTAGCTATGCTAGACTTAGTTTGGCTAAGTTTGCTTTTATTTCTCTAAGTTAGCTTCATTTGAGCAATTGTAGCTAATGTGTGCTACCAAAGATGTCTGCTCTTGTGGCTCCATCAGCTTCATTTGGGCAATTGTAGCTAATCTCTGCTACCAAAGTTATACTATATTTAGCTCTGAAGCCAAACAAGTTGCTGCCCAACTCATTTGTGATGCCAGGAGCATCCTCATGCCCATATCTAGGTACCACTAGGTGTGGCGATGGAGTCTGAGCATATGCTGCCGATCTCTATGATACAAGAATGCTTTGGGTTGTCGGTGTAAAGTGAGCTTGCTAGTTGCTGCTGCTGCTATCAGTCTCTTGCTTGATCAGTTATAGGTCCGGAGCTAGGCGCCGCCTAGTAAACCTCAAGAACGTGGTCGCCACTCTGAATGAAGCTAGCCTATTTAGAATAAGAAGATAAAATTGCCATTGCTGGTGAGCAACTTTAACATGCTTGTCACCCTCGCAATGTATAGGAACCTTTTGGTTAGTCTCCTTAAACCCTAGAATGCCTTATCAAATCCTAGAATGCTTCCATCTTTTTCTTCATGCAACACTTCATGTAGAGTTAATATGCCATTTATTAGATTATTTGTCTTATTAGATCTAGCATGGAAAGCCCTAAGAAGATTGGTCCTGGTAGTAACAATAAAGAAGACAATATGGAGTTTATTGACTCCAGCAGTTCAGGCTCCTATCACAGTCTATCGGATCCTTTTCCGAATATAAAAATTAAAAAGACTTCAGTGGATCTAGACCCGGAATATGATCCTGCCGACGAGGTATGGATCACGAATCTTAACTTCAGCAGTTCAAGTTAATGCTGGTTGTCAAGTATACGAAGTCTTATAATTTTTTTCTACCTAGATTAATCGCGAAGACAATAAAGTTACATCGGCTCCTAAAACCGCCGAAGGTTCTCCAATGGATGAATTCTCAGCTTCACTCAAGCGTAAACGAGGGCAACGAGGTCCCAATAAGGGTCCATTGGACCGCATCATGTACATAACAAGGGGCGGTCCAGGTGGGCTTCCCCAAGAACCACTGGATTCAGTTACCAAGTATCATAATGCATGCGGTTTTCTTGCTAGGGAGGTTGTGCCGATCACAATTGAGAATTGGAGGAAATTACCCGAGCAGACCAATAATGAGTTGTGGGAAAGGGTAAAGAAACAATTCAAGTTCCTTAAAGGCGCAGAAGAAGCAGTAAAGAAAGCAACATTGATCTCTTGCGGCAAGAAGTTTTGTGGCTGGAAGAGTGAAATGAATGCTTATGTTAAGGCCGATAAGGTGCCTAGCCCGAGGAAGATGGGAAAAATCACACAAGCTCAGTGGCAAGAGTTTGTTCGTCAAAAGAGCACACCTGATGCTAAAGCTCTAAATGCAACTAGGTCAGAGCTTGCAAAAAAGAACAAATACCATCATCGCTTAGGGTCTGCCGGATATGGTCCCAAAGTCCAGAAATGGAATAAGATATTAGACAAAATTACCAATAAGGGCAATCCTCACCCATTAGAAGGGTGCGATGAGCAAACTCAACGGTGGGTCTTTGCTCGATCAGGTTTGACCGACGAGGGCAAACTTAAAAAGCCCGACTCTCTGAATGAAGTACAGGATAAAATGAAAGAAGTAATTGAAAAGTAACAGAAGGGTCTCTTCAAGCCGAAGAGGGAGAATGACCAACTTACCGCTATCTTAAGAAACCCTGAACACAGCGGACGGGTTCGAGCGATCTCTTCTCAAATGTCTTGGCTAGATGGTTTCCCTAAAGATGAAGACACATATAGAAGACGTGAGAAGTTTAAGAAAACACTTGATGAAACGATTGCTCAAAAGGTCAAAGAAAATATGCAAAAAATATTGGAACAACTTAGACAATCGGGACAATTAGTGGCACCAAGTACAGTGATGGTTCCGGTGCAAAAGGAGCAATTAGTATCTCCAACTGCCTACCCTAGCAGCGTTGGTTCTGTGCCAGGCTCAGGGTCAACCCCATAATTTCCCTGTCGATGATATTGCTAACGACAAATCTTGTCGTCTTCTTGTCCCGATAGGCAGAGCAGGGAACAAAACCAAACAGGTTGCCACTGCTATGGCAAAGCCTGATCGTGACTTCAACGGGAATCCACTTCCGTTGTATTATGCTATGGTGCAAGTTCTTCAGATCATTGATAATGATTATGATGATTATGAAATAGACCACGTCACACCTGAGGGGATCGCGACTCTGGGGCAGGCTGTCAACTGATTAATCCTTTGGCACCGACGTGATATCATGTTGGACGATGAGCCAATTTCTAGCTCCATCGCATCTCCAAATACTGCAACCCCATCTTCTAAGGCGAAAGTGCATGAAGATCCACTGCCAGTCTAGGAAGATCCACTCCCCCTATGTTTCAGCAAGGATGATAGTAACCTTGCTAGTAAATATATCCAAGAGCAACAAGTTGGACAACAGCTTCAAGCAGTACCAGAGCAAGCTGTTGCTAGAAAAGAGCAACCAGTTGAGCAACAGCTTGAAGTAGTACTAGAGCCAGCTGCTGGGAATAAAGAGCAATCAGTTGAACAACAGGTTCAACAAGCCAGTGTCCAACTTCCGACGACTACTCCTCGATCATTATTGCCTATCAAAGTTAGCCCATACGAAAATAAGAAACCTTCATCAGAAGTGTCAAAGTATTTCGAAACTATGAAGGAAAATATTATAAAATCGAGTGCATCTCGTTCTTCTCATGAGCCAGAATTAGGAAATATCGAGGAGTGGGAAGAAGACGGTGTCATGTATAATCGGCGGACGGCTTTAGTTAAAACAAGAGTTCCAATATACAAGCTTGAGGATGTTCCTCCTAAATTTAAGAATGGGAAGACGCTCATGACATCCGTACAACTTGGAAAACAACCCGTCTCGCTCAGAAGAATGCATGAGTGGTACATCCTTGCCGGCACAAGATATGATCTTAATTGCGTCACATTTTGTATTCCGAAACAAGCATTCTGGAGCACTGGAGAAGATAGACGAGTCATTTTATTTGAAGAGTTGCATCCCCTTTTGCATCGGGGCATGCTTGAAATCAACCTGATGCTCGTTTGGTGCTTGTAAGTGCTCTAATATTTCGTATTTGCTTTTCTTACTACACGCATACGCATTTCATGATATTATAACAATTTTGGACTTCTTTAATAGGATGCAATACATGGATAATGAAAAGTTGGCGCGCAAGACAGGTATCCTTGACCCTACTAGGATTGCAAAGTCGCTATCCGACGTCAAGGCGGATCAAAACTCAGAACAGTTCAAGCACATGAAAAAAAAATATTTTGAAAAATCAATCGCAAAACTTAAGAAAGATAAAAGGACAGAAGATGCAGCTTACATAGGACATGCAATGTTTAACTTTGTCAGAGACGGCAAGGACCTCGTAAAGGCTCCGTACCACTTCGAGTAAGTTCGACACATGATATTGAAATAGCAGTTATTGGTAATTGTTAACACGTGTGATTGTGTGTTTGCGGTGATCACTACATAATGATCTTCATCAAGCCAACATAGGGAAAGGCAACAGTCTTGGACTCGGCCGATTTCCCACCAGATCGTTACAAAGCTTTCCTTTCCATTTTGAAACTGTACGTTTATTCAATAATTTTAATTTACACACATATAGAATGTGTTGACAAGTTTTATATGACATTTCTTTTATTACAGCGCTTGGCGGTTTTACGCGGAACAGCTTGGCGGTGAGAGACCTTCCAATACGAATGCATTGGACATTAAACCATATTATGCTTGTCCGAAGCAGCCTGCTGGGAGTGTCTTATGCGAGGATTATGTATGAGAGCATCTTCGGACCGCCGGCGTATATAGAGTGAATCATGAGGATGTAAGTTATCCTTAATGTTGATACCTTATTTTCTTACTTTTGAGTTTCATTTTCATTGTAACTAGCATAGTTTAATACTTATATTCTATGTTGTTCAGTATTACCAGAAACATTATTTTCATATTTTGATTCCAACTTCAAAATTCAATTGCTCATAGTACAACTGCTCCAAAAATACCAACTAAATTCCTGTATACTCTCACTTTGATATATACTTTGAGATTGTTCAAACCAACACATTCTAAACCTTGTTATGTGTTTTATTGCAGCACACGAAGAATCTGAACGAAGAATGACCGGTTTGTAGAAGTATTCCTGATGGAGGAGCCGACATGATTGCTTCTGAACTCTGTCAGTTCATTCGTCGTGAAATTTTGCACAAAATAGGGAAGTTCTTTGATGAGAATGGTGCAGCAGCTGATGTGCCAGAACTTTGCGACTATGCCAATAGAAACAGTTTTTAGTGAAAACTTGTAAACTATGAGATGAATTGTATGTGTAACTTGTACATATGAATATTGTTTTAGTGAAATTGACTTCTGTGACGATAATATTGTTGACTTTTGCTCTGTGATGATATTGTTGATGTTTGTTTTGTGATTATTTTGAATTGACCTAGAAATTAGAAATAACAGCAGTAGTACTGCAGATGTTATACCTTATCACAGGCGGTTATTAACCAACGGCTAGGCATGCCTGTGAAAAGTAGTTATCACAGGCGGCTAGATACAGGTAAAGAACCATCTGTGATAACCTAATTATCACAGGCGATAACTGTTAAGGTAGAAACCAGCTATGGTAAAAGGTCTTCACAGGCGGCTTGATGTAGGTAAATATCCGTCTGTGATAACACCATTATCATAGGCGGTTAGTTGTGCTGCAAGACTCACCTGTGCTAAGACAATTATCACATGCGGATATATATGTTGCACCACCCGCCTGTGATAACTTATCTTCACAGGCGGCTAGCATAAGTAAAAACCGTCTGTGATAATGTTTCTTCACAGGCGGTATCACTTCTCCGCCTGTGAAATTGCGGATTATCACAGACTCTTCGTTTCAGGCGGTTTTAAAAACCGTTTGTGATAATAGGTTTGGAGCCGTCTCCGATGAGGCTTATTGTAGTAGTGAAGGTTCACCTGAAAAAGAGACAGCCCAAGCATACCCTATTTGTTCTATCTGTATACACTTTTTCTTTTTGGATCCCACTCTGTAGGCAAGTCCTTGGTCGTGGTGCATTAGCAGCATCATTTTCTTGTGTCATGGATTGACTATTATCCTGCATATATGGAATTACATAAGGTGATGGTGGTGCACTGGATCTTATCTGCACAGACGATCCTAGGATGGTTGTTATGGCAGGTGCTGGCGCCGTGCTTTCTTCAATATGGATTTGCCTCCCTGCGTGCACATCTGACAGGGACGTTCTCGGGATTAGTGCTGCTGTGCGCTTGTCCCCTCTACGCACCCGATAGCCTGGTTGGTTTCTTGACTTCCGTGCATCTGCTCCTGCGCACCAGAGGAGGATTTGCCTGCAGCATTGATTGCTTCTCCTTGTGTTTCATGCACACCGGAACCCTCCGCCTGATATGCTGCCATCTGTCCAAAGTCCCCCTCGATTTATTCCCCCACCGTATTTCCTGCATTCACAAGTTCCTGTGCACCAGAATTTGAACTTCTAGTACCGGTTTGGTTAGGAAAATTAGCTACATGGCCATGCATATGTCCCAGATCAACAAAATTTTTAGGGAGTAAAGAAATTTCCTCTCTAAGACGTGAACCAGCATTAGCATGGAACTTGGCGAAGGGAAATTTAGTTTCATCAAAAATAACGTCACGGAATATGTATACTCGCCCGGTTGTTAGGTCTAAGCATTTGAAGCCCTTGTGGATATTGCTATAACCTAAGAACACACATTTCCTGGATCGAAGGGCCGTAGATTTGGTCAACAAGAGCATCTAAACACTCAAAGGAGTGAGTAGTCTGGTTTTTGTTTGTAGAATCGCTCAAGAGGAGTAGCATAATGATGACCTTACTTGGTGTACAGTTGATAAGACAGGTCCCTCCTAGGAAGGCTCCATCCCAAAATTTCAAAGGCATTGAGGCGTGGGCAAGTAAAGAGAGTCCAACTTCAATGATATGACCATGTTTTCTTTCTACCTTCCCGTTTTGTTGGTGTGCATGTGGACACGATACTGGGTGAGCAATGCCAATTTGATCAAAGAACAAATTTAATTTTTGGTATTTTCCTCCCCATTTTGTTCTCATTGTAATGATTTTACTTTCAAATTGCCGCTCCACAAGTTTTTGGAATTCTCGGAATATCTGAAAACATCATATTTAAATTTTGAGTAGATAGATCCACACATATCTACTGCAATCATCCACAAAGCTTACGTAATAGGATTTTCTCCCAACCGAGTTGGGTGCTGGACCCCACACATCATAGTAAACGAGTTCCAAAGGAAAATCAAGACATGATTAGAATTTGGATATTGCACTCGATGGCTTTTAGTTATTTGACATGCATCACACACCGATTCTTTATTGACTTGATCTAAGCAAGGTAGACAATTCTCACTAATGACTTTGAAGACAACTATGGATGAAAGATGACCGAGACGGCTATATGCCCTTGCTTGAAGGATGGCATGATAACAGAAAGAGCTTGCTTGGCGGCTGGTACTCTGGCTGGTAGTGGATAAAGTCCATTGACATATCTCCCTCTAAGAATCGTGTTCCTCGTGACCTGATCCTTGATCAAGAAATAAGAGGGGGTGAAACTCAACAAAAGCTGAATTATGTTTCACAAGCCGATGGACAGAGATCATGTTCCTTTTTGCTTGAGAACCACAAAGTATTTTGTTTAGATGCAAGTCTCGCTCATGAGCAGGAACATAACAATGGCCAACATAAATAATCTCCATAACTGTACCGTTTGCCGCTTGAACATGATCGCCTCCCTTGTACTTGTCTCAAACAGAGAGTTTGTCCAGTTCTTCAGTGATGTGGTCAGTTGCTCCCGAGTCAGTGTACCAGTTTGTGTCGATGTCGCTTGACTGACTTGCACCTCCTCCAAACTTTTTCTCTGGAACATAATTTTCTTCAAACCTATGCCAACAGTTGGATGCGGCATGACCTCTCATGAGATAGATCTGGCAAGTACGGTGATCATCTCTCTCTCCACCATTTGGTTTCTGGTTTGTATTTGTGTAGCCTGTATGTCCACCACGACCACATCCGAGCTGCGCCCACGTCCATCGTGGTTTGGTGCACCACGATCGTATGTGCCTCGGCCACCACCTGTGGGGACTGGAATCCTGACATCCAAGGATCTCATTGGGTGGTGTCGTGCAATGCGACACCCAACAGTATATAAGAACAGAACAAGAATAAAATACAAGATGAAGTCTTTTATTTATCATACAGCAGAAGTTTTACAAATACTAGCGGAAGGAAAGAAACTTATACATCATAGATACGCTCTCAGCACTAGCTATGCAAAAGCAAAGTCATCTATGCCCTGGATACGTCGCACTAGCAACACCCAAATCACGGCGGCGTGCAGGGTTTCCACTCGGCTGTACACCCTGGAGGGGGTGCAGCCTCATCATCGAACCCGTCATGAATCGTATAACCAGCAAAAACTCAATAACTGCAAACATGAGCATAAGGCTCAGCAAGACTAACCCGTCTCTCTAGACATATGCAAGGGTGAACACTAAGCATAGGTAAGGTGAAGCATAAACGACTCGCCTACAAGTGGATCCTTATAATTGTATTTTAAGTAGCAAATGACATTCAATAAGCATGGCACATCATAGACTCCACAATCAAACAAGAAACGCTCTGCCGATGATATGACATGCTCAGAGCACATAATGCTATTACAGCTAAAGTATGGGGAAACTGTAAACTTTAATTTTGCTATCTCTAAGTCACACAAGGTTGCAAGGCAATTATAATTCAATACAACATATTCTTGTGGCTTCTTTAGTATTTACTACGTCACGACTCAGGAACAAGTGGTACTCTATTACCGCGAGGGACGGTGATTGCAATCAGGACACACCCGGACAACACGACACATACGCACATTCGGAAGTGTCAGCGAGTACGCCAGTACCTACGTAACACTTCAGTACTAGTCGTATATGACAACCTTTCACAAGAAACCCGAACGCCGAACCCGTCTCACCTCCGCGAACAGAAGGTCTCCGCACGGAACACCTCTTGTGTCTGCCGACCGATTTACACCTTACTATCCTCAACCCACCCCTATCGATGGTGAGTTAATGGGCCTCGACATTCCAGTTATCGAGTTACATCAGTTTACTGTAGTCCATATATCCAGTATGTCACCGGTACAAGTCAAGCTTGTTCGAAGGGGCCGCATACAGACGGGCCTTAACTAACCAGTCAGAGCCATGCGACCAAGACCATGCCTTGCCTCTTCCTATCCATCTCTGATCGGTCTTAAGTTTAGATTTAACAGTTATTTTCTATAAATGTTAACCCATAGTAGATGAGTGTCAAATTTCCATCTCGCGAGTAGATTCCAACTACTCAACTTCTACCGGTTCACCTACAGCATTAGCATAGCAGTTCTACACGTCAAGCTATCAACCTACCCAATTAACCAATGGGATTGTGGGTCATGCATCTGGAGTATTCAAGCATCCTGAACGTAATGCACAATTCATATGCTAATCAACATAGTGATGAAGCAAAATTTTATAAACGACTTAAATGCAAACCGGGGCTTGCCTGGATGTAGGTCCGAGTCTGTGTTAGTATCGGGCAGGTGTACCTCCAAGGCCTCTGGTTCCTTCTCGACTTCGGTCACTACACGATATGCATATAATATGTATATGAATGACTTTGAAAAATAATTACTACTAAGACCATAATCTAATCTTTGGTGATCATTATATGATAATGACCTAAATGGCTTTGGGACTTTGATGGCAGATACTAAGGAATATGATAGAAGCTCTGGCAAAGAACAGGAGATGATCAAAGTAGTTTGTTGTCTCCAAAATTATGGTAAGCAATAAAATCCCAAGAATTTTAGAGAAGAAACTGTAGCTTGAACATAGCTGCCAGTTGATAACCATGACAGAGGAGGTTGTTCTGGTTCTAGCAAAATTGGTTTGATTAATGTCTAAGCCTTGGTGAAAGAGTTATTGAATTTCAAAGTTGGCAAGAAATTCTGGAATTATTTTATAATTGAATTCTTAGCTTTTCAATTAATATTCAGTTTGCAACTGAATTAGGACTAGGAGACTAAGTCAAATAAATCCCAGATTTCTACAGGACCTATTTTATGACTAAACGAAAGTTTAGTCCAAATTTGGGGCATAATAAAGCAACTGAACATCTGTAATAATTAAATAGCTAAAAAAGGTAAATGAATTATACAGAGGGTATACAGGTGCAATGTCTCCCAAGCAGCTTCTGGTAATCAAGAATAGGACAATGTAATTTATGTGAATTTTGGGGATTTTTCTAGTGGAAAGTACACCTGGAAAAATTGTATTTGCATTTGGAAAGATTGTTTTCTAAAGAATTTAAAAGTAAGTTTCGCAGAACCTAATTGCTACTAACAGAAACTAGAGCTCAAGGGCTTTCAAACAAAATTTGTTTGAAGATTTTTGGAGTAGTCTACAGAGAGATATTGATTTTTCAAGTTTGGAAATGGTTCTGCATCAGTTTGGGATTTTTAGCTTTTAAATTTGGCGCCTGGACCCACCAGATTTAAACCAGCCAACCAGGAGGCAGTCACACTGGAGGCCATAAATATTTCCACGAGGTCACAATAGATCCCACGACCACAGGCCAATCCCGGCCGCGCTGCGCTCACTGGCAGGTTGGACCCGCGCCCCTGCCTTCTTCTACCACTGGCCACGGGCTCGTGCGGCGGCGCCCACGCTGGCGTGCGGCGGCACTCTCACCGGTGATGGTTTCCGGTCCACGGGAGGTCTCGATACTCGCTGCCCCACCCTAGTTTCGCGAGGGAAACACGTTGGAGTATCTCTCGACGGTGATGGGTGACCGAAAAACCACTCCCGACGGCTGCGACGGCTGCTAGGGTTTTGGTCACGCCGGGACCCTTAATTTCATAGCAAAAACTCTCATTTGAAGGCTTGGGAAGCACCTTGGGAGCATGGGAAAGAGTTTAGGAGGGTCTAGAGCTCGTGCCATAGCCGGCAACACCAAGGTCGACGGTGAACCGAGCTCCTTCAATGGCGGAAGGGGAAAAATTGGATAACTCAAGAATTACTCGATGGTTCTTTCTGATTTTTGGAGGGAAGGTGCGCTAGGAGACGTTGATCATGTCGTCTAACTGGATCAAAGAATTATTGTGCATACAATTGGAATTAAACCGACAAACTAGCTTCAAAGCCATAAAAGTGCTTCGGTCTTTTATGAAATACGGACGCTAGGATGCACGATATGAGTTCAAATTTAACCAGTAGCTACACGAGATCATGGCACACCTTTTTCCTAAAGACTGCAGAGGACGAGGAGCCTTGTATCGTCAGTGAGGCTGAGCGGCATCGGGCGGACCCGAGGTTGTCGCGGCGGCAAGAAATGGAGGGGCGCGAGCGAAAAGTGAACCGAGGAATGACTGCGGTCGACGGTGGAGTGAATAAATAGGCTTCACCGCAGTAGATAAGGAGATGGGGAAGCTGGAGGCGACTGATGGCCAAGCGGCGCGCTGGCGGCATGCAGCCGTCTCGGTGTCGCGCGGAGAAAGAAAACAGGGGCGGTTAAATGGTCTCCCTGGCTGACATGTGGGCCCCACTACTGCCTCTTCTCTGTTCCTCTAAATTCCACCTCAAACATTTCCCAAAAATTCCCAAAATTTACAGACAGGCTAAGAAAAATATGAGGAACCCAAATCTGCAATCAGATTTTAATTTGGACATAGTTTGTTTCAAATTCAAAATCAAATTTGAATACAAACTAGTTTATAAACCTTATTGAAATAAATAGTAACTAAGGTCCATAAATCCCCAAACTTTGAAACAAAGCTCACTGAACCATAATAGGTCTTAGGAAAAATTGTGGGTTGATTTGGGCAAGGTTCAGTGCAAAGCTAAATTTGAGATCGGCGCGAAATAAACCCTCTGTACGTGTCCAACTAAGTGGAAGACGTACTTCAAAAATCATGAAAATTTTCCGAGAAGCTATTTAAAATTTTAATAGGACAAGGAAAAATTTGGACATTTGAATTTGAATCTTTTTGTCAGGGCCAGATATACATAGCAACATAATCAAATTACATTTGTTTTGATTATATATTGCTGCAATATAATTTGCCCTAGCCATTTCATTCAATTAAATTCCCAACTTTGCAGAAAGGTATAATTAAAATTGTTCTAGGATTAGTGGTGAATTCCAATCCTCACGTTAATAAAATTAAACATGAGTAGAAAGAAAACTTTTTAGTGAGGTCAAGTTCATGTGCACAACTATATTGACCGCCATTATGTTTGATAAACAACTTGTAGTTGAACTTCACATGAAAGGAAAAAGTGGGATTTTACATTCCTCCCCCCTTAAAAGAATCTTGTCCCGAGATTACAGAGGAAAGGCAAAAAGTAAAGATCTACTGAACAAGTGCTGCTAACAAGTTCGGATAGTTCGTCTTAAGATTCTCCTCGCCTCCCCACGTGGCTTCTTCAGCACTGTGGTTGCTCCACAAGAACTTGTAGAAACGCAAGGTGCGGTTCCTTGTGATGCGAGTCTTCTCATCAATGGTCTGGGTTGGATGCTCGGAATAAGTAAGATCTGGTTGGAGAGCCTCCAAATCCTCAATGCGCACATTTGTTGGGGCTTTGAGACATTTCCGCAACTGAGAAATGTGAAACACATTGTGGACCCCTACCAGTGACGGCGGTAACTCCAATTGATATGCCACAGGTCCGCATCATTTGATTATTGTGAATGGCCTAATGAAACGTGGAGCTAGCTTCCCTTTCACCCCGAATCGATGAATTCCCTTCATTGGGGATACCCAAAGATAAACTTGATCCCCAACCTGGAAGTGAAGAGGTCGACGTCGTTTGTCTGCATAGCTCTTCTGACGAGACTGAGCAGCTTTGAGATTTGCTTGAATCATGCGTACTTGCTCTTCGGCTTCATTTACTCAGTCCATGCCATATACCACTCGTTCACCAGATTCGCACCAGTTCAAGGGTGTGCGACACTTTCGGCCATAAAGAGCTTCATATGGCGCCATCTGGATGCTAGCCTGGTAACCATTGTTGTACGAAAACTTCTCCAATGGTAGATGATCATCCCAGTTCCTACCATGGTGGATGGCACAGGCACGAAGCATATCCTCTAGCACTTGATTCACCCGTTCGGTTTGTCCATCAGTCTGAGGATGATAAGCTGAGCTCCAAATCAGTTTGGTACCCAATGCATCGTGGAGATGCTCCCAAGATCGATCAACGAAAATAGATCCACGATCTAAAATGATAGTGCGGGGTACTCCATGTAGACACAAGATTCTGGAGATATAAATTTCTGCATACCGCTTTGCATCATACTCGACACTGACCGGTATGAAATGAGCTGATTTGGTCAACCAGTCAACGATCACCCAAATTGAGTCGTGCCTATGGAAAGTGGTAGGCAACCCAACAATGAAATCAATGGTTATATCCTCCCATTTCCAAGCCGGTATGCTTAAAGGTTGAAGCTGTCCAGCTGCCTTCATATGGTTGGCCTTCACTCGTCGACACGTATCACATTCGGATACGTATGTTGCTACTTCTCTCTTCATCCGAGTCCACCAGAACTTATTTCTTAAGTCTTGGTACGTTTTTTTACTTCTTGGATGAATGGAATACTTGGATAAATGAGCTTCATCCAGTATCTTCTTCCGAAGTTCCATGTTTCGGTGTACCAATATGCGGTTTTTGAACCAGAGGGTACCTTCATCGTCACGTCAGAAACATTTCATCTCCCCCTTTTCCATTCGTTGCCGAATGTGCGACATCCCTTTGTCCTCCTTCTGAGCTGCTATAATATCCTCCTTGATAGTAGGAATGAGAGCTAGGTTGTAGAGTGCCCCATATGGAACCAAGTCGAGACTCGATTCTTCTTCTCCCATTGAGGTAATGGAAAGATTGTTGACATGGGACTTGCGGCTCAGTGCATCTGCGACTAAATTCACCTTGCCTGGATGGTAGTGGATCTCAATCTCATAATCCTTGGTTAATTCCAACCATCTACGCTGTCGCATATTTAAGTCCTTTTGGGTGAAGATGTACTTCAGGCTCTTGTGATCAGTGTAGAGATGTACTAGATTGCCCAGTAGATAATGTCTCCACATCTTCAATGCTAGTACCACAGTAGCGAGCTCTAGATCATGAGTCGGATAGTGCTGCTCATGGTTCCGAAGCTGCCGTGATCCATAAGCGATCACTCGTCTGTCCTGCATCAACACACAACCCATACAAATTCCTGATGCATCACAGTACACGTCAAATGATTTGGTTGTGTCCGGTTGAGCTAATACTGTTGCTGTTGTGAGGTGTTTTACCAATGCCTGGAAACCTCCCTCACATGCCTCTGTCCATACATACTTCTTCCCTTTTTTTAGAAGTTCTGTCATTGGTTTAGCTATTTTGGAGAAACTGGGAATGAACCTCCGGTAATACCCAGCTAAACCCACGAAACTTCGAACTTCATGTACAGACTTTGGAGACTCCCATTTGAGTACTTGATTTATCTTGCTTGGATCAACTGCAATCCCTTCTGCGGATATGATGTGCCCTAAAAATGGCACTAGGCTGATCCAGAATTCACACTTGCTGAACTTAGCATATAGCTGGTGGTCCCGTAATCGTTGAAGCACGATACGCATGTGTTGAGCATGTTCTTCTTCGGATTTCGAATATACAAGGATGTCGTCAAAGAAGACCACGACAAACTTGTCCAATTCCGACATGAACACCGAGTTCATAAGATACATGAAATGAGCCGGTGCATTGGTCAATCTGAAGGACATAACAAGGTATTCATACAGTCCATACCTCGTCAAGAATGCTGTCTTAGGTATATCTTCTGGACGGATTCTAATCTGATGATAGCCATAAGGAAGATCCATCTTTGAAAATACTTTAGCACCCACCAGTTGATCGAAAAGAATATCAATGCGTGGTAGCGGATACTTGTTTTTTGTAGTGACAACATTGAGTGGATGATAGTCCACACATAGTCTCAAGGTTTTATCTTTCTTCTCCATGAACAATGCAGAACAGCCCCATGGTGATGAACTTGGGCGAATGAAACTCTTGTTCTCAAGCTCCGTTAGCTGCCCCTTCAGTTCTGCAAGTTCCTTGGGTGCCATCTTGTAGTGTTGCCTTGAGATTGGCACTGTTCCCGGTACAAGCTCAATCTTGTACTCTATATCTCTTTCTGTTGGCATACCAGGAAGATCTTCGGGAAACACATCCGGATACTCACATACTATCGGAATATCCTTAAGTTCAGTAACCTCGGTATTGTGAGTAGAGGGATTCACTAGAACGATTCTCTCGAGATTGAGGACTTGGGAAGGATGAAGTGGAGAATTTAGATATATATTTTGAGGAACGAGATCTAGAATAGCACCATGGTATTGTAACCACGCCATTCCCAAGATGACATCTAGCCTCTGATTCTCTAGTATCAAAAGCGAAGTAAGATATATAGTTCCCTCTAGGTTAAGTGGTATCCCAGTATTTACTACGTCACGACTCAATGAACAAGTGGTACTCTATTACCGCGAGGGACGGTGATTGCAATCAGGACACACCCGGACAACACGACACATATGCACGTTCGGAAGTGTCAGCGAGTACACCAGTATCTACGTAACACTTCAGTACTAGTCGTATATGGCCACCTTTCACAAGAAACCCGAACGCCGACCCCGTCTCACCTCCGCGAACAGAAGGTCTCCGCACGGAACACCTCTTGTGTCCGCCGACCGATTTACACCTTACTGTCCTCAACCCACCCCTATCGATGGTGAGTTAATGGGCCTCGACATCCCAATTATTGAGTTACGTCAGTTTACTGGAGTCCATATATCCAGTATGTCGCCGGTACAAGTCAATCTTGTTCGAAGGGGCCGCATACAGACGGACCTTAACTGACCAGTCAGAGCTATGCGACCAAGACCACGCCTTGCTGCTTCCTATCCATATCTGACCGGTCTCAAGTTTAGATGTAACAGTTATTTTCTATAAATGTTAACCCATAGTAGATGAGTGTCAAATTTCTATCTCGCGAGTAGATTCCAACTACTCGACTTCTACCGGTTCACCTACAACATTAGCATAGCAGTTCTACACGTCAAGCTATCAACTTACCCAATTAACCAATGGGATTGTGGGTCATGCATCTGGAGTATTCAAGCATCCTGAACGTAATGCACAATTCATATGCTAATCAACATAGTGATAAAGCAAAACTTTATAAACGACATAAATGCAAACCGGGGCTTGCCTGGATGCAAGTCTGAGTCTGTGTTAGTATTGGGCAGGTGTACCTCCAAGGCCTCTGGTTCCTCCTCGACTTCGGTCACTACACGATATGCATATAATATGTATATGATTGACTTTGAAAAATAATTACTACTAAGACCAAAATCTAATCATTGGTGATCATTATATGATAATTACCTAAATGGCTTTGGGACTTTGATGGTAGATACTAGGGAATATGATAGAAGCTCTGGCAATGAACAGGAGATGATCAAAGTAGTTTGTTGTCTCTAAAATTATGGTAAGCAATAAACTCCCAAGAATTTTAGAGAAGAAAATGTAGCTTGAACATAGCTGCCAGTTGATAATCATGATAGAGGAGGTTGTTCTGGTTCTAGCAAAATTGGTTTCATTAATGTCTAAGCCTTTGTGCAGGAGTTATTGAATTTCAAAGTTGGCAAGAATTTCTGGAATCATTTTATAATTGAATTCTTAGCTTTTCAATTAATATTCAGTTTGCAACTGAATTAGGACTAGGAGACTAAGTTAAATAAATCCCAGATTTTTACAGGACCTATTGTATGACTAAAGGAAAGTTCAGTACAAATTTGGGGCATAATAAAGTAATCGAACATCTGTAATAATTCAATGACTGAAAAAGGTAATTGAATTATACAGAGGGTTTATGCAGACGCAATGGCTCCCAAATTTTTTCTGGTAATCAAGAATAGGACAATGTAACTATTGTGAATTTTGGGGATTTTTCCAGTTGAAAG
This sequence comes from Tuctoria greenei, assembly GCA_036927565.1. Lineage (NCBI taxonomy): Eukaryota > Viridiplantae > Streptophyta > Magnoliopsida > Poales > Poaceae > Tuctoria > Tuctoria greenei. The sequence continues at coordinate 238,114,585 of JAYESD010000002.1, forward strand.
TTCACCTGGACAAATTGTATTTGCATTTGGAAAGATTATTTCCTACAAAATTTAAAAGTAAGTTTCGCATAACTATTGCTACTAACAGAAGCTAGAGCTCAAGGGATTTCAAACAAAATTTGTTTGAAGATTTTTGGAGCAGTCTATAGAGAGATATTGATTTTACAAGTTTGGAAATGGTTCGGCATCAATTTGGGATTTTTAGCTTTTAAATTTGGCGCCTGGGCCCACCAGATTTAAATCAGCCAACCAAGAGGCAGCCACACTGGAGGCCATAAATATTTTCACGCAGTCACAATAGATCCCACGGCCACAGGCCGATCCCGGCCGCGCTGCGCTCAATGGAAGGTGGGACCCGCACCCCTGCCTTCTTCTACCTTTGGCCACGGGCTCGGGCGGCGGCGCCCACGCCGGCGCGCGGCGGCGCTCGCGCCAGCGATTGTTTCCGGTCCACGGGAGGTCTCGATACTCGCTGCCCCACCCTAGTTTCGCGCGGGAAACACGTTGGAGTATCTCCCGACGGCGATGGGTGACCGGAAAACCACTCCCGACGGCTGCGGCGGCTGCTAGGGTTTTGGTCACGTCGGGACCCTTAATTTCCTAGCGAAAACTCTCATTTGAAGGCTTGGGAAGCACCTTGGGAGCATGGGAAAGAGTTTAGGAGGGTCTAGAGCTCGTGCCATAGCCGGCAACACCAAGGTCGACGGTGAACCGAGCTCCTTCAATGGCGGAAGGGGAAAAATAGGATAACTCAAGAATTACTCGATGGTTCTTTCTGATTTTTGGAGGGAAGGTGCGCTAGGAGACGTTGATCATGTCGTCTAACTGGATCAAAGAATTATTGTGCATACAATCGGAATTAAACCGACAAACTAGCTTCAAAGCCATAAAAGTGCTTCGGTCTTTTATGAAATACGGACGCTAGGATACACGATATGAGTTCAAATTTAACCAGTAGCTACACGAGATCATGGCACACCTTTTTCCTAAAGACTGCAGAGGACGAGGAGGCTTGTATCGTCAGCGAGGCTGAGCGGCGTCGGGCGGACCCGAGGTGGTCGCGGCGGCAAGAAATGGAGCGGTGCGAGCGAGAAGTGAACCGAGGAATGACTGCGGTCGACGGTGGAGTGAATAAATAGCCTTCACCGCAGTAGATAAGGAGCTGGGGCAGCTGGAGGCGACCGACGGCCGAGCGGCGCGTCGGCGGCATGCTACCGTCGCGGAGTCGCGCGGAGAAAGAAAACAGGGGTGGTTTAACGGTCTCCCTGGCTGACATGTGGGCCCCACTACTCCCTCTTCTCTGTTCCTCTAAATTCCACCTCAAACATTTTTTAAAAATTCCTAAAATTTACAGACAGGCTAGGAAAAATATAAGGAACCCAAATCTGCAATCAGATTTTAATTTGGACATAGTTTGTTTCAAATTCAAAATCAAATTTGAATCCAAGTTAGTTTATAAACCTTATTGAAATAAATAGTAACTGAGGTCCATAAATCCCCAAACTTTGAAACAAAGCTCACTGAACGATAATAGGTCTTAGGAAAAATTGTGGGTTGATTTGTACAAGGTTCCGTGCTAAGCTAAAGTTGAGATCGACGCAAAATAAACCCTCTGTACGTGTCCAACTAAGTGGAAGACGTACATCAAAAATCTTGAAAATTTTCCGAGAAGCTATTTAAAATATTTAATAGGCCAAGGAAAAATTTGGATCCTTGGATTTGAATCTTTTTGTCAGGGCCAAATATACATAGCAACAAAATCAAATTACATTTGTTTTGATTATATATTGCTGCAATATAATTTTCCCTAGCCATTTCATTCAATTAAATTCCCAACTTTGCAGAAAGGTATAATTAAAATTGTTCTAGGATTAGTGGTGAAGTCCAATACTCATGTTAATAAAATTAAACATGAGTAGAAAGAAAACTTTTTAGTGAGGTCAAGTTCATGTGCACAACTATATTGACTGCCATTATTTTTGATAAACAACTTGTAGCTAAACTTCACATGAAAGGAAAAAGTGGGATTTTACATTCCTTCTCCCTTAAAAGAATCTCGTCCCGAGATTACAAAGGAAAGGAAAAAAGGTAAAGATCTACTGAACAAGTACCGCTAACAAGTTCGGATAGTTCGTCTTAAGATACTCCTCGCTTTCCCACGTGGCTTCTTCAGGATTGTGGTTGCTCCACAAGACCTTGTAGAAACGCAAGGTGCGATTCCTTGTGGTGCGAGTCTTCTCATCAACGATCTGGGTTGGATGCTCGGAATAAGTAAGATCTGGTTGGAGAGCCTCCAAATCCTCAATACGCACATTCGTTGGGGCTTTGAGACATTTCCGCAACTGAGAAATGTGAAACACATTGTGGACCCCTGCTAGCGACGGCGGTAACTCCAATTGATATGCCACAGGTCCGCATCATTTGATTATTGTGAACGACCCAATGAAATGTGGAGCTAGCTTCCCTTTCACTCCGAATCAATGAATTCCCTTCATTGGGGATACCCGGAGATAAACTTGATCCCCAACCTTGAAGTGAAGAGGTCGACGTCGTTTGTCCGCATAACTCTTCTGACGAGACTGAGCAACTTTGAGATTTGCTTGAATCATGCGTACTTGCTCTTCGGCTTCATTTACCAAGTCGACGCCATATACCACTCGTTCACATGATTTGCACCAGTTCAAGGGTGTGCTACACTTCAGGCCATAAAGAGCTTCATATGGCGCCATCTGGATGCTAGCCTGGGGACCGTTGTTGTACGAAAACTCTGCCAATGGTAGATGATCATCGCAGTTCCTACCATGGTGGATGGTACAGGCACACGAAGCATATCCTCTAGCACTTGATTCAGCCGTTCGGTTTGTCCATCAGTCTGAGGATGATAAGCTGAGCTTCGAATCAGTTTGGTACCCAATGCATCGTGGAGATGCTCCCAAAATTGAGCAACGAAAATAGATCCACGATCTGAAATGATAGTGCGGGGTACTCCATGTAGACACAATATTCTGGTGATATAAATTTCTGCATACCGCATTGCATCATACTCGACACTGACCGGTATGGAATGAGCTGATTTGGTCAACCGGTCAACGATCAACCAAATTGAGTCGTGCTTATGGAAAGTGGGAGGCAACCCAACAATGAAACCAATGCTGATATCCTCCCATTTCCAAGCCGGTATGCTTAAAGGTTGAAGCTGTCCAGCTGCCTTCATATGGTCGGCCTTCACTCGTCGACACGTATCACATTCGGATACGTATGTTGCTACTTCTCTCTTCGTCCGAGTCCACCAGAACTTCTTTCTTAAGTCTTGGTACATTTTGTTACTTCCCGGATGAATGGAATACTTGGATAAATGAGCTTCATCCAGTATCTTCTTCCGAAGTTCCATGTTCCGGGGTACCACTATGCAGTTTTTAAACCAGAGGGTACCTTCATCGTCATGTCGGAAACATTTCATCTCCCCCTTTTCCATTCTTTGCCGAATGTGCGACAAGCCTTTGTCCTCCTTCTGAGCTACTATAATATCCTCCCTGATATTAGGAATGAGAGCTAGGTTGTAGAGTGCCCCATATGGAACCAAGTAGAGACTCGGTTCTTCTTCTCCCATTGAGGTAATGGAAAGATTGTTGACATGGGACTTGCGGCTCAGTGCATTTGCGACTACATTCACCTTTCCTGGATGGTAGTGGATCTCAAAATCATAATCCTTGATTAATTCCAACCATCTACGCTGTCGCATATTTAAGTCCTTTTGGGTGAAGATGTACTTCAGGCTCTTGTGATCGGTGTAGAGATGTACTAGATTACCTAGTAGATAATGTCTCCACATATTCAATGCTGGTACCATAGCAGCGAGCTCTAGATCATGAGTCGGATAGTGCTGCTCATGGTTCCGAAGCTGCCGTGATCCATAAGCGATCACTTGTCTGTCCTGCATCAACACACAACCTAAACCAATTCCTGATGCATCGCAATACACGTCAAATGATTTGGTTGTGTCCGGTTGAGCTAATACTGGTGCTGTTGTGAGGTGTTTTACCAATGCCTGGAAACCTTTCTCACATGCCTCTGTCCATACATACTTCTTCCCTTTTTTTAGAAGTTCTGTCATTGGTTTAGCTATTTTGGAGAAACTGGGAATGAACCTCTAGTAATACCCAGCTAAACCCACGAAACTTCGAACTTCATGTACAGACATTGGAGACTCCCATTTGAGTACTTGCTTTATCTTGCTTGGATCAATTGCAATCCCTTCTGCGGATATGATGTGCCCTAAAAATGGCACTTGGCTGATCCAGAATTCACACTTGTTGAACTTAGCATATAGCTGGTGGTCCCGTAATCATTGAAGCACGATACGCAAGTGTTGAGCATGTTCTTCTTTGGATTTCGAATATACAAGGATGTCGTCAAAGAAGACCACGACAAACTTGTCCAATTCCGGCATGAACACTGAGTTCATAAGATACATGAAATGAGCCGGTGCGTTGGTCAATTCGAAAGACATAACAAGGTATTCATACAGTCCATACCTCGTCGAGAATGCTGTCTTAGGTATATCTTCTGGCCGGATTCTAATCTGATGATAGCCAGAATGAAGATCCATCTTCAAAAATACTTTAGCACCCACTCTTTGATCGAAAAGAATACTAATGCATGGTAGCGAATACTCGTTTTTGATAGTGACAACATTGAGTGGACGACAATCCACACATAGTCTCAAAGTTTTATCTTTCTTCTCCACTAACAATGCAGAACAGCCCCATGGTGATGAACTTGGGCGAATGATACCCTTGTTCTCAAGCTCCGTTAGCTGCCCCTTCAGTTTTGCAAGTTCCTTGGGTGCCATCTTGTAGTGTTGCCTTGAGATCGGCACTGTTCCTGGTACAAGCTCAATCTTGAACTCTATATCTCTTTCTAGTGGCATACCAGGAAGATCTTCGGGAAACACGTATGGACACTCACATACTATCGGAATATCCTTAAGTTCAATAACCTCGGTATGTGAGTAGAGGGATTCACTAGAACGATTCTCTCGAGATTGAGGACTTGGGAAGGATGAAGTGGAGAATTTAGATATATTTTTCGAGGAACGAGATATAGAATAGCACCATGGTATTGTAACCACGCCATTCCCAAGATGACATCTAGCCTCTGATTCTCTAGTATCAGAAGCGAAGTAAGATATATAGTCCCCTCTAGGTTAAGTGGTATCCCAGGAACCATCTCATTTGTTACTGTCTTCCCTGCCGGAGTGCAAATCACATACGGAGTTTTTGTGGATATAATAAGGAACTGACTTTTAATGACAGAAGACTTGCTAATGACATTGTGGGAAGCTCCGGAGTCAAAGAGTATGACTACGGGATGATAAAAGACGGAGAATGTACCTGTGAGTACTGGTGCGCCTTCTGGAACGTCCTCAATGGCGAGGTGGTGGACGTTGCCGAGTCTGGGGACTAGCTTCTTGGGCTGGTTGTGGGTTTGTTGGCGCCCTAGTATGATGACTGTACTCCGCCCTGCCTATTCTACGGGCAGTCCTTGGCAAAGTGCCCCGTGTGTCCACACGTGAAACACGTGTACGGGTTTTGGCCGGTACGAATGGGAGGATGAAATCCCGGTGCACGTGGTGGAGGTGGAAGTGCACGTGGGATCATCCTCTGCTGCTGTTGCGGTCGGAAATCGGCGTTGCCGAACTGGCAACCACTAAACATCGGTGGTCGCGATGGCGGTTGCCACCTCTGGCTGGATGGTGATCGATACACCATTCAGTACTTCTGAGGAGCACCACCTCCGCTGCCCTGCGGAGCACTCCTCTTCTTCTTGTCTAAGGATAACTCTCGAGTAGCGTCCTCTTGTACAATCGCGGTGTTGACAATATCGTTGAAGCTGCCGCGGTTGAACAAGGCAAGCTTGTCCTTCATCTTGAGGTTCAAACCCCGGTAGAAGCACTCTCGCTTCCTGTCTTCCGTGTTCACTTGGTTGAAAGCATCTAGGCCCCCACGAGGTATGGTTTTGGTGATTAATGACAACCATTGGATTTTACTAATGAATTTGTGAATGCAAGGTCCCCATAATCACTCAATCAAATGAAATCAATATGTCATTGGAGCTCCATAGACAATCAATTTATGAGATCAAATCAATTATATGAAGACAAGAAGTGAAAGCTCTTATCATTCAACTTTAAATTGACAACATTCAATGCTTGAAGATCATCAGAAATGCCCTTGCAACAAATATCAAAGAGGTCAATCGAGCAAGATACAAAATCACTTAGAAACAACTCGAAGCAAACAAAATCAACTCACCGGATCAACCGATGATACCTCAGAACAACACATCGGTCGAGTTGGTTCAGCTGAAGAAGAAGACCTTAGAACAAAGCACTCACCAGATCATCCGGCTCATCTACATCGGTCCATCAGTACAGTTTGCAATATCATTGGACCAAGTGTAGCACCGGATCATCCGATGTACAGAAATATACACATCGGTCAATCACTCCAGTAAGCATCAAGTTTGAGTCAATTCTGGAGGAAGAGCCACCGGATCATCCGATGAGAAGACAGGAGCAACATCGGTCTACAACGGTCATATCTGACACAATGACGTCAGCTAAAGTAAACTTGACTGATGATAACTAAAGGGGAGTCATCGGATCATCCGGTGTTCACAGTAAAGTTCTGTCAGCCTACTTTTCCAATGGCTATTTCGGGGAGGCTGGCTATAAATACCCCCTAAACCGGTCATTTCGACAAGTCTTGATCACCAGACACTATCAACACATCCACAAGCGTTCAAGACCAAGAGCAATCACTTCCACATCATTTCGATCACCTATACACCAAGAGTTAGGCTAGAACTAGCTAGAGAGAGAGTTTGTGTGCCCCCATTCTGGGTGAGTGGACTCTCTAGGATAGTGAGAGCCTCAAGGGAGTGCCCTTGGTGTTTGTAACTATGAGGAGACTTTCGGAGCTTGCCAAGGCGTTTGTGGAAGCCCGGAGGGTCAAAGTTGTACAAGGCTTGAGCTCCACCTTGCCGAAGTTGGCAAACGGAGAGGAATAGTTAAGATCCCTCGTCTCAGTGACTTGGGTGTGGCAAAACCCTTTGGTGGGTGCCACAACGTGGATGTAGGAAGATCTTGACGATCTTGCAGAACCACGGGATAAATCCTCGTGTCTCCTCGGGAGTTTGCATCCTCCTCCTTTCCCTTACGTTTATGCATTTTACATTCCGCAAAGTTCCTATTTACTTGAATGTATAGATAGTTTGCGTAGGGAATTGGGCTTTTAGGAATTAAGTTTTATTGCTTAGATTTTTTAAAGAAGCCCAGTTCACCCCTCCTCTTGGGCATTCGATCCTTACAATTGGTATCAGAGCGAGGTTGCTCATAGGATCATTCTAGCTTCACCGCTAGAGAGCTAAAATGGCCAAGGTTGGGGGTTTGATTCCTATCTTCGAGGGCAAGAACTTTGCCTATTGGAAAGCACGCATGCACGCTTATCTAGAGGCTATTGCTCCCAAAGTATGGGAAGCGACCCATGCGGGGTTTGGAGAACACAACTATGTTGGTGATCAAATTAAATGGGATGCTAAAGCTAGGAATGCAATCTATGAATGTATTGGTCAAGATGTATTTGCTAGAATTGCTAGTAAAGAAAAAGCTTGTGAAATTTGGGCTTGCTTAATATAAGTTCATGAAGGTTCTTCTCGTGTGAAAGAACTAAAATATCACATGCTAAAAGCAAAATATGATGGATTTTAAGATGCTACCTTATGAAAATGTCAATGAGATGTTCTCTCGCTTGAATGTATTGAAGAAATTAATGCTCTTGACATTGCTTCTCTTGGCAAGGGACTCATCAACCGCAAGATCCTCATGCCCCTTCCCAAGCCAAAGTACAACATCATCAACTCCATGCTCCAAAAAGAGTCACTTGACCACATTGAAGTTTCAGAGCTCATTGGAGAAATTCACGCTCATGAGATGAGTGTGCTTGGGATGATGGAGCAATCATATTCAAAAACAATTGCTCTAAAAGCCTCCACCAAGACAACAAGCCTCAAGAAGAAGAAGGTGGTTGAGCCTAGCTCAAGTGAAGAGGAGCAAGCATCAAGTGAAGATGAAGATGATGAGCTTGCATTGATGATGAGGAAGTTCTCACGCTTGAACTCCAAGATTACCAAGAGGGGATACACCTTTGATCCCAAGAAGAAAGCATTTCTACCAAGGAGAGATGATCACAAGACTTGTTACAATTGTGGTGATCAAGCCACATCTCCTATGATTGTCCAAAACCGGACAAAAGAAGAGAGAACCACAAGAGCAAGCATCGCAAGCTTGAAGAAAGTGATGATGATGAAGAAGAGGCCAAACCCAAACCAAGAACCTTTGGGAAGAAGAAACATGACAAGGGAAAGAAGGCAAGACTCTTCCCAAAGAAGAGAAATGGCCCACAAAAGGTGTTCATGTGTGAGGCAAATGAATGGGTCACCGACGAAGAAACAAGTGATGAAGAGAGTGAAGCGGAAGAAGAAAGCTTGGCCGGCCTCAACATTGCTAACAATGATGACTCACCTCTTCATCCATCGCCCATGTGCCTCATGGCGAAAGGTAACACCAAGGTATGTGACGACTCTAGCGATGATGAGCTTTCCCCCGATGATTTAACTTCTTTAATAAATGAATATCACACTATCATTAAGAGGGAAAAGAGTAAGGTTAAGGCTCTTGAAGGAACTTGTGCTAAGATTGAGAGTGCTAACCTTGATTTGCTTGACAAGTATGAAAGCATATTCAAAGAGCATGACACGCTCAAGTCCCATGTCAAGCAAGTTGAGGAGGATAAGGCTCAAATCAAGCTAGATCATCATGATCTTGACTTAGCCCACCAAGCACTCTTGGGAAAGCACAATGAGTTAATCCAAGAGCATCAAACACATAACCTTGCTTATGAAGTGCTTGATCAAGAGTTAAAAACTATGAAGAAACAAACTCTTAAAGATAAGATATCCATTACTTCTCATGCCACTAATGCTTTGCACAAGTCTTTGGCTTTGAAAGAAATTGCTAGGGAGAAGGACTTGTTGGAAGAAATTGAGAGTCTCCGCACTAGTGTGGCTAGACTTTCAAAAGGAGAAGTCAAGCACAAGGAAATCCTCTTCCAACAAGCAAAGGCCTTCAACAAGAGAGGACTCTGATCCTTCCCGGTGCCTAACAAAGGAAAGGTTCCCTCACCGGAGCTAAGAACAAGCTTCATCAAGGAAGTTGGTTCTTATTGCCAACATTGTGAGGTCACCGGTCACCACACAAGGGAGTGTCCTCTTCCTAACCGACCTTCTCCAAAATTGCCTACTAACTACAAATCTACTTTCAATGATCATTACTATCTCTTGAGTAAAGTACATGGCAAGGTGAAGGCAAGGTTCATTGGCAAAGACATGAAGGGCATGAAGGGGAAGCTCCCCAAGCAACTTTGGGTCCCAAAAACACTTGTATCACACATACAAGGACCTAAGTTGGCTTGGGTGCCTAAAGTCAAAAATTGAATTCATGTGTGTAGGTGAACTACAAAGCCGGAGGAAAGCATTGGGTACTCGATAGCGGGTGCACTCAACATATGACGGCAATGATGGTATGTTCACCACCATAGAAAACCCCGACAATCATGAAAAAGTCACCTTTGGTGATAACTATAAGGGTAAGGTAATAGGGTTAGGTAAGATTGCCATTTTAAATGACTTATCTATTTCCAATGTTTTGTACGTTAAGTCACTTAGTTTTAATTTATTTTCTATTGCACAATTATGTGATCTTGGACTAACGTGCACATTTAGCAAAAATGATGTTGTTGTGAGTAGTAAAACAAGTCAAGACATAGTCTTCAAAGGATTTCGGCATGGACATCTCTACCTAGTGGACTTCTCCAACAAGAATGCTAGCTTGACCACTTGCCTTTTCACTAAGACAAGCTTGGGTTGGCTATGGCATCGACGCATAGCGCACATTGGAATGAGCAAACTCAAGAAGTCATTCAAGCTTGGGATGGTGACCGGCGTGAAGGATGTCACGTTTGATAAGAACAAGCTTTGTAGCGCTTGTCAAGCCGGGAAGCAAGTTGCTTCACACCACCCAATGAAGACAATGGTGTCAACCTCCAAGCCACTTGAGCTACTTCACATGGACCTCTTCGGACCGTCCACATATCAAAGCCTTGGCGGTAACCTCTATTGTCTTGTTATAGTTGAGGACTACTCTAGCTATGCTTGGACTCTATTTCTAGGTGACAAGAGTGAAACTCCGGAAGTGTTCAAGACCTTCGCCAACCGCGCTCAAAGGGAATTTCAACTTCCCATCATCAAGGTCTGGAGTGACAATGACACCGAATTCAAGAACTACAACATTGGGGAGTGGTGTGACCGTGAAGGTGTGAAGCATGAATTTTCGGCCACATACACCCCTCAACAAAACGGTGTCATTGAAAGGAAGAACAAGACACTCATCACTCTTGCGAGAGCAATGCTTGATGACTACGGCACGTCGGAGAAGTTTTGGGTCGAAGCAATCAACACGGCCTGCCATGCCGCAAATAGGGTCTATCTCCATCGACTACTTCAAAAGACCCCGTACGAGCTTCTCATTGGGAGAAAGCCCAACATCTCCTACTTTCGAGTCTTTGGATGCAAGTGCTACATCTACCGCAAGAAAAGGCTCGGTAAGTTTGAAAGAAGATGTGATGTTGGTATATTTCTTGGTTATGCATCAAACTCAAAAGCGTATCGAGTATTCAACCAAACCTCCGGTTTAGTTGAGGAAAGTTGTGATGTTGAGTTTGATGAATCTAATGGCTCCCAAGAGGAGAGTTTTGGTCATGATGAAATAGATGATGAGCCTCTACGAGAAGCCATGAAGAACATGACCATTGGAGACATCAAGCCTGAAGTTGAGGAGAGCCATGATCAAGGGGGAGCTTCAAGTTCCAACAACAACACCTCCATGGCGCCTCAAGTTGACGAAGAAGAGAAGGATGATCCATTGCCGACTCAAGACTCACAAGAACAACAACATCAAGAAGAAGAAGAAGTCCATGATCAAGTCCAACCACAAGAGGAGCAACACGCATCACCTTCGCCAAGTGCTTCACAACCACTTATGAGGCATGGACGCATCTCCGAGGCAGATCTGATGGACCAAATCATTGGAAGTCCTTCAAGGGGTGTAAGTACACGTTCTCGCCATTTCACTTCATTTTGTGAGCACTACTCGTTTGTTTTATGTGTAGAACCCACTCATATTGAAGAAGCACTCCAAGACCCAAATTGGGTGATGACCATGCAAGAAGAACTCAACAACTTCATCCGCAATGAAGTTTGGGTGTTGGAGGAGCGACCCAAGGACAAAAACGTCATCGGAACAAAGTGGGTGTACCGCAACAAACAAGACGAGAATGGCATTGTGGTCTGCAACAAGGCAAGACTTGTGGCCAAAGGGTTCTCACAAGTTGAAGGACTAGACGTTGGGGAGACATTTGCCCGGTCGCCCAGCTTGAAGCCATCCGTATACTCCTTGCTTTTGCTTCACATCATAATATTAGACTTTATCAAATGGATGTGAAAAGTTCCTTTCTTAATGGTTACATTAACGATCTTGTTTATGTTGAACTACCTCCCGGGTTTGAAGATCCGAGGAATCCTAATCATGTGTATAGGTTGCACAAGGCGCTCTACGGGCTCAAGCAAGCACCTAGGGCGTGGTATGAACGACTACGGGATTTTCTTATCATGCAAGGATTCAAGATCGGGAGGGTGGACACTACACTCTTCACCAAAGACATCAACGGAGATTTGTTTATTTGTCAAATTTATGTTGATGATATTATTTTTGGTTCAACTAACAAAGCTCTTAGCCATGAGTTTGGCAAAATAATGTCTAGGGAATTCGAGATGTCAATGATTGGAGAGCTCAACTTCTTCCTTGGATTCCAAATCAAGCAACTTCAAGAGGGGACCTTCGTCTATCAAGAGAAGTACACCAAGGACCTCTTGAAGAAATTTGAGATGGGAGATTGTAGCTCAAGAAGCACTCCAATGGCAACAAATTGTCATCTCGATGCGGATAAGGACGGTAAACCTATTGATCAATCTAACTACCGTTCTATGATTGGTTCATTGCTTTACCTTACCGCATCTAGGCCCAATATCATGTTTAGTGTATGCCTGTGTGCTCGCTTTCAAGCGGCACCTAAAGAATCGCATAGGAAGGCGGTCTTTAGGATACTTAGGTATCTTAAGCATACTCCTAGTGCGGGCTTGTGGTACCCGAAAGGTGCAAAATTCCACCTCTTGGGATACTCGGATTCGGACTTTGCCGGATGCCGCGTGGATCGCAAGAGTACCTTCGGTGGGTGCCACTTGCTTGGGCGTTCCCTAGTTTCTTGGTCTAGCAAGAAGCAAAATTCCATCGCCTTGTCCACAGCGGAAGCAGAATACATAGCGGCCGGTTCATGTTGTGCCCAAATTCTTTATATGAAGCAAACCCTTTTGGACTTTGGTATTAAACTTGGTTGTGTGCCTCTCCTTTGTGACAATGAAAGTGCGGTTAAGATAGCTAAAAACCCCGTTCAACACTCCCGCACGAAGCACATTGATATTCACCATCATTTCTTAAGGGGCCATGAAGCTAAGGGAGACATCTCATTGCGAGGTGTTAGGTCCGAAGAACAATTGGCAGATATCTTCACTAAACCACTTGATGAGAAAACTTTTTCTAGGCTAAGAAGTGAATTAAATGTGCTAGATGCATCAAACGTCATGTAAGTTGCCATGATCATGTAAGAATTCATATCATATAGGTCTTGCCTAACTCTCAAAGGATAGGGGTAAGCAAGGGTTAGCTTGGGATGCAGGTTCTTTTGGGTTTCCCCAAGGCTTGGAGAGTAGCTCTCCCTGAAGAAGCCTTTGAAAGGTTCAAATTTGGCAAGATAGATTTACTTTATTTCTTGCATGATGCTTGCCATATTGACTTGCACTCATATTTAAATTTCTTGCATTATAAATTGTTTGGCATTACATACGGTAGATTGTCACAAAGGGGAACCCACCTCATGAGAAAGAGACTTGTTTGAAATGCAATATCTCAACTCATATGTGGTGGAAAGAACAAAATGTTAGGTGCGTTAATGCCTAGAGGAACATGCTTTAAAGAGATAGAGGTCTTCATACTCTAGCTCAAAAAGCATGGGCCTTACATTTTATTTGGATAATTTCCTCCTATTTTTCTCGGTGGTCCATTTGCTTTAAGGCCTAGCCAAGTTATTGGCATATTATTATCTTTGAGGGGTAAGGGGTTGCCCAAATAGTCCTAAGACATGTGTTTCTCATTGTTTGTTTGATTTGGTCAAAGGACATATATGGGATGTTGCTGTTTAGTAGTCATCGGATTATCCGATGCTTAGGTCAGACCATCATCGGATAAGTTGGTGTTCAAAAGCCAAGGGCCAGTTCAGCCAGTTTCATAAATCGACCGACAAGTTCATCCTGAAAAGCATCGGTCCATCCGGTGTTCACAATTCTGGAGCTGTGCCAAATTCCACCGATGCTACTTCCTCCCACGTCGGACCATCCGATGTCAAGATTCCATTTTTGAATACCCTTACTGTGCCATTCGACCGATGCTCCCATCCTTCAACGTCGGTCCATCCGGTGTCAATGGTATCTTTTTGAATATCCTTACTGTGGCATTCGACCGATGCCTCAACCTTTCAACATCGGTCCATCCGGTGTTAAAATTCCTGCTAGGGTTTGGAACCCACTATTTAAACATCCGTACGCCTTCCCTCTTCTCTCTCCCCGATCCCGTCTTCCACCGCCGCCGATTCTCACGCGTCGCGCCATCGCCGCCTCACGCGCCGTCGCCTCCGGCCGCCGCCGCCACACTCCGGCCGCCACCGCCCTCTAGTCGCCGTCGCCGCCATCCTCCAGCTGCGCGCACAGTGCACCTCGCCTTGCGCCGCACGCTCCTGCCGAGGTCTGGTTACTTAGAGGGGTTCACCAGCCTGCAGTAGACCCTCCTGTTCTACATCATGAACGGGATGGAGTTCGACATAGTGGACATCCTCACATGCGAGATGGAGGATGTGATCACTGACGGAGTGGGGATGATGAGGCAGCTCGTGTATAGACACTGGATCAGCTACCTGCTCTCCATGATGATCCCTGAGGAGTCTGCCTTGCATGACCGTCTCACTGACGAGAGTGTCACACGGTTCGGTCACTACCGTGCCCCAGCTCCTGGAGACCGCCGTCTTGGCCGTCCAGTCGAGCGTCAGGTCAGAGCTCGGCTATCTGAGGAGGACTGGTATGATCTGGAGAAGGAGGATGAGAGGCTGGCTGAGGCAGAGGCTCAGGGTGAGGACTTGCAGCATATCTGGTCCGAGAGCGACACCGACGACAGTGTCGAGAAGTACTTTCCACCTCCACCCTCACCCAGGCAGCACGACGCGGAGGCAAGATGCTCTATAGTGCCACCACCTACTCCACCTACCGTCACTGAGGCACAGGTCACTTAGCCGTCAAAGCTCACTTCGCTCCTCCAGCAGATGGTTGAGCAGTAGTGCTTGGACCAGCTTGCAGCGGAGCAAGCCCGAGCGGAGCAGGCTGCACGCCCTCATAGACCAGATGCACCAGTGCACCCTCGACCAGCAGCAGCAGACACAACAGGCGATGATGGGAATCCTGGGGTTGATCACCAACCTCTACACCGAGACCGGGATTGCCCTCCCGTCGCAGTTGCCAGGAGTCGCTCCACCGCCACCTGTCCTCGTTCCAGCTGCCGCTCCGGTGCCGACTACGCCGATTCCTTCTATCAGCATGTCTCCACTACTGGCTCCTGGCGCACCGATTCACTCCCCGCTGCCAGCTACGACCTTGTTCCAGCAGACGCCAGCCTCCGTCGTCAGTGCCCCTGTTCCAGCAGCTCCTACACAGCAGGCACCAACGATGGGTCCTACAGCTCCGACAGCTCCTTCCACCGCTACTCCAGGCAGCAGCTCCAACGACAGCGACGGTGACCAGTTCGTCATCGCGCCCAGTTCTCAGGGTCCTTAGACACTCAGATCCCTTTTTGGTGTCTTGATGCCAAAGTGGGAGAAGAGTTAGAGGAGTTAGGGGGAGGAGAGTCTAGTCTCAGGGGGAGTGTCCTAGCTATAGGGGGAGTCCTTCTTTTGAGTTATCTTTTGTAATTTGGTGCTTATCTTTTGTAATTTGATGTTTTTGCTACTCATTTGGTGTTTATTGAGTACTCTTAAGTTATTAATCGATTGAGCTTATTTGGTGCCTATCTTATGATCACTTATTCACTTGAGTTATTCCTTGATTGAGCTTTCAAATTTTAAGTGTAATAATCTTGTATTCATTGCATATCCTCTTAAGCTTTGTACTATCAAATTCATTACTATTGTGCTTTAAATTGTTGTGTTGTCATCAATCACCAAAAAGGGGGAGATTGAAAGCATCTAGGCCCCCATGAGGTATGGTTTCGGTGATTAATGACAACCATTGGATTTTACTAATGAATTTGTGAATGCAAGGTCCCCATAATCACTCAATCAAATGAAATCAATATGTCATTGGAGACCCATATACAATCAATTTATGAGAACAAATCAATTATATGAAGACAAGAAGTGAAAGCTCTTATCATTCAACTTTAAATTGACAACATTCAATGCTTGAAGATCATCAGAAATGCCCTTGCAACAAATATCAAAGAGGTCAATCGAGCAAGATACAAAATCACTTAGAAACAACTCGAAGCAAACAAAATCAACCAACCGGATCAACCGATGATACCTCAGAACAACACATCGGTCGAGTTGGTTCAGCTGAAGAAGAAGACCTCAGAACAAAGCACTCACTGGATCATCCAATTTGAATGGCTCATCTACATCGGTCCATCAGTAGAGTTTGCAATATCATTGGAACAAGTGTAGCACCAGATCATCCGATGTACAGAAATATACACATCGGTCAATCGCTCCAGTAAGCATCAAGTTTGAGTCAATTCTGGAGGAAGAGCCACCGGATCATCCGATGAGAAGACAGGAGCAACATCGGTCTAACAACGGTCATATCTGACACAATGACGTCAGCTAAAGTAAACTTGACCGATGATAACTAAAGGGGAGACATCAGATCATCCGGTGTTCACAGTAAAGTTCTGTCAGCCTACTTTTCCAACGGCTATTTCGGGGAGGCTGGCTATAAATACCCCCTAAACCGGTCATTTCGACAAGTCTTGATCACCAGACACTATCAACACATCCACAAGCGCTCAGGACCAAGAGCAATCACTTCCACATCATTTCGATCACCTATACACCAAGAGTTAGGCTAGAACTAGCTAGGGAGAGAGCTTGTGTGCCCCCATTCTGGGTGAGTGGACTCTCTAGGATGGTGAGAGCCTCAAGGGAGTGCCCTTGGTGTTTGTAACTGTGAGGAGACTTCCGGAGCTTGCCAAGGCGTTTGTGGAAGCTCGGAGGGTCGAAGTTGTACAAGGCTTGAGCTCCACCTTGCCGAAGTTGGCAAACGGAGAGGAATAGTGAAGATCCCTCGTCTCGGTGACTTGGGTGTGGCAAAACCCTTTGGTGGGTGCCACAACGTGGATGTAGGAAGATCTTGACGATCTTGCCGAACCATGAGATAAATCCTCGTGTCTCCTCTGGAGTTTGCATCCTCCTCCTTTCCCTTACGTTTATGCATTTTACATTCCACAAAGTTCCTATTTACTTGAATGCATAGATAGTTTGCGTAGGGAATTGGGCTTTTAGGAATTAAGTTTTATTGCTTAGATTTTTTAAAGAAGCCCAATTCACCCCCCCTCTTGGGCACTCGATCCTTACATTGGTCCTGTGCATACTTGGCCAAGTGGTTGAAGGTCTTGGAGTACTCGTAAGCACTCCTTCCTCCCTGCTTCAGCTCCAAGAACTCTTGAAGCTTCCTCTTCATAATCTCGGGAGGGATATGGTAGGCGAGGAACGCCTCCCGGAATTCTGCCCAGCTCACGACAAAGTCTGCGGGGCAAGCGGCGAGGTAGTTTGCCCACCACGCACCAACAGAACACTGCAATTGTTGAGCTGCAAACAGAGTCTTCTGTTGTTCGATTATCTCGAGTAAACCGAACTTCCCTTCAATGGAGCGGAGCCAGTTGTCCGCTTCCAAAGGTTCGTCGGCCTCCCTGAAGACCGGCAGATGCATCGATGTGAATCCGAGTAGGAACTCGGATATGGCTGACGTGGCCCATTAGCTTGTCGTCCCCCTTGACGGGACGAATGCTGTACAAGGGTCCGCAACAACTCGGTTTGCTCGTCGCGCGAGCCAAGCACTGCTGCGATAACCTCCGCGAGACTTCTGGGAAGTGTAGGTGGAGGTGGCTGCGTCTGGGGCGTGTTCTGCCCCGGGGGTGGTGTGTCATCCCCCTGTCCACCACTTGAGCCTCCCACTTCTTGGGCTGTATGTGTACGCACCATGCTGCAATACAACGATTTACACCATAAGTCTCATTGCCTCAAGTTCATCCCTCCATACAAATAGTAATGTTGTAGACAACAATAGATAATACACAACATTCACATAATTGATAAAGTACAAACTTTATACAATCTATATTATCTCAGGTCCAAGTTTACAATAGAACTCCAAAATAGACAAACTTCATCTATAGAAGTTGTCTCGTCTATGCTTGGTCACCACAAGACATTATGTCTACGTTGTCATACACACCCTACTACTATTCACAACAACACTCATAAAGTCACAAAATACTGGTAGTGTTTACTACACCGCACTACTCCCTGCCTACAGTGGTTAATAACACAACAACTATCCCCTAAGGATAGAACTCGACTTCCTCAGGATCTTCTTCTTCCTCGTCATTCGAAGGCAATGGTTCACCCATAATTAGTGGTATATTATGGGCCGGTGGATACACCACTGGTTGCAATTGTGCTCATGCCTCAATTACATTATCCTGAAGTTGTCCTGCCTCATACTCCCAATTCTGAGCTGTCTCAATGGCGGTGTCCCGCTCTTCAGCGACTACTAACAGCTGCTCCTGCTGTTGTTGTACCTCTAACTGACTTGCTTGCAACTCACCACGAGCTTGCTGCAGTTGAGTGCACGTCTGCCGTTGTTCGGCATGAGCTTTCCATAGCCTATTGCAAGCATAATGCAGCTGACTCTCGCACTTATTTAGCCGGTGATTCGCTGGGGCTAGGAGCGAACGTAGATTCTTGTTGATATAATCAAGGGTATCACCCCGCTCCGTCGCTTCCCGCAAGGCTTCGACTTGCTCCAAAATAATGGTGCCTTGCGTAGCAACTACCATATTGGAAGCAGCCGCATATGTCCCAAGTGTCGTCGAGGTTGTGTCGCTATGCGGGGTATAGGCAGCAACCATACGACGTTGCCACTCAAATCCGGCCATACCACGGACTGGAATATGGGAAAATTGAGTCCCAGCCATAGCATCTTGATGAAGCTCACAAAGCTTCATAAGTGCTTCGCCTACAGTGATTGCCCAAGTGTCCTCTAAATGAGCCCTCTCGATGGTAACCAAGAAAGGAGCCCATCCATATCAACGTGGACTAGCTGGGATGTCTACTAAGATGGTGCATGACCGAACGCCTCTGTCGATCGTTTCTCTACCCCAATAGCATGGCATCTCGATGAAGCCAAACTGTTAGAGCCCTTCCCGCAGGATACTTGGGAAACCCGGATGGCTAGCGCAAGTGGAAAATACCCATGCATCCGGTAGTAGCATCCTCACATCCGTCATCTATAGAAAAGAATACTGGTACAGTGAGAAGGTTTCCAACTCTTGATAGTTTAAGAAAATTTAAAACTGGAGTTGTAATCACAGTCTGTTCCAGCTGACCTTCCTGTATAAATTCCACAGTTTCATACAGGAAATGTCAGAACCAAAGGTGAAGTTGAATACCAAAGTCGGAGTACACGTCACAGCCTTTCCAGATTGTACCTATACATCTCCAGGTGAGCTAGGAAATAGATTCTACAAAGATTTAAGTTGACCCATATTTTCTGGAAATTTTGACAGAACCTCCCCTGTATATGTGGTTATCTTCCATAATTTATACAGGTATATCACAACCATATATTGAGATAATGACAAAATAAACTTTGTGTAACATCAAGTTAACAATCCAGTAGTAAAATAGTCACCCCCCCCCCCCCCCGAAAAGTTGGTTATACAGGTACCGCGCGCGAATTCACAACTATGTGCAAACTGCTTCCAGTTCTGGACTGCCAGAACCAAGTTTGCGACAAATGGAATTTGACACAGCTATACCCAGATTCAGATTATGAATGCAAAATAAAGTTGATAGAGGACTTACTAATATTTCCAAAAATCTATATATGTGAGCATGTCACTATTCTGGACTAAAAGTTATAACTATCCAAACTAAACAGTTGAACTGACTGGTTGGCACCAGCAGTCCTGCAGTTCACTGTTTTGATCTCCAAATTTGATTTGACTCAAATTCGAATTAGGAAAAACTCTAAACATCAAACTAGTATCTCTGCTTCTGCCCTTTTCATATATGTGTCACAATAAGGCAGAAGATGTTCCTACAGTGAGTTATGGCGATATTACTTGAACTGGTACAATGGGAGGGTCATCTGTAGCAGTTTTAGTATACTCCAGATTTCAACAGATTATCAAACTTTTATGCCCTGATGGACAACAGAAAAGTTGTAGACGGCTTCACGAGCTTTCCATACATATCTGATACCCTTATGTTATCTAGCAGATAACCAAGATTACAACCCGGCGAAGTCAAGCCAGCTTCTGCCAGAAATCAAGAATCTTGATTCTATCTACTCTATCGAATCAGAGTCCCTTTTACGGAGTAAAAACCTACCAGCATCTGATATTCGGACTTTCCAAAACATAATGCATCCATTCTGTCGTTGGGGATGGTCAAGTATCATGTTTGATACTGACGGTACTACGTACCTCACCAAAGAAAATTCTAACCAGTTTATCCGGTTACGTCTATAGGTGGTTCCTATATCGTTCTCTCGCAAACGGTGCTACACGGGTTGCTACCGTGGTTAATGCTGCAAAAGAAAAACAATCCCCTTTCACACATTCACACCTCAAGGGCGGTATGGGGAAACACGACAGACAGTCACAATAATACATATGAAAATAAATGCATACGACTCTGGTGTGAGTCGTCCTCGAGCGAGGTCATGTCTCGAGGTACATGGCCGTAAATACGTCTGTACAACAAAGACTCCCGTACGATCCGGCTTATACACGCTCGGGCATACGTGTTTCACATGCTCCCATAGAACATGAATGGTTCTAGAGATGCATTGATGAGGACATCACTTCTATGGATACAAACAACACTCCATTGAACATACAAGATGCAATTAATAGAGTTCATACACAACAATTAATTTCAGAGGTGAACTCGTTCTTATATATTTCCTTATATGTTTTTGAGCATAAATTGCTACTTAATGACTTATTTGTGATTAGGATCCATGGAGAGGTTCAAGGAGTACTTGGAGGGAGTATTAGGGACGTGGAAGACCAGAGAATTCGTTCAAAGAAGATGGAAACCGAACCAAACTCCAAATCGTATCCAACTCGGAGTCCAGGAGCAGTACGCACTAAAACGGACGCCCAGAACGCATACGAACTTCGTTTTGGATGTTCTACATATGCACGGAAAGGGGAGAGGATAACCTTTCCAATGGCACCGGTACCATGTCAAAATTCTTGCGGAGTCGTTGGGAATCGTCGAATACAAAATCAAGTACAGAATCTGTCAGGGTGCTGCGCCACCGTATTGGGCCATTGGGCCTTGTATCAAGTCTATGTCCATTATTTTCGTTTGTTAGGGTTAGGTCACGACCCTAACACCCCCTTGGACGTCCTCCCACATATATATACTCCATGGTAGCCGCCATAGACAATTGGGTTTTGCTTAGATCAATAATATCGCCGTTCTTCGGTTTGTGAGACCCCAACTTCGCGATTTCAGATCGTGTCTACCTTGTTCTTGCTTGTGTTCTCGGTTGCACTTGCAGGGATTAGCCTTCTTGGCGAGGTCAATCGTGTGAAGCACGGTTGATAACCAACGGAGCGGTGGTGTAGTGATTGCAGGGGCCGTTCGTGTTCTACTCGAGAGCCTCGGATCATCAACGTCGAGATCTCTATCAATCGACTTACCCATTACCTTTCGGAAGATTGGGACTTATATTTTTCTTATCAATTGGTATCAGATTTCCAGGGTGCCCGTTAGGTAATTCATCAATCCATTACATTATTTTTGTTATTCATACCTAGAGTCCACAAAAAAGCCACAAAAAATTTGCAGTTTAGTAGATCTGTTCATTATTTTGTCCAAACCACAATTGAGTCTTTGCAACTTTCGTTTTCAGTTTGGTTTTGTTGAGTTTGTGTCCGTTGTTGAGTCATATTGCTGGTTTAGAAAGTGTTTTTAGTCTTAGATTGAGTTTTGCATTGTGTTGATTCATCCTTTTGAATCACGTCATCACGTCTAGATTAGATTCATCTCTATCCAGTTCAGTATTTTCATCATATCTAGCTCATAAAAACTCGGATCTTCGTGTTCTTATACTTTCTGGAAAGCTTAAGAAGTTCTCTATAACTTTCTTATTCATAATTGTCCCAGAAAATATAGCTATCAATGTCGAAATTGCATTAGATCCGAATCTGTTATTGACCTAAAAATTCTGAACAGTCTGTATTTCGGGGGCAGTATCTCCTATTGTTCTTTTCCAAAATAGGTCTTCCATATATTGAAATTAAATAGGAGAGATATATCTACAATCTTGCTATTCTATGTTTTACAATTTAGAGCCTATAAGTGTGCCTATTTGTCCTTGGAAGATTGAGCAGAAAATCTGCGACAGACACACGAGATATCTTGGATTGATTTTCATTGTGTTCTTCCCTTGTAGCACATTCTGAAAAAAAAGGAAGAAAAAAAAGAAAAAGGCAAGTGCAAAACAAGAAACAAAAGCCGCACAAAAAAGAGGAAAAAAAAACAACAAAAAAAAACAGAAGTGCTTGTATTCTTTGTGTCATCTAGTTTTGTCTCATGTCTTGCTAGCTTGAACTACTAGGAACACATTTAGGCCAGCAACTTTGACAAATACTTTGGACACTTATTAAACTTTACTATCTGATTTCATTGTTGCTAATCCTTGCTACATAGAAAGTGCCATCCAAGCTACACCTTACTCTTGAGCAGAATCGATACACCTTTGCAATCATCCCACGCTTCATTGGTTTCTTCATACCGTCCAACGTTTGCCACCTGTAGTGTCGGTAAGAACACTTGTAAGAGTGTGGTAAGATGCTTGAGAGTGTGTGATACAACTTCCACTTTGCCATTATCCTTTGTAGTTGATAGGGATAACATACTTTTTTGTTGTCCTCTGTTTGCTACTAACAATGTCAGGTAAAAGCAAGAATCAAGCATTATATGCTGATATGATGGACATGATGAAGACGGCGATGGAGTTGCTCACTAAAAATCAAACATCAACCAATGTTTCACATGACATTCAGACAACCTTTACAACACCTTCCATAAGAAGTAATTACAGTCTCCCATCTCTTCCTTCTTATGATGGTTTTGGTTATGATGAATATATTACTTGGGAAATAGAGGTGGATAAAATTTTTGGACAATGTCATTTGTTTGAGAGGAGAAAGATTAGAAATATTGCAAGTGCATTAGTAGGTTGTGCATTAACTTGGTGGAACAATTTAAATGATTTAGAAAAACCTCGAACATGGAAAGATATGAAAATTTTTATGCGAGAAACATTTACTAGTGTATCCAGTTGCAAAGATGAAATACATGAGCTTGAGAAGAATTTTCTTGTTGTACCTCCTCTTATGCCTAACCTTTTGCAGGAACAAGAACCAATAATTGTAGAAAATCCAAAAGCGAATGAGGTGTTCAACAACTCCTGTGAAAATTCAGATCTATCAATTCATATTTCACCCACAATTACTGCTTAAAATGAGAATAAAGGTAACGAATATCACAACACACTTGTTGAAGGTGAGAAGTTTTTGGATGTTCTAAATTTTTTCACCAATCATGCTATTATCGAGGAGCGACTAGTGGAATCTTTTATTGATACACCATTACCACATGTTGATTTTCCTGCTGATCCTTCTATTAAAAATGAGTTGTGTGCTAATAATTATATTGTACCTATGCTAGAACAACTGAATGAATTTGATACTTTATCACCCACATGTGCTGAAATTAAGAATTTGATTCCAATTACTTGTGAAAGGGATGAGCTGAAATTGTTATCTTCTCTAAATACTTTGGGCTATATTGAATTTGACACTCTTTGTGATCTAGATATCGTAGATAAGATAATATTTTCTCAGTCTCAATTGCCTTTGTTAAGTAGAAATATTTTTTATGCTATAAGCAAATATGAACATAGTGGTATGTTTATGGTGCATAAAGTTTACATATGTTCAAATGAGGAAGCTCCTTTTGTGTTGCAACAACATGGTCAAGTAAATGAATGTACTAACGCTAATAATATCTTGTCAAGTTTTTCTAGTATTTTTTCCTTGCAGCAGGGACAACAAAAACATTTTTCACTGCGGTTGTGCAATATGGACGGTGCTCACTCGGGCCTAAACTCTACCCCCAAAGCAAGACTTTTTGCTGGACATACGAGCATGCCGAGGACGGCTTGTCATAAAGAAGGGGAGAATGATGAGATCATGCATATTATTATTGCACCTACAAACATGACACAATGTTTATTTGTTTGGGATCCTGTCTCAAGTGAATGTGCACTCTTATTTGATGGACAAGATCAAGATGGCGCACTATGTCGTCCACCACCTTGGCCTCCTCCTTTGATGCATACAAAAAGATTTGATGGCGTTGCATATTTGGACCAACACATGAGAGAAGATGAACTTGAGTCGAGGACGACTCCAATTCAAGAAGGGGAAGATGATGAGGACATCACTTCTATGGATACAAACAACACTCCATTGAAAATACAAGATGCAATCAATAGAGTTCATACACAACAATTAATTTCAGAGGTGAACTCGTTCTTATATATTTCCTTATATGTTTTTGAGCATAAATTGCTACTTAATGACTTATTTGTGATTAGGATCCATGGAGGGGTTCAAGGAGTACTTGGAGGGAGTATTAGGGACGTGGAAGACCAGAGAATTCGTTCAAAGAAGATGGAAAACGAACCTAACTCCAAATCGTATCCAACTCGGAGTCCAGGAGCAGTAAGCACTAAAACGGACGCCCAGGACGCATACGAACTCCGTTTTGGACGTTCTACATATGCACGGAAAGGGGAGAGGATAACATTTCCAATGGCACCGGTCCCATGTCAAAATTCCTTCGGAGTCATTGGGAATCGTCGAAACAAAATCAAGTACAGAATCTGTCAGGGTGCTGCGCCACCGTATTGGGCCATTGGGCCTTGTATCAAGTCTAAGTCCATTATTTTCGTGTGTTAGGGTTAGTTCACAACCCTAACACCCCCTTGGACGTCCTCCCACCTATATATACTCCATGGTAGCCGCCATAGACAATTGGGTTTTGCTTAGATCAATAATATCGCCGTTCTTCGGTTTGTGAGACCCCAACTTCGCGATTTCAGATCGTGTCTACCTTGTTCTTGCTTGTGTTCTCGGTTGCACTTGCAGGGATTAGCCTTCTTGGCGAGGTCAATCGTGTGAAGCACGGTTGATAACCAACGGAGCGGTGGTGTAGTGATTGCAGGGGCTGTTCGTGTTCTACTCGAGAGCCTCGGATCATCAACGTCGAGATCTCCATCAATCGACTTACCCATTACCTTTCGGAAGATTGGGACTCATATTTTTCTTATCATGCATACTATCTAGTTATACACCACTCGACAGGGGATCCCACTAACTTTGAAGCACGCTGGGGTACCGCGTGTCGTAGGTTCTCAGAAACATAGAAAGCTTCAAAGACTCCTATTAACATTTCTGTGCTAAGCGACGGAAAACTTCCATGCTACCTCTCGAATGGTGAGCTTAGCGCAATTGATCTGTTTACAGTGGCGTACCTTACCTCTTACCTGATGTCGGGGCGTCTTTATAGAATTAATAACATATAAGTTAGTTTACCACCTGTATATCTTATACTAATAATACTCCTTATAAAGGCATATAGCTAATTCCTCACTCAAATCCTTATTTTTGAAAATATGTTCTTTTCAAGTACACTATTCCCAATGATGCTCTGATACCATGTCTGTGGGGACCAGAACCCAGACATCCGAGGATCTCATTGGGTGGTGTCGTGCGATGTGACACCCAACAGTATACAAGAACAGAATGAAAATAAAATACAAGAAAAAGTCTTTTATTTATCATACAACGGAAGTTTTGCAAATACTAGCAGAAGGAAAGAAACTTATATATCATAGCTACGCTCTCACCACTAGCTATGCAAAAGAAAAGTCATCCATGTCCTGGATACTTCGCACTAGCAACACCCAAATCACGGCGGCGTGCAGGGTTCCCACTCGGCTGTACACCCTGGAGGGGGTGCAGCCTCATCATCGAACCCGTCATCAATCGTATAACCTGCAAAAAACTTGTTAACTGCAAACATGAGCATAAGGCTCAGCAAGACTAACCCGTCTCACTAGACATATGCAAGGGTGAACATTAAGCATAGGTAAGGTGAAGCATAAACGACTTGCCTACAAGTGGATCCTTATAATTGTATTTTATGTAGCAAATGACATTCTCTAAGCACGACACATCATAGACTCAACAATCAAACAAGAAACGCTTTGCCGATGATATGACATGCTCAGAGCACATAATGCTATTACAACTAAAGTATGGGGAAATTGTAAACTTTAATTTTGCTATCTCTAAGTCACACAAGGTTGCAAGGCAATTATAATTCAATACAACATATTCTCCTGGCTTCTTTAGTATTTACTACGTCACGACTCAGTGAACAAGTGGTACTCTATTACCGTGAGGGACGGTGATTGCAATCAGGACACACCCGGACAACACAACACATACGCACGTTTGGAAGTGTCAGCGAGTACGCTAGTACCTACGTAACACATCAGTACTAGTCGTATATGGCCACCTTTCACAAGAAACCGGAACGCCGAACCCGTCTCACCTCCACGAACAGAAGGTCTCCGCACGGAACACCTCTTGGGTCCGCCGACTGATTTACACCTCACTGTCCTCAACCCACCCCTATCGATGGTGAGTTAATGGGCCTCGACATCCTAGTTATCGAGTTACATCAGTTTACTAGAGTCCATATATCCAGTATGTCGCCGGTACAAGTCAAGCTTGTTAGAAGGGGCCGCATACAGACATGCCTTAACTGACCAGTCAGAGCTATGCGATGAAGACCATGCCTTGCCGCTTCATATCCATCTCTGACCGGTCTCAAGTTTAGATTTAACAGTTATTTTCTATAAATGTTAACCCAGGGGAGATGAGTGTCCAATTTCTATCTCGCGAGTAGATTCCAACTACTCGACTTCTACCGATTCACCTACAACATTAGCATAGCAGTTCTACACCTCAATCTATCAACATACCCAATTAACCAATGGAATTGTGGGTCATGCATCTGGAGTATTCAAGCATCCTGAATGTAATGCACGATTCATATGCTAATCAACATAGTGATAAAGCAAAACTTTATAAATGACTTAAATGCAAACCGGGGCTTGCCTGGATGTAGGTCCGAGTCTGTGTTAGTATCGGGCAGGTGTACCTCCAAGGCCTCTGGTTCCTCCTCGACTTTGGTCATTACACGATATGCATATAATATGTATATGAATGACTTTGAAAAATAATTACTACTAAGACCATAATCTAATCTTTGGTGATCATTATATGATAATGACCTAAATGGTTTTGGGACTTTGATGGTAGATACTAAGGAATATGATAGAAGCTCTGGCAAAGAACAGGAGATGATCAAAGTAGTTTGTTGTCTCTAAAATTATGGTAAGCAATAAACTCCCAAGAATTTTAGAGAAGAAACTGTAGCTGGAACATAGCTGCCAGTTGATAATCATGATAGAGGAGGTTGTTCTGGTTCTAGCAAAATTGGTTTCATTAATGTCTAAGCCTTGGTGAAGGAGTTATTGAATTTCAAAGTTGGAAAGAATTTCTGGAATTGTTTTATAATTGAATTCTTAGCTTTTCAATTAATATTCAAGTTGCAACTGAATTAGGACTAGGAGACTAAGTCAAATAAATCCCAGATTTTTAAAGGACCTAGTGTATGACTAAAGGAAAGTTCAGTCCAAATTTGGGGCATAATAAAGCAATAGAACATCTGTAATAATTCAATGACAGGAACAGGTAATTGAATTATACAGATGGTTTATACAAGTGCAATGGCTCCCAAACTTTTTCTGGTAATCAAGAATGGGACAATGTAATTTATGTGAATTTTTGGTATTTTTCCAGTGGAAAGTTCACCTAGAAAAATTGTATTTGCATTTGGAAACAAATTTCTACAGAATTTAAAATTAAGTTTCGCAGAACCTAATTGGTACTAACAGAAACTAGAGCTCAAGGGCTTTTAAACAAAATTTGTTTGAAGATTTTTGGAGCAGTCTACAGAGAGATATTGATTTTTCAAGTTTGGAAATGGTTCTGCGTCAATCTGGGATTTTTAGCTTTAAAATTTGGCGCCTGGGCCCACCGGATTTAAACCAGCCAACCAGGAGGCAGCCACACCGGAGGCCAAAAATATTTCCACGCGGTCACAATAGATCCCATGGCTACAGGCCGATCCTGGCCGTGCCGCGCTCACTGGCAGGTGGGACGCGTGCCCCTGCCTTCTTCTACCTCTGGCCACGGGCTCGGGCGGCGGCGCTCTCGCCGGCGATGGTTTCTGGTCCACGGGAGGTCTCGATACTCGCTGCCCCACCTTAGTTTCGCACGGGAAACACGTTGGAGTATCTCCCGACGGCGATGGGTGACCGGAAAACCACTCCCGACGACGGCGGCGGGTGCTAGGGTTTCAGTCACGTCGGGACCCTTAATTTCCTAGCGAAAACTCTCATTTGAACGCTCGGGAAGCACCTTGGGAGCATGGGAAAGAGTTTAGGAGGGTCTAGAGCTCGTGCCATAGCGGCCAACACCAAGGTCGACAGTGAACCGAGCTCCTTCAATGGCGGAAGGGGAAAAATTGGATAACTCGAGAATTACTCGATGGTTCTTTCTGATTTTTGGAAGGAAGGTGCGCTAGGAGACGTTGATCATGTCGTCTAACTGGATCAAAGAATTATTGTGCATACAATCGAAATTAAACCGACAAACTAGCTTCAAAGCCATAAAAGTGCTTCGGTCTTTCACGAAATACGGACGCTAGGATGCACGATATGAGTTCAAATTTAACCAGTAGCTACAGGAGATCATGGCACACCTTTTTCCTAAAAACTGCAGAGGACGAGGAGGCTTGTATCGTCGGTGAGGCTAAGAGGCGTCGGGCAGACCCGAGGTGGTCGCGGCGGCGGGAAATGGAGCGGCGCGAGTGAAAAGTGAACTGAGGAATGACTGAGGTCGACGGTGGAGTGAATAAATAGGCTTCACCGCAGTAGATAAGGAGCTGGGGCAGCTGGAGGCGACCGACAGCCGAGCGGCGCGCTGGCGGCATGCAGCCGTCGCGGTGTCGCGCGGAGAAAGAAAACAGGGGCGGTTAAACGGTCTCCCTGGCTGACATGTGGGCCCCACTACTCCCTCTTCTCTGTTCCTATAAATTCCACCTCAAACATTTCAAAAACTCCAAAAATTTACAGACAGGCTAAGAAAAATATGAGGAACCCAAATCTGCAATCAGATTTTAATTTGGACATAGTTTGTTTCAAATTCAAAATCAAATTTAAATCCAAACTAGTTTATAAACCTTATTGAAATAAATAGTAATTGAGGTCCATAAATCCCCAAACTTTGAAACAAAGCTCACTGAACCATAATAGGTCTTAGGAAAAATTGTGGGTTGATTTGGGCAAGGTTCAGTGCAAAGCTAAATTTGAGATCGACGCGAAATAAACCCTCTGTACATGTCCAACGAAGTGGAAGACGTACTTCAAAAATCTTGAAATTTTTTCGAGAAGCTATTTAAAATATTTAATAGGCCAAGGAAAAATATGGAGCCTTGGATTTGAATTTTTTTTTCAGGGCCAGATATACACAGCAACATAATCAAATTACATTTTGTTTTGATTATATATTGCTGCTGGTCAAGGGAGATTCATAGCTCATCATTAAACAAGTGAAGGGTCAATGCTCCTGCAACAATCTCCAGCTAGTGCTTACCTTCTTTAAGTCCAGAGGCTTCAGAAGGACTTCGAAGTCCTAGACCTCCACCACGTCCAGCGTGTCCACAACGCTGAAGCCGATGAACTCTCGACGAAAGCGTCAACCGGAGCTCCAGCTCCTGACGGAACTTTTGTCCGGAGGTTGTCAAAACCCACAGCTCAGCCTACCAAACTAAGTGAAGTGGGCGAGATCAGCATCCCGAAGCTGTCGGTCCCGATGTCCCTGTTACCATGGCAGCCATCAAGGGTCGTAGGTGCTGCCGGAAGCTCCGAGCAACCCAGCATGCAAGACTCAAATGCTCAAGTTAGCTCCGATGCATGGATCTCGGAGATCCGGAGCTACTTGAAAGACAACATCCTTCCTGACGATGATGTATCCGCTGACTGGATAGTCAGATTGGCTAAAAGATACACGTTGGTAGAAGGGGATCTCTACCGACGCGGTGCCAATGGCATCCTAATGCGGTGCATCACAAGGTAAGAAGGCTGCGAGCTCCTCGCAGAAATCCATGGAGGCGAGTGTGGGATCCACGCGTCTTCCCGCACGATGGTCGGTAAAGCCTTCCGACATGGCTTCTACTGGCCTACAGCACTCCAGGATGCTACTGAGCTGGTGAAGAAATGCGAAGCATGCCAATCTCATGCAAGGCAAATTCACACACCGGCTCAGCCTCTACAAATGATACCTCCTACATGGCCCTTCGCTGTGTGGGGGATGGAGATCTTGGGACCTTTCCCAAGAGCCGTCGGAGGTTACAAGTTCCTGTATGTCGCCATTGACAAGTTCACCAAGTGGCCAGAAGCAACTCCAGTTGTGACAATAAACAAGCAATCTGCTATCAACTTTTTGCAGTCCATTGTATGCAGATTTGGAATCCCAAACAAAATCATTACTGATAACGGGACCCAATTCACAAGCTCTGCATTTCAAGGATATTGCGAAGACCTCGGCATTCAAGTTTGCTACGCCTCCGTAGCTCACCCGGCAAGCAATGGCCAGACCGAGAGAGCAAATGCTGAAATCCTAAAAGGACTCAAAACGCGCACCTATTAGCGCTTGAAAAAACATGGAGCCAACTGGATTAAAGAGCTTCCGCTCACTCTATGGGCCAACAGGACAACTCCAAACCGGTCAACTGGAGAGACACCCTTTTTCCTAGTGTACGGAGCTGAAGCAATCCTTCCTCTGGAAATCACCTTGGGGTCACTCCGGGTCCGGACCTTCGACGAAGCCACGCAGGACCAGCTCCGGTGTGAAGACCTAGATCTCCTTGAGGAGGGAAGGTGCCAAGCAGCTGTTCGGAATGCCCGATACCGCCAAGCCCTTCGGCGCTATCATCCGCAGCATGTACACAACCGACAGCTCGAGGAACGCGATCTGGTGCTACAGAGAATACAATCTAGAGAAGGGTTAAACAAACTCTCCCCCAGCTGGGAGGGATCCTTTCGAGTGATTAAAGTATCCCGTACCGGAAGCGTTCGCTTGGCTACCGAAGATGGGACACCTCTCCCAAATCCTTGTAATATTGAGCACCTCCGTAAGTTTTACACTTAATATCACGGAGGTGAGTCTGTACTAACTTGAGGTGTATGTTATAGAGTCATTGTACAAAGTCGGGTAGTTCCTCTGGGAGAACAGTCGGGCCTTTCCCGGAAGTTCCGCAAAGTTCATGCAACACTTGTCACAGTCTCAGAACTAAAAGTGTGGCTAGCTACCCTGGGTCAAACAAGAAATGAAACACGCTTAGCTTGGTTCCGTACCCTAAGAGTGTACTTGTTTCCCCTGTACCCCGGACCTATAATGAAAGACATCTTCATGTGAAACAGACTCCACATGCATTTATTTTGTACAGGCTCAAAATTTTTTATTTTTCTCTTTCTTGTCTATAACAAAGTTGTGCAATTCTTAAGAAATTTTAGTTCGACCAGTTCATGTACAATTCGAGCTGTATTGTCAATTCTTTTGGATTCAAATATTGTTCATGGCCCACTCGCCTGAATGCCGCCAAGACAATCTTGGGCCAGAGTGTGCTATCGACTTAGCCTGGTCAAGCACCCTAAGTACGCCACTCTACCTACACCCCGGTAGGCCGAAGTAAGGCGGGTCCAAGTACAATTGGATTTGGAAGAAAGAAGGCAACGCATTTGGTTGTATTCAGAATTGTGTTTGACCTAAAACTTTCTTGGGAATCGTAAGCCGCGACAAAGTTATAGGCAAGGAGCGAATTTTACTATTTTTCTTGGCTTCAGTGTGCAGGAAAAATAAAGAATCCAGGTTGATGGAGAAAAGCCGGAGCTAACAAAGCTCCGACTCCCCCTAGGTGGCTTGTGATCGATGTTAAACATTGAAAATGATCATTACCGGAGCAACCAAGCTCCGTCAAAGCTAGGGGGGCCAGCCGTCGATGCAGAATTAAAGATGGTGAGAAGACCTCACAAGCGGAGTCTACTGCCGACAAGCTACGCGTTGGCAAAGGTCACTGTCGGAGCTACTAAGCTCCGACACCCCGGAGGGCTAACTATCGATGCTCTACGCGTTGATAGGGACTATTGCCGGAGCTACTAAGCTCCGACGGTAGTCAATGTCGGAGCTTCTGAGCTCCGACAACCTCAGGGGGCCTTCACTATCGAAGACTTCGGACCTACACTCTACAAGTTTGAAGCAAACGAGTCTTCAACAAAATACAATATCCTCTTGGTACATGTTCACAATCAAATTGTGTACATCTACCAGGGGGCCAAGTGAAGACAGAAGTGTTGAAGACAAAAAATGAAGTTCATTAACAAATTCTGGATTTCATTCATCTAGAGACAAGGGATTACAAAATTAGGGAAGAAAAAGAGAGAATACAAGTGGGAGCTACAGAGATGGTCCTAGAACCTATGGAAGAACTGGGCGACCTTCTGAGCAACCTCCGACACGTTGGCTTGGGTGGCTTCACCTTCTCCTTCGACGGGACCTTCAAGCTCGGGTCCAGAGGAAATTGGGCATCCCGGCTGGTGTAATACGTCAGCACATACTCTGCGACGTTCTTCGCCAGGGACGGCCCCTCAACCTCCAACTGGTCCGCGATGACATCACCCACCTTGGAGAGTTTGCCACCCGCCGAGCTCAACGCTTGCAACGCCAGGTCCGGCTCCAGTTCCGGATCATCCGGACGCACGGGACTGAAGCCCATTGGTGTCAGCGTGTTGTTGGCTTTGCTCAGGAACTCCCAAACCTGTAGGGAGTCCACAGTCCTCAAGCCCTTCAGTTCCTCCAAGGATCTTTTGGCCGCCGCCAGTTCAAAATTCTCACGAGCAAGGCGCTCAACCTCTTTGGCATTTTGCTGAATCTTTTCAGCAACCTGCTTCTCAAGTTTTCCGAGCTCCTCCTCCCGAAGGAGGATCTTGTTCCAGCGGTCGACCAGGTCCTTCTCCCGGCCGCTAACTTTCTTCTCCCTGGCAGCAATGTCACACTCTTTCTTGTAGAGTTCCTACCCTCGCACCCAGGCCTTCTCCTCCTCCTCAACGCGACACTCCTCCAACTTCTTGGTGCGTTCCTCGAGGCCCTTGTCAGCCAGAACCACCTTTTTGGCGAGCTACTCCTCCCTCTTCAAGACATCATCCCGCAGCTCTAGGAGTTTTTGCTCTTCGTCTTCGAGCTTCTTCTCCCTCTCCTCAAGTGCCTCCCGGCGCTTGAGGAGGGTAGTGTTAATGGCTTCAAGCCTTTCTTGGCGATCATCAGCCGCACTATTAGTTGCCTTGGCCTGCTCATAAATGGCCCGGGATTGAGTGTCGAGGGCACGAGTCAAGCTCTCCCTATCATCCAATAATTTGCCCCAGTATTCCAGGCGGACCTTCTCCTGTTTGATCCACTCCTTGTCGTCTGCCAGCCTCTACTTAGCCAGCTTGGTCTCGAAGTAGAGCCGATTACGCCACCGCCTAAGGGTTGGCGCTCCTCTTCAAGAGCCTTGCTGTCGTGGTAGAACGCCAGCTGGACTTGACGCAGACTAGAGCAAGCGTTGTCAATGGACAACGACAGGGGAATAGGGTACGGACCTACTGGGGTCTCCTCCGCTGGTTCCAGCGGGTTCTAGCTTACAAAAATTGGGTCCCACTCCACAAGAGTGGTCCCCTGAGCCTCCACGACACTAGGGCCGTCCTCTAGGATAGCCTCAGTCGCCAGCAAGGAGGGTCCCGAAGAAGAAGTTCCAACCTCCGGAAGTGGTTCCGAAGGCCCTGCCGCCAGGTCTTCATTTGCCCCCTCAGGCAGGGGGCCATCGACTTCATCAGGGCACCCTAGCTCAGCAGCAGGCACCTCCACCGTCATCACTTCCGGAGCAGGGGCTACTTCCGGCTCTGGCCTGGGCTCCTCCTCCGCTGGTGGCTCGGGTGTTGGCGCCTTGACCATCATGGGTTCGAGTGCTGATGCCTCCGCAACGACCGGCTGGGGCGCCGGAAGGTCAACAATAACCGGCCTGGAGGCCAGAGCTTCAACCTCAACCGGCTCAGGCGCTTCAACTGCAACCGGCTCTGCAGCCGGAGCTTCAGTGGAAACCGGCTCTGAGGCTGGAACTTCGAAGGTAGCCGGCTCAACCGCCGGGACTTCCTCAACATCCAGCTCGCTCGCCGGGACTTCAATAACCTCCGGCTCAACCGCCGGGGCTTCGACAATTTCCAGCTCTGGGGCCGGAATCACTGCTTCCTCCAGCTCAGCGGCCGAAGCTTCCAACATCTCAGCATCAAGACCCGGGGCTTCAACCTCCGGGGCAGGTGCCGCTGGTGCATCTTCTCTCTCGTGGTCCGGCGCTACCACGGGAGTTTTGGGGGATGAGTCAAGGTCCATGACCACGACAGCTAGCGCCGGAGCCGCCGCAGCTTCATCCACCACATGGGGCGGCACCGGGACAGGAGCAGAAGCCTCCGCCCTCACAGCTTCAGCTGTTGTGGCTGAGGGCAGAGCCTCACTCCTCTTCTTGGGGACGCTGCAGATGATGGATGAAGAAACTTAAAAAATAGTTACTACAACAAAACAACTATCTGAGGTAAAGATTAAAAATTACCTCAGAAGGATTCTGCACCAGCTTGCAAGGAATCTCTTTCCCGGGCGTTTTGGACTGACCATGGCCGCCGCCGGCGTGGTAGCTCCGAAAGGCCCCCCGGAACTTGTTGCAGCCGCGGGCATTTCCTTAGTCGAGGTGCCCCTCGACCGGGAAGGACCTCCGGACCCAGAGACCTCAGCTGGCCCTGGTACTGGAGTCACATGCCCGGGGCTAGCACCCCGGGAAGACACTACTGCAGGTACAGTCACCGCAGTTGTAGAAGACCTCCCCCTCCAGGGAGAAGGAGCTGCTGCAGAGGGTGCAGGCCTAACGGACCTTCCGTCGGCATGTTTAGATTCCTCTTCCGGCTCGAGGGTTCGGCCGCTGGCTCCTTGCCCTTGCCGACGACTTCAGTCCATGGCTTTGGGGCAGGGGTGGAGCCACCTTCAGAAGCCCCAGGGATCACCACCTTGGAAGTCGATTGTCTCTCGACGACACCGAGGTCGTCAAGCACCGGCATCGTCCGCCGGAGCTCCCTGCTGAACTGTACTTCCACGTTCAGAGGGAGGAAAGCTAGTGGCAGGGTCAAGTCATCACCCGCGACGTCGATGCCGTGCTGGAACTTCTTGAGATGAAACTCCAAGGTCGCCCCCTCCATGTTGGACATCAGCCCGGTCTCGACCCGGTCGTCGTCCATCACACTGTTGAGGGACCAAGCGAGTTTTTCTCACCTCTTCAATGGTGCCCACCTGTTGACCAGGAAATTGCAAAATACCGCCTGAGTAGTTAATCCTCCCTCCACACAATGGCGGATCCTGGTCAGAGCAAGGTTGAAGGCATCCGACAGCACCGGAGCTTCACTCCAGACTGCAGTGTCGATGTTGGGGAGGCCTTCGGGCAGCTCCAGCTTCTCGTGCTCCTCCACCCGGATGACTATCCAGTCTTTCTTCCAATCGTCCCACTTTCTAGAGGGAAACGACCGGAAGTACTTGAATGGGCACTTCTTGCGCTTCACAAATTAGTAGAAGCCAAGGTACTCATGACCCTTTCCGGTGGTATGGACGGTGAAGAAGGTCCGGAAAAGCTCAATGCAGGGGGATGCCCACCGACATTTCACACAAGTGGACGAAGACAGACACTAGAAGAATGGAGTGGGGGCCAAGGTGGTACAGCTGCAGACCATAGAAGTCTAGCAGCATCAAGAAAAAGGAGGAAAAAGGTGGGATCAACCCCACCATGGCGTACGCACAAAAGTACACCATCTCGTCGGCGTGCTCCTTCTTGAATGGGAGCTCTCCCCCGACGTGGAGCAGGTGGTTGAATAAGTCTGGGGACTACCCCATGAGGGCCCGGACCTTCTTCAGGTCACTCTCGGTCTTCAAGCGGCTCTTGCGGAGACCCAACTCTATCGCAGCACAGTGAGGCAAGGGAGGAAAAGCAAGCACAAGTTTGGGAGCTTGAGCGCAAGTTCAGATGAGAGGCGTAAAGAACCCCAGACGGTGCGCGCTTTCCTTCTTAAGTAAACCCCCGCAACGCTTGGATGGAAACCGCAGGGAAGCCAAAGATACTATTCAAATATTTCACCCTGCCAATGACAAGAGGGCCCGGGACCACCCCGACGATCAAGTCGAGGTTTTTACCCAGGCGAACGGTTGTCATCATGAAAGGTGGGAAGCCCGAAGGCGGCAGCCTGACAAGGCGCGCGGAACCGATACGATTTTCATATTGGGAACCGACGACCTTCAATTGCATGAGATCCGCACGCCAAAGATCTCATTTGCCGCACCCGGGATATGCCACGCGGCGAGGATTTAACTCCAAAACTATCGCCAATGGCACATCTGAAGACCTTTGAAGACTCGGCTCAAAAGTCAAAGGATGGACCCACCCCCGGCGGAATGACTTCACCCAAGGGGTCTTCCCAGAGGTGGGCCCAGGGGGCCACTGTCGGTACCCTTGGTACCGTATACCCCTTGAGATTGCAAAGATCTCAAGGAAATGTCATCTACTTGATTTGAAGACCTTCGGAGGCCCACATATCAGACATAACTGGACCCGCTTCCCCAACATGGTTAGTCCCAGGGTCGCCACGTGTACCATCAAACCGGAGCTACCGCCCACAAGGGGGGAGCTCTGGGCTATGTACCATAACGGCACCCCCGGACCTAACCCCAGATCGAGGGAAGCTCCGGAACTGACACGTGTCTGGTGGCACCGAACCTATCTGTTCCCCACAGTATGCTCCAGAGCTGCCACGTGTCCAACCGTCGGATCTTCAGCCTCAAACCTCCGGTAGACTCCACAACGGCTCCGAATCTTCAAAGGGGAATCAAGGACTTCAAGACCCGATTAAGTGTCATTAATACTAGGTTAATGACACACGAATGGACGACCATTATTACCAGTAACGGTGCTGTCAAAGCCGGTACTTCGGTCATTAAGGGTAATTAAGCGCATCAAATGTGTATGAATATTAGTAGCCGCCGGGGCCACATGTCGGGCCAGGCCAACTTGTAACGGCCTGTCCTTGTACTATAAAAGGACAAGCCGACGATACATAGAGAGGATCGGGGCTGATATCATCTGATCTGATCTGATCTGATCTGGTCTGATCAACTCACACGCGCTCTCAACTCACGTCACCTGAGTTGAGTTCATACATCTAATAGAACACCAACACAGCCCGTGGAGTAGGGTATTACGCTCATGCTGCCTAAACCACGTAAATCTTTGTGTCTCCTGTGTCATTTTACATTTCACCTTCTTGAATCTCCGCGCGCCCACAACGAACTTCAAACTCCGCAAACACTTTATGTAGTGTCGGGAGATCTGCTGGATCAAAACCACCGAAAATTGCCTGGGTAAATACATGATTTTCTCAGGCGGTTATTAATTAAGAACCGTCTGTGATGTAACAAACTTCACAGGTGGTTCTTAATTAATAACCGCCTGAGAAAATACGTGATTTTCACAGGCGGTCATTGTTTAAGAACCGTATGTACTGGTTCAATCATCACAAGCGGTTTTTATACAAGAACCGCCTGGGGAAAGTCATTGTTTTCATAGGATACTTGTTCATTAAGAACCGCCTATGATGCTGATAAGCTATTGTCAAGCTAATCCCTGCACATCAAGCTCTTGTAGATGCAAGTAACACCCGTGGCTCATCATTTGGATTGTTGAAAGCATCAATTGGAGCCTGACGATCCTTGGAAGGATTTTCCCATCCATTTGAAGGATTTCTTTTCCTCCTGTCCATTTGAAAACTTAGGAAGATGATCCTTTCTCAGTTTTAATGCCTAAATATATTTACTAAAAATCAGTACCTACCCTCTTAGTGCTTCACACAAGGATGCGAATAACTTCAATCACAAATCTTGTTTTCACCCTTTCATAGGGATTTCACCTTAATGTTTCAAGCATAGATTTATCAATAAGTGAAGCTTCCTTATCACACATGCTAATGACAGTTATAAGTGAAGGATGTGCCGAAGCTAACAAAATATAAATTGGAATGAAGATAAAGAGATCCTACATATGAGTGGCAATGTCTAAGTTAGCGTGAAGCTATGATGACAACCTTCAACAACATGAAAAGTGATGTTAAAGCTATGCTTGCATCAACCAAGACATGTTGTGACGGTATAACACTTGTTGGGGCAAGCATAACCGTGATGCCCTAACAAGTGTTATGCCCTCACAACATGCCTTGGTTGATGCAAGCATAACTTTGGCATCACTTTTCATGTTGTTGAAGTCTGCCATCATAGCTTCATGTTGTCTAACCTGGACATTGTCACTCATATGCAGCATCTCTTTGTCTTTAGTCCCGTCAAAATTTCATTAGCTTTGACACACCCTTCACTTGTAATTGCCATTAACATGTCTGATGAGGAAGCTTCACTTATTGATAAATCTATGCTTGAAATATTAAGGTCAAATTCCTATGAAAATGGTAAAAACAAGATTTGTGATTGAAGTTGTTCGCTTCGTCGCTTGTGTGAAGCACTAAGAGAGATGGTACTGATTTGTAGTCAATATATTCAGTCATTAGAACTGATAAAGTAGCATCTTCGTAAGTTCTTAAAATGGAGAGAAGAGAAAGACATCTTTCAGGACTTGATTGGGTGTACTCAATCTTATTGGATTGAAGAGGAGAATAAACTAATTTTCTCCTCAATCCACCTCAAACCACTTATATTGAAGTGGATCCACTCGTATCCAAACAAGCCCTCAAATGGATGGGAAGTATCGCCAGACTTCAATTGAAGCTTTTAGCAATCCAAATAATGAGTCCCAGGTGTTACTTGCATCTACAAGAGCTTGTTGTGAAGGGATTAGCTTGAAAGCAGCTTCAAGAGTTGTGCTTCTAGATGTTGTTTGGAACTAAGCTGTTGGAAAGAAAGCCTGATCATCATAGGTCAGAAGAAATTTATATACACAGACAATTTGATAACTTATGGAACAGGTGAAGATGATAAATATAATAATGTAATAATGTTCAAAACAGAAGCTGAATTTAATAATATTCGAAACATGCTATCTAAAGCTGAAATAGAGCATTGTTCTAAGTTGATTTCAGAGGATACAAATATATATCATACATTTTTTTCCAGCATTAACATCTTCTCGCATATAGGGTTTCAAATCCTTTTTAATTCTTCTCTCTACGCGCTTGATGTTTTCTGGTTCGGTGAAAAGGTACATCTCTTCATACTGATTATATTCCTCTTCATTATCTCCCACATTCTCAACCCAGACAATATTTTGCTTTCCAGAAACAACTACGTGCATCTTCTCAGTTTCTGGATCTTGAACATAAAAAACTTATGCAACACTATCGGTGAGAACCCATAGGTCATCTTTATAACCCACTTTATTCAAGTCTACCAGTGTTAGCCCGTAATTGTCCACTTTCACACCATAAGGATGTTTGACCCATTGACACTTAAATACGGGCATTACCATTCTTTCGCCATAATCGAGTTCCCATATTTTCTCTATGAACCCGAAGTATGTGGTCTTTTCACTTTGTGAATCATAAGCCTCAATACGAACACCACTATTTTGTGCAACACTCTTATCGTCTTTTTCTTTAGTGTAAAATGTGTAACCATTGATGTCATATGGTTGCCATGATGTCACCAAAGCAGATGGGCCAGAAGCTAACTTATTCATTGCTGCCTCTTCTATAGAGTTTCCGTATGGTATATTTTTGTCTATTAACCATTCCATGAAACATATTCTGTGCTCTTTCATGATCTAGTCCTCTGTGCGGTCTTGGTTTTTTCACGTAGCTCAATTTGGTGTTCCTCGATGTATGACTCAGCTATTGCGAGCTGTTGTAGTACACCAAAATGTGCACGATGTACATTCTTGTAATCTTGAACAATAAAAGTTTTCTTACCGACTTTGACTCTCCTACGTAGTCTACCCTCATGCACTGGTATAGGCACACCTATCGGTTTTCCATCTTTGATGTAATCAGTGCAACCCTCAATCACTTCTTCAGTGGTGTATCCTTCCATAATTGAACCCTCTAGGTGAGCACGGTTCCGCACATAACCTTTTAATACTCCTAAAAATATCTCCAACGAACACATATTATGTAAATATAGTGGCCCCGATGCTTTTATCTGATCAACAATATGTATGATTTGGTGTACTTTCATATCAATAAAGGATGGTGGGAGTCAAATCTCAAGCTTGCACATAGTCTCGACGATGTATGTTTTCAGATAGTCTAAATCTTCACGTGCTATCACCTTTTGCAATACTGCATTGAAGAAGTAACACAAACGTGTGATGACAACTTTTATATGCTCAGGTTTGATGACTCTTATTGCAATGGCAAGAAACACTGTCATAATCATGTGACAGTCGTGAGAATTATAACCGAATAAAGACAAGTCATTCATTCAGACTAGTTTGCGTATATTGGATGAGAAACTCGTGGGCACTTTGATCCCACGCAAGCATTCGCAAATTGCTTTTTTCTCTGCTAGCATCAAGTTGTAGCTTGCTGGGGGAAGGTAATGCTTCCCGTTCGCCTTTTCTACTGGATGAAGCTCTGGTCTCAAATCAAGATTTACTAGATCCATACGTGAATTTAATCCGTCCTTTGTTTTCCTCGGCATGTCTAGCAAGGTCCCAATGATGCTGTCAAATACATTCTTTATAACGTCTATCAAATAAATAGTATGGCAAAATTCCAGATTCTTCCAATACGGAAGATACTTGAAAAAAATTGATTTTTTCTTTAAAGCCATTTCAGTTGTATCACCCGAAGATGTACTTTTCTTTCTCTTGACTCCTTTATATTTTTTGCCCTTACCGAAAGCAATATGAATGTTCTTGACCATTTCGAACACAAGTTTTCCACTGTAAGGTTTTGGTGCAGTATCTTTTTCAATTTTGTTATCAAATTTGTCGAAGTGTGTGATACGACACTTCCCCCGGCCCCGCTGAGAAGCAGCCCACGGAGGTTCTTTTGTGGTTGGGGCACACAAAGATCAATATCAAGATGATGACCTCAGGGATTTACGTGGTTCGGGCCGCCTGAGCGTAACACCCTACTCCACGGGGTTTGTGTAATTGTATTGAGCGAGTACCTTCGATAGGATCAGCTCCAAACAGATCAGATTCGCCCCTACATTTGTGCAGTGCAGCCCTTTTATAGTTCCAAGGACTGACCGTTACAAAAGCTGGCGCGGCCCGACATGTGACCCTGGCGTGCTTAGTGACATAATACACTGTCTAAAGAGTATTAAGTATAATTAATAATCTGCTAACGTGCCTTTATGGCAGCATTACCCATATTAATGTGCACTGATCGTGTGTCATTAACATAGCATTAATGACACATTATCAGACCTTGTAACTACCGCTTTAACCATCCTTGAATGTCTGTAATGGACATGATTGGCTTGTATTTCTATTGGTGATGAAGGTCTGGAGGCTCCACACGTAGCAGATCCGGAGCTTTCCCTTGTGGGAGGGTAGGTTCGGGTTTGCTGCACACGTGTCGGTACCAGAGCTCCTCTCCGGCGGGGGCTAGATCCGGGGATGTTGTACATGTGTAGTCGCTGGAGCTTCCCTTGGTTGGGAATTTTGTTCCGGTCTTATTTTACACATGTTAACCTGGGAGCCAGCCATGTGAGGGGAGTGGGTCCGATGCAACGTGACA
Organism: Tuctoria greenei; assembly: GCA_036927565.1. Classification (NCBI taxonomy): domain Eukaryota; kingdom Viridiplantae; phylum Streptophyta; class Magnoliopsida; order Poales; family Poaceae; genus Tuctoria; species Tuctoria greenei. Next base: position 238,156,228 of record JAYESD010000002.1, read on the forward strand.
TGTGGGACCTGCAAGGGCCTTCGACTCTGACGGGTGGAACTTTCTTGCACTTCTTGCGGTATCGTTGGGTACCCGGTATGTAGGGTACTGACAGTGGCCCTAGGGCCCACCTCTGGGAGAAACCCTTTGGGTTAAGTTGTTCTGCCAGAGGTGGGGCCATTCTCGATTCTCGCGCTTTGATTTTCAGAAAGTCCTCTGATGTGTCAATAGAGTGACGGTCCGGGAGTGAACCTTCGACGAGGGGCTTGTTATGAATACGGCATATGAGATCTTTGAGTGCGGATCTCACGCAATTGTAGGTAACCGGTTCCCAATATGAAAACTGTATCAGTTCCGAGCGCCTTGTGAGAGCACCGTCTTTGGGTTTCCTGCCACTCATCATGGCAACGGTTGGCCTTGGGTAAGGACCTCGATCTCTTCATCGGGGTGGCCCCAGGCCCACTCGTCATTGACGGGGTAGATTTTTGAAAAGTGCTTTCGATCTCATTGCGGTTTCCATCCAAGCCTCGCAGAGGCTTACTTAAGAAGGAAAGTGCGCACGGTTTGAGGACTCTTTACGCCTTCGATCATCTTTGCGCTGAGAACCTCCCAAACTTCGCCTAACTTTCCATCCTTTGATCCACTTTGCCGCGATGGAGTTGGGTCTCCCCAAGGGCCGCCTCAAGGGCGATGATGATGTGAAGAAAGTCTGGACCTATATGGGGTGGGCCAATGACTCCTTCAATCATTTGGTCCATGCAGGCAAGCTCCCTTTCAAGAAGGAGCGGGATGGCGATATGGTGTACTTCACAGCGTATGCCATTGCCGAATTCATTCCACCTTTCTCTTCTTTTCTCTTGATGCTACAAGACTTTTATGGTCTGAAGTTGTACCACTTTGGCCCCCACCCTCTTCTCTCGTGGCGACATTTGACCACTTCTGCGAGATGTGGGTGGGTATTCCCCACTGCGTCGAGCTTTTCTGTACCTTCTTCACCATCCACACCACCGACAAGGGGTCCGAGTTCCTTGGCTTCTACTATTTTGTGAAGCGCAAGAACTGACCCTACAAATACTTGAAGTTATTTCCTTTCGGCAAATAGGACGACTGGAAGAAGGATTGGATCATCGTCACGGCGGAGGAGCATGAGAAATTGGAGCTACCCGAAGGTCTCCCCAGTGTTGACATTGACGCTTGGAGTGTAGTTTCGGTGCTGTCGAATGCCTTCAACCCTATCTTGACTAGGATCCACGAGTGCGTGGAAGGCGGAGTGACCCTCCAGATGGTCTTTTGCATCTTCCTGGTCAACAGGTGGGCTCCGCTGAACAAGAGGGAGAAACTCGCGTGGGCCCTCAACAGCGTGATGGATGACGACTAGATTGAAATCGGTCTGAAATCCAACATGGATGATGAATCCTTGGAGTTTCATTTGAAGAAATTCCAGCATGGGATTAATGTCAACAGCGATGACTTGTCTGTGCCAGCAGCCTTCCTCCCCTTAAACATGGAGGCGTAGTTCAGCAGGGAGCTCCGGAGGAGTATACCGACGCTTGACGACCTTGGTTAAGTGGAAAGGCGTCCGATCACCGGGTTGGCGATCCATGGAGCTTCCGAGGGTGGTCCTGCCCCCGCCCTGAGCCAAAAGACTGATGACGTCGGCAAGGGCAAGGGCAAAGATCCAGCTGAGCCCTCTGTGGGGACCGGAATCCCGACCTCCAAGGTTCTCATTGGGTGGTGTCATGCGATGCGACACCCAACAGTATAACAGAAAAGGGCGAGAACAAATTACAATACCGAGTCGTTATTCAAAAGCACAGCGGAAGTTTTACAATACTAACGAAAGGAAAGAGAATTATACATCATAGCTACGCTCTCGGCACTAGCTATGCAGAATCAAAGTATCCATGTCCTGGATACTTTGCACTAGCAACACACAACTTACGACGGCGTGCAGGGTTCCCACTATGCTGTAAACCCTGGAGGGGGTGTAGCCTCGTCATTGAACCCGTCATCAGTCGTATAATTTGCAAAAACCTGTTAATTGCAAACGTGAGCTTAAGGCTTAGCAAGACAAACCCGTCTCACTAGACATATGTAGGGGTGAACACTAAGCATAGGTAAAGTAAAGCATAAGGACTGGCCTACAAGTGGATCCTTATAGTCATGTTTTAAGTAGCACATGACATTCTTCAGGCACGGCACATTATAGACTCCACAATCAAACAAGAAACGTTTTGCCGATGATATGACATGCACGAAACACATAATGCTATTACAGGTAAAGTATGGGGAAACTGTAAACTTTTAATTGTACTATCTCTAAGCCAAACAAGGTTGCAAGCAGTTGTAATTCAATGCATCGTATTCTCCTGACTTCTTCAGTATTTACTACATCACAATGCAGTGAACAAGTGGAACTCTATTACCGCGAGGGACGGTGATTGCAATCAGGACATACCCAGAACAACACGACACATAAGCACTTTCAGAAATGTCAGTGAGAACTTACAGTAGTACCTACGTAACACTTCAGTACTAGTCATATATGGCGACCTTTCACTAGACACTAGTATGTCGAACCGGTCGATCTGTCACGAGCAGGAGGTCACTGCGTTGGGCGTACTCTGACGTGCCCACTAGCTGATTTGCACCTTGCTGCCATCAACCCGTGCCTATAAAACGGAACGGAATGCCTCGACAAACTAGTATCAAGCTACGTCAGTTTACTGGAGCCCATTTCTCCAGTATACCGCCGGTACAATTCAAGCATGTCCAGCAGGGCCGCACACGAAACGGTCCTCAATCGACACAAGCAGGGCTACGCACGTGAGACCACGTCTCGCTGCATTATACCTTCTGCTCGGTCTCAATTTCATATTCATAAACTATTTTCTGATGCCAAATCCTCCCGTGTGATAAAATTCCTATCTCGCGAATAGATTCCAACTACTCGACTCCTACCGAATTCCTATGAGCATAAGCATAGCAGTATCTACTCAACAGGCCGTAGACCTACCCAAGACTCCATAGGATTTGTGGCCATGCAAGTGGATGTCAAACACCTTAAACGTAATGCACAATCATCTGGAGACGTATAGTGAAATAAAAACTGCAAAACTACTGTAAGAAACATAAATGCAATCTGGGGCTTGCCTGAATGCGAGCCTGAGTCTACGTTAGTTTCTGGCAGCTGGACTTCCAAAGCTTCCGGCTGCTCCTCGATTTCAGCTACTACACGATATGCATAGACTAGGTATGAATGACTTTGAAAATAATTAATATGCTTGAGGTTATGTGAATATCCTATGATGAAAATAAGATAATTATCTTAATTGGCTTTGGGACTTTTATGGAAGATACTAGTGACTATAGAGAAGACTCCTGCAAATAGCAGGAGATGATCAAGGAAGTTTGTTGTTCTTAAAAATTATCGTAAGCAATAATCTTCTCTAAATTTTGGTTGAAATTTTGGAGAGCTATCACGGCTACCAGGGGTTGTATCATGTAGAGGGGGTCTCACTGGTTCTAGGAAAATTTGTTTTACTATTTTATAAGCTTCCTACAGGGAGAAACTGATTTTGCAAGTATGGGGCAATTTCTAAAAATTGATTTTCCATTTTTCTCAATTTATAACTACATAGAGATTTGGAACTCTAATTAATCCAGTAATTGGAGTCCAATGAACTTGAAATTGTTCCAGGAGATCAAGTGTATTAATAATAGTTTTCTGAGCAAAATTGGGAATTTTCCAATTAACAGAACTGTAGGAAAGAATTTTATAATCATTTTGCTTATCTGAAATATGGAGAAATTTATATGGATTTTCATACAAATCCAAGTGCACCACTGGAAAGTATTCTTCATGATGGTTCTAACAAAATTTATTTGGAAATTTTTTGACGATTCTACTGGAAGTTATGGATTTTCCATGTTTGGTAAAATCCTGGAATTATTTTCGAAAGGAAAACACTTAATCGACCAATCGCAGCAGGGCCGCACCGGGGGCCACGGGGTTAACCCGCGCAGTCACAATAGATCCTTGGCAACACCTGTACCCCACAATGACTGACTCGTGGGGTCCAAAGTTGTCTTCAACCTTGGGCTGGCGCTCGCGCGCGGCGGCGCCCGCGGCGGTAGCTCAATGGCGATCTCGCGTCCGGCCAAACGGCTGTGCCAAACTCGCCAAGACTTGCCCCCTGGGGGTTTCCGGGGGCGCTGAGCACGACGGTGAGGTCGGCATCGGCTGAAACGGGCCGGAAACAACCGCGCGACGGCGACGGCGGCGGTGAGGGCTCGGGCCTGCTTGAACTCACTCAACTTAAGCTCAAACAACTCGGGAACTCCTCCAAAAGCTTCATGGGATCTAAAGGATAAAGAATCTGGAGTAGGGAAGAGTGGAAACACCCTCGAGATATGAGCTTGACGGTGAAGCACGGTCTTTCAACCGGTGGCCGCGAAATCTCAAAATCTAAGGTGCTCGGTTGATAACTTTTGGGGCCTTTGGGTTGGGAGCTACGCTAGGACATATACGAGCTACCTCCTAACCAGACTAAAGAATGATTGCAAGAATGAAACGAATTTAGGCACGAAGCCTGGCTGTTCTATTGAACAATGATTCGGATATTGAATGAAACACTCGAGTTACAGTTCATGTCATGGGCTCAGAATTGGTGAGCATAAACTAGGGAGGATTGCGAACATTTTTTCTTAAAGGATCGGGACTGGAAACGGCCTAGAACTGGAGCTCGATGGTAAGACAGTGAAGGTTCTCGGCGGGTTCCTCGACGACAACTAGAAAACTTCAAAATATCCCAAGCAGAAGCCCTGTCACGATCAATGACCAAATAGAATACGTAGAGGATGTTGTGACAAGCCTTTTATCTACTTACAGATCAGTGAGAAATGGCTTCAATCGTCGGTGAAAACTCGATCGAATAGAGGCGACAGCAATGGCGCGAAACCGAGGTGGAATTCGACGGCGACGGCCAAGGGGGGTTATTTATAGGGACGGAAGGGCGAGGCAGCTCGGTGGCTTGCATGCTGCGTCGCGGTGTCGAGCTCTGCCGGTGTCGATCGGCGGGGAGAGCTGGATACAGAGCACCTCGTGGGTGCACTCGAGTAGGTCAGGGTGACAGTGGGTCTCACCTCCTCTTATCTTCTTCCCCTCTCTGCAACATCAATTCTCTGACCAAACTTGATCCAAAAATTCTAGATTTTTATGGGGAGGCCAAAGTAAATATCTGGATTTTGATTCTGCAATTGGATTTTGAATTGGAGCAAGTTTCTATTGAATTTCAAATTTGAATTTGAAATAGGATTAAATTCAATGGTGTCACTGAATTAAATAGCAATTGAGTTCCAAAAATTGTGAAACTTTGAGGATAAGTCAAGCAAGTCATGCTGACCATTATGGTGTGTTCAAATCTTGATGTTCAAAAAAGTTGAACAGAATTCAAAATTTGAATTCTAAATATGGTCAGAATTTTCTAAGCGTCTCAAATAAAATAGCAAATGGAGTTCAAAATTTATGAAACTTTGCAGGAAGTCTATTTGGAATTTTAGGAAGCCATAGAAAAATTTACGGCCTCAGATTTGAATATTTTTTACAGGGCCAAATGTACAGTAGCATATTCAATTTGTAACTAATTATTATATAAATTTGGTACTGCATATTAATTTGACCTAGAAATCTCCATTCAGTAATTCCAAAATTTGAAGAGAGGTCAATAGAATTAATCTAAGATTATTGATGAAGTCCACTCCTCATGTTAATAAAATTTAAGCATGAGTGGAAGAAAATATTTGACGAGATCAAGCTCATAAGCATAGATATAATTTCTTCATTAGGGTTGATAACAAACTTACAACTGAACCTCATATGAAGGAAAATGTGGGATTCTACATTCTCCCCCCTTAAAAGAATCTCGTCCCGAGATTACAAAAGGAAAGATGAAAGAAAAAGATCTAATGGACATATGACGTTAACAAGTCCGGATAGTTTGTTCTAAGATATTTCTCGCTTTCCCGTGTTGCTTCATTAGCGGTGTGGTTTCCCCACAAGACCTTGTAGAAATGCAAGGTGCGTTTCTTGTGGTACGAGTTTTCTCATCGACTATCTAGGTTGGATGCTCAAAGTAAGTATGATCTGGTTGGAGAGCTTCCAAATCCTCCATACGGACATCCGTTGTGGCCTTGAGACATTTTCTCAACTGTGAAATGTGAAACACATTGTGGACCCCTGAAAGCCACGCTAGTAGCTCTAGCCGATCGGCTACATGTCCGCATTGCTCACTGATTGCGAATGGTCCGATGAAACGTGGAGCTTGCTTCTGTTTTTCTTTGAAGCGATGAATCACTTTCATTGGGGATACACGAAGGTAAATGTGATCCCCGATATCGAAGTGAAGGGGTCGACGTCGTTTGTCTGCATAGCTTTTCTGACGAGACTGGGCAGCCTTGAGGTTGGCTTGAATAACTCGTACTTGTTCCTCGGCTTCATTCACTAATTCTATACCATATATTACTCGTTCACCAGATTCACACCAGTTCAAAGGTGTGCGGCACTTCCGGCCATAAAGAGCTTCATATGGTGCCATCTGGATGCTAGTCTGATAACAATTGTTTTATGAAAACTCCGCCAATGGTAAATGATCATCCCAATTCTTACCATGGTGAATGGCACAGGCGCGGAGCATATCTCTACCACTTGGTTTACTCGTTCTGTTTGACCATCAGTTTGTGGATGGTAAGCTGAGCTTCGAATCAACTTGGTACCCAAAGATGCGTGGAGCTGCTCCCAAAATCGAGAAACGAACAAGGTTCTACGATCTGATATGATAGTGCGGGGTACTTTGTGTAGACACAGGATCGTGACAACATACAACTCTGCATACTGTCGTGCCACATACTTAACACTGACAGGAATAAAGTGAGCCGACATGGTGAGTCGGTCGACTATTATCAAAATCGAGTCATTCTTGCGAAAGGTGGCAGGTAATCCAACAATGAAATCCATGCTGATGTCCTCCCATTTCTAGGCCGGTATGCTTAAAGGTTGTAGCTGTTCGGCTTCCTTTGGATGGTCGGCTTTCACTCGCCGACACGTATCACATTCGGATACATAGTTTGCTATTTCCCTCTTCATCCGAGTCCACCAAAATTTCTTATCCAAGTCTTGGCACAATTTGTTACTCCCCGGATGAATAGAATATTTGGACAAATGTGCTTTGTCCAAAATTTTCTTCCTAAGTCCCACATTGCGGGGTACCACTATGCGGTCTTTGAACCAGATGGTACCGTCATCGTCACATCGGAAACACTTCATCTCCCCCTTTTTTATTCTTTGGCGAATATGCGATATGCCCTTGTCTTCCTTCTGAGCTCCACAATTTCTTATCTTATGGTAGGAATGAGAGCTAGCTTCTAGAGCGCCCCATACGAAACCAAGTAGAGACTCGGTTCTTCTTCCCCTATCAAGGTGATAGAAAGGTTATTGACATGGGACTTGCGACTTAGCGCATCTGCGACTACATTTGCCTTTCCAGGATGGTAGTGGATCTCGATTTCATAGTCTTTGATTAATTCCAACCATCTTCGATGTCGCATATTCAAATCCTTCTGGGTGAAAATGTACTTCAAGCTTTTGTGATCGGTGTAGAGATGTACTAGGTTCCTCCAGAGATAGTGTCTCCACATCTTTAATGCTAGTACCACGGCAGCGAGCTCGAGATCATGAGTCGGATAATGTTGCCCATGGTTCCAAAGCTACCTTGATCCATAAGCGATCACCCTTCTGTCTTGCATTAATACGCAACCCAAACCAATCCCAGATGCATCACAATAAACATCAAAAGACCTGGTTGTGTCTGGTTGGGCTAATACTGGCACTGTTGTGAGGTGCTTTACTAATGCTTGAAAACCTTCCTCACATTCCTTTTTCCATGCATATTTCTTTCCTTTCTTCAGAAGTTCCATCATTGGTTTAGCTATCTTGGAAAAGCTTGGGATGAACCTCCGGTAATATCCGGCTAAACCCAGGAAACTTCGAACTTCATGCACAGACTTAGGAGACTCCCATTTGAGTACTTGTTTAATCTTACTTGGATCAACTGCAATTCCCTCCGCAGAGATGATGTGCCCTAGAAATGGCACTTGGCTGATCCAGAACTCACATTTGCTGAGCTTGGCGTACAGCTTGTGGTCTCGCAATCGTTTAAGCACGGTTTGCAAATGTTGTGCATGTTCTTCTTCTGATTTGAGTACACAAGGATGTAGTCGATGAAGACCATGACAAACTTGTCCAAATCCGGCATGAACACCGAATTCATGAGATACATGAAATGGGCTGGTGTGTTGGTTAATCGGAAGGACCTTACAAGGTACTCATACAATCCATACCTCATCGAGAATGTTGTCTTAGGTATATCCTCTGGTCGAATCCTGATTTCACGATACCCAGAGTGAAGATCTATTTCTGAAAATACTCGAGCACCCATCAACTGATCGAACAGAATATCGATACAGGGTAGTGGATACTTGTTCTTGATCGTGACAGCATTGAGTGGACGATAGTCCACACATAGTCTCAACGTTTTATCCTTCTTTTCCATGAACAATGTAGAACAGCCCCAAGGTGATGAACTTGGATGAATGAAACCCTTGTCCAAAAGTTCCTTCAGCTGCTCTTTCTGTTCTGCAAGTTCCTTATGTGCCATCTTATATGGCTTTCTCGAGATCGGCACTGTTCCTGGTACAAGTTCAATCTTAAACTTGACATCTCTTTCTGGTGGCATGCTAGAAAGATCTTCAGGAAAAACGTCCGGATACTCACATACTACTGGAATGTCTGCGAGTTTACAGGCCTCGATGTTATAAGTATTTGGAGTCACGTGGATATTACTCTCAAGAGTGAGAGTTTGGGGAGAGTGGACCGGTGAATTAAGATATATCCTCTGAGGAACGATGTCAATAATAGCACAGTTGTATTGCAACCATGCCATCCCTAAGATGACATCAAACTTCTGATGCTCCAATATAATGAGAGAGATAGGTGTATGTTCCCACCCAGATTAAGAGGTACCCTATAGACCATCTTATCTGCTACTACTTTTCCTCCCGGAGAACAAATCATATATGGGGTTTTTCTGGAAATGATAGGCAACTGGTATTGATTGACATAAGACTTGCTAATAAAGTTGTGGGAAGCACCGGGGTCAAAAAGGATGACTACGGGATGACCAATGAGAGAGAACATACCTGTGAGTATGGGTGCGCCTTCCGGAACGTCCTTGATGGCGAGGTGGTGGACATTGCCGGTTCTAGTGGCTGGCTTCTTGGGCTGGTTGCGAGGCTAGTTTGCCCCTAGTACGATGACTCTCCTCCGATCTGTGGGTAGTCCTTGGCAAAGTGCCCCGTACGTCCACACGTATAACACGTGTACGGGGTCTGACCGGCACGGAATGGAGGACGTAATCCCGATGCACGCGGTGGAGGTAGAGGTGCACGCGGAATCATCCCTTATTGCTGCTGTGGGCGAAAGCCAGCGTTGTTGAACTGGCAACCCCGAAACATCGATGGTCGCGATGGCGGCTGCCACCTCTTTCCGGATGGTGATCGATACACCATGCGATACTTCTGAGGAGTACCCCCTACGCTGCCCTGCGGAGCACTCCTTTTCTTCTTGTCAGAGAACAGCTCCCTAGTAGCATCCTCCTACACGATCGCGGCATTGACCATGTTGTTGAAGCTGCCTCTGTTGAACAAGGCAAGCTTGTCCTTCATCTTGAGGTTCAAACCCCGATAGAAGCATTCCCGCTTCCGATCTTCAGTACTCACTTGGTCCTGAGCATATTGGGCCAAGTGGTTGAATGCCTTGGAGTACTCGTAAGCACTCCTTCCTCCTTGCTTCAGCTCCAAGAACTCTTGAAGCTTCCTCCTCATAACACTAGGAGGTATGTGATAGGCGCAAAACGCCTCCCGGAACTCCTCCCAGCTCGTGACATGGCCGGCTGGTTGTGCGGCAAGGTAATTTGCTCACCACGTACCAGCAAACCCTTGTAATTGTTGGGCCACGAACAAGGTCTTCTGATGTTCGGTCACTCGTAGCAAACCGAACTTCCCTTCGATGGAGCGGAGCCAGTTGTCCGCCTCCAACGGTTCATTGGCCTCCATGAAGACCGGCGGGTGCGTTGACATGAAGTCCGAGTATGAACTCGGAGAAGGCTGTCATGGACCCGCATCTGGTCGCCCTCCTTGACGGGACGAATGCTGAACCAAAGTCCGTAGTAACTCAGTTTGCTCATCACGCGAGCCAAGCACTGCGGCGAGAACCTCCGCTAGACTCCTTGGAAGTTCAGGAGGTGGTGGTGGAGGAACTTGTTGCTGCGGTGTCGCAGCTGTCTCCTGGGTCAGAGATCCGTCCTCATGACCATGACTTGATCCTCCCATTTCAGGCGTCTAGCGCGTACGCACCATTCTGCATCCAAATGACTTAAAATCAGCACATGTTTTCTTTTTCTTTATCTATTTCATATTCAGTAGTGCGACTATCGACAAGGGAATAAGTGCATAACATTCACATATATTGATAAAGTACAAACTTTATTCAAGATATATTATCTCATGACCAAGTTTACAGTAGTGTACTCCAAAACGATGGACTCCCACTACGGAAGTGCATCTCTACCATACTTGGTCCCAATGAGATGTCATACACATCTTGTCATCTTAGACATACCCACTGCTATTCTTAATATGATACAAACATGGCCACAAAATAAACACAAGCAACTACTAAACTATATGTTGCCCCGTGATGGCAGAAGTGTTGCCACATCCCACTCTAATATGTCCTATTCGATGTACTCAAGTTCCTTGGGATCTTCTTCTTCCTCCTCGTCGTTCGAAGGCACTTGTTCACCCATATTTAGTGGTATATCATGGGACGCTGGATACACCACTGGTTGCAATTGTGCTTCAGCCTCAATCACATTATCCTGAAGTTGTTCTGCCTCATACTCCCAATTTTGAGCTGCCTCTATGGCTATGTCTCATTCCTCGGTGACTACCGACAGCTTCTCCTACTGTTGTTGCACCTCTAACTGACTTGCTTGCAGCTCACCATGAGTTTGCTGCAGTTCATTGTGAGTTTGCCGTTGTTCGGCACGAGCTTTCCATAGTCTAATGCGAGCGTAATGCAGCTAACTCTCGCACTTATTTAGCGGGTGATTTGTTGGAGCTAGGAACGAACATAGATTCTCATTGATATAATCAAGAGTATCTCCCTGCTCACTTGCTTGCCTCAAGGCTTCGACTTGCTCCTGAATAATTGCACCTTGAGTAAGAACCACCATATTGGATGCAGCCGCATACGTTCTGATGAGATCAAGCACATTGTCATTGCACATACAAACATGGAACAATGTTTATTTGTTTGGGATCCTTGCTCGAGTGAATGTGCATGCGTATTCGATGAAGAACATGGAGATGGTGCACTATGTCGTCCACCACCTTGGCTTCCTCCTTTCATGCATACAAGAAGATTTGATGGCGTTGCACATATGGATACACATATGAGAGATGAAGAACATGACTCGAGGACGAATCCAATTCAAGAAGGGGAGGATGATTATGAAATCACTCCTATGGATCTACACAACACTCCATTGAACATACAAGATGCAGTCAATAGAATTCACAAAAAACAATTAATTTCAGAGGTGAGCTCATTTCTATATGTTTCCTTATATATTTCTTGAGAATAAATTGCTACCTAATAATTTAATTGTGATTAGGATACATGGAGTGATTCAAGGAGTAATTGGAGGAAGGTTTTGGGGCGTGGAGGACGAGAGGATACGTTCAAATAAGATGGAAACCGACCCCAACTCAAAATCGTGTCCAACTCAGAGTCCAGGAGCATACTCACTAAAACGGACGCCCAAGGCGCATACGAACTCCGTTTTGGACTTTATACATATGCAAGGAAATGGGAGAGGATAACCTATCCAATGGAGCTGGTCTCATGTCAAAATTCATCGGGAGTCGACAGAAATCGTAGAAACAATATCGAGTACAAAATCTGTCAGGGTGCTGCGCCACCGTGTTGGGCCATTGGGCCTTGTATCAAGTCTAAGTACATTATTTTGGTGTCTTCGGGTTAGGTCACGACCCGAACACCCCCTTGGACGTCCTCCCACATATATATACTCCATAGTAGCTGCCATAAAGAATTGGGTTTTGCTTAGATTAATCTGTTATACACAGTTTCGCCGTTCATCGATTTGTGAGACCCCAACTTAGCAATTCAGATTGCTTCTACCTTGTTCTTGCTTGTGTTCTCAGTTGCACTTGCAGGGATTAGCCTTCTTGGCGAGGTCAATCATGTGCAGCACGGTTGATAACCAACGGAGCGGTGGTGTAGTGATTGCAGGGGTTTTTCGTGTTCTACTCGAGAGCCTTGGATCATCAACGTCGAGATCTCCATCAATCGACTTATCCATTAGCTTTCACAAGATTGGGACTCATCCTTCTTATATGCATGAAAGGAGGAGGCCAAGGTGGTGGATGACATAGTGCACCATCTCCATGTTCTTCATCAAATACGCATGCACATTCACTCGAGCAAGGATCCCAAACAAATAAACATGGTTCCATGCTTGTATGTGCAATGACAATGTGCTTGATCTCATCACGTTCCAAGTGTTGTCAAGGTCGTCTCGCCATACGGTGTATAGGCCGCAACCATACGACACTGCCACTCAAAACCAGCCACACCACGAACCGGAATAAGATCAAATTGAGTCCCAACCATTCCATCTTGATGAAGCTTGCAAAGCTTCATAAGCGCCTTGCCTCCTGTGATTGCCCAAGTGTCCTCCAAATGAGCTCCCTCGATAGTAACCAAGAAAGGAGCCCATCCATAAAGACGTGGACTAGCCGGGATATTGACCAAGATGGTGCATGACCGAACGCCTCTGTCAATCGTTTCTCGGCCCCAATAGCATGGCATCTCGATGAAGCCAAACTGTTGGAGCACTTCCCGCAGCATACTTGGGAAGCCTGGACGGCTAGCGCAAGTGGAAAATATCCATCCGTCCGGTAATAGCATCATCACATCCGCCATCTATAGAAAAGATACTGGAACAATGAGAAGGTTTCCAACTCCCAATAGTTTAAGAAAATTTTAAAACTGGAGTTGTAATCACAGTCTGTTCCAGCTGACCTACTTGTATAAATTCACAAATTTCATACAGGAAACGTCAGAACCAGAGGTTGGGTTGAATAAAAAAGTTGTAGTACACTTTACAGCCTTTCCATATTGTACTCATACAGGTCCAGGTGAGCTAGGAAATATGATCTATACAGGTTTAAAATTGAGCCAAATTTTCTGGAAATTTTGACAGAACCTCTCCTGTATATGTGGTGATTTCCACAATTTATACAGGTATATCATGACAATATATGGAGGTAATGACAAAAATAATATTGTATAACGTCAAGTTAACAATCCAGAAGTAAAAGATTTCGGTCCTGAAACATTTGTTATATAGGTATAGTGTGCTAATTCGAAACAATGTGCCAACTGTTTAAAGTTCTGATCTGCCAGAACCAAGTTTGCAACCATAGGAATTAAACACAGCTACACCAAGATTCATCCCATGAGTGCAACATAAAGTTGGTAGAGGACTTGCTAAGGTTTCCGGAAATGTATATATATGACCATGTCACTATTCTGGATCAAAAGCTAGAGCTATCTAAACTTGACAGATGAACTGACTGTTGTTCAACAGCAGCCCTGCAGTTCACTGTTTTGAGCTCGAAATTTGAATTGCTTCAAATTCGAATCAGGAGAAACTTAAAAATACAAAACATTAGATCTGTTTCTAACCTTTTCAGATATATATCACAATATGGCGGAAGATTTATCTACAGTTAGGTATTGCAAAAATACAGAGACTGGTACAATGGTAGGGTTATCTGGAGCAGTTTAAGCATACTCCAAATTTCAACAGAATATCAAGCTTTTATGCCTTAATGGTCAACAGAAAAGTTGTAGAGGTCTTCGAGAACTTTTCATCCATATAGCATACCCCTATGTTTATTCCTAATTAACCAAGATTACAATCTGGCGAAGTTGAGCAAACTTTGGCTAGAAAATCAAGAATCTTGGTGCTAACCCAATGTCGAATCGAAACTCATTTTTGCGGAGTCCAAACCTACCAGCACCTGATAGTCAGACTTTCCAAAATATAATGCATCCATTTTTTCGTTTGGGGATGGTCAAGTATCATAGTTGATACCGACGGTACTACGTGCCTCACCAAAGAAAATTCTAACCGGTATTTTCGGATGCGTTTATAGGTGGCCCTAGTATCGTTCTCTCGCAAACGTGTTCTACACGGGTCGCTACCGTAGTCAATACTGTAGAAGACAAACGATCCCCTTTCACACCTTCACACCTCAAGGGCAGCACGGGAAAACATGACAGGTAGTCACAATAATATATATGAAAGTAAATGCATACAACTCTGGTGTGAGTCGCCCTCGAGCGAGGTCATGTCTCGAGGTACATGGCCGTAATACGTCTGTAGAGCAAAGACACCCGCACGAACCGGCTTATACACGCTCGAGCATACGTGTTTCGCATGCTCCCATAGAACATGAATAGTTTTAGAGATGCATACTATCGGATTATACACCATCCGACGGGGGCTCCCACTAACTTTGAAGCACGCTGGGGTACCGCGTGTCATAGGTTCTCAGAAACATAGAAAGCTTCAGTGACTCCTATTAACATTTCCGTGCCAAGCCACAGAAAGATTTCCATGCTACCTCTTGGATGATGAGCTTACCGCAATTGATCCGCTTACGGTGGCATACCTTACCTCTTACCTGACGTCTGAGCATCGTTACAGAATCAATAACACATAAGTTAGTTCACCACCTTTGTATCTTATACAAATAATACTCCTTATACGGGCATATAGCTAATTCCTCACTCAAGAATACTAAGTTTTGAAAATATGCACTTTTCAATTACACTTTTCCCAATGATGCTCTGATACCATGTCTATGGGGACCAGAATCCCGACCTCCAAGGATCTCATTGGGTGGTGTCGTGCGATGCGACACCCAATAATATAACAGAAAAGGGCGAGAACAAATTAAAATACCAAGTCGTTATTCAAAAGCACAGTGGAAGTTTTACAATACTAACGAATGGAAAGAGAACTATACATCATAGCTACGCTCTCGGCAGTAGCTATGCAAAAGCAAAGTCATCCATGTCCTGGATACTTCGCACTAGCAACACACAACTTACGGCAGCGTGCAGGGTTCCCACTCGGCTGTAAACCCTGGAGGGGATGTAGCCTCGTCATTGAACCTGTCATCAGTCGTATAATCTGTAAAAACTTGTTAACTGCAAACATGATCTTAAGGCTCAGCAAGACTAACCTGTCTCACGAGACATATGCAGGGGTGAGCACTAAGCACAGGTAAAGTAAAGCATAAGGACTTTCCTACAAGTGGATCCTTATAGTCATGTTTTAAGTAGCACATGACATTCTTCAGGCACGACAAATCATAGATTCCACAATCAAACAAGAAACGTTTTGTCGATGATATGACTTGAACAAAGCACATAATGCTATTACAGGTAAAGTATGGGGAAACTTTAAACTTTTAATTGTACTATCTCTAAGCCAAACAAGGTTGCAAGCAATTGTAATTCAATGCATCGTATTCTCCTGACTTCTTCAGTATTTACTACGTCACGACGCAGTGAACAAGTGGTACTCTATTACCGCGAGGGACGGCGATTGCAATCAGGACATACCCGGAACAACACGACACATACACAGTTTCGGAAATGTCAGTGAGTACTTACAGCAGTACCTACGTAACACTTCAGTACTACTCGTATATGGCCACCTTTCACTAGACACTCGGATGTCGAACCGGTCGATCCGTCACAAGCAGGAGGTCACTGCGTGGGGCAAACTCTGAAGTGCCCACTAGCTGATTTACACCTTGCTGCCCTCAACCCACGCATATAAAATGGAACAGAATGCCTCGACAAACTAGTATCAAGCTACATCAATTTATTGGAGCCCATTTCTCCAGTATGTCGCCGGCACAATTCAAGCTTTTCCAGTAGGGCCGCACACGAAATGGTCATCAATCGACACAAGCAGGGCTGCGCACGTGAGACCACGTCTCGCTGCATCCTACCCCCTGCTCTGTCTCAATTTCATATTCATAAACTATTTTCTGATTCCAGATCCTCCCATTTGATTAAATTCCTATCTCGCGAGTAGATTCCAACTACTCGACTTCTACCAAATTCCTATGAGCATAAGCATAGCCGTATCTACTCAACGGGCCGTAGACCTACCCAAGACTCCATAGGATCTGTGGCCATGCAAGTGGATGTCAAACACCTTAAACGTAATGCACAATCATTTGAAGATGTAAGGTGAAATAAAAACTGCAAAAACATTGTAAGAAACTTAAATGCAAACCGGGGCTTGCCTGAATGCGAGCCTGAGTCTACGTTAGTTTCTGGCAGTTGGGCTTCCAAATCTTCCGGCTGCTCCTCGATTTCAGCTACTACACGATATGCATATATTAGGTATAATTGAATTTGAAAATAATTAATATGCTTGAGCTTATGTGAATATCCTAGGATGAAAATAAGATAATTATCTTAATTGGCTTTGGGAATTTTATGGTAGATACTAGTGACTATAGAGAAGAATCTTGCAAAAACAGGAGATGATCAAGGAAGTTAGTTGTTTTTAAAAATTATGGTCAGCAATAACTTTCTCTAAATTTGGTTGAAATTTTGGAGACCTATCATGGCTACCAGGATTTGTATCATGTAGAGGGGGTCTCACTGGTTCTGGGAAAATTTGTTTCACTATTTTCTAAGCTTCATACAGGGAGAAACTGATTTTGCAAGTTTGGGGCAATTTCTAAAAATTGATTTTCTATTTTTCTAAATTTATAACTACATAGAGATTTGGAACTCTGATTCATCGAGTAATTGTAGTCCAATGAACTTTAAATTTTCACTAGAGATCAAGTGTATTAATAATAGTGTTCTGTGAGAAATTGGGAATTTTCCCATTAATAGAACTGTAGGAAAGAATTTTATAAGCATTTTGCTTATCTGAAATATGGAGAAATTGCTATGGCTTTTCATACAAATCCAAGTGCATCACTGGAATGTATTCTTCATGCTGGTTCTAACGAACTTTATTTGGAAATTTTTGGACGATTCTACTGGATGTTATGGATTTTCCAAGTTTGGTAAAATCTTGGAATTATTTTCGAAAGGAAAACACTTAAATAATCCAGCCGGGCCCACTGGATTAAAATCTATCAATCGCAGCAGGGTCGCACCGGGGGCTACGGGGTTAACCCACACAGTCACACCAGATCCCTGGCCACACCCGAATCCCGCAGCGACTCACTCGTGGGGTCCACGGTCGTCTTCAACCTTGGGCTGGCGCTCGCGCGCGGCGGCTCCCGCAGCGGCAGCTCGCCGACGATCTCGCCGCCGGCCAAACGGCTGTGCCCAACCCGCCAAGACTTGTCGCCTGGGGGTTTTCTGGGGCGCTGAGCACGACGGTGAGGCCGACATCGTCTGAAACGGACCAGAAACAACCGTGTGATGGCGGTGGCGGCGGTGAGGGCTCGGGCCTGCTTGAACTCACTCAACTTAAGCTCAAACAACTCGGGAACTCCTCCAAAAGCTTCCTGGGATCTCAAGCATCGAGAATCTGGACTAGGGATATTTGGAAATACCCTCGAGATATGAGCTCGACGGTGAAGCATGGTCTTTCAACCGGCGGCCGCGAAATCTCAAAATCTAAGGTGCTCGGTTGATAACTTTTGGGGCCGTTGGGTAGGGAGCTGCGCTAGGACATATACGAGCTACCTCCTAACCAGAGTAAAGAATAATTGCAAGAATGAAAAGAATTTAGGCACGAAGCCTGGCTGTTCTATGGAATAGTGATTCGGATATTGAATGAAACACTCGAGTTACAGTTCATGTCATGGGCTTTGAATTGGTGAGCATAAACTAGAGAGGATTGCGAACCTTTTTGCTTAAAGGATCGAGATTGGAAACGGCCTAGAACTGGAGCTTGACGGTGAGACAGTGAAGGTTCTCAGCGGCTTCCTCGACGGTGACCGGAAAACTACAAAATATCCCAAGCAGAAGCCATTTCACGATCAATGACCAAATAGAATACATAGAGGATGTTGTGACAAGCCTTTTATCTACGTACAGCTCGGTGAGAAATGGCTTCAATCGTCGGCGAAAACTCAATCGAACAGAGGCGGTGGCAATGGCGCGAAAGCGAGATGGAGTTCGACGGCGACGGCCAAGGGGGGTATTTATAGGGACGGAGGGGCGAGGGGGGCTCGCCACGGCGCAAGCAAGCAGGCAGCTCGATGGCTTGCATGCCGCGTTGCGGTGTCGAGCGCCGCCGGCGTCAATCGGCGGGGAGAGCTGGATAAAGAGCACCTCGTGGGTGCACTCCAGTAGGTCAGGCTGACAGTGGGTCCCACCTCCTCTTATCTTCTTCCCCTCTCCGCAACATCAATTCTCCTACCAAACTTGATCCAAAAATTCTAGATTTTTGCGGGGAGGCCAAAGTAAATATCTGAAATTTGATTCTGCAATTGGATTTTGAATTGGAGCAAGTTTGAATTGAATTTCAAATTTGAATTTGAAATTGGATGAAATTCAATGGTGTCATTGAATTGAATAGCAATTGAGTTCCAAAAATTGTGAAACTTTGAGGATAAGTCAAGCAAGTCATGCTGACCATGATGGTGTGTTCAAATCTTGATGTTCAAATAAGTTGAACAGAATTCAAAATTTGAATTCTAAATATGGTCTGAATTTGCTAAGCGTGTCAAATAAAATAGCAAACGGAGTTCAAAATTTATGAAACTTTGCACGAAGTCTATTTGGAATTTTAGGAAGCCATAGAAAAATTTATGGCCTCAGATTTGAATATTTTTTACAGGGCCAAATGTACAGTAGCATATTCAATTTGTAACTAATTATAATATAAATTTGGTACTGCATATTAATTTTACCTAGAAATCTCCATTCAAATAATTCCAAACTTTGAAGAGAGGTCAATAGAATTAATCTAAGATTATCGGTGAAGTCCATTCCTCATGTTTCTAAAATTTAAGCATGAGTGGTAGAAAAGATTGATGAGAACAAGCTCATAAGCATAGCTATAATTGCTTCATTAGGGTTGATAACAAACTTACAACTGAACCTCATATGAAGGAAAATGTGGGATTTTACACCCTCTAGCCGGAAGAGGAAGTTGAAGCACGCTGATGGGAGGTCCATCAGACCTGCTCCTTCCACGATGGCTGCTTCTCCCCGGAGGTGGAGGTCTTCTGTAACTATTCCTGCTCCAGTGCAAATGTCTTTAAGAGGTGTAAGCTCCCGACAGTCGACCCCGGCCTCTATGCCGGCTAGAAGCTCCAGGTCCAGGAGTTCTTCCCGGCGAAGGGAAGCTCCGGCCGAAAGAACTTCGGCGGCTGTGAGTGTTCCTCAACTGAGGTCCGAAGCAGTTGTCTCACCGGATTAGGTGGGCTCTAGCTCCGGGCCTCGGAAGAAGCGGTTCCGAGGTGACTGGAATGGTAGCATCCCGAAGTAAGCATTGATTGCTCACCCTAAAATGCTAATCTAATTTTTGATATGTCCCTAATCTTCTCTTACCTTTGTTCCCAGGGTGTCGCAGAAAGGACCCGGAGCCTCAGTGCCTATTGCAACGGCTGAGGCTTCACCTGCCGAAACTCTGGTTTCAAGTGCTGAGCCTCCTCGTCAAGTGGAGGTGGAAGTCGCGGCAGCTCCGACGCCAGCTGTCGTGAACTTGGACTCGGAGTCCTCACCCAAAGCTCTTGTGCTAGCGCTAGACCACAGGAGAGAAGTTGAAGATGTACCATTGGCGGCAGAGGATGATGCTTCAGCATCGGCGATGCCAGAAGTTCCGACTTTCGAGTCGGAAATTGCCGAAGCTCTGGCTGCTAAGTCAGAAGTAGGTGAAGCCCCGACTATTGAGCCGGAAATCACCCAAGCTCCGACCCTTGTGCAGGAAACGGTTGAAGGTCCAGCGGCTGAGCCGAAAGTGGTAGAGGGTCCGACTGTCGAGCTAAAGGTGGTTGGAGGTTCGGCGGCTGCGCCGGAGGTGGTCGTCGTGCTGGAGCCCGAGCCAGTGGCGGTTGAGGCCCTAGTTGAAGCTCTAGCTGCTGCTCTAGAGGTGGCAATCCCAGAGGTACCTGGGCTGGAGCCAGAGCAGCCCGAAGATGTCACAGCAGGTCCTCCGACTTCAGAGCCATCAACTGAAGATCCTGAAGCGGCACCTTTGACTGCTCCGGAGGGGGATGTTCCCCTAGTGGGCTCTTCTACTGCCGCTAAAGGGTTCCAGGAGAGCGGCCCTAGCGCAGTAGGAGTACAAGGGACCACTATTGTATAGTGGGACCAAATTTTTGTGATGGAGAACCCTTTTGAGCCTGCGGAAATGCTCCCGGCAGGGCCATAACCTATCCCTCTGGCATTGTCCATAGACAACTCCTGCTCAAGCCTCTGGTAGGTCTAACATTCCTTTGATCATGAGAGCAAAGCATAGGAGGAGGAGCGCAACACCATAAGGCGTTGGTGCAACAAACTCCATTTGAGACCCGGCTTGCTCAAACGAGGCTGGCTGACCTGAAGGAATGGATAAAGGGGGAGAAGGGCCGGTTAGAATACTGGGATAAATTAATGGAAGAGAAGGAGGCCGCCATTCGAGTGCTCGATGCTAACTCTAGGGAAATCTTGGAGCAAGCCAAGGA
The DNA here is from genome assembly GCA_036927565.1 of Tuctoria greenei. Classification (NCBI taxonomy): domain Eukaryota; kingdom Viridiplantae; phylum Streptophyta; class Magnoliopsida; order Poales; family Poaceae; genus Tuctoria; species Tuctoria greenei. Next base: position 238,177,081 of record JAYESD010000002.1, read on the forward strand.
GAGACGTGACGCTGCTGACGAGCGTTATGAAAAGCTTGCTGAATTGAATGAAACTCTTCTAAAGCGTCGAACGGACCTTGAGGCAAGGGAGGAAAAACTCCTGGGGCAGCAGGAGGATGTGGTGAGGAGAGAGGCGGAGTTCACCCAGAAGTTGACTTTCGGTGAGAAAAATTTGGCAGATCGCAGCAAAAAGCTGGATCTATGGAAGGAGGAAGAGAGGAAGAAGAACTGGAAGGTGGGGCAAGAGCTCTCGAAAAGAGAGTCTGACGTTGCCGCTAGGGAGGAGAGAGTCAAGGGCAGAGAAAATGACTTAGCTGAAAGGCGGAACTGCGTCCACCTCCGAGAGACGGAGCTGGCCGACCAAGAGAAGCAGGTTGCTGAGAACATGCAGTAGCATGCTAAGTTGGCCGAACGGCTTACCAGTGAAGGTTCGGAGCTTGCGACCGCCCGGAGTTCATAGGAAGAGCTGCGGAGCTCAAAGGCGACTGAGTCCTTGATGGTATGGAACTTCTTGGGGTGTGTGGACAGGGCCCTTGCGCCTCTTGGTTTAAGTCCAGTACGCCCAGTTGACCTGGCGCAGAAGCTGGACCAGACTATAGCGGCACTTCGCTCTGCTGGCAGCAAGCTCGACGCGATGGGTGACATCATCGCCGATCAACTGGAGACGGAGGGTAAATCCTTGGCCAAGAACGTCGCTGAGTATGTCTTGGCATGTTATCAGAGTCGAGACCCCAAATTCTCCCATGATCCAGTCTTTGAAGGAATCATCACGGAGGAGGAGGATGTCGCCACGGCTAGTGTCCAAGAAGCTGCTGAGAAGGTTACTTCGTATTTCCACATGACCTAGATCCTCCAATAACTAGGACTTTTCTCCTTTTGTCCCTTGTAATCCCAATTTTGTAACCCAGTACCTTTGATTAATGAAATCCTCCTTTTTGCCTTGAATTTCACTTTGTCTTCAATATACTGTGCCATGTCTTGTTGGCCCCCTGGTACATGTGTACAAATTAAATTTGTACATGTACCAAAGGTTGTGGCAGTATGTTGATGACTTGGTTGCTTCGCAATTGTAGATTTTAAGTCCGAAGTCTTCAATTTTGAAGCGTCGAAGACAGGCCCCCTGGAATGGTCGGAGCTTGGTAGCTCCAGCGTCAACATATTAGACGTTGACGGCAGACCTATCTTAGGAGATGTCGGAGCTTTGTAGCTCCGGCGTCGTTCACCATAGCTATGAATTTTTGCTCTTCCTGCACATTAAAGGCAAGAGAAAAAGTAAAATTTGTCCTCCTGTCTATAAATTGGCTGTGACTTATTGTTCTTATTTGAACTATGAGTCTGAAGAAACTCAGCATGATAACTAGCATTTTGATATAATCTTTTCAGATCTCCATGCCTTTTTAGTACTCACTCTACTGTGGCCTGCCGGGGTGTAGGTAGAGCGGCGTACTTACGGTGCAGGACCAGGCTAAGTCGATAGCGCACTCTGGACCTATGTTGGCTTGGTGTTCTGGCAAGTAGACTTTGAAGCAATGTTAAAATACAAAAAGGCTATCAATAGGGCTTGTAATGCATGTGAATTACTCGAAACAAAGTTCAAAAAGATTTGTACAACTTTATTATAGACAAGCGGAGTAAAAATAATTTGATATATTGAGCCTTGCACAAAAGGTAAACGCACGTGGAGTCTGTTTTCACACAACAATGCCTTTCATTATACGTCCAAATTACATGGGAGACAAGGACACACTTAGGGTGATGGACCAAGCTAAATGTTCTATACATCTTGTGCTAGCCCAGAGCAAGTAGTTACACTTTTAGTGCTATGACTGTGTCAAGTGTTACATGAACTTCCCGGACCCTCCCGGAGGGGTCCAGATGTTCTCCGGGAGGACTTGCTCGTCTTTGTATAATGACTCTACAACATGCATCGTGTGTAATTACAGACTCACCTCCGTGATTTTAAGCATAAAACTTACGGAGGTGCTCGATGTTCCAAGGATTGGGATGCAGGATCCCATCCTCAGTTGTCAAGCGAACGCATCCTGGTCGAGATACTTTAATGACTCAGAAGGGACCCTCCCAGCTGAGGGAAAGTTTGTTCATCCCTTTGCGGCTTAGTATCTTTCGAAGCACCAGGTCACCTTCTTCAAGCTGTCGATCATGCACATGCCTTTGATTATAGCGCCAGAGCGCTTGGCAATAACGTGCATTCCGAACAGCTGCTTTGCTCCTTCCATCGTCGACAAGGTCAAGGTCTTCACACCGGAGCTGGTCCTGTGTGGATTTGTCGAAGATCCGGACCCGGAGGGACCCCAAGGTGATCTCCGGAGGAAGGACTGCTTCAGCTCCATACACCAGGAAAAATGGAGTCTCCCCAGTTGACCGGTTAGGTGTTGTCCTATTTGCCCATAATGTGGAAGGAAGCTCTTCAATCCAGTTAGCTCCGTGCTTTTTCAAGCGCTAATATGTGTGCGTCTTGAGTCCTTTTAAGATTTCTGTGTTTGCTCTCTCGGCTTCGCCATTGCTTGTTGGATGAGCTACTAAATCATAGCTAACTTGAATACCGAGGTCTTCGTAATATTCTTGGAATGCAACACTTGTAAATTGAGTTATGTTGTCTGTTATGACTTTGTTTGGAACTCCAAATCTGCATATAATGGACTTCAAGAACTTGATTGCTCATTGTTTGTTGATTGTTACTACTGGAGTTGCTTCCGGCCACTTGGTGAACTTGTCGATGGCGAAATATAGGAACCTGTAACCTCTGATGGCTTTTGGGAAAGGTCCCAAGATGTCTCTGCCCCACACAGCGAATGGCCACGTAGGAGGTATCATTTCTAGTGATTGAGCTTGTGTGTGAATCTGTTTGGCATGAAAGTGACACACTTCACATTTTTTCACTAGCTCAACCGCATCCTGAAGTGCTGTCGGCCAGTAAAAGCCATGCCAGAAGGCTTTACCAACCAACATGCGATAAGAAGTGTGGTTACCGCACTCACCTCCATGGATTTCCGTGAGGAGATCATGGCCTTCTTCCTGGCAGCATCGGGACTGCTAGCTTCGAGGTGCTGGTCTCGCCCCCTTCGCTCAGTTCGGCAGGCTGAGCTGTTGGTTTTGATAACCTCTAGACAAAGATTCCGTCAGGAGCCGGAGCTCCGGTTGAGGCTTTCGTCGAGAGTTCATCGGCTTCGGAGTTATGAAGGCGTTGAACATGATGGAGATCCAGGACTTCAAAGTCCTTCTAAAGCCTCTGGACTTCAAGGAGACAAGCAGCTAATTGAGAATTGTTGAAGGAACATTCACCTTTCACTTTTTTGATGATGAGTTGGGAATGTCACTTCACCAACAGCTGTTTTACAGCATAAGATAGTGCCACCTTGAGTCCATAGATGAGGGCTTCATACTCCACCATATTGTTGGTTGCCTTGAAATCAAGGTGTACCATGTACTTGACCTTCTCTCCAGTCGGAGCCAAGAGAAGGATTCCAGCTCGAGCCCCCTACTTCTGCATGGAGCCATCGAAGTAGAGGGTCCAGTGAGGCTCAGTGAATAACGGAACTTTGAGCTCTGGTGAGACTTTTAATTGCTTGTCTTGACACAAATTCTAAATCGAATTTGGCCAGTTTCGCTGCCCACTTTGCAATGTTCCTAGTAGAATTAGGGTTATGCAAAATTGCACCCAGTGGAAAAGAGGTTACCACTGAAATTTTGTGGGATTGGAAGTAATGACGAAGCTTCCTTGAGGCAATAAGAACTGCATAAAGCAGTTTATGCACCTTAATGTATCTTGTCTTGGCATCATGGAGTACTTCGCTGATGAAGTACACAGGGCGCTGGATGGTTCGGACCCTTTTAGAAGGACCGGAGCTTCCTCTCCATCAACCGGGCCCTCCCGGAGGGGTCCGGACTTTCTTCTGGAATTTCCTGGTCCCTGTCGAAGTAACCTGGAACTTCTACTGGAGTGACCCGGACCCTCCCAGAGGGGTCTGGAGCTTCTTGTTCAGCAGCAGTTACTCCTTCTTTTGAAGGAGATTGATCCTCCAGCATCTCGCCTTGAGGATCTATGCCTGAGGGTTGGTACCGAGACTCGCCTTCAGGTAGCTCCGGACCCTCCCGGAGGGGTCTAGACTCCTGAATTGGGGATGGCTCTGGTCTTTCCGCGTCTAGGACCATACTGATAACCTCTATAGTTGCCGAAATGTAAAGCAGTAAAGGCTCACCAGGGTTCGGAGCTACCAAGATTGGCAGTGTGGTGAGGAACTGCTTCAGCTCTTGAAACGCCTTTTCTGCTTCTTCTGACCAATGAAATGGTCCGGACTTCCTCAAGAGTTTGAAGAAGGGTAGCGCCCGTTCTGCCAGTCTTGATATAAACCGGCTGAGCGCAGCTAGACATCCAGTCAACTTTTGGACATATTTAATGCGGGTTGGGGGACACATTTCTTCTTTAGAATTGATCTTCGCCGGATTTGCTTCGATTCCTCGATGATTCACCAAGAACCCTAGAAGCTTTTCGGAGCTAATCCTAAAGACACACTTGTCCGGGTTATGATTGGTGTGCATAGTGCGCAACTTGTCGAAGACGGCTTGTAAATTGTCAAGGAGTGACTCCTTGTTTTTGATTTTCACGATGATGTCATCAAAATACACCTCCACCAAGTCTCTAATTAGCTCTCCAAATGTTTGTGCATGGATCGCACAAATGTTGAAGCAGCATTTTTAAGACCCAATGGCATGGCAGTATAACAATACAATCCATCTACTGTTATGAAGGTAGTGTGCTCTTCATCTTCCTTCGACATTTGGATTTGATGATATCCAGAATATGCATCTAAGAAACACAGTAGTTTACACCCGGAGGTGGAGTCCACTATCTGATCTATTCTAGGTAGTGGAAATGGATCTTTTGGACAAGCCTTATTCAAGGTGGTGTAGTCGATACACACCCCAAGCTTCCCACCGGCCTTGAGTATGACAACTGGATTTGTCAGCCATTTTGGATGGAAGACTTCCCGAATGAATCCAACTTCAAGCAACTTTTTGATTTCCTGTTGGACGATGTTTTGTATCTCGATTGATTGCTTCCGGGGCTTCTGGTGTACAGGCCGTGTGTCTGAGTAAATCTTCAGATTGTGCTCAATCACCTTCCTAGGGATCCTAGGCATTTGTGACAGTTGCCAGGCAAACACGTCGACATTAGCCCAGAGGAAAGTGATGAGCGCGAGTTCCTATTTGTTGTTCAGACCACTCGATATACGGGTAGTCTGAGCAACATCGGAACCGATTTGGACGACTTTGATGGGTATGTCAGCGTCGCCACTTGGTTGCACACGAGGTGCGGAGGTAGAGCCTTTGTGACGAATGATTGGAGGATTCACAGCTGGCTCCTTATCTGATGCTTCCTCTTGCACTGTGGTAAGCACATAGAGTTCCTCCAGTGCAGTGACTCCTGCGGTACGATCTCCACGGATCCGGAGAACTCCCGTGGGTGTTGGCATTTTCAACACCAAGTAACCATAATGGGCAGTAGCCATAAACTTGTATAAAGCTGGCCCGCCCAAAATGGCATTGAAGGGCATACTGATCTGTAGAACGTCGAAAACCAGTTTCTCGGTTCTGTAATTCTCCCGGGTCCTGAAGGTCACTGAGAGTGTAATGGAACTAAGAGGAGTAATGGTTCCCGGACCTACTCCGGAGAAAGCTCAGGATGGGCGAAGGTCCAAAGGCTGGAGCTGAAGCTTAACGAAAGCTTCGAATTTTATGAGGATTAGTCCGGAACCTCCGTCCACCATGACATGGTGGATTCGGATATTGTTAATTGTGGGTGACACTGTCAACAGGAGTTGACCAGCCCCGATCATGTTTTGGGGGTAGTCTGAAGCATAAAAAATGATGGGTGTATCCATCCACTTTCGACGTGGTTCTGCCTTAGCAACAGGAGCTACCGTGGCCATGTTCTGCCGCATTGTCTTGAGGATGCGACGTGAGGTGATGTCCCAAGAACCAACATACATAGTGTTCAAGGTCTTCTGACGCTCATTGCCAAAGACGTCAGATTCGTCGTTGATAGTGTTGTAAATGGCTTTCAAGACCTTTTTAGGATCCTGGAAACCTAGATCATCTTCAGCCGGAGCTTCGTCAACTTTTTCTTTTCCTTCCCATTGATGGAAAGGAGCTTCTTCCCGGCGCTTGTTGTAGCGCTCGGCAAGGTTCTGGACCTCCCGGCACTCTTCCAAGCTGTGTGGATTCGTCTTGTGAATCTGACACCATGCTTTGGAACTGTTGCCGTCCTCTGATGAAGGTCGAGGTCGCTTCTCAGGGCGTTGCCCCCGGCTTCTAGGAGCTGCAGTAGCAGCAGCTGGAGCGCCGGCCGACAGCTTCTTTTTTCCATTGGGCTTCTTCTTCTTCTTACCACTATCGGAGGTAGTGGCTTCAGTTTTGGAGGACTTCTGGTTGGCCTCCGGAACAGGCTTGGAGTGCATTTCACGGCCCTCCTCAGCTCTAGCGCATTTGCCGGCTAGGCTAAAGAGTTCTGTGACGCTGGTAACTTCTTTAATAGCTAGCTTCTCTAGCATCTTCTTATCTCGAACACCGTGTCTTAATGCAATGATAACAGAAGAGCTCGAGATAGAAGGAATGGTATTTCGTACCTGACAGAATCGCTGGATGAAGGACCGTAGAGATTCCCCAAATGTTTGCTTTACGGCAAACAGGTCCAGTTCAGTGCCAGGTCGGGTGTAGGAGCTCTCGAAGTTGGCAGTGAATTGTTGGCATAGCTCTGCCCAACTATTAATGGATTCGGATTGAAGACTCATGAATTAGGACCTTGCAGTCCCAGTTAAGACCACCGGGAAGTAATTTGCCATCACAGCCTCATCACACCCCGTTGCCAATATGGCACTAGAGTAGATTTGAAGAAATTCAGCGGGCTTGACAGTCTCGTCGAATTTCTCTGGTAAGTGGGGCCAAAACTTCTGTGGCCACCTGACCATACGTAAGTGCATCGCCAGGGAAGAACAACCTCCCCCTACTCCCTGTGGAGCAGGGTTGTCCCTAGCTTCTCGCCTCTCACGAGCGCGCTTGATGTGGACACGACCGTCTTTTTGATGGTAATGATGATCCAATTCCGATCATAAGTCATGAGTCAGAATCCTGGTAATGGTATGGGTGCGTCGTGCTCCAGGAGGCCATGAAGTCACCTGCTGGGAGGCAGCACGCCTCCTTTGTTGAGAGGCTTGCGGACCAAGTCGGCTAGACAAAGTACGTCGTTGTGATGGTGCTCGCCCCGAAGGGGGAGGACCATGGTTGCTGATGCCTGCAGCCGCTGTTGTGACCAGATGGTCAACTTCAGCCCTCCATTGCTCCATAGCACCCTGGGGTGCACCTGGAGGTGGTGGACATTGTAGAAGAGCTCGTGCAGCAATGAGCACATGCTGATGATTGTTGTTTGTCGATGCAGTGATCGACACAGGTGCTTCATCTTGTTGACCAGCATTGTTTGCTGGAACAGATGGTGGCTGTGGTGCCACAGCACCTGCTGGAACAATAGCACCTGTTGGTTGTTGGATGTTGGAGAGATTGCCTCTGGTACGTGGTCCAGCGTGGTTGCCATTGGAAGATCCAGCAGCTGAATTCACCATCTTGTGATCTCGAGAAGCGCGCCCCTACCTAGCGCGCCAAATGTCGAAGTGTGTGATACGACACTTCCCCCAGACCCGCTGAGAAGCAGCCCGCGGTGGTTCTTTTGTGGTTGGGGCACACAAAGATCAATATCAAGTTGATGACCTCATAGATTTACGTGGTTCTTCCACCTGAGCGTAACACCCTACTCCACGGGGTTTGTGTAATTGTATTGAGAGAGTACCTTCGCTAGGATCATCTCCAAACAGATCAGTCCGTCCCTACATACGTGTGGTGCAACCCTTTTATAGTTCCAAGGACTGACCATTACAAAAGCTGGCCTGGCCCGACATGTGGCCCTGGCGTGCTTAATGACCTAATACATGGTTGAAAGAGTATTAAATATAATTAATAGTGTGGTAACGTGCCTTCATGGTAGCATTACCCCTATTAACGGTGCACTGATCGTGTGTCATTAACATAGCATTAATGACACATTATGAGACCTTGTAACTGCCGCTTTAACCATCCTTGAATGTCTATAATGGACATGATCGCCTTGTATTTCTGTTGGTGATGAAGGTCCAGAGGCTCCACACGTAGCAGATCTGGAGCTTTCCGTTGTGGGAGGGTAGGTCCGGGTTTGCTGCACACGTGTCGGTACTGGAGCTTCTCTCTAACTGGTCTAGGTCTGGGGCTGTTGTACACGTATAGTCGTTGGAGCTTCCCTTGGTTGAGAATTTTGTTCCGGTCTTATTTTACACGTGTGGACCAGCGAGCCAGCCATGTGAGGGGAGCAGGTCCGGTGCAACGTGACATGTGGGACCTGCAAGGGCCTTCGACTCTGACGGGTGGAACTTTCTTGCACTTCTTGCGGTATCGTGGGGTACCCGATACGTAGGGTACCGACAAAATTATTCTTTCATATTCCTATACTTGTGTGAATCTGTCAAGAACCGTCGGTGTCTCATGTACACCGTCTTTCTAGATGAAGTGAGGTATAGAAATCCACTTCTATCCATGCACCTTACACAACCTTTCTACCCTTTGATTTGTTCCGATAATGTAAACAGTCCGGGGTAATCATGCACGGTAACGAATATCATTGCTCTTAGTGTGAAATACTCCCGCTTGTAATCATCCCATGTACGTACCCCTTCATTCCACAATTTCGCCATATCTTCCATTAAAGGTTCCGAGAACACATCAATTTCGATGCCGGGTTGTTTCGGGTCTTGGATAAGAACAGATAACAAAATTTTTTCTTTTCGTGACACAACTACGTTGGTAGGTTTTACATCATTAAGACCACGTGCCATGTGCTGTGTATGCTCCTTTTTTCACCAAACGTATTCATTCCATCTGTCCCTAAGGAAAATCTCACATTTCTGTTTTCCTATGTAAATTATGAATACTGAATATCAAAATTTTTCCACTGCGTTGCATCACCAGGGTGTCGAATATGTTTTCTATTTTTCTTGCATTGCTTGGAATGCCAACGCATAAGTTCAGCCTCCCTAGGGTTTGAGAACAAACGCTTCAAGCGATCAATTACCGGAAGGTACCACATCACCAAGGCAGAAATTTTTCTCTTATTCTTCCCGTCTGCATCGCTAGAAGTATTGTCATCGTCACCTTCAGGACCAATAAGAAACTTCTTATTCTTCTAAGACTTTTTCATGTTGGTAACATACTGGTTATTGTAGTCCTTCTTATATCTACTGACACCACAGATGGGGCATCTAGTTGCGAGCTCTTGCTCTTTGCGATACAGAATACAATGGTTCACACAAGCGTGTATTTTTGTCACACCTAGTGCCATCAGGCAAAGAAGTTTCTTCGCTTTATAAGTGCTTCTGGGCAGTTTATTTGGATTTGGAAGAATTCCTGCCATAAGATTCAAAAGATTAGAGAAACTACAATTGGACAATCCGTGTGTGGCTTTCAACTTTAGTAGTTCTAAGATTGCACGTAATGTAGTAAACTCTTTATCACAACTGTTTGATTCATCATATAAAAGCTCCATCGCCGCATTCTACAATGTCTCCACTTTACTTAAACCTTTACTTACTCCCATAGAAGTCAATACATATGGTTCAATGTGACGCAACATCTCCTCACAATCGAACTCATCATCATCATCATCACCATCTTGATTGTCACTACCATCATCAATATGAACATTATCGTCATCTGAACCTCTCTTATCATCTTTATCCACATCATGTGTATCTAACTCACCATGGTCTGTCCATATTGTGTAGTTTTTTTTGAAACCTCTATTTATCAAATGAGATTGGATTACTATATTATCCATCCAAGCAATCTTATTTTCGCAGTCGATACATGGACATAATATGTCATCTATCTTTTGCAACTTCGCATGTCTCTTGGATGCTTCAATAAAATTTGCAACATTATGAATGTACATAGGATGGGTTCTTGGCATGTTATACATCCACGCTCGACGGTCCATACTTCAATAACAGATTTTTTGTAAGATTTACAAAATTTGGCCACAAATATTCCCTAAAGGTCTTCTATAAAATGAATTTACAAAGACATAACAAGACTGTGTCATATGAGTGAATACTGGTATCACGTAGGTCTGTTCATAAGGGTTTGAAGAAAATTTGTTTCATAATTTTCTCAGCTTCCTAGTGGCCATAATGGATTTTTGAAGTTAGGCTAATTCATTGAAACATTTCATCAAATACGTGATGTGCTTGTATTCATCTTCAACCTTTAATCCTTCAAATCTACTTCTTGTTCTGTAAAATTCATGGGTGAGCTCAAGGGGAGACTAAACTACATCTTCCAACCTTTAATCATTCAAATCTACTACAAATCTCAAGTGGTTGGGGAGGGGGGGGGGGGTGGACGCATAAGCAAACACAACAAAACAAAACGGTGAAAAAGAACAAATTAAAAACATGATAGTGAAGAAGAAGTCTCTTCTAACCTTTTCTCTGTTCGAAGGTTAATCAACAGATGAATGCAATATCAGCCGGCGCACGGTGGAAAATTTTGGCAACCTGGCGGCGTCGATGGAAAATCTCCAGGGTTAGGTTTTCCGTGGTGCCCGAGGGGTCTTTACATAGGCGCCCGTTTTCACAGGCGGTTTTTAACTGCTTCTCAGGCGGTTGGTACTGAATGACCACCTGAGAAAAAGATTATCTTAGGCGGGTATTACTTACTAACCGTCTGAGATGATTGTGCGAGCCTGTTCTTCAGTTTTCTTTTCCCTTGTTTTTTTTATTTAGATTCCAATATAAATACTCAAACAGGTATAGATTCTGCAAATTGAGTCCAAATTTGATGATTCTTTCTTCTATATTTTCAAAAATTAACATCTACCACCTGAACCAAATATTTTAAAACTTGTATAGCTGACATTGTAATGTTTTGGTAAATATCAAATTAATTTATACTCACATATTATTCACATTTGTATATCTCCTAAAAAGGATCCTTCACTGAAATTGGTTAGTATGAACATATTTGTATTATTTATACATGTATGTATTTTGTTATATTCTTTAAAGCATTCCAACATGTAAAAATTCGAATTATCCATCTTTCTATCTAGATGCTCATATACATATGAGGCATTCATCATATTTTGAACACACATTGATTCAAATGAATTTAAAAAAATCTGAAAAAATTCATAAAGGTTGGTATGATGACTAAAAATGTCCATTGAAAAAATAAATGAAAAAATCATTATATTCATCGAGATAGAAAAATGACAAATAGCAATTATTATATATTTTTTATGTTTTGACCAATTTCAAATGCTTTATGATGTGAAATTTAATGGTAACCTTTAATAATCAATCATATTACAAGAAAGTGGCATTTGGGTTTTTGAAAGGCCCCACATTTAATCAAGAATATTAATTAAGAAAAAATAAAATCTTCTCAGGGGGTTGGTACGAAATAACCGCCTGAGAAAAAGATTATCTCAGACGGGTATTACTTACCAACCGACTGAGATAATTGCCCAAGCCTGTTCTTCAGTTTTCTTTTCCCTTGCTTCTTTTTTATTTAGATTCCAATATAAATACTCAAACATGTATAGATTATGCAATTTGAGGCCAAATTCGATGATTCTTTCTTCTATATTTTTCAAAAATTAACATGTACCACCTGAACCAAATATTTTAAAACTTGTATAGCTGACATTGCAATGTTTTGGTAAATATCAAATTAATTTATACTCACATATTATTCACATTTGTGTATCTCCTAAAAAAGGATCCTTCACTGAAATTGGTTTGTATGAACATATTTGTATTATTTACACATGTATGAATTTTGTTAATTTTATTAAAGTATTCCAACATGTCAAAATTAAAATTATTTATCGTTCTAACTAAATGCCTATATACATATGAGGCATTCATCAAATTTTGAACACATATTGATTCAAAAAAATTTAAAAAAATCTGAAAACATTCATAGAGGTTGGTATGATGACTAAAAATGTCCATTGAAAAAATAAATGAAAACTCATTATATTCATCAAGATAGAAAAATGACAAATAGCAATTGTTATATGTCCTTTATGTTTTGACCAATTTCAAAGGCTTTATGAAGTGAAATTTAATGGTAACCTTTAATAATCAATCATATTACAAGAAAGTGGAATTTGGGCTTTTGAAAGTCTCCGCATTTAATCAAGAATATTAATTAAGAAGAAGTAAAAATCTTCTCAGGCGGTTGATACTGAATAAATGACTCAGAAAAAGATTATCTCAGGCGGGTATTACTTACCGACCACCTGAGATAATTGCCTAAGCCTGTTCTTCAATTTTCTTTTCTCTTGCTTCTTTTTTATTTAGATTCCATTATAAATACTCGAACATGTATAGATTCTGCAAATTGAGTCCAAATTTGATGATTCTTTCTTCTATATTTTCAAAAATTAACATCTACCACTTGAACCATATATTTTAAAACTTGTATAGCTAACATTGTATGTTTTGGTAAATATCAAATTAATTTATACTCACATATTATTCACATTTGTGTATCTCCTAAAAAAGGATCCTTCACTGAAATTGGTTTGTATGAACATATTTTTATTATTTATACATGTATGAATTTTTTTAATTTTTTAAAGCATTCCAACATGTCAAAATTCAAATTATTTATCATTCTAACTGAATGCTCATATACATATGAGGCATTCATCAAAATTTGAACTCATATTGATTAAAAAAATTTAAAAAAATCTGAAAACATTCATAGAGGTTGGTACGATGACTAAAAATGTCAATTGAAAAAATAAATGAAAAATCATTATATTCATCAAGATAGAAAAATGACAAATAGAAATTTTTATATGTTTCTTATGTTCTGACCAATTTCAAAGGCTTTATGAAGTGAAATTTAATGGTAACCTTTAATAATCAATCATATTACAAGAAAGTGAAATTTGGGCTTTTGAAAGGCCCCACATTTAATCAAGAATATTAATTAAGAAGAAGTAAAGATCTTCTCAAATGGTTGGTATTGAATAACCGTTTGAGAAAAAGACTATTTCAGGCGAGTATTACTTACCAACCGCCTAAGATAATTGCGTGAGCATGTTCTTCAGTTTTCTTTTCTCTTGCTTCTTTTTTATTTAGATTCCAATATAAATACTCAAACATGTATATATTCTGCAAATTGAGTCCAAATTTGATGATTCTTTCTTCTATATTTTCAAAAATTAACATCTACCACCTGAACCAAATATTTTAAAACTTGTATAGCTGACGATGTAATATTTTGGTAAATATCAAATTAATTTATACTCACATATTTTTCACATTTGTGTATCTCCTAAAGAAAGGATCCTTCACTGAAATTGGTTTGTATTATTTATACATGTATGAATTTTTTTAATTTTTTAAAGCATTTCAACATGTCAAAATTCGAATTATCCATCATTCTAACTAAATGCTCATATACATATGAGGCATTCATCAAATTTTGAACACACATTGATTCAAAAAAATTAAAAAAATCCGAAAAAATTCATAGAGGTTGTTATGATGACTAAAAATGTCCATTGAAAAAATAAATGAAAAAATCATTATATTCATCAAGAAAGAAAAATGACAAATAGCAATTGTTATATGTTTTTTATGTTCTGACCAATTTCAAAGGCTTTATGAAGTGAAATTTAATGGTAACCTTTAATAATCAATAATATTACAAGAAAGTAGAATTCGGGCTTTTCAAAAGCCCCACATTTAATAAAGAATATTAATTAAGAAGAAATAAATATCTTCTCAGACGGTTGGTACTGAATAACCGCCTGAGAAAAAGAATATTAATAAATGAAAAGAAGCTTACGTAAATATCTTGTCAGGCGGTTGGTTGAATAACCGCCTGAGAAAAAAGATTATCTCAGGCGGGTTTTACTTACCAACCGGCTGAGATAATTGCATCTTCTCAGGCGTTTGGTAATTACCACCCGCCTGAGATAACCATCTTCTCAGGCGGTTGGTTAAAATCCGCCTGAGAAGATAGGTGTCTATATATACACCTCGGCCATGTTGGAAAAACCTTACCTAGGCGAAATCACTTAGACGCCGTCAGGATGCCAAAATTTTGTTTGACGGTAAGTCTTCGCCGCTCTGGCTACCGAGCTTCGCCGTCGTCACCGAGCTTCGTCGTCGCTACTAAGATTCGCCTTCGCCACCGAGCTTCCCCATTGTCCATTTGCTTCGCCCTTGCCACTTCCAGGTACGCTGAGCGAAGCCCTTGCCGTCGCCGCCGACCTTCACGGTAAACCCTAAACCCTTCAACCTTCCCTCCTCCGTCCCCGTGCCACCTCCCTCCTTGGTTAGGGTTCCTTGGTTAGGGTTCGGTAAATAAAGTTCTAAAACTAAATATTTCCTACATCCCAAATGTTTGACATTTTTTAGAACTAATTTTAGGCATGTGTTGTGGTGTAGGCAGTGACCATGGGATGTTACATTGGTTGACCTGCTCCACTTTTTCAATTCCTTTAAACAGTTTCTTGAACATGTTAGATATTCTAAATGCAATACTGCCATTTTTGGTGCTTGAATACCATGCCATGAAATAAGTTTCTTTGGCTGTAGAGAGCAAAGTTGGGAAAGTGTTGTGTGGATACTATGTTTTGGTAGACGATGTTGTCGACCCTGCTTGGATACAGGAGAACCAATAAGTCGCTTTTTATAATCTAGTCACAGCACCAAATGAGCTAGCTGGAGCCTAGAGAGGGTAGTTGGGTCACGTTGTTTAAGACGGCTGCAGTTTGGTCGTGTTGCTAAATATGAGGAACATTACACAAATTATTGATTTCAATTGTTTTTCGAACCTGTTTGTAAAACTGGATATTTTTTCTGCTGATAGCAGTAATTTGACATGTTACATAGTTTTGGCATGATTGAACTATGAAATGATCATAGGCACCGGATTAACAGATTGGTTTGTCCAAACCAAATTGTGTATCAAGTAGTGGGAGTAGTTGATTAATTAGTTGAATACAGTTAGTTCATTATTACTAGTGTTATCATACTTGATGGGTTAATATTAACTCGTGAGCCTTTCCATCACTTTTTCTTTTTTAAAAGAATGTCAATAATCTCATCATACACCATACTCTTTCCACAAGACTAAAGGAATCCGGTTGCTCGCCAGATGTTCTAAAATCCGAACAATTGAGCCTTTGGGATGTTTGAGTCAATTTGGATATGGTATATTATCTGAAAAAGATCCGGCCAGTGGAAACATAATAGTTTCAGGGTACAAAGTAAGCCAATCTGGACTGCTAACACGTCAATCGAGCTGCTCTAAGAGGGGCTGCCCCTGCATGTTACTTCAAGCAAAATTCTGACCTTTGAGAGTAACTTCCACTAACCCAAGAATACTATTATATCATTCATTATGAATTTGTTCTTCCCAAATTAATAGAGTATTCCATCTGTCGGTACCCTACGTACCGGGTACCCCACGATACCGCTAAAAGTGCAAGAAAGTTCCACCCGTCAGAGTTGAAGGCCCTTGCAGGTCCCACATGTCACGTTGCACCGAACCCGCTCCCCTCACATGGCTGGCTCCCGGGTTAACACGTGTAAAGTAAGACCGAAACAAAACTCCCAACCAAGGGAAGCTCCGACGACTACAAGTGTATAACAACCCCGGGCCTAGCCCCCGTCAGAGAGGAGCTCCGATACCGACACGCTTACAGCAATCCCGGACCTACCCTCCTGCAAGGGAAAGCTCTGGATCTGCCATGTGTGGAGCCCCCAGACCTTCGTCACCAACAGAAATACAAGCCGATCATGACCATTACAGACATTCAAGGAGTGTTTAAAGCTGCAGTTACAAGGTCTGATAATGTGTCATTAATGCCATATTAATGACACATGATCAACACACTGTTAATAGGGGTAACGCTGCCATTAAGGCATGTTACCACACTATTAATTGTACTTAATAATCTTTAGACAGTGTATTAGGTCATTAAGCACGCCAGAGCCACATGTCGGGCCAGGCCAGCTTTGTAATGGTCAGTCCTTAGAACTATAAAAGGGCTGCACCGCACGAACATGGGGACATTCTGATCCAGGCTATTGCAACCTGATCCTAGCGAACGCACTCACTCAATACAATTACACAAACCTCGTGGAGTAGGGTGTTATGCTCAGGCAACCCGAACCACATAAATTTCTGAGGTCACCATCTTGATATTGATCTCTGCGTGCCCCAACCACAAAAGAACCTCCGCGGGCTGCTTCTCAACAGGTCCGGGGGAAGTGTCGTATTCAACACTTCGACATTTGGTGCGCCAGGTAGGGGGGCACAGTCCCGAGATCACAAGATGGTGAATTCAGCTGTTGGATCATCCAACGGCAATCATGCTGACCAACCTGCTGGAGGCAACCCCTCCGATGTTCAGCAACCAGCAGGTGCCAATGCTCCGGGAGGCACCGTAGCACCATTTGTTCCGGCAAACAATGCCAGTCAACGGGATGGGGTATCTGCGTTGATCACCACATCGGCAAACAACAACCCCGAGCATGCGCTCATTGCGCGAGCTCTTGTATAACATCCACCACTTCCAGGTGCACCCCAGGGTGCTATGGAGCAGTGGAGGGCTGATGTCGACCATTCGTTCGCAGCTACGGCTGCAGGCATCAGCAACCAAGGTCCTCCTCCTTCGGGGCGAGCACCTTCACAACAATGGACCATGTCTGGTTGGCTTGGTCCACAAGCTTCTCAATAAAGGAGTCATGTTGTCTCCCAGTAGGTGACTTCATTGCCCCCTAGGGCGCGACGCACCCAAAGAATTACCAGGATTCCGACTCATGACCTGCAGTCAGAACTTGATCGCCGCCACCGGCAAGAGGACGGTTGTGTCGAGCGTGCTCGCGAAAGGCGAGAGGCTCGGGATAACCCTGCTCCTCAAGAAGGAGGAGGAGGTTGTTCTGCCCTGGCCATGCAATTACGCATGGTCAGATGGCCATAGAAGTTCCGGCCTCACTTGCTGGAAAATTCGACGGGACAGTCAACCCCGCTGAATTCCTTCAAATTTACTCAACTGCCATACTGGCAGCTGGAGGTGACGAGGCTGTAATGGCCAATTACTTCCTGATGGCTTTAAACGGGACTGCAAGGTCCTGGTTCATGAGTCTTCCACCCAACTCCATTAATAGTTCGGCAGAATTATGCCAGCAATTCACTGCCAACTTCAGGAGCTCCTATACCCGACCCGACACTAAATGGACCTATTTGCTGTAAAGCAAACATCAGGGGAATCGCTACGGTCCTTCATCCAGCGATTCTCTCAGGTACGAAATACCATTCCTTCTATCTCGAGCTCTTCTGTTATCATTTCATTCAAACAGGGTGTTCGAGATAAGAAGATGCTAGAGAAGCTGGCTATTATAGAAGTCACCAGCGTCACGAAACTCTTCAGCCTAGCGGACTAATGTGCTAGAGCTGCGGAGGGCCGTGAAATGCACTCCAAGCCAGCTTCGGGGGCTAACCAGAAGTCCTCCAAAACTGAAGCCGCTACCTCCGGTAGTGGTAAGAAGAAGAAGAAGCCCAACGGCAAAATGAAGTCATCGGTCGGCCCTCAAACTACAGCTGCTGCAGCTCCTAGAAGCCTAGGGCCACGCCCCGAGAAGCGACATCGTCCTTCATCAGAGGACAGCAACAATTCCAAAGCATGGTGTCTGATTCACAAGACGAATCAACACAGCTTGGAAGAGTGTCGAGAGGTCTAGAACCTTGCTGAGCGCTACAACAAGCACCGAGAAGAAGTTCCTTTCCGTCAAAGGGAAGGAAAACAAAAAGTCGACGAAGCTCCGACTTAAGAGGAGCTAGGTTTTTAGGACCCTAAAAAGGTCTTGAAAGCTGTCTACAGCACTGTCGATGATGACACCGACGTCTCTGACAACGAGCGCTGAAAAACCTTGAACACCATCTATGGTGGTTCTTGGGACATTAACCCTCGTCGAATCCTCCAGACATTGTGGTGGGACATGGCCATGGTAACTCCTGCTGCTATGGCAGAACCACATCGGTAGTGGATGGACACACCCATCATTTTCGATGCTTCGGATTGCCCCCGAAACATGACCGGGGCTGGTCAACATACGTTGATGGTGTCACCCACCATTAACAATATTCAAATCCACCATGTAATGGTAGACGGAGGTTCTCGGCTAAACCTTATAAGCTTCGAAGCTTTCGTTCAGCTTCAGCTCCAGCCTTCGGACCTTCACCCATCCCAACCTTTCTCTAGAGTAGGTTCGGGAACCATCACTCCTCCTGGTTCCATTACACTCTCAGTGACCTTCGGGACCCGGGAAAATTACAGAACCGAGAAACTGATCTTCGACGTAGCACATATCAGTCTGCCTTTCAATGCCATTTTAGGCAGGCAGCTTTATGCAAGTTTATGGTTGCTTCCCATTATGGTTATTTGGTGTTGAAGATGCCAACACCCACAGGTGTTCTTCAGATCCGTGGAGATCATACCGCAGGAGTCACTGCATTGGAAGGACTCTATGCGCTTACCACAGCGCAAGAGGAAGCATCCGGTAAGGAGCCAATAGTGAATCCTCTGAGTATTCGTCATAAAGGCTCTACCTCCGCACCTCGTGTGCAACCAAGCGGCGACGTCGACATTCCCATCAAAGTCTTCCAAATTGGTTCCGATGCTACTCAGACTACCAGTATATCGGTTGGTCTGAACAAAAAATAGGAACTCACGCTCATCACTTTCCTCTGGGCTAATGTCGACGTGTTTGCCTGGCAACCATCACAAATGCCTGGGATCCCTAAGGAGGTGATTGAGCACAATCTGAAGATTTACCTAGATGCGCGGCTTGTACACCAGAAGCCCCGGAAGCAATCAATCGAGCGGCAAAACTTCATTCGACAGGAAATCCAGAAGTTGCTCGAAGCTGGATTCATCCGGGAAGTCTTCCATCCAAAATGGCTGACAAACCCAGTTGTTGTACCCAAGGCCGGTGGGAAGCTTCGGATATGTATCGACTACACCACCTGAAATAAGGCATGTCCAAAAGATCCATTTCCACTTCCTAGAATAGATCAGATAGTGGACTCCACCTCCGGGTGTGAACTACTGTGTTTCTTAGATGCATATTCTGGATATCATCAAATCCAAGTGTCTAAGGAAGATGAAGAGCATACTGCCTTCATAACAGTAGATGGATTGTATAGTTACACTTCCATACCATTTGGTCTTAAAAATGTTGCTTCAACATTTGTGCGAGCTATGTACAAAACATTTGGAGAGCTAATTAGAGACTTGGTGGAGGTGTACGTTGATGAAATTATCATGAAAATCAAAAGAAAGGAGTCACTCCTTGACAACTTACAAGCCGTCTTCGACAAGCTGCGCACTACGCACACCAAACTGAACCCAGACAAGTCTGTCTTCGGGGTCAGCTCCGGAATGCTTTAGGGTTTCTTGGTGACTCATCGAGGAATCGAAGCATATCCGGCGAAGATCAAGGCTATAGAATAGATGCGGCCCCTAGCTCACATCAAAGATGTCCAAAAGTTGACTGGATGTCTAGCTGCGCTTAGCCGGTTTATATCAAGACTGGTAGAACGGGCGCTACCCTTCTTCAAACTCTTGAGGAAGACCAAACCATTTCATTGGTCTAAAGAAGCAGAAAAGGCAATTCAATAGTTGAAGCAGCTCCTCACCACACTACCAATCTTGGTAGCTCCGAACCCTGGTGAGCCTTTACTTCTTTACATTTCAGTAACTATAGAGGTTGTCAGTATGGTAGTGGTCACGGAAAGACCGGAGCCATCCTCAATTCAGGTGCCTAGACCCCTCCGAGAGGGTCCGGAGCTACCTGAAGGCGAGTCTGAGTATCAACCCTCAGGCACAAATCCTCAAAGCGAGACGTTGGAGGATCAACCTCCTTCAAATGAAGGAGTAACTGTTGCTGAACAAGGAGATCCAGACCCCTCTGGGATGGTCCGGGTCACTCCAGAGGAAGCTCCGAGTTCCTTCGGCAGGGACCAGGAAATCCCAGAAGAAGGTTCGGACACCTCCGGGAGGGTCCGGGTAGATGAGGAGGAAGCTCCGGGTCCCTCTGGGAGGGTCCGGACAGTCCAACACCCTGTGTATTTCATCAGTGAAGTACTCCACGACGCCAAGACAAGATACATAGTGGTGCATAAAATGCTTTACGCAGTCCTTATCGCCTCAAGAAAGCTTCGCCACTATTTTCAAGCCCACAAAATATCAGTGGTAACTTCTTTTCCACTACGTGCAATTTTGCAAAACCATAATTTTACTGAGAATATTGCAAAGTGGGTAGCGGAGCTGTCAGAATTCGATCTAGAATTCGTGTCGAGACAAGCAATTAAAAGTCAAGCCTTGGTCGACTTTGTGGCGGAATGGACTCCCTCTCCATCAAACCCTGGGGGCCGCAGTGAGCAAAAACTAGAGCTCAAAGCTCCGGTATTCACTGAGCCTCACTGGATCTTCTACTTCGATGGCTCCGTGCAGAAGCAGAGGGCCTGAGCTGGAATCCTTCTCCTGGCTCTGACCGGAGAGAAGGTCAAGTACATGGTACACCTTGGTTTCAAGGCAACCAACAATATGGCAGAGTATGAAGCCCTCATATACGGACTCAAGGTGGCACTATCTTATGGTGCAAAATAGCTGTTGGTGAAGGGAGATTCACAACTCATCATCAAACAAGTGAAAGGTGAGTCCTCCCGCAACAATTCTCAATTAGCTGCTTACCTCCTTGAATTTCAGAGGCTTTAGAAGGACTTCGAAGTCCTGGATCTCCATCATATTCAGCGCCTTCATAACTCCGAAGCCAATGAACTCTCGACGAAAGCCTCAACCGGAGCTCTAGCTCCTAACAGAATCTTCGTCCGGAGGTTGTCAAAACCAACAGCTCAGCCTGCCGAACTGAGCGAAGGGGGCGAGACCAGAACCTCGAAGCTGGCGGTCCCGGTGGCCCTCTTACCATGGTGTTCAACAAGAGTCGTAGGTGCTGTCGGAAGCTCTGAGCAACCCAACACGCAAGACTCAGAAGCTCAAGTTAGCTCCGGTGCATGGATCTCAGAGATCTGGAGCTACTTGAAAGATAATATCCTTCCTTAAGACAGTGTATCTGCTAACCGGATTGTCAGATTGGCTAAAAGATACACGTTGGTAGAAGGGGATCTCTACCGGCGCGGTGCCAATGGCATCCTAATGTGGTACATTGCAAGGGAAGAAGGCCGCGATCTCCTCACGGAAATCCATGGAGGCAAGTGCGGGAACCACGCATCTTCTCGCACGCTGGTCGATAAAGCTTTCTGGCATGCCTTTTACTGGCCCACAGCACTCCAGGATGCGGTTGAGCTAGTGAAGAAATGTGAAGCATGCCAGTTCCATGCAAAATAGATTCACACACTGGCTCAGTCACTACAAATGATACCTCCTACATGGCCATTCGCTGTGTGGGGCATGGATATCTTGGGACCTTTCCCAAAAGCCATCGGAGGTTACATGTTCCTATATGTCGCCATCGACAAGTTTACCAAGTGACCGAAAGCAACTCCAGTAGTAACAATCAACAAACAATCAGCAATCAAGTTCTTGAAGTCCATTATATGCATATTTGGAGTTCCAAACAAAGTCATAACGATAGATGCTAATGCCACGAACTAGTGAATCGTGGCAACAGATTCGTGGTGATAGATCCTAATGCCACTAACTAGTGAATCGTGGCAACAGATCGTAATGCAACGATCGTGTTCCATGGCGATAGATGGTAATGCCACGAACTAGTGAATCGTGGCAACAGATTCGTGGTGATAGATCCTAATGTCACGAACTAGTGAATCGTGGCAATAGATCCTAATGCAAAGATCATGTTCCGTGGCTATAGATGCTAATGCCATGAACTAGTGAATCGTGGCAACAGATTCGTGGCGATAGATCCTAATGCCACGAACTAGTGAATCGTGGCAACAGATCCTAATGCAACGATCGAGTTCCGTGGCGATAGATGCTAATGTCACGAACTAGTGAATCGTGGCAACAGATTCGTGGCGGTAGATCCTAATGCCACGAACTAGTGAATCATGGCAACAGATCCTAATGCAACGATTGTGTTCCGTGGCGATAGATGCTAATGCCACGAACTAGTGGATCATGGTAACAGATTCGTGGCGATAGATCCTAATGCCACGAACTAGTGAATCGTGGCAACATATCCTAATGCAACGATCGTGTTCTGTGGCGATAGATGCTAATGCCATGAACTAGTGAAGCGTGGCAATAGATTTGTGGCGATAGATCCTAATGCCACGAACTAGTGAATCGTGGCAACAGATCCTAATTCAACGATCGTGTTCCATGGAGATAGATGTTAATGCCACGAACTAGTGAATCGTGGCAAAAGACCAAGCTTACTGCAATGATTTAGTATTCGTTGCAGTATAATCGTTGCAACAGGGTGGAATCCTTGTAGTGTAATTGACAATGGAACTTAATTTACAAGTGCTGCATTCCAAGAATATTGCGAAGACCTCGGTATTCAACTTAGCTACGCCTCAGTAGCTCATCCAGCAAGAAATGGCCAAGCCGAGAGAGCAAATGCAGAAATCTTAAAACGACTCAAGATGCGCACATATGAGCGCTTGAAAAAACACGGAGCTAACTGGATTGAAGAGCTTCCGTCCACATTATGGGAGAATAGGACAACACCTAACCGGTCAACTATGGAGACTCTATTCTTCTTGGTGTACAGAGCTGAAGCAGTCCTTCCTCCAGAGATCACCTTGGGGTCCCTCCGGGTCCGAACCTTCGACGAAGCCACGCAGGACCAGCTCTGGCGGGAAGACCTTGACCTCGTTGACGAGGGAAGGGGCCAAGCAGCTTTTTGGAATGCACGTTATCGCCAAGTGCTCCGGTGCTACCATCAAAGGCATGTGCATGATCGAAAGCTTGAAGAAGGTGACCTGGTGCTTCAGAAGATACTAACTCGTGAAGGGATGAACAAACTTTCCCCCAGCTGGGAAGGTCCCTTCCGAGTCATTAAAGTATCCCGAAAATTCCTGCCTTGGTGATGTGGTACCTTCCGGTAATTGATCGCTTGAAGCATTTGTTCTCAAACCTTACAGAGGCTGAACTTATGCGTTGGCATTCCGAGCAACGCAAGAAGAATGAAAAACATATACGACACCCTGGTGATGCAACGCAGTGGAAAAATTTTGATATTCAGTATCCAGAATTTGCGAAGGAAATCAGAAATGTGAGGTTTGCCTTGGGTACAGACGGAATGAATCCGTTTGGTGAAAAAAGGAGCATACACAGCACATGGCCCGAGGTCTTAACGATGTACAACCTACCGATGTGGTTGTGTCACAAAAAGAAATATATCTTGTTATCTGTTCTTATCCAAGGTTCGAAACAACCCGACATCAAAATTGGTGTGTTCTTGGAACCTTTAATGGAAGATATGGCGAAATTGTGGAATGAAGGGGTACGTACATGGGATGAGTACAAGCGGGAGTATTTCACGCTAAGAGCAATGATATTCGTTACCATGCATGATTATCCCGGACTGTTTACATTATCGGGACAAATGAAAGGGAAGAAAGGTCATGTTAGGTGCGTGGATAGAACTGAATTTCTATACCTCACATCATCCAGAAGGACGGTGTACATGAGACACTGATGGTTCTTGACAGATACACACAAGTATAGGAAGATGAAAGAACAATTTGATAACAAAATCGAAATAGATATTGCACCAAAACCTTACAGTGGAAAACATGTGTTTGAAATGGTCAAGAACATTCATATTGCTTCCGGTAAGGGCAAAAATAGTAAAGGAATTAAGAGAATGAAAAGTGCATCTTCGGATGATACAACTGACATGGCTTTCAAGAAACAATCAATTTTATTCAAGTATCTTACGTATTGGAAGAATCTGGAATTTTGCCATAGTATTGATTTGATACACGTTACAAAGAATGTATTTGACAGCATCATTGGGACCTTGCTAGACATGCTGAGGAAAACAAAGGACAGATTAAATTCACGTATGGACCTAGTAAATCTTGATTTGAGACTAGAGCTTCATCCAGTAGAAAAGGCGAACGGGAAGCATTACCTTCCCCTAGCCAGCTACAACTTGACGCTAGAAGAGAAAAAAGCAATTTACGAATGCCTGTGTGGGATCAAAGTGCCCACAAGTTTCTCATCCAATATTCGCAAACTAGTCTCGATGAAAGACTTGTCTTTATTCGGTTATAATTCTCACGGCTGTCACATGACGATGACCGTTTCCCTTGCCATTGCAATAAGAGTCATCAAACCTGAGCATATAAAAGTTTTCATGACACGTTTGTGTTACTTCTTCAATGCAGTATCACAAAAGGTGATAGCACGTGAAGATTTAGACTATCTAAAAACATACATCGTCGACACAATGTGCAAGCTTGAGATGTGTTT
The DNA here is from genome assembly GCA_036927565.1 of Tuctoria greenei. Lineage (NCBI taxonomy): Eukaryota > Viridiplantae > Streptophyta > Magnoliopsida > Poales > Poaceae > Tuctoria > Tuctoria greenei. The sequence continues at coordinate 238,201,682 of JAYESD010000002.1, forward strand.
CCCACCATCCTTTTTCAATATGCAAGTACACCTAATCATACATCTTGTTGATCAGATAAAAGAATTGGGGCCACTATATTTACATCATATGTTTTCGTTGGAGAGATATTTAGGAGTATTAAAAGGTTATGTGCGGAACCGTGCTCACCCAGAGGGTTCAATTATGGAAAGATACACCACTGAAGAAGTGATTGAGGGTTGCGCTGATAACATCAAAGATGGAAAATCGATAGGTGTGCCTATACTGGTACATGAGGGTAGACTACGTGGGAGAGGCAAAGTGGGTAAGAAAACTTTTATCGTTCAAGATTACAAGAATGTACACCGTGCACATTTTGGTGTACTACAACAGCTCGCAATAGCTGAGTCGTACATCAAGGAACAACAAATTGAGCTTCGTGATAAAAACCAAGACCGCACAGAGGACTGGATCATGAAAGAGCACATAAGATGTTTCATTGAATGGTTAATGGACAAAAATATACCATACGGAAACACTACAGAAGAGGCAACAATGAAGAAGTTAGCTTCTGGCCCATCTGCTTTGGTGACATCATGGCAATCATATGAAATCAATGGTTACACATTTTACACTAAAGAAAAAGACGGTAAGATTGTTGCACAAAATAGTGGTGTTCGTATTGAGGCTTATGATTCACAAGGGCAGAAGACCACATACTTTGGGTTCATAGTGGAAATATGGGAACTCGATTATGGCGAAAGAATGGTAATGCCCGTATTTAAGTGCCAATGGGTCAAACATCCTGATGGTGTGAAAGTGGACAATTACGGGCTGACATTGGTAGACTTGAATAAAGTGGGTTATAAAGATGACATGTGGGTTCTCGCCGATAATGTTGCACAAGTTTTTTATGTTCAAGATCCAGAAACTGAGAAGATGCACGTAGTTGTTTATGGAAAGCAAAATATTATTTGGGTTGAGAATGTGGGAGATAATGAAGAGGAATATAATCAGTATGAAGAGATGTACCTTTTCACCGAACCATAAAACATCAAGCGCGTAGAGAGAAGCATTAAAAAGAATTTGAAACCCTATATGCGAGAAGATGTCAATGCTGGAAAAAATGTATATAGCAATGCGAGATGATATATATTGTATACATTTGTATCTTCTTAAATAAACTTAGAACAATGTTCTATTTCAGCTTTAGATAGCTTGTTTTGAACATTATTAAATTCAGCTTCTGTTTCGAGCTCCTGTCAAGCTAATCTCTACACAGCAAGCTCTTGTAGATGCAAGTAACACCCGAGACTCATCATTTGGTTTGTTAAAAGCTTCAATTGAAGTCTGACGATACTTCCCGTCCATTTGAGGGCTTGTTTGGATAGGAGTACACCCAAACAAGCCCTGCAAGATTTCTTTCTCTTCTCTCCATTTTGATAACTTATGAAGATGCTACTTTATCAGTTCTAATGGCTGGATATATTGACTACAAATCAGTACCATCTCTCTTAGTGCTTTACACAAGCAACAAAATGTACAACTTCAATCACAAATCTTGTTTGTACCATTTTCATAGGAATTTGACCTTAATCTTTCAAGCATAGATTTATCAATAATTAAAGCTTCCTCATCAGACATGTTAATGACAGTTACAAGGGAAGGTTGTGTCGAAGCTAACGAAATCTCAACGGGACTGAAGACAAAGAGATGCTGCATATGATTGACAATGTACAGGTTAGACAACATGAAGCTATCATGACAGCCTTTAACAACATGAAAAGTGATGCCAAGGTTATTCTTGCATCAACCAAGACATGTTGTGAGGGTATAACACTTGTTGGGGCAAGCATAACCTTGGCCAAAATCAGAAATCATGCCACCGTTGATTACTCTGAAGGCGCCATGGATTACTCTGAAGTTTAACGAGTACGCACGGAGAAAACTTCAGAGTAATCCATGGCGGCTTTAGAGTAATCCACGATGGTGTGATTTCTGATTTTGGCCAAGGTTATGCTTGCCCCAACAAGTGTTATACCCTCACAACATGCCTTGGTTGATGCAAGCATAACTTTGGCATCACTTTTCATGTTGTTGAAGGTTGTCATCATAGCTTCACGCTATTTAACCTGGACATTGCAACTCATATGCAGGATCTCTTTATCTTCAGTCCGATTCAGATTTCGTTAGCTTCGACACATTCTTCACTTATAACTGCCATTGACATGTGTGATAAGGAAGCTTCACTTATTTGATAAATCTATGCTTGAAATATTAAGATTAAATCCCTATGAAAGTGTAAAAACAAGATTTGTGATTGAAGTTGTTCGCTTACTCGCTTGTGTAAAGTACTAAGAAAGTGGGTACTGATTTTTAGTCAATATATTTAGGCATTAAAACTGAGAAAGGAGCATCTTCCTAAGTTTTCAAATGGACAGGAGGGAAAGAAATCGTTCAAATGGATGGGAAAATCTTTCCAAGGACCGTCAGGCTTCAAATTGATGCTTTCGACAATTCAAATGATGAGCCACGGGTGTTACTTGCATCTACAATAGCCTGCTATGCAGGGATTAGCTTGACAGGAGCTTAGCAGCATCAGAGGCGGTTATTAAGTACCAACCGCATGTGAAAAATTTGAAAACCGCCTATGAAAAACTGACGCCTATATAAAGACCCCGCGGAGGCACGCCTCTGCCCAGTCCCACATCGCCCCACGAGGTACCTAAGTAAATTCACATAGTTTCCTTACTATGCATTCCATGCTACCTTTTTCTTTGTATATTTTCATAAGTTGCCAGTTTTGTTTGTTGCTATATGGGTTGTGTCCTTTTGCATTTGTGTACATATGCGTTTGGACTCAATAATTTAGAAGTTTGGAAGTTTGGTCTTTCAGATAATGATGTCTTGGGCGTGTAGCCGATTGAAGGAGGAGCGCCTGGCGTGGCGCAAGAACCATCCCCATGTATGTACATATGGCATACCGGTCGCAAGGTTGTATATACATATGTATCTTTAATGGACTGATGAACTTAACTGTAGTTTGTTTTTCCGTCTTGTTTGTTTTTGGTATTTTCAATTTCTCTGCATAGGGTTTCTCTACGAAGCCTGAATCGGGAGATTTATTGAAGTGGCAGTGCATCGTCCCCGGTAAAGAAGGGGTAAGTCATGAAGAACAAGCACAATATGAGTTTAACCATCGTCCTCCTATTACTAAATTTCTTTTGCACACTGAATGGGAAGATGGTTACTACCCCCTGACAATCTCCTTCTCTGAGGACTATCCCTTGGTGCCTCCAAGATGCGCCTTTCCAAGTGGGTTCTTCCACTCAAATGTCCATCGTTCGGGAGCACTCTGCATCGGGATTCTTGTTCAAGAGATTGTAAGATAGACCTATTTTGCTCATGTTATTAATACTTAATTGTTGTCGAAATTATTTGAACTAGTTTCTTATATTGCTTAAATTATATTTCGTAGGGGTGGTGCAGTGCTTTTACAATCAGAACTATACTACTTGATGTTCAGCGTTTGCTGCATCAGCCAAATGTGCCCGATGTTGAAAATGATTGCTATAATCTACTTATAAAGGTTAAATGACACTTTGACTTAGTGACCAATGTAGGTTATTCATTCCTCCAACATTTGTTAATTTAAATAATGTCAATATTTTTAGGATCCAGCGGAATATAAGAGACGTGTTCGGGAGCAAGCAGGACGGTACAATTTAGATTGATCGATGAGAGCTTCATCGTCGTTCTACAATGAATGTAGCATGATTTTTGTTTTCTACTTGACAGGGCGCTTCATCGTCGTTGTTTGCAGCTGTTACATGGAGAGGCTCACTTAAACTTGTGCTCAGTGTGTAAAGATGTTATCCTTGAACAATTGTAAAGCCTCTAATGGTGTATTATCACAATTAAGCCAGCCTCACAGGTGATCGAGCATTTCCTATAATGCATTACTGTACTAGTATCCGCTCATCTGTGTTTTTTTTCCTGATACAATTTTCCCTGCAACGACTACATACGGTTGTGATAATTGCAACGACTACATCCCTGTAATTTCAATGAAAACTGCTTGTGATAATTGAACAACTACATATGATTCTTAAACAATGACCGCTGGTGAAAATACATGATCTTCTCAGGCCGTTGTTAATGAAGAACCGCCTGTGAAGTTCATTACATTACAGGCGGTTATTAATTAAGAACCGCCTGTGAAGATCATGTATTTACCCAGACAGTTGTTTCTTAAAATCCGCCTATGCTGTTATTTTATTGCAGGCGGTTCTTAAGTAATAACCGCCTGAGAAGATCGAGTATTTACCCAGGCGGTTGTTTTTTTAAAATCCACATGTGTTGTTCTTTCATCACAAGCGGTTATTATATCATTCGTCATCACAATGCATATCTTTAAGGACCGCCTGTGTTTGAAAAATTGAGGCGCCTGTAAAAATGCTTTTTGTAGTAGTGCTCGTAACATTCAAGAGGCTTTGAATGACAAAAATTGCAAGGCTCCTATGGATTTAGAATTTAATGCCCTGATGAGCAACAAAACATGGCACTTAGTTCCACCAAAGAAAGGTACTAATGTCATAGATTGCAAGTGGGTTTATAAAATTAAAAAGAAAGCAGATGGGAGCCTTGATAGATACAAAACACAATTGGTTGCAAAATGGTTCAAGCAATGGTACAAAATATACTATGAAGACATATTTAGTCCTGTGCTTAAATCAGCAACCATAAGAGTTGTGCTATCTGTTGCTCTTTCTAGAGGTTGGAAATTGAGGCAACTTGATGTTCAAAATGCCTTCTTGCATTGGTATCTTGAGGAAGATGTATACATGAGACAGCCCCCGGGATATGAAAGTCAAACACAACCTCAATTTATTTGCAAGTCAGACAAGGCCTTGTATGAATTGAAGCAAGCTCCTAGAGCTTGGTATTCAAGGCTAAGTGCTAAATTACAGGAAATCGGTTTTAAATCCTCCAAGGCTGACACCTCACTGTTCTTCTATAACAAAGGGCCGGTCAGTATGTTCATACTAGTTTATGTTGATGATATCATTGTGGCAAGCTCATCAACTGAAGCAACTGAGGCATTGTTGAAAGATCGCAACAAGGACTTCGCATTGAAGTACCTAGGAGATCTTCATTTTTTCCTTGGGATTGAAGTAAACAAAGCAAAGGATGGTATTATTCTTACACAGTGAAATATGCAAATGATATACTACGAAGAGTAGGGATGTTCAACTGCAAAGGAGTCAGTACACCGATCTCCACAACCAAAAAATTATCAAGTCATGAGGGGCGCCACTGGGACAAGGACGCCACCCAATACAGAAGATTGGTTGGCTTGTTGCAATACTTAACGTTGACATGACTGGACATTTCATTCTCGGTCAATAAAGTGTACCAATTCCTACATGCACCAACCAGGTACAATGGGCAGCTGTAAAAAGGATACTGAGGTATCTCAAAGAGTCTACCAAGCTCAGTCTGAAGATAAGGATGTCATCATCCCTTCTTGCAAATGGGTTTTCCGATGCTGATTGGGTAGGTAGCCTTGATGATTGGAGATCAACCAGAGGTTGCATAATTTTTCTAGGCTGAAATCTCGTGTCCTGGAGCTGACAAAAGCAAGCCACAGTATCAAGGTCAAGTAGAGAGTCAGAGTATGGCCGGGATTATGTGGATACAGACATTACTGCATGAGCTCAGAAGTCAGTCTCCAAGGATGGCAAAACTTTGGTGTGATAACATCGGTGTGAAGTATCTGTCAGCTAACCCTGTTTTTCATGCTCGAACCAAACATATAGAGGCTGATTTTCATTTTTGTGCGAGAAAGAGTAGCAAGAGGTTTGCTGGATATTGATTTCGTCTCCTCAAAGGACCAGGTCGCCGACGGGTTCATGAAACCCATTTCAGTAAGACAGCTTGAGATGTTTAAATACAATCTGAACCTGGCGAATTCAGATCGAGGGGGAATATTGGAAGGACAGAAGTCGGATGCCATGTTGGACTCAAGAGAAGATCCAGGATGAGCCAAGATCTAAACAGAATTAGAGATATACTAGAATCAGTTGTTATTTTATGTAACCAAATGTTATTACTCTTTTCTTTTTACCGGTTCTTATCTACCGCTTGGTTGATCTAGCGCACAGCGCATGATGTAACAACCAAACATGGTAAATCTTGTACATGTTTTCTCTACATAAATGTGCAACATTACGGCTGCTCAAGTTGGAGAGTGTGATTCACTACTACAATAAGCCTCATCGTAGGCGGCTCCAAACCTATTATCACAAACGGTTTTTAAAACCGTCTGAAACGAAGAGTCTGTGATAATCCGCAATTTCACGGGTGGAGAAGTGATACCGCCTGTGAAGAAACATTATCACAGACGGTTTTTACTTATGCTAGCCGCCTGTGAAGATAAGTTATCACAAGCGGGTGGTGCGGCATATATATCCGCCTGTGATAATTGTCTTAGCACAGGCGGGTCTTGCAACATAACTAACCGCCTGTGATAATGGTATTATCACAGGTGGATGTTTACCTACATCAAGCCGCCTGTGAAGACCTTTTACCACAGCCGGTTTCTACCTTAACAGTTACCGCCTGTGATAATTAGGTTATCACAGATGGTTCTTTACATGTATTAAGCCGCCTGTGATAATTGTTTTTCACAGGAATGCCTAGCCGTTGGTTAATAACCACCTGTGATAAGGTATAACCTATGCAGTACTACTGCCGTTATTTCTAATTTCCAGGTCAATTGAATATAATCACAGAACAAACATCAACAATATCATCACAGAACAAAAGTTAACATTATTATCATCACAAAAGTCAATTTCACTAAAACAATATACATATGTACAAGTTACACATACAATTCATCTCATAGTTTACAAGTTTTCAATAAAAACTGTTTTTATTGGCATAGTCGCAAAGTTTTGGCAGATCAGCTGCTGCATCATTCTCATCAAAGTACTTCCCTATTTTGTACAGAATTTCACGATGAATGAACTGATAGAGTTCAGAAGCAATCCTGTCGGCTCCTCCATCAGGAATACTTCTACAAACCGGCCATTCTTCGTTCAGATTCTTCGTGTGCTGCAATATAACACATAACAAGGTTTAGAATTGTTGGTTTGAACAATCTCAAAGTATAGATCAAAGTAAGAATATACAGGAATTTAGTTGGTATTTTCGGAGCAGTTGTACTATGAGCAATTGAATTTTGAAGTTGGAATCAAAATATGAAAATAATGTTTCCGGTAATATTGAATAGCAGAGAATATAAGTATTAAACAATGCTACTTACAATGAAAATGAAACTCAAAAGTATGAAAATAAGGTATCGACATTAAGGATAACTTACATCCTCACGATTCACTCTATATACGCCGGCGGTCCGAAGATGCTCGCATACATAATACCTGCATAAGACACTCCCAGCAGGCTACTTCGGACAAGCATAATACATTTTAATGTCCAATGCATTCGTATTGGAAGGTCTCTCACGGCCAAGCTGTTCCGCGTAAAACCGCCAAGCGCTGTAATACAAGAAATGTCATATAAAACTTGTCAACATATTCTAAATGTGTGTAAGTTAAAATTATTGAATAAACGTACAATTTCAAAATGGAAAGGAAATCTTCGTAATGATCTGGTGGGAAATTGGTCGAGTCCAAGACTGTTGCCTTTCCCTGGATTGGCTTGATGAAGATCATTATGTAGTGATCACTGCAAACACACAAACACACGTGTTAACAATTACCAATAACTGCTATTTCAATGTCATGTGTCGAACTTACTCGAAGTGGTACGGAGCCTTTACGAGGTCCTTGCCGTCTTTGACAAAGTTAAACATTGTATGTCCTATGTAAGCTGCAACTTTTGTCCTTTTATCCTTCTTAAGTTTTGCGATTGATTTTTCAAAATCTTTTTTTTCATGTGCTTGAACTGTTCTGAGTTTCGATCCGCCTTGACGTCGAATAGCGCATTTGCAATCCTAGTAGGGTCAAGGATACCTGTCTTGCGCGCCAACTTTTCATTATCCATGTATTGCATCCTATTGAAGAAGTCCAGAATTGTTATAATATCATGAAATGCGTATGCGCGTAGTAAGAAAAGCAAATATGAATTATTAGAGCACTTACAAGCACCAGACGAGCATCAGGTTGATTTCGATCATGCCCTGATGCAAAAGGGGACGTAGCTCTTCAAATAAAATGACTTGTCTATCTTCTCCAGTGCTCCAGAATCCTTGTTTCGGAATACGAAATGTGACACAATTAAGATCATATCTTGTTCTGGCAAGGATGTACCACTCATGCATTCTTCTGAGTGAGACGAGTTGTTTGCTAAGTTGGACGGATGTCATGAGCGGCTTCCCATTCTTAAATTTAGGAGGAACATCCTCAAGCTTGTATATTGGAACTCCTGGCTTAACTAAAGTCGTCCGCCGATTATACATGACATCGTCTTCTTCCCACTCCTCGAGATTTCCTAATTCTGGCTCATGAGAAGAACGAGATGCACTCGATTTTATAGTATTTTCCTTCATATTTTCCAAATACTTTGACATTTCTGGTGAAGGTTTCTTATTTTCGTATGGGCTAACTTTGATAGGCAATAATGATCGAGGAGTAGTCGTCGAAAGTTGGATACTGGCTTTTTGAACCTGTTGTTCAACTGATTGCTCTTTACTCCCAGCAGCTGGCTCTAGTACTACTTCAAGTTGTTGCTCAACTGGTTGCTCTTTACTAGCAACAGCTTGCTCTGGTACTGCTTGAAGTTGTTGTCCAACTTGTTGCTTTTGGATATCTTTACTAGCAAGGTTACTATCATCCTTGCTGAGACATAGGGGGAGTGGATCTTTCTAGACTGGGAGTGGATCTCCATGCACTTTCGCCTTAGGAGATGGGGTTGCAGTATTTGGAGATGCGACGGGGCTAGAAATTGGCTCATCATCCAACACGATATCGCGTCGGTGCCAAAGGATTAATCGGTTGACAGCCTGCGCCAGAGTCGCGATCCCCTCAGGTGTGACGTGGTCTATTTCATAATCTTCATAATCATTATCAATGATCTGAAGAACTTGCACCACAACATAATACAACGGAAGTGGATTCCCGTTGAAGTCACGATCAGGCTTTGCCATAGCAGTGGCAACCTGTTTGGTTTTGTTCCCTGCTCTGCCTATCGGGACAAGAAGACGACAAGATTTGTCGTTAGCAATATCATCGACATGGAACTTATGGGTTGACCCTGAGCCTGGCACAGAACCAACGCTGCTAGGGTAGGCAGTTGGAGATACTAATTGCTCCTTTTGCACCGGAACCATCATTGTACTTGGTGCCACTAATTGTCCCGATTGTCTAAGTTGTTCCATTATTTCTTGCATATTTTCTTTGAACTTTTGAGCAATCATTTCATAAAGTGTTTTCTTAAACTTCTCACATCTTCTATATGTGTCTTTATCTTTAGGGAAACCATCTAGCCAAGACATTTGAGAAGAGACCGCTCGAACCTGTCCGCTGTGTTTAGGGTTTCCTAAGATAGCGGTAAGTTGGTCATTCTCCCTCTTCGGCTTGAAGAGACCCTTCTGTTGCTTTTCAATTACTTCTTTCATTTTATCCTCTACTTCATTCAAAGAGTCTGGCTTTTCAAGTTTGCCCTCGTTGGTCAAACCTGACTGAGCAAAGACCCACCGTTGAGTTCGCTCATTGCACCCTTCTAATGGGTGAGGATTGCCCTTACTGATAAATTCGTCTAATATCTTATTCCATTTCTGGACTTTGGGGCCATATCCGGCAGACCCCAAGCGATGATGGTATTTGTTCTTTTTTGCAAGCTCTGACCTAGTTGCACTTAGAGCTTTAGCATCAGGTGTGCTCTTTTGACGAACAAACCCTTGCCACTGAGCTTGTGTGATTTTTCCTATCTTCCTCGGGCTAGGCACCTTATCGGCCTTAACATAAGCATTCATTTCACTCTTCCAGCCACGAAACTTCTTGCCGCAAGAGATCAATGTTGCTTTCTTTACTGCTTCTTTTGTGCCTTTCGGGAACTTGAATTGTTTCTTTACCCTTTCCCACAACTCATCTTGGTCTGCTCGGGTAATTTCCTCCAATTCTCAGTTGTGATCGGCACAACCTCCCTAACAAGAAAACCGCATGCATTACGGTACTTGGTAACTAAATCCAGTGCTTCTTGGGGAAGCCCACCTGGACCGACCCTTGTTATGTACATGATGCGGTCCAATGGACCCTTATTGGGACCTCGTTGCCCTCGTTTCCGCTTGAGTGAAGCTGAGGATTCATCCATTGGAGAACCTTCTGCGGTTTTAGGAGCCGATGTAACCTCATTGTCTTTGCGATCAATCTAGGTAGAAAAAAATTATAAGACTTCGTATACTTGACAACCAACATTAACTTGAACTGCTAAAGTTAAGATTCATGATACATACCTCGTCGGCAGGATCATATTCCGGGTTTAGATCCACTGAAGTCTTTTTAATTTTTATATTCAAAAAAGGATTCGATGGACTGTGATAGGAGCTTGAACTGCTGGAGTCAGTAAACTCCATATTGTCTTCTTTATTGTTACTACCAGGACCAGTCTTCTTAGGGCTTTCCATGCTGGATCTAATAAGACAAAAAATCTAATAAATGGCATATTAACTCTACATGAAGTGTTGCATGAAGAAAAACATAGAAGCATTCTAGGATATGATAAGGCATTCTAGGGTTTAAGGCGACTGACCAAAAGGTTCCTATACATTGCGAGGGTGACAAGCATGTTAAAGTTACTCACCAGCAATGGCAATTTTATCTTCTTATTCTAAATAGGCTAGCTTTGTTCAGAGTGGCGACCACATTCTTGAGGTTTACTAGGCGGCACCTAGCTCTGGACCTATAACTAATCAAGCAAGAGACTGATAGCAGCAGCAGCAACTAGCAAGCTCACTTTACATTGACAACCCAAGGCATTCTTGTATCATAGAGACTGGCAGCATATGCTCAGACTCCATCGCCACACCTAGTGGTACCTAGATATGGGCGTGAGGATGCTCCTAGCATCACAAATGAGTTGGCCAGCAACTTGTTTGGCTTCAGAGCCAAATATAGCATAACTTTGGTAGCACAGATTAGCTACAATTGCCCAAATGAAGCTGATGGAGCCACAAGTGCAGACATCTTTGGTAGCACAGATTAGCTACAATTGCTCAAATGAAGCTAACTTAGAGAAATAAAAGCAAACTTAGCCAAACTTAGTCTAGCATAGCTAACTCTAAGCAAAAGTAGCCAAATATAGCTAAATATAGCATAACTTAGTCATAATTAGTCAAGTATAACTATAACTAATGTAACTTAGCCAAAATTAGCCAAATTTGCTCAACTTAACCAAATATAGCTAAATCTTGCCCCTAATAGAGAATTATGTGGCATATGCAAGGTCGATGACAGAAATAGGGAATATACTTCTGTTACTAACTACCAATTTCACAGTTTCAGACACATAGAACCAACTACCAATTTATCGTGATATAACCATCCACATAAATCTTGCCCCACCGAACCTAACCAAAGATGCCACCGAACTTGACAGTTTTTCGAATTCCACTGAACCCTAACCAAGGATGCCTACTATTTTCCAATTCCCGAACCCTAACCAAGGATATGCAAGGCAGCGGCGAGGGCGATGAGGGAGGCGGCACGGCGAAGGAAGATGGAAGGTCGAAGGGTTTAGGGTTTACCTTGAAGCTCGGGGGCAACAACAATGGCTTCGCTCGGCGTACCTGGAAGTGACGAGGGCGAAGCTCAGCGGCGACAGCGAAGCTCGGCGGCGACGGCGGCGAACACTTGGTGGCAAACGAAATTTTGGCAGCCTAACAGCGTCTAAGTGTTTCGCTCGGGTTAGGTTTTCCTAACGCTGCCGAGGGGTATATATAGACTCCCATTTTCTCAGGCGGATTTTAAGTACCGATCGCCTGAGAAGATGGTTACCTCAGGCGGGTTTTACTTACCAACCGCCTGAGAAGATAGGATTATCTCCGGCGGTTGGTAAGTAACACCCGCCTGAGATAAACTTCTTCTCATGCGGTTATTAAGTACCAACCGCCTGTGAAGATATTTACTTCTTCTTAATTAATATTCTTTATTAAATGTGGGTCCTTTAAAAAGGAAAAATTCCACTTTCTTGTAATATTATTGATAAGTAAAGGTTACCATTAAATTTCACTTCATAAATCCTTTGAAATTGGTCAGAACATAAAAAACATACAACAAATGCTATTTTTTATTTTTCTATCTTGATGAATATAATGCTTTTTTCTTTTATTTTTCAGTGGACATTTTTACTCATCATACCAACCTCTATGAATTTTTTCTGATTTTTTTTTTAATTTTTTTTGAATCAATGTGTGTTCATAATTTGATGAATGCCTCATATGTATATGAGCATTTAGTTAGAATGATGGATAATTTGAAGTTTGACATGTTGGAATGCTTCTAAAAAAATTTAACAAAATTCATACATGTATAAATGATACAAATATGTTCATACAAACAAATTTGAGTGAAGGATCTTTTTTTTATGAGATATACAAATGTGAATAATATGTGAGTAGAAATTAGTTTGATATTATCAAAACATTAGAATGTCAGCTATACAAGTTTTAAAATATTTTGCTCAGGTGGTAGATGTTAATTTTATACAAATGTAGGAGAAAGAATCATCGAATTTGGACACAATTTGCATAATCTAAACATGTTTGAGTATTTATATTGGAATCTAAATAAAAAAGAAGCAAGGGATAAGGAAACTGAAGAACAGTATCGGGCATTATCTCAGGCGGTTGGTAAGTAACACCCGCCTCAGATAAACTTCTTCTCAGGCGGTTTAAGTAAAACCCGCCTGAGAAAAATTTAAACACCGCCTGTGAAAAACGGACGCCTACATAAAGACCCCTCGCCTACGGACATGTCGACGTCCGTACACGACCTTTCTTTTCCTCGAGGTGCGACCTTTCAATGCGCGGTAAACCAACTGCTCCACGCGGCGCTTATTAAAGACGCGCTATCACACTTTAGTTCTCCACAAGCGCTTCGCTCACTTTGAATCCTTTTCTTCGTCTTCCTCCGCTCCGACGATCCAACACCACTATGGTCGACCTTCCGCCGCCAAGCCCTTCGAGGGAGCCACCTTGCAAGAAACAATGGTTCAGCACCCCCGAGAGGATCAACACCCAGCAGCGCCTCCTCATGGCGCCAGAGGCGTACAACAATACGTCTCGCGCCATGAGTGCCTTGGGGCTGGGTACCCTTCCACAATATACTGGAATGGGTACTACCATCGGCCACTACCTCTACGCCCTCACGGGGGTGGCTGATCGTCTCGACATTCTGTTTGCGATGATGGCCTAGGTTCTTGGCCCTGAGGGCCGTAGAACGCTGGTGGAGGCGACAGCTAGCAACCTTGTTCTCGGGGTTGCACCGCCGGTGCAGCCGGTGCAACCAGCTCTGTCTCCTATTGCACTGGCGCCAGAGTCGCCGCCGGAGGACGAGGAGGAGGAGGAGGAGGAGGAGGAAGAGGAGTAGGAGTAGGAGTAGGATTTAATTAGTTTTTCTTTGTTGTTTTTAGTTGCTTCTATTTTGTAAATATTATTAATGAATGAAATCTATCTTTGTTCGTCTATGTGATTGAATATTACTTGTGTATCATGTGTTTTCTTTTGTGAGATGTGTAATTGAATATTGTTAATGAATGAGTATCTTGTGTGTTCTTCAACTGTGTGAATGAATGAATGTGTAGTGTGTTCATCGTGTTCCTCAGACTCGGGTATCATAAGGTAATTATCTCAGGCAGTTGTTAATTCAAACCCGCCTGAGAAGAAGATTATCTCAGGCGGTTGGTAAGTAATACCCGCCTGAGATAAACATCTTCTCAGGTGGTTATTAAGTACCAACCGCCTGTGAAGATATTTACTTCTTCTTAATCAATATTCTTGATTAAATGTGGGTCCTTTAAAAAGGAAAAATTCCACTTTCTTGTAATATTATTGATAAGTAAAGGTCACCATTAAATTTCACTTTATAAATCCTTTGAAATTGGTCAAAACATAAAAAACATACAACAAATGCTATTTTTCATTTTTCTATCTTGATGAATATAATGCTTTTTTCATTTATTTTTTCAGTGGACATTTTTACTCATCATACAAACCTCTATGAATTTTTTTCAGATTTTTAATTTTTTTTTTGAATCAATTTTTGTTCATAATTTGATGAATGCCTCATATGTATATGAGCATTTAGTTAGAATGATGGATAATTTGAAGTTTGACATGTTGGAATGCTTTTAAAAAAATTAACAAAATTCATACATGTATAAATGATACAAATATGTTCATACAAAGAAATTTGAGTGAAGGATCTTTTTTTATGAGATACACAAATGTTAATAATATTTGAGTAGAAATTAATTTGATATTTACCAAAACATTACAATGTCAGCTATACAAGTTTTAAAATATTTTGTTCAGGTGGTAGATGTTAATTTTATACAAATGTAGAAGAAAGAATCATCATATTTGGACAAAATTTGAATAATCTAAACATGTTTGAGTATTTATATTGGAATCTAAATAAAAAAGGAGCAAGGGATAAAGAAACTGAAGAACGGTATCAGGCATTATCTCAGGCGGTTGGTAAGTAATACCCACCTGAGATAAACATATTCTTAGGCGGTTAATAAGTACCAACCGCTTGTGAAGATATTTACTTCTTCTTAATTAATATTCTTGATTAAATGTGGGTCCTTTAAAAAGGAAAATTTCCACTTTCTTGTAATATTATTGATAAGTAAAGGTTACCATTAAATTTCACTTTATAAATCCTTTGAAATTGGTCAAAACATAAAAAACATACAACAAATGCTATTTTTCATTTTTCTATCTTGATGAATATAATGCTTTTTTCATTTATTTTTTCAGTGGACATTTTTACTCATCATACAAACCTCTATGAATTTTTTTTCAGATTTTTTAAATTTTTTTGAATCAATGTGTGTTCATAATTTGATGAATGCCTCATATGTATATGAGCATTTAGTTAGAATGATGGATAATTTGAAGTTTGACATGTTGGAATGCTTTTAAAAAAAATTAACAAAATTCATACATGTATAAATGATACAAATATGTTCATACAAACAATTTTGAGTGAAGGATATTTTTTTTATGAGATACACAAATGTGAATAATATGTGAGTAGAAATTAATTTGATATTTACCAAAACATTACAATATCAGCTATACAAGTTTTAAAATATTTTGTTCAGGTGGTAGATGTTAATTTTATACAAATGTAGAAGAAAGAATCATCATATTTGGACAAAATTTGAATAATCTAAACATGTTTGAGTATTTATATTGGAATCTAAATAAAAAAGAAGCAAGGGATAAAGAAACTGAAGAACGGTATCGGGCATTATCTCAGGCGGTTGGTAAGTAATACCCACCTGAGATAAACATCTTCTTAGGCGGTTATTAAGTACCAACCGCTTGTGAAGATATTTACTTCTTCTTAATTAATATTCTTGATTAAATGTGGGTCCTTTAAAAAGGCAAAATTCCACTTTATTTTAATATTATTGATAAGTAAAGGTTACCATTAAATTTCACTTCATAAATCCTTTGAAATTGATCAGAACATAAAAAACATACAACAAATGCTATTTTTCATTTTTCTATCTTTATGAATAGCCTTTTTCATTTATTTTTTTAGTGGACATTTTTACTCATCATACCAACCTCCATGAATTTTTTCAGATTTTTTAAAAAATTTTGAATCAATGTGTGTTCATAATTTGATGAATGCCTCATATGTATATGAGCATTTAGTTAGAATGATGGATAATTTGAAGTTTGACATGTTGGAATGCTTTTAAAAAAAATAACAAAATCCATACATGTATAAATGATACGAATATGTTCATACAAACAAATTTGAGTGAAGGATCTTTTTTTTTATGAGATACACAAATATGAATAATATGTGAGTAGAAATTAATTTGATATTTACCAAAACATTACAATGTCAGCTATACAAGTTTTAAAATATTTTGTTCAGGTGGTAGATGTTAATTTTATACAAATGTAGAAGAAAGAATCGTCGAATTTGGACAAAATTTGCAGAATCTAAACATGTTTGAGTATTTATATTGGAATCTAAATAAAAACAAGCAAGGGATAAGGAAACTAAAGAACAGTATCGGGCATTATCTCAGGCGGTTGGTAAGTAATATCCGCCTGAGATAAACATCTTCTCAGGCGGTTATTAAGTACCAACCGCCTGTGTCGACGTCCGTGCGCGACCTTTCATTTCCCCGAGGGGTGACCTTTCAAATCATGGTTGGTAGATATTTACTTCTTAATTAATATTCTTGATTAAATATCTTCTCAGGCGGTTGGTAAGTAAAACCCGTCTGAGATAAAGTTAAAAACCGTCTGTGAAAAACCGACGCCTATATAAGGAACCCTCACCACAGTCAAAACACAACCCTGGAGAATTTATATCGACGTCGCAAGGCTGTTGAATTTCCCCTGCGCCGCGCCGCCACTCCGCTGCCCAGCCCATACTGCCGCGCCACCGCTCAACCCCGTACCGCCACTTCTCCACCCAGCCGGCCCACTGTGCTGACGCCTCCCCACCGTGCTGACGCCTCTGCAAGGTAAATGTAGTTTCCTTACTTTTTCTTTGTATATTTTAATTAGCTGATAAGCTGTTAGTTTTGTGTGTTCTGGTATATGGATTCTGTCCTTTTGCATGTGTAAGGACTGTGTGGATTGTGTTCCGGTATATTGATGTATGGACTATATGGATTGTTTCCTTTTTGTGTGTTCTGCTAGTTTGGTCTTTTATATTTTGATGTATGGACTATATGGATTGTTTCCTTTTTCTGTTTTCTGCTAGTTTGGTCTTTTATATATTGATGTATGGACTATATTGTAATAAGCTTATTGTAGTTTGTACCTATTATGTGACATAAATATGATGTTTAATTAACAGATGCTATTGTAATATATATAAGATGCATGAAGTTTACCCGAACTTGTAATTGTAGTTTTATGTGTTTTACTTTTCATATGCTAATTGTGTGTGCGTACCTCCTGCTTGCATATATTTCGAAGGAGTGATTAGGGTTAGCTTTCTAGGGAGATGGTTTTATAACTCACCTATTTAGTTACCATCGTTGGATGGGATCTGATGTCAACATATAACGGACCGGATCCCACCCAAACCTAGCCCATGTTGCTGGGCCTGTTTGCCCCACGACTTCAATCCTTCACCCCCGATTGCTGCTCCCGACGCCTTCGACTCCGTCCACCTCAAGCTGCAGTAGGGTTGGGCATTGGCGACCATACCTTCTCGTTGCTAGGTGACATCAATGGTGGCAGGGTGCAGAAGCCAGCGACAGGGCCATCTGCATGCGGCAGCGAGGTCGGGAAATGGCACCGGAGGAAGGCGGCACCGGGGCCAGCTGCAGGTGGCGACAAGGACAGAGACAGTGTTGGAGGCATCGGGGCCAGCTGCCGGCGGCGGCGAGACCGAAAGATGGAGGTGATTGCCAGAGCCGCGGGCGACGGCACGCGGTGGTGGGTGGAAAGTCGGCAACAGTCACCGAAGTGGCAAAGTGGAGCCGTGCCACGCTCGAGTAGCACGCCTCTCCATCGCGTCAGGTCGGGGCAGCTGCAAAAATCCACCCGTACCCGCACCCATTGGGTGCAATACCCGTCGGGTACCCGTAGCCTCGGGTATAATTGCTATCCCTAGATCCCACCCAGACCTAGACCATACCACTGGGCTCGTTTGCCCCACGACTTCAATCCTTCACCCCCGCCTCAAGACGTCGCCCGTCTCCTACATTAGTCACACTAATCATACTTGTTATGTCTCTGTAAATTCATTTTATAGAAGACCTTTAGAGAATATTTGTGGCCAAATTTTGTAAATCTGACAAAAATTCTATTATTGAAGCATGGACCGTCGAGCGTGGATGTATAACATGCCAAGACCCGATCCTATGTACATTCATAATGTTGCAAATTTTATTGAAGCATCCAAGAGACATGCGAAGTTGCAAAAGATAGATGACATATTATGTCCATGTATCGACTACGAAAATAAGATTGCTTGGACGGATACTATAGTAATCCAATCTCATTTGGTGAAAAGATGTTTCAAAAAAAAACTACACAATATGGACAAAGCATGGTGAGTTAGATACACATGATGTGGATAAAGATGATGAGAGAGGTTCAGATGATGATAATGTTCATATCGATGATGGTAGTGACAATCAAGCTGGTGATGATGATGATGAGTTCGATTGTGAGGAGATGTTGGGTCACATTGAACCATATGTATTGACTTCTATGGGAGCAAGCAAAGGTTTATGTAAAATGGAGACATTGTAGAATGCGGCAATGGAGCTTTTATATGATGAATCAAACAGTTGTGAGAAAGAGTTTACTACATTGCGTGCAATCTTAGAACTACTAAAGTTGAAAGCTACGCACGGATGGTCCGATTGTATTTTCTTTGATCTTTTGAATCTTCTGGTATGTTACCAACATGAAAAAGACTTAGAAGAATAGGAAGTTTATTATTGGTCCTGAAGGTGACGATGATGATACTTCTGCCGATGCAGATGGGAAGAATAAGAGAAAAAATTTATGCCTTGGTGACGTGGTACCCTCCGGTAATTGATCGCTTGAAGCGTTTGTTCTCAAACCCTAGGGAGGATAAACTTATGCGTTGGCATTCCGAGCAATGCAAGAAGAATGAAAAACATATACGACACCCTGGTGATGCAACGTAGTGGAAAAAATTTGATATTCAGTATCCATAATTTGCGAAGGAAATCAGATTTGTGAGGTTTGCCTTGGGTACAGACGGAATGAATCCGTTTGGTGAAAAAAGGAGCATACACAGCACATGGCCCGTGATCTTAACGATGTACAACCTACCGACGTGGTTGTGTCACAAAAGGAAACATATCTTGTTATCTGTTCTTATCCAAGGTCCGAAACAACCCGACATCGAAATTTATGTGTTTTGAACCTTTAATGGAAGATATGGCAAAATTCTGGAATGAAGGGGTACGTACATGGGATGAGTACAAGCGGGAGTATTTCACGCTAAGAGCAATGATATTCATTACCGTGCATGATTATCCCGGACTGTTTACATTATTGGACAAATGAAAGGGAACAAAGGTTGTGTTAGGTGCGTGGATAGAACTGGATTTCTATACCTCACTTCATCCAGAAAGACGGTGTACATGAGACACCAACGGTTCTTGACAGATACACACAAGTATAGGAAGATGAAAGAACAATTTGATAACAAAATCGAAAAAGATACTGCACCAAAACCTTACAGTGGAAAACTTGTGTTTGAAATGGTCAAGAACAGTCATATCGCTTCCGTTAAGGGCAAAAATAGTAAAGGAATTAAGAGAATGAAAAGTACATCTTCGGATGATACAACTGACATGGCTTTCAAGAAACAATCAATTTTTTCAAGTATCTTTCGTATTGGAAGAATCTGGAATTTTGTCATAGTATTGATTTGATGCACGTTACAAAGAATGTATTTGACAGCATCATTGGGACCTTGCTGGACATGCCAAGGAAAACAAAGGACGGATTAAATTCACGTATGGACCTAGTAAATCTTGATTTGAGACCAGAGCTTCATACAGTAGAAAAGCGAATGGGAAGCATTACCTTCCCCCAGCCAGCTACAACTTGACGCTAGAAGAGAAAAAAGCAATTTGTGAATGCTTGCGTGGGACCAAAGTGCCCACGAGTTTCTCATCCAATATCCGCAAACTAGTCTCGATAAAAGACTTGTCTTCATTCGGTTATAATTCTCATGACTGTCATATGATGATGACAGTTTTCCTTGCCATTGCAATAAGAGTCATCAAACCTGAGCATATAAAAGTTGTCATCACACGTTTGTGTTACTTCTTCAATGCAGTATAGCAAAAGGTGATAGCACATGAAGATTTAAACTATCTGAAAACATACATCGTCGAGACAATATGCAAGCTTGAGATGTGTTTCCCACCATCCTTTTTTGATATGCAAGTACACCTAATCATACATCTTGTTGATCAGATAAAAGCATTGGAGCCACTATATTTACATCATATGTTTTCATTGGAGAGATATTTAGGAGTATTAAAAGGTTATGTGCGGAACCGTGCTCACCCAGAGGGTTCAATTATGGAAGGATACACCACTGAAGAAGTGATTGAGGGTTGCGCTGATTACATCAAAGATGGAAATTCGATAGGTGTGCCTATACCGGTACATGAGGGTAGACTACGTGGGAGAGGCAAAGTGGGTAAGAAAACTTTTATCGTTCAAGATTACAAGAATGTACATCGTGCACATTTTTGAGTACTACAACAACTCACAATAGCTGAGTCGTACATCGAGGAACACCAAATTGAGCTTCGTGATAAAAACCAAGACCGCACAGAGGACTGGATCATGAAAGAGCACAGAAGATGTTTCACTGAATGGTTAATGGACAAAAATATACCATACGGAAACACTATAGAAGAGGCAACAATGAAGAAGTTAGCTTCTGGCCCATCTGCATTGGTGACATCATGGCAAGCATATGACATCAATGGTTACACATTTTACACTAAAGAAAAAGACGGTAAGAGTGTTGCACAAAATAGTGGTGTTCATATTGAGGCTTATGATTCACAAGGGCAGAAGACCACATACTTTGGGTTCATAGAGGAAATATGGGAACTCGATTATGGCAAAAGAATGGTAATGCCCATATTTAAGTGCCAATGGGTCAAACATCCTGATGGTCTGAAAGTGGACAATTACGGGCTGACACTGGTAGACTTGAATAAAGTGGGTTATAAAGATGACCTGTGGGTTCTCGCCGATAATGTTGCACAAGTTTTTTATGTTCAAGATCCAGAAACATAGAAGATGCACGTAGTTATTTCTGGAAAGCAAAATATTGTTGGGGTTGAGAATGTGGGAGATAATGAAGAGGAATATAATCAGTATGAAGAGATGTACCTTTTCACCGAACCAGAAAACATCAAGCGTGTAGAGAGAAGCATTAAAAAGAATTTCAAACCGTATATGCGAGAAGATGTCAATGCTGGAAAAAATGTATATAGCAATGCGAGATGATATATATTGTATATATTTGTATCTTCTGAAATCAACTTAGAACAATGTTCTATTTCAGCTTTACATAGCATGTTTCAAACATTATTAAATTCAGCTTTTGTTTCGAGCTCCTGTCAAGCTAATCCCTTCACAGCAAGCTCTTGTAGATGCAAGTAACACCCGAGACTCATCATTTGGATTGTTAAAAGCTTCAATTGAAGTCTGATGATACTTCCCGTCCATTTGAGGGCTTGTTTGGATAGGAGTACACACAAACAAGCCCTGCAAGATTTCTTTCTCTTCTCTCCATTTTGATAACTCACAAAGATGCTACTTTATCAGTTCCAATGGCTGAATATATTGACTACAAATTAGTACCATCTCTCTTAGTGCTTTACACAAGCGACGAAACGTACAACTTCAATAACAAATCTTGTTTGTACCATTTTCATATTAATTTGACCTTAATCTTTCAAGCATAGATTTATCAATAATTGAAGCTTCCTCATCAGACATGTTAATGACATTTACAAGGGAAGGGTGTGTCGAAGCTAACAAAATCTCAACGGGACTGAAGACAAAGAGATGCTGCATATGATTGACAATGTTCAGGTTAGACAACATAAAGCTATGATGACAACCTTAAACAACATGAAAAGTGATGTCAAGGTTATGCTTGCATCAACCAAGACATGTTGTGAGGGTATAACACTTGTTGGGGCAAGCATAACCTTGGCCAAAATCAGAAATCACGCCACCGTTGATTACTCTGAAGGCGCCATGGATTACTCTGAAGTTTACCGAGTGTAAGGATCGAATGCCCAAGAGGGGGTGAATTGGGCTTCTTTTCAAAAATTTAAAGCAATAAAACTTAATTACTAAAAGCCCAATTCCCTACGCAAACAACCTATGCATTCAAGTGAATAGTGACTTTGCGATATACGAAATGCATAAGTGTAAAGGAGAGGAAGAGAATGCAAACTCCCGAGGAGACACGAAGATTTATCCCGTGGTTCGGCAAGATCGTTAAGATCTTCCTACATCCACGTTGTGGCACCCACCAAAGGGTATAGCCACACCCAAGTTACCGAGACTAGGGATCTTCACTATTCTTCTCTGTTTCCCAACCTTGGCAAGGTGGAGCTCAAGCCTTGTACAACTTGGTTCCTCCGGGCTTCCACAATCGTCTTGGCAAGCTCCGGAAGTCTCTCTCAATTACAATCACCAAGGGACACTCCCTTACATCTCTCACTACACTAGAGATTCCAATCACCAAGAATGGAAGCACACAAGCACTATCTCTAGCTAGTTCTAGCCTATCTCTTGGTGTGTAAGTGGTGTAGATGATCTAAAAGTGGTAGCTCAACGTCTTGAATGCTTGAGAATGTGTAGAGTATGTCTGGTAGTCACGACTTGTCGAATAGACTGGTTGAAGGGGTATAAATAGCCAGCCTCCACGAAATAGCCGTTGGAAAAGTAGGCTGACATACTTGTTCTGCGAACACCGGATGATTCAATGCTCTCCCTTCAGTAATCATCGGTCAAGTTCACTTTAGCTGATGTCACTGTGTCAGATATGACCATTGTTAGACCGATGTTACACTTGTCTTCTCATCGGATGATCCGGTGGCACTTCCTACAGAATTGGTTCAGACTTGATGCTTACTGGAGTGTTGACCGATGTGTATATTGCTGTACATCGGAGGATCCGATGTTACACTTGATCCAGGGATATTGCTTACTGCACCGATGGACCGATGTAACATGTCCTTTGACATCGGATGATCCGGTGAGTACTTGGTTCTGAGGTCTTCTTCTTCTGCTGAACCAACTCGACCGATGTGTTGTTCTCTAGAAACATCGGTTGATCCGGTGAGTTGATTTTGTTTGCTTCGAGTTGTTCTAAGTGATTCTTTTGTATTTTGCTCGATTGACCTCTTAGACATTTGATGGAAATATTCTTCTGATGATTGTCAACCATTGAGTGTTCTCAATTATGGTTGAATAACTTTGACATATGAGCTTTTACTTCTAATCTTCATAACATTGATTGATCTTATAAAGTGATTGTTTAGGGGTCTCCAATGATCAGTAGTTGATGTTCATATTCATATAGATTTCATTTGATTGAGTGATATGGGAGACCTTGCACCCACAAATTCATTAGTAAAATCCAAAGGTTGTCATTAATCACCGAAACCATACCTCATGGGAGCCTAGATGCTTTCAATCTCCCCCTTTTTGGTGATTGATGACAACACAACGAGTGAAGCATAATAATAATGAATTTGATAGTACAATACTTAAGAAGATATGCAATGAGTACAAGATATGGCACTTTAAACTTGAAGACTCAAAAGAGATTAATAACGCAAAAGCTCAATCGATCAATAACTCAAGAGAATAAGTGGCACATGAATACTCAATGAATAGCAAATGAGTAGCAAAAAAAACACCAAATTACAAAAGATATAGATAGAGACTCCCCTACAGCTAGGACTCCCCCTGAGACTAAGCAACCCTTCCCCTGACTCTCCTCTAACTCTTCCCCCCCTTTGGCATCAAGACACCAAAAAGGAATCCGAGTGCCTAAGAACCCTGAGTGCTCGGAGCGATGACGGACTGGTCACCGTCGGGGGTGCTGTCATCGGAGCTGCTGCCTACTGCTAAGGCTGAGGATGGAGTAGAAGTGGAGGGACCTGTAGGAACCGTAGGAGCCACTGTCGGTGCCTACTGAGTCGGAGCTGCTGGCAATGGGGCACTGACAATGGATGCCGGCGTCTGCTGGAACAACGTCATAGCTGGCAGCGGAGAGTGGATCGGTGCGCCTGGAGCAAGCAGTGGAGACATGCTGATCGTCGGGATCGGCAAGGTCGGCACTGGAGCTACAGCTGGAGCAAGAACAGGCAGGGGTGGAGCAAAGCCTGGCAGCTACGACGGCAGGGCAATCCCGGTTTGGGTGTAGAGGTTGGTGATCAACCCCAGGATGCCCATCATCGCCTGCTGCATCTGCTGCTGCTGGTCGAGGGAGCGCTGGTGCATCTGATCTATCAGCCCAGTCAACCTGTCAAAGTACTCTCGCCTCTCACGGGCGATCTGGCACTGCATCTCCTGCTACTGCTGCTGGAGCTCCAAAAGACGTGTTGCCTGCTCAGCTCGGGCCTGCTCAGCTGCAAGCTGGTCCAGGCGCTGCTGCTCAACCATCTGCAGTAGGAGTGAAGTAAGCTCGGACGGCTGAGAGACTTGTGCCTCTAAGACAGGAGGTGGAGTAGGGGGTGGCACAGTCGAGCCTCCAGCCTCCGCGTCGTGCTACCTGGGTGAGGGAGGAGGTGGGAAGTACTCCTCAACGCTGTCATCCGTGTCGCTCTCGGACCATATATACTGAAGGTCCTCACCTTGAGCTTCTGCCTGTGCCAGTCTCTCATCTTACTTCTCCAGATCTGACCAATCCTCCTTGGATAGCCGGGCACGGACCTGACACTCGACTAGACGGCCAAGGCGGTGGTCTCCAGGAGCTGGAGCACAGTAGTGGCTAAACCGTGTGACACTCTCGTCAGTGAGACTGTCACGCACGGCGGACCCCTCAGGAACAACCATGTAGAGCAAGTAGCTGATCCGGTGTCCAAACACAAGTTGCCTGATCATGCCAACTCCATCAGTGATGACGTCCTCCATCTCACATATGAGGATGTCCACAATATCGAACTCCATCCCGTTCATGATGTAGAACAAGAGAGTCTGCTGCAGGCTGGTGAACCCCTCTAGGTATCCGGACCTCGGCAAAAGTGTGCGGCACAAGGCAAGGTGCACTGTGCACGTAGCTGGAGTCAGCAGTGCTGGTACCCTCGACTGGTCTGGATAGAAAGACGGTGCAAACAGGGAGCGTATCTCCTCCAATGGTGGTGCCACTCCTCCAGTGAGCGGCCTCCTCTGTGGGTCTGCCTGTCCATACACTCTCTCGTGCAGGCAAGTGTCGTGGAGATCCACTCCTAGCAGCTGTGCCAAAGTCTGTCTCGTCAAGTGATGGTGCTCGCCCATGAACATGAAGTCTATAGATCTGCGGCCCTCAGAGACATAGAGGGTAGCGTAGAATACGCGGATCCAGTCCTCCATGTAGGCACTCCTCTCATAGGACATCAGCTCCACCAGCCCTCTATACCTCTCAAAGTTGGGGCATATCTCTGTCTCAGCTGCCAGGGCAAGCTGATCCCAATCCAGAAAGTTGTGCTGGAAGAGCTTATGGCCTCAGCGTCTATAGGTCTCGTATAGCGACGCCTGTGTCAAGGTCCAAAAGCAGCTGTCCACAAGTGCCTCTCTGGGCTGCGGGAACCAATCCTCAAGCAAAACACTCCATCTGAGTCTTCTAAGCTACTTGGCCTTCATCTTCCTGTAATCTGTCAACCGGACACCTTCACCAACACGGACATTGGTGTCCTTCTCGTAGACGGCTCTTTGGGCCGCCCTGTCCTCTTGAAGATCGGCAGCAGATGGTCTCAAACGTGGTACTGCCGCGGGATGACCCCCACGGGTCCTGGCTGAGCGCCGGCGAACAAGCGGCACTTCCGGCTCTTCTACTTCCTCGAACTCATCTAGCAAGGGAGGCTGCCTCGGACGAGCCTCGCGGATCCTCAATGATCCTCCTCGGCCACGCTCTCGCTCCTCTACGGCGCGAGCAGCCATCAAAGCCTTCTTATCCTCCTTCGACAACTTTTGCTTCTTTGCGGCCGGCTCCGCAATGGCCTTGCCCTTTCCCTTCTTGTCACGAGCCATTGCGATGAGGCAAGTGACAATGCGCGTGAATGAAGTCGACGATGTCAAGTGAACGAAATGGCGACACGAAGATCGTCGCGGCCGGAAACCCTAGCGGCGTAGTGATGGCCGTAGAGGGAGGCACCACGACGATGCAGAGGGCGGTGGTGCGGCTGTGCCTGGTGCGGCGACGGTGGTGCACGGGAGGCAGCTGTCGGCGACGCTTGGGTGGAGCGGCTGCGGCGGTGGAGGAGAGCGGCGGCGGCGGCGGCGGCGCTGCTGTGGTGGTGCGGCGGCGGCCGGAGGGCGGCGGCGGTAGGGCGAGGGAGTGGCGGCGGTGGAAGGGCGAGCGAGTGTCGGGGTCGGGGTGAGAGAAAGGAGGGAGGCGAAGGGGCGTTTAAAAAGTGGGTCCCAAACCCTAGCTTAAATTTTAACACCGGATGGACCGACGTTAAAAGATAGGAGCATCGGTCGAATGGCACAGTAAGGGTATTCAAAAAGGTATCGTTGACACCGGATGGTCCGACGTGGAAGGGAATAGCATCGGTGGATTTCAGCACAGTTCCAGAAATGTGAACATCGGATGCACTGATGTTTCTCGGAATGAACTCGTCGGTTGATTTGTGTTACTGACTAAGGTAACCCTTGGCTTTTGAACACAAAGTGATCCGATGATGGTCTAGCCTAAGCATCGGATAATCCGATGACTACGAAATAGCAACATCCCATATATGTCCTTTGACCAAACAAACAAACAATGGGAAACACATGTCTCGGGACTTTTTGGGCAACCCCTTACCCCTCAAAAATGCTAATTGCCCATAACTTGGCTAAGCCTTAAAGCAAATAGAACACCAAGGAAAGTAGGGAGGAAATTATCCAAATAAAATGTAAGGCCCATGCTTTGTGAGCTAGGGGATGAAGACTTCTATCTCTTTAAAGCATGTTCCTTTAGGCATTAACGCACCTAACATTTTGTTCTTCCCACATCATATGAGTTGAGATATTGCATTTCAAACAAGTATCTTTCTCATGAGGTGGGTTCCCCTTTGTGACAATCTACCGTATGCAATGCCAAACACTTTATAATGCAAGAAATTTAAATATGAGTGCAAGTCTATATGGCAGGCATCATGCAAGTCATAAAGTAAATCTATCTTTCCAAGTTTGAACCTTTCAAAGGCTTCTTCAGGGAGAGCCACTCTCCAAGCCATGGGGAAACCCAAAAGAACCTCCATCCCAAGCTAACCCTTGCTCACCCCTATCCTTTGAGAGTTAGACAAGACCTATATGAGATGCATTCTTACATGGCAACTTACATGATGTTTGATGCATCTAGCACATTTAATTCACTTCTTAGCCTAGAAAAAGTTTTCTCATCAAGTGGTTTAGTGAAGATATCCGCCAATTGTTCTTCGGACCTAACACCTCGCAATGAGATGTCTCCCTTAGCTTCATGGTCCCTCAAGAAATGATGGCAAATATCAATGTGCTTAGTGTGGGAGTGTTGAACAGGGTTTTTAGCTATCCTAACCGCACTTTCATTGTCACAAAGGAGAGGCACACAACCAAGTTTAACAACAAAGTCCAAAAGGGTTTGCTTCATATAAAGAATTTGGGCACAACATGCACCGGCCGCAATATATTCCGCTTCCGCCGTGGACAAGGCGACGGAATTTTGCTTCTTGCTAGACCAAGATACTAGGGAACTCCCAAGCAAGTGGCACCCACCGGAGGTACTCTTGCGATCCACGCGGCATCCAGCAAAGTCCGAATCCGAGTATCCCAAGAGATGGAAATTTGCACCTTTAGGGTACCACAAGCCCACACTAGGGGTATGCTTAAGATACCTAAGTGTCCTAAAGCCCGCCTTCCGATGCGATTCTTTAGGTGCTGCTTGAAAGCGAGCACACAAGCATACACTAAACATGATATCGAGCCTAGATGCGGTAAGGTAAAGTAATGAACCAATCATAGAACGGTAGTTAGATTGATCAATAGGTTTACCGTCCTTATCCGCGTCGAGATGACACTTTGTTGCCATTGGAGTGCTTCTTGAGCTACAATCTCCCATCTCAAATTTCTTCAAGAGGTCCTTGGTATACTTCTCTTGATAGACGAAGGTCCCATCTTGAAGTTGCTTGATTTGGAATCCAAGGAAGAAGTTGAGCTCTCCAATCATAGACATCTCGAATTCCCTAGACATCATTTTGCCAAACTCATGGCTAAGAGCTTCGTTAGTTGAACCAAAAATAATTTCATCAACATAAATTTGACAAATAAATAATTCTTCGTTGATGTCTTTGGTGTAGAGTGTAGTGTCCACCCTCCCGATCTTGAATCCTTGCATGATCAAGAAATCTCGTAGTCATTCATACCATGCCCTAGGTGCTTGCTTGAGCCCGTAGAGCGCCTTGTGCAACCTATACACATGATTAGGATTCCTCGGATCTTCAAACCAGGGAGGTTGTTCAACACAAACAAGCTCGTTAATGTAACCATAAAGAAAGGGACTTTTCACATCCATTTGATAAAGTCTAATATTATGATGTGATGCAAAGGCAAGAAGTATACGGATGGCTTCTAGCCAGGCGACCGGAGAAAATGTCTCTCCAAAGTCTAGTCCTTCAACTTGCGAGAACCCCTTGGCCACAAGTCTTGCCTTGTTGCGGACCACCACGACGTTCTCGTCTTGTTTGTTGCGGTACACCCACTTTGTTCCGATGACGTTTTTGTCCTTGGGTTGCTCCTCCAACACCCAAACTTCATTGCGGATGAAGTTGTTAAGTTCTTCTTGCATTGCCATCACCCAATTGGATCTTGGAGTGCTTCCTCAATGTGAGTGGGTTCTACACATGAAACAAACGAGTAGTGCTCACAAAACAAAGTGAAATGGCGAGAACGTGTACTTACACCCCTTGACGGACTTCCGATGATTTGGTCCATCGGATGCGCCTTGAAGATGAGTCCATGCCTCATAAGTAGTTGTGAAGCACTTGGCGGTGGTGATGCGTGTTGCTCTTCATGTGGTTGGACTTGATCATGGACTTCTTCTTCTTCTTGATGTTGTGTGGCTTGTGAGTCTTGAGTCGGCAATGGATCATCCTTTTCTTCTTCGTCAACTTGAGGCGCCATGGAAGTGTTGATGTCGGAACTTGAAGCTCCCCCTTGATCATGGCTCTCCTCAACTTTAGGCTTGATGTCTCCAATGGTCATGTTCTTCATAGCTTCTCGTAGAGGCTCATCATCTATTTCATCATGACCAAAACTCTCCTCTTGGGAGCCATTAGTTTCATCAAACTTAACATCACAACTTTCCTCAACTAAACCGGAGGTTTGGTTGAATACTCGATATGCTTTTGAGTTTGATGCATAACCAAGAAATATACCAACATCACATCTTCTTTTAACTTACCGAGCCTTTTCTTGCGGTAGATGTAGCTTGCACCCAAAGACTCAAAAGTAGGAGATGTTGGGCTTTCTCTCAATGAGAAGTCCATATGGGGTCTTTTGAAGTAGTCGATGAAGGTAGACCCTATTTGCGGCATGGCACGCCGTGTTGATTGCTTCGGCCCAAAACTTCTCCGACGTGCCATAGTCATCAAGCATTGCTCGCGCAAGAGTGATGAGAGTCTTGTTCTATCTTTCAACAACACCATTTTGTTGAGGAGTGTATGTGGCCGAAAACTCATGCTTCACACCTTCACGGTCACACCACTCCCCAATGTTGTAGTTTTTGAATTCGGTGTCGTTGTCACTCCGAACCTTGATGATGGGAAGTTGAAATTCCCTTTGAGCACGGTTAGCAAAGGTCTTGAACACTTCCGGAGTTTCGCTCTTGTCACCTAGAAACAAAGTCCAAGCATAGCGAGAGTAGTCATCAACTATAACTAGACAATAGAGGTTACCGCCAAGACTTTGATATGTGGCGGTCCGAAGAGGTCCATGTGAAGTAGCTCAAGTGGCTTGGAGGTTGACACCATTGTCTTCATTGGGTGGTGTGAAGCAACTTGCTTCCCGGCTTGACAAGCACTACAAAGCTTGTTCTTCTCAAATGTGACATCCTTCACGCTGGTCACCATCCCAAGCTTGAATGACTTCTTGAGCTTGCTCATCCCTATTTGCGCTATGCGTCGATGCCATAGCCAACCCAAACTTGTCTTGGTGAAAAGACAAGTGGTCAAGCTAGCATCCTTGTTGGAGAAGTCTACTAGGTAGAGATGCCCATGCCAAAATCCTTTGAAGATTAATTCTTTGCTTGTTTCACTACTCACAACAACATCATTTTTGCTAAAGGTGCACGTTAGTCCAAGATCACATAATTGTGCAATAGAAAGTAAATTAAAACTAAGTGACTTAACGTACAATACATTTGAAATAGATAAATCATTTGAAATAGCGATTTTACCTAACCCAATTACCTTGCCCTTAGAGTTATCACCAAAGGTGACTTGTTCATGATTACCGGGGTTTTCTATGGTGGTGAACATACCATCATTGCCGGTCATATGTTGAGTGCACCCGCTATCGAGTACCCAATGCTTTCCTTTGACTTTGTAGTTCACCTACACACATGAATTCAATTTTTAACTTTAGGCACCCAAGCCAACTTAGGTCCTTGTATGTGTGATACAAGTGTTTTTGGGACCCAAAGTTTCTTGGTGAGCTTCCCCTTCATGCCCTTCATATCCTTGCCAATGAATCTCGCCTTCACCTTGCCATCTACTTAACTCAAGAGATAAAAACGATCATTGAAAGTAGATTTGTAGTTAATGGGCAATTTTGGAGAAGGTCGGTTAGGAAGAGGACACTCCCTTGTATGGTGACCGGTGACCTCACAATGTTGGCAATAAGAACCAACTTCCTTGATGAAGCTTGTTCTAAGCTCCGGTGAGGGCACCTTTCCTTTGTTAGGCACCGGGAAGGATCCAAGTCCTCTCTTGTTGAAGGCCTTTGCTTGTTGGAAGAGGATTTCCTTGTGCTTGACTTCTCCTTTTGATAGTCTAGCAACACTAGTGCGGAGACTCTCAATTTCTTCCAACAAGTCCTTCTCCCTAGTGTTCTCTTTCAAAGGCAAAGACTTGTGCAAGACATTAGTGGCATGAGAAGTAATGGATACCTTATCATTAAGAGTTTGTTTCTTTATATTTTTCAATTCTTGATCAAGCGCTTCATGAGCAAGGTTAATAATTTGATGCTCTTGGATCAACTCATTGTGCTTTCCCAAGAGTGCTTGGTGGTCTAAGTCAAGCTCATGATGATCTAGCTTGATTTGAGCCTTATCCTCCTCAACTTTCTTGACATGGGATTTGAGCATGTCATGCTCTTTAAGTATGCTTTCATACTTGTCAAGCAAATCAAGGTTAGCACTCTCAAGTTTAGCACGAGTTTCTTCAAGAGCCTTAACCTTACTCTTTTCCCTCTTAATGAAAGTGTGATATTCATTTATTAATGAAGTTAAATCATCGGGGGAAAGCTCATCATCGCTAGAATCACCACATACCTTGGTGTTACCTTTAGCCATGAGGCACATGGGTGGTGGATGAAGAGGTGAATCATCATTGTTGGCAATGGCAAGGCCGACCAAACTTTCTTCTTCCGCTTCACTCTCTTCATCACTTGATTCTTCGTCGGTGACCCATTCATTTGCCTCACACATGAACACCTTTTGTGGGCCATTTCTTTTCTTTGGGAAGAGCTTTGCCTTCTTGCCCTTGTCATGTTTCTTCTTCCCAAAGGATCTTGGTTTGGGTTTGACCTCTTCTTCATCATCTTCACTATCTTCTAGCTTGCGATGCTTGCTCTTGTGGTTCTCTCGTCTTTTGTACGGTTTTGGACAATCATAGGAGATGTGGCCCTGATCACCACAATTGTAGCAAGTCTTGTGGTCGTCTCTCCTTGGTAGAAACACTTTCTTCTTGGGATCAAAGGTGTATTCCTTCTTGGCAATCTTGGAGTTCAAGCGAGAGAACTTTCTAATCATCAACGCAAGCTCATCATCGTCATCTTCACTTGATGCTTGCTCTTCTTCACTTGAGCTAGGCTCAACCACCTTCTTTTTCTTGAGACTTGATTTCTTGGTGGAGGCCTTTAGGGAAATTGTCTTTGAAGATGATTGCTCCATCATCCCAAGTACACTCATCTCATGAGCGTGAATCTCTCCAATGAGTTCCGAAACTTCAATATGGTCAAGAGATTCCTTTTGAAGCATGGAGTTGATGATGTTGTACTTTGGCTTGGGAAGGAGCATAAGAATCTTGCGGTTGATGAGTCCCTTGCCAAGAGAAGCAATGTCAAGAGCGTTAATTTCTTCAATAAGCACATTCAAGCGAGAGAACATTTCATTGACATTTTGATGAGGTAGCATTTTAAATTCACCATATTTGGCTTTAAGCATGTGATATTTTAGTTCTTTGACACGAGAAGAACCCTCATGAATTTCTATCAAGCAAGCCCAAATTTCACATGCCTTTTCTTTGCTAGCAATCCTAGCAAACACATCTTGACTAATACATTCATAAATTGCATTCCTAGCTTTAGCATCCCATTTAATTTGATCACCAACATAATTGTGTTCACCAAACCCCGCGTGGGTCGCTTCCCATACTTCGGGAGCAATAGCCTCTAGATAAGAGTGCATACGTGCTTTCCAATAGGCAAAGTTCTTGCCCTCGAAGATAGGAACCGAACCCCCAATCTTGGCCATTTTAGCTCTCTAGCGGTGAAGCTAGAATGATCCAATGAGCAACCTAGCTCTGATACCAATTGTAAGGATCGAATGCCCAAGAGGGGGGTGAATTGGGCTTCTTTTCAAAAATTTAAAGCAATAAAACTTAATTACTAAAAGCCCAATTCCCTACGCAAACAACCTATGCATTCAAGTGAATAGTGACTTTGCGATATACGAGATGCATAAGTGTAAAGGAGAGGAAGAGAATGCAAACTCCCGAGGAGACACGAGGATTTATCCCGTGGTTTGGCAAGATTGTCAAGATCTTCCTACATCCACGTTGTGGCACCCACCAAAGGGTATAGCCACACCCAAGTCATCGAGACTACGGATCTTCACTATTCTTCTCCGTTTGCCAACCTTGGCAAGGTGGAGCTCAAGCCTTGTACAACTTGGTTCCTCCGGGCTTCCACAACCGTCTTGGCAAGCTCCAGAAGTCTCTCTCAATTACAATCACCAAGAGACACTCCCTTATAGCTCTCACTACACTAGAGATTCCAATCACCAAGAATGGAAGCACACAAGCACTATCTCTAGCTAGTTCTAGCCTATCTCTTGGTGTGTAAGTGGTGTAGATGATCTAGAAGTGGTAGCTCAACGTCTTGAATGCTTGAGAATGTGTAGAGTATGTCTGGTAGTCAAGACTTGTCGAATAGACTGGTTGAAGGGGTATAAATAGCCAGCCTCCACGAAATAGCCGTTGGAAAAGTAGGCTGACATCACTATTCTGCGAACACCGGATGATCCGATGCTCTCCCTTCAGTTATCATCGGTCAAGTTCACTTTAGCTGATGTCACTGTGTCAGATATGACCGTTGTTAGACCGATGTTACACTTGTCTTCTCATCGGATGATCCGGTGGCACTTCCTCCAGAATTGGTTCAGACTTGATGCTTACTGGAGTGATTGACCAATGTGTATATTGCTGTACATCGGAGGATCCGATGTTACACTTGATCCAGGGATATTGCTTACTACACTGATGGACCGATGTAACATGTCCTTTGACATCAGATGATCCGGTGAGTACTTGGTTCTGAGGTCTTCTTCTTCTACTGAACCAACTCGATCGGTGTGTTGTTCTCTGGAAACATCAGTTGATCCGGTGAGTTGTTTTTGTTTGCTTCGAGTTGTTCTAAGTGATTCTTTTGTATTTTGCTCGATTGACCTCTTAGACATTTGATGGAAATATTCTTCTGATGATTGTCAAGCATTGAGTGTTGTCAATTATGGTTGAATAACTTTGACATATGAGCTTTTACTTCTAATCTTCATAACATTGATTGATCTCATAAAGTGATTGTTTAGGGGTCTCCAATGATCAGTAGTTGATGTTCATATTCATATAGATTTCATTTGATTGAGTGATATGGGAGACCTTGCATCCACAAATTCATTAGTAAAATCCAAAGGTTGTCATTAATCACCAAAACCATACCTCATGGGGGCCTAAATGCTTTCACCGAGTACGCACGGAGAAAACTTCAGAGTAATCCATGGCGGCTTTAGAGTAATCCACGGTGGCGTGATTTCTGATTTTGGCTAAGGTTATGCTTGCCCCAACAAGTTTTATACCCTCACAACATGCCTTGGTTGATGCAAGCATAACTTTGGCATCACTTTTCATGTTGTTGAAGGTTGTCATCATAGCTTCACGTTGTTTAACCTGTACATTGCCACTCATATGCAGGATCTCTTTATCTTCAGTCCAATTCAGATTTCGTTAGCTTCGACACATTCTTCACTTATAACTGCCATTGACATGTGTGGTAAGGAAGCTCACTTATTTGATAAATCTATGCTTGAAAGACTAAGATTAAATCCCTATGAAAGTGTAAAAACAAGATTTGTGATTGAAGTTGTTCGCTTACTCGCTTGTGTGAAGTACTAAGAAAGTGGGTACTGATTTTTAGTCAATATATTTAGGCATTAAAACTGAGAAAGGAGCATCTTCCTAAGTTTTCAAATGGACAGGAGGGAAAGAAATCGTTCAAATGGATGGGAAAATCCTTCCAAGGACCGTCAGGCTTCAAATTGATGTTTTCAACAATTCAAATGATGAGCCACGGGTGTTACTTGCATCTACAATAGCTTGTTGTGCAGGGATTAGCTTGACAGGAGCTTAGCAGCATCAGAGGCGGTTACTAAGTACCAACCGCCTGTGAAAAATTTAAAAACCGCCTATGAAAAACTAACGCCTATATAAAGACCCCACGGAGGCACGCCTCTACCCAGTCCCACATCGCCCCACGAGGTACCTAAGTAAATTCGCATAGTTTCCTTACTATGCATTCCATGCTACTTTTTCCTTTGTATATTTTCATAAGTTGCCAGTTTTGTGTGTTGGTATATGGATTGTGTCCTTTTGCATTTGTGTACATATACGTTTGGACTCAATAATTTGAAAGTTTGGAAGTCTGGTCTTTCAGATAATGATGTCTCGGGCGTGTAGCCGATTGAAGGAGGAGCGCTTGACGTGGTGCAAGAACCATCCCCATGTATGTACATATGGCACACCGGTCGCATGGTTGTATATACATATGTATCTGTAATGGACTGATGAACTTAACTGTAGTATGTTTTTCCGTCTTGTTTGTTTTTGGTATTTTCAATTTCTCTGCATAGGGTTTCTCTGCGAAGCCTGAATCGGGAGATTTATTGAAGTGGCAGTGCATCGTCCCCGGTAAAGAAGGGGTAAGTCATGAAGAACAAGCACAATATGAGTTTAACCATCGTCCTCCTATTAATAAATTTCTTTTGCAGACTGAATGGGAAGATGGTTACTACCCCTGACAATCTCCTTCTCTGAGGACTATCCTTTGGTGCCTCCAAGATGCACCTTTCCAAGTGGGTTCTTCCCCCCAAATGTCCATCGTTCGAGAGCACTCTGCATCGGGATTCTAGATCAAGAGACTGTAAGATAGACCTATTTTGCTCATGTAATTAATACTTAATTATTGTCAAACTTATTTGAACTGGTTTCTTATATTGCTTAAATTATATTTCGTAGGGGTGGTGCAGTGCTTTTACTATCAAAACTATACTACTTGAAGTTCAGCGTTTGCTGCATCAGCCAAATGTGACCAATATTGAAAATGATTGCTATAATCTACTTATCAAAATTAGATGACACTTTGACTTAGTGATCAATGTAGGTTATTCATTCCTCCAACATTTGTTAATTTAAATAATGTCAATATTTTCAGGATCCAGCGGAATATAAGAGACGTGTTCTGGAGCAGGATGGTACAATCTAGATTGATCGATGGGAGCTTCATCGTTGATCTACAATGAATGTAGCATGATTTTTGTTTTCTACTTGACAGGGCGCTTCATCGTCATTGTTTGCAGCTGTTACAGAGAGAGGCTCACTTAAACTTGTGCTCAGTGTGTAAAGATGTTATCTTTGAACAATTGTAAAGCCTCTCATGGTGTATTATCACAATAAAGCCAGCCTCACTGGTGATCGAGCATTTCCTATAATGCATTACTGTACTAGTATCTGCTCAACTGTGTTTTTTCCCTGATACAATTTTTCCTGCAACCACTACATACAATTGTGATAATTGCAATGACCACATCCCTGTAATTTCAATGAAAACCGCTTGTGATAATTGAACAACTACATACGGTTCTTAAACAATGACCGCAGGTGAAAATACATGATCTTCTCAGTCCGTTGTTAATGAAGAACCGCATGTAAAGTTCATTACATTACAGGCGGTTATTAATTAATAACCGCATGTGAAGATCATGTATTTACCCAGGCGGTTATTTCTTAAAATCCGTCTGTGATGTTATTTTATTGCAGTCGGTTCTTAAGTAATAACCGACTGAGAAGATCGAGTATTTACCCAGGCGGTTGTTTTTTTAAAATCCGCTTTTGTTGTTCTTTCATCACAGACGGTTATTATATCATTCGTTATCACAGTCATATATTTTTAAGGACCGCCTGTGTTTGAAAAATTGAGGCGTCTGTAAAAATGCTTTTTATAGTAGTGATTTCAACCCAGCTTTCGCCTCTGTCTATCAGTAAGCACGTACATAGTGTATTCTGAATGTAATACCTCGTCCTGCACTTGACGTGCGAAGTATGATGCATGTTCATGGATGCTGCTGCGCCTGATTTGCTGGTAAGGTCATTGGAACCTGATTCGGGTGCATCTTTCATTTGGCATCTATAGGATGGTGATTCTATCAGGGAAAGTCGCTCCAACGGTGGTATTGCTGGAGCTGGGAGAGGAAACTGGCCTGTTGGATACCGACAACGTGGGAGGAGGAACATGAGTCACTAGCAGAGGTATGGAACAAACTGCTTGCTCCTCAGGAGCTTACCCTTTCGCGATGGCCATGGCAGAGTGAAGCGGGCCTCCGTGCCTGCGAGACTAGTCCCGGGACTGGTCGAGTCAAATCCGGGTGGGCTGAAACAAGAGCAGACGGCATGGCCCACGATCCGAGCCGGCAGACTGATTCGGACCGTGCCGGCGCCGACGTACACAACGCGCCAGCCGTTGCTGCGACCGATGACTGTCCTACGGGCCGTAGGAGGAGGGTCTAGGCTTCTCACATCCGTCCGTTCATTCTGAGGCGTTATTTATGTTGGCTTCTGAGGCGTTCTACTGAGCGGCTGCTATTTATATTTATTTACACACAATCTGCTAGGTATAGTTTCTTTGTGAATCCCATCCATCATTGACGGCACCATTGCCCCAGTCACCATGTCCAACAACCCCACAACCGTATACGCTAAGTTTGCTGGAGCTGCCATCTCCGGCGAAGAAGACAAGCAGACAGCCTCGCCAGTAAGCACGAATCTTAATCTCCTAACTAGAAGAAATTCACATGTATTTAGCGTTATATGTCATATGGGAACATACAATATTAACCTTACTGACGAAATCAAATATAAAGCACAAGACGTAAACAACAAGTATGTTGTAAATCCTATCACTTATTTTGGAGATCGACGTTGGTGAGCAGCTTTGCATCATCAGTGGAAACCACGGAAGAATCCGTTGATCAGGTCGGCCACCGGATGCCGCTTGAACGGCCGACGTGAGCGCAGGGGGAACTGCGGTGTCCGCCACGGGAACCCCGGATGGGCGGGCCACTGCGGCTGCGGCGGCCTGTTCACCAGCCGGCACTGCTTCCTCACCTGACCCCGGCCCTCGCCGACGAGCACGTCGAGTGCGCCGACCTTTTGCATCGCCTCAGCGAACTTTTGCTGCCAGAGGGCGTCGTCCTTGGCGAAGGTCTCCACCATCGCCCTCGTCTGCGAGTCCTCGACGAGCGCGTCATCGGAGGTGAGGAGGCCGCGCCGGGCGAGCAGCTCCGAGTAGTACGAATTATCGAGCTTCTCCCCGGATCGCGCGTCGAAGCTCACCTTGGCCGCGCGCTCCGGGTCGTCGTTGGGCTTCGGGGGCGGGCACACCTGCCGGAGCTGCGCGGCGTACTCTGGGTCCAGCGCCGGGTCAATTTTGGCGGTGTCGGAGAAGCCGTAGAGGCGGTTGCTGAACATGAAGCAGTGCGCGCCGCCGATGGAGTGTGCGCCGGAGAGCACTACGAGGTCCTCCTGCGAGAGCCCGCGGGAAGCGAATAGCTCTGTCAGCCGCGGGACGTGGTGGCCCGGCACCGGGAAGTTGCCCGGCAGGTCGTCCATGTTGGACCGCTCGCCGTCGCGGCGGCCGGCAGCTACGTCGTAGCTGGGCAGCCCGGCGGCCACGGCGGCGTCGCGCGCCGCGAAGGCGAGGATGTCCGCGCACGACACCTTTTGCGGGCACATGGACTCGAGAGTCGACTTGGCGGTGTCGATGGTGTTGAGCCCGATAAGGGTGAAGCCGTTGGCTGACGACTCCTTCTCCGGCACGTCGCCGGACGGCGACTCGTCCAGGAGGATGGAGGCGTCGCAGCCCTGCACAACCCACATTCATGGACACGAACGTTTGAGGAAATTCAAAACCTGTGCGCGCCGGCCCGAATGTTTGTTACCGTGATAAAGCAGTCGTGGAAGAAGAGGCGGATGAGGCCGGGGGCGATGCTGCGGTCCATGGCAATCTCGGAATTGACGACATCCCGGATGACGTTCTCAGCCTCCGGGCACGCCCTGCTGTAGAACCCCACCTGCAGGCCATCGACGACCAACGCCTCGACGTCGCCACCATGCCCGGCCACCGCGAGCATGGAACAAATCAACACCAGCTTGAGCCGCTGCATGCTTACACTGGCTGTCTCTAACTCGACCGAGAGAGAAAGAGAGTCAGCTCATGCTTAAGATCATTGGAAATAACTTGGCGTTTGCAGATGATGGGAAAAGCATAACGACGAGCTTGATTGAAGGGTGGTGGAGAAACACTGGCCTCACATTGTGGAGGCCGTGCTAATAATAGGCGCGTTATTTGTCCAAACACGGGCTCTCGAATGGAGCAGGGCAAAAACGGAACCAAGACGAAACGGGCAGGCACCATGGCGCCAAACCGTTTGGGTCTCGCAGAGTCGAACAATCAAAACATGTTATGCCCCATTTAATTGGAAGAGCAGAGGATGGCTAGAATGCTATACTGTCAATCTAATCCTTTTTTTTTTAAATAGAGGCAGGAGCGCTGCCCATTCATTAAGGAGAGCAAAAGTAGACCATACATCCTAAGTGTACATCAGTGCTAACCTGAGTTTAAGACCTACTCAGGACCCGCGTGAGGCATTCCTCTCCACGGACTGTAATATGCGAGGCAAAAGAAATAAGCTACCAGTCCAGACAATAATAATGTAGCAATTTAGAGCTATCAATCCAGGAAAAGTTGTAACTGCTGCTGGAAGATCCTCTAACTTCTTTCTTTCCAGATGAACCACCGAAAGAAGAAAAGTATTCCTGCACATTGCCTTTTTTGGATCTTGGAGCCCGCCATCATACCAGGTCTATTGATCTCTGCACGCCCTGCTGTAATAGCGGTGGCAATGGTGGGAGACAGACCAAGTTATGTATCAGATCGTGCCAAACCTCCTTGGTGAATGAGCAGTTAACTAGCAAATGGTTTATGTCTTCAGGATGTGTAGACACAGTGGGCAATCCAGACTTGCTGGCCAGTTCCTTCTTATGAGATTATTAGCGGTGGGAGCTTTGTTTTGTATCACCAACCAAGTGAATAATCTGCATTTGGGTTCAGTTTTCGCTTGCCAAAGTTGACTCGCTTTGAATTGTTCAATGGCACCCTGGAACTGCATCTCGTAGGCCGACTTAGCCGTGTATTTTCCCGACGCCGTCCACCACCATGTGATCGTGTCTCTAGCCTCTGTGAGCATGATGTCGGATAGGGCCTCATACAGACAAAAAAACTCCTCCAGAAGAATCTCAATCTCAGAGTCCCATCGCTTGATGTTCCTTATCCAATTATTATTTCTTAGTTCCACTCTCACTGATCTGAATTTCTTTCGAGCTTGTTGAAATAGATGCAGGGCTATGGAACGCGGGGAAGTATCTTGTAACCATCTTGCCTCCCAGAAAGGGGTTTCTCGACCATTTCCGACATGCACAATTGTAGAGCTGAAGAACAGGTCTCTGTCTGCAGGTGTCGAGATCCTCATGAATGGCTTCCAAGGCCGTCCATGGTTGCTCCATTGCAACCATAGCCATTGCATGCAGAGGGAAGTGCCGAACCGTTCAAGGTCTTTGATTCCTAAGCCGCCCCATTGCCTAGGTCGTGTGCATTTAGACCAGTTCACCAAACAATGGACGTTTGACGTTTGGTGGGTCCAGCACTCCTCAAAAGAAAGCTTTGATGATATCTATCGATCTTCTTTATGGCCCACTTTGGCAGCTTGAAAATCGTGATGAAGTAGGTTGGCAATGCCGTGAGAACGGACTTAATCAACACCTCTCTTCCCGCATAAGATAAAAGTCTTCTCTTCTAGCCAAGCAACCTGTCTCCAATTTTATGAACCAATGGTTGGATGGATGCTTTCGGGAATTTTTTGTAATGTAGGGTGTCGGTGGTTTGGAACCGGCAGATCTCCCGACACTACTAAAGTGTTATAGGAGT
Organism: Tuctoria greenei; assembly: GCA_036927565.1. Classification (NCBI taxonomy): domain Eukaryota; kingdom Viridiplantae; phylum Streptophyta; class Magnoliopsida; order Poales; family Poaceae; genus Tuctoria; species Tuctoria greenei. Next base: position 238,242,388 of record JAYESD010000002.1, read on the forward strand.
TTGAAGTTCGGTGTGGGCGCGCGGAGATTCGAGAAGGTGAATAGTATACGACACAGGAGACACGGGAGTTTACGTGGTTCGGGCCGTCTGAGCGTAATACCCTACTCCACGGGTGTGTTGGTGTTGTATTAGCTGTATGAGTTTGTGTTGAGCGTCTATGGCGCGTATATAGCGTCACTGAACGTGTGGAATCCGTAGTCGACCTGTCCTTTTATAGTACAAGGGCAGGCCGTTACAAGTTAGCCTGGCCCGACATGTGGCCCCGGCGGTTACTAGTATTGATATTCATTCAACGAGTTTAATTGCCCTTAATGACTGTGTAATGGGCTTTGGACAGCACGGTTACTGGTAATTAAGGTCATTCGACCGTGTGTCATTAATATGGTATTAATGACACTTAATCGTGTCTTGAAGTCCTTGATTCCCCTTTCAAGATCCGGAGCCGTTATGAAGTCTTCCGGAGGTCAGAGGCTGAAGCTCCGACGGGTGGACATGTGGCAGCTCCGGAGCGTACTGTGGAAAACAGGAAGCTCCGGAGCTACCTGCCACGTGTCAGGTCCGGAGCTTCTCTCAATCTAGGGTTAAGTCCGAAGCTGCCGTTTCAGTACATGGCCCGGAGCTTCCCCCTTGTGGGCGGTAGCTCCGGTTTGATAGTACACGTGGCGACCCTGGGATTAACCATGTTGGAGAAGCGGGTCCGGTTACATCTGACATGTGGGCCTCTGAAGGTCTTCAAATCAAGTGGGTGACTTTTCCTTGATATCTTTGTAACCTCAAGGGGTGTACGGTTTCTAGGGTACCGACAGTGGCCCCCTGGACCTACCTCCGGAGAAGACCATTGGGGTGAGGTTATTCTGCCGGAGGTGGGTCCATCCTCGCGACTTTTGAACTGGGTCTTCAAAGGTCTTCAGAGGTGTCATGGGCGAGGGTTTGGAGTTAAATCCTCGCCACGTGACGTGTCCTGCGTGCGGCAGATGAGATCTTTGGCATGCGGATCTCACGCAATTGAAAGTCGTCGGTTCTCAATACGAAAACCGTATCGGTTCCGCGCGCCTTGTCAGGCCACCGCCTTCGGGTTTCCCGCCTCTTAATGACAACCGTTCGCCGACGAGGTCCCGAGCCCCCTTGTCATCGGCTGGGTGGAGTTTTTGAATGGTTTCTTCGACTTCCTTGCGGTTTCCATCCAAGCGTTGCGAGGGCTTACTTAAGAAGGAAAGCACGCACTGTCGGGAGTTCTTCACGCCTCTCATCTGATCTTGCACTCAAACTCCCAACTTGTGCTTCGCTTTTCTTCTCTTGCCTAGCCGTGCCGCGATGGAGTTGGGTCTCCGTGAGAGTCGCTTGAAGACCGACGACGACCTGAAGAAGGTCCGGGCCCTCATGGGGTGGTCTTCGGACTTCTTCAACCACTCGGTCTGCGCCGGTGGAGAGCTCCCGCTCGAGAAGGAGCACTCCGGTGAAATGGTGTACTTCTCCTCGTACGCCATGGTGGGGTTGATCCCACCTTTTTCTTCCTTTTTCTTGATGCTGCTGGACTTCTATGGTCTGCAGCTATACCACCTTGGCCCTCACTCCATTCTCCTCGTGTCTATCTTCGTCCACTTCTGTGAGATGTGGGTGGGCATCCCCCCCTACATCGAACTCTTCCGGACCTTCTTCACCGTCCACACAACCGGTAGGAGCAATGAGTACCTTGGCTTCTACTACTTCGTGAAGCGCAAGAAGTGCCCATTCAAGTACCTCCGGTCATTCCCTTCTGGGAAGTGGGATGAATGGAAGAAGGACTGGATAGTCATCCGGGTGGAGGAGCATGAGAGGCTGGAGCTGCCTGAAGGCCTCCCCAACATTGACAAGACGATCTGGAGTAAAGCTCCGGTGCTGGCGGACGCCTTCGACCCTGTTCTGACCAGGATTCGCCGGTGCGTGGAGGGGGGATTAACCCCTCAGGCAGTATTTTGCAACTTCCTGGTCAGCAGGTGGGCGCCGCTGAAGAAGAGGGAGAAACTCGCATGGGCCCTCAACAGCGTGATGGATGACGACCGGGTCGAGACCGGGTTGAAGTCCAACATGGTGGGGAAAACCTTGGAGTTCCACCTCAAGAAGTTCCAGCACGACATCGACGTCGATGGTGATGACTTGACTCCACCATCAGCCTTTCTCCCTCTGAACGTGGAAGGGGAGTTCAGCAGGGAGCTCCGGCGGAAGATGCCCGTGCTTGACGACCTTGGTGTCGTCGAGAGAAGATCAACCACCCGGGTGGCAATCCCCGGAATGCCCGAAGATGGCTCTGACCCTGCCCCAAAGCCGAGGTTCGAGGTCGTCGGTAAGGGCAAGGAACTGGCGGATGAACCCGAGAGTCGGAAGAGGAAGCTGCAGTATGTCGACGGAAGGTCCGTCAGGCCCGCTACTTCCGCCTCGGCTCCTTCTCCCCGGAGGAGAAGGTCTTCTACAACCGCGGCGACTGTTCCCGCAGTGGGGTCCTCCCGGGACGCGACTGTTCCCGTAGTGGGGTCCTCCCGGAGTGCGACTGTTCCCGCAGTGGGATCTTCCTGGAGTGTTAGCTCCGGGCATGCGACTCCAGCACCTGGGCCCGTGGAGGCCTCCAGGTCCGGGGGTTCTTCCCGGTCAAGGAGGGCCTCGACTCGGGAAACACCTGTGGCCGCGACTAGTTCCAGGGGGCCTTCCGGAGCTTCCACTCCGGCTATGACCAGCCCTGAACGTCCGGGAAAAAGGTTCCGCGCAAGCTGGTGCGGAAGCCTCCCAAGGTAATTTTTAGTCTTTACCTTGGACAATAGTTTTGCTGTAGTGATTGCTTTTTTAAGTTTCCGCGTCCATCATTTGCAGCGTTCCCAAGAAGAGGAGTGAGGCTCCACCCTTAGCCGCAGCAACTGAAGCTGTGGGGGCGGAAGCTTCTGCTCCGGTCCCAGTGCCACCCCAAGTGGTGGCTGAAGCTGCGACAGCTCCGGCGCCGGCTGTCATGGTCATGGACCTCGACTCATCCCCAGAGGCTCCCGTGGTAGCGCCGGACCATGGGAGAGAAGATGCGCCAGCGGCACCGGAACCGGAGGTTGAAGCTCCGGGTCCTGGTGCTGAAATGACGGAAGTTCCAGCCATTGAGCCGGAAGAAGCTGTGATTCAGGCCCTGGAGCTTGAAAGTGTCAAAGCTCTGGTGGTTGAGCCGACGGTGATTGAAGTCCCTGCGCGCGCGCCGGAAGCTGAGGAAGTTTCGGCAGTTGGGCCGGCTACCTCCGAAGCACCGGCCGCAGAGCCGGTCATTGTTGAAGCTCCGGCTGCAGGGCCGGTCGAGGTTGAGGATCTTTCAGCTCCCGAGCCGGTTGTTGAAGAGGTGATGGAGCTCGAGCCCCCATTGGAGGAGGTGCCTAGGCCGGAGCCAGAAGCGGCCCCTGCTCCGGAAGTGATGACGTCGGAGGTACTCACGGCCGAGCCGGAGTGCCCAAGGGAAGTCGCTGGCCCCTTGCCCGAGGGGGTGAACGAAGACCTGGTGGCGGGGCCTTCCTCGATGGCGACTGAGGCCATCCCGGAGGACGGCCCTAGTGCTATGGAGACTCAGGGGATCACTCTTATGGAGTGGGACCCAATTTTTGTATCTGAAAACCCGCTGGAACCAGCGGAGGAGGTCCCAGTAGGTCCGGAACCTATCCCGTTGTCATTGTCCATTGACAATGCATGTTCCAGTCTGCGTCAAGTCCAACTAGCCTTCTTCCACGACAGCAAAGCTCTTGAAGAGGAGCTCCAAACCCTTAGGCGGTGTCGTAACCGCCTCTACTTCGAGACCAAGCTGGCGCAGTCGAGGCTAGCAGATGACAAAGAATGGATCAACCGGGAGAAGATCTGCCTGGAGTACTGGGGCAAGTTGCTGGATGACAGGGAGAGTTTGACTCGCGCCCTCGACGTTCAATCCTGGGAGATTTACGATCAAGCCAAAGCAGCCAATAGTGCGGCCGATGAACGCCACGAAAGGCTTGAGGCCATTAACACTACACTCATCAAGCGTCGGGAGGCACTTGAGGAGAGGGAGAAACGGCTCGAGGATGAAGAGCAGAGACTCCTAGAGCTGCGGGATGACGTCCTGAGGAGGGAGGAGGAGCTCGCCGAGAAGGTGGCTCTGGCTGACAAGGGCCTCGAGGAGCGCGCCAAAAAATTGGAAGAGCGCTGCCAAGAGGAAGAGGAGAAGGTCTGGGTGCGAGGGTAGGAACTCTATGAAAAAGAGTGTGCCCTTACTGCCAGGGAGCAGAAAGTGAGGGGTAGAGAGAAGGACCTGGTCGACCGCCGGAACAAGATCCACCTCCGGGAGGAGGAGCTCAGAAAACTCGAAAGGCGGGTTGCTGAAAAGATTCAGCAAAACGGCAAAGAAGTTGAGCGCCTCGCCCGTGAGAATTCCGAACTGATGGCGGCCAGGAGATCCCTGGAAGAAATGAAGGGCTTGAGGACTGCAGACTCCCTACAGATTTGGGAGTTCCTGGGCAAGGCCAACGACGCGCTGGCACCGATGGGTTTCAGCCCCGTGCGCCCGGATCATCCGGAGCCGGAGCCAGACCTAGCGCTGCAGGCGTTGAGCGCAGCAGGTAGCAAGCTCTCCAAGGTGGGCGATGTCATCGCGGACCAACTGGAGGTTGAGGGACAATCCCTGGCGAAGAACGTCACAGAATATGTGCTGACGTGCTACACCAGCCGGAACTCCCAATTTCCTCTGGACCCGGTGCTTGAAGGCTCCGTCGAAGGAGAAGGCGAAGCTGCCCGAGCCAACGTATCGGAGGTTGCCCAGAAGGTCGCCCAATTCTTCCATATGGTCTAGGACCATATCTATAGTTCTCACTTGTATTTTCTCTTCTTCTTCCTCAATTTTGTAATCCCTTGTCTCCAGATGTAATTCCTTGTCTCCAGATGAATGAAATCCTCAAATTTTTGTGAATTTCACTTTTTTTCTTCAACGCTTTTGTCTTCACTTGGCCCCCTGGTAGATGTACACAATTTGATTGTGAACATGTACCAAGAGGATATTGCGTTTTGTTGAAGACTCATTTGCTCCGAACTTGTAGAATTTAGGTTCGAAGTCTTCGATAGTGAAGGCCCCCTGAGGTTGTCGGAGCTTAGAAGCTTCGGATTGTCTATCGCTGGAGCTTAGTAGCTCCGGCAATAGTCTCTATCCACGCGTAGGGCATCGATAGTTAGTCCTCCGGGGTGTCAGAGCCTAGTAGCTCCGGCAGTGACCTTTGCCAGCACTTAGTTTGTTGGCAGCAGACTCCGTTTGCGGGGTCTTCTCACCATCTTTTATTCAGCGTCGACGGCTGACCCCCCTGGCTTTACCGGAGCTTGATTAGTCCGGTGATGCTTGTTTTCGATGCGTAACATCGATTACAAACCACCTAGGGGAGTCAGAGCTTTGTTAGCTCCGGCTTTTCTCCATCAACGTGTATTTTATTTTTCCTGCACACTGAAGTCAAGAAAAATAGTAAAATTTGTTTCTTGTCTATAACTTCGTTGCAGCTTACGATTCTCAAGAAAGTTTTAGGTCAAACGCGATTCTAGACACAATCGAATACATTGCCTTTTCTTCCGGATTCAATTGTATTTGGACTCGCCTTACTTCGGCCTGCCGGGGTGTAGGTAGAGTGGCGTACTTAGGGTGCTTGACCAGGCTAAGTCGATAGCACACTCCGGCCCTAGATTGGCTTGGCGGCTTTCAGGCGAGTTGGCTAGGAACAATATTTGAATCCAAAAGAATTGACAATACAACTCGTATTGTATATAAACCGGTTGAACTAAAATTTCTTAAAAATAGCACGTCTTCGTTATAGACAAGAAAGAGAAAAATAAAAAATGTTGAGCCTGTACAAAATAAATGCACGTGGAGTCTGTTTCACATGAAGATGTCTTTCATTATAGGTCCGAGGTATAGGGGAAACAAGTACACTCTTAGGGTACGGAACCAGGCTAAGCGTGTTTCATTTCTCGTTTGACCCAGGTTAGTTAGCCACACTTTTAGTCCGGAGACTGTGACAAGTGTTGCATGAACTTTGCGGAACTTTCGGGAAAGGTTCGGCTGCTCTCCCGGAGGAACTACCCGACTCTGTACAATGACTCTATAACATACATCTCAAGTTACTCAAGACTCACCTCCGTGGTATTAAGTGTAGAACTTACGGAGGTGCTCGATGTTCCAAGGATTTGGGAGAGGTGTCCCATCCTCAGTAGCCAAGCGAACGCTTCCTGGACAGGATACTTTAATCACTCAGAAGGGTTCCTCCCAGCCGGGGGAGAGTTTGTTTAACCCTTCTCTGTATTGTATTCTCCGTAGCACCAGGTCGCCTTCCTCGAGCTGTCGGTTGTGTAAATGCCGCTGATGATAGCGCCGAAGGGCTTGGCGATATCGGGCATTCCGAAAAGCTGCTTGGCACCTTCCCTCCTCAAGGAGGTCTAGGTCTTCACGCCGGAGCTGGTCCTGCGCGGCTTCATCGAAGGTCCAGACCTGGAGTGAACCCAAGGTGATTTCCGGAGGAAGGATTGCTTCAGCTCTGTACACCAAAAAGAAAGGTGTCTCTCCGGTTGACCGGTTTGGAGATGTCCTGTTGGCCCATAGAGTGGGCGGAAGCTCTTCGATCCAGTTGGCTCCATGCTTTTTTAAGCGCTCATAGGTGCGCGTCTTGAGTCCTTTAAGGATTTCAGCATTTTCTCTCTCGGCTTGGCCATTGCTGGCTGGGTGAGCTACAGAGGCGTAGCAAACTTGAATGCTGAGGTATTCGTAATATCCTTGAAATGCAGAGCTTGTGAACTGGGTCCCATTATCAGTGATGATTTTGTTTGGGACTCCAAATCTGCATACAATGGACTGAAAAAAGTTGATAGCAGATTGCTTGTTGATTGTCACAACTGGAGTTGCTTCCGGCCACTAAGTGAACTTATCAATGGCGACGTACAGGAATTTGTAACCTCTGACGGCTCTTGGTAAAGGTCCCAAGATGTCCATCCCCCACACAGCGAAAGGCCATGTAGGAGGTATCATTTGTAGGGGCTGAGCCAGTGTGTGAATTTGCTTTGCATGAAATTGACATGCTTTGCATTTTCTCACCAGCTCAGTTGCATCCTGGAGTGCTGTAGGCCAGTAGAAGCCATGCCGAAAGGCTTTACTGACCAGCGTGCGGGAAGACGCATGGTTCCCACACTCGCCTCCATGGATTTCTGCGAGGAGTTCGCAGCCTTCTTCTCTTGTAATGCACTGCATTAGGATGCCGTCGGCACTGCGCCGGTAGAGATCCCCTTCTACCAACGTGTATCTTTTAGCCAATCTGACTACCCGGTCAGCGGATACATCATCGTCAGGAAGGATGTTATCTTTCAAGTAGATCCGGATCTCCGAGATCCATGCATCAGAACTAACTTGAGCATTTGAGTCTTGCGTGCTGGGTTGCTCGAAGCTTCCGGCAGCACCTACGACCCTTGATGGCTGCCATGGTAACAGGGCCATTGGGACCGTCAGCTTCGGGATGCTGATCTCGCCCCCTTCGCTCAGTTCGGCAGGTTGAGCTGTGGGTTTCGACAACCTCCGGACAAAAGTTCCGTCAGGAGCCAGAGCTCCGGTTGATGCTTTCGTCGAGAGTTCGTCGGCTTCAGCGTTGTGGGCACGCTGAACATGGTGGAGATCTAGGACTTCAAAGTCCTTCTAAAGCCTCTGGCTTCAAGGAGGTAAGCAGCCAGCTGGAGATTATTACAGGAACATTCACCCTTCACATGATTAATGATGAGCTGCGAATCTCCCTTGACCAGCAGTTGCTTGACACCATATGACAGTGCCACCTTTAGTCCCTAGATGAGTGCTTCATACTCTGCCATGTTGTTGGTCGCCTTGAAGTCAAGGTGCACCATATATTTCACCTTCTCCCCGGTCGGTGCAAGGAGAAGGATTCCAGCTCCGGCCCCCTGCTTCTGCATGGAGCCCTCGAAGTAGAGGGTCCAGTGAGGCTCGGTGAAGGCAGGAACTTGATGCTCCTTTTTCTGCTCACTGGGGCCCCCAGGGTTTGATGGAGAAGGAGTCCATTCTGCCACAAAATCTGCCAAAGCTTGACTCTTGACTGCTTGCCTTGAAATAAATTCAAGATCAAATTTGGCCAATTCCGCTGCCCACTTTGCAATATTCCCAGTTGAATTGGGATTATGCAAAATTGCTCGAAGTGGGTAAGAGGTCACCACTAAGACTTTGTGAGCTTGGAAGTAATGGCGAAGCTTCCTGGAGGTAATAAGAACTGCATAGAGCAGCTTATGCATCTCTAGGTATCGAGTCTTGGCATCATGTAGTACTTCACTAATGAAGTACATTGGGCGCTGAATGGTCCGGACCCTCCCGGAGGGGTCCGGAGCTTCCTCTTCACTAACCCGGATCCTCTCGGAGGAATCCGGATTTTCTTCGGGAACCTCCGGGTCCTGGCTGGAGGAACCCGGGGCTTCTTCAAAAGCGACCTGGACCCTCCCGGAGGGGTCTGGGTCTCCTGAAGTAACTTCTTGTGGATTCAGGTCTGGGAGCTGGGACCCAGGCTCACTTTCAGGTACCTCCGGACCCTCCCGAAGGGGTCTGGATTCCTGGGTATGAGGTAACTCTAGTCTCTCCGCAACCAGAAGCATACTGACGACTTCGTCAGTTGCTGAAATGTAAAGCAACAAAGGCTCACCAGGGTTCGGAGCTACCAGAATTGGTAGGATGGTGAGGAACTGTTTCAGTTCCTGGAATGCCTTCTCTGCTTCTCCGGACCATTGAAATGGTCTGGACTTCCTCAATAGCTTGAAGAAGGGGAGTGCCCGTTCCGCCAGTCTTGAAATGAACCGGCTGAGGGCTGCTAGACATCCAGTCAACTTTTGGACGTCTTTGATGCGGTTGGTGGCCACATGTCTTCAATGGCTTTAATCTTCACCGGATTAGCTTCTATGCCCCGGTGACTTACCAGGAAACCAAGAAGCTTTCCGGAGCTAACCCCGAAGACACAATTGTCTGGGTTTAGCTTTGTACGGGTGGCCCGCAGCTTGTCGAAGACAGCCTGCAGGGTGTCCAGAAGTGACTCCTTGTCCCTGACTTTGACCACGATGTCATCGACGTACACTTCCACTATGTCTATTATGAGTTCTTCAAAAGTTTTGTACATAGCTCGTACAAAAGTTGAAGCTGCATTCTTGAGACCAAAGGGCATGGCTGTATAACAGTACAATCCATCTACTGTGATGAATGAGGTATGCTCTTCATCTTCCCTAGACATCCAGATTTGATGATACCCGGAATATGCGTCTAGAAAACACAGTAATTCACACCCGGAGGTGTAATCCACTATCTGATCTACTCTAGGTAGTGGGAATGGATCTTTTGGACATGCCTTATTTAGTGTGGTGTAGTCGATGCACATCCGAAGCTTCCCGCCGGCCTTGGGCACAACAACTGGATTTGCCAGCCATTTTGGATGGAAGACTTCTCAGATGAATCCGGCTTTGAGTAACTTCTTCACTTCTTGTCGAATGAAGTTCTGTCGCTCTATGGATTGCTTCTGAGGCTTCTGATGCACAGGCTGGGCATCGGGGTAGATCTTCAGATTGTGCTCAATCACTTCCCTAGGGATCCCAGGCATTTGTGACGGTTGCCAAGCAAACACGTCGATGTTAGCCCGGAGGAAAGTGATGAGCGTGAGTTCCTATTTGTCGTTCAATCCCCCCGATATACGGGTGGTTTGAGCGGCATCGGAACCAATTTGGACGACTTTGACGGGAATGTCGGTGTCGCCGCTTGGCTGCACACGAGGTGCAGAAGTCGAGCGTCGTTGACGAATGCTCGGGGGTTTTGGAGCTTGCTCCTGCCTGGAATCCTCCTCTTGCGCTGTGGTGAGTGCATGGAGTTCTTCCAGAGCAGTTACTCCGGCAGTACAATCTCCGTAGATCTGGAGAACGCCTACTGGCGTTGGCATCTTCAACACCAGATAGCCATAATGGGCAGCTGCCATGAATTTGTACAGGGCAGGCCTACCCAAGATGGCATTGAAAGGTAAGTTGATCTGAGCGAGTCGAAGACCAACTTCTCGGTGCGGTACTTCTCCCGTGTCCCGAAGGTAACGGGGAGAGTAATAGCTCCGAGTGGGGTAATGGCCCCCGGACCTACTCCGGAGAAAGGTCGAGAAGGGTGGAGATCCGAAGGTCGGAGTTGAAGCTTAGTAAAAGCTTCGAAGCTTATGAGGTTAAGCCCCGAACCTCCGTCTACCATGACGTGGTGGAGCTGGATGTTGTTGATGGTAGGAGATACCATCAAAGGTAGCTGTCCTGCTCCAACCATGCTCCGAGGGCAGTCCGATGCATCAAAAGTGATGGCCGTGTCCATCCACTTCCGATGAGGTTCCGGCCTGACTGTAGGACCTACAGCGGCCATATCCCGACGCATAGTCTTGATGACGCGGCGGGAGGTGATGTCCCATGATCCACCAAAAATGGTGTTCATGGTCTTCCGATGCTCGTTATTAGAGACGTCAGAATCATCGTCGACGGAGGTGTAAACGGCCTTTAGGACCTTTTTGGGATCCTGAAACCCTAACTCCTCTTCAGCCGGAGCTTCGTCGACTTTTTGCTTTCCTTCCCTCTGTCGGAAAGGAGATTCTTCTCGGCGCTTATTGTAGCGCTCGGCCAGGTTTTGGACCTCCCGGCAGTCTTCCAAACTGTGGTTGCCGGTTTTGTGAATGGGACACCACACTTTGGGTTTGCCACCGTCTTCAGAAGACGGTCGAGGTCGCTTCTCGGGGCGTGGCCCCTGGCCACCCGGAGTCGCAGCAGCTGCAATGTTGGATGTGCCGACCGACGGCTTCTTCTTGCCGTTGGTCTTCTTTTTCTTCTTGCCACCCCGGAGGTAGCGGCTTCTTCTTTGGAGGATTTCTTGTGACCCTCCGAGGTTGGTTTGGAGTGCATCTCACGGCCCTTCGCAGCTCTAGCACATTTGTCAGCCAAGCTGAAGAGTTCCGTGACACTGGTGATCTTCTTGATCGCCAGTTTCTCCAACATCTTCTTGTCCCGTACGCCCTGTCTGAATGCCACAATGACAGAGGCGCTAGAGATAGAAGGGATAGTATTTCGTACCTGAGAGAACCTCTGGATGAATGATCGCAGGGATTCTGCCCCTTTTTGCACGACTGCAAAAAGGTCCAGTTCAGTGCCTGGTCGGGTGTATGAACTCCCGAAGTTGGCGGTGAACTGTCGGCATAGCTCCTCCCAACTGTTGATAGAGTTGGGTGGAAGGCTCATAAACCAGGACCTGGCGGTCCCTGTTAAGGCCACTGGAAAATAATTGGCCATCACAGCCTCGTTTCCTCCAGCTGCCAAGATCGCAGTGGAGTAGATCTGAAGAAATTCGGTGGGATTGACAGTCCCGTCGAATTTTTCCGGCAGGTGAGGCCGGAACTTCTGTGGCCACATGACCATACGCAGTTGCATGGCCAAGGCTGAACAGCCTCCTCCCACTCCTTCAGGAGCAGAAAGGTCATGAGCTTCCCGTCTTTCACGGGCACGCTCAATATGGACTCGGCCGTCCTGTTGGCGGTATCGGCGATCAAGCTCCGCCCGAAGGTCATGAGTCGAAAGCCTGGATACCGTGTGAGTACGTCGTGCCCCGGAGGGCAATGACGTCACTTGTTGTGACGCAGCACTTCTCCTGCTATTGGAAACGTGCGGACCAATTCTATCAGACAAAGTCCGCCGCTGCGAAAGGGCTCGTCCTGAAGGAGGAGGACCCTGATTGCTGAGCCGTTCGGCTGCTGCTGCAACCAAATGCTCCACATCGGCCCTCCACTACTCCAGTGCATCCCGGGATGCATCCGGAGGTGGTGGGCGTTGGAGAAGAGCACGCGCTGCATGGAGCGCGTGTTCCGGGTTGTCATGATTTGCCGACGCAGTGATTGACGCCGGCGCACCATCACGTTGCCCAGCTTGATTTGCTGGTGAAGGCGGTGGTGGTGGGAGTGTGACTCCTGCTGGTGCTGAGGCTCCTGCTGGTGGCTGCATATTGGGGGGATTGCCACCAACAGCCTGAGCAGCAGGTTGACCGTTGGATGATCCAGCAGCTGAGTTCACCATTCTCAAAACCACAGGCGCCCCCTACCTGGCGCGCCAACTGTCGGTGGTTTGGAACCGGCAGATCTCCCGACACTAGTAAAGTGTTATAGGAGTTTGAAGTTCGGTGTGAGCACGCGGAGATTCGAGAAGGTGAATAGTATATGACACAGGAGACACGGGAGTTTACGTGGTTCGGGCCGCCTGAGCGTAATACCCTACTCCACGGGTGTGTTGGTGTTGTATTAGCTGTATGAGTTTGTTTTGAGCGTCTATGGCGCGTATGTAGCGTCACTGAACGTGTGGAATCCGTAGTCGGCCTGTCCTTTTATAGTATAAGGGCAGGCCGTTACAAGTTAGCCTGGCCTGACATGTGGCCCCGGCGGTTACTAGTATTGATATTCATTCAACGAGTTTAATTGCCCTTAATGACCGAGTAATGGGCTTTGGACAGCACCGTTATTGGTAATTAAGGTCATCCGATCGTGTGTCATTAATATGGTATTAATGACACTTAATCGGGTCTTGAAGTCCTCGATTCCCCTTTGAAGATCCAGAGCCGTTATGAGGTCTTCCGGAGGTCAGAGGCTGAAGCTCTGACGGGTGGACACGTGGCAGCTCCGAAGCGTACTGTGGAAAACAGGAAGCTCCAGAGCTACCTGCCACGTGTCAGGTCCGGAGCTTCTCTCAGTCTGGGGTTAAGTCTGATGGTGCCGTTTCGGTACATGGCCCGGAGGTTCACCCTTGTGGGCGGTAGCTCCGGTTTGATAGTACACGTGGCGACCCTGGGATTAACCATGTTGGAGAAGCGGGTCCGGTTACATCTGACATGTGGGCCTCCGAAGGTCTTCAAATCAAGTGGGTGACTTTTCCTTGATATCTTTCTAACCTCAAGGGGTGTACGGTTTCTAGGGTACCGACATAGGGGGAGACCCAGGTATGATGTTGGAAATTCCCCTATGTGGTTGAAAGCCCCTGCCATGGGTGTGAGGCCAATTCCTTGTCATCGGATGGGAAATAGCTAAGTCTTTTCAAGATTGGTCTTTTGCCGAGATGCCTCCCCAAAAATATCCATGATTATCTTTGTGACCCTGAAGTCTTGTTCCCTTGGTTGAATGAACACTGCCGCATCATCCGCGTACAGTGAGACCTTGAATCGATAGCATTCTCTATGGACCGGTTGTAGAAGCCCCACATCCTGAGCATAGAGGAAGAGTCTATGAAGTGGTTCTAAAGCTAGGAGGAAGAGCATGGGTGACAACGGGTCACCTTGCCGCACGCCCCTAGCATGTCTGAAGGCCTGTCCCGGCTCCCCGTTTAGCAAGAAGCACGAGGAGGCCGTGCCCCACAGATTGGCAATCCAGTTTCGCCACCGTGTCCCAAATCCCAGAAATGTTAAAATCTGCAGCAAATATGGCCAGATCACGATGTCAAACGCTTTAGATATGTCGAGTTTGATGAGCAGCGATGGGATAAGTTTTCAGTGTAACTCTGTGATCAAAAGATGAACAAATGCAAAGTTATCATGAATACTTCTTTCCTTGATGAATGCATTTTGGTTTATTGAGATCAGGTGTTGTCGTTCCGGTGCCAGCCTGTTGGCCAATAGTGTTGATAATAGTTTAGCAAAACTGTGTGTAAGGCTAATGGGTCTATAGTAGCCAAGTCTCGTTGCATTCTCCTTCTTTGGGATGAGTACCACGTCTGATCTGTTCAGCCAATGGAGATCCTGCTGGTTCATGTCGAAGAAATGCTGAACAGCTTGCTGAAGATCCACTTGTATGATTTCCCAAGACGATCTGAAAAACCTCCCACTGAACCCGTCTGGCCCTGGGGCTTTATCCTTTGGACATTGCTGTATCACGTGTTGTATTTCTTGCACCGAGAACGGCTGTTCCAGGTGTTGTAGGTCTCACGGCTGCCATCCCAATAGCTGTAGGTTAAGGGATGTTGTTTTGTGAGAGTATGTGCCGAGCTGTGTTCTGAAATGATGGAGGATGGCCTGTGCTTTGCCATGTTGATCTGTGATGATTCCACTGTTTGTTTGCAGCGCATGAATAAAATTGCTTCTCTTGCGGGAATTAGCAATCACCTGGAAGTATTTTGAGTTAATATCTCCCTTTTTCAACCAGACCAGTCTTGATGCTTGCCTTGCCCTTGCTTTCTCGGTGGCATCCAAGCCTAACAATCTTTTATTCAGTAAGCTTCTAGTGTCCAGTTCTCTGTCTGACAATTGTCTTTGCTCATGAGCTACATCCAGTTGTTTAATCACTTCTCTGGCAATTTCTACAACCAATTTCCCTTGTGGGATCAGTCTTTTAGCCCACCATTGCAAAGCTGCAGTTGTCCTTCCCAATTTGATGTGTAGCTTGAGCAAGGGGTTGTGATGGACTTGAATCGGATAATGCCATGCTCTTTTCACACAGTCCAGGAATCCCTCCATATTTGGACAATGAGACTCAAACCGAAAAGGGATATTGACAAATGGTCTACATAGAGGTTGAAGTAACAAAGGCGTGTGATCCGATATTGATGTGTAAAATGGGTATAAAGAGGGATTGACGCAAGTGTCTTCCCATTCTGACGTTACAACAACCCTGTCAATTCTTGTGAGAGTTGGCTGCCTTCTTTCATTGGACCATGTGAACTGTCGGCCGAGAAGCGCGACTTCTTTCACCTCCATGTGATTTAGAGCATCCCTAAATCTATCCATCAACCTTCTGTTGACTAGATTATTGTTTTTGTCCTACTCTTGATATATTAGATTAAAATCTCGAAGCACTGCCTAGGCTGGTTTTGCATGGGATTTTAGGTTCATCAGTTACTGAATGAACAGACGCTTGTCCATGTCTTGTTGAGGTCCATATACTCCCTTGACAGTCCATTTGACATTAGTTGTGACATCAATAACTGTCGCCGATATCGTGTAGTGGGTCAACAGTATGTCAGAGAGTTGGATATGCTGTTCATGGGCAGCCAATAATACTCCTCCTCTGGTCCCCTGAGCTGGAAGAAATGAATAATGGCTTTCATAGTCAACACCAAGCATGTTCTTTATTAATGTCTGTGTCGAAGTGTTTGATATGACACTTCCCCCAGACCTGCTAAGTAGCAGCCCGCGGAGGTTCTTTTATGGTTGGGGTACGCATAGATCAAGATCAAGATGATGACACCAGAGATTTACATGGTCCGGGCCGCCTGAGCGTAACACCCTACTCCACGGGATTTGTGTTGTTGTATTGTGCGAGTATGTTCGCTAGTATACGGGTCAGCTCACCTGAGATAAGCTCAGACCGTTACCAAACTTGCCTGGCCAGACATGTGGCCCTGACGTATTTAATGGCCTAATACACTATTTAAAGAGTATTAAGCATGATTAATAGTTTGATAACGTGGCTTAATGGATGCGTTACCCCTATTAACAGTGCTCTTGATCGCGTGTCGTTAATACAGCATTAACGACACATAATTACATCTTGTAACTGTCATTTTAACCACACTTGATTGTCGTACTGAAGGAGATCTGCCAATGTATGCGTTGATGAAGGTCCACAGGCTCTGCACGTGGAAGCTCCGAAGCTTTCCCTTATGGGAGGTTAGGTCCGGGGCTACGGTACACGTGTCGGCACCAGAGCTCCTCTCTGCTGAGGGTTAGGTCCAGAGCCGTTGTACACGTGTTGACGCCGGAGCTTCCCTTTCTTGGGAGTTTAGTTCCGATCTTCTTTTACGCGTGTCAGCTTAGGAGCTAACCATATGAGGGGAGCGGGTCCGGTGCAGCGTGATGTGTGGGACCTGAAAGGACCTTTGACTCTGACGGGTGGAACTTTCTTTCTCTTCTTGCGGTATCGCGGGGTACCCGGTATGCAGGTTACCGATAGTGTGTGTGATATTTTCTAACTTTGTTTCCTGTAGGCATATCAATTGAGGTTTGGATCGTTGTACAATTTGTTTAACCTCCTCCCGACGAGCTAAACAATTGAGCCCTTGAACGTTCCAGGTCATGAAAGTGTAATTTTGAATTTGCTCATTCATCATCATACCAATAGCACAACCTAGCGAATTTATTCCTGCCAAAGGCCTTAAGCCCCATCCAGTTCCAGCAAACAGCATAATCTCTACAAGCAGGGTTCCTCATTGAGGGAAATACAACCACAAAATACACATCATCACACACCCAGCCAGAGCCGAACAGCAAGGCTCTATGTAGCACTACGGCCACAGAGCCAACCCAAAATAACAAGGTCTTACTACACATTAAAGCATAATGAGAGCTACGGAGCTCCTAAAAACACCTTCAGGGAGCTCAAGCCACCTGCAGTGGCACCTCCTTTTCCTTGGTCTTGTGCTTCTTTTTGACATTGCCTTCTGTATGTGCTGCTTTCTTCACTGCCTTCTTGTTGCTCTTCTTCTTCTGTGCCACTTCAGTGAGTTTTGAGACCGCCTTTAGTGCTGTTTTCGATAGGGGTTTCATGTAGATCTCGAGATACTTCTATCTTGCTTTCTCATCGAACTTTTTAGATTCCTCGAGAATGCCCAATTTTCTTGCTAGCACGTCCTGTGCCTTCCTCATGTAGGTTTTGCTGTTTCTTTCTCCTTTCTCTCGCAGCCTGGGACTGTTTCTATTCTGACGTGCCTCTTAATGCTTGTACTTTGGGGTAGGGGGCGGCCCTAGCATAGGTTCTTGTATTAGAGCAGGGCTAAGCTTCTGGGTTAAGGCCTCGGCAAACCGTTTTAATGGATCCTCGTTTGAAAGTGCCCCTAGCTCCTCCTGGATCAAGTCCCTCGCCGTGGCTAGTTCTACAGCCACGCCCACCTCGTCATGCTGTGGAAGTTCAGCCTCCCCAAAATCCTCAGAAACATTTGTGCTATGCGGTTGCAGTGTCTAGACCTCCTCTACAGTACCTATAATGAATTGATGGGTGCCTGTAAGGTGAGTTTCCCCGACCCTTACACATCCATCCTACACTGGACCATCATCATTATTCATGTTATGAGTGATCTCACTATCAGCCTCCTCCCTGCAGTTATTAGCCAAAGCCAACTCCAATCACAACCACTCTCTCCTGGAAGTCCCTCCTTTGTGTTTCTTCACCCCTGTTCTCCTGGCTTGCTTCGACCCCTCTATTGACCTCTTTCTGCACCAAACAGAGATCCTTTCTCCTCAGAATGCTTTGATTGGTTCTGTGAGCGGGATCACAGTGACATTGGATGAGTTGTGCGCCTGCTCTGAATGCTTCATCTGCATCTCCAGGGTCTGATTGTCCACCGACTCCATCTCCATCAATTATGTCGGGAGAATGGTTATAGCATCTGACGCCCGAGGGTTATCCTCCACGATAATCTTAGTTGGCGCATGTGCATCCAAATCTACCTCTTTACACCCCAGGGGTTGCATCCGTTGCTCCATCCTATGCTCCAGTGAACCCAACTCCTTTCCTTTTGCTTTCCAAAGATTGTGAAGTGCCGTGCGTTCATCGGGCGGGCTATTCACCCTAGTTGGGGTGGGGGCACACTTCGCCCAAAAGATCGACGTCTGGCAGATGGTTCCCCTTTGAACCATCCAGATTGGCCGCCGCCGCGGTTTGTGATCCTCCTCCTACCATTGTAATCCACCCATCCAGACCCTTGTGGCATGAACCTCAGCGGCTTCCTCCCCCTTCCTTGCCATCCGTCATCCTCATCTCCATCATCAAAGTGGTGACGATGGTTTGGGTTTCCGGCCTGCAAAAATGCTCTAGAATCACCATCCTTGCATCCTCCATCTCTCCATCCGACTCCCTGAATCGCCATGTCAGGGGGTGGTAGAGGACCCTTCTGTTGGCTTCAAGTTCATCTTGGGGGAAATGAAAGAACCTCAGGTCCTCTACTGCATCGAGGTGGATAAGGATCCTGAACTCATGACCCTTGAGGGTCCCTCTTGGCCTTGTGAACTGCAGCTCATCACCCGCTCTTGGGGGTTCAATGTGGTTGATTTGCTTGAGATATACCACCTGTGGGATGCGGTTAAGGTCTTGGCAGAAGGCCCATCAGACATATGCCCTCTGGTCCTAACGCCTTCTGTTTACCTCATCCACATGGTGGATAATGCAGAAGTCTCCTAGCACCTTGTCTGCCACTTCTCGGGTCCAATCAAACTGGGGCAGCCCCTCGATGCTTATTTTCACTTGATATGGTATACCATTTCTTTGCCAAACTTGCCTTCTTCCCATGTATGAATATGAAACGCATAGGGCCCCTCTGCCAGAAATCACCGTGCCTATACCACGTCTCATGCTGCAGCTTCAATGAACAGAAGGATAAAGGGGTTAGGGGTCGTGCGATAGACTTGGAATTCATACCTCCGCATCCCAAAATAATGGCATATTGCTTTGATCAGCTCCTCCTTCGAAGCCACCCCTGTTGGTCCCTACTCAGAGACTAGCAATGCATGCCTGGATAGCAATTCTCTTCTGTTGGGCATGTCGCCGGACACCCAGGTGATCTTTTCCACCACCACAGAGCATAGTCTTGGATTACCTACAAAGATTCTCTCGTGTCTAAGGTCTGGCTCACATACCTGGGCATCAGCTTGGCCCTGAGTGGGGAACCATGGGGCCCCCAGGGACCTTTTTCAGCCCCCCCCCCCCCCCCCCCCCCCCCCCGCGGACACCACTCTGTCATGGTTGGAGTTCTGAGCCAACGCTTCCTTCCTTGGACCACTTTGCCTCCTTCCTGTTGGGACTTGCGGGGGGTCGATCTCCCTCCCCCTCCCTCGTGAACGCTGAGAGTACCCTTCCTGCTCATCTTGGCGTTGCTTGTCATCATCCGCCCGATGATGCTTCAAGTTGATCGAGGTGCTACTCAGTGACAGCCTACGATCCATGCTTCCGGCTGTGGGAGGACCGTGCGGACACCTCGGTGAAATACGCCCACTTCTTCTACAATGTCAGCATTGTGGAGCATCTCGACAGTGTCTTTTGAAGTGATCCCTTGCCAAGCAACTAAAGCATCTGTCTTCCATCCACGCGACGTGTCTTCACTCCCGTACTCCACTCCTTCTGTTCACACCACTCCGCCACCAGTGTTTTCTCCTTACTATATGCCAACCCTCTGTAGATTCATTAGCACAGGGGAATCTGTCAGACCCTTTCGGCGCCGAATTACCCTGCCAAACCTTCAATGCAACGCTCCATCCCAACCTATCAGCCTCTGGCGTCCACCCAACAGAAGCACCGTTCATCTATTGATCGGGACGAGCTCCCACCTGGGTTAGGCCCAAACGGCCCATCAACACCACCGGGGGGTCTTCCTTGTCGAAAAAAAGCATTGTCGAAGCCTCTGCGAATCCCACCGACCGCCTCACCGCCGGCAACCGAGGGGGAATAGGGTGGCAGGTTCGCTCTTCCTAGGAACTAGCATGACCTTGGTAGAGCTTGATGCGCCACCCCTTCCAGCAGGATCGAGGGGGGAGGGGATTAGGAGATGTGCTCCACCCACCTAGCTCGACCCCCGCCAAATCTGGCTAGAATCCAGTATGCCCAGCCTCTACGCGGGCTAACGAACGAGGAAGAGAATTTGTAAAGATTTACTCGCATGATGGATGTACCTGTGTCCAGCTTCCTTCGTTCACCTTCCTCCATCCACTCGGGACCTCCGACGTGCCCCATCTTGCCCAGTCCTCAAAGCCCCTCAGTCGTTGGCTACATCTTTGTGTTCCAGTCGTAGATCTTGGAGTTGGACACTCTTCAGAGCTGCGTGGAGATATGATTCGCTTGATTTTTGTTGGATTTTGTGGTTGAAATGCTCAGGGGGGCACCCTCCCGAGCGTCGACATGTGTGTCGCCTCACTCTCGCCTGTTGGGAGCCATCTCCGTATGTCAGTCTAATATACCGATGAGTAAATTCAGGAGTAGCCATTTGGACTTCAAAATTATGCTTCGATAAAGTTTGTAATGCGCATTGCCACCGTCGGTCCATCACATCGCAATTCTAACCACAAAGAATGCCTAAACACGCTCCGAATCTTTGGAGAGTCTATAGGATGAAGCAATGGTGCATGTACGTACATCACTCATCACAAGACCTAATGAGGCAAATTACCTAGCTATGGGGGGAAAAAATTTGTGCATACGTGATGTAAATAGAAGGCTGTGTAGCACATCTAGGTTCGTGACATCTGTCAATCTGCACCCTTCTCAAAGCAACATATTACCCCCTCACTACAAAAAAACCCGTAAAATGATGTCGGCCATATGAATGTCGGTTGGCTTAAGAAACCGACATTCATACACTCAAAACGTCGGTGAACCGACACTCTTAGCTGATGAAATCCTGAGGACACATTTAACTAATAAGTGCGTCGGAACTGACGCTTTTAAAGTTATATGCGTCGTCCACTTGTACCGACACACTTAAAAACGTTAAAAGCGTCGGTCTACAGAAAATCGACACCCCTTATGGGCACTATGAGCGTCGGTCTGTCCTGATGAAATCGAAGCAGTTAAACACATTAAAAGCATTGGTTTAAAGGAAACCGACACCCTTATGGGCACTATGAGCATCAGCATGTCCTGATGAAACCGACACAATTTAACGCAACTATGAGTGTCGGTCGCCCCCCAAACCGATGCTTGTAACCTATTTTTTTTCTAAAACTGCATCTATTTCCTCTCTCTCTCCCCGGCTAGGGAGCCTCCGATCTAGCAACCAACAGCAACACAAACTACAACCAGACAACAGTTTTTTTAACTAACCAGTCAGTAGCAACAGTACAAGCACAAATAGAAGATTCAACACAAAATTAACTAGCAAACTCGAGATGAAAGTTCTTAAACTTTGCTTATAAAGTGCACGAACACGAGTAAACAAAATTCAAATGTTGTTGTAGGAGCCTCCACTCGCACGCCCTCCAGTCGCATCTCCGTCGTTGAGATTGAGAAAAACATCGCAACCTTCGGGTGTTCCATGACGGGATCCCTGAGATAAACAAATAAAAGAGAAACTTCATAATGTTTTTTCACACAAGTATTACTAATACGAAGCGGACTAATACTCACCAAAGCTCTCTCTTTTCCTCTCACTCTCCCACTCTCTCTCTATATATCTCTCTCTATCTCTCTCTCCCTTGCTCTCACTCGATCTCCAGCTCCCTCTCTCCCTCTCTATCTATCTCTCCCTCTCTATCTATCTCATCCTCTCTCCGCCTCTCTCCCCTCTATAAATCTCTTCCTCTCTCCCTCTCTCACTTGTTCCCTCTTTCGCACTCCATCTCTCCTCTCACTCTTTCCCTTCCCTTTTCAATATTGTGCAAATTAATATACGTTGTCATCATGAAAGTATTGTAACTAGACTACAAGTCATACTGTTGCTTCTGCAGCTGGTGATGGATGAGATTGCACCGGAGGAAAGGCCTCGGTGGGAATGCTGCATCAAGTAAAGTAATTGTGAGATCTTAATTATAAAAATTTTGAAATCAAATAAATTGTTCAAATGGGAAAGTTACATTTTACCTGGATAATTTTGCAATCCAGAAGCTAAAAAGCGACATGAATCACTGAGATTGTGGAACACACGGTTGACCAGTCTCAGAGCACTTCAACACAAATAGTTACGATATTGCATTATAACCTGAGTCAATAAGATAAGAAGTTGAAGTTGTGACGAGGAGCCAACATGTTGTACTGGCTGCATTGGACAAGGCATACCAAACTGCGATCTCATCCCACCTTGAGCCATCATGTCGAGGTAAGATTGGTGCGGTGGACCAAACTGAGAACTTGTGTTATCTTAAGCTATAAACTGGATCAAGTAAATTAGTTATGAGATCCTGAGTAGAAAATTTTTGAAATCGAATAAAATTTTCAAATGTGAAAATTACATGTTACCTAAGACATATACAAATAATGCATCTGTTGCTGCAGCATATGTGTCTGTTGCTGTTGCAGCTGTATGTACATATGCTCCTTGGTGCATCTCAATTCTTCTTCTAATTCATCAGCCTCTGTAGTAGATCGAGATCGACTAGAACTAACACTGGAGGACCGTCGTCTAGCATAAGCCTCATGCTCCACATACCCGTCGCCCAACCTAAGTCTACAAAAAATACAAGTGTGATAAATCGACATTCATTAACCTAGAAATCATTATTATCTTTACACATACCTCCCATGCGGTAGACATCTATTGGCATCATACGCCGCATCCACATCTAAAGACTCTCTTAGATAGTCTAAATCAGCTCCATGGTTTTCCTTGAAACACTCAACATATTTTTGCTGTGATACATTTAGTCGATGAATAGATAAAAGATAAATTGATTTGATGGATAGATGCAACAAACAATCAACATACGTACCAATTTCTGCGTTTCTGCCTCATCAGCTTCGAGCGATTTGGGTTTGACCTCTATGCCCCTTAAGATAAACCTCAAAAAATGTAGGAGGCGTACTAGTTTCAGCTGCCTGCAATACCAAAATTCAAAAATTTAATCAATACAATTAATTGAAGCAATCTAGGTATGAATGTAAGAATTCGTACCATCCTTTGTTCCATCAGCACATATCCATCCGACCCAAAGAAGTGCTTTCCTGGCTTGCTCTTTCGGTTTCTTCAGTTTCTATCAGATATATGTTTGAACTCATCTGAGGCCCAATACTCGCATAACCACTCCCAAGCCTCCATATTTGCACAAATCCAGTCCACATGGCTCCTCAAGCACTCCTCCTTAGTTAGGTGAAGTTTGTCATGGCTGGAACATCACCGTCTTGTAGTACACAGTCATAGCTTTGATCCGTGCCTTAGAGAAGGAGTCTTTGACACGTCTTTTTGCTACATTATGGAAAACCATACATGCATATGCTTGACTCATACCCTCTGCCAAATGAAATACACCTTGCATACAAATAACAAATATGTCAACTAAAACAAGATGTAATGTAATTGAAACAATCAAAACAAACTTACCCAGAAGATATCCCAAACTTTATCCTAGCATGTACCCGCATCGCCGTATGATTGCAGCGCATAGTGATCCCAAGTATGCACCGCAATCCTTTGACCATCCACTAGAACCATCCCAGAGAAGCAAAACCGGACGACATTTCCAACTCCGTTTTAACAACTCATCGATTGAATGTAGCCTAGAGGGGGGGGGTGAATATGATTTTTGAAACTTTGTTAATCCCTGAAACACTTAACAGAACAATCAAATACAAAGAGATCAGACTAGTCCAGCACCGTGCGGACTAGTCCGGTATACGTGGACTTAAAAAATAAAGATTGATCGATAAATTCACTTCTAGTACTCTATGCAGCGGAAATTAATTAGCAAATTAGATGTATTACCACAATAAAACAATGTATGACAAATATCAACTTTAGTTTCAATGTTTCAACGTGAATTAAACAATTATGTAAACCCTAGATGTGATGAACAATAAAACAAAAGTGCGCGAGACAAGATTTTTTCCCGTGGTACGATTCCCACAAAGGAAACCTACATCCATGTTGAGGGGTCCATGGAGGACCGGGTATTCACCAACCCTACCCTCGTCGAATCGCCATGGAGGCCGATTCTCTTCCACTAATCAAAAAAGGGCAAATAACTCGTCCAAGGGGCCTTCTCACAAGTTGAGGGCTCCCCAAGAATTACAACGAAGAACACCACCAAACACACTCAAAATATGTACAATGAACAACAAGAGTGTGCGAGGGATCAAACTCAAGAGCTCAAGATCATGTGGAACAAGTCTCTCCTTTGATCAATTGCTAATCCTCAAAGATTTGATCCTTTTAGGGTTAGAATGTGTGGAGAGATGTGCATTTTGGGCTCTTGGAAGGTGTGATGGCACAGGGGGTTGAGAGGTATGGTTGTATGGCCGTACACATCTATTTATACTGGGGTTTCCAAAAGTTACCGTTAGGGTTTGCGATGATCAGACTAGTTTGTGGTGGTACACCGGACTAGTCCGTTGTGCGGAGCGTGAAAAACACTAAGTATTGAGATATACTGAAGTAGTTCGTTACTGGTGTGGACTAGTCCAGTTTTAGTTAGAAACATTTCGGACTAGTCCGTTTGATATCGGACTAGTCAAGTGTAGTGAACACCGTGAATAACTAAGGACAAGTCCACACTCGGAGGGACTTGTCCAATTTTAGTCAGAGAGTTTTTGGACTAGTTCGATAGATATCGGACTTGTCTGGTGTAGTGAAAAATTGTAGGGCTGAGGACAATTCCGGACTGGGAGCACTTGTCCGATTTTAGTCAGAGGAATATTGGACTAGTCCGATGGATATCGGACTTCTCCGGTGTTGTGCAAGTGTGAAGTGCTGAGGACTAGTCTGCACTAGGGGGACTAGTCCGATCTTAGTAAGAGAGATATCAGACTAGTCCGGTGTATATCGGACTAGTCCGGTGTATATCGGACTAGTCCGGTTTTCATGTGAATTGTGCAGTGAGATGAATTATTTTTTCACTTTAGCTCTTGGGGTGATTTTCTCCAACACACTCCATACAAAATAATCAAATTTTTTCAGCTCTTGAGCTCTTTTCACTTTAGATCCTCATTCTCCTTCCTTTTTGCGCTTTCTTCCTAATTTCTTTAAAACCTGCGCTCATCTCAACAATTTTGTTAGGATCTCATTTGTTTGTCATAAATCAACCAAAACCCACAAGGGATGCCTATATGCACTTTCAATGTCCCCGTTTTTGGTGATTGATGACAACCAATTGAGATTTACACAAATATGATAAAAATTCAGATTTTCATAAAGTGTGCGCATATGAGCTTTGAGCAAAATAGGCAATGTAGACATAAGACATATGTGCACTCTTTATGGTGGGGTGCAAAACTATGTGTGTGAGCTATAATGTTGATGTGAGTATCATAAGAGACATAATGATAATAACATAAAAAATCTCAAGCATGCATAGCAATTTTAAGCATAAACCATTGATCATAAGCATAACATAGTCATCATTTCACAACACATATTCAAAAGCATGAGAGAGCATATTTAAAGTTTTAAAATACCAAAAGTACGACAGAGTTGCAACAAAAACACATATAGAGCTCTCTCTCTATCAAACTAAAGCTACAACCTAAGACTCCCCCTCAATCTCTCCCCCTTTGGCATCAAGGCACTAAAAAGAAGTAGAGGAGGGATCTACTTGTTGCTGCCGGCTCATTCCTTGATGTCGGTCCTTTCATCATCTTCGTCATCAGGCTGAGGAGGAGGAGAGGAACCACTCGTCGTGCCCCAAATGCCAAAGTAAGCAAGCTCAAAAGGTGAAGGAGGTCGAAGCTCTGAGAAGTCAAAGGCAGAGCCACCTGAGATGACTGGAGATCCAATAGGCTCAATCTCCAGCTTTTTGCATATTGCTTTGATATTGTCCTTGATGTACTGCATTTCCTCCTTTCTTGCCTTTTTCATCTTGTGAACTTTCATCTGAGTCTTGCGGCAAGAACCAAATATGGCTGCCAAGTACTTCATGATTCCACTAGCGGACCCTTTGTTAGAAGAAGGAGCCCTTGAGCCAGATGGAGGTCTTGCCTCTCCTTGGGCTCTCCTAGGAGCCTCTTTACTTGAAACAAGGGATGGAGTAGTTGGAAGAATTGCTTGAGGCAGCTTTTGAGGCCTCAAAGCTGTATGCTCAACATCCTTCACAAATTATATGCCTGTGACCTTTTCTATCATAAACATGATATACGGTGCATAGCATAAGAGAGATTAGGGGTGCAGGAGATGTTTACCATGTCGTTCCAGATGTAGTCAAAGATGTCAAACTTCCTCTTCTTGCTAATCACTTTCATCAAGGTTCTCAAGTAACCTTGGACACTCCCGGCATCTCCATCCTATGGAGCAATTGTCTTGCGGAGCACTCTATTAAGAACCATGAAGAAGGACTTCATGTTCTTGGTTGAGGGAGGATTGTATTTGAGACGAGCATCATAGAGAAAGTCCATCTTGTCCTTCTCCAAAACACCAAGATTGTGAATCACAATTGCATTGTTGTCGGTGTCCTCTAGATGCAGCATCTTGGCAAACTCATCATATGTGACTATGTACTTGGATCCATGAGTCATCCTAGTCACCCTCTCTTCTTCATCGTTGGCAAAATAGCATGTTGTGTAGAACTGACAAATGACTTCATCATTCCAGTTGTATCTGAAAGCAAACAAGTCCTTTAAACCATGCCTCTCTGCAGCCTCTACTACTTCATCAAAAGCACCACAACATTTTCTTTTAAAATGGTTCCAGTCAATCCATTGGCTATGGACTACTGGAGTCTTCATCTGAAGGTACACAATACTGTAGTAGTCCACATGAAAGTGACTCCAAAATCTTGGGTCAGCTGCCATCTTGCCACTGCTATAGGCATCAATCTTTCTGAGCTTCCATGCCACATCACTCCCCTTGCCATTGAACTTCTCTTCTAAGGGGTTTCTATTCCCTTGTCTTGGAGCAGTCATCTCCAAGGGACAAATCGGACCGGAAACAAGTCCCTTTCCTTTGCCCTTGGTTTGGCGTGGAGCCGCCGAGCTAAGACCAGCCACATATTTTCCTCTGGAGGCAGGTTTCTTAGCTGGAATCTTTCGCCGCACTCTAGGTGGAGTGTGAGGTGGCTTGGAAGCGCGCTCAAATCTTTTGGTAGCGCGAGACTCTAAGAAACGCGACTACACATATTGATCCATCTTGGCCTCAAAGTCGGAGATGTTTTCATCTGACATGATTCTGACAAGGAAGATATAGGGGATATGGATGAGCAAAGATGACAAGGAATTGAATTTAATTGATATAGGTTAGAGTTTGATCAGGGCATACCGAACTTGTCCATTGTTCAGGGACGGACTAGTCCGGAGTAATAAACTTGTCCACCCTGAGAACGACTAGTCTGTTATGCGGTTGTTCAAAACCTAACTTGAAGAATATTTAGATTACTCAATGCAAAAGTGTTCTAGGGTAAATGGAATACATCACTAGAGCATGTATTTGCAAGAAGTGCTAAGCTTTTTGAGCAAGAACAAAGAAAATCGAAGATTCTAGGGTTTTGAAATGAATTTACCAAATCCTTCGATTCAAGGTGCTGAAGAGGTTGTTGATGTGGACTAGTCTGTTGTCTTCGATCCCCTTGCAATGAAGATGAAATCCCACCGAAGCTAAGTGGATTTGATAGAGATTTTGCAAAATCACCTTGGGAGCACTTGAGTGAAGAGAGAGAACGTGAGAGTAGTTGTGAGGAGGAAGAAGATTAGGGTTGCGCCGGCCCTAGGGTTATTGAGTCGAAATAATTGGACTAGTTCGTGGTCGGACCGGACTAGTCCGGACTACCGGAAAACTCAACAAAGTAGTCTGTAGTGTGCGGACTAGTTCGGGGCAACCACGGACTAGTCCGTGGTCACCTGGATAGAAAAATATAGTCCTTTCGTATATGTTCGAAGGTGCTTAAGAAAATAGGGGGCAAAAACACACAAATAATCTTGATGAATATGATCAGTAAACATACAATAATCAAGCTATGACCATAACTCACCAAGATCAAGTAATTAATATAGTTTTTTGGAGAAAATAGAGAGAGATGATTTTTCAACACAATCAACATGATTTTGAAGATGGCATACATGTATGCAAGTTCAAAAGCCACATTTCGAGCATCAAGGATATTTAGTTCATTTCGGAGCTCACAAAAGTGTTTTTCATCAAGTGGCTTGGTGAAGATATCGGCTAGTTGTTTTTAAGTGTTGACATGGGAAATGGCTATGTCTCCTTTCATTGAGTGATCTCTCAAAAAGTGATACCGAATGTCTGTGTGTTTGGTTCTAGAGTGCTCAACAGGGTTATGGGAAATTTTAATGGCAATGTCATTATCACAAAGGAGTGGAATACGACTCATATTGTAATCGTAATTCCTTAGAGTTTGTCGCATCCAAAGGAGTTGTGCACAACAACTCCCGGCTGCAACATATTCCACATTGGCCGTTGATAAGGCAATGGAGTTTTGTTTCTTGGAGGACCATGAAACTAGGGATCTATCGAGGAATTGGCAAGTACAAGAGGTACTTTTTCTATGTACCTTGCATCCGGCATAATATGCATCGGAGTATCCAATGAGATTGAATTTTGAACCTTTGGGATAACAAAGGCCTAGGTTTGGTGTATGAACTAAATATCACATAATCCTTTTTACGGCTGTCAAATGACATTCCTTAGGATTGGCTTGAAATATTGCACACAAACATACACTCAACATGATATCAATCCTAGTGCACATAAATAAAGTAAGGAGCCAATCATGGAGCAATATACATTTTGATCCACGTTTGGTCTGTCTTCATTGGGATCCAAGTGTCCATTTGTCGCCATGGGACTCTTTATGGGCTTTGCTTTGTCCATTCCAAACTTCTTGAGAATGTCTTGAGTGTACTTTGTTTGGCTTATGAGCGTCCCGTCCTTTTGCTGCTTCACATGGAATCCCAATAAGTATCTCAACTCCCCCATCATGGACATCTCGAATCTATCTGTCATAATCTTACTAAATTCTTGACAAAAGGATTTGTTAGTTAAACAATATATATATTGTCAACATAGATTTGGCAAACGAAGAGATCATCATCAAAGTGTTTAGTAAACAAGGTGTAATCAGCTTTACCGATCTTGAAGCCATTTTCAATCAAAAAATCTCTAAGACACTCATACCAAGCTCTAGGAGCTTGTTTGAGGCCATAGAGAGCCTTACGTAGCTTGTACACATAGTCAGTGTACTCTTGATCTTCAAAACCGGGTGGTTGCTCCACGTACGCCTCCTCCTTGATTGGTCGATTGAGGAAGGCGCTTTTCACGTCCATTTGATAAAGATTGAAATCATGGTGAGTAGCATATGCAAGTAATATACGAATCGATTCAAGCTTAGATACGGGAGCAAAGTCTCATCGAATTCCAAACCTTCGACTTGTGAGTACCCTTTGGCCACAAGTCGTGCCTTGTTCCTTGTTACCACTCCATGTTCATCTTGCTTGTTGTGGAAGACCCATTTAGTGCCGACGATGTTGGACATGGGTCTTTCAACAGGCTCCCACACTTCGTTCCTTTTGAAGTTGTTCAATTCTTCTTGCATCGCCATCACCATGTCCGGATATTTTAATGCATCTTCAACCCTGTATGGTTCCAAAGAGGATACAAAAGAATAGTGTTCAAAAAAAAATTAGCTATGCGAGATTGAGTTATTACTCCCTTTTGGATGTCACCGATTATATTGTCGACGGGGTGATCTCTTTGGATGCTATGGTGTACTCTTGAATGTGACACTTGTGGTCTTGAATATTCATTATCATCTTCTTCTCCCCCTGGATAGTTGCCCTCATTGATGTTTTGATCACCTTGATCCTCTTGATGTTGATTTTGTGTGGAAGCTCCCCCTTGATCATTATCCTCCACTTGTGGTTCATCTTATTCACTCACATTTGGAGGTGGCACCTTGTGGTCGAACATCGCCCAACACCATTCTTCTCAACGCTTTACATGGAGCTTCCTCTTGATCTAGCGCACATTGATCAACTTGCTCTTCTTGAGAGTCGTTAGTTTGATCGAACACTATGTCACGTGCTACTTCAACAAGCCCGAAGGCCTTGTTGAAGACACAATAGGCGTAGGAGTTCGAATCATAGCCAAGTAAAAAACCTTCATCGGACTTCGAAGCAAACTTCGAAGCCCTAGGCTTTTTGTTGAGAATATAGCATTTTGAACCAAAAACTCGAAAGTAAGAAATGTTTGGTTTGTTACAGGTGAGTAGTTCATACGAGGTTTTCTTGAGTAGACAATGACGATAGAGTCGGTTTATGGTGTGATAGGCGATGTTAACCGCTTTAGCCCAAAACCAATTTGAAGTCTTGTATTCATCGAGCATTGTCCGCGCCATCTCAATGAGTGTTCGGTTCTTCCTTTCAGCTACTCCGTTTTGTTGAGGAGAGTATGGTGCTGAAAACTCATGCTTTATCCCTTCTTCATCTAGATAATCTTCAACTCGGGTATTCTTGAATTTTGTCCCATTGTCACTTCGTATGTTCTTGATCTTTAAGGAGAATTTATTTTGGGCATGCTTGATGAACTTCTTGAGGTTTCCTTGAGTTTCGTTCTTATCATGCAAAAAGAAAACCACGTGAAGCGTGAAAAATCATCAACAATGAGAAAACCATATTTATACCGCCGATGCTTATGTAAGCAATTGGACCGAATAGATCTATGTGGAGGAGCTCGCGTGGTCTTGTTGTAGTCATAACATTCTTGGCTGGATGGGGTGCTCCTACTTGCTTCCCGGCTTGGCACGCTCTACAAGACCTGTCTTTCTCAAAAACAACATCCTTTAAACCACGGATGTGATCGCCTTTTAGAAGTTTTTGAAGATTCCTCATACCAACATGTGCTAGCCGTCTATGCCACAACCAACCTATGTTGGTCTTTGCAATCAAGCATGTGTCAAGTTTGGCTTTATCTTTGTTGAAGTCAACTAGATAAAGTTTTCCCTTTAACACACCCTTGAGTGCAACTGAGTTATCATTCCTTCTAGAGACGGTCACACCCTCATTAGTAAATAAACAATTATAACCCTTGTCACATAATTGAGACAATAGGTTATAATCCAAGGAGTCAACGTGTAAAACATGAGAAAGAGTATGTTGTGATGAAATGGCAAATCTACCGGTACCAAGCACTCTTCCTTGACTATTATCACCAAAGTAAATGCCTTCACTTGGATCTCCATTTTCTTCATATTCCACTAACATTCTTCTTTCTCCGGTCATGTGATTGGTGCATCCACTATCTAGCACCCATTTTGCTCCACCGGATGAATAAGCCTGCAAAAAACAAATTATGCCTTGGTCCTAGGTACCCAAGCTTGCTTGGGTCCTTTGACGTTAGTCACAAGTGATTTGGGCACCCACACCTGAGACTTGGTGTTCCCATGGCGTGGCCCAACATATTTAGCATAAACTCTACCAAGATTTCTTTTCATCAGTACATATGAAGCATCAAATGTTATAAATAAAACTTGTTGTTCATATGAGTTAACAATGTTAAATTTATCAACATTATTAGGTTCTCTAACTTGAGAAGAGTTTCCTTTGACAAAGGCAATGTAATCCTTGTTATTCCTGTGGCTTCTAGCGTGTTGCTTTTCACCATCAGAATACCCAATGCCATATTTGACATTAGGAGGTCTTGTGACCGAGGATGCACTGCGTGCATACTTGACCTTCTCCTTGTCAAATATCCCACTTTAGGAAGGTTGCTTGTCCTTTGTCAAGTTTGCCTTTTTCTCCAAGTTAGTGTCACTTTTAGCACAAGTACAAGTAATAACAGTTTCAGATTTGATTTGTTGGAAAGGTGAGCTTGAAGAAGATGAAGAGCCACTTTGCTTGAGTAACTCAACTTCTACCTCAAGGATCTTGTTAAACTTTGGTTAAGTTGATAGGTTCAACCTTGATAGCCACGTTTGAGTCTTTTAGCTTCAAACAAGCTTCCTTGCTTTAAGCTAACTCAAGTTCCAGTGATCTACTTCGCTCCTTTTCAAGCTCATGGAGCTTTTTGATCTTAATATACTCTTCCTTTTGGAGGATGATCATATCTTCTGGACGATAAACTCGCTCCTCCTTATCAACAAGCTTATCCATTAGAAATTTCATCTTAGCAGCAGTTTTCTCATCTAAACCATTAAGAATATCTTCATCAACACTAGAATTATCACTATCACTAGTAAAAGAATGCGAGGAGGAAGATTTAGTAGTTGCCCTTCTTTTTCCTTCCTTGGCTATTATACACGTGTTGTCGTTGTCCTTCCATGCGCCCATGGTTGGGAAGATAGTGGATTTCTTGGTAGTCTTCTTGATGGCTTTGGTGGCCATCTCCTCTTGTTCTTCGGATGAGGATTCATCATTGGAGTCCCACTCCTTCCCTAGATGTGCTTGACCATATTGATTCTTCTTCTTCAACATCTTCTTTGGTTGAGTCTTGTTGTCCTTAGTCTTCCTCTTATTTTCTTCATATGGACAATAAACTATGAAGTGATCATATTCTCCGCAATTGTAGAATGCCCGTCTCATCTTGGGTCTTTGTTTGTCCCTTTGTTTTCCTTCGTTTGAGCTACCACCTATTCTTCTTCTCATCATTTTCATGAACTTCTTCATGAACAAGATCATGTCTTCTTCATCGATATAACTGATTTCATCATCGCTCTGATCTTCTCCATGAGCTTCTCGAGCTTCTATTGATGCGAGTTTGCATGTTGACCTCAAAGCAACTCCTTTCTTCTTTGTCGAGGTAAGATTGGCAATTTTCTTGACATGCTTGGCTTGCTTCTCCATCATTTCAAAGTTCATGATCTTGCCAAGAAGTTCGTCCAGGTCACTTTCCGATACCTGAGGCTTTCTCTAATCATGGAGCATAGGGTCACATTACGAGGCATGAATGCTCCGAGAATCAGATTTACGACCTCATGATCATTCCACTTCTTGCTGCCATAAGCTCGGACTTTGTTGATGAGATTCTTGAGTCTATTGTACATGTCTTGTGGTGATTCATCTTCTTCTATAGCGAATCTTTCCAATTCGCCTTCAATCATCTCGATCTTGTCTTCGCGTACATGGCGATCACCTTCATGTGCGGTTTGTAGTGTGTCCCATATCTCCTTGGCGATTTCGAGTCCATCCACCTTGGTGAACTCGCCTCTGCTCAGTGAACAAGTGGTCACAGCTGCGGCTTGGGCGTTTCGATGAATGACTTGTTCTTGTCTTGGGGTCAGCTCTTCATCATCATCCAGGATATCTAGCCCCGTACACACTATATGCACAAACTTGGGTTAAGAGATATGAGGTGCATTTTCATGTTTTGCCTCCACATTGAATAATCATTGCAATAAAAATAAGGCGCTATCCCTAAAGGAATTGATAAATAATGACTATTGTTCGAATTCAAACGTTCATAGTCAAAAGGATATCGGGAGTAGTCGATGTGACTACCCCCTTCTTCTTTTCATCATCGATCTTCCTGTTCCCTTTTGGGCAGAGTGCCTTCTTCCGTAGAAGATCCTTGAGTTGAAGCATCTCCTCATCATCGTCCTCACAGTCTTTAATGGCATCGAGGAGCTTCTCCAGCTTTTTGGCCTTTTCATCGTTGTCGTTCTTGTTGTTGAAGGTCTTGTGTACATCCTTGGTGTCTATAATCGTCTCTTCGAGTGGTGACTCTCCTTTGAAAAGTTTGGCTATGATACCAATTGAATGTAGCCTAGAGGGGGGGTGAATAGCCTTTTTGAAACTTTGTTGATCCCTAAAACACTTAACAGAACGATCAAATATAGAGAGATCGAACTAGTCCGGTACTGTGCAGACTAGTCTGACATAAGTGAACTAGAAAGATCAATATTGATCGATAAATTCACTTGTAGTACTCTATGCAGCGGAAATTAATTAGCAAATTATATGTACTACCACAATGAAAAAATGTATGACAAATATCAACTTTAGTTTCAATGTTTCAATGTGAATTACACAAGATTATGTAACCTAGAATGTGATGAACAATAAAATAGAAGTGCGCGAGACAAGATTTTATCCTGTGGTTCGATTCTGTCGGAGTGTAATTCCAGCAATTCTCCCGGTACTACCGTTGGCAGCCCGCGGAGTTCTTAGTTCGGTTGTGGGAGCGCGGAGATTCAGAAGAAGGTGGCGATTTGACATGAGTATGTACATGGTTCGGGCCGCCTGAGCGTAATACCCTACTCCACGGGTGTGTTGCTATTGTATTGAGCGTCTGAGCGCTTGAGTGTCAGAGACTAGAGTGTCTTCAGCGCGTGTGGAAGCCCCTCCCTGTGTATCGCTCAGCCAGTCCTTTTATAGTACAAGGACTGGCCGTTACGTCATTAGCCTGGCCCTACATGTGTCCCCGGTGGTTACTGATGCTTAATACACAATTAATGTGCTTAATTACCCTTAACAGCATGGTAACGCGCATTGATAGCGGCGTTACTGGTATTAAGGGTCCTCCGATCATGTGTAATTAAGATAGCATTAATGACACATAATCAGGTCTTGAAGCTTTAATTGTTTCTTGAAGGTCCGAGCCGTTTGAGGTCCACCAGTCTGCTGGTTAAGGTTGAAGGTCTGGCAGCTGGATGCGTGGCAGCTCTAGAGCTTACTTTCTTGGACGAGTAGATCCGGTTCTGTTATACACGTGTCGATACCGGAGCTTCCCTCTCTCGGGGGTTAGGTCCGAGGGTACCACACAGGTATCTAGTCCGGAGCTTTCCCATGTATGGAATGTACCTCCGGTTTTATGATACACGTGGCGTCACTGGACTAATTATAGAGAGAGGCAGATCCAGTTCCGTATGACACATGGGGCCTTCGGAGGTCTTCAACTCAAACAGGTGGAGTTCCTTTGTGCTCTTTGCAGTCCCAAAGGGTATCCGGTATGCAGGGTACCGACAGTGGCCCCGTGGGACCACCTCTGGGAGATACTTTTTGGATTAAGTCATTCTGCTGGAGGTGGGTCCATTTTTCGATTTTTGCACCATGTCTTCAAGGGTCTTTGGATGTGCCATGGAGGTGGTGCTTTGCAGTTAAACCACCGCCTCGTGGCGTCTTCAAGATGCTGCAGGTGAGATCTGCGTGTGCGGACCTCACGCAATTGAAGGTCGTCGGTTCCCAATACGAAAATCGTATCGGTTCCTCGCGCCCTGTTAGGCCGCCGCCCTTGGGTTTCCCGCCTCTCATGATGACAACTATTCACCTGGGGTAAGGACCTCGACTTGATCGTCAGGGTGGCCCTGGGCCCCCTTGTCATTGGTAGGGTGAATTTTTTGAACTGTATCATTGGCCCTTCTGCGTTTTCCATCCAAGTGTTGCGGGGGCTTACTTAAGAAGGAAAGCGCACACCGTTTGGGGATCCCTTACGTCTTCATTTGAACTTGTACTTGAATCCTCCAAACTTTTGCTTGATTTTCCTCTCTCACCCCGCCATGCTGCGATGGAGTTGGGTCTCCGCAAGAGCCGTCTCACGACCAGCGGTTATTTGAAGAAGGTCCGGACCTACATAGGATGGTCCTGCGACTCCTTCAACCACCTGGTCCGCGCCGGCAAGCTCCCGTTCAAGAAGGAGCGCACCGCGACATGGTGTACTTTTCTGCGTACGCCATGGTGGGACTGATCCCACCCTTCTCCACTCCTCTCTTGATGCTGCTAGACTTCTATGGTCTGCAGATGTACCACCTTGGCCCCCACTCCATTCTTCTTGTGTCCACATTCGTCCACTTCTGCGAGATGTGGGTGGCTATTCCCCCATGCGTCGAGCTTTTCCGTACCTTCTTCACCATCCACACTGCTGGCAAGAGCGGTGAATATCTTGGCTTCTACTACTTTGTGAAGCGCAAGAAGTGCCCTTACAAGTACATGAGGTCGTTCCCTTCTGGCAAGTAGGACGACTAGAAGAAGGACTGGATTGTCATCACGGTGGAGGAGCACGAGAAGCTGGAGCTGCCTAAAGGCCTCCTCAACATTGACACTAAAGCCTGGAGTGAAGTTCCGGTGCTATCAGAGGCCTTCAAACCTGCCTTGACCAGGATACACCAATGTGTGGAAGGAGGAGTGAACCTCCAGCGATCTTCTGCAATTTCTTGGTCAACAGGTGGGCTCCGCTGAAGAAGAGGGAGAAGCTCGCCTGGGCCCTCAACAGCGTGATGGACGATGACCAGATTGAGACCGGTTTGAAGTCCAACCTGGAAGGCGCTGCATTGGAGCTTCATCTCAAGAAGTTCCAGCACGGCATCGACGTCGAGGGCGATGACTTGACTCTACCGGCGGCTTTCCTCCCTCTAAACATGGAGGCAGAGTTCAGCAGGGAGCTCTGGCGGAAGATGACGGTGCTTGACCTCGGTGAAGTTGAGAGATGTCCGACCATCAAGCTGGCAATCCCCAGAGCTTATGAGGGTGGCCCTGCTCCTGCCCCGAAATAGAGAATTGAAGTCGTAGGCAAGGGCAAAGAGTTGGACGAGCCCTCGAGCCGAAAGAGGAAGTTGAAGCACTCTAACGGGAGGCCCGTCAGACCTGCTCCTTCCACGATAGCTCCTTATCCCCGGCAGGGGAGGTCTTCGACGGCGACAACCCCTCTAGCATTGGCGTCTGCCCTGGACACCAGCTCAGCCCAGGTGACTCCAGCGTCGGAGCTGGCTAAGGGCTCTAGGTCCGAGGGTCCTTCTCAGTCGAGGGGGGCCTCAACCAAGACGTCGCTGGCAGCAGCAGCATGTTCCGAAGGGCCTTTCGGAGCTACTACCCCAGTTGCGACTGGGTCAGGCTCCGAGTGTCCAACGAAGAGGTTCCGCGCTAGCTGGAGCAGAAGTCTCCCAAGGTAAATTTTCTTTTTTACCTCAGTTGGTTATTTTTTGTTGTAATCATATTTTGAGTTTCTTCGTCCTTCATCCACAGGGTATCCAAGAAAGGGCTGAAGCTCTAGATCCTACGACAGCAGCTGATGCTGCACAGGCGAAGGCTCTGGCTCCAATTCCAGCGCCGCCCCAGGTGGTGGCTGAGGTCACAGCAGCTCTGGCGCCAGGTGTCTTGGTTATGGACCTCGAGTCATCTCCTGAGGCTCCCGTGGTAGTGCTGGACCACGGGAATGAAGATGTGCCAACGGCACCAGCTCCGGAGGTTGAAGCTCTGGTTTTGGATGTTGTGATGATGGACGCTCCGACCTTAGAGCCGGAGGTAGCTGCAGTTCCGGCCCTAGAGTCGGATGTTGTCGAAGCCCCGACGGTGGAGCCGATGGTTGATGAAGTTTTGGCTTCTGAGCCGGTTGTCGCGGAGGTGCCGGCCCCCGAACCGGTAGAGGTCGAAGCACCGGCGTCTGAACCAGCAGTGGAGGAGGCACCAACACCGGAGCCGGAAGTGGCCTCAACTCCGGCCGCATATTCAACGCCTGCCCCGGAGGTGGTGGTTCCAAAGGTACCCGTGCCCGAGCCAGGGTGCCCAGACGAAGCGACCGGTCCTTTGCCAGAGGGACCAGTTGCTGATGACCTGGCGGCGGACCTTCAGAGCCGACTCCGTAGGTAGGAACTTCCGTAGTAGGACCTTCCTCGGCGGCGAATGAGGCTATCCCAGAGGGCGACCCTAGTGCCGAGGAAGCTCAAAGGACTGCTCTTGTAGAGTGGGACCCAATTTCGTTATGGAGAACCCGCTGGAGTCCACAGAGAGGACCCCGGCAGGTCCAGAGCCGATCCCCCTATCGATGTCCATCGACAACGCCTGCTCTAGCCTTTGTCATGTACAACTTGCTTTTTACCACGAGAGCAAGGCCCTCGAGGAGGAGCGCCAGACCCTCAGGAGGTGGCGCAACCGGCTCCAATTAGAGACCAAGCTAGCGCAGACAAGACTGGTCGACGACAAGGAGTGGGTCAAAAGGGAGAAGGCTAGGATGGAGTACTAGGGCCAGCTGCTGGACGAGAGGGAAAGCATGGTGCGATCTCTCGACAACAAGTCCTGGGCCATCCACGAATAGGCTGTGGCTGCTAATGAAGCAGCAAATGATCGCCAGGAGAAGCTCAATGCGATCCATGACAGCCTCGTCAAGCGCTGGGAGGCTCTTGAAGAGCGGGAGAAAAAGTTTGAAGATGAAGAGCAAAAACTCCTGGAGCTGTGGGATGACCTCGTGAAGAGGGAGGAGGATCTTGCTTAGAGGCTGGCTCTGGGTGACAAGAGCCTCACGGAGCACACCAAGAAGCTGGAGGAGCTCTGCGAGAGCGAGGAGAAGAAGGCCTGGCAGCGGGGACAGGACCTCACCAAGAGGGAGAATGATGTTGATGCCAGGGAGAAGAAAGTGCGGGGCCGGGAGAGAGACCTAGTCGACCGTCGGAACAAGATCCACGTCTAGGAAGAGGAGCTTGCTAGACTCGAAAGGCAAGTTGCTAAAAAGATTTAGCAGCACGCCAAAGAGGTCGAGCGCCTTGCTCGGGAGGATTCGGAGCTTGCGGTGACCAAGAGGTCCTTGGAAGAGGTGCGAGGCTCAAGGGCTGCAGAGTCCCAACAAGTATGGGACTTCTTGGGCAAAGCCAATGACGCGCTGACACGGCTGGGCTTTAGTCCCGTGCGTCCGGATGATCCGGAGCTGGAGCTGGACCAGGCATTGAAGGCGTTGAGATCGGCGAGCGGCAAACTCAACAAGATGGGTGATGTCACCGCAGATCAGTTGGAAACTGAAGGGAAATCCCTTGCGCAGAATGTCGTAGAGTACATGCTGACGTGCTACATAGGTCAGGATCCTCACTTCCCATTAGATCTGGTGCCTGAAGGTCCCATCGACAAAGAGGGAGATGCCGCCATGGCCTGTGTGTTGGAGGTTGCCCAGAAGGTTGCCTCGTTCTTCCATAGGATCTAGGACTTTCTCCTTGTAGCTCCCACTTGTATCATCTCTTCTTTTCTCCAATTTTGTAATCTCTTGTCCTTAGATGAATGAAATCCAAGAAGTTTATGAATTTCATTTTTGTCTTCAACCTTTGTCTCACATGGCCCCCTGGTAGATGTGCACAATTTGATTGCGGACATGTACCAAGAGTATGTAACATTTTGTTGAAGACTTGAGTGCTTTGAACTTGTAGAGTATAGGACTGAAGTCGCCGATAGCAGGGCCCCCTGAGATTGTCGGAGCTTAGTAGCTCCAGCAGCCACCATTGTCAACATGTAGAACGTCGACAACTGGTCCTCTGGGGTTGTCGGAGCTTAGTAGCTCTGGCAATGTCCACTGTCAACACGTAGAGCATTGACAGCAGACCCCATTAGGGTGTCCTTCTTTCACGTTGACGGCTGGCCCCCTAGATTTGCCGAAACTTGGTAGCTTCGATGACGCCTACTGTCAATGTTTAAAACATCGACAACGGGCCACCTTAGGGGATATTGAAGCTTTGATAGCTCTAGCATCATCCACCATCATCATGAGATTTTTTTCCTGCACACTGAAGTCAAGAAAAACAGTAAAACCCATTTCTTATCTATAACTCGTTTGCGGCTTACTATTCCCAAAAGAAATCTTTAGGCCAACTGTAATTCTATATACAATCAAGTGCATTTGCTTATTTTCTCCAGGTCCGATTTTTTTCTGGACTCACCTTACTCAGTCTTGCCGCAGTGTAGGTAGAGTGGCATACTTAGGGTGCTGGACTAGGCTAAGTCGATAGCACACTCCGGACCTATATTGGCTTGGCGTTCAGGCGAGTAGTCCATTCAACAATGTTAAGACCCGAAAGAATTAACAAAGCGACTTGAATTATACATGAATTGTTCGAGCTAAAGTTTCCTGAGAATTGCACAACTTTGTTATAGACAAGAAATAGAAAAATAAAAAATATTGAGCCTGTACAAAATAAATGCATGTGGAGTCTGTTTTCACATAATGATGTCTTTCATTATAGGTCCGGGGTACAGGGGAAACAACTACACTCTTAGGGTACGGAACCAGGCTAAGTGTGTTACATTTCTTGTTTGACCCAGGGTAACTAGCTACACTTTTAGTTCTGAGACTGTGTCAAGTGTTGCCTGAACCTTGCGGACCTTCTGGGAAAGGTCCGGCTGTTCTCCCGGAGGAGCTACCTGACTCTGTACAATGACGCTATAATATAAATCATATGTAACTACAGACTCACCTTTGTGATATTAAGTGTAGAACTTACGGAGGTGCTCAATGTTCCAAGGATTAGGGAGCGGTGTCCCATCCTCGGTTGCCAAGCGAACGCATCCGGGACGGGATACTTTGATCACTCGAAAGGGTCCTTCCGAGCTGGGGGAAAGTTTGTTTAACCCTTCGCAAGTTTGTATTCTCTGTAGCACCAGATCGCCTTCCTTAAGCTGTCGGTTATGCACATGCCTTTGGTGATAGTGCCAGAGCAGTTGGCGGTATCGTGCTTTTCCAATAGCTGCTCGGCACCTTCCCTCTTCAACGAGGTCAAGGTCTTCACACCAGAGCTGGTCCTGCGTGGCTTCGTCGAAGGTCCGGACCCAAAGCGGCCCCAAGGTGATTTCCGGAGGAAGGACTGCTTCATCTCCATACACCAGGAAGATGGGTGTCTCTCCAGTTGACCGGTTTGGAGTTGTCCTGTTGGCCCATAGGGTGGGCAGAAGCTCTTCAATCCAGTTGGCTCCATGTTTTCTCTGGCGCTCATATGTGCGTGTCTTGAGTCCTTTTAGGATTTCTGCATTTGCTCTCTCAGCTTGGCCATTGCTTGCCGGGTGAGCTACGGAAGCGTAGCTGACTTGAATGCTGAGGTCTTTGCAATATCCTTGAAATGCAGAGCTTGTGAATTGGGTCTCGTTGTCAGTTATGATCTTGTCTGGGACTCCAAATCTGCATACTATGGACCGCAAGAAATTGATAGATGATTGCTTGTTTATTGTCACAACAGGAGTTGCTTCCGGCCACTTGGTGAACTTGTCGATGGCGACATAGAGTAACTTGTAACCTCCGATGGCTCTTGGGAAAGGTCCCAAGATATCCATCCCCCACACAACGAATGGCCATGTAGGAGGTATCATTTGTAGGGGTTGAGCTGGTGTGTGAATTTGCTTTGCATGAAACTACCATGCTTCACATTTCTTCACTAGCTCGGTTGCATCCTAGAGTGCTGTAGGCCAGTAAAAACCATACCGGAAGGCTTTACTGACCAACGTGCGAGAAGACGTGTGGTTCCCACACTCGCCTTCATGGATTTCCGCGAGGAGCTCACATCCTTATTCCCTTGTAATGCACCACATTAGGACGCCGTTGGCACCACGCCGGTAGAGATCCCTTTCTACCAGTGTGTATCTTTTAGCCAATCTGACTATCCGGTCAGCAGATACATTGTCTTCAGGAAGGATGTTGTCTTTCAAGTAGCTCCGAATCTCTGAGATCCATGCATCGGAGCTAACTTGAGCTTCTGAGTCTTGCGTGCTGGGTTGCTTGGAGGTTCTTGCAGCACCTACGACCCTTGATGGACACCATGGTAATAGGGCCATCGGGACCGCCAGCTTTGAGGTGCTGGTGTTGCCCCCTTCGCTCAGTTCGGCAGGCTGAGCTGTTAGTCTTGACAGTCTCCGGATGAAGGTTCCGTTGGGAACCGGAGCTCCGGTTGAAGCTTTCATTGAGAGTTCGTCAGCTTCAGCGTTGTTAGAGATGATGAACATGGCAAAGATCCAGGACTTCAAAATCCTTCTGAAGCTTCTGGACTTCAAGTAGATATGCAGCTAGTTGAGGGTTGTTGCAGCAGCATTCACCTTTGACTTGATTTATAATGAGCTGCAAATCACCCTTTACCAATAGCTGCTTGACACCATATGATAGTGCCATCTTGAGCCCATAGATTAGTGCTTCATACTCCGCCATGTTGTTGGTCGCCTTGAAGTCAAGGTGAACCTTGTATTTGACCTTCTCCCCGGTCGGAGCGAGGAGAAGGATTCCAGCTCCAGCCCCCTGCTTCTGCACGGAGCTGTCAAAGTAGAGAGTCCAGTGAGGCTCGGTGAAGACCGGAACCATGGTTTCCAGCTTCTGCTCACTGGGGCCCCCAGGATTTGATGGAGAGGGGGTCCATTCCGCCACAAAGTCTGCCAATGCTTGACTCTTGATCGCTTTTCTTGGGACGAATTCAAGATCGAACTTGGCCAATTCTGCTGCCCACTTTGCAGTGTTCCCAGTGGAGTTGGGGTTATGCAAGATTGCACGCAGTGGATAAGAGGCTACCACTAAAATCTTATGAGCTTGGAAGTAGTGGCGAAGCTTCCTAGAGGCAATAAGAACTGCATAGAGCAGCTTATGCACCTCAAAATACCAAGTCTTGGCATCATGGAGTACTTCAGTGATGAAGTACACTCGGCGCTGGATTGTTCGGACCCTCCCGGAGGGGCCCGGAGCTTCCTCCTCATCAACCCGGACCCTCCTGGAGGGGTCCGAACCTTCTTCGGGGTCCTCCTGGTTCCTTCTAGAGGAACTCAGAGCTTCTTCTGGAGTGACCCGGACCTTCCTGGAGGGGTCTGAATCTTCTTGTTCAGCAACAGTAACTCCTTCATTTGAAGGAGGTTGATCCTTCGGCATCTTGCCTTGAGGATCCAGGTTTGGGGGCTGGGACCCAGACTCGCCTTCAGGTAGCTCCAGACCTTCTCGGAGGGGTCCGTACTCCTGAACTGGGGATGGTTCTGGTCTTTTCGCAACAGGACCATGCTGACAACTTCGTCAGTTGCCGAAATGTAA
The DNA here is from genome assembly GCA_036927565.1 of Tuctoria greenei. Taxonomy (NCBI): domain Eukaryota; kingdom Viridiplantae; phylum Streptophyta; class Magnoliopsida; order Poales; family Poaceae; genus Tuctoria; species Tuctoria greenei. Next base: position 238,284,700 of record JAYESD010000002.1, read on the forward strand.
AGAAGAAGTGGCTCACCAGGATTCGGAGCTACCAAAGTTGGTAGAGTGGTAAGGAGCTGCTTTATCTATTGGAAAGCTTTTTCTGCTTTTTCAAGAAAACACGTCGACATTAGCCTGGAGGAAAGTGATGAGTGTGAGTTCCTATTTGTCGTTCAGACCTCCCGATATACGAGTGGTCTGAGCAGCGTCAGAACCAATTTGGACGACTTTGACGGGAATGTCGGTGTCGCTCCTTGGTTGCACACGAGGTGCGGAAGTTGAGCCTCGATGACGAATGCTCGGGGGCTTCGGAGCTTGCTCCTTTCCGGATTCTTCCTCCTACGTTGTAGCAAGCGCGTGGAGTTCTTCTAGAGCTGTAACTCCAGTGGTGCGATCTCCGCGGATCCAGAGAACGCCTGAGGGCATTGGCATCTTCAACACCAAGTAACAATAATGAGCAGCAGCCATGAATTTGTACAAGGCTGGGCTACCCAGAATGGCATTGAATGGTATGTTGATCTGAGCCACGTCGAAGACCAACTTCTCGGTCCTATAATTCTCCCGAGTCCCGAAGGTCACCGGGAGAGTAATGGTGCCGAGTGGAGTGATGGCCCCCGAACCTACTCCGTAGAAATGTAAAGAGGGGTGAAGGTCCGATGGTCGGAGCTGATGCTTGACGAAGGTTTCGAAGCTTATGAGGTTCAACCCCGAACCTCCGTCCACCATTACGTGGTGGAGCTGGACGTTATTGATGGTCGAAGATACCATCAGCGGAAGTTGACCAGCTCCAATCATGTTTCGAGGGCAGCCCTAAGAATCGAAGGTGATGGCAATATCCATCCACTTCCGATGAGGCTCCGCCCTGGCGGTGGGAGCTACAGAAGCCATGTCCTGCTGCATTGTCTTGAGGACACGGTGAGAGGTGATGTCCCACGAACCACCAAAATTGGTGTTCATGGTCTTCTGACGCTCGTTATCGGAGACGTCGGAGTCGTCATCAACGGAGGTGTAAACAGCCTTCAAGACCTTTTTGGGGTCCTAAAAGCCTAACTCCTCTTCAGCCGGAGCTTCGTCGACTTTTTGTTTTCCTTCCCTTTGACGGAAAGGAGCTTCTTCCCGACGCTTGTTGTAGTGCTCGACAAGGTTTTGGACCTCTCGACGACCTTCCAGGTTGTGGCTATTCGTCTTATGTATGGGACACCACATCTTAGAGCTGGCACCGCCTTCGGGTGACGACCGAGGTCGTTTCTCGGGGCGTGGCCCCCAGCTACCCGGAGCTGCAGCAGCAACAGCAGTAGGTGCGCCAGCCGATGGCTTCTTCTTGACGTTGGACATTTTCTTCTTCTTGCCACTCCCGGAGGTAGTGGCTTCACCCTTGGAGGACATTTTGTTGGCCTCCAGAGGTGGTTGGGAGTGCATTTCACAACCCTTAGCAGCCTTGGCACACTTGTCTGCCAAGCTGAAGAGTTCCGTGACGCTGGTGACTTCCTTGGTCGTCAGCTTCTCCACAATTTTCTTGTCTCGAACGCCCTGCCTGAATGCTACAATAACAGAAGCGCCTGAGATAGAAGGAATGGTATTTCGTACATGAGAGAACCTCTGGATGAAAGATCGCAGGGAACCCCCCTCCTTTTGCTTGACAGCAAAAAGGTCCAGTTCCGTGCCTGGCCGGGTGTATGAGCTCCCGAAATTGGCAGTGAAATTTTGGCACAACTTCGCCCAACTATTGATAGAGTCAGGCGGGAGGCTCATGAACCAGGACCTGACGGTCCCAGTTAAAGCCACAGAGAAATAATTGGCCATCACGGCCTCGTTTCCCCCAGCCGCAAGGATAGCGGTGGAGTAGATTTGGAGAAATTCGGTGTGATTGACAGTCCCGTCAAATTTCCCCGGCAGGTGAGGCCGGAAGTTTTGCCGCCATCTGACCATGCATAGGTGCATGGCCGAGGTAGAACAGCCTCCTTCTGCTCCCTCAGGAGCAGGGCTGTCCCGAGCCTCTCGCCTCTCGCGAGCACGCTCGATGTTGACACGGTCGTCCTGTTGACGGTAACGGCGATCGAGCTCCGCCCGGAGGTCATGAGTTGAAAGCCTCGTTATCATATGTGTATGTTGCGACCCAGAAGGCAACAACGTTGCCTATTGAGATGCAACACGCCTCCTGTGCTATGAAGCGTGTGGACCGAGTCTACCCGACAAGGTCCGATGCTGCGATTGGACCCGCCCTAAGGGGGGGACCTTGATTGCTGATGCGATCGGCTGCTGCTGCAACCAAATGATCCACATCAGCTCTCCACTGTTCCATTGCACCCTGGGATGCTTCTGGAGACGGTGGACGTTGGAGAAGAGCACGCGCAGCATGAAGCGCATGTTCAGAGTTCTTTTTCGCCGATGCAGTGATCGACGCGGACGCCCCATCTCACAGTCCAGCTGGATTTACCGGAGCGGATGGTGGCGGTGGTGGCATGACTCTTGCTGGAGCCACAACACCTGTTGGCTACTGCATGTTGAAGGGATTGCCTCCAGCAGGTTGTGCAGCATGGTTGCCGTTGGACGATCCATCAGCAGAATTTACCATCTTTGAATCTCAGGCGCACCCCTACCTGGCGCACCAACTGTCGGAGTGTGATTCCGTCAATTCTCCTGGTACCACCGTTGGGAGCCCGCAGAGTTCTTAGTTCGGTTGTGGGCGCGCGAAGATTCAGAAGAAGGTGGCGATTTGACACGAGTATTTACATGGTTCAGGCCGCCTGAGCGTAATACCCTGTTCCACGGGTGTGTTGCTGTTGTATTGGTCGTCTGAGCGCTTGAGTGTCAGAGACTAGAGTGTCTTCAACGCGTGTGGAAGCCCCTCCCTATGTATTGCTCGGCCAGTCCTTTTATAGGACAAGGACTGGCCGTTACATCGTTAGTCTGGCCCAACATGTGGCCCCGGCAGTTACTGGTGCTTAATACACAATTAATGTGCTTAATTACCCTTAACAGCGTGGTAACACGCCTTGATAGTGGCGTTACTTGTATTAAGGGTCCTTCGATTGTGTGTCATTAAGATAGCATTAATGACACATAATCGGGTCTTGAAGCTTTAATTGTTCCTTGAAGGTCTGAGCTGTTGGAGGTCCACCAGTCTGCTTGTTGAGGTTGAAGGTCCAGCGGCTGGACGCGTGGTAGCTCTAGAGCTTACTGTCTTAGACGAGTAGATCCGGTGCTGTTATACACTTGTCGGTACTGGCGCTTCCCTCTGTTGGGGGTTAGGTCCGGGGGTGCAACACAGGTATCTAGTCCGGATCTTTCCCATGTATGGAATGTAGCTTCAGTTTTACGATACATGTGGCGGCACTCGACTAACCATAGAAGGGAGGTAGGTCTGGTTCCATATGACACTTGGGGCCTTTGGAGGTCTTCAACTCAGACAGGTGGAGTTCCTTTGTGATCTTTGTAGTCCCAAAGGGTATTTGGTACGCAGGGTACCGATAGATTCCCACAGAGGAAACCTACATTCACGTTGAGGAGGCCATGGAGAACTGGGTCTTCACCAACCCTACCCTCGTCGAATCGCCACGGAGGCCGATTCTCATCCACTAAAAACAAAGAGGAAAATAACTAGTTCAAGGGGCCCTCTCACAAGTTGAGAAGAACACCGCCAAACACACTCAAAAGATGTACAATGAACAACAAAAGTGTGCGAGAGATGAAACCCAAGAGCTCAAGATCGTTTGGAACATGTGTCTCCTTTGATCAATTGCTAATCCTCAAATATTTGATCCTTTTAGGGTTAGAATGTGTGGAGAGATGTGTATTTTGGGTTTTTAGAAGGTGTGATGGCGCAGGGGGTCGAGAGGTATGGTTGTATGTCCGTACACCTCTATTTATACTAGGGTTTCCAAAAGTTACCGTTAGGGTTTGCGATGTTCGTACTAGTCCATGGTGGTACTCCGGATTAGTCCGGTGTGCAGCGCGTGTAAAACCCCAAGTGTTGAGATATACCGGACTAGTCCGTTACTGGTGCGGGCTAGTCCATTTTTAGTCAGAAACTTTTCGGACTAGTCTGTTAGATATCAGACTAGTCCTGTGTAGTGAACACCGTGAAGAACTGAGGACAAGTCCACACTTGGAGGGACTTGTCCAATTTTAGTCAAAGAGTTTTCAGACTAGTCCGATAGATATCAGACTTGTCTGGTGTAGTGAAAAATTGTAGGGCTGAGGACAAGTTCAGACATGGAGGACTTGTTCGATTTTAGTTAGAGGAATATCGGACTAGTCCGATGGATATCGGCTTGTCCGGTGTTGTGCAAGTGTGAAGTGCTGAGGAATATTCTGCACTAGGGGGGACTAGTCCGATCTTAGTCAGAGAGATATCGGACTAGTACGGTGTATATCGAACTTGTCCGATTTTCCTGTGAGTTGTGCTGTGAGATTAATTATTTGTTCACTTGAGCTCTTAGGGTGTTTTTCTCCAACACAATCCATACAAAATAATCTAATCTTTTCAGATTTTGAGTTCTTTTCACTTTAGATCCTCATTCTCCTTGCTTTTTCGCTTCCTTCCTAATTTCTTTAAAACCTACGTTCATCTCAATAATTTTGTTATGATCTCATTTTTTTGTCATAAATCAACCAAAACCAACAAGGGATGCCTAGATGCACTTTCATCGATGCCCCTTGCCACTCCAACCAAGCTTGATCAAGGACCTAGTTCCCTTCGGCTTTATAATCTTCCGCTCATCCAAGCTTTTACTTGGAGCACATAAAAGGTGCCTCTGCAACCTGTACATAAAAGGTACATAAAATTAGTTAATTAGTTGACAGGAAAACCAATATAAAAGGTATAATGACCTTATCAATTAATCAGAATTATTACCTAAAGGGGCATCAATCAGGGTGTCCTGACTCTTCTAGCTCTGCCCTTCTTGCCATCCTGGCATCTCGCTCGGGATCATCAGCCTCTTCATCACCGTCCTCATCATCCCCCTCATTACCACCATTAGACGAGGTCAATCATCCAACAGTCTCTGAGCCTCCTCCTGAGCCTCCTCCTAAGCCTCCTTCCTTCTCCGACGGTTGCCTAACAGTCTATGGCTCCTCCCCGAACAACTCTTGCTATGTCGGCCAACGATCCGCCACCCATGTCAGACTCGAACCTCGTGCAAGCTCGCTCGATGTTGGCTCTGCCACACAACTCATAAACTGCCTCTTCTCTACTCATTGTAGCTAGTACCCTATAAATATAAATAGAAAGGTAAGGAACAATAGACAATTAATTTTGATATTGAAATGTATTTAAAAAACAAGTACCTGAAACGGGTTCGTGTGGCCCGAACTAGAACTGAGCGTGGAGGACGAAGATCCACTACTGTCGAAGTGTGGACTAGGACACTTCCCCCGACACTACTAAGAAGTAGTCCGCGGAGGTTTGTATTCGAATGGGGCGCTAGTCAAGATCAAGAACAAGGGTGAACACAGAGAGTTTTACATGGTTCAGGCCGCCTGAGCATAATACCCTACTCCACGGGGTTTGTGTTGATTGTATGAGTATGATTGTGTATGATCTTGGATGCATATTAGATTAGTTGTCCTTTCTAGCGTGCAACACAACTCTTTTATATGCCAAGGACTGGCTGTTACAGTGTGTGCCTGGCCCGACAGGTGGCCACGGCTGTAATCGCTACCCTATACACGATCGTTACCAGTCATGATAGTCCTCTAATCGTGCGTTATTAATATAGCAATAATGACGCGTTAACCTGGTATTGTAACGGCCAAATGATAGCCCTTGAGTGTCTGCGCCGTTGGAGATTCCGTTGTCTTCCCGTTGCAGACATAGGACTAGGCGCGTGACACGTGGAAGCTCCGGAGCTTCCATCTACTAGGGATACGTCCGTGCTACTAGACACGTGGCAGTGCCGGAGCTTCCATGAGGAGGGAGGCCGGTTCAGCTCTGTAGGACACGTGGTAGCACCGAAGCTACCCAAACGAGGGAGGCAGGTCCAGCTCTTCTAGACACGTGGCAACACCAGAGCTACCCAAACAAGGGAGGCATGTATGGCTCTTCTGGACACATGGCAACACTGCGGGACGTGTATCTCCTTCAGACGTCCTCCATCTGGATATAAGAACTCCATGACTTTCTTTACGGTACCGAGGGGTACCCGGTTTGCAGGGTACTGATAGTGGTCCTTTAGCCCACCTTACGAAGAGGTTATGCTGCCGGAGGTAGGGCCATCATCGACTCCTACGATGCTGCTCCAAAGTCTATTCCTGGGTGGTTGAAGTGACGACACACAGTTATGCCACCACCACGTGGCACTTCTTGATATGGTGAGTGGGATCCTGGTATGTGGATCTCACGCAATTGAAGATCGATGCTTCCCAATACATAGTTCATATTGGTTCCAAGCGTAATCTTGGTAGCCCTATTAGGCTGCCGCCCTCGAGCATCCAACTTCCCATGATGACAACAGCTTGCCTGGTTCAACTTTTTGACAAAGTGGACCCAGACCCCTTGTCATTGACGAGGTTAATCGTGATTTGGGTTCAGATGTAGTTTCCAACCAAGCGTTGCGGAGCCTTACTAAAGGGAGAAAGTCTGCACAGGAAGAGAAATCTTTACGCTCTCATTTGATCTTGCGCTTAGAGCCCTCCGCCCTTACATCACTTTTCCCACTTCTGCTCCATTTTGCGGCGATGGAGTTAGGACTTCCTCACAGCAGGATCAAGAACGATGGCGAGTTGTCGAGAGTCCGCACCTACATGGGGTGGTCGAGTGACTCCTTCAAGAACTCGATTCACTTCGGCAAGCTCCCCTTCAAGAAGGAAAGCGCCGGCGAGGTCGTGTACTTCTAAGCGTTCACCATGGTGGGGCTCATCCCACCATTCTCCAGCTTCTTGTTGATGTTGCTGGACTTCTACGGCTTGTAGCTCCACCACCTCGGCCCCCACTCCTTCTTGCTGGTGGCAACTTTCGTCCATTTTGCCGAGATGTGGGTGGGTGTGCCACCCTACATCGAGCTCTTCTGGACCTTCTCCATAGTTCACACAACCGGGAAAGGGAACGATTTACTTGGCTTCTACTACTTCGTGAAACGAAAGAATTCACCCTTCAAGTACATCAAGACATTTCCTTCCAAAAAGTGGGATGGCTGGAAGAAGGATTGGGTGATCATCAGGGTAGATCATCATGACAGGCTGGAGCTGCCTGACGGCCTTCCCACCACCAACACTGACACCTAGGAGGTGCTCCCAAAGCTGACGGAAGAGTACAACCCGATCTTGTCAAGGATCCAGAGTTGCGTGGAAGGAGGGGTGACCCCTCTGATGGTGATTGCGAACTTCCTGACCAACTATTGCGCTCCACTCAAGAAGAGGGAATGGCCTGCATGGGCATTCAGTGCAGAAATGGACCCATAATGGATTGATGTTTGTCTCAGGTCAAACTTGGATGAAAAGGCTTTAAGGCTTCATCTCCAAAAGTTGCACCACGGAACCATCAATCCCGATGACCTGACACCTCTAGCAGAGTTCCTACCTCTGAACATGGTTCCGGAGTTCAGAACAGAGCTGCAGAAGAAGCTACCATTGCTTGACGACTTAGGCACTGTGGAGATACGTAGAAGTACTTCTCCAGTAGGGATCTCAATCCCCGGAGCTTCAGAGGGCACGACTCCTGCAGCTTCAAGTCAGAAGAAACCAGACTTTAGTCGGGGTAAAGGCATAGAGCCTGTCGAATCCTCTAGCCGGAAGATGATGTAAAAGCCCAAAAAATCATAATGCAAAGTACAGATAGGAGAACTAAAAATTTGAATGGGAAAAAGAAAATCAAAATGGAAGCTGAAAAAAAATCAAACCAATTCAACCTTCAATGGAGGAAATTAAATATTCAAAACATGCTCCTGTTCAAACTTTTCCAAATAAAAATCTGAGTTCACCATTAAATTGCAAATATTCAAAACAGCCACTCTGCAATGTTTCAAAAATTATTAAGCACAATTGCTATTTATTTTAGTGGCTCCATTGAATACCAATCAATTTCAAATTCAATTTTGAATTTAAATTGAAACTTGATCGATTCAAAGTTTTGAATTCAGAATCAGATCCTAGATATTTTTTTGAGCCTATCTACAAATATTCATGAATTTTGGGCCTTGTTTGGTGGTGGAATTAAAAGGACAGAGAAGGGATAAGGAGGAGAGGGATGGGACCCACTTGTCATCCAGTGAACCAGCACAACAGAGCAAAACGTGCTCTGTTTCTCCACTCTTCCCATGGCACCACCGCACCTGCTGCAAGTGCCACATACTCCTCAACCAGCCTCTTTCTAGGATGCAGAAATTCTTCCTTGTCGTTGCTCAGAAGCATGCTCCTCAACTCATTTCCTCTCGGCTCGCTCCAGCGCTGCGCTCTGCTTGCTCATGTCACGGTGGTCGCCTCCCTGTTCTCCATCGTCCAGGTGCAGCAAGGATCCTCGAGCCAGCTTTGTGCAGCAGGGGTGTGCGCCGGCGTGGCCTCAACCTCCCTGAGCTGCTGCCTGCTGCCTTCTTCCTCTACTGCACGGGGCACAACGTCTTCTTTCCCGGAGCTCAAAAATGACGGCGTGGGTGCTGATCTCGATTGCCCTGTCGTCTCGGCCCATATTCCACACAACAAAATACGCTCCAAGGTATTCCACAACTCCACCATGCTGTCCCCAGAGTTGCTAGTCTGCTAGTAGCACCGTTTAGCCATAGTTCGAATTTTTGATTCGGCCGTTCTCAAGAACAGGGGAAATTTCAGCCAGTCAATTAGGATTCTATGTATAATTATTTTTCGATTCAGTTAGATAAGATCTTCCTCATTACCATACGAACCCCCTGAATCAAAAACCAAAGAAAATGATCCATCCTATGCTCTGTTCCTTGAGTTCTTGTACCCGCCAAAGCTTGTGACCTAGGTCACTGGTGTAATACTTTTTCCAGTCAATTTCTCCCGAATTTTAGTTCATATTCTTGTTGTTCATCTCCTACTGGTGCCGTGCGATCAAATACCGAGCGCTATGGTGCTCTTTGTACACCGGGCAACCTCGCCAGAGTTAGGTCCGCCACCGCTGCCGTGGGGAGTCGTCTCCGGTCAGTACCGGCGTTCCCTGAACATATGAGCGTGATGCTAGTGTTTATTTAGGCCCTGGAGGCCATTTTCAGGTGGGGAAGTGCAAGGGAAAGGGCAGCCGGCAAGGGGCGCCGCCCGCTCGACCTGGGCTGAAGGAGTAAGAAGGAGGCCGGGCCCCACCTGCCAATGAGTGGTGCTCCTGATCCATTGTGGCACTGATAGGGTGTGGCTGCGGAAATACTTTGTGGACCACTTTGTTGCTTCAACCTCAATGGCCAATTTTAAATGGTGGGGCCCACTGGTCAACGGCTAAACCATTTTACAATAGAAAAACAATTGCAGAAATTAGAGAAATTTTAGAAATTCACCATTCCATGTAGGAATGTCCAAAAACTGTGAAATAAATTTTGTTGGATTCCTCATGGCAATTACGTTGCAGTGGTGCAATTTATTGGCTATGAAAGTTCCTAGTTTTTTCCTAATAATTCCCAAAAGTAAATCATTAGGAGTTAATTCCAGGTTATTTACTCGTTAGAAAATTCTCAAACGTTGCCACAATCTTCCATTAAACATCTTTGATGTCCAATAAAGATTTCAGAACCATTTGACTTCGTTTACTGGAGAAAAGTTTGATTCCTTTTTTCTATGTCCCTGCTAATAAGAAAAACAACAGACATTTTCAGAATATTGTAGGAATTTGTAAATTTCATATCTTTATGTATAATGATTAGAAAAATGTCAAACCAATTGTGTTGGACTCTATATGAATTCCTCTATCCAAAAAACCTAGTTTGACCTATGCCAAAGCCTCTGTTTGTCTATAAAAATTCAGAGAAGGCTAAACACTTAAGAAATTTTGTAGACCAATATATTCCAAGTATCTGAAACTTACCTGGTTGTTCCTCCATGACCATATGAGCTAACTGTAATGTTCTCAGGCTCAGGGGACCCGTTGAACCTATATAAATTGAGATCACATCTCTATGTCCAAATCAATATATGTATTACTTCATATTTCCATTGACTATGTTCATCTTGTTTCCTCCCTGTTGCTGTGCAGTCTAGCAACAGAACTTCTATTCCTAGCTAGTTTCAATCCTTCTTGAGTTATAATCAACTTCAATTGTTAGTTTAATAAATTGCATTCTCTTATTTGCATATCATTCCGTTAGTGATCATGACAAAGGTGGCCAACTAGAAGCACAACCCGGAGTAATTTACGGATGGGTGACCGACCGGGAAGTTTTCCCGGGTGCGCATGAGTGCAGACAAAATGCGCAGAAAAGACAAGTGTTGGTATGTGGGGGTGGTCTGTGATCCTGGACAGCTGCTAGAAGTAACGATCACCCAACCCGTAGTGGCTGGGTGTTACAAATGGTATCAGAGCCGACCCTCGCGGTTTCACAGGTGTGTACGGGTCAGGGATGTGGGAACGTACGCATGACGCGTGGTCCCTCTAGGAGGGACACAGTATGGTATGTATGCCAGTACTAAACGTATGGACGTGGCCAAGAGGGGACGTTCCTGGCTTGGGAGTTGACCGACGAGGACATCGGTCTTCTAAGGGGAGTGAATGTGACCTCCTGGCCTAAGGTTTAATAGGATTTATAGAAAAACTCATACCACCAAGGTATACCTTCTTTTCCGGGAGTCCACTCGCAAAGAACTCCGAGGTCAAGAGTGCTTGGCCCAGAGCAATTTACGGATGGGTGACCGAACGGGAATTCTTCCCGGGTGAGCACGAGTGAGGACAAAATGTGCAGAAAATACAAGTGTTGGTCTGTGGGGCTAGTATGTGATCCTAGAGAGCTGTCAGAAGTAATAATCGCCAGAACCGTAGTGGATGGGGTGTTACAAATGGTATCAGAGCCAAGTTGGGAATAACACGCTTGAAAAGCGCCTATTTTTGAAAACTACGAAGTAGTCGAGTGAGGATTAGTTATTATGCCAACATAAGGTCTATTATAGTATTACTTACTTAAGGTGGCAAGCTAACCTATGTGTTATTATATTTGGTAACGATGCTCCGACGTCAGGTAAGAGGTCAGGTATGCCACCGCAAGCGGATCAATTGCGGTAAGCTCACCATGCGAGAGGTAGCATGTGATTGTTTCTGGGGCTTGGCACGGAAATGTCAATATGAATCTCTGAATCTTTCAATGTTTCTGAGAACATATGACACGCGGTACTCCAGCGTGCTTGAAAGTTAGTGGGAGCCCCCGTCGGGTGGGACATAACCCGATGCGCCCCCTATTGGTGCAGCACTATGCAAAGACGTGGGACACTGTCGGGTGGTAGAAAACCTGGTCATGTACCTCGAGACGTGGCTTAGCTCGGGGCGGCTCGTATGGAATGATACAGGACGAATGTTTTTACTTTCACATATATTATTGTGAATTGATCGCCCGTGCATGCTATGCCGTGCGGCACCATATGATTGATCTGTAATTTGTGTATAGTTACAGGTACACTAACCACGTTTTACGTAGATCGAGTAGAAAATGTTTGGGAGTGAACGTCATTAGTGCCACCGTTGAGCGTATGCCGGAATACCGGCTTAGGATTTTTATTTGGTGAGGACGTAGTAGCGGCATTGCATTCGGGTTACATCGGCACGTCGACGGTTAAAATCCATGCCGAAGGTATAGCTTGCAACACAAGTGTCAAGTTAATATCCAAAGCCGATTCCAATCTTGAAATGATAAAAATGAAATTTGAACCAAAACAGTACACCTTTGTTCTTTCCTGTGTTATTCTGACAGAAACTTAGCTCCAGTTTGAAAAGAAATATCTCCCGGTAGAATTATCCTGTGAAGGTGTTCCATACATAGTTGGAATTATATGAGAGTATTCTAAATAATTTCTGTTCATTACCATAGCAGAATCCCCCTGGATCATAGCTAAAATTTGAAAATTCCAAAACCCGTTAAAACTGGACAGAAACTGGAATAGTTTCTGTACTTCTCACCAATTTGGTCATAACTATAAATAGAAACATCGAATGAGGGCATATTATATATTTATGGAAACTGGATGAGATATGTGACAATTTTTTAATTTACAGTTTTGGCAAATTTGGATATTTTGTATATGAAAAACTGTGGACAAAACAGCCATATACAATGGAGGTGCTGTCAAAACTTTTCAGAAAATCTGAGAACATTCTCAAAATTTTGAAATTCATATCCCATTAACCATAACTGATCTTGAGACAAATAAATACATTATGGAAAGGCCATGAAGTTAACTACAACTTTGTTGTTCACCTTAAATCATGATTGTGCCTCTAACTGTATAAAATTCTCGAATTACTCCAGACTGGTCATTTCTGGCAGAACAGTTCATCAATGAAGCGTAAGTTTGAAAATTTGCGCGAACATGAATATTGTTACACGTTCACAAAGTTATTAACATGTTCATGTTTTCCTTATATTTACTTGTTGCTGAGATCGAACTTTGACTCATCCCAACTTCATTTCTACAGTATGGTTTGTACTCGCTCATTGAGTAAGGTCGGAAGTTCTCGTCGAGACGGTGATAATTCGAATCCACCGCAGGCGCCATCATCATAGGTATTGGTGGATGTCCTGTAAAAAATGTTCGAGTCTCACCAATAGAACACTAATTTACTTCAAGCTTTGTTGCAGCAAGGCATAATTCATCAAATGCAGCAAGTTATTCCACCTCGAAACAGTTATTTGGATTTCTTGGCAACGCAACCGCCAATCTTCACGGAAGCAACTGAACCATTAGAATAACATCATTGGCTTCGTGTAATGGAATCCAAATTTGGTGTGTTTCCCTGTGACGATTATAAGAAGACATTGTTCGATGCTCAACAACTCCATAGAGCTGCCGGAGCCTGGTGGGCAGAATATAGTGCAACTCGCCTTGAAGGTCATCGGATAGCATGGAATGAGTTCCATGAGGCTTTATGTGCTCGTCATATTCCGACAGGGATTATAAAGACCAAGAATGAAAAATTCGTTGAACTCAAGCAAGGGGACATGAGTGTCCATGAGTATTTTAAGGAGTTCAACCGTTTGGCACAATATGCGCCTGACTATGTGAATACAGAAAAGTTAGATGTGATCACTTCTTCAGAAGGCTAAGAGTCAAACTTCGAGCTAGTTTGGCATTGTTCAATCACAGCAAGTACAACGAGTTAGTCAATGCCGCTATCCTACAAGAAAGGGAAGATCTTTGTCTTCAAGCGGAGAAGAGAAAGTGGAGTACTCTGCATGACAACACTAGTGTTGTTGCTCAGATATAACGGTTGGTATACGTTCACCATCCAATCAAGAATGACAGCCATCTGTCCGACCATCATATCAAAGTCGCCCACTGCTTGCATAAAGTTTTGAATCACCCCCGCAGCAGCAGCACATAAATTCTTATCCATCTCCACCGCAGCCAGAGATACCCAGTTTTCATCCACAAGTGGTTCACTTGTGGTCTTGTGGGTCACTTTAGTAGATATTGTCCTGAGAGAAATCGAAGCTGCAGCCAGTCATCATTTCAACATTCAAGTCAGTTTCCTAATCAGCAGCAAAAGAAATCAAATCTTGGTAGTGTCCACTATACTACCATTGAGGGTGTATCAGAAGGAGAACCCGTGTTAGCAGGAATGTTCACTCTCAACCATATACCTATATTGATTCTCTTTGATTCCGGTGCTACACATAATTTCATAAGTCAATCCTTTGTGTTCAAGAACCAGATTCCAACCACTACCACAAAACATCGCTATCTTATATCTTCACTCGGAGGTAATATTACTGCAAGTGATGTTATCTCTCAAGCACCATTATGTCTGGGTGGTAGAATATATCATGTTGGTGATGTGCCCAAGAGGCAATCATAACAATTCGGGTTAAGGCCTCTTGGATATTTAATTCATAAGCAATTAGGGTACTAATAGGCCTGCAACCTAAAATCCCATTAGTACGCCTATAAATATGAGGGGTAGGGTTAGGGGCTAATCACCCCACCACGTGACAGCCCTAGCCGCCACCCCTCGAAGGCCTCACGCCGAGACCCTTGCCGCGCGCGCGGTGCTAGCACACGGGCGCACGGCGTTCCTCTCTGCACGTGTGGATTCCGTAGAGACGTTGCTGCTACTGCTGCGCTAATCGGCTGCGACGAACGTGTTCGTCTGCTGCTGCTATGAAGAGGGCGAGGAGGAGACGAACGAGATCATCTACTTCCCCTACGCTGACGCGCATCTTTGTTCCGCTGCGCTGCGTGTCTAGTGGTAACGATCCATAAGCTCTGTACTCGCATGTTTCCTGGGTAATGCGGTAGAGTTGCTAGAGTAGCGTACCGCCGATTCTCTAACATATTCCACTACTCTTATCATCCTTGAAGGTCAAAAGATTGATGCAATTTTGGGAATGTCGTGGTTAAGAAACCACGAAGCTGTTCTAAACATCAGTCCTCACACCATTGAGCTCAACTCTTCAACTCACGGCCACCACACCTTAATTCTTGAGAACATGGTTCAAGAAAGTGCATCAGTGAATCATTCTGAAACAAGTAAGTTGGAAGACATTCCAGTGGTCCGTGATTTTCTAGATGTATTCCCTGATGATCTATCGGGTATGCCGCCCGACCAAGATGTGGAATTCAAGATTGAATTATTATCGGGAACCACACCTATCTCCCGACGACCATATAAAATGGCACCCAAGGAGTTAGCTAATTAATGGAGCAGCTGAATGATTTATTGAGTAAAGGTTTCATTCGCCCAAGCTCATCACCTTGGGGATGCTCGACACTCTTTGTCGAGAAGAAAGACAAAACATTGAGACTATGCGTGGATTACCGTCCGCTTAATGCCGTGACTATCAAGAACAAGTATCCACTTCCATGTATTGATCTACTCTTCCATCAATTAGTAGGTGCTAAGGTATTCTCTAAAATGGATCTTTGGTCTGGTTATCATTAGATTAAGATACGACCGGAGGATATACCGAAGACGGCATTCTAAACTAGATATGGACTTTATGAGTATTTGGTTATGTCTTTTGGTCTCAAAAATGCCCTAGCGCATTTCATGTACTTAATGAATTCAGTGTTCATGCCAGTGTTAGACGTGTTCATCGTGGTGTTCATCGATGATATCTTGGTCTACTCCAAGTTAGAAGAGGAACATGCCGAACATCTCAAGATTGTGCTTCAACAACTGCATGATCAAAAGTTATATGCCAAGTTTAGTAAATGTGAGTTCTGGATTCATCAAGTTCCATTACTTGGTCATATTAAGAAGGCATAGCTGTGGATACTAGTAAAGTGTTACGAGTGCTAAAATGGCAATCTCCCACATCCGTACATGAAGTCTATAGTTTCTTGGGTTTAGCAGACTATTATCAGAGATTTGTTCCAAGTTTCTCAAAGATTTCAAATCCTACGACGGATTAATTAAAGAAGGGCAACAAGTATGTATGGAGTGAATCATGTGAGGAAGCCTTCAAAACTCTAGTGAAGCATCTCACAACAGCGCCGATCTTGGCTCAACTCGATACGACGAAATCTTTTGATGTTTATTGTGATGCATCTGACATCGGATTGGGCTGCGTACTTATGCAAGATGGAAGAGTAATTGCATATGGACCAAGGCAACTCCGAAATCATGAACACAACTATCCAACACATGATTTCGAGTTGGCAGCAGTAGTTCTTGCACTGAAGATGTGAATGCACTACATAATGGGAAATCTAATGCATCTCTACACAGATTATAAAAGTTTGAAGTACATATTCACTTAGAAGGAATTAAATAAGAGACAATAGAGATGGTTAGAGTTACTCAAAGACTATGACTTGAGATCCATTAGCATCCCAGCAAGGCCAATGTGGTTGCCGATGCACTTAGTGGAAAGTCTCACGTTTATAATTTGATCATTAGTGCTATGGAAGAAGATGAACCAAGTCTGCGTGTGATTCCTTATGGAGCTTTGTATAACCTTGCTCTCATACCTACAATCAGAGGGGAGATTGTAGAGGCTCAGAAGAAAGACAAGGGAATGTCTCATATTCACAGAAGACATAAAAGTGAAGAAATGAAATGTTTCTAGGAAGACGAACAAGGAACTTTATGGTTCAAGAATCGAATAGTGGTACCCCTGGACATGGACCTGCGGAAAAAGATTTTTGATGATGCTCACTTGTCTAAATATTCAATCCACCCTGGCAGCAGTAAAATGTACCAAGATCTTTGTACTAAATTTTGGTGGACTCGTAGAACAGAGAAATAGTAAAGTATGTGTCTGAGTGTGACACATGTCGGGGAGTGAAAGCTGACCACATGAGGAAAAGCGGACTGTTGCAACCATTGAAAATACAGACATAGAAATGGGAGGATATGAGTATGGATTTCGTTGTCGGATTGCCTCTCACCTTTCACAAGAATGATTCCATTTGGGTGATCATTGACCAGTTAACTAAGTCAGCACATTTTATTCCAGTGCATACAACGTACAATGCGAAGAAATATGCGGATTTATACAAATCAAGAATTATGTTTTTACATGGAGTTCCCCGAACCATTGTACCGGATAGAGGATCGTTGTTTGTTGCTTGTTTCTGGGAGCGGCTGCATGCATCATTGGGGACAAAGTTAATTTGTAGTTCCGCATATCACCCTTCAACCGACATACAAACCGAGAGGGTAAATAAGATACTTGAGGATATGTTAAGAGCATGTGCCATACACCACAGTAAAAATTGGGATGATCATTTACCGTTGGCAGAATTCTCCACTACTACAATAAGCCTCATGGCAGGCGGCTCCAATCCTGTTATCACACACGGTTTTTAAAACCGCCTGAAATGAAGAGCCTGTGATAATCTGCAATTTCATAGGCGGAGAAGTGAAACCACCTGTGAAGACAGATTATCACAGGCGGTTCTTTACATAGGCTAGCCGCCTGTGAAGATAAGTTATCACAGGCGAGTCGTGCAACATATATAACCGCCTGTTATAATACAATTATCACAGGCGGGTCGTGCAGCATATATAACGGCCTATGATAATAGTGTTATCACAGGCGGATCTTGACCTACATCAAGCCGCCACTACCAGGATTGCGGGTTATTGCGACGAAAAAAATTATTGCAATAGGTCAAAATTCATCGCGATAGGTTGTTGTTGCAACGAAATAGAACATTGCAATAGTTTTTCTGACTCGTGGCGATAACAACCGTGGCAATAGGTTATTGCGACGACTTGACATCCGTGGCAAATAGTATGGTATTGCGATGACTCCACGGTGGTGGCAAATAGTATGGTATTGCAACGGTTTAACGTATTGCGACGATTTAACGTATTGCGACAAAAATATCGGTGTTGCAACGATGTCACATTCGTGGCAAAAAGTATGGTACTGCAACGACTCCACGTTCGTTGCAAATATTATGGTATTGCAACAGTTTAACATATTGTGATGATTTAACATATTGCAACGAAAATAATGGTGTTGCAACGATGCCACATTCGTGGCAAAAAGTATGTATTGCAACGACTCCACGTTCGTGGCAAATAGTATGGTATCGCAATGTTTTAACGTATTGCGACGATTTAACGTATTGCAACGAAAATAACGGTGTTGCAACGATGCCACATTCGTGGCAAAAAGTATGATATTTCAACGAATCCACGTTCGTGGCAAATAGTATGGTATTGCAACGGTTTAACGTATTGTGACGATTTAACGTATTGCAATGAATAGTACGTTATTTGCGATGATTTCACATCTATGGCGATAAGTATGGTATCGCGACGATTTCATACTCGTGGTGAATAGTATGGTATCGTGACGTTTTCACATTCGCGGCGAATAGTATGGTGTTGCAACGATTTCACATCCGTAGCGAATAGTACGGTATGGCAACGTTTTTACATTCGTGGCGAATAGTATGGTGTTGCAACGATTTCACATCCGTGGCGAATAGTACGATGTCGCGACGATTTCTCACGCGTGGCGAATAATATGGTATTGCGACGTTTTCACATCCACGGCGAATAGTACGTTATCGCGACGATTTCACACTTGTGGCGAATAATATCGTATCGCGACGATTTCATAGCCATGGCCAATAATACGGTAATGCAACAATTTCACGTTCATGGAAAATAGTACGGTATTGCAACGATTTCAAAACCGTGACAACAGTATTGTATTGCAATGATTTCTGATGTGTGGCAATAGGTTCGTAATGCAACATATTCAAATCTGTTGCAACAGGGTCGTAATGCGACGTTCTCTAGGTGGTGGCAATAGCAGTCTAGTGCAACACTTTTTTGGTCATAGCCAAATGTTTGTAGTGCAACGTTTTATAATTTGTGGCAATAGCTAGCTTCCTATTGCAACAGTTTGTTTTCGTCTCAATAATATGTTAATGCCACATTTTATAATTAGTGGCACTAGAATCCTAATGCACCAGGTTTGAAAATTAGTGGCAACAGAATCAATTTATTCGCACACAATACGTCTGTCGACTTAACAACAAACATCCAGCAATTGATGCAACGCTCAAGGACCCTTGCGTCGTTGCGAGGTGATGTTATTTACAGTTTTTTCAGGTTGCAACATTGTACCCATTAAAAGAGCACCGCATCGAGTTGTAGTATTAGGAATAGTTTCTCGAACATCCAGCTTCGACATGGTGCGAGTAGAAGCCTTTTGTGGAGTTGCCACTAGCCGTTGTTGATTTTGCAAGCTCTCCATCATTCTGCGCATGTCTGCTAGCTCCTTTTCTTGCCCTGCAGAATTGGCTGCCATCTGATCATGTAAAGCCTGGACTTCCTGGTTGAGCTGTTCTTTTGCCTGGACGAAGCCATTCATCTAGGAGGTCATATAATCATTTCTTCCTTCCAACTTTTGCACCTGAGAGCTGAGGTCTTCATTTCTATTTTGCAAGGATCGAACTTGCTGGCCGAGCTGGTCAGACATCTGGATACACAGTCTTTCAGAAACATTAGGTTTAGCCATATAACCACGCCCCCAAAACTGTGATCCTCCAGAACCGGTTGCGGATATATAAGTAAGCTGGAAGATGTTGTTTCTTTCCTCATCTGGGATTGGGACTCCCAGCTCAGCTTCCTTGACATTGATTTGGGCACGTGCCTGGGTCTATATACAAAAAGAAAAGTCACATGTACATTGCAAATATTTATTTAAATGGGGACTGTTTGAAGTGTTTCTCACATGTACAGCTTCACATGGCTTGCCTCCCACAGTTCTATGTCATCGGGTTCTTTTCCGGTCTCTGGGTCACGCTACGTCAAATACAAGTAAAATTTGATTGAATGATTGCAGTGCAAAGTAAAAACATGATTTAGTTTTCATACCTTCTCGTAACTAAGTTGGGCGTAGGATTTCGAGCCAAGAAAGTGTTTTGTCTTTTGAGTACTTCGATTTCATGAATTGGTTCTGCTTATTGACTGCAATTTTAAGAATTAATTTCACGAATGGGTGTTATCAAATAGTTTTTGTAGGATATGAAGGTATTAGAAAGCTAGCTGACCTTGAATCGCTCGGACCCAAAATAGTCCATAAGAGCCAACCAATCGGAATCTGCTACGTCAATAGGCTTGTTTTGTATACGTTCCTCATCGGTCGAATACTTCTTATAGGTGGCATGCAATTTTGATCGCCACCCCTTGTAGCGCTCACCAGCAATCTTCAATATTTTTCTACTTGTATCATCTGTGTCCTCCAAGTCCCAGGCATTCTGCACATTGTATATCACACTGTTATAAACGTACAAGATGGAGGTCGCTAGAAAAAATACTTATGTGGGGTGTCACAACACTAACCAGAATATCTCTCACTATATCACTCTTCGAAGTATCGCCAACCTCTGCCCACTTCCTTACACCAGCGAGGGGTGCATTTTTTTGTTGTAATAACCACATCATCGATAAAGTGCCGCTGATTAGGACCAACCGCAGCACCCAACCTATTAGACCACCGAATTTGTAGCTTTCGATTCTGATCATTCGTTCTATTTGCAGATGCTAGATAGCGCAATTTAGCAACCTTAAGTCCTTTAGCAACCCCTCTTCCAAACTTCTTTCCTTCTGTTAGTGTCATTTAAATGATAAATGTTTAAAGCAAATTAGCAACTAACCAGGTCTAGTTGATAGGAGAATTGGTCCCGATCTTCCGATAGGTAATGGATAAGTTGATTGATGGAGATCTTGACATTGATGATCCGAGGCTCTCGAGTAGAACACGAACAGCCCCTGCAATCACTACACCACCGCTCTGTTGGTTATCAACCGTGCTTCACACGATTGAACTTGCCAAGAAGGCTAATCCCTGCAAGTGCAACCGAAAACACAAGCAAAAACGTAGAAGAAGCAATCTGAAATTGCTGAATTGGGGTTTCACAAACCGATAAACGGCGATATTATTGATCTAAGCAAAACCTAATTGTTTATGGCGGCTACAATGGAGTATATATAGGTGGGAGGACGTCCAAGGGGGTGTTGGGGTCGTGACCTAACCCTAACACACGAAAATAATGGACTTAGACTTGATACAAGGCCCAATGGCCCAATACGGTGGCGCAGCACCCTGACAGATTCTGTACTTGATTTTGTTTCGACGATTCCCGTCGACTCCGAAGGAATTTTGACATGGGACCGGTTCCATTGGAAATTTTATCCTCTCCCCTTTCCGTGCATATGTAGAACGTCCAAAACGGAGTTCGTATGCGTCCTGGGCGTCCGTTTTAGTGCGTACTGCTCCTGGACTCCGAGTTGGATACGATTTGGAGTTTGGTTCGATTTACATCATCTTTGAACGAATTCTCTGGTCTTCCACGTCCCTAATACTCCCTCCAAGTACTCCTTGAACCTCTCCATGGATCCTAATCACAAATAAATCATTAAGTAGCAATCTATGCTCAAAAACATATAAGGAAATATATAAGAACGAGTTCACCTCTGAAATTAATTGTTGTGTATGAACTCTATTGATTGCATCTTGTATATTCAGTAGAGTGTTGTTTGTATCCATATAAGTGATGTCCTCATCATCCTCCCCTCCTTGAATTGGAGTCATCCTCGACTCAAGTTCGTCTCCTCTCATGTGTTGGTCCAAATGTGCAACGCCATTAAATCTTCTTGTATGCATGAATGGAGGAGGCCAAGGTGGTGGACGACATAGTGCGCCATCTTGATCTTGTCCATCAAATAAGAGTGCACATTCACTCGAGCCAGGATCCCAAACAAATAAATATTGTGTCATGTTTGTAGGTGCAATAATAATGTGCATGATCTCATCATTCTCCCCTTCTTTATGACAAGCCGTACTCGGCTTGCTCGTATGTCCAGCAAAGAGGCTTGCATTGGAGGTAGAGTAAGTGCTGTCCATAATGCACAACCATAGTGAATAATGCTTTTGTTGTCCCTGCTGCAAGGAAAACATACTAGAAAAACTTGACAAGACATTATTAGCGTTAGTACATTCATTTACTTGACCATGTTGTTGCAGCACAAAAGGAGCTTCCTCATTTGAACATATGTAAACTTTATGCACCATAAACATACCACTATGTTCATATTTGCCTATAGCATGAAAAATATTTCTACTTAACAAAGACAATTCAGATTGAGAAAATATTATCTTCTCTACGATATCTAGATCACAAAGAGTGTCACATTCAATATAGCCCAAAGTATTTAGAGAAGATAACAATTTCAGCTCATCCCTTTCACATGTAGTTGGGATCAAATGCTTAATTTCAGCACAAGTGAGTGATAAAGTATCAAATTCATTTGGTTGTTCTAGCATAGGTATTATATAATTATCAGCACACAACTCATTTTTGTTATAAGAATCAGTGGGAAAATCAACTAATGGTAAAGTTGTAGTATGTAAAGGTTCATCTTGTTGCTGCTCATCAATAGTATGATTGGTAGCAAAATTCAGCACATCTGAAAATGACATACCGTGGTTAACTGTAGAGCATTGTCCATTAACACTACTCTCATTTTCAGCAAGAAATTCAAATGCATTATGAGTTGATTCATCAAAAAATTCAGAAGAGTTGTTCAACACCTCACCCTCATTTGCATCTCCATTTATTTGTTCATGTTCCTGCAAAAGGTTAGGCAAAGGAGGAGGTACAACAAGAAAATTCTTCTCAAGTTCATGTATTTCATCTTTACAATTAGATACATTAGCAAAAGTTTCTCGCATAAGAATTTTCATATCTTTCCATATTCGAGGTCTTTCTAAATCACTTAAGTTGTTCCACCAAGTCAATGCACAACCTACTAATGCACTTGCAACATTTCTAATCTTTCTTTTCTCACACATATGACATTGTCCAAAAATTTTATCCAACTCTATTTCCCAAGCAATATATTCATCGTAACCAAAACCATCATAAGAAGGAAGAGATGGGAGAATGTAATTACTTCTTGTGGAAGGTGTTGTAAAGGTGGTCTGAATGTCATGTGAATCCTTGGTTGATGTTTGATTTTTAGTGAGCAACTCTATCGCCGTCTTCATCATGTCCATCATCTCAGCATATAATGCATGATTCTTGCTTTTACCTGACATTGTTAGTAGCAAACAGAAGACAACACAAAAAATATGTTATCCCTATCAACTACAAAGGATAATGGAAAAGTGGAAGTGGAATCACACACTCTCAAGCGTCTTACCACGCTCTTACAAGTGTTCTTACCTACACTGCAGGTGGCAAACGGTGGCCGGTATGAAGAAACCAATGAAGCGTGGGATGATTGCAAAGGTGTATCGATTCTGCTCAAGAGTAAGGTGTAGCTTGGATGGCACTTTATTTGTAGCAAGGATTAGCAACAATGAAATCAGATAGTAAAGTTGAATAAGTGTCCAAAGTATTTGTCAAAGTTGCTGGCCTAAATGTGTTCCTAGTAGTTCAAGCTAGCAAGACATGAGACAAAACTAGATGACACAAAGAATGCAAGCACTTCTGTTTTTTTTGTTGTTTTTTTCTCTTTTGTGTGCGGCTTTTGTTTCTTGTTTTGCACTTGCCTTTTTCTTTTTTCTTCCTTTTTTTTTTCAGAATGTGCTGCAAGGGAAGAACACAATGAAAATCAATCCAAGATATCTCGTGTGTCTGTCGCAGATTTTCTGCTCAATCTTTCAGGGACAAATAGGCACACTTATAGGCTCTAAATTGGAAAACTTAGAACATCAAGATTGTAGATATATATTTCCTCTTTAATTCCAATATATGGAAGACCTATTTTGGAAAAGAACAATAGGAGATACTGCCCCCGAAATACAGACTGTTCAGAATTTTTAGGTCAATAACAGATTCGGATCTAATGCAATTTCGACATCTATAACTATATTTTCTGGGAAAATGATGAATAAGAAAGTTATAGAGAACTTCTTAAGATTTCCAGAAAGTATAAGAACACGAAAATCCGAGTTTGTATGAGCTAGATATGATGAAAATACTGAACTGGACAGAGATGAATCTAATCTGGACGTGATGACGTGATTCAAAAAGATGAATCAACACAATGCAAAACTCAAACTAAGACTAAAAACACTTCTAAACCAGCAATATAAGTCAACCACGGACACAAACTCAACAAAACCAAACCGAATAACAAAGTGGCAAAGGCTCAAACGTGGTTTGGACAAAGTAATGAATAGATCTACTAAACTGTATGTTCTTTTGTGGCTTTTTTGTGGACTCTAGGTATGAAAAACAAAACTAATGTAATAGATAGATGAATTACCTAACGGGCAACCTGGAAATCTGATACCAATTGATAGGAGAATTGGTCCCGATCTTCCGATAGGTAATGGATAAGTCGATTGATGGAGATCTCGACGTTGATGATCCGAGGCTCTCGAGTAGAACACGAACAGCCCCTGCAATCACTACACCACCGCTCCGTTGGTTATCAACCGTGCTTCACACGATTGACCTTGCTAAGAAGGCTAATCCCTGCAAGTGCAACCGAAAACACAAGCAAGAACATAGAAGAAGCAATCTGAAATTGCTGAATTGGGGTTTCACAAACCGATAAACGGCGATATTATTGATCTAAGCAAAACCCAATTGTTTATGGCGGCTACAATGGAGTATATATAGGTGGGAGGACGTCCAAGGGGGTGTTGGGGTCGTGACCTAACCCTAACACACGAAAATAACGGACTTAGACTTGATACAAGGCCCAATGGCCCAATACGGTGGCGCAGCACCCTGACAGATTCTGTACTTGATTTTGTTTCGACCATTCCCGTCGACTCCGAAGGAATTTTGACATGGAACCGGTTCCATTGGAAATTTTATCCTCTCCCCTTTCCGTGCATATGTAGAACGTCCAAAACGGAGTTCGTATGCGTCCTGGGCGTCCATTTTAGTGCGTACTGCTCCTGGACTCCGAGTTGGATACGATTTGGAGTTTGGTTCGGTTTACATCTTCTTTGAACGAATTCTCTGGTCTTCCACATCCCTAATACTCCCTCCAAGTACTCCTTGAACCTCTCCATGGATCCTAATCACAAATAAATCATTAAGTAGCAATCTATGCTCAAAAACATATAAGGAAATATATAAGAACGAGTTCACCTCTGAAATTAATTGTTGTGTATGAACTCTATTGATTGCATCTTGTATATTCAGTAGAGCGTTGTTTGTATCCATATAAGTGATGTCCTCATCACTAGTATCATGTACAAATACTGTGAAAGAAGAAGAAGTCTGATGTTTTACCATCTTCAGGACGAGTGCGACAAATATGAGCGTGGGAACATCGCGTCGCAACAGCATTTTGCTCCATATTGGGTGATGCATCGACTTGTTGACTTCTTTGTTGCTGTTCATACCCTACAATCAGGCATCAGGCAGTAGTCAGTGGCGCTACAGCACCCGTAGTACTGCAGGGGATTTTCAGTCCAGCTGCGAAGCAGGCAAGATAGTAGCTGGCGATGCTAGAGAAAGAGAGGGTTCGCCGGGTGCTCATCCTCTGCAGTACTACCGGTTCGGTCTGATCGACATCAGCAGGAGCGCGTCTCGAGGCGAATTGGTGGCAGGGCGAGTCATGTACATAAGCGTTATTAGCAGGTAGAGGATGCAAGACATATGAGGCGGGCAGCTTGCGACGTTTAACAAAGCTAGGGTTCGGTCTGGCAGTGCAGTGACCACATTTAAGTCAGAGGATCGACATCCAGATCACACCGGTGATCTCACGTGACTTACATTTTTACTGTAGGCGATGCAGTAAAGATCCAACGGTGTGATTCCGTTGGATCTTTACTGCATCGCATGCAGTAAAAACGTATAAGTCAGGTGATTTGCGTCCATTGATATCACCCCGGAGCAAGTCTCGAGGCTAGGAGGACAGTGTGGCGGATCTAGGAATTAAATTTAGGTGGATTGCATACTGATATTTTGCTCTGCATGTTAGCATCTCGCCCTAAAGTGCTACTAGAACGGATACATGAATATAATCTTGCGTTAATTACCAGACATCAGCAACGCATTTGGCAGTGTAAAAAACAGAATTGAGATCATATAAGCAGCAATGAACCCTCATGAACATGCATCTCTAAACTATATGATGCTAACATTCCTTAGTGGATAGGGGTTAATGATAATGGACTATTTTTTCCAGGGTATGCCATGTCATATGGGGCATAGCATGTAGGTACGCTGTAATGGCCAGGGGTTTGCGGGCGGCGGGGTCATCATGGCACGCGAACGATGGGACATGGATATGGAGGGAGACACGTCGGGGAGGACAGTGAAGTGACCACCAGCAGGGCGTGGGTGCCAGCCGATGTCGGAGTGACCGGCGGCGACATGGGTTTGCGGGCGGCGGGGTCATCATGAGACGCGAAGGATGGGACGTGGCGATGGACGAGGGAGACGCGTTTCTGAAGACACTGAAGCGAGCAGCAGTAGGGCGTGGTCACTGGTGCCAAAGTGGTGGCGGCAAGAGAGCCCAGCGTGCGCGTGTAGGCATCAATTAATCATGCTATCACATATACTCACCAGCAGGGCGTGGGCGCCGTCCGGTGCCGGAGTGACGGCGGCGACAGGGGTTTGCGGGCGGCAGGGTCATCTTGACACGCGAAGGATGGGACGTGGCGATGGTGGAGGGAGACGCGTCGGGGAGGACACTGAAGTGAGCAGCAGCAGGGTGCGGTCGCCGGTGCCGAAGTGGCCGACGGCGAGAGAGCCCATCGTGCGTGTGTAGGCATCAATAAATCACGCCATCACATATACTGATTAACGGTTAATTGGGACTAGGAAACTACAATCGCAATGCTAAAATATTTAGTAGAGCCCGGTACATATTTATACTCGCCGTACCAGCATGGGATGACAAATCTCGGGGTTCCTGAGCATCAGGTGCTGCAATATTCTCTGCATACGATGCAAAGGAATTAACGTGTTATAAATATGTGTATTTTGATAGTAAACACATTTATAGTTATACCAGGTGCTTGTTGCCCATCACGATTACTTGTAGACGACATGAAGGTTTGATGTCTTGTTCCTAAAGTAAAGAGTATATATAGTAAGTAACAATGATAATGTCAGATTACATGAGGATGTGTATTTTAGATCGGGCGGTTTGGTTGCTATGAACTGAAAATGTTTGTTTTGAACGGAGGAATTAGAAATGAAGGAGTAGGAAAAAAAACTGTACAATCCAAGAAAGAAAAACAAGAAAAACGTGTATAAACCGTGGGAACTGAAAATCTTAGGAATACAAGTTTGGAACACAGGAATGAGAGTACAACATTGGGAGTGGTTGATAAGATAACCCTGGCGTCATTTACTTCTAAATCAAGAAATTACATAGTACATGCGGTTTTGAATAGTTATCTTTCCTGACATGGAAATGTACTAGAAATACACTACCATAAATTGTTGGAGCGACATTTATTTCGGGGCAGAGGTGTAGTGTATTTTATATATGGAAAAAAGTAGAATGCAATCAGATGCTAGGGTAAAATAAAAAGATGAATCGACCGTAGGATGCAAATCTAGCGATTGAGGATAGTTGATTGCACGATTGCACCATTAATCAGATTTTATACTAGACATTCATGAAACATAAGAGCATATAAGAAGGAGTTGGGATGACAACTAGGAATGAACTGGTTGCAGCTGTTGGGACGACAACTAAAGCGATAAGGAGGGAGTAGCTCTATAAAAAGACGGCATGGATTGTGTAGAACTTACGTAGCACAAAACTGGAGTCCGGGATGTCACAGGGCGGGGTCGGCGACGAAGAGGTTTGGTAGAGCCCGTCAAACTTGGTCGCTCGACGTTGTACCCACAGTCACCACCACCACTCACACGGGAATTTCTTAGGAATGCAAGTTTGGAACACAGCACTAAGAGGAGAACATGTGTGCTGGGAACGGAAGCCACTGCGGGATTAGAGGGAGATGCACATTTATATTCGTCATGGCTAGCTACAAATGGGCGGAACTGGAATTTTGGGCACACGGAGTGAAGTTTCAATTGTGAAAATCTCAATTGTGCGCGCCAAGAAGAACGAAAATTTTTTCGAGGGACCGCTACCTGCCGTTCATCTTTGTTTTCATGGAGATGTAAAAGCAGTCATGTGGTAGTGGGACATTCCAAAAAAAATACGAACAAAAATATGAATCGCCAAATGTATCATTGTGCTAATGCAAACGACATGCAAATACAGAGAACACCCGAGTCCACGAAAGGAGGACGACAAATCCATGGTCAAGTAAAAGGTAAACAATCAAGATTTTATATATAACATTCGTCGCAATGAAATGATAACATATACAGAGTATATACTACTACTACAAAAAAAACATTTTGCCCTGTGATGTCTAATCTTCAGGCCGTTGATCCAAAGCCGCCTGTGATACGAGTATCATAGGTACATACGATATATATATATCAACAATGTCATCGGATATTATTTACAACGGATAAAGTACTTTTCATGCACCTGTTGCATCAGGCGATGGACTAGTTAGCAATTTGGATGACGTAATTTCCTAATCAAGTTAATTATGCATCATGTCTGTTGTTAGTTCTATTACTTGTAAGGATAATGTTTACCGGATTTCATTCATTCAGCCACAAGAAATATAGACGGTCCCAAGTTACAAACATATAGGAGATGTTTTCGATAAAAGAAGTTTTTCGATACTGCATATATAGAACACATTGTTCATGAACATAAATACATATTTCATTAACAAACAAGTAATAGGAAAACACGTAGTAGACAACAAGAACAAGATAAACTACACCTAATACTACTCTAATCAGAGATCACGAAATAGATAAACCACTCCTAATACTACTCTACTAGGAGAAAACCACGTCCTCCTCCTCCGCCGCTACCGCCTCCTCCGCCTCCGCCGCCTGTGCCGCCTCCGCCTCCTCCTCCTCCGCCGCTGCCGCCGCTGCTGCCGCCTCCGCCTCCGCCACCGCTGCCGCCTCCTCCTGCTCCTCCTCCGCCGCTGCCGCCGCCTCCATAGCCACGTCCACCTCTGCCTCAAGAGACGCCTCCTGCTCCGCCTCCTCCACTGGCACCGCTGCCCAAGCCGCCTCATACTCCTCAACCTCCGTCACAGTCTGAAGCTTCCCGGCGACACGACGCTTAATCTTCAGGAGGCCCTCTACCTCGGCAACCTCCGCGATCGTCTTTTGGAGGGCGTCGAGACGACCGGCCACAATCATATACCCGTAGCAGTAGTGGCCCGCGGTGTCCATGCTTGTGTGGAGGGGAAGGGTCCCAAGACCCAAACGGCAACACGAGCAATCTGTGTTGGAAAAGACCTTCCGCGCCACTGCGTTGAGCGCTAGTGCGCTATGAGCGGCGGCGGACTTTGCGTCGGTGGCCACCTTAAGGCGCCAAACGAATTCGTCGATGCAGTCGGTGAGGAGTTTGAGAGTCTGCTCAACCCATCCGGGATGAGGAAGTGCAGGCACCGCGTGCGGAGATGCGGGCGCTGCCATCAGTTCCACCGGCATTGCCGGCGGCAATGGAAACGGAGAAGGAGGTTCGGAGGACGTCGATGGCCTAGAGCTTCAGCGTGGGGCTACCCATTTGTGTGGCGACGGAGGTGCAGAGAAAGAGCGAGAGGTGGTCGACGGTGGCAGGGGGAGAAATTTAGAGGCTAGGATCTAAGAAGTGGTGCGGCGGAGAAGCAAGAGGATGGTGAGCCTTTATAGCGGGTCATCGTCTAAGCGGGTGTGTCGAGATGATCGGACGCTAGAGGAAACCGCGCTTAATTATGAACCGGTCGGTGGCCCCGGTTTCCTCGTAACCGCGGTTTGCATCCTCTCGGTCCCAACGGCTCGACACATCCCATTAGGAGTAAATTTACACGCGGGGAAAAACAATTTTTTTGTTATATAAAAAAAATCCGTCTGTACACGCCTAAGCCAACTTTGTGACCGTGCGTCCGTGCTAGGGGACGCCTTGCAGCGAACATGGGCCACCGAGGTTTGAGGTATATATATATATATATATATATATATATATATATATATATATATATATATATATGCATGCATGTTAGTGTTGTTAAACATGACCGAGGTGTTTTAATTCTAGCTATGTCTAACTCTAACATGAACGGACCGCAAACATGATCAACCAATTACACTACGTAAGAAACCCGAATAGGAGACAACGATGGGCGACATATCAGATGTCCATCAATCACAAAGTGATGCGAGACGCACTTAAAGTCATTGTTTGTCTCCTTTAGCTTTGCAATTACAAATCGAGACGAGCTTCAAACCCTAAGATCTTTTGTTTTTGTCCAATTTGCTTGGTTCACTTGTGACAGATTAACACATCACTAAACTTAGAGCACATTCACTTGATTGAAATCCAGAAACTCTAACACACCAGTATTCATTGACACGAATGAACACATATATACAAAACACAAGAAATATGTACAAGAACAAATTGAAGCTAAACATGTACAAGAACTCCTAAAACTACAAAGGAAATATGTACAAGAACTCCTAAAACTACTATGCCGGCCCCGCCTCCTCCGCCCTCTCCCCCAACTTCTCAAACCATGACAAGTGGTCCTCCTCATCCTTGTCGTCGTTGTCGTCGTGGTGGTGGTGGTCGCCGTCGTCATCGCCGTCGTCATCGTCGCCGTCGTCATCGTCATCATCATCGTCGTCCTCCTCCTCCTCCTCCTCCTCCTCCTCCTCCTCCTCCTCCTACGGCGACGATGCAGCAGGAGAGTGGGCCGGCTGCTCCCACTGAGCCGATTGCTCCGGCTGCATCGGTGGCTCCGGCTGCACCGGCGGTGGAACCCCGCCACGACGGAAATTCCTCTCCGTCGCTGCCACCAAGGCACTACGGCCCTCGGCACCGAGCTCCTGGTCCATCGTCCCGGACAAGATGTCCAGGCGATCGTCCACACCGTGAGGGCGTAGAGGAAGCGGCCGGTGGTATCCATTTCCGGAAACTCGGGAAGGGTACCAAGACCCAAGGCTTCCAAGGCCCGAGACGTACTGTTGTACACCTCTCGTGCCATAATGAGGTGGTCGTCATTCACCCTCTCGGGGGAGCTGCAACATATCCGCTTGCAGGGTGGCTGCCTCGGCGGGCTAGGAGGCGGAAGGTTGGCCATGGCTGTGGTGGTTCGTTGGCGCCGGGCTAGGAGGTGGAACGATGGAAGAAGAAGAAAGGAGTGCAAAAGTTATGTGCTTGTACATAATTGACGACACACCTATATGGTCAGTGCGGAGTAGATGAGGGAGCGGTTCGTTTCCCGCGCATTGAACTCTTTGCAGACCTCGTGCGGCGCAATTAAACCACTGTGGGAGACGATCTTCAGAGATCCTTCCATCTCTCTTGTGGAACCGAATCCCCTGCAGTACTACAGGTGCATTAGAGGTCACTGACATGTGGGCCCTATGCTCTGTGGGACCCACATGTTAGTGACTTCTAATGCACCTGCAGTACTGCAGGGGATTTCAGTATCCATGTGGAACGTCGCACACGCATCCCTGCACCACGGCTTATTAACTTCTCTGTAGACCTCGTGCGGCGCGTCAGTTACTTGGCGCACTGGAAAGGCCAGCGGCGAGATCTCCGGGCCCGGCGAGCCCCGCCATAGCGGTGCCGCGCGAGCGCCCTCGGCGCGAGGAAGAAAGGGTCTGTGATGTTGTTTTTCTTGTTTCGTGATGTTGTTTTTCTTGTTTTGTAGTAGTATTGTTTTACGTTAATAAACTCAATGTCATTGTTCATCTGTGAAGACCTTTTACCGTAGCCGGTTTCTACCATAACAGTAACCGCCTGAGATAATTAGGTTATCACAGATGGTTCTTTACATGTATCTAGCCGTCTTTGATAATTGTTTTTCACAGACATGCCTAGCCGTTGGTTAATAACTGCCTATAATAAGGTATAACCTATGCAGTACTGCTGCTGTTATTTCTAGTTTCCAGGTCAATTCAATATAGTCACAGAAAAAAATCAATAATATCATCACAGAATAAAAGTCAACAACATTATCATTACAGAAGTCAATTTCACTAAAATAATATACATATGTACAAGTTATAGATACCATTACAGAAGTCAATTCATCTCAAAGTTTACAAGTTTTCACTAAAAACTATTTCTATTGGCATAGTCGCAAAGTTCTGGCACATCAGCTGCTGCACCATTCTCATCAAATAACTTCCCTCCTTTGTGCAAAATTTCGCGATGAATGAATTGACAGAGTTCAGAGCAATCTTGTCGGCTCCTCCACAAGGAATACTTCTACAAACCGGCCATTCTTGGTTCACATTCTTCGTGTGCTGCAATGAAACACATAAAAAGGTTTTAGAATGTGTTGGTTTGAACAATCTCAAAGTATAGATCAAAGTGAGAGTATACAATAATTTGTTTGGTATTTTTGGAGCAGTTGTACTATGAGCAATTAAATTTTGATGTTGGAATCAAAATATGAAAATAATTTTCCTGGTAATATTGAACAGCAGAGAACATAAGTATTAAACTATGCTAGTTACAATGAAAATTAAACTCAAAAGTAAGAAAATAAGATATCGACATTAAGGATAACTTACATCCTCATGATTCACTCTATATTCGCTGGCGGTCCGAAGATGCTCGCATACATAATACCCGCATAAGACACTCCCAGCAGGCTGCTTCGGACAAGCATAATACCTTTTAATGTCCAATGCAGTCGTACTAGAAGGTCTCTCACCGCCAAGCCGTTCCGCGTAAAACCGCCAAGCGTTGTAATACAATAAATGTCATATAAAACTTGTCAACAAATTCTAAATGTGTGTAAATTAAAATTATTGAATAAACATACAGTTTCAAAATGGAAAGGAAATCTTTGTAACGACCTGGTGGGAAATTGGTCGAGTCCAAGACTGTTGCCATTCCCTGCGTTGGCTTGATGAAGATCATTATGTAGTGATTACTGCAAACATACAAACACACGTGTTAACAATTACCAATAATTGCTATTTCAAAGTCATGTGTTGAACTTACTCGAAGTGGTACGAAGCCTTTACGAGGTCCTTGTCGTCTCTAACAAAGTTAAATATCGCTTGTCCTATGTAAGTTGCAACTTCTGTCCTTCTATCCTTCTTATGTTTTGCGATTGCTTTTTCAAATTCTTTTTTTCATGTGCTTGAACTTTGCTGAGTCTCGATCCGCCTTGACGTCCAATAGCGTCTTTGCAATCCATGTAGGGTCAAGTATACCTGTCTTGCATTATATATTTTCATTATCCATGTATTGCATCCTATTGAAGAAGTCCAGAATTGTTATAATCTCATGAAATGTGTATGCGTGTAGTAACAAAAGCAAATGCAAAATATTAGAGGCACTTACAAGCACCAGACGAGCAGCCGGTTGATTTCGAGCATGCCCCGATGGAAAAGGGGATGCAACTCTTCAAATAAAATGACTCGTCTATCTTCTCCAGTGCTCCAGAATGCTTCTTTTGGAATACGAAATGTGACGCAATCAATCTCATATTTTTTGCTGGCAAGGATGTTGTCGGTACCCTAAAAACCATACACCCCCTGAGGTTGCAAAGATCTCAAGGGAAGGACATCTACTCAAATTAAAGATCCTCGGGGGCCCACCTGTCAGACATAACCGGACATGCTTCTCCAACATGGTTAACCCCTAGGTTGCCACGTGTACTGTCAGACCGGAGCTATTACCCGCAAGGGTGAAGCTCCGGGCTAGGTACTGAAACGGCACCTCCGGACTTAACCCCTGACCGAGAGAAGCTCCGGACCTGACACGTGCCAGGCCACCCCGGAGCTTCCCGCTTCCCATAAGCAAGCTCCGGAGCTGCCACGTGTCCATACGTCGGAGCTGACCGCTTTAAACCTCCGAGAGACATTGTAACGGCTCCGGATCTTCAAAGGACAGCCGCGGATTTCAAGACCCGATTAATTATCATTAATTCCACGTTAATGATACTTAATCGGACGATCTTAACACCTGTAACGGCACTGTCGGAGCCGTTACATGGCTATTAACAACAATCAATCTCGTGTATCAATACTAGTAACCGCCAGGGCCACATGTCGGGCCAGGCTGACTTGTAACGGTTTGTCCTTGTACTATAAAAGGACAAACCGACGATACACAAAGGAGAGAGAACTCTCGAACGCTCGGAAGTTCACAAGTTAATACAACACACACTCACACCCGTGGAGTAGGGTATTACGCTTAGGCGGCCCGAACCACGTAAACCACTGTGTCACTCGTGTCCAATCACGTTTTACCTTCTTGAGTCTCCGCGTGCCCAAACCGAACCACAAACTCCTTCAACACTTTCGTAGTGTCAGGGGATCTGCCGACTCCAACAGTCGACAGTTGGCGCGCCAGGTAGGGGGCGCCTGAGATCTTCAAGAATGGTGAATTCTGCGGCTGGATCATCCAACGGGCAACCTGCTGCTCAGGCTGTCGGAGGCAATCCCTCCAACATGCAGCCACCGGAAGGAGCCTCAGTTCCAGCAGGAGTCACACTCCCACCACCACCATCTTCTCCGGCAAGACATGCCGGACGACATGATGGTGCACCGGCGTCACATTCTGCGCCGGCAAGTCGTGACAACCCAGAACACGCGCTTCATGCAGCGCGTGCTCTCCTCCAGCGACCACCACCTCCGGATGCATCTCAAGGTGCCATGGAGCAATGGAGAGCTGATGTTGAGCATTTGGTCGCAGCAGCGGCCGAACGCCTCAACAACCAGGGTCCACCTCCTTCAGGGCGGGCCTCGTCGCAGCGACGAACGTTGTCTGGAAGACTTGGTCCACATGTCTCCAACAACCGGAGACGAGCTGCGTCACAGCAAGTGACGTCGTTGCCCTCTGGGGCACGACGTGCCCATACCGCATCTCGGCTTTCGACACACGACCTCCGGGCGGAGCTTGATCGCCGATACCGCCAACAGGATGGCCGTGTCCACATCGAGCGAGCTCGAGAAAGACGAGATGCTCAAGACCTTTCTACTCTGGAAGGAGTAGGAGGAGGCTGTTCCGCCCTAGCCATGCACCTACGCATGGTTAGATGGCCACAGAAGTTCCGGCCACATTTGCCGGAAAAATTTGACGGGACTGTCAATCCCGTAGAATTTCTGCAGATATACTCCACTGCGATCCTAGCAGCTGGAGGAAACGAGGCCGTAATGGCCAACTATTTTCCAGTGGCCTTAACTGGGACCGCCAGGTCCTGGTTTATGAGCCTTCCACCCAACTCTATTGACAGTTGGGAGGAGCTGTGCCGTCAGTTCACTGCCAACTTTGGGAGTTCATACACCCGACCGGGCACTGAACTGGACCTTTTTGCGGTCGTGCAAAAAGGAGGAGAATCTTTGCGGTCATTCATCCAGAGGTTCTCTCAGGTACGTAACACCATCCCTTCTATCTCAAGCGCTTCTGTCATTGTGGCATTCAGACAGGGTGTACGAGACAAGAAGATGTTGGAGAAGCTGGCGATCAAAGAAATCACCAGCGTCACGGAGCTCTTCAGCCTGGCTGACAAATGTGCCAGAGCTGCGGAGGGCCGTGAAATGCACTCCAAACCAGCCTTGGAGGATCATAAAAAATCCTCCAAAGAAGAAGCCGCTACCTCCGGGAGTGGCAAGAAGAAAAAGAAGACCAACGGCAAGAAGAAGCCGTCGGCCGGCACATCCAACGTTGCAGCCACTGCAACTCCTGGTGGCCGGGGGCCACGCCCCGAGAAGCGACCTCGACCGTCTTCTGAAGACGGTGGCAAATCCAAGATGTGGTGCCCCATTCACAAAACGAGCAGCCACAGACTGGAGGACTGCCGGGAGGTCCAAAACCTTGCCGAGCGCTACCACAAGCGCCGGGAAGGGTCTCCCTTCCGACAGAGGGAGGGAAAACAAAAGGTCGATGAAGCTCCGGCTGAAGAGGAGTTAGGGTTTCAGGACCCCAAAAAGGTTTTGAAAGCCGTCTACACCTCCGTCGACGATGACTCCGACGTCTCCGACAACGAGCGTCGAAAAACCATGAACACCATCTTTGGTGGATCATGGGACATCACTTCTCGTCGTGTCATCAAGACTATGCGACGGGATATGGCTGCTGTAGCTCCTACAGCTAGACCGGAGCCACATCGAAAGTGGATGGACACACCCATCACTTTTGATGCTTCGGACTGTCCTCAAAGCATGGTCGGAGCTGGCCAATTACCCTTGATGGTATCTCCTACCATCAACAACATCCAGCTCCATCATGTCCTGGTAGACGGAGGTTCGGGGCTTAACCTCATCAGCTTCGAAGCTTTCACTAAGCTTCAGCTCCGACCTTCGGACCTCCAGCCCTCTCGACCTTTCTCCGGAGTAGGTCAGGGGGCCATCACTCCACTCGGAGCTATTACTCTCCCCGTTACCTTCGGGACCCGGGAGAAGTATCGCACCGAGAAGTTGGTCTTCGACGTCGCTCCGATCAACTTACCATTCAACGCCATCTTGGGTAGACCTGCCTTGTACAAATTCATGGCAGCTGCTCATTATGGATACCTGGTGTTGAAAATGCCAACACCAGTAGGCGTTCTCCGGATCCGCGGAGATCGCACTGCCGGAGTAACTGCTCTGGAGGAACTCCACGCACTCACCACAGCGCAAGAGGAGGACTCCAGACAGAAGCAAGCTCCACAACCTCCGAGCATTCGGCAACGAGGCTCGACCTCTGCATCCCGTGTGCAGCCAAGCGGCGACACCGACATTCCCGTCAAAGTCGTCCAAATTGGTTCCGATGTCACTCAAACTACCCGCATATCGGGTGGCTTGAACGACAAATAGGAACTCGCGCTCATCACTTTCCTCCGGGCTAACGTAGACGTGTTTGCTTGGCAACCGTCACAAATGCCTGGGATCCCCAGGGAAGTGATTGAGCACAATCTGAAGATTTACCCCGACGCTCGGCCTGTGCATCAGAAACCTCGGAAGCAATCTGTAGAGCGACAGAACTTCATCCGACAAGAAGTGAAGAAGTTGCTCAAAGCCGGATTCATCCGAGAAGTCTACCATCCAAAATGGCTGGCAAACCCAGTCGTTGTGCCTAAGGCCGGTGGGAAACTTCGGATGTGCATCGACTACACCACACTGAATAAGGCATGTCCAAAAGATCCATTCCCACTACCTAGAATAGATCAGATAGTGGATTCCACCTCCGGGTGTGAATTACTGTGTTTTCTAGACGCATATTCTGGATATCATCAAATCAGGATGTCTAGGGAAGATGAAGAACATACTTCATTCATCACAGTGGATGGATTGTATTGTTACACAGCCATGCCTTTTGGTCTCAAGAATGCAGCTTCAACTTTTGTACGAGCTATGTACAAAACTTTCGAAGAACTCATCAGAGACATAGTGGAAGTGTACGTCGATGACATCGTGGTCAAAGTCAAGAACAAGGAGTCCCTCTTGGACACCTTGCAGGCTGTCTTCGATAAGCTGCGGGCCACCCGCACGAAGCTAAACCCAGACAAGTGCGTCTTCGGGGTTAGTTCCGGAAAGCTTCTTGGTTTCCTGGTAAGTCACCGGGGCATAGAGGCTAATCCAGCGAAGATAAAAGCCATTGAAGACATGCGGCCACCAACCCGCATCAAAGACGTCCAAAAATTAACCGGATGTCTAGCAGCCCTCAGCCGGTTCATTTCAAGACTGGCGGAAAGGGCACTTCCCTTCTTCAAGTTACTGAGGAAGTCCGGACCATTCCAATGGTCTGAAGAAGCAGAGAAGGCATTCCAGGAGCTGAAACAGTTCCTCACCACCCTACCAGTCTTGGTAGCTCCGAACCCTGGTGAGCCTTTATTGCTTTACATTTCAGCAGCTGACGAAGTCGTCAGTATGGTTCTGGTTGCGGAGAGACCGGAACTACCCAATACTCAGGAATCCAGACCCCTTCGGGAGGGTCCGGAGGTTCCTGAAAGTGGGTCTGGGTCCCAGCTCCCAGACTTGAACCCACAAGAAGCCAATTCAGAGGACCCTGATTCCTCCGAGAGGATCCAGGTCATTCCTGAAGAAGCTCCGGGTTCCTCCACCCAGAACCCGGAGGTCCCCGAAGAGAGTCTGGACCCCTCCGAGAGGGTCCGTATCAATGAAGAGGAAGCTCCGGACCCCTCCGGGAGGGTCCGGACCATTCAACGCCCGATATACTTCATCAGTGAAGTGTTACATGATGCCAAGACTCGATACCTAGAGGTGCATAAACTGCTCTATGCAGTTCTTATTGCCTCAAGGAAGCTTCGACACTATTTCCAAGCTCACAAAGTCTCAGTGGTGACTTCATATCCACTTCGAGCGATCCTGCATAATCCCAATTCAACTGGGAATATTGCAAAGTGGGCAGCGGAACTGGCTGAATTCGACCTCGAATTCATTCCAAGACAAGCAATCAAGAGTCAAGCATTGGCAGATTTCGTGGCAGAATGGACTCCCTCTCCATTAAACCCTGGGGGCCCCAGCGAGCAGAAGACGGAACCTCAAGTTCCAGCCTTCACTAAGCCTCACTGGACCCTTTACTTCGACGGGTCCATGCCGAAGCAGGGAGCCGGAGCTGGAATCCTTCTCCTCGCACCAACCGGGGAGAAGGTGAAATATATGGTACACCTTGACTTCAAGGCAACCAACAACATGGCGGAGTACGAAGCACTCATCTATGGATTAAAGGTGGCACTTTCATATGGTGCCAAGCAAGTGCTGGTCAACGGAGATTCACAACTCGTCATCAAGCAGGTGAAGGGTGAATGCTCCTGCAATAATCCCCAGCTGGCTGCTTACCTCCTTGAAGTCCAGAGGCTTCAGAAGGACTTTGAAGTCCTAGACCTTCACCATGTTCAGCGTGCTCACAACGCTGAAGCTGACGAACTCTCGACTAAGGCGTCAACCGGAGCTCCGGTTCCTGACGGAACCTTTGTCCGGAGGTTGTCAAAACCCACAGTTCAGCCTGCCGAACTGAACGAAGGGGGCGAGATCAGCATCCCGAAGCTGACGGTCCCGATGGTCCTGTTACCATGGCAGCCATCAAGGGTCGTAGGTGCTGCCGGAAGCTCCGAGCAACCCAGCACGCAAGACTCAAATGCTCAAGTTAGTTCCGATGCATGGATCTCGGAGATCCGGAACTACTTGAAAGACAACATCCTTCCTGACGATGATGTGTCCGCTGACCGGGTAGTCAGATTGGCTAAAAGATACACGTTGGTAGAAGGGGATCTCTACCGGCGCGGTGCCAACGGCATCCTAATGCGGTGCATCACAAGGGAAGAAGGCTGCGAACTCCTCACAGAAATCCATGGAGGCGAGTGTGGGAACCACGCATCTTCCCGCACGCTGGTCGGAAAAGCCTTTCGGCATGGTTTCTACTGGCCTACAGCGCTCCAGGATGCCACTGAGCTAGTGAAGAAATGCAAAGCATGCCAATTTCATGCAAAGCAAATTCATACACCTGCTCAATCCTTACAAATGATACCTCCTACATGGCCTTTCGCTGTGTGGGGGATGGATATCTTGGGACCCTTCCCAAGAGCCGTCGGAGGTTACAAGTTCCTGTACGTCGCCATCGACAAGTTCACCAAGTGGCCGGAAGCTACTCCTGTTGTGACGATCAACAAACAATCTGCAATCAATTTTCTACAATCTATCGTGAGCAGATTCGGAGTCCCAAATAAGATCATCACTGATAATGGGACTCAATTCACAAGCTCCGCATTTCAAGGATATTGCGAAGACCTCGGCATACAAGTTTGCTACGCTTCTGTAGCTCATCCTGCCAGCAATGGACAAGCCGAGAGAGCAAACGCAGAGATCCTTAAAGGACTCAAAACACGCACTTACGAGCGTTTGAAAAAGCACGGAGCCAATTGGATCGAAGAGCTTCCGCCCACTCTATGGGCCAACAGGACTTCTCCAAGTCGGGCAACCGGAGAAACACCCTTCTTCCTGGTGTACGGAGCTGAAGCGATCCTTCCTCCGGAAATCACCTTGGGTTCCCTCCGAGTCTGGACCTTCGACGAAGCCGCGCAGGACCAGCTCCGGCGTGAAGACCTAGACCTCCTCGAGGAGGGAAGGTGCCAAGCAGCTGTTCGGAATGCCCGATACCGCCAAGCTCTACGGCGCTATCACCAGCGGCATGTACACAACCGACAGCTCAAGGAAGGCGATCTGGTGCTACGGAGAATACTATCCAGAGAAGGGCAAAACAAACTTTCCCCCGGCTGGGAAGAGCCCTTCCGAGTGATCAAAGTATCCCGTCCCGGAAGCGTTCGCTTGGCTACCGAGGATGGGAGACCTCTCCCAAATCCTTGGAACATCGAGCACCTCCGTAAGTTCTACACTTAATTTCACGGAGGTGAGTCTTAAGTAACTTGAAATGTATGTTATAGAGTCATTGTACAGAATCGGGTAGTTCCTCCGGGAGAGCAGCCGGACCTTTCCCGAAAGGTTTGAAGAGCTCATGCAACACTTAATACAGTCTCCGGACTAGAAGTGTGGCTATCTACCCTGGGTCAAACGAGAAACCAAACACACTTAGCCTGGTTCCGTACCCTAAGAGTGTACTTGTTTCCCCTATACCCCGGACCTATAATGAAAGACATCTTCATGTGAAATAGACTCCACGTGCATTCATTTTTGCATAGGCTCGACATTTTTATTTTTCTCTTTCTTGTCTATAACAGAAACGTGCAATTCTTAAGAAGTTCTAGTTTGACCGGTTTACGTACGATTTGAGTTGAATTGTCGGATTTTTTGGATTTAAATGTTGTCTGTGGCCAACTCACCTGAAAGCCGCCAAGCCATTCTAGGGCCGGAGTGCGCTATCGACTTAGCCTGGTCAAGCACCCTAAGTACGCCACTCTACCTACATCCCGGCAGGCCAAAGTAAGGTGGATCCATGGACAATTAGATCCAAAAGAAAAAACAATTCATTCAGTCGTATTAAAAATCGTGTTCAACTTAAAATTTTCTTGAGAACCATAAGCCGCGATGAAGTTATAGATAAGGAACGAATTTTACTATTTTTCTTGGCTTAAGTGTGCAGGAAAAATGAACCCAAAGTTGAGGGAGAAAAACCGGAGCTAACCAAGCTCCGACTCCCACCAGGGCGTCAACCGCCGGCGTTAACTTAAAGATGGTGAGAAGACCCTATCACTAGAGTCTGTTGCCAACAAACCATGCGTGGCAAGGGTCATTGCCGGAGCTACTAAGCTCCGACACCTTGGAGTATTAACTATCGACGCTCAACGTGTTGGTAGAGGCTATTGCCGGAGCTACTAAGCTCTGGCGATGGACAGTGCCGGAGCTTCTAAGCTCCGACGACTTCAAGGGACCTTCACTATCGAAAACTTCGGACCTAAATTATACGAGTTCGAAGCAAATTTGTCTTCAACAAAACTCAACATCCTTTTGGTACATGTCCACAATCAAATTGTGCACATCTACCAGGGGGCCAAGTGAAGATAAAGACGTTGAAGACAAAAAAATGAAATTCGCAAAAAAGTGAAGATTTCATTTCATTTGAAGACCGGAGATTACATCTGGAGACAAGGGATTACAAAATTGAGGAAGAAGAGAAGATACAAGTAAAGGCTAAGAGAGACAGTCCTAGACCCTATGGAAGAACTCGGCGACCTTCTGAGCGACCTCCGACACGCTGGCTCGGGTAGCTTCGCCTTCTCCTTCGACGGGGCCTTCAAGCACCGGGTCCAGAGGGAATCGAGGGTTCCGGCTAGTGTAGCACGTCAACACATACTCTGTGACGTTTCTAGCCAGGGATTGCCCCTCGACCTCCAGCTGGTCCGCGATGACGTCGCCCACCTTGGAGAGCTTGCTGCCCGCGGCGCTCAACGCTTGCAACGCAAGGTCCGGCTCCGGCTCCGGATCGTCCGGGAGCACCGGGCTGAAACCCATCGGCGCCAGCGCGTCGTCGGCCTTGCTCAGGAACTCCCAAATTTGCAGGGAGTCCGTCTTCCTCAGGCCCTTCATCTCTTCCAGGGATCTCCGGGCCGCCGCCAGCTCCGAATTCTCGCAGGAGAGACGCTCAACTTCTTTGGCGTTTTGCTGAATCTTCGCAGCAACCCGCTTCTCAAGTCTTCCGAGCTCCTCCTCCCGGAGGTGGATCTTGTTCCGGCGGTCGACCAGGTCCTTCTCGCTAGCCTCTATTTTCTTCTCCCGGGCGACAAGGGCACACTCGTACTCGTAGAGTTCCTGCCCCCGCACCCAGGTCTTCTCCTCCTCCTCGAGGCAGCGCTCTTCCAATTTTTTAGTGCGCTCCTCGAGGCCCTTGTCCGCCAGAGCTGTTTTCTCGGCGAGCTCCTCCTCCCGTCGCAAGACGTCATCCCGTAGCTCCAGGAGTTTTTGCTCCTCACCCTCGAGCCGCCTTTCCCTTCCTTCAAGTGCCTCTCGGCGCTTGATGAGTGCGGTGCTGATGGCCTCGAGTTGATCGAACCGAGCGTTGGCCGCGTCGTTAGCAGCCTTAGCTTGGTCATGGAACTCCCGGGATTGAGCGTCGAGGGCGTGAGTCATGCTCTCCCTCTCGTCCAGCAGCTCACCCCAGAGCTCCAGGCGGACCTTCTCCCGCCTGATCCATTCCTTGTCATCCGCAATCCTCGACTGCGCCAGCTTAGTCTCAAAGTGGAGCCGATTACGCCACCTCCTAAGGGTTTGGCGCTTCTCTTCAAGAGTTTTGCCATCGTGGAAGAAGGCCAGTTGGACCTGACGTAGACTGGAGCAGGCATTGTCGATGGACATCGACAGAGAGATGGGCTCCGGACCTGCCGGGGTCTCCTCCGCTGGTTCCAGCGGGTCTTCACTTACAAAAATTGGGTCCCACTCTACAAGAGTGGAACCCCGAGCTTCGAAAGCACTAGGGCACTCCTCCGGGATGGCCTCAGTCGCCACCGAAGAAGGTCCCGCCACCAAGTCTTCATTTGCCCCCTCAGGCTGGGGGCCGGCGACTTCATTCAGGCACTCTGGCTCCGCCACGGGTACCATCGACGTCGTCGCCTCCACTGGCTCCGGCCGAGACACTTCTTCTGAGGGAGGCTCGAGCTCCCTCGCCTCTTCGACCACCGGCTCTGTGGCCGGCGCTCCAGCAATCACCGGCTCTGCGGCCGGCGCTTCCACAATCACCGGCCTTGCAGCCAGCGCTCCAATAATTACTGGCTCTGCGACCGGAGCTTCGGAAGTAACCGGCTCAACTGCCGGAACCACTTCAACTTCCGGCTCGCATGCCTGGGTTTCAGTTACCTCCGGCTCAACCGCCGGGGCTTCAGCACTTTCCGGCTCCGAAGCCGGGACCGCTGCCTCCTCCGACTCAACAGCCGGAGCTTCTACTTCTGCAGCACCAGGACCCGGAGCTTCAACCTCCGGAACGGGTGCCGCTGGCGCATCTTCAATCCCGTGGTCCGACGCTACCACGGGAACTTCTATAGACGAGTCGAGGTCCATGACCACGACAGCCTGCGCCGGAGCTGTCGCAGCCCCCGCTTGGGGCGGCACCGGGGCTGGAGCAGAAGCCCTCGCAGCCTCAGACACTGTGGCTGAGGGCGGAGCTTCACTCCCCTTCTTAGGAACGCTGCAGATGAAGAACGAAGAAATTGAGCCAACAGATGCTATAATTAAAAGTTGATCGAGGTAAGCAAGAAAAATTACCTTGGGAGGCTCACGCACCAGGTTGCGCGGAACCTCTTTCCCGGACGTTCCGGACTGGCCACGGTCGGTGTAGGAGCTCCGGGAGGACTCCCAGGACTTGCCGTGGCCGCGGGCGTTTCCCGGGCCGGAGCTCTCCTTGATCGGGAGGAACTCCTGGACCTGGAGGCCCTCACCGCTTCTCGTACCGGAGTCGCCTGCCCGGAGCTGGCACCTCCGGAGGGATCCACCACGGGGACAACCGCACTCCGGGAGGATCCCACCGCCGGAACAGTAGCGCTCCGAAAAGACCCCACCACGGGGACAGCCGCCATGGCGGCGGAGGATCTTCCTTCCTGAGGACGGGGAACTGGGGGGGGGGAAGTGGCAAGCCCGACGGACCTTCCGTCAGCATGTCGCAGCTTTCTCTTCCGGCTCTCCGGCTCCTCCGCCAGCTCCTTGCCCTTGCCAATGACCTCAGCTCTTGGCTGAGAGACAGGGACGGAGCCGCCTTCGGACAACC
This sequence comes from Tuctoria greenei, assembly GCA_036927565.1. Taxonomy (NCBI): domain Eukaryota; kingdom Viridiplantae; phylum Streptophyta; class Magnoliopsida; order Poales; family Poaceae; genus Tuctoria; species Tuctoria greenei. Next base: position 238,328,432 of record JAYESD010000002.1, read on the forward strand.
CGGGGATCGCCAACCGGGCGGTTGATCTTCTCTCGACGATGCCAAGGTCGTCAAGCGCGGGCATCTTCCGCCGGAGCTCCCTGCTGAACTCAACTTCCACGTTCAGGGGGAGGAAAGCCGGCGGCGGAGTCAAGTACTCTCCGTCAACATCGATGCCGTGCTGGAATTTCTTGAGGTGAAACTCCAAGGACTTCCCCACCATGCTGGACTTCAACCCAGTCTCAACCCGGTCCTCGTCCATCACGCTGTTGAGGGCCCAGGCGAGCTTCTCCCTCCTCTTCAGCGGCGCCCACCTGTTGGACAAGAAGTTGCAGAACACCGCCTGGGGAGTCAATCCTCCCTCCACACATTGGCGTATCCTGGTCAGGACGGGGTCGAAAGCTGCCGCCAGCACCGGAACTTCGCTCCACACCGACGTGTCAATGCCGGGCAGACCGTCTGGCAACTCCAACCGCTCATGCTCCTCCACCCGGACGACTACCCAATCTTTCTTCCAGTCATCCCATTTCCCGGAAGGGAATGACCGGAGGTACTTGAACGGGCACTTCTTGCGCTTCACGAAGTAGTAGAAGCCAAGGTACTCGTCACTTCGGCCGGTGGTTTGGACGGTGAAGAAGGTTCGGAAGAGCTCGATGCAGGGAGGAATACCCACCCACATCTCGCAGAAGTGGACAAAGATGGACACAAGGAGAATGGAGTGAGGGCCAAGGTGGTATAGCTGCAGACCATAGAAGTCCAGCAGCATCAAGAAGAAAGAAGAAAACGGTGGGATCAGCCCCACCATGGCGTACGATGAAAAGTACACCATCTCGCCGGAGTGCTCCTTTTTAAAGGGAAGCTCTCCGCCGGCGCGGACCGAACGGTTGAAGAAGTCCGACGACCACCCCATGAGGGCTCGGACCTTCTTCAGATCGCTTTCCGTCTTCAAACGACTTTCACGCAGACCCAACTCCATCGCAGCACAGCTAGGCAAGAGAAGAGGAGCAAAGCACGAGTTGGGAGTTTGAGCGCAAGAACAGATGGAAAGCATAAAGGACTCCCGGCGGTGCGCTTTCCTTCTTAAGTAAGCCCTCGCAACGCTTGGATGGAAACTGCAGGAGAGTCAAGGATACTACTCAAGAATTCAACCCTGCCGATGACAAGAGGGCCCGGGACCACCCTGGCGATCAAGTCGAGGTTCTTACCCAGGCGAACAGTTGTCATCACGAGGCGGGAAACCCAAAGGCGGCGGACTGACAAGGCGCGCGGAACCGATACGGTTTTCGTATCGGGAACCGGCGACCTTCAATTGCGAGAGATCTGCACGCCAAAGATCCTATCTGCCACCTGAGGTGCGCCACGCTCGAGACTTAACCGTAAAGCCCCGCCGAAGGCACCTCCGAAGACCCTTGAAGACCCAGTTCAAGAGTCGCAAGTGTGGACCCACCTCCGGCGGAATGACTTCATCCCGTTGGCCTTCCCCGGAGGTAGGTCCAGGGGGCCACTGTCGGTACCCTAAAAACCATACACCCCCTGAGGTTGCAAAGATCTCAAGGGAAGGACATCTACTCAAATTAAAGATCCTCGGGGGCCCACCTGTCAGACATAACCGGACATGCTTCTCCAACATGGTTAACCCCTAGGTTGCCACGTGTACTGTCAGACCGGAGCTATTACCCGCAAGGGTGAAGCTCCGGGCTAGGTACTGAAACGGCACCTCCGGACTTAACCCCTGACCGAGAGAAGCTCCGGACCTGACACGTGCCAGGCCACCCCGGAGCTTCCCGCTTCCCATAAGCAAGCTCCGGAGCTGCCACGTGTCCATACGTCGGAGCTGGCCGCTTTAAACCTCCGAGAGACATTGTAACGGCTCCGGATCTTCAAAGGACAGCCGCGGATTTCAAGACCCGATTAATTATCATTAATTCCACGTTAATGATACTTAATCAGACGATCTTAACACCTGTAACGGCACTGTCGGAGCCGTTACAGGGCTATTAACAACAATCAATCTCGTGTATCAATACTAGTAACCGCCAGGGCCACATGTCGGGCCAGGCTGACTTGTAACGGTTTGTCCTTGTACTATAAAAGGACAAACCGACGATACACAAAGGAGAGAGAACTCTCGAACGCTCGGAAGTTCACAAGTTAATACAACACACACTCACACCCGTGGAGTAGGGTATTACGCTTAGGCGGCCCGAACCACGTAAACCACTGTGTCACTCGTGTCCAATCACGTTTTACCTTCTTGAGTCTCCGCGTGCCCAAACCGAACCACAAACTCCTTCAACACTTTCGTAGTGTCAGGGGATCTGCCGACTCCAACAGTCGACAGATGTACCACTCATGCATTCTTTTGAGCGGGGCTGGTTGTTTGCTAAGTTGTACAGATGTCATTAACGGCTTCCAATTCTTAAATTCAGGAGGAACATCCTCAAGCTTGTATATTGGAACTCCTGGTTTAACCAAAGCCGTTCGGTGATTATACATGACACCGTCTTCTTCCCACTCCTCAATATCTCTTAATGCTGGCTCATGAGAAGAATAAGATACACTCGATTTTCTAATATTTTCCTTCATAGTTTCTAAATACTTTGACACTTCTGATGAAGGTTTCTTAATTTGGTATGGGCTAACTTTGATATGCACTGGTGATCGAGGAGTAGTCGTCGGAACTTGGACACTGGCTTGTTGTTGAACCTATTGTTCAACTGATTGCTCTTTACTCCTAGCAGCTGGCTCTAGTACTACTTCAAGCTGTTGCTCAACTGGTTGCTCTTTACTAGCAACAGCATGCTCTGGTACTGCTTGAAGCTGTTGTCCAACTTTTTGCTCTTGGATATCTTTACTAGCAAGGTTACTATCATCCTTGCTAAGACATAGGGGGAGTGGATCTCCCTGGACATTCGGCTTAGAAGATGGGGTTGCAGTATTTCGAGATGCGACAGGGCTAGAAATTGGCTTATCATCTGACACGATATCGCATCGGTGCCAAAGGATTAATTGGTTGACAGCCTGCCCCAGAGTCGCGATCCACTCAGGTGTGATGTGGTCTATTTCATAATCATCATAATCATTATTAATGATCTGAAGAACATGCACCACAGCATAATACAACGGAAGTGGATTCCCGTTGAAGTCACGATCAGGCTTTGCCATAGCAGTGGCAACCTGTTTGGTTTTCTTCCCTGCTCTACCAATCGGGACAAGAATATGAAAAGATTTGTCGTTAGCACTATCATCGACAGAGAACTTATGGGTTCACCCTGAGCCTGGCACAGAACCAACGCTGCTAGGGTAGACAGTTGGAGATACTAATTGCTCCTTTGGAACTGGAAACATTGTTGTGCTCGGTGCCACTAATTGTCCCGATTGTCTAAGTTGTTCCATTATTTCTTGCATATTTTCTTTGACCTTTTGAGCAATTGTTTCATCAAGTGTTTTCTTAAACTTCTCACGTCTTCTATATGTGTCTTTATCTTTAGTGAAACCATCTAGCCAAGACATTTGAGAAGAGACTGCTCGAATCCGTTCGCTGTGTTCAGGGTTTCCTAAGATAGCGGTAAGTTGGTCATTCTCCCTCTTCGGCTTGAAGAGACCCTTCTGTTCCTTTTCAATTACTTCTTTCATTTTATCATCAGCTTCATTCATAGAGTCGAGCTTTTCAAGTTTGCTCTCGCTGGTCAAACATGACCGAGCAAAGACCCACCGCTGAGTTCTCACATCACATCCTTCTAATGGGTGAGGATTGCCCTTACTGGTAATTTCATCTAATATCTTATTCCATTTCTGGACTTTGGGGGCATATCCGGTAGACCCCAAGCGATGATGGTATTTGTTCTTTTTTGCAAGCTCTGACCTAGTTGCACTTAGAGCTTTAGCATCAGGTGTGGTCTTTTGACAAACAAACTCTTGCCACTGATCTTGTATGATTTTTCCCTTCTTCCTTGGGCTTGAGACCTTATCGGCCTTAACATAAGCATTCATTTCACTCTTCCAGCCACAAAACTTCTTGCCGCAAGAGACCAATGTTGCGTTCTTTACAGCTTCTTTCATGCCTCTCGGGAACTTGAATTGTTTCTTTATTCTTTCCCACAACTCATTCTTGGTCTGCTCAGGTAATTTCCTCCAATTCTCGGTTGTGATCGGCACGAGCTCCCTAACAAGAAAACCGCATGCATTACGGTACTTGGTAACTGAATCCAGCGGTTCTTGGGGAAGCCCACCTGGATCGACCCTTGTTATGTACATGATGCGGTCCAATGGACTCTTATTGGGACCTCATTGCCCTTGTTTCCGCTTGAGCGAAGCTGAGGATTCATCCATTGGAGAACCTTCTGCAGTTTTAGGAGCCGAAGTCACCTCGTTGTCTTCACGATTAATCTAGGTAGAAAAGAATTGTAAGACTTCGTATACTTGACAACCAACATTATCCTTAACTGCTGAAGTTAAGATTCGTGATGCATACCTCGTCAGTAGGATCATATTCCGGGTCGAGATCCTCTGAAGTCTTTTTAATTTTTATATTAAGAAAAGGATCCGATGGACTATGAAAGGAGTCTAAACTGCTAGAGTCAGTAAACTCCATATTGTCTTCTTTATTGTTACTACCAGCACCAGTCTTCTTAGGGCTTTCCATGCTAGAACTAATAGGACAAAAAATATAATAAATGGCATATTGACTCTACATGAAGTGTTGCATGAAGAAAAAGATGGAAGCATTCTAGGATTTGATAAGGCATTCTAGGGTTTAAGGCGACTGATCAAAAGGTTCCTATACATTGCAAGGGTGACAAGCATGTTAAAGTTGCTCACCAGCAATGGCAATTTAATCTTCTTATTCTAAATAGGCAGTTACTTGTATCTGTGTTCTTAGCACAAGCGATGTTCAACAGTCGTATGCGAGCACATTGCTTTGTTTGGCAAAAGGATAGCGACACCGATCTCGAAGGAGCACAACCCTGTGAGATGAAGTGCGGGGCGGCTACACTCTATTTTCAGTACAGATGCTATTATCCACTCATGTTACCACAATGTTCCCAGATTTTTAACTGAAATTTGGCAGAGCTTCATTTGTATGTTGCTGATTTTGGGGATGTTTGGTTTGGAGCCACAATTTGCCACACTTTGCCACACCTAAAGTTAGTCAAGTTTGACCACCTTAGTCATGTGTTTGGTTCATAGCCACAATTGTTGCAACATTCCTTGCCACCTAACTGGGTCCCACATGTCAAGGTCTCAAAAAATTGTGGCAATATTCCCTTTGGCTTGCCAAGTTGTGGGTCAAAATTTGAGCACCTAACCTTAGTCAAGTTAGGCAAAATTTTTTGGCAAATTATGGCAACCTTAGTATATAAACCAAACAGCCCCTTTGTCCACAATTTTCAAATAGAGAACATTGATATTTGCAGAAACAATATATTGCAATCTTGTTACACACATCCTCAGGATTCCATAAATGTAAATTATGAAGTCTTTTGATGATCCTACTAGAAATTACGATCCAAACAACAACTGAATACATAACTATCCAGATTCTGGACTGTTACGACACCTTAAAGGTTACTTCAATTTAGACCTGATTATTGCGTGTTTTAGCCTTAGCATTGATTGCTTTCCAGACATGTATAGGTATGCATAGGTATGCATAGGTTGCTTTTCTAATTTAATAATTATGGCTGTTCAAAGTTCAGAAATTTTCTAGCTGTTTCAGAAAGCACTGTACATAGGTACTAACTTCAACTCCAGTTTCTAATTAGTTTAACCGAATTTGAGGTAACAATGAATAGAAATGTTGTAGAATAGCTCTTCCCCTTTCAAAAAATGTATCACAATAGACTATAAGAGCTTTCTACAGATAATTATGGCAAAAATTCAGATGCTTGTTCATACAGTTTCAGAACAGCAGCTGATTTAGTTAGAGAAGATTTTCATCACCTTACAATGGTCTATTGGCTTGAATGTCAATACAAAGCTTACATAATACTTCAAGAGCTTTCAAAAAAGTATGCCTACCCTTTTCGCTACAGAAGGCTAACCAAGGATGCTACCCTTTCCGAATTCCCGAACCCTAACCAAGAAAATCTATGCAAGGCATCATTTGACTCAGCCGGCACCAAGGGCGAGGAGGGAGGCGGCACAGGGACAGAGGAGGGAAGGTCGAAGGGTTTAGGGTTTACCGTGAAGCTCGACGGCGACAACAATGGCTTCGCTCGGCATACCTGGAAGTGACGAGGGCAAAGCAAACGGACAACGGCGAAGCTCGGCAGCGACGGCGAAGCTCGGCGGCAAACGAAATTTTGGCAGCCTAACGACGTCTAAGTGTTTCGCCCGAGTTAGGTTTTTCCAACGCAGCCCGAGGGGTATATATAGACGCCTATTTTCTTAGGCAGATTTTATGTACCGACCGCCTGAGAAGATGGTTATCTCAGGCTGGTTTTACTTACCAACCGGCCGCGAATATTCAATTATCTCAGGCGGTTGGTAAATAAAACCTGCCTGAGATAAACATCTTCTCAGGCAGTTATTAAGTATTAACCGCCTGAGAAGATCTTTATTTCTTCTTAATTAATATTCTTGACTAAATGTGGGGCCCTTAAAAAGGCAAAATTCCACTTTCTTGTAATATTTTTGATTAGTAAAGGTTACCATTAAATTTCACTTCATTAATCCTTTGAAATTGGTCCGATATAAAAAACATATAACAATCGCTATTTTCATTTTTCTATCTTGGTGAATATAATGATTTTTTCATTTATTTTTTCAATGGACATTATTATTCATCATACCAACCTATGTGTATTTTTTTAGATTTTTTTAAATTTTTATGAAACAATGTGTGTTCATAATTTGATGAATGCCTCATATGTATATGATTATTTAGTTAGGATGATGGATAATTTGAATTTTGACATGTTGGAATGCTTTAAAAAAATTAACAAAATTCATACATGTGTAAATAATATAAATATGTTTGTACAAACAAATTTCAGTGAAGGATCCTTTTTTTTAGGAGATACACTAATGTGAATAATATGTGAGTAGAAATTAATTTGATATTTTCCAAAACATTACAATGTCAGCTATACAAGTTTTAAAATATTTAGTTTAGGTGGTAGATGTTAATTGTTGAAAATTATAGAAGAAACCACTTAGCCCGTACTGCCGCTCCGTCGCCCAACCCGTACTGCCGCGCCGACGCTCAGCCCGGCACCACCACGTATCCACCCAGCCGGCCCACCGTGCTGATGCCTCCCCACCGTGTTGACGCCTCTACAAGGTAAATGTAGTTTCCTTACTTTTTCTTTGTATATTTTCATTAGCTGATAGGCTGCTAGTTTTGTGTGTTCTGGTATATGGATTGTGTCCTTTTACATGTGTAAGGACTGTATGGATTGTGTTCTGGTATATTGATGTATGGACTATATGGATTGTGTCCTTTTTGTTTGCTCTGCTAGTTTGGTCTTTTAGATATGATGTATGGACTATATTGTAATAAGCTTATTGTAGTTTGAACCTATTATGTGACATGAATATGATGTTTAATTAACAGATGATATCATAATATATATAAGATGCATGAAGTTTACCCGAACTTGTAATTGTAGTTTTATGTGTTTTCCTTTTCAATATGTTACTTGTGTGTGCGTACCTCCTGCTTGCATATATTTTGAAGGAGTGATTAGGGTTAGCTTTCTAGGGAGATGGTTTTATAACTCACCCATTTAGTTACAATTGTTGGATGGGATCCGACGTCAAGACATAATGGACCGGATCCCACCCAGACCTAGCCCATGCTACTAGGCCTGTTTGCCCCATGACTTCAATCCTTCACCCCCGCTTGCTGCGCCTGATGCCTTCGACTCCGTCCGCTTCAAGACATCGCCCGTCTCCTCCAGACTCCACTCGACGCCGCCGCCTCCCGTCCGCCACGCTTTCTTTTCGTCGCCGATCTTAGAGTCTTATTTGACGTTGTCGCCGCTCTCCTACGTGCCACCTCTCTACAACTCTCTATCGACTTGGTATTATCGTAGAAACCTTGAGGACGACCGGATATCGATTAGCCATCAACTAGGGCCGATTAGCCACCCTAATGAACAGACCTACATTATACTAGTATTCACTCATATGATATAGTCTTGTTATGTCTTTGTAAATTCATTTTATAGAAGACCTTTAGGGAATATTCGTGGCCAAATTTTGTAAATCTGACAAAAATTCTATTATTGAAGCATGGACCGTCGAGCGTGGATGTGTAACGTGCCAAGACCCGATCCTATGTACATTCATAATGTTTTAAATTTTATTGAAGCATCCAAGAGACATGCGAAGTTGCAAAAGATAGATGACATATTATGTCCATGTATCGACTGCGAAAATAAGATTGCTTGGACGGATACTATAGTAATCCAATCTCATTTGGTGAAAAGAGGTTAAAAAAAAACTACACAATATGGACAGAGCATGGTGAGTTAGATACACATGATGTGGATAAAGATGATGAGAGAGGTTCATATGATGATAATGTTCATATCGATGATGGTAGTGACAATCATGATGGTGATGATGATGATGAGTTCGATTGTGAGGAGATGTTGCATCAAATTGAACCATATGTATTGACTTCTATGGGAGCAAGCAAAGGTTTAAGTAAAATGGAGACATTGCAGAATGCAGCGGTGGAGATTTTATAAGATGAATCAAATGGTTGTGATAAAGAGTTTACTACATTGCGTGCAGTCTTAGAACTACTAAAGTTGAAAACTATGCACAGATGGTCCGATTGTAGTTTCTATGATCTTTTGAATCTTATGGCAGAAATTCTTCCAAATCCAAATAAACTGCCCAGAAGCACTTATAAAGCGAAGAAACTTCATTGCCCGATGGAACTAGGTGTGACAAAAATACACGCTTGTGTGAACCATTGTATTCTGTATCGCAAAGAGCATGAGCTAGCAACTAGATGCCCCATTCATGGTGTCAGTAGATATAAGAAGGACTACATTCACCAGTATGTTACCAACATGAAAAAGTCTCAGAATAATAAGAAGTTTATTATTGGTCCTGAAGGTGACGATGACGATACTTCTGGCGATGTAGACGGGAAGAATAAGAGAAAAAATTCTGCCTTGGTGATGTGATACCTTCCGGTAATTGATCGCTTCAAGCGTTTGTTCTCAAACCCTAGGGAGGCTGAACCTATGGGTTGGCATTCCGAGCAACGCAAGAAGAATGAAAAACATATTCGACACCCTGGTGATGCAACGCAGTGGAGAAATTTTGATATTCAGTATCCAGAATTTGCAAAGGAAATCAGAAATGTGAGATTTGCCTTGGGTACAAACGGAATGAATCCGTTTGGTGAAAAAAGGAGCATACACAGCACATGGCCCGTGGTCTTAATGATGTACAACCTACTGACGTGGTTGTGTCACAAAAGGAAATATATCTTGTTATCTGTTCTTATCCAAGGTTCAAAACAACCCGACATCAAAATTGATGTGTTCTTGGAACCTTTAGTGGAAGATATGGTGAAATTGTTGAATGAAGGGGTACGTATATGGGATGAGTACAAGCGGGAGTATTTCATGCTAAGAGCAATGATATTCGTTACCGTGCATGATTATCCCGGACTGTTTACATTATCGAGACGAATGAAAGTGAATAAAGGTTGTGTAAGGTGCGTGGATAGAACTGGATTTATATACCTCACTTCATCCATAAAGACGGTGTACATGAGACACCGATGGTTCTTGACAGATACACAAAAGTATAGGAAGATGAAAGAACAATTTGATAACAAAATTGAAAAAGATACTGCACCAAAACCTTACAGTGGAAAACTTGTGTTCAAAATGGTCAAGAACATTCATATTGCTTTCGGTAAGGGCAAAAAATGTAAAGGAATTAAGAGAAAGAAAAGTACATCTTCAGATGATACAACTAACATGGCTTTCAAGAAACAATCAATTTTTTCAAGTATCTTCCGTATTGCAAGAATCTAGAATTTTGCCATAGTATTGATTTGATGCACGTTACAAAGAATGTATTTGACAGCATCATTGGGACCTTGCTGGACATGCCGAGGAAAATAAAGGACGGATTAAATTCACATATGGACCTAGTAAATCTTGATTTGAGACCAGAGCTTCATCCAGTAGAAAAGGCAAACGGGAAGCATTACCTTCCCCCAGCCAGCTACAACTTGACGCTAGAAGAGAAAAAAGTAATTTGCGAATGCTTGCGTGGGATCAAAGTGCCCACGAGTTTCTCATCCAATATCCGAAAACTAGTCTCGATGAAAGACTTGTCTTTATTCGGTTATATTTCTCACAACTGTCACATGATGATGACAGTTTTCCTTGCCATTGCAATAAGAGTCATCAAACGAGCATATAAAAGTTGTCATCACACGTTTGTGTTACTTCTTCAATGCAGTATTGCAAAAGGTGATAGCACATGAAGATTTACACTATCTGAAAACATACATCGTCGAGACAACGTGCAAGCTTGAGATGTGTTTCCCACCATCCTTTTTCGATATGCAAGTACACCTAATCATACATCTTGTTGATCAGATAAAAGCATTGGGGCCACTTTATTTACATCATATGTTTTCATTGGAGTGATATTTAGGGGTATTGAAAGGTTATGTGCGGAACCGTGCTCACCTAGAAGGTTAAATTATGGAAGGATACACCACTGAAGAAGTGATTGAGGGTTGCGCTGATTACATCAAAGATGGAAAATCGATAGGTGTGCCTATACCAGTACATGAGGGTAGACTATGTGGGAGAGGCAAAGTGGGTGAGAAAACTTTTATCGTTCAAGATTACAAGAATGTACACCGTGCACATTTTGGTGTACTAAAACAGCTCTCAATAGGTGAGTCGTACATCCAGGAACACCAAATTGAGCTTCGTGATAAAAACCAAGACCGCACAGAGCACTGGATCATGAAAGAGCACAGAAGATGTTTCACTGAATGGTTAATGGACAAAAATATACCATATAGAAACACTATAGAAGAGGCAACAATAAAGAAGTTAGCTTCTGGCCCATCTGCATTGGTGACATCATGCCAAGCATATGACATCAATGGTTACACATTTTACACTAAAGAAAAAGACAGTAAGAGTGTTGCACAAAATAGTGGTGTTCGTATTGAGGCTTATGATCCACAAGGGCAAAAGACTATATACTTCGGGTTCATAGAGGAAATTTGGGAACTCGATTATGGCGAAAGAATGGTAATGCTCGTATTTAAGTGCCAATGGATCAAAACATCCTGATGGTATGAAAGTGGACAATTACAGGCTGACACTGATAGACTTGAATAAAGTGGGTTATAAAGATGACATGTGGGTTCTCGCCGATAGTGTTGCACAAGTTTTTTATGTTCAAGATCCAGAAACTGAGAATATGCACATAGTTGTTTCTGGAAAGCAAAATATTGTTGGGGTTGAGAATGTGGGAGATAATGAAGAGGAATATAATCAATATGAAGTGATGTACCTTTTCACCGAACCAGAAAACATCAAGCGCGTAGAGAGAAGCATTAAAAGGAATTTGAAACCCTATATGCGAGAAGATGTCAATGCTGGAAAAAATATATGATATATATTGTATATATTTTTATCTTTTGAAATCAACTTAGAACAATGCTCTATTTCAGCTTTAGATAGCATGTTTCAAACATTATTAAATTCAGCTTCTGTTTCGAACATTATTAAATTCAGTATTTGTATATAAATTTCTTCTGACCTATGATGACCAGGCTTGCCTTCCAACAGCTCGCTTCCAAATAACATCTAGAAGCACAACTCTTGAAGCTCCTGTCAAGCTAATCCCTTCATAGCAAGCTCTTGTAGATGCAAGTAACACCCGAGACTCATCATTTGGATTGTTAAAAGCTTCAATTGAAGTTTGACAATACTTCCCGTCCATTTAAGGGCTTGTTTGGATAGGAGTGGATCCACTTCAATATATGTGGTTTGAGGTGGATTGAGGAGAAAATTAGTTCATTCTTCACTTCAACCCACTTCAATCCAATTAGATTGAGTACACCCAAACAAGCCCTAAAAGATTTCTTTCTCTTCTCTCCATTTTAAAAACTTACGAAGATGCTACTTTATCAGTTCTAATGGCTGAATATATTGACTACAAATCAGTAACATCTCTCTTAGTGCTTCACACAAGCGACGAAGCGTACAACTTCAATCACAAATCTTGTTGTTACCATTTTCATAGGAATTTGACCTTAATCTTTCAAGCATAGATTTATCAATAATTGAAGCTTCCTCATCAGACATGTTAATGGAAGTTACAAGTGAAGGGTGTGTCGAAGCTAACAAAATCTCAACGGGACTGAAGACAAAGAGATGCTGCATATGAGTGACAATGTCCAGGTTAGACAACATGAAGCTATGATGGCAGCCTTCAACAACATGAAAAGTGATGCCAAGGTTATGATTGCATCAACCAAGACATGTTGTGAGTTTATAACCCTTGTTGGGGCAAGCATAACCTTGGCCAAGATTATGCTTGCCCCCAACAAGTGTTATACCCTCACAACATGCCTTGGTTGATGCAAGTATAACCTTGGCATCAATTTTCATGTTGTTGAAGGTTGTCATCATAGATTCACGGTGTTTAACCTTGACATTGCCGCTCATATGCAGGATCTCTTTATCTTCAGTCCAATTCAGATTTCGTTAGCTTTGACACATCCTTCACTTATAACTGCCATTAACATGTGTGATAAGGAAGCTTCACTTATTTGATAAATCTATGCTTGAAAGATTAAGGTTAAATCCCTATGAAAGTGTAAAAACAAGATTTGTGATTGAAGTTGTTCGCTTACTCGCTTGTGTGGAACACTAAGACAGTAGGTACTAATTTCTAGTCAATATATTAAGCATTAAAACCGAGAAAGGAGCATCTTCCTAGGTTTTCAAATGGACAGGAGGGAAAGAAATGGTTCAAATGGATGGGAAAATCCTTCCAAGGATCGTCAGGCTTCAAATTGATGCTTTCAACAATCCAAATGATGAGCCACGGGTGTTACATGCATCTACAAAAGCTTGCTGTGCAGGGATTAGCTTCACAGGAGCTTAGCAGCATCACAGGCAATTCTTAAACAACAACCGTCCGTGGAAATCATGTATTTTCTCAGGCGTTGGTTAATTAAGAACGGCCTGTGATGTTAGCTACATCACAGGCGGTTCTTAATTAATAACCGCCTGAGAAAATACATGATTTTCACGGGCGGTTGTTGTTTAAGAACCGCCTGTGATGTTCTGTCATCACAGGCGGTGATTATATTATTCGCCATCACAGTCGCATTTTTTTACGGACCTCCTGTGTTTGAAAAATCCAGGCGCCTGTGAAAATGCTTTTTGTAGTAGTGCTCGTACAACAACTGATATCAATCTAGTATCAAAATAGCACCCTATGAAGCTCTCTACAGTCGTAAGTGTCGCACACCACTCAATTGGTGTGAATCAGGTAAACGAGTGGTATATGGAATTGATCTGGTAAATGAAGCCGAAGAGCAAGTAAAAGTTATTCAAGCTAATCTAAAAGCCACTCAGTCTCGGCAAAAGAGTTACGCGGATAAAAAGCGGCGTTCTTTAAGCTTCAACATCGGAGACCACGTGTATCTCCGTGTCTCTCTAATGAAAGGAATTAATCGATTTGGGGTAAAAGGAAAGTTGGCTCCACGATTCATCGGTCTATTTGCTATCACAGAAAGATGTGGTTTGGTTGCTTACAGATCGGAGTTACCAACAGCTCTAGCTGGTGTTCATGACATTTTCCACATGTCCCAGTTCTGGAAATTTCTCAAACCATCTACCGACATCCGCATTGAAGAATTAGAAGAATTGCAACCGGATCTCTCCTACGTCGAGCATCCAATCCGGATTATTGATGAAAAGTCTCTTGTCACAAGAAATCAGACGATGTGGTTTTATAAAGTTCTAAAGAGTAACCACACCGTTGAGGAAGCGACATGGGAGAGTGACTAATATCTCCGCACAAAGTACCCGAACATGTTATCGTCATATCTCCGGTAATCCCTCTATTATTTCGTTTCTCTTTTGTAATCTCGGGACGAGATTCTTTTAAGAAGAGAGGGATATAAAAGCCCAAAAATTCATAATGCAAAGTTCAGATAGGAGAATAAAAAATTTGAATTGGAAAAAGGAAATCAAAATAGAAATTGAAAAAAAATCAAACCAATTCAAACTTCAATGGAGGAAATTAAATATTCAAAACATGCTCCTCTTCAAACTTTGCCAAATAAAAATGTGAGTTCACCATTAAATTGCAAATATTCCAAATAGCCTCTCTGACAAGTTTCAAAAAAATTTAAGCACATTTGCTATTTAATTCAGTGGCTCCATTGAATACCAACGAATTTCAAATTCAAATTTGAATTTAAATTTAAACTTGATCAATTCAAAGTTTTAAATTCAGAATCAGATCCTACATATTTTTTTCAGCCTATCTACAAATTTTCATGAATTTTGGACCTTGTTTGATGGTGGAATTAAAAGGACAGAGAAGGGATAAGGAGGAGAGGGGTGGGACCCACTTGTCATCCAGTGAACCAGCACAACAGAGCAAAAGGTGCTCTGTTTCTCTGCTCTTCCCATGGCGCTACCGCACCTGCTGCATGTGCCACATACTCCTCAACCAGCCTGTTTCCAGGATGCAGAAATTCTTCCTTATCGTTGCTCAGCAGCTTGCTCCTCAACTCATTTCCTCTCTGCTCGCTCCAGCGCTGCGCTCTGCTTGCTCGAGTCACGGTGGCCGCCTCCCTGTTCTCCATCGTCCATCTGCAGCAAGGATCCTCGAGCCAGCTTCGTGCAGCAAGGGTGTGCACCGGCATGGCCTCAACCTCCCTGAGCTGCTGCCTGTTGCCTTCTTCCTCTACTGCACGGGGCACAGCGGCTTCTTTCCCGGAGCTCAAAAACGACGGTGTGGGTACTGCTCTAGGTTTCCCTGTCATCTCAGCCCATCTTCCACGCAACAAAAGATGCTCCAAGGTTCACCAGAACTCCAGCATGCTGTCCCCAGAGTTGCTAATCCGTTAGTAGCACCATTTAGCCGGAGTTCGAATTTTTGACTCGGCCGTTCTCAAGAACAGTGGAAATTTCAGCCAGACAATTCGGATTCTACGTATATTTATTTTTCAATTCAGTTAGATAATATCTTCCTCATGACCATACGAACCCCCTAAATAAAAAACCAAAGAAAATGATCCATCCTAGGCTCTGTTCTTCAAGTTCTTGTACCCGCCAAAGCTTGTGACGTAGGTCACCGGTGTAATCCTTTTTCCAGTCAATTTCTCCCCGATTTTAGTTCATATTATTGTTCCTCATTGCCTACTGGTGCCGTGCGATCAAATACCGAGTGCTATGGTGCTCTCTGTACACCGGGCGACCTCACCGGAGTTAGGTCCGCCGCCGCCGCCGTGGGGAGTCGTTTCCAGTCAGTACCGGCGTTCCCCGACCATACCAGCGTGACGCTAGTGTTTATTTAGGCCCTGGAGGCCATTTTCAGGTTTGGAAGTGCAGGGGGAAGGGCAGCCAGCAAGGGGCGCCGCCGTGCGCCGGCACAACGCACTGCACGCTCGCTTTGGGCCGAAGGAGAAAGAAGGAGGCTGGGCCCCACCTATGAATGAGTAGTGCTCCGGATCCACTGTGGCACCGATCAGGTGTGGCTGCGGAAATACTTTGTGGATCACTGTGTCGCTTCAACCTCAACGACCGATTTAAATGGTAGGGCCCACTGGTCAACGGCTAAACCATTTTACAATAGAAAAACAATTGCAGAAATTAGAGAAACTTTATAAATTCACCATTCCCTGTAGGAATGTCCAACAATTGTGAAATAAATTTTGTTGGATTCCTCATGGAAAGTACTTTTCAGTGGCCCAATTTATTGGCTATGAAAGTTCCTGTTTTTTCCTAATAATTCCCACAAAATAAATCATTAGGAATTAATTCAGGTTATTTAATCAATAGAAAATTCTCAATCTTTACCACAATATTCCTTTAAATATATTTGGTGTCCAATAGAAGTTTCAGAACCATTTGACTTCATTTACTGGAGAAAAGTTTGTTTCCTTTTTCTATGTCCCTGAAAATAAGAAAAACAACAGAGACATTTTCAGAATATTGTAGGAACGTGTAAATTTCATATTTCCATGTATAATGGTTAGAAAAAATGTCAAACCAATTGTGTTGGACTCTATATGAATTCCTATATCCAGAAAAACTAGTTTGACCTATGCCAAAGCCTCTGTTTGTTTATGAAAATTCAGAGAAGTCTAAACACTTAATAAATTTTGTAGACCAATATATTCCATTACTGTATCTGAAACTTACCAGGTTGTTTTTCCATGACCATATGAACTCACTATAATTTTCTCAGGCGCAGGGGACCTGTTGAACCTATATAAATTGAGATCACTTCTCTATGTCCAAATCAATATCCATATCACTTCATATTTCCATTACCTAAGTTCATCTTGTTTCATCTCTGTGTCTTTGCAGTCTAGCAACATAACTTCTATTCCTAGCTAGTATTATTTCTTCTTGAGTTATAATCAAATTCAATTGTTAGTTTAATAAATTGCATTCTCTTATTTGCATATCATTTTGATAGTGATCGTGAAGAAGGTGTCCAACAAGAAGCACAACCCGGAGCAATTTACGGATGGGTGACCGACCGGGAAGTCTTCCCGGGTGCGCACGAGTGAGGACAAAATACGCCGAAAAGATAAGTGTTGGTCTGTGGAGCTAGTCTGTGATCCTAGACAACTGCTAGAAGTAATGACCGCCAGACCCGTAGTGGCTGGGGTGTTATAAATGGTATCAGAGCCGACCCTCGCGGTTTCACGGGTGCGTACAAGTGAGGGACTTGGATACGTACGCATGACGCGTAGGTCCTCTAGGAAGGACACATTATGGTATGTATGCCAGTACTGAATGTATGGACGTGGCCAAGAGGGGATGTTTCTGGCTTGGGAGTTGACCGACGAGGACATCTGTCTTTTAAGGGGGGTGGATTGTGACATCCTGGCTTAAGGTTTAATAGGATTTATAGAATAACTCATACCACCATGGTATACCTTCTTTTCTGGGAGCCCACGTGCAAAGAACTTCGAGGTTAAGCGTGCTTGGCCCGGAGCAATTTACAGATGGGTGACCGACCGGGAAGTCTTTCCTAGTGCGCACGTGTGAGGACAAAATGTGCAGAAAAGACAAGTGTTGGTCTGTGGGGCTAGTCTGTGATCCTAGAGAACTGCCAGAAGTAATGATCGCCATGCCCGTAGTGGATGGGATTTTACAAATGGTATCAGACCCAGGTTGGGAATAGCACACTTGAAATGTGCCTATTTTTGAAAACTATGAAGTAGTCAAGTGAGGATTAGTTATTATGCCCACATAAGGTCTATTATAGTATTAGTTACTTAAGGTGGCAAGCTAACCTATGTGTTATTATATTATGTAATGACGTTCTGACGTCAGGTAAAAGGTAAGGTATGCCACCGCAAGCAGATCAATTGCGGTAAGCTCACCATGTGAGAGGTAGCGTGTGATTGTTCTCGGGGCTTGGCACGGAAATGTCAATATGAGTCTCTGAAACTTTCGATGTTTCTGAGAACACATGACACACGGTACCCCAGCGTGCTTCAAAGTTAGTGGGAGCCCCTGTCAGGTGGGACATAACCCGATGCGCCCCCTACTAGTGTAGCACTATGCAAAGATGTGGGACCCCATCGAGTGGTAGAAATCCCGGTCATGTACCTCGAGACGTAGCTTAGCTCGGGGGCGGCCCGTATCGAAGGATACGGGACAAATGTTTTTACTTTCATATATATTATTGTGAATTGATCGCCCGTACGTGCTGTGCTGTATGGCACCATATGATTGATCTGTAATTTGTGTGTAGTTATAGGTACACTAACCACATTTTACGTAGATCGAGTAGAAAACGTTTGCGAGTGAATGTCATTAGTTCCACCATTGAGACCTTCACCTCGGCGAAGCCTCAAGTCACTCCTGGTTGTGCCTCCAGCATTGGCAAGTCCAACTCCGACGGCAGGACCATCCTCGGATCTAGCGCCTGCAGTGGGCACTAGTTCTGACAAGTCAACTCTGGTCCTGGCGCCAGTGATAGGCTCCGGGTTCGGAGTCCCTTTTTAGACGAGGGAGGTCCCAACTGAAGCGATGTGGGTGGCTGCTTCAAACTCCAAGAAGAAGTCTGGAGCCTCTGCCTCACCGGCGATGGTGGGTTCTGGCTCCAGCCATCACACAAAAAAGATTTGTGCCGACTGGAGCGGCAACGTCCCTAAGTAAGGGCCGAGTCATTAGTTTGTGTCTTGATTTCGTTTCTTGCTTTTTCTTGAAATCTCTATCCTATGTTTCCAAAGTATCGAGAGGAGCTTCTACTCTAGCATCCGCCAGCGCCTCGGTCCCAGAGGCTACACCGTTTGGAACCTCCACTATTGAAATGGCTCATCTGGTGGTTGATGCAGTCGACCCCGTAGCTCCGGTGCCTACTAGAACCGAGATGACCTTGGCACCAACAATCGAAGAAGAAGCCGCAATTGCATCAAAGCAAGGTTCAAACTCTCCAGAACTAGTACCGGAGGTACCTGCGCCAGTGCCAACTACTCTAGAGCTAGCACCAAAGGAACCGACGCTAGTGTTGGAGACTTTAGAAGCTGGGTTAAAGCTCCAACAATAGCGCTAGAGGAGACGGAGCAATTGGCAGAAGATCCGGTTGCGGGACTTCTTCTTCTTCTACATCGATGGCTGAAGATCCGGCTGCGGGACCCACTTTCAGCGTCGGAGATAGAAGACCCAGCTGCAGGACATTCCTCTTCTACACAAGAGATAGATGGACTTCCATGCTCGTGCCATGGGCTCCGACGACTGTTTTGGAAGACCCGGACGAACCCAAGGACGGACCCCAAGCAGGCCCGGAGTCAATCCCTCTGGCATTGTCGATTGACAATGCCTGCTCCAGCCTCCGCCAGGTCCAGCTCGCCTTCGACTATGAGTGCAAGTCTCCATAAGAAGAGCGTGCCACGTTGGGGCGTTGGCGCCAAAAGCTGTACTTTGAGACAAAGCTGACATAGTCCCAGCTTGCAGGCACTTCCTGGGGCGGGCAAATGAAGATCTGGTACCTTTTGGGTTTAGCCCGGTTCGACCAGTTGATCCAGGGCCAGAGATGGACAAGGCCCTGGTGGCGCTTAACTCCGCAGGAACTAAACTGGAGGCTTTGGGAGGTGTGGTCATGGCGATAGATCCTAACACCATGAACTAGTGAATCGTGGCAAAAGTTCCTAATTCTATGATTGTGTTCCGTGACGATAGATCCCAAAGCCACGAACTACTGAATCGTGGCAAAAGTTCCTAATGCAACAATTGTGTCCCATGGCGATAGATACTAATGCCACAAACTGGTGAATCGTGGCAAAAGTTCCTAATGTAACGATTGTGTTATGTGGTGATAGATCCTAATGCCATGAACTAGTGAATCGTGGCAATAGATCCTAATGCAATGATTGTGTTCTGTGGTGATAGATCCTAACGCCACGAACTAGTGAATCATGGCAACAGATCGTAATGCAACGATTGTGTTCTGTGGCGATAGATCCTAATGCTATGAACTCGTGAATCATAGCAACAGATCCTAATGCAACGATTGTGTTTCATGGTGATAGATCCTAATTCTACAAACTAGTGAATCGTGGCAACAGGTCCTAATGCAACAATTGTGTTCTGTGGCAATAGATCCTAATACCACGAACTAGTGAATCATGGCAAAAACCAAGCATACTGCAACAATTAAGTATTTATTGCAGTACAATCGTTGCAACAGGGCAGAATCCTTGTAGTGAATGCTCAACTCGATTGTGGGCTATTTTTATGGCACTCTCATTGTCACATAGGAGAGGAATATGACACAATTTTATACCACAGTCCCTAAGAGTTTGCCGCATCCAAAGAAGTTGTGCACAACAACTTCTGGTTGCGACATACTCTGCTTCAGTTGTGGATAGAGCAATGAAATTTTGTTTCTTTCAGGACAAAGACACTAGGAATCTACCTAAAAATTGGCAAGTTTCGGTGGTACTCTTCCTATCGACTTTGCACCCCGCATAATCCGCATCAGAATATCCAATGAGATTAAACTTAGAGCCCTTGGCGTACCAATGTCCTAGGCTTGGTGTGTGAACTAAATATATAAGAATTCTCTTTACGGCGGCGGTTGTGGGGACCAGAGTCCCGACATTCCAGGAATCACAATTGGGTGGTGCCGTGCGATGTGACACCCAACACACACAGAAAAAGGTAAACCATATTACATAAAACAACATAGTATTATACAAGATTTGTCTTTTACAAATAATATACATTTAAATACTCTACAACGGAAGATAAGTTCATAGATGTCGACATTCAAGCCTAAGCTATGCAAAAGTCATTCCGTTCAGCCCGCAAAAGGAATCACACTAGCAACACACAAATTACATCACGGCAGCGTGCAAGGTTCCCACTCGGCCGTGTACCCTGACGGGAGCAATGCCTCACTGGTGAACCCTTCATCATATAGATCATCATCTGCAGCAAAAACTTAAAATATCAACCATGAGCATGAATGCTTAGCAATACTTAACCGTCTCCACTAATCATGGAACTCTATATGCAGGATGTACGTAAGATAGGACAACAACTTGCAATAAAAGTCTCGCCTAAATGTTAGTCCTTACTTTCAGGTTTTAGCAGCAAATATAGGCTTCATGAATCTGAAATTTATTGAGCAACCTGTTCTAAACATACAAGTATCAATACATAATTATTTCATAAAGCATGATTCAATAATATTCAGCTCCAAATAATTAACTATGTCATGACTCAGTGAACAAGCGGTACTCAATAACCTCGAGGGACGGCGACTCGAATCGATATACACCTGCAGGGATACCCGAATAGCATGACACATACACCCACACTCTGAGCTTTGATGGCACACTCCATTGATGTTGTATGCGGCAACCTTTCACCCGCTACCTACACGCCGAACCGGTCACACCGCTACGAGCAGGAGACCCCCAGACGGAGTACGTTGTACCAGCTGGCAGGTTTACACCATGCTGCTCTCAACCCGCACCTATAATGCGGTGGGGTATGCCTCGACGCTAAGGTGGACAAGTTACATTGGTTTACTGGGTCCCATATATCCAGTATGCCTTCGGTACATTCAAACTTGCTCAATAGGGTCGAACACAGATCGGTCCTTGACTGACACAGGCATAACTATAGCTCACAAGCCCCTATGTCCTGCTGCTCCTACTCCATGCCCAGTCTCATATTTAACCAAAAGGTGAATCTCTCACTCAGCCAATCCCATGTGAACCGAATTCCTGAACTCGAGAGTAGATTCCAACTACTCGACTTCTACCGAAGCAACTATAACATTAAGCATAGCATGGACACATCAAGGACATAACCAACTACCCTTCTCTCATGGGTTCTCTGGTCATGCACGTGGAAAACTCCAAGAAGAACCTAGACTTAATGCACATACATACTAACCCATATAGTGTGATACAAATCCAAGTTTAAAACATTGTTAAATGCAAACCAGGGCTTGCCTGGCTGCGAAACGGGGTTAAAGTTAGTCTCTGGGTCGATGACTTCCAATGGCTCCGGGGTCTACTAAGCTCGGCGACTATTTGATATGCAAAGAATAATGCAAGTGAATCAATATTGGTATTATTACATATCTGAATAGAAACATAGTTAAGTATATTAAAAGGTGGCCACTGGTTCTGGAAATTTTGCAGAGGACACTAGGCACTATAGGTGAGGTTGTAAGACCTATGTGTGCTGAATACATTGGCTTGTAGTGAATACACTTGGATTTGATGATAAAAGTGTTGAATATCACCAAAACACCTTTTTATCAAGGTCCGACTCTAGCTCTGAGCTACAGCAAGGTCCGACGGTAGGTCCGGCTTGTTTTGGGTAGCTCCGGTTACGTTCGATGCTAGGTCCGCTTCTTGGTAAGGTCCGACTAGCTTTGGTTAGCTCCGGTGAGCTTTATCTTTAGCTCCGGCATGTCTTTGTTAGCTCCGGCATGTCTTTGACAGCTCCGGCATATATTTGATAGCTCCAGCATGCTTATGCTAAGCTCCAACGTACTTTCTCTAGCTCTGGTTTTTGGGTTTACTAGTTCCGACTAGTTCTGGTTAGCTTCGGCGCTAGGTCCTACTAGTTTTGTAAGCTCCGGCGGGAGCTTTGTTGCACTAGTTTTGGTAAGCTCTGGTGCTAGGTTCTACTAGCTTTTGTTAGCTCCGGCTCAAGGTCCGGGTTGCTCTGGCAAGGTCCGGAACTTGACCGTTGTGCTTCTGCTTTTCATTTGCAATGTTTCGTACTTGCTTTACATTGTTGGAAAGAATGCTTAGTATTCTTTTACTAAGTTTTTGGTGCGTTTTGGTTGATATGGATGATATGATGTTATTGTGGTTTTGCAACATGCTTATGTGAGGTTCTCACGTTGGGTGTTGTGTTCGGAACTAACTTGAGTCAAGTCGAGGACTTGGGCTCGTATGGATTGTTTGTTTGTTCATGTGCAGGTGTTGCTTGAGTTCAAGTCATGGCTGGTGACAGGATCCATTGGATTAGTCTCAGGAGGAGATGAGGTTCCAACAACCAAGTTCGGGAGGAACTGTGGTTGAGCGGGTCAGGAGGTCGCGCAAGATGATTGAATCAAGGGCAGTGCATATGATAGTCAAAGGAAGGTGTTCGCACGTATGCATGAGGTGCATGACGTGGCAATATGCTTCTAGAGATGGATTATGGAACCAAGATCTGATCGGAAGGATCGGATCGTATCGGTTGAAGACTTAGGCTGCTAGCTGAGTCGGTTATGACTCGGTATGGAAATATCGAGTTGGTTATGTTAGGATTTCGTGTGGGTCACAAATTTGATTTGTTTAGGAATGTGGGATATGTTACTATGGTGTTTGGAAGTCTTAAGATTGCTTCTATCTGCATATAGAAGAATCTTGAGCAGTTATGGAATGTTACGATTCGTGATCTGAGTAGGATTGGAGTCCTAGTTGATATTGGGTTGGCCTAAGGGCTGGTTATATAAGCAAGGGAGCCCAGAGCTCGTGGTGTACGACTTTGGGGCTGTTCCTCTTGTGTTCTATTGAATAAAATTCGTAGTTTGAAGGAACTTTTGTGCCTTGTTCGTCCGACTTGTTCCATACAAGTTTTACTCATCAAGTTTCTGGACAGCACTACCTTTCGTCGGTGGTTTTATCATAACACGATTTTTACTGATCCAATTGACGTGATTCTTCTTGGGTTGTCTTCAAAACTTGATTGTCTATCATCTGTCAAAATTTCACGGTAATTGGATTTGTGGTCTATGATCTACACGAGTTTCTTTGCAGCGTTCCAGAACTGTTTTTCTCGGGTAGGGCAGATTGACCATTGTTTGATCTTTCGATCATAACTTGAGTTTTTCTCGACGGATTTGAGTGATTCTTTTTGTGTTGTTTTCGTGACATGATTCTCTCTGATATCTATCACTTTTGTCACGGTGAAACACGTTTAGATTAGTCTCACACACGATTTCTTTAATAGATTGTTTTTCTGCCAAAAGGGTTTGGGGTTTAATTGTTTCCGCTGCGTAAGATTTTTAAATCTACCATTCACCCCCCCTCTGGTAGCTTTTCACGTGCTCTTCGATACTACAATTGGTATCAGAGCCACGGTGCTCTAATCTTTGTGATTTGCGCATGTTTTTGACTAATCATCATGGAGAAGTACTCCGCCAAACCTTGTGTGTTTGCTAGTATTGATTTTCAGGCTTGGAAGGCATGCATGGAGGCTTTCATCTAGGCACAAGGCTTTGCAATATGGGAGAAGGTATACAAGCCTTACGAAGTGTCATCAAACTATCAAGTTACAGCTACAAATCTAAGAGATGTCGACAACAACAACAAGGCCCGAAACTTGATCATACAAGGATTAACACAATGCCATTTCGATCGTGTTGCACACCTCCGATCTGCATACGATGTGTGGAAAGCACTTTGTGACTACCACGAAGGATCCAACACGATCAATGAGGTAAGGCAAGACATGTTCAAGAAAGAATACATGCGCTTTGAGATGCAACCCGGTGAGTCAATTGACGATCTCTTTGCTCGCTTTAATAATATTCTCAGCAACTTGCGAAGCGTCAATGTTAATTTTTCAGATGCTGAAAATGCTAGGCAATTGTTAAGTGCATTAGACATGTCAATTTATGAGATGAAAGTTACATCTATTCGTGAATCTACTGTCATGAGTACACTTACTTTAGATGTGCTATATTCCAAGCTAAAAACTCATAAAATTGATATAATATCACGTAAGAACTCCAATAAGTCTATTGCATTTGTTTCACAACGTGATATGTCTAGCTCCGGCCAATCATCATCTTGTAGTACACTTGCTTTGTTGTCCTCTCTAACCCTTGAACAGATTGAGGAGTTTCCAGAGGAGGAGCTAGCACTTCTCTCTACGAGGTTCTCAAAAGCATTGCAAAATGTGAGAACTAGAAGGAGAGGAAGCTCCGAACCTCAACGATGCTTCGAATGTGGTAAGACAGGACATTTTCGTTCAGATTGCCCTAACCTTTTAGGTCCTACTTCCCGGGATGATAAGAAAACAAGAACGAAGCACTCCTCTACAAAAGATACGAAGAAAAAGAAGGGAACCATAGGACGCAAGATGATTAATAGCTTCATCACCGCACTTCAAGAACTTAGTTCAAGTGATGTAGACTTTGAAAGTGATGAAGATGATGACGATCTGGACAACTTATGCTTCATGGCGGGCAAAACAAGATCAAGATCAAGTCAGGAGGATGCAGAATACAACAGTGAAGACGATGAGGTATGTCCTACTTGCGAAGAAATGTGTGATGCTATTTCTCGTGCCACTATTATTGTTAAGAAAAAGGACAAAAAGCTTAGGGATAGTGCTGCTAAAATTGAATCACTAGAATCTGAAATCAACCGTTTAAAAACTTTGATTCCTAGTGATGATGCATGTTCCTCATGTGATTTAATATATGAACAATTGTCCTCATTAAGAAGTGCGCACACCTCCACACTTGATAAACTTGAGTTAGAAATTAAAAAGAACAAAGAGCTTGCTGCAGTTAATGATAAAAACTTGAAAGATGCTAGCTGTTCTACAATTGATTTGCATTGTTCTACTTGTGATGATCTTGATAAGAAACTACAGGATGCTATGAATGAAATTTCTATATTGAACAATGCTTTACGTTCTCATGAAGTTAAATTTTGTTCCAATTGCAAACTAAAAGGAAAAACGTCATGTGAAAATTGCCTTGATCTGTCCAATAAACTTGATGACATGCATAGGACATTAGATCGGTTTTGTAATGGGAATAAGAACCTAAACTTACTGCTGAATTCTTCCAAGTCTTGCAATGATAGAACTGGTTTAGGTTTTGATTCTCATGCTCATGCTAAGGCACATCCACCTAAAATTGTAAAGTCATTAGGAAGTGGTTTGATTCAAACAGTTCCTAAACTAAAAGGAGTGGTTTTCAAATCTGCAGGAGTGTTGCCTCATTCGGTTTCAAATAATAATATTGCTTGCTCATCTAGACATGAACACAAAGTTAAATTTCATTGTACCTTTTGTGGTAGATATGGTCATGTCATAGATTTTTGTTATAGACTAGCTAAACAACAGAAAAGGGAAAGAATGGTTGCTAAATCTCATAACTTTCATGCAAAATCTGCTGCGCACATTAAACCGAATGTACAACCTGCTGTTTTGAGTCAAAAACATTCAAAGTTTACCTCCGGACCTTCTGTTTTTGCCCCCGGAGCTACTAATTTTTGTGCTACACAAGTAACACCTTATAGGTCAGTAGTCAAGAATAAAAAATCTCAAACTTTGACTCATAAACCTGCTGTTTTGTCTCAGCTTTCGCGTGTTTTTCCTGCTGCACGTCGCGTGACTCAGTACTGGATTCCTAAATGCCTTTTGACTAACCCCAGTATTGAGTCAACTACGTATTGTGCTTTTATGTAGGTTACACGTTTGAGGAAGGAGAACATTTGGATTGTGGATTCAGGTTGCTCACGCCACATGACCGGTAACAAAGATTGGTTCTCCTCCCTCTCTTTTGTGTCACGTGTAGAGAATGTTACTTTTGCTGATAATTCTTCAACTCCTATAATTGCTAAGGGTTCGGTTAGAGTAAATGATCACTACACTTTGAAGGATGTGGAACTTGTAAAAAATTTGAAATACAACTTTTTTTCTGTTTCACAATTGCTAGATGAAAATCTAGAAATTATTTTCAATAAAAACTGCTGCAAAGTTGTAGGTTCAAATAGTGAGCTTGTTTTTAACATGTCTCGGTTTGGAAGAGTTTTTAAAGCTGATTTTGATATGTCTTCCTCTAAGCATAGGTGTCTAGTTGCTAATGATTCAAAGGACTTATATTTTTGGCATCGTAGACTTGGTCACGTAGGCTTTGATCACCTAACGCGTGTTAGTGCTCTTGATCGCATACGTGGGCTGCCTAAGCTTAAAGGGGACAAAGAAATTGTGTGCTCTTCTTGTAGACATGCTAAGATGGTTGCAGGTTCACATACTCCTCTCACAATGATCATGACAACTGAACCATGTCAACTTTTGCATCTTGACACCGTGGGACCTTCACGTGTTCAATCCTTTGGAGGTAAATGGTATGTTCTTGTTATCGTTGATGATTATTCTAGATACTCTTGGGTTTACTTTATGGCATCTAAGAATGAAGTTTTTAGTCACTTTAGAACTTTATTTCATAGATTATCAATTGATCACCCAAGGTCATTAAAAGCAATTAGAAGTGATAATGGAACTTTATTTCATAGATTATCTTTTGATCACTTTTGTGCTGAAAATAGAATAGATCATCAATTCTCTTCACCATATGTACCTCAACAAAACGGTGTTGTAGAAAGAAAGAACGGAACCTTAGTTGAGATGGCTAGGACTATGCTTGATGAATATCAAACTCCTAGGAAATTGTGGGCTGATGCGTTAGCAACCGCTTGTTATGTCTCAAATCGTGTTTTCTTGCATGCTAAGCTAGGTAAAACACCATATGAGCTTCGGTTTTGACATAGGCCTAGTGTTACACACTTTCGGGTCTTTGGTTGCAAATGCTTTGTTAAGAAACATGGTAATCTTGATAAATTTGAACCTAGATCCATTGATGGCATGTTTCTTGGTTATCCATCTCATACTGGAGGCTACCGTGTGCTTTTACTTGACACTAACAAAATTGTAGAGACTTGTGAAGTGTCTTTTGATGAAGCTAGCCCAGGTACTAGCTCCGGTGTTGCAGGACCAGATCCGTATCCTCATGGGGAGGGTATTTTCGAAGATGAAGAAGAGCCGGTGATACTGCCTGGTAGTTCCGAAGTTGACACATGTCCAGCTCCGGACATTGAACAAGCTCCGGCTATCACCTATGCTGGTCCTGATTGTCCACAAGTCACAAGCTCATCAATCTACGATGAACCTAATGAAGAAGAAGTGGATGTAGGCCTAGAGGGGGGGTGAATAGGCCTTTTTGATTTTTCTCGGTTCCTGTAACACTCAACAACAAGGTCAATACCAAAGATATCGGACTAGTCCGGTTTTCACGGGCTAGGTTGATCAAGTTTAGAAAATTTGATTGATTTGTTAATGTTTGCAGCGGAAATATAAACTTGAATCTCAATTTAACAGTAGTATGTCAGATTCTATTGAAGTTAAAACTCTTGATCAACAATTAGACTTAGATTGAACAAAGTGAATCAAACCCTAGATTAAGTTGATCAAATTAGATGAAGAACACAAAGAAGACAAGACACACGATTTATCCCGTGGTTCAGCTACCATGAAGGCAACCTACATACACGTTGAGGAGCCCACAAAAGGACCGGGTCTTCTCCAACCCTTTCCTCGTCGGATCGCCACGAAGGCCAATCCTCTTCCACTAATCACAAGGGGTAAATAACCAAGTTGAAGGGGCGTTCTCACACGTTGAGAGCTCCCTTGATTACAACTCACAATGACAGCAATAACACACTCGAAAATTACAAATTGAAACGTAAGAGTGTGTTAGAGAATCAAACCAAGAGCTCAATGATGTGTGCCAAGTGTCTCTCCAATGATCTAGAAGTGATCTTCAATGGATTGATTGATTTTGCACTTAATTTCGTGGAGAGAGATGGTTTTTGAGTCTCTTGGGAGGTGTGACGGCGCTAGGGTTCGAGAGTAGGTGAAAGTGGGCCGTGCACCTCTATTTATATGGGGTTTCTAAAAGTGACCGTTAGGGTTCAGAAAGATCGGACTAGTCCGTGGTGGTCACCGGACTAGTCCGGTGTGCTGTGTGTAGCAAACCCTAAGTGTCCAGGAATATCGGACTAGTCCGGTTGAAAACGGACTTGTCCGATTTAGCTACTGGAAAGCTTCGGACTAGTCCGATTGCCATCGGACTTGTCCGGACATATGAAACCCTAAGTGTTTGGGATGACAAGTCCGCACTTGGAGGACTTGTCCGATTTAGATCAGTGTGTATATCGGACTAGTCTGTGTAGACACCGGACTTGTCCGAAGTGGATCAGAATGAATATCGGACTAGTCCGAGTCACAACGGACTTGTCCGATTTTGTGTGACTTGTGCATTGTGTTAAGGACTAGTCCGCATTGGAGAGGACTAGTCCGAAGTGGATCAGAAAGATATCGGACTAGTTCGGTGGAGACCGGACTTGTCCGATCTAGTGCAGAATGTGATATCGGACTAGTCTGGCTGATATCGGACTAGTCCGGTCCTGTATAACTTTGTGCATTGTATGTGTGTGCTTGAGAGTGATTGAGCTCTTGGGTGTGTTTCCTTAACACACTCTATACATAATAATCTACTATTTTCTTCTTCTTGAGCTCAAATTCACTTTGCTTCTCATTTCCCTTCTTTTTGGCATTTTGCTCATTTTTCATCATTTGCCTGCACTCATCTCAACAAAAGGATTAGGATCCCAATTGCTTGTCATAAATCATCCAAAACCCACAAGGGAGTCCTAGATGCACTTTCAATCTCCCCCTTTTTGGTGATTGATGACAACCAATTGAGATTTCACAAAATAAGGCAAAAAATGAGATTTTCATAAAGTATGCACATATGACTCAAAAATACATCAAGCAACAAGAGAATTATCCATATGTGCATTCTTTATGGTGGGATGCATACTAAGTGCATGAATACATTGAGAATGACATAATTTGCATTAACCAACAGGTATCAAATGCATATGACATTCCAGGGGCAAAAACACAGTTTTCATCACACACTCCAAATAAATTCAGCAATTCATCACAGGACCAGATTTAATATGAAAACAGAGTTAAGCTATTACAACCACAAATAAAAGATAAAGAGAAACTCTCTCCTCGCACCCTAACACAGCTAAAGCTAAGACTCCCCCTCAATCTCTCCCCCTTCGGCATCAAGACACCAAAAAGAAGGAGATGAGGGTCCTAGGGTCTTCACTCTTCACTGTCGGTCCTCTCGTCATCGTCTTCATCTTCTTCACTTTCTGCTTGATGAGGAGGAGAGGGAGGAGGAGGAACGGAGCTGCTCGAGCCCCCAATGCCAAAATAGGCAAGCTCCGAAGGGGTCAAGGGCCCGAGCTCGGTGAAATCCGGGTGAGACTCCTCAGATATCACTGAGATCCAATGGGGTCGATCTCGAGCTTCCGACAGATTTGCTCCACATTGACCTTTATATACTTCATGTCCTCCTTTCTTTTCTTGTTGAGTTTGTGGACCTTCACTTCGGTCTTTTTGCAGGAGGAGAAGATGGCGGTCAGGTACTTTAGGATCCCACTGGCTGATCCTCTCTGAGGGGCTTCCCTAGAGGTAGGGACAGCCCTAGCAGTATCTCTTCCTCTTGCCGGTGCCTCGGGACTCGAGGCCGGCGAGGGAGCAGCCTGGACACTCACAGGCTGAGGCTTCTGAGGCCTCAGAGGAGTGTGCTCCACATCCTTCACGAACTCAATACCTATGACTTTCTCAATCATAAACATCAGGTAGGGAGCATAGCCACAGGACCGGTTGGGGGTGCTTGAGATGTTGACCATATCGTTCCAAATGTAATCTGCAACATCAAACTGTCTCTTCTTGCTTATGACCCTCATTAGAGTCCGGAGGTAGCCCTGTACACTCCCTGCATCCCCATCCTTGGGGGCAATGCTCTTCCGGAGAACTCTGTTCAGGACCACAAAGAAGGGCTTCATGTTCTTTGTGGAGGGAGGAACATACTTAGAGTTGGGCTCATACATGAACTTCATTCCGTCCCTCTCAAGGACCCCTATGTTGTGGATGATTAGGTGGTCATTTCCAGCAGAGTCTAAGTGGAGCAGGTTTGCAAAATCCTCCTGAGTGATGGAGTACTTGGATCCATGGGTCATTCAAGTCACACTTTCTTCATCTTCACTCGAGAAGTGGCACGTTGCATAGAATTGTGCAATCACTTCATCATTCCAATTGTGTCTGAAGGCAAACAGATCCTTCAGCCCATGCCTCTCAGCTGCTGCAATGACTTCATCAAAAGCTGAGCACTTCTTCTTCTCTAGGTAGGCCTAGTCAATCCACTGACTGCGCACCACCGGAGTCTTCATTGGCAGGTAGACTAGCCTGTAGAAATCTGCATGGAAGTTTGTCCAAAACCTTCCATCAGCTGCCTGCTTTGGCCTCCCATAGCAATCAATGCTCCTGAGCTTCACTGCCACATCACTGCCTTTCCCTTTGAATCTCTCTTCATTGGGGTCCCGGACCCCTTCCCTGGGAGCGTGTAGCTTCAAGGGCCCAATTGGCCCCGTTGCTACTCCCTTGCCTTTTCCTTTTGCTTGGCGAAGGCCGCTTGTAGACGGAGCAGCCTTCGAGGCAGGCTTCTTGACACAGACCTTCCTCCGAACCTGGGGAGGGGAAGTAGCAGGCTCGGAAGGTCTTTCTTGGCGTTTCTTGCCAAGACCCGCCGAGGATCGAGATGCCACCTCGTGGTCCAACTCGGCCTCAAAGTCGGAGATTTGGTTGTCGGAGCTCGACATGATCTGAGAATAAATGAGCAAGAAAAATGACAAGTTATGCAAGGCATAGGTGAGACATGATAGTTATGGATGGCATTAGGGAATTAAGGAAGTAGGTTTTGGTTCAGAAACATCGGACTTGTCCGGTGCCTGGGCACGGACTAGTCCGGGGTACCGGACTTGTTCGTGCATGGACCGGACTAGTCCGGTGTTCATCCGCAAAAACCTAACAGATTGAACTGGACATAGTCCCTAATGCAATTCTAGTCTAGCATACACGTAGTACATCAGATAAACATGTAACTAGTGCAGGATGCTAGGCCAAACGATCAATTATTGAGAAAAATACGATTTCTAGGGTTTTGAAGGTTTTTACCGAAGAAATCGTTGGAGACTTGAAGTGTTGGGGGTTTGAGGCCGGACTTGTCCGTTGGAATCAATCCCCAAGTCTTCAAGCTTGATCTCCGCCCAAACTTTTGGCTTTTCGACGGAGGACGCAAGAGATTGCTTTGGGAGCTCGAGCGCAAGAGAGAGAAAGGCGTGAGCAAATACGGGGATGATTGGATTAGGGTTTGGTGGCGGCTAGGGTTATGGACACAAAAAATCGGACAAGTCCGGCCTCGACCGGACTAGTCCGAAGTCATCCAGAGACCTATATCGGACTAGTCCGTGGTCTGTCGGACTAGTCCGGCCTAACCGGCACTCTGCGGACTAGTCTGCATGGGCGGACTAGTCCGGATAACCACGGACTAGTCCGTGGTTACCAGGAAGGAATTGCATAGCCCATTCATATATATTTGAAGGTTCAATAATAGAGAATAGAGAGGCAAAACAATTCAAGCAATCTTGATAAATTTGACCAGTAAGCATACAACAATCATACAATGATCAAAATTCATCAAGATCTAATAATTGACATAGTTTTTCGAGAGAAAAATGGGGAGGGGTAATTTTCACAAATCAATCAACATTTTGAAGTAAGCATACAGGTATGCAACTTTTCAAGCCACACTCCGAGAATCAAGAATATTTAGCTCATTTCGGAGTTCGCAAAAACGCTTTTCATCAAGTGGCTTGGTGAATATGTCGGCCAATTGTTTTTGTGTGTTGACATGTGAGATGGTTATGTCTCCTTTCATGGAATGGTCTCTCAAGAAATGATGTCTTATGTCTATGTGTTTAGTCCTAGAGTGCTCAACTGGATTGTGGGCTATTTTAATGGCACTCTCATTGTCACAAAGGAGAGGAATATGTTTCATGTTGTAACCGTAATCCCTTAGAGTTTGTCGCATCCAAAGAAGTTGTGCACAACAACTCCCGGCTGCAACATACTCCGCTTCGGCTGTGGATAAAGCAATGGAATTTTGTTTCTTAGATGACCAAGAAACTAAAGATGTTCCTAGGAATTGGCATGTGCCAGAGGTGCTTTTTCTATCAACTTTGCACCCGGCATAATCTGCATCGGAGTAACCGATGAGATTGAATTTGGATCCTTTTGGGTACCACAAACCAAGGTTGGGTGTATGAACTAAATATCTCAAGATTCTTTTTACGGCTGACAAGTGACATTCCTTAGGGTTGGCTTGAAATCTTGCACACAAACATACACTCAACATAATATCTGGCCTAGATGCACATAAGTAAAGTAAAGATCCAATCATGGAGCGATATACCTTTTGGTCGACGCTCGGTCCATCTTCATTGAGATCCAAGTGGCCATTCGTAGCCATGGGAGTCTTTATGGGCTTTGCCTTGTCCATGCCAAACTTCTTGAGTATGTCCTGCGTGTACTTGGTTTGGCTTATGAATGTTCCCTCCTTTTGTTGCCGCACTTGGAATCCCAAGAAGTACTTCAATTCTCCCATCATTGACATTTCAAACTTGTCTGTCATAATTCTACTAAATTCTTCACAGAAAGATTGGTTAGTTGACCCAAAAATTATGTCATCAACATAGATTTGGCAAATAAAAAGATCATTATCCAGGTTTTTCGTGAATAGTGTATAATCTACTTTACCAATCTGAAAGCCATTATCAATTAAAAAATCTATAAGACACTCATACCAAGCTCTAGGAGCTTGTTTGAGGCCATAGAGAGCCTTACGCAGTTTATACACGTGGTCGGGGAACTCTTCGTCTTCAAATCCAGGTGGTTGCTCCACGTACACCTCTTCCTTGATCGGTCCATTGAGGAAGGCGCTTTTCACGTCCATTTGGTACAGCTTGAAATCATGGTGAGTAGCATATGCAAGTAATATTCAAATTGATTCAAGCCTAGCTACTGGAGCAAAAGTCTCATCGAAATCCAAACCTTCGACTTGTGAGTAACCTTTGGCCACAAGTCGTGCCTTGTATCTTGTCACCACCCCGTGTTCGTCTTGTTTGTTGCGGAAGACCCACTTGGTGCCCACTATGTTTGCATTGGGTCTTTCCACAAGTTCCCAAACCTCGTTTCTCTTGAAGTTGTTCAACTCTTCTTGCATTGCCACCACCCAGTCCGGATCCTTCAATGCATCCTCAGTCCTGCGTGGTTCCAAAAAGGAGACAAACGAGTAATGCTTGCAAAAATTAGCTATACAAGATCTAGTGGTTACTCTCTTTTGGATATCACCGATGATGTTGTCGATTGGGTGATCCTTTTGAGTGCGTTGGTATACTCTTGGGTGTGGCACTTGGGGAGTTGAGTGTTGGTGATCATTTTCTTCTCCCCCTGAGTGGTTGCCCTCGTTGATTTGTTGATCATCTCCAAATTCTTGTGATTGATCTTGTATCAAGACTCCCCCATGATTGTTGATCTCCTCTTGTGGTTCACTTTCCTCTTGTATTTGTGATGATGACTCTTGTGGACGAACTTCGCCTAGAGCCATTCTCTTCAATGCTTGGTAAGGAGCTTCTTCTTTACCTAATTCACATTGATCAACATGCTCCTTTTGGGAGCCATTAGTTTCATCGAACACTACGTCACGTGCTACTTCAACAAGTTCGGAGGCCTTGTTGAAAACACGATAGGCGTAAGTGTTCGAATCATAGCCAAGAAGGAAACCTTCATCGGACTTCGAAGCGAACTTTGAAGTCCTGGGTTTCTTGTTCAAGATATAGCATGGAGAGCCGAAAACTCAAAAATATGAAATGTTGGGTTTGTTACCGGTGAGTAGCTCATAAGGAGTCTTCTTGAGTAGTCGATGAAGGTAGAGTCGATTTGCAGCGTGGCAAGCGGTGTTAATCGCTTCTGCCCAAAATCGATCCGAAGTCTTGTATTCATCGAGCATTGTTCTTGCCATCTCTATGAGCGTTCGGTTCTTCCTTTCGGCGACTCCATTTTGTTGTGGAGAGTATGGTGCTGAAAATTCGTGCTTGATTCCCTCCTCATCAAGGTACTCCTCCACTTGTATGTTCTTGAACTCCGTGCCGTTGTCGCTCTGAATACTCTTGATCGATAGTGAGAACTCGTTTTGAGCTCGCTTGAAGAATTTCTTGAGCGTTCCTTGTGTTTCTGACTTGTCATGCAAAAAGAACACCCAAGTGAAGTGGGAAAAATCATCAATAATGACTAAACCGTATTTATTACCGCCGATGCTTATGTAAGCAATTAGACCAAACAAGTCCATATGAAGTAGTTCGAGCGGTCTTGTCGTAGTCATAATGTTCTTTGCAGGATGATGTGCTCCTACTTGCTTCCCGGCTTGGCACGCGCTACAAGGCCTGTCTTTCTCAAAAACAACATCTTTCAAACCTCGGATGTGATCGCCCTTGAGGAGTTTTTGAAGATTCCTCATACCGACATGTGCTAGCCGTCTATGCCACAGCCAACCCATGTTGGTTTTTGCAATCAAGCATGTGTCGAGTTCGACTTTATCCTTGTTGAAGTCAACAAGGTAAATCTTTCCCTTTAACATACCCTTGAATGCAACGGAACCATCACTTCTCCTTGAGACGGTCACACCCTCGTTAGTAAACAAGCAATTATAACCTTTGTCACATAATTGAGATATGGACAGCAGGTTATAATCTAAAGATTCAACACGTAGAACATGAGAAAGAGTGTGTTCAGAGGATATTGCTATTTTACCGGTACCGAGCACCCTTCCTTGACTATTATCTCCAAAGTAGATGCCTTCGTTTGGGTCCTCGTTTTCTTCGTATTCCACGAACATCCTCTTTTCTCCGGTCATGTGGTTGGTGCATCCACTGTCTAGCACCCATTTGGATCCACCGGAGGAATAGGCCTGCAGAAACAAATTATGCCTTGGTTTTAGGTACCCAAGCTTGCTTGTGTCCTTGGAGGTTAGTTACAATACATTTGGGCACCCACACATGGGATTTTGTGTTCCCATGGCGTTGCCCAGCATAGTAAGCATAAACTTTACCAATATTGTTTCTCATTAATACATAAGAGGCATCAAAGGTTTTGAACAAGAGTTGTTGCTGTTTATGGATCGGACTAGTCTGGGTAACCGGACTTGTCCGAATGACCGGACTTGTCCGGGCCTCCACCGGACTAGTCTGGTGTTTTTGAGAGTTCAGATTCTTAATTTTTGAGTTACCAGGTTGTGAGAGTCCTCCCTT
This sequence comes from Tuctoria greenei, assembly GCA_036927565.1. Lineage (NCBI taxonomy): Eukaryota > Viridiplantae > Streptophyta > Magnoliopsida > Poales > Poaceae > Tuctoria > Tuctoria greenei. Next base: position 238,364,172 of record JAYESD010000002.1, read on the forward strand.
CACAAAGGTAATCCTTCCCTTGTTATTCTTATGACTTCCAGCATTTTGCTTTCCATCGTAAGAGTAACCAATGCCATACTTGACGTTAGGAGGTCTTTGGACCAAGTATGCACTACGTGCATAGTTGATCCTCTCCTTGTCAAATATTCCACATTGGGTAGGATTTTTATCCTTTGCGGAGATAGACTTTTCCTTCAAGCTGATATCGACTTTGCCACATTTTCACATATGAACAGGATTAGTTGAAGTGTGTTGAGAAGGCAGACTTGAAGAGGAGGAAGGTTCACTTAGCTTGAGTGACTCAACTTGCACTTCAAGGATCTTGTTGACCTTGATCAGGTCATCAAGTTGATCCTTGATTGCAACGTTTGAGTTGGTTAATTCCAAACAAGTTTTCTTGCTTGAAGCTAGCTCAAGCTCTAGTGAGTTGTTTTTCTCCTTTTCAAGAGCTAGAAGATTGTCAATTTCGACATGCCTCTCCTTTTGGGAGATAATCATGTCTTCTTGACGATCAATTAGCGATTCCTTCTCAACAAGTTGGGCAAGTAAAAATTTCATTTTAGCAGCAGTTTTTCTATCTAATCCAGTTAACATATCTTCATCATCACTATCTAGTTCATCATCACTTGAGTACGAATGCATGGAAGGAGTTTTGATGTTTACCTTGCGTTTACCTTCCTTTGCCATGAGGCAAGTGCCATGTCCCTTCTTTGCACCTAGTGTGGGAAAGAGTGTGGGCTTCTTGGACGAGCTTTCAATGGCTATGCTAGCCATCTCTTCTTCATCGGATGATGAGGACTCATCGTTTGAGTCCCACTCTTTTCCAATGTGTGCTTGTTTAGCTTGTTTCTTCTTTTTGAAGAATTTCTTCGGTTGAGGCTTGGTTTCTTTATTCTTCTTCTTGTTGTCCTCATACGGGCAATCGACTATAAAGTGGTTATACTCACCACAATTATAGCACGCCCGCCTCATCTTCGGCTTTGTCCTTTCCTTGTACTTTCCTTCACCAGATTTTGTTCCTTGTCTTTTCTTCATTATTCTTTTGAACTTTTTCATGAACAAAATCATATCCTCTTCGTCCAGCTCACTGCTTTCGTCATCGCTATCCTCCTCAAACTGAGCTTCTCTTGCTTCTTTGGATAGAGGTTTGAGTGTGGATTTTAAGGCAACTCCCTTCTTCTTGGCCGATGTGAGGTCGGCTATTTCTTTGGCGTGCTTGGCTTGTTTCTCCATCATTTCAAAATTGATGATTTTGCCAAGCAATTCATCTGGAGTCATCCTCTTGTACCCGGGACTTTCTCTGATCATAGAGCATAGTGTGACATTGCGAGGCATAAAGGCTCTAAGGATGAACTTTACAACCTCGTGGTCATTCCACTTCTTGCTCCCATATGATTGAACCTTGTTTACAAGTGTCTTCAAGCGGTTGTACATGTCCTGGGGAGACTCGTCTTCCTCAATTGCGAACCTTCCTAGTTCGCCCTCAATCATTTCAATTTTGGCCTCCCGCACATGCCGGTCACCTTCATGGGCTGTTTGTAGTGTGTCCCATATTTCCTTGGCAATCTCCAGTCCGTCCACCTTTGTGAATTCATCTCGACTTAGAGAGGAGGTGATCACGGTTGCGGCTTGAGCGTTTCTGTGGATGGCTTGTTCTTGACTTGGAGTGAGCTCTTCGTCGTCATCTGGGATGTCTATTCCTGTGCACACAATATGCCATAAACTTGGGTTAAGGGAAATCAAGTGCATCTTCATATTTTGCCTCCACATGGAGTAATCACTCCCATCAAAGTGTGGGGCTTTTCCAAGAGGGATAGATAGGTAATGGCTGTTGTTAGAATTTAAACGATCATAGTTGAAAGGATATCGGGAGTAGTCGGCGTGACTACTCCCCTTCTTCTTTTCTTCGACTTTAGCTTTCCCTTTGGAAAGTGCTTTCTTTCGGAGTAGTGCTTTCAGCTCCAGCGTCTCCTCGTCATCATCATCGAAGTCTTGAATTGCTTCGAGATACTTTTCCAGCTTTTGGTTCTTGTCTTTGTTTACTTCTTCCTGGTTGTTGATTTTCTGAACATCTTTCATGTCCGACATGATCTCTTCGAGTGGTTGCACTCTTTCTTGAAGAACCTGCTCTGATACCAATTGAATGTAGGCCTAGAGGGGGGGTGAATAGGCCTTTTTGATTTTTCTCGGTTCCTGTAACACTCAACAACAAGGTCAATACCAAAGATATCGGACTAGTCCGGTAATGTGCGGACTAGTCCGGTTTTCACGGGCTAGGTTGATCAAGTTTAGAAAATTTGATTGATTCGTTAATGTTTGCAGCGGAAATATAAACTTGAATCTCAATTTAACAGTAGTATGTCAGATTCTATTGAAGTTAAAACCCTTGATCAACAATTAGACTTAGATTGAACAAAGTGAATCAAACCCTAGATTAAGTTGATCAAATTAGATGAAGAACACAAAGAAGACAAGACACACGATTTATCCCGTGGTTCAGCTACCACGAAGGCAACCTACATCCACGTTGAGGAGCCCACAAAAGGACCGGGTCCTCTCCAACCCTTTCCTCGTCGGATCGCCACGAAGGCCAATCCTCTTCCACTAATCACAAGGGGTAAATAACCAAGTTGAAGGGGCGTTCTCACACGTTGAGAGCTCCCTTGATTACAACTCACAATGACAACAATAACACACTCGAAAATTACAAATTGAAACGTAAGACTGTGTTAGAGAATCAAACCAAGAGCTCAATGATGTGTGCCAAGTGTCTCTCTAATGATCTAGAAGTGATCTTCAATGGATTGATTGATTTTGTACTTAATTTCGTGGAGAGAGATGGTTTTTGAGTCTCTTGGGAGGTGTGACGGCGCTAGGGTTCGAGAGTAGGTGAAAGTGGGCCGTGCACCTCTATTTATATGGGGTTTCTAAAAGTGACCGTTAGGGTTCAGAAAGATCGGACTAGTCCATGGTGGTCACCGGACTTGTCCGGTGTGCTGTGTGTAGCAAACCCTAAGTGTCCAGGAATATCGGACTAGTCCGGTTGAAAACGGACTTGTCCGATTTAGCTACTGGAAAGCTTCGGACTAGTCCGATTGCCATCGGACTTGTCCGGACATATGAAACCCTAAATGTTTGGGATGACAAGTCCGCACTTGGAGGACTTGTCCGATTTAGATCAGTGTGTATATCGGACTAGTCCGTGTAGACACCGGACTTGTCCGAAGTGGATCAGAATGAATATCGGACTAGTCCGAGTCACAACGGACTTGTCCGATTTTGTGTGACTTGTGCATTGTGTTAAGGACTAGTCCGCATTGGAGAGGACTAGTCCGAAGTGGATCAGAAAGATATCGGACTAGTCCGATGGAGACCGGACTTGTCCGATCTAGTGCAGAATGTGATATCGGACTAGTCCGGCTGATATCGGACTAGTCCAGTCCTGTATAACTTTGTGCATTGTATGTGTGTGCTTGAGAGTGATTGAGCTCTTGGGTGTGTTTCCTTAACACACTCTATACATAATAATCTACTATTTTCTTCTTCTTGAGCTCAAATTCACTTTGCTTCTCATTTCCCTTCTTTTTGGCATTTTGCTCATTTTTCATCATTTGCCTGCACTCATCTCAACAAAAGGATTAGGATCCCAATTGCTTGTCATAAATCATCCAAAACCCACAAGGGAGTCCTAGATGCACTTTCAAGAAGCTTGTGAGACATCTGTCCCCCTACGTTTTTACAAAATCATCCCCCTACAACAGATGATTGGAAGCTTGCACGAATGAGTCACACGGTCTAGGTTTTGCGATCCAAACTCTCATGCTCATTCTGCTTTTGTTGCTTCTTTTGAACCCAAATATATATCACACGCACTCACTAATGAATCTTGGATTATTGCCATGCAAGAAGAGTTAGAAAATTTTGAAAGAAATAATGTTTGGAAACTTGTACCTCCACCTCAAGGTCACACTTTAATTGGAACTAAATGGGTATTTAAAAATAAACAAAGTGAGGATGGGTTTGTGGTTAGGAATAAGGTTAGGTTGGTTGCTCAAGGTTTCACTCAAGTTGAAGGTCTAGATTTTGATGAAACTTTTGCTCCTGTTGCTAGATTAGAAGCCATAAGAATTTTGTTAGCCTTTGCAGGATCTAAAGGTTTTAAGCTATATCAAATGGATGTTAAAAGTGCTTTTCTTAATGGCTACATAGATGAGGAGGTTTATGTCAAACAACCACCGGGTTTTGAAAATCCAGATTTTCCTAATCATGTTTACAAACTGTCCAAAGCCTTATACGGTCTCAAACAAGCCCCTAGAGCATGGTATGATAGGTTAAAAACATTCTTACTTGAAAAGGGGTTTACCATGGGCAAGGTTGATAAAACTCTTTTTGTGCTTAAACATGGCAATGACTCATTATTCGTTCAAGTGTATGTGGATGATAATATCTTTGGTTGTGCTTCTCATGACCTTGTGTCCAAGTTTTCAGCAATGATGAGTTCCGAATTTGAAATGAGTATGATGGGTGAACTCACTTACTTTTTGGGGCCGCAAATCAAGCAAACCAAGGAGGGTACCTTTGTGCATCAAACGAAGTATACCAAAGACGTCCTAAGGCGCTTCAACATGGACAAAAGCAAGCCTCTTCGGACACCAATGGGAATAGCAACAGCACTTGAACTTGATGAAGATGGTGAACCCGTGGATCAAAAAGAATATAGAAGCATGATTTGATCACTTTTGTACCTCACGGCATCAAGACCGGACATACAATTCAGCGTATGTCTTTTTGCATGGTTTCAAGCCTCCCCACGTATTTTACATCAAGCCGTCAAAAGGATTCTCAGGTACTTACATGGAACCCAAGAATTTGGCATTTTTCTTCCTTCTTCCTCAACCGTTACTTTGAAAGCTTTTTCGGATGCTGATTTTGGGGGTTGTAGGATTGATAGGAAAAGTACTTCCGGTGCTTGTCATTTTCTTGGTAATTCTCTTGTTGCTTGGTCCTCTAGAAAACAAAATTCAGTTGCACAATCCACAGCTGAATCTGAATATGTAGCTGCTGCTAGTGCTTGCTCACAAATTCTTTGGATTGTTCAAACACTTAAGGACTATGGGGTTTATCTAGATAGTGTTCCACTGTTTTGTGATAACACTAGTGCCATTTGCATTGCTAAAAACCCCGTGCAACATTCTAGAACTAAGCACATTGATATTAGGTATCACTTTCTCCGAGATAATGTTGAAAAAGGAAACATTGTGCTTCACCATGTAGATACCGAACAACAATTGGCTGACATTTTTACAAAACCTTTGGATTTCACTCGTTTTTGTTACATTCGTAGAGAAATAGGGGTTATGCATCCTCATGGCTTAAATTGAGGGGGAGTTTTTTGAAACTTGGGAAGTCTTTGTGTGAATCTGAAATTAAAATAATATGAGCATAGTATTTCATACATATATGACTCTGTGATTCCTTTTACGTGCTGAAAGTTCTTACTACATTACTCGTGTTATACATTTTGTAGTTTTTGCCATGTCTAGTAATTGGAATAATTACTTACACTAAAACTGGTCATGGTCGAACTTTCTTGCTGTTTTGAACTTGTTACATGTTCACAAGTGCTTTTAATCATAAAGAATTAATCAAGTAATCAACTCACATGTTAAGTTTTTATGAACAAATATAAATTGAGAAAAGATCAAGAGAATATGCATGCATCACACTTCTTTTTCTGAGATGGCTTATCATTACACTTAGATTTGAACTTGGAAGAAGTTGTGTATGACTAAAACCATGTCCTTAAGCTTCTGATTGTCAAATGACATAGGCTTGGCTTGGTTGGTTAGAATAAGGCAGATGCGCATATAATCTCTTGCAAATATCATATGATCTAAATTTATGCTTTGAAAAATAATAAAATACAGCAACTAGTGTCATGCTATCAGGTTTTGAGATAGTTAAGTTTGTGAGATCATGACTTGCCTAAATTGAAAATTACATTTGATCTCTAGCATGGCTTACACTACTTTATGTATTTCATTGATGTGATAGTGTAAGTTACTTGATAGTATGACTTGGATGAGCTTTGTTTATATGTATATGTTATAATATGCTCATAACAACTAAAGTTGGAGAGATAAATTGCTTATATGTTCATGACTTGCTGAATACATTGTCAAAGGGGGAGAGATAAGCATGAAGAGAGAGAGAATATGTGCATAAGGAGAGATAATAAAGGGGGAGAGATAATATGGTATAATTTTTCTTCTCGGTTACTTTTGATTTACAAAGGGGGAGAAATTGTCTTCAAAACTTTTATGTGAATAAGCCAATGTTCGGATTTTAAATGGTGTTGCCAATGCATTCATCAAGGGGGAGATTGTAAGACCTATGTGTGCTGAATACATTGGCTTGTAGTGAATACACTTGGATTTGATGATAAAAGTGTTGAATATCACCAAAACACCTTTTTATCAAGGTCCGACTCTAGCTCTGAGCTACAGCAAGGTCCGACGGTAGGTCCGGCTTGTTTTGGGTAGCTCCGGTTACGTTCGATGCTAGGTCCGCTTCTTGGTAAGGTCCGACTAGCTTTGGTTAGCTCCGGTGAGCTTTATCTTTAGCTCTGGCATGTCTTTGTTAGCTCCGGCATGTCTTTGATAGCTCCGGCATATATTTGATAGCTCCGGCATGCTTTTGCTAAGCTCCGACGTACTTTCTCTAGCTTCGGTTTTTGGGTTTACTAGTTCCGACTAGTTCTGGTTAGCTTCGGCGCTAGGTCCTACTAGTTTTGTAAGCTCCGTTGGGGGCTTGGTTGCACTAGTTTTGGTAATCTCTGGCGCTAGGTTCTACTAGCTTTTGTTAGCTCCGGTTCAAGGTCCGGGTTGCTCTGGCAAGGTCCGGAACTTGACCGCAGTGCTTCTGCTTTTCATTTGCAATGTTTCGTACTTGCTTTATATTGTTGGAAAGATTGCTTAGTATTCTTTTACTAAGTTTTTGGTGCGTTTTGGTTGATATGGATGATATCATGTTACTGTGGTTTTGCAACATGCTTATGTGAGGTTCTCACGTAGGGTGTTGTGTTTGGAACTAACTTGAGTCAAGTAGAGGACTTGGGCTCGTATGGATTGTTTGTTTGTTCATGTGCAGGTGTTGCTTGAGTTCAATTCATGGCTGGTGACATGATCCATTTGACTAGTCTCAAGAGGAGATGAGGTTCCAACAACAAAGTTCGGGAGGAACTGTGGTTGAGCGGGTCAGTAGGTCGCGCAGGATGATTGAATCAAGGGCAGTGCATATGAAGGTCAAAGGAAGGTGTTCGCACATATGCATGAGGTGCATGACGTTGCAATATGCTTCTAGAGACGGATTATGGAAGGAAGATCTGATCGGAAGGATCGGATCGTATCGGTTGAAGACTTAGGCTGCTAGCTGAGTCGGTTATGACTCGGTATGGAAATATCGAGTTGGTTATGTTAGGATTTCGTGTGTGTCACGAATTTGAGTTGTTTAGGAATGTGGGATACGTTCCTAAGGTGTTTGGAAGTCTTAAGATTGCTTCTATCTGCGTATAGAAGAATCTTGAGCAGTTATGGAAAGTTACGATTCGTGATCAGAGTAGGATTGGAGTCCTAGTTGATATTGGGTTGGCCTAAGGGCTGGTTATATAAGTAAGGGAGCCCAGAGCTCGTTGTGCAGGACTTTCGGGCTGGTCCTCTTGTGTTCTATTGAATAAAATTCGTAGTTTGAAGGAACTTTTGTGCCTTGTTCGTCCGACTTGTTCTAGACAAGTTTTACTCGTCGAGTTTCTGGACAGCACTACCTTTCGTTGGTGGTTTTATCATAACTCGAGTTTTACTGATCCAATTGACGTGATTCTTTTTGGGTTGTCTTCACAACTTGATTGTCTATCATCTTTCAAAATTTCACGGTCATTGGATTTGTGGTCTATGATCTACACGAGTTTCTTTGCAGCGTTCCAGAACTGTTTTTTCTCGGGTAGGGCAGATTGACCATTGTTTGATCTTTCGATCATAACCTGAGTTTTTCTCAACGGATTTCAGTGATTCTTTTTGTGTTGTATTCGTGACTTGATTCTCTCTGATATCTATCACTTTTTTCACGGTGAAACATGTTTAGATTAGTCTCACACACGACTTCTTTAACAGATCGTTTTTCTGCCCAAAGGGTTTGGGGTTTAATTGTTTCCGCTGCGTAAGATTTTTAAATCTACTATTCACCCCCCCTCTGGTAGCTTTTCACGTGCTCTTCGATCCTACAATACCCCACCGGGAGGGTATGGGAAAATCAACAAGAAGGTTCGGACCCCTCCAAATTTGCCGCCCCCACCTAAAATCCGACGGGAAACTCGACGCTAGGGCCCCCGACGGTGATAGATGAGCGGAGAAGGGCACCCGACGGCGGCGGCGGAACCTAGAGTTCCGGCAAGTCGGCCGCGCCCTACAGTGATCTATTTCGCATGGAGTGTGCACCAAAACATTCCTAGAAAGCTAAGAATCAAGATACGGGGTGCCAAAACCAGTGAGAAGTTCAGGAAACACGAGTTCGCCGGCGGGATAGGAAGTTCAAACCGGCGGCTAGGAAATCGACGATTCCGGCGTCGTTCCTCGATAAAATCCCTCGGTTTTTCGTCGAGGTGGTGCGCCAGGACAAGGTCAAGACAAAATCTAACTAGCACGAGCTATGCCTCAACGTGTAAAACAAAATTGGATCGAAACCTAACTCAGTTCATACACGAAGCTCATTGGGAAAATCGCTAATACTCGAGCTAGGAGGGATGGCAAGGGATGAAACTTTACGAGCATAATCTAGGTACTATGGCACACCTTTTTCCTTTAAGGAGTGAGGTGAAAAAAGGTTTGTATCACCGGGTCTGTGGTGGAGCAGAGGCGCAAGTGAAGAACAGGTGGAAACGACGGCCGCATTGCAGCTCGGGATTGCTTCGGGATGGCTCAACTGCGCTAGAAAAATGATCGTAAATGGGTGAAAGATGTTGGGGAGTGAGGAGAGGCAAAGAAAATTGATCAACACCAAGTACCCTGGCTAAATTTTGGCTGGACAGCGAGGAACTCGGGTGGGGAGCCAGAAATGGCGTCTGGAACTCAACAGAGAAGAAGTGATCGACTCAGGGGTTTGGAGCGGGATAAGAAGGAGCCTTGGGAGTGCGTTATGCATCTGGAGGCGAGCTCAAGCAAGCATGCAGCTGGGTGTCCATTTGCATGTGTGTGGTGTCACCCTGGGAAGAAAAGAGCAGAGCACACTGCATGACAAGTGGGTCCCACTTCTCTCCCTCATCCTCATGCTTGCTCATTCACTTCTACCACCTAATTCAGTACAAAAATTTGGTAGATATTTGTGTAAAGGCTGGATTAGTTATGGAGAATTTGATTCTGAATTCAGATTGTCGATTTGACAAAGTTTTATTTGAATTCAAACTTGAATTTGAATTTGAGTTGAATTCAATGTAGCTATTGCATTAAATAGCAAACTTGCTTCAAAAATTACTAAAGTTTGCAGGGAGACTATTTGAATTACTTGGAATCCAATGGTCAACTCAAATCTTCATGTTAACTTCATTTGAACAGTAGCTAAATTTATTTATTTTTGAATTCCCTCTTTTGGAGTTTGAATTAATTTGTTTTTCTCATTTCCCTTTTGTTTATTTTTATGATTCAAAATTTTTAGTCCTAACTGAAGTTTGGATTATGGAAATTAGGGCTTTTACATTCCTCCCCCCTTAAAAAATCTTGTCCCGAGATTACAATGAAGAGACGAAAGTAGGAGAGAAGTTACTGGATATGAGACGATAAGAAATCCTGATAGTTGGAGCGGAGATATTCTTCGGATTCCCATGTCGCTTCTTCATCGGTATGGTTGCTCCATAACACTTTATAGAACCACAGCGTGCGGTTCCGCATTGTTCGAGCCTTCTCATCGAGAATTTGAATCGGATGTTCGGAGTATGTGAGATCCGGTTGCAACTCGCCGATTTCATCCTTGTGGACAGCAGCTGTGAACTTGAGACATTTATGGAGCTAAGATACGTGGAAAATATCATGGATACCAGCGAGAGATGCCGGCAATTCAAATCTATAAGCCACAGGTCTGCAAACGGACCAATAAACCGGGGAGCTAGCTTTCTTTTACCCCGAACCGTTGAATTCCTTTCATCGGAGACACGCATAGGTATACGTGATCCCCAACATTGAACTGCAGCGCTCGACGCCACTTGACCGCATAATTCTTCTGTCAGGATTGAGCCGCTCTCAAGTTCGCTTGAATGATTCGAACTTGTTACTCAGCTTCGTTGACTAGATCAATCCCAATGTCACTCTTTCACTGGACTCGCACCAATTCAGCGGTGTGCGGCATTTCCGGCCGTAGAGAGCTTCATATGGTGCCATCTTGATACTCGCTTGATAACAATTTTTGTACGAGAATTCCGCCAATGGTAAATGATCGTCCCAATTTTTCCGTGGTGGATGGACACGCTCGCAACATGTCCTCAAGTACTTGATTCACCCGCTCAGTTTGTCCATCGGTCTGCGGGTGATATGCGGAGCTTCTAATCAGTTTAGTACGCAATGAGGCATGCAACTTCTCCCAGAAATGACCAACGAACAGTGAGCCTTGATCTGAATTAATCATGCGAGGAATGCCATGTAGGCACACGATTCTGGATATGTACAACTCCGCATATTTCTTGGCATTGTATCCGACATTTACTGGAATAAAGTGTGCTGATTTGGTTAGTCGGTCGACTATCACCCAAATCGAATCATGCTTCTGGAACGTTAGTGGCAATCCGACAATGAAATACATACTCACATCCTCCCATTTCCATACCGGAATATTCAGCGGTTGCAGCTGTCCTGCTTTCTTCATATGGTCGACCTTCACTCACAGGCACGTATCACACTCAGATACGTACTTAGCAATCTCATGCTTCATCCGTGTGCACCAAAACTTATTCTTCAAGTCTTCATACAATTTATTACTGCCCGGATGAATAGAATATTTGGACAAGTAAGCATCGTCCAAAATTTTGTTTCGATGTCCTAGGTCACGGGGCACTACGATCCGATTTTTGAACCATAGAGCACCATGCTCATCTTTTCCAAAGCACTTCATCTCACCGCTGTCCGTTCTCTTGAGTATGTGAGACATACCCTTGTCTTTCTTTTGAGCTTCAATAATCTCATCTCGGATTGTGGGAATGAGAGCAAGATTATATAAAGCTCTATATGGAATCAAGTATAGACTCGGTTCTTCCTGTTCCATAGGCATGATGGCCAAGTTATGGACATGAGATTTGCAGCTAAGCGCAACGGCAACCAAATTAGCTTTGTCGAGATGATAGTGAATCTCAATCCCATAATCCTTGATCAACTCAAGCCACCTTCATTGCATCATGTTCAGTTCTTTCTGAGTGAAGATATATTTCAAACTTTTGTGGTCAGTGTAAAGGTGAACCAGATTTCCAAGCAAATAATGCCTCCACATTTTTAGAGCAAGCACTATGACAGCGAGCTCCAAGTCGTGAGTAGGATAGTTCTGTTCATGATTGCGGAGCTGCCGTTATCCATAAGCGACCACACGTCCTTCTTGCATAATAACGCAGCCAAGACCAATGCCGGATGCATCGCAATAACACATCAAATGGTTTCATCGTATCCAATTGAGCTAAAACCGGGGCTGTTGTGAGATGGTTCACCAATGTTTGAAATGTCTTCTCACAATCTTCACTCCAAATATATTTGGTGCCTTTCTTCAACAGCTTCGTCAAAGGTTTAGCAATTTTCAAGAAGCTTGGAATGAACCTCCGATAATATCCGGCTAAACCCAGGAAGCTTCAGACTTCATGTACGGACTTTAAGATTGCCATTTCAGCACTTGAACAATTTTACTTGGGTCCGCAGCGATGCCCTCGGCTGAAATAATGTGTCCCAAGAATGGCACTTGACTGATCCAAAATTCACACATGCTGAATTTTGCATAGAGCTTATGGTCTCGCAATCGTTGGAGCACAATATATGTAGGATCGAAGAGCACGTGTAAAGCTACCAGAGGGGGGGGGAATGGTAGCTTAAAACTTTTCAGCGGAAGGAACGAAACACCCCTTGGCAGAAAATGGATCTGTTAAAGAAACTATGTGTGCGACTAATCTAAATGTAACAGTGAAAAATATAGTATAGATTGTAGATAATCAAGTCACGAATATCACAACAAGAATCACAAAAATCCTTCAAGAGAAACTAAAGTTACGATCAAAAGATCGAACAAAGGTCAATCTGTCCTACCCGAGAAAAACAGTTCTGGAACACTGCAAAGAAACTCTTGTAGATCAGAAACCAAAAATCCAATATCCGTGAAATTCTGAAAGATGATAGAAAATTAAGTTTTGGAGACATCCCAAAAAGAATCACGTCAATCGGATCTGTAGAACTCGAGTTATGATAAAACCACCGAAGAAAGGTAGTGTTGGGCAGAAACTCGACGAGAAAGACGTGAAGAAAACAAGTCGGACGAACAAGGCACAAAAGTTTCTTTCCACTACAAATTTTATTCAATAGAACACAAGAGGAACAGCCTCAAAGTTGTGCACCACGAGCTCTGGCCTCCCTTGCTTATATAACCAGCCCTTAGGCCAACCTAAACTTAACTAGGACTCTAATCCTACTCAATTCAGGAATCAAAACTTTGCACAAACGCTCAAGACTCTTCTATACGCAGATAGAAGCAATCTTAAGACTTTCAAACACCTTAGGAATGTATCCCACATTCCTAAAACAACTCAAATTCGTGACCCACACGAAATCCTATCATAACCAACTCAAAACTCTCCATATTTGAGTCAAACACGACTCAACCGCAGCATGAGTCCATAACCAAGTCAGTTGGACCTTTCCGACTAATTCTTTACGTCCACTTCTCTTCATCACGCCTCGGAACCATGTAGCCACTTCCATGCACTCCTTGCACACGTGCAAACATCTTTGACGATGTCCACAATACCTTCAATGCATTTTTCTTGATTCAAACATGCTGCACAACCTCCTGATCAACTCAACCACAATTCCTCCCAAACTTGGTTGTTGAACCTCTTCTTCTCCCTAAGACTAGTTCAATGGATCCCGTCACCAACAATGTCTTCAACTCAAGCAACACCTGCACATGAATAAACAACCAATACCTCTGAGCACAAGTCCTCGACTTGAATCTCGTTAGTTCGATAACCACAACATCTTAAGTGAGCACCTCACATAAGCATGTTGCAAACCATAGCAAAAAGATATCAATCATAACTGTCGGTACCCTGCGTACTAGGTACCCCATGATACAGCAAGAAGTGCAAGGGAGTTCCACCTGTCAAAATTGAAGACCTTCATAGGCACCACGTGTCACACGGCACTGGACGCGCCTCCTTCATATGGGTCGCTCCGGCACTACCACGTGTAATATAAGACCGGAGCTAAACTCCCTATATAGGGGAGCTTTGTGCTTGACACGTGTACAGTGACACCAGACCTAACCCCCAGTAAAGGGAAGCTCTAGTGCCACCATGTGTGTAGCGTCTCTTGACCGACCTCCCCACAAGGAGAAGCTCCGGATCTGCCACGTGTTGAACCTCCAGACCTACGACACCAGCGGGAATACTGACAGATCTCTAATGGCACGAACATTCAAGGGACAGTGATCGCTATAGTTACAAGGCTTGATTATGTGCAATTAATACAATATTAATGGCGCAAGATCAGAAGACCCTTAATACTGGTAACACGACCATTAAGGCGCATTATCACGCTATTAGGGTGCTTAAACATACTTAATCGTGTTTTAGGCAATAATAACTGATGGGGCCACATGTCAGGCCAGACAACTCATGTAACAGCCACCCCTTGGTCTATAAAAGGAATGTGCTGCACGATACAAGACAAGCAAGCTCATACGCTCGCAAGCTCTAGTGAATCCTCAATACAACAACATACACCCTATGGAGTAGGGTATTACGCCAGGCGGCCCGAACCATGTAAATCCTTTGTGTCATCATTTTGTCTAAGATCTTCGCGCACCCAAACCGATACAAGAACCTTCGCGGGCTACAATTTAGTAGTATTGGGGGAAGTTTTGTTCACACGCTTCGACATTTGGCGCACCAAGTAGGGGGTGCCTGAGATCACAAGATGGTGAACTCCGCCGCAGGATCATCTAATGGCAACAACGCTGTGCAACCTATTGGGGGAAATCAACCTTCCAACATGCAGCAACCAACGGGTGCGGTTGTTCCGGCGGGCGTCCCATCACCACCACCACCATCTGTTCTGGCAAACAATGTTGGACAGCAGGATGGAGTACTCACGTCGATCACGACATCGACGAACAACAATCCTAAGCACGCTCTTGTTGTTGCGCGTACTCTGCTCCAACGTCCACCACCTCCAGGAGCACCCTAGGGTGCGATGGAGCAGTGGAGGGCTGATGTTGAACATCTGGTTGCAGTTGCAGCTCATGGCATCAGCAATCAAGGTCCTACTCCTTCGGGGCATGCACCTTCACAATGTCGAATCTTGTTAGGAAGACTTGGTCTGCCAAGCTTCACAGTACAGGAGACGTGTTGTGTCCTAACAGGTGACTTCACTGCCTTCTGAGGCACGTCGCACCCACACTGTGTTGAGGCTCTCAATGCATGACCTGTGGTTGGAGCTCGACCGCCGTTACCGATAGTAGGACTGCCACGTCCACATCGAGCGTGCTCGCGAGAGGCAAGAAGCTCGGGACAACCCTGCCCCTTTGGGAGTAGGAGAAGGCTGTTCTGCCATAGCCATGCATCTACGCATGGTCCGCTGGCCCTAGAAGTTCCGACCTCATCTGCCGGATAAATTTGACGGAACTGTCAACCCCGCCGAATTCCTCCAAATCTACTCCACCGCTATACTTGTAGCAGGGGGGGCAATGAGGCCGTGATGGCCAATTATTTCCATGTGTCCTTGACCGAGGCTGCCAGGTCCTGGTTCATGAGTCTCCCGCCTGACTCCATCAACAGTTGGGCGGAGCTCTGCCAACAGTTCATCACCAACTTCGGGAGCTCCTACACCTGACCCGACACTGAACTGGACCTTTTGCTATTCAGCAAGAATCGGGAGAGTCGTTACGATCCTTTATCCAACAATTCTCTCAGGTATGCAATACCATCCCTTCTATCTCGAACGTTTCTATTATTGTTGCATTCAGACAGGGTGCCCGGGACAAGAAAATGCTGGAGAAGCTAGCGACAAAAAAAGTCACCAGCGTCATGGAACTCTTTAGCCTGGCTGACAAATGTGCCCGAGATGCGGAGTGCCGAGAGATGCACTCCAAATTAGCTCCGGGGGGCAACAAGAATCCCTCCAAGGCTGAAGCCACTACCTCCAGTGGTGGCAAAAAGAAGAAGTCCAACGACAAGAAGAAGTTGTCAGCCAGCGCACCTGCTGCTGCGGCTGCTGCAGCTCTGGGCGGCTGGGGGCCACGTCGCGAAAATGACCTCGACCTTTGTCAGAAGATGGCGGTAGCTCCAAAATGTGGTGTCTGATCCACAAGAACGACAAGTAGTCTGAAGGACTGCCGATAGGTTCAGAACCTTGTCGAGCGCTACAACAAGAAAATAGAAGAAGCTCCTTTTCGCCAGCGGGAAGGAAAGTAAAAAGTCGACGAAGCTCCTGCTGACATGGAGCTAGGCTTTCAATATCCCAAGAAGGTCCTGAAGGCTGTCTACAACACGATTGATGACGATTCCGACGTCTCTGACAACGAGCGTCGGAAAACCCTGAACACCATTTATTGTGGTTCTTCGGACATCACATCTCACCGCGTCCTCAAGACAATGCGATGAAACATGGCCGCTGCAGCTCCTACCAGCAGTGCGGAACCTCTCCGGAAATGGATGGACACTCCCACCACCTTTGATGCTACGGACTGCCCCCGAAACATGATCAGACCTGGCCAATTGCCACGGATGGTATCTCCTACCATCAACAATGTCCAGCTCTACAATGTTTTTGTGGACGGAGGTGCAGGGCTGAACCTCCTGAGCTATGAAGCCTTCGTCAAGCTCCAGCTCTGACCTTCAGACCTTCATCCCTTGCACCCTTTCTTTGGGGCAGGTCCGGGGGCCATTAGCCCTCTCGGATCCATTACTCTCCCAGTAACCTTCAAAACTAGGAAGAAATATAGGACCAAGAAGCTAGTCTTTGACGTCGCGCAGATCAGCTTACCCTTCAACGGCATCCTGGGCAGGCCTGCCCTGTACAGGTTCATGGCTGCAGCCCATTACGGCTACCTGGTGTTGAAGATGCCAGCAACCTCCGGCGGTCTCCACGTTCGCGGGGACCGTACTGTAGGAATCACCACACTGGAAGAACTCCATGCGCTTGCAACAGCGCAAGAGGAGGCATCCGGTAAAGAGCAAGCTGCTCAACCTCCGAGCACTCGACACTGAGGCTCAGCTTCTGGACGACTTGTGCAACCAAGCGGCGACAACGACATACCCATCAAATTCGTTCAAATTGGTTCCGATGTTGCTTAGACCACTCGTATATAGGGAGGTCTGAACAACAAATAGGAACACACGCTTATCACTTTCCTCCGTGCGAATGTTGACGTGTTTTCCTGGCAACCGTCACAAATGCCTTGGATCCCTAGGGAGGTGATTGAGCACAATATGAAGATTTATACCGACGCACGGCCTGTACAACAGAAGCCCCGGAAAAAATCAGTCGAGTGGCAAAACTTCATCCGACAGTAGATAAAGAAGCTGCTCGAAGCTAGTTTCATCCGGGAAGTTTTCTATCCAAAATGGCTGGCAAACCCAGTTGTTGTACCCAAGGTCGATGGGAAGCTTCGTATGTGTATCGACTACACCACCTTAAATAAGGCATGCCCAAAAGATCCATTTTCACTTCCTAGAATAGATCAGATAGTGGGCTCCACCTCCGGGTATGAGCTATTGTGTTTCCTTGACACATATTTTGGATATCACCAAATCCAGATGTCTAGGGAATATGAAGAGCATACTGCGTTCATTACATTAGATGGGTTGCATTGTTATACTGCTATGCCATTTGGTCTCAAAAATGCTGCTTCAACTTTTGTGCGAGCTATGCACAAAACCATTGGAGATCTCATTAGGGACTTGGTGGATGTGTATGTCGATGACATCGTTGTGAAGATCAAGAACAAGGAGTCACTCCTTGACAACTTGCAAGCCGTCTTCGACAAGCTGCACATCACGCGCACTAAGCTAAACCCAGACAAGTGTGTCTTCGTTGATAGCTCCGGGAAGCTCCTTTGTTTCTTGGTGACCCACCGCGGAATTGAGGCAAACCTGGCGAAGATTAAGGCAATAAAAGATATGCGGCTTCCAGCCTGCATCAAGGACGTCCAAAAGCTAACTGGATGTCTAGCCGCAATCAGCCGGTTCATCTCGAGACTAGCAGAGCGAGCACTTCCCTTCTTTAAGCTATTGAGGAAGACCGGACCGTTCCATTGGTACGAAGAAGCAGAAAATGCGTTCTAAGAGCTCAAGTAGCTCCTCACCACACCACCAATCTTGGTAGCTCCAAACCCTGGCGAGCCTCTACTTCTTTACATTTCTGCAACTACAGAAGTTGTCAGCATGGTCCTGGTTGCGGAAAGACCGGACCACCTCCAGTTCAGGAGCCCAAACCCCCCCTCCCCCCGGTAGGGTCCAGAGCTACCTGAAGGCGATTATGGGTCCCAGCCCCCAGGCATAGATATTCAAGGCAGAGTGCTAGAAGATCAACCTCTCTCATCTGATGGAGTTCTTACGGCTATTTAAGAAGATCCGGACCCCTCAGGGAGGGTACGGGTTGAACAAGAAGAAGTTTTGGGCCCCTCCGAGAGGGTCTGGGATGCTCAACAAGAAGGGCCGGTGTAAAAGCCCAAATTTCCAAAATTCAAAGTTCAGTTAGGAAAAAAATTTTGAATGTTAAAAAGAATTAAAAAGGAATTGAGAAAAACAAATTCATTCAAACTCCAAATGAGGGAATTCAAAAAAAATAAACTTAGCAACTGTTTAAATGAAGTTAACATGAAGATTTGAGTTGGCCAATGGATTTCAAATATTCCAAATAGCATCCCTGCAAAGTTTTATAATTTTTGAAATAATTTTTCTATTTAATTCAATAGCTTCATTGAATTCAACTCAAATTCAAATTCATATTTGAGTTTAAATGAAACTTTGTCAAATCAACTATTGGAATTCAAAATCAAATTCTATATGATTAATACAGCCATCACACAAATATCTAGCAAATTTTGGAATGAATTAGGTGGCAGAATTGATGAGGCAAGGTTGAGGATAAGGTGGGACCCACTTGTCATCCAAAGCAAAGTGTTGTTTTGGCTCTCCAAGTGACACCACATTGCATGCAAAGTCCAGGCAGCTGCTTGCACTATTGTGGCCGACTCCAGCTGCCCCCAGCTTGCCCTGGTCTCCTACTTATACCCCCTCCATGCCCCTGGCTTGCTCTTTCTTCACCTTGAAGTCTCCAGCACCATTTTCACTTCTCTCCCGATTCCTTCTCTGTTCAGCCGGTTTGCAGCAAAGGTATTCCGTGTTAATCACTTTTCTTTGTCTCTTCTCACCCTCCAACCTCTTGCGCAGCTTTGTGATCAAGTTCTTGTACAGCTAGGCCATCCCCAAAGCTGTTAATTTCGAAACCGAGGCCGCCGGAAATCTCCCCTGTTTTGCTGCGCCTCTGCTCATCATCGACCCGACGATACGGCCATCATCTCGCCTCGGTCCTAGAGGGAAATAGGTTTGCTTACTCATGTTCTATCTGCTCGTAAAGTTTCAGCCCATGCCATGCCTCCGAGCCCCCGTATTTGTTTTTCTCCTGATGAACTTCTGTTATTAGTAGACTTGCTTCGCGTGTGAAATTCCTTCTATACAATTAATTATTCCTTGTGCACCTGTGCTATGTTGTTCTATATGGCCAGGCGCATCACCTCGAACAGGAGTCATCGAGTTTCACCATGTATTCACACCGGAATCCCATATTTCCCCAACCACGGATTTTTCCCTCCTCGGTCCGTAGTCGCCACAAGTTTCCAAGCCTTTTCTCTGCCTCTTATGGAAAGATTCTTGTTCCCCATGCTTCCATGAATCTTCCCAAGGTCTTCCCGATTAGTTTCACCCACCGTAGGGCTCGGCCGACATGGCCGAAACCCTAATCGCTGCCGCCGCCGTCGCACAAGCCTTTCCGGCGATCGCCGCCGTGCGCTGACCCCGCCGGCATGCTCAACACCTCCAAATAGGGTTAGACGGCGAGTTTGGCGAGGAGACATGTCGTGGATCGACTCGCGGCAAGAGCTCCGGCGAGGTGCCGCCGCGGTCCCGCGCCTGGCGGGAGGTAGACGAAGACCCCGTGGGGCCCCGTCATCAGTGGAAGCGCAGCGCGCGCCCGGATCAGCTGCGGCTCGGGGATCTATTGTGACCACGCGGTTAACCCAGTAATCCTCCGTGTTGCCGCCCAGCGATTGGTCAATTTTAAACCCGTGGACCCCCCTGGATTATTTAAACTTAGTTCCAGATTTTTCCCCAACTTGGAAAATCCATAACTCCTAGTAGCATTGTCCAAAAATTCCCAAGTAAATTTTGTTAGAACCAGCATGAAGAATACTTTCAAGTGGAGCACTTGGATTTGTATGGAAGTCCATAGAATTTCTCCATACTTCAAATAAGCAAAATGCTTATAGAATTAATTCCTATAGTTCTGCTCTTTGAAAAAATACCACATTTTTCCAGAACCTTCACTTGAATATCCTTGAACTCCAGTAATAATTTCAGGGTCATTAGACTTTATTTACATGGTCTGATCACCTGTGTATTCTCTATGCACATAAAAAATAGTCAAATTCATTTAAAACTTAGACAGAAACTTTTGCAAACTTCTAAATTTAATAACTCTCAGTATGAAGCTTAAAAATTTGTCAAACCAATTTTGTTGGTTTTCTCTTTATCCACACTCACAAGAACTACAACCCAATCTTCATGAAAATCCCTAGAGTTTCCTGTAGAGCCCTTTAAAGCAAGATCATGTTTGATTTTTATCTGATAATTCACTTCATAGAAAACTATGAAAATTTGCCAAAATGTTCTTTAGTAAGATTCTGAATTCCTGTAAAAATTTCAGCTTCATTGGACTTTAATAACCTAGCTCAAACTGGAGATTTTCCTAACAGGTCATAGAATGCCTAAAAACATCAGAACTATTTCAGAAATTTTTCCAAACTTCTAAATTCAATATATCCCAATAGGAAGCTTATAAATTTATGAAACAAATTTTCCTAGAACCAGTGAGAATTCCTCTGTAAGCTACAACCACTGGTAGCCATGATAGACCTGCAGAACTACAACCAAAATTCAGAGAAGGCTTTTACTTGTTGGAATTTTATAGAAAACAAGCTTCCTGGAACATATCCAATTTTTGGTCCAGATCTTCCCCATAGTACCTAATGTCCCCTGTAAAATTTCCAGAACCATTAAGCTTAAACTCATTTACTAAACTGTCTTTCCTTTGAACTATAATATAATACCGGTATTGATTAACTTGGATAATTCTTTGCATATCGATTAGTTGCCGAGCTCAAGAGGATCCCAGAGCTACTTGAAGTCATCCCTTTGTAAATTAACTTTGACACCGTCTCGCAACCATGCAAGCCCCAGTTTGCATTTAAGCGCTATTACAAAATTTTGATTTTTATCACCTATGTCAAGGGTGAGTATTGTGCATTAGGGCTAAGGTGATTGAAACTCCACTTGCATGACCAGATCAACACATGGAGTATTTGGATAGTTGTCAAGTCATCGTCTAGACTATGCTATGCTAAATGTTGTATAGGATTCGGTAGAAGTCGAGTAGTTGGAATCTACTCGCATGGCTAGGACTTTTTCACACGGGATTTGTTCAAAGAGAATGAAGTAGTAATCTGAAAATGAGACCGGGCAGGGGCGTAGGATGCAGCAAGACGTGGTCTTGGGTGCGTAGCCCTGTCTGTATCGGTTAAGGACCGATCCGTATGCCGCCATGCTGAGCAAGTTTGAAATGTACTGGAGTCATGCTGGATATATGGGGTCCAGGAAACCGATGTACCTTGGGAAGCTTTTGTTGAGACTTTTTCGATCGCCTCGTGCTTTTGGCCGCAGCACAGTAGACAGAAACTCGCTCATGACATCTTCACTACAGAAGGGTGCACCGTGAGTGGGGAAACTGTCCTAGACGATTGAATCGATTCAACTTGGGTGGAACTTGAGAAAGGTGGATGCGTACGATGTTCGTGGAGTGCACCGATGTGACTTCCAGTACGGGCGTACGTGTCGTGTTTTTCGGGTATCATTGATTCGAATCACCGTCCCTCGCGTTTATGAGTACCACTTGTTCACTGAGTTGTGACGTAGTTAAATACTTGCACTTGAGATAAGAATTAATTGCTGCTGTTGTGAACATTATATTATCATTGTATTGCAATGTTGTATGTATTAGTTTAGTGCTCACTAAATTTAATTTCCACCTTGGGCATGCAGCATCGTGATGAAGTGTTTCTTATTTGATTGTGGAGTTACGATGTTGCCCCGCACAAGGTTTAAGCCGCTGCTATAAATCTGAAAAATAAGGACCAACAATTAGGCGAGTCCGTTATGCAAATCTGCCATCCTATGTTATGTCTTTACCATCATGTAGAGTTTCATGTTTAGGTGTGATGGTTAAGTCTTGCTGACCTTTCATGCTCACGGTTGATATATAAGTTGTTTTGCAGCTATTAACCTGATTATGGTTGTCCGATGAGACTCGGGACTCTCCAAGTAATATACTCATATGGGAACCATGCCACTGCTGTTTGGTTTTCGTGACTAGTGAGGAGCGTTCGTGGGCTGGACGGCTTCTCTTTTGCTTATTATACTGGAGTAAGAGAGTTGTAATCTTATCTTCCACTGTAGATTATTTTTATAAATTATTAGTAAACTGAATATCTTTGTAAATTTCAGCAACTTATTTATGTAATACGCGTTCCTTTACATGTGTGCTGTTGGGTGTCGCATTGCACGGCACCACCAAATGCGATTTCTGGAAAGTGTGGACTCCGGTCCCCACATACGTTGTATCAGAGCCGCATTGGATATAGCACGATTATAAAGGATCGTATTACAAGAAAAACATAGGATACGGTGAGGATACGATATTAGGCCCACATAAGGACTACAATAGCATAAGTTATTAAGATGGCAAAACTAACTTATGTGTTATTATATTCTGTAACGACGCTCCGACGTCAGGTAAGAGGTAAGGTACGCCAACGCAAGCGGATCCATTGCGGTAAGCTCACCATGCGAGAGGTAGCACGGAAATCTTTCTGTGGCTTTGCACGGAAGAGTCAATATGAGTCTTTGAAACTTTCCATGTTTCTGAGAACATATGACACGCGGTACCCCAACGTGCTTCAAAGTTAGTGGGAGCCCCCGTCGGTTGGGACATAACCCGATGCGCCTCCTATGGGTGCAGAACTATGCAAAGACGTGGGACCCCGTCGGGTGGTAGAAAACCCGGGTCATGTACCTCGTGACGTGGCTTAAACTCGGGGCGGCCCGTATGGAATGATATGGGATGAATGTTTTTACTTTCATATACATTATTGTGAACTGTTCGCCCGTGCGGGCTGTGTCGTACGACAACATATGATTGATCAATAGTTTGTGTGTAGTGACAGGTACACTGACCAAGTGATCGTATTGCGTTTAGAAATCGTTTGCGAGTGAACGTCATTAAGGCCACCATTGAGACGTATGCTGGAATACCGGCTTAGAACTTTTGCTTTGAGAGGCACGTAGTACTGACATATACACCATTGATGCATTAACCACTTTTATGTAAAATGGAACCGAGAAGATGTAAAAATACTTATATTAGCTATCGAGCTCTGAGTTTGAAGTAAGTTTTCAAATTTGGAGTTGGTTTTGAAGACACCAATTGAAAAACAAAGTGTTCTGTTTTCTACCGTAAAAAGACCTGACTTTGAGAGAACATATCTCCCAGTAGAAAACTCCAATGAATGTGTACCATACATGGATGGAAATTTTAGGAAGTCCTTTAAAACTGTTATTTTCAACTCCAGAACTGTAGTTCCATCTAACCTGTTCAAAATTTCAAAGTTCCAAACTCTGTCAAAACTGGACAGAAACTATAATCCTCTCTGGACTGCTGATTGTTTTCACCATATCTCACTCTAGAAAATTCGAACCGGGTCGTGCTAGACATTTCTGGAATCCTTGTAATACTTATTACAGATTTGTAGATTGTGGATTTTGTAAATTCTGCTCTTTTATATCTGGAAATTGTGGCCCAAATTCAGCATAAACAAAAGAGATGCTGTCAAAATTTTCCAGAAAAACTGTCAGGTTTACGATACCATATCATCTCAACCAGAAATGATCTGAAGGCAAACCAATACTTTTTGGAAAGGTATTGAAGTGTACTTCAACTTTGTAGTTCATCTCAAGATCTGATTCTGCAATTTACTGGGTAAAAATTTGTGTTTGAGTACAACCTGGTCAGGTTTCAACAGAAACTTTATCGGTTTGACATCAACCTCAGCAAGCAACATATCAAGAATTCCTGGCGACTGCACCCCCCGTGTTCAGTGGTGATGGTGAACCTCTAGATGCGGTCCATTGGCTCCGCACCATTGAAGCTAAGTTTGGACTGCTACAGTGCAGTGATCATATGAAGGTTTTATATGCGGCACAACAACTACATGGCATCGCTGGTGCTTGGTGGGCGAACCACATCGCCTCCTTGGCCGCCGAACAACAAGTCACTTGGACAGAGTTCCTGAAGGCATTCCATGCCTATCATGTTCCCCCTGCCATTGTGAGAAGGAAGCTTCAGGAATTTCTTGATTTGAAGCAAGGAGAAAGAAGTGCTCAAGAATACTCCAAAGTATTTGTTAATCTAGCGCAATATGCGTCGGAGTATGTGAGTACGGAGGATCAGAAGCGAGAGTATTTCTATCGGGGTCTAAGCCCCATGTTGAAAGAAAAGCTTGCATTGTTCAATCATGGCTCGTTCAACGCTATGCTTAATGCCGCCATTATGCAAGAGGATGCCACACGTGAGCGGATCGCGGAGGAGTCAAAGAAGAGACTTGCTGTGCAGGACAGCACACATAATGTTCCTCAGAAATACCGTATGGTGTACCGATCACCGTCCATTCAGATATGGCAGCCGTATGCACAACCGAGTTCGTATCGGAGTCGGCCGTTCGAAGTATCAGATTTTCTGCCAGCATTACATCAGCAGGAAGAAACGTCCCAAATGGTTCCAGGGGCATCTATCTCAGCGAGAGATGCAGGACAATTCAGGCCTCAAGTCAGTGGGACGTTGAATCAGTACAAGTGTTCTACATGCGATCGTGTAGGGCACTATACCAGGGATTGCCCGGAGAAGATGTTGAGCAGCGGGCAAGTACCAGTACAACGGTGTATTCAGCCCCGTATTCAACCACGGAAGACAGCACTGCGAACCGGAAGTGTTCAACATATATCAATCGAGGGTGTTCCGGAGGGAGCACCGGTGTTAGCGGGCATGTTTGCTATCAAAGACATACCTGTCCTCATACTCTTTGATTCTGGTGCTACCCACAATTTTATCAGTAAATCATGTGTGGATCAGCACCAATTATCCACCAATACTCCCAAGAAAAGTTATCTTATAAGCTCACCGGGTGGAAGTATCTCGACTAGTCAGATTGTTCCCCGAGCAGCTTTTTGTTTGGGGGGCAAAATATATCCAACGTCGCTGATTATATTGGATGGACAGAAGATCGAAGTAATATTAGGGATGTCATGGTTGAACCATCACGGTGCCATTCTTAATATCGGTACCCGGACTATCCAAACTGACTCTCCGATGCACGGACAACACGAGCCGTTTTTGGACAGTTTGGAGCAGGACAGTGCAGCTGCATATAACACGGAAGCAACTAAACATGAACATATTCCGGTGGTCCGCGAGTATCCCGATGTGTTTCCTGATGATTTACCGAGCGTTCCGCCCGAACGTGACGTTGAGTTCAAGATTGAACTTGTACCAGGAACCACACCGATTTCTCGAAGACCATATCGAATGGCGCCAAATGAGCTAGCTGAATTAAAGGAGCATTTGAAAGACCTTTTGGACAAGGGTTTTATTTGCCCAAGCTCATCACCTTGGGGCTGCTCAGCGCTGTTTATCAAGATGATGGATAAAACATTGTCGTTATGTGTGGATTATCGACCGCTCAACGCCGTGACTATAAAGAACAAGTACCCGCTGCCCCGCATCGACATTTTATTCGATCAACTTGCTGGTGTGAGGGTGTTCTCAAAGATGGATCTTCGGTCTGGATATCATCAAATCAAAATCCGACCGGAGGATATACCGAAGACGGCATTCTCGACGAGATACGGATCATATGAGTATCTCGTCATGTCTTTTGGTCTCACCAACGCTCCGGCTCACTTCATGTATCTCATGAACTCAGTATTTATGCCGGAGTTGGACAAGTTTGTTGCGGTCTTCATTGACAACATATTGGTTTATTCCAAGTCAGAGGAAGAGCATGTTGAACATTTGCATATTGTGTTGCGGCGGTTGAGAGATCACAAGTTATAAGCAAAAATCAGCAAGTGTGAAATTTGTATCAGCCAAGTGCCATTCTTGGGACACATCATTTCAGCTAAGGTCATCTCTGTGGACCCAAGTAAAATTGTTCAAGTACTGAAATGGCAATCTCCGAAGTCAGTACATGAAGTCCAAAGTTTCCTTTGTTTAGCGGGATATTATCGGAGGTTCATCCCGAGCTTTTCAAAAATCGCTAAGCCGATGACGGAGCTGCTGAAAAAGGGAACCAAATATATTTGAAGTTCAGCTTGTGAAGAAGCGTTCAAGACATTAGTACATCACCTTACAAAAGCCCTGGTTCTTGCTCAGCCGGACACGACAAAACCATTCGACGTTTATTGTGATGCATCCGGCATCGGATTTGGCTGTGTTTTTATGCAAGAAGGACGTGTGTTCGCATATGGATCTCGCCAACTCCGAAACCATGAGTAGCACTATCCGACTCACGACCTTGAGCTCGCTGCCGTGGTATTGGCATTAAAAATGTGGAGGCATTACTTGCTTGGAAATCTTGTACACCTCTACATTGACCACAAGAGTTAGAAATACATTTTCACGCAAAAGGAGCTGGATATGAGACAAATATGGTGGTTAGAGTTGATCAAAGATTACGAAATTGAAATTAACTACCACCCTGGTAAAGCGAATGTGATTGCTGACGCGCTCAGTCGGAAAGCCCATGTCCACAATATCACTATGACTGAAACGGAAGATGAGGAACCAAGTCTGTATGTGATTCCATATGGGGCTCTCAATAATCTTGCTCTCATTCCCACCATCCGAAAGGAAATTATTGAAGCCCAAAAGAAGGCAGGGGCATGTCACACATACGAGAAAGAGTGGATAGCGGGTAAGTAAAATGTTTCCAGAAAGACGATCACGGAACGTATAGTTGTACCCCGAGATGTTAAGCTCCGGAAGAAAATATTAGATGAAGCTCACATGTCAAAATTTTCTATTCATCCGGGCAGCAATAAAATGTATCAAGATTTAAAGACCAAGTTTTGGTGGACATGGATGAAGCGGGAAATAGCGAAGTACATATCCGAGGGTGATACATGTCGGCGAGTGAAGGCCAACCATATGAAGAAAGTGGGACAGCTGCAACCGCTGAATATTCCGGCATGGAAATGGGAGGATGTGAGTATGGATTTCATAGTCGGATTGCCACTCACATTCCGGAAGCATGATTCAATTTGGGTGATAGTCGACCGACTAAACAAATCAGCACACTTCATTCCGGTAAATGTTGGATTCAATTCCAAGAAATATGCGGAGTTATACATATTCAGAATCATGTGCCTACACGGTATTCCTCGCACGATTATTTCAGATCGAGGCTCGCTGTTCATTGCTCGTTTTTGGGAGCAACTGCACGCCTCGCTGGGTACTAAACTGACTAGAATCTCCGCATATCACCCCCAGACCGATGGACAAACTGAGAGGGTGAACCAGGTCCTTGAAGACATGTTGCGTGCATGTGCCATCCACCACGGTAAAAATTGGGACGATCATTTGCCGTTGGCGGAATTCTCGTACAACAATGGTTATCAAGTGAGTATCAAGATGGCACCATATGAAGCTCTCTATGGCTGAAAATGTCGCACCCCACTGAATTGGTGCGAGTCCGGCGAAAGAGTGACATTCGGGATTGATCTAGTCAACGAAGCCGAGGAACAAGTTAGGATCATTCAAGCAAATCCAAGAGCGCCTCAATCTCGACAGAAGGCTTGTGTGGACCAGCGGCGTCAACCACTGCACTTTGATGTCGGGGATCACGTGTACCTCCGCGTGTCTCCAATGAAAGGAATTCACCGGTTTAGAGTAAATGGAAAGCTAGCTCCCCGATTTATTGGCCCATTTGCTATTACGGAGAAGTGCGGACCTGTGGCTTATCGATTAGAATTACCGGAATCTCTCGCTGGTATACACGACATTTTCCATGTATCTCAGCTCTGGAAATGTCTCAGGTTCACAGCTGCAGTCCACACCGACGACATCGGCAAATTGCAACCGGATTTGACGTACTCCGAACATCCGGTTCAGATTCTCAACGAGAAGACTCGAACAACGCGGAACCGCACTCTGTGGTTCTATAAAGTGTTACGGAGCAACCATACTGTTGAAGAAGAGACTTGGGAATCCAAAGAATATCTCCGCTCCAACTATCCGGATTTCTTATCGTCTCATATCCGTTAATTTCTCTCCGACTTGCGTCTCTTCATTGTAATCTAGGGACGAGATTCTTTTAAGGGGGGGGATGTAAAAGCCCAAATTTCCAAAATTCAAGTTCAGTTAGGACAAAAATTTTGAATGTTAAAAAGAATTAAAAAGGAATTGAGAAAAACAAATTCATTCAAACTCCAAATGAGGGAATTCAAAAAAATAAACTTAGCTACTGTTTAACTGAAGTTAACATGAAGATTTGAGCTGACCAATGGATTCCAAATATTCCAAATAGCAACCCTAAAAAATTTCATAATTTTTGAAGCAAGTTTGCTATTTAATTCAATAGCTTCATTGAATTCAGCTCAAATTCAAATTCATATTTGAATTTAAATGAACTTTGTCAAATCAAATATGGGAATTCAAAATCAAATTCTATATGATTAATACATACATCCCACAAATATCTAGCAAATTTTTGAATAAATTAGGTGGCAGAATTAATGGCGCAAGGATGAGGATAAGGTGGGACCCACTTGTCATCCAAAGCAAAGTGCTGTTTTGGCTCTCCAAGTGACACCACATTGCATGCAAAGTCCAGGCAGCTGCTTGCACTATTGTGGCCGACTCCAGCTGCCCCCGGCTTGCCCTGGCCTCCTACTTATACCCCCTCCATGCCCCTGGCTTGCTCTTTCTTCACCTTGAAGTCTCCAGCACCATTTTCACTTCTCTCCCGATTCCTTCTCTGTTCAGCCGGTTTGCAGCAAAGGTATTCTGTGTTCATCACTTTTCTTTGTCTCTTCTCACCCTCCAACCTATTGCGCAGCTTTGTGATCAAGTTCTTGTACAGCTAGGCCATCCCCAAAGCTGTTAATTTCGAAACCGAGGCCGCCGGAAATCTCCCCTGTTTTGCTGCGCCTCTGCTCATCGTCGACCCGACGATACGGCCATCATCTCGCCTCGGTCCTAGAAGGAATAGGTTTGCTTACTCATGTTCTAGCTGCTCATAAAGTTTCAGCCCATGCCATGCCTCCTAGCCCCTGTATTTGTTTTTCTCCCGACGAACTTCGGTTATGAGTAGACTTGCTTCGCGTGTGAAATTCCTTCTATAAAATTAATTATTCCTTGTGCACCTGTGCTATGTTGTTCTATATGGCCAGGCGCATCACGTTGAACAGGAGTTATCGAGTTTCATTGGGTATTCACACCGGAATCCCATATTTCCCCAACCGCAGATTTTTCCCTCCTCGGTCCGTAGTCGCCACCAGTTTCCAAGCCTTTTCTCTCCCTCTTATGGCCAGATTCTTGTTTCCCATGCTTCCATGAATCTTCCCAAGGTCTTCCCGATCAGTTCCACCCACCGTAGGGCTCGGCCGACATGGCCGAAACCCTAATCGGCGCCGCCACCGTCACGCAAGCCTTTCCGGCCATCGCTGGTGTGTGCTGACCCCACCGGCGTGCTCAGCACCGCGAAATAGGGTTAGGCGGCGAGTTGGTGAGGAGACGTGTCGTGGATCGACGGGCAGCGAGAGCTCCGGCGAGGCACCGCCGCGGTAGCACGCCTGGCGGGAGGTAGACGACGACCCCGTGGGGTCCCTCGTCAGTGGAAGCGCAGCGGGCGCCCGGATCAACTGCGGCTCGGGGATCTTTTGTGACCACGTGGTTAACCCAGTATCCCTCCGTGTTGCCGCCCAGCGATTGGTCATTTTTAAACCCGTGGACCCCGCTGGATTATTTAAACTTTCCCATTTAAACTTAATTCCAGATTTTGCCCCAACTTGGAAAATCCATAATTCCTAGTATAATTGTCCATCAATTCTCAAATAAATTTTTTTAGAACCAGCATGAAGAATACTTTCCAGTGGAGCACTTGGATTTGTATGAAAGTCCATATGAATTTCTCCATAATTCAAATAAAAAAATGCTTATAGAATTAATTCCAATAGTTCTGCTCTTCGGAAAAATACCAAATTTTTCCAGAACCTTAATTTTAATATCGTTGAATTCCAGTAAATATTTCAGGGTCATTAGACTTAATTTACATGGTCTGATCACCTGTGTATTCTCTATGCACATAAAAATAGTCAAATTCATTTAAAGTTTGGACAGAAACTTGTGCAAACTTCTAAATTGAATAACTCTCAGTATAAAGCTTCAAAAGTTGAGAAACCAATTTTGTTGGTTTTCTCTTTATCCAAACTCACCAGAACTACAACCCAATCTTCATGAAAATCCCTAGATTTTTCTGTAGAGCCCTTTAAAGCAAAATCATTTTTGATTTTTACCTGATAATTCACTTCATAGAAAACTCACATATGGTTTGTATCACCTATGTATAGGGTGAGTATTGTGAATTAGCGCTAAGGTGATTGAAAATCCACTTGCATGACCAGATCAAACCATGAGCATTTGGATAGTTGTCAAGTCATCGTGTAGACTATGCTATGCTAAATGTTGTATAGGATTCGGTAGAAGTCGAGTAGTTGGAATCTACTCGCATGGCTAGGACTTTTTCACACGGGATTGGTTCAAAGAGAATGAAGTAGTAATCTGAAAATGAGACCGGGCAGGGGCATAGGATGCAGCAAGACATGGTCTTGGGTGTGTAGCCCTGTCTTTGTCGGTTAAGGACCGATCCGTATGCCACCCTGCTGAGCAAGTTTGAACTGTACTGGAGTCATACTGGATATATGGGGTCTAGGAAACCGATGTACCTTGGGATGCTTTTGTTGAGACTTTTTTGATCGCCTTAGGCTTATGGCCGCAACACAGTAGACGGAAACTCGCTCACGACATCTTCACTGCGGAAGGGTGCACCGTGAGTGGGGATACTGTCCTAGACGATTGAATCGATTCAACTTGGGCGGAACTTGAGAAAGGTGGCTGCGTACGACGTCCGTGGAGTGCACTGATGTGACTTCTAGTACGGGGCGTACGTACCGTGTTTTCCGGGGATCATTGATTCAAATCATCGTCTCTCGGGGTTATGAGTACCACTTGTTCACTGAATTGTGAGCTAGTTAAATACTTGCACTTGAGATGAGAATTAATTGCTGCTGTTATGAACATTATATTATCATGGTATTGCTATGTTGTATGTATTAGTATAGTGCTCAATAAATTTAATTTCCACCTTGGGCATGCAGCATCGTGATGAAGCATTTCTTGTTTGATTGTGGAGTTACGATGTTGCCCCTCACAATGTTTAAGCTGCTGCTATAAATCTGAAAAATAAGGACCCACAATTAGGTGAGTCTGTTACGCAAATCTGCCATCCTATGTTATGTCTTTACCCTCATGTAGAGTTTCATGTTTAGTTAGATGGTTAAGTCTTGCTGAGCCTTTGTGCTCATGGTTGCTATATAAGTTGTTTTGCAGGTATTAACCTGATTATGGTTGTCCGATGAGACTCGGGACTCTCCGAGTAATATATTCCTGTGGGAACCATGCCGCTGCTGTTTGGTTTTCGTGGCTAGTGAGGAGCGTCTGTGGGCTGGACGGGTTCTCTTTTGCTTATTAGACTGGAGTATGAGAGTTGTAATCTTATCTTCCGCTGTAGTTTATTTTTATAAACTATTAGTAAACTGAATATCTTTGTAAATTTCAGCAAATGATTTATGTAATACGCGTTCCTTTACATGTGTGCTGTTGGCTGTCGCATCGCACGGCACCACCCAATGCGATTCCTGGAAAGTTTGGACTCTGGTCCCCAAAGACACGGTATCAGAGCCGCATTGGGAATAACACGCTTATAAAGGATCGTATTACAAGAAAAACATAGGATACGGTGAGGATACGATACTAGGCCCACATAAGGACTATAATAGCATAAGTTATTAAGGTGGCAAAACTAACTTATGTGTTATTATATTCTGTAATGTCGCTCTGACGTCAGGTAAGAGGTAAGGTACACCAACGCAAGCGGATCAATTGCGGTAAGCTCATCAGGCACGAGGTAGCATGGAAATCTTTCCGTGGCTTTGCACGAAAGAGTCAATATGAGTCTTTGAAGCTTTCCATGTTTATGAGAACATATGACATGCGGTAACCCAGCGTGCTTCAAAGTTAGTGGGAGCCCCCGTCGGGTGGGACATAACCTGATGCGCCTCCTACGGGTGCAGCACTACGCAAAGATGTGGGACTCCGTCGGGTGGTAGAAAACCCAGTCATGTACCTCGATACGTGGCTTAAACTCGGGGCGACGCGTATGGAATGATACGGGATGAATGTTTTTACTTTCATATACATTATTGTGAACTGTTCGCCCGTGCGGGCTGTGTCGTACGACACCATATGATTGATCAATAGTTTGTGTGTAGTGACAGGTACACTGACCACATGATCGTATTGCGTTTAGAAATCGTTTGCGAGTTCAATCGGTGCCACCCCTACCCTATCATGTATCACCTCGTTCATAATTTTGTCCCATCTTGTTTGACCACACATCCACCGTAGCATGTGCATCTCCGTGAAACTTATTTGTTTGACATGTCGCCTTTTAGTTGATCGACATTCTGCTCCATACAACATCACAGGTCTGATCACCGTCCTATAGATTTTTCCTTTCAGTTTTTGTGGAACTTTCTTATCACATAAGATTCCAAATGCTTGTCGCCACTTCATCCACCCGATCTTTATCCTGTGGCAAACATCTTCATCAATATCACCATTGCTTTGTAACATTGATCCTAAATATCGAAATGTGTCCCTCCTAGGTACTACTTGTCCTTGTAAACTAACATTTCCATCCTCGCACTCGACATCACTAAAGTCGCATCTCATATACTCGGTCTTGGTTCTACTAAGTCTAAACCCCTTAGACTCTAAGGTCTGCCTCCATAGCTCCAATTTTCTATCAACGCCATCCCTAGTTTCATCTACCAACACTACATCATCAGCAAAGAGCATACACCAAGGTATATCCCCTTGTATATCCTTCGACACCTCATCCATCACTAAGGAAAAGATGTATGGACTTAAGGCTGATCCTTGGTGTAGCTCTATTGTGATAGGAAAAGTGTCAGTCTCACTATCTCTTATGTGCACAATTGTCACAACATTATTGTACATATCCTTGATAAGGTTAATGTACTGTTGGGACATTGTGTTTCTCTAGCGCCCACCACATGACCGGTCTTGGTACCTTATCGGATGCCTTCACCAAGTCAATGAACACCATATGTAGATCCTTCTTTTGCTCCCTATACCTCTCCATAAGCTGACGGAGTAAGAAAATCACCTCCATAGTGGACCTCCCAGGCATAAAACCAAACTGGTTTTTAGTGACATTGGTCACTTTCCTTAAGCGGTGTTCAATCACTCTCTCCCAGAGCTTCATAGTGTGACTCATAAGATTAATTCCTCGGTAATTAGTACATCTTTGAACATCTCCTTTATTTTTGAAGATGGGTACTAAAATACTTTTCCGCCACTCTTCAGTCATTTAGTTTGACTGAAAAATGCGGTTAAATAGTTTACTAAGCCATACTATTGCTACATCCCCCAAACATCTCTACACCTCAATGCGGACATCATCGGGGCCGTGGGCCTTTCCTCCTTTTTAAGGCCTCTCTAACCTCATCTCTTGTATCCTCCGCACAAATCGTTTGTTGGTGTCATCAAATGAGTCATCCAACTAGAACCTAATGCTCTCATTCCCGTCATTGAATAGTCCATTGAAGTAGTCCCGCCATATGTTCCTAATATCTTCATCCTTCAATAGAATTGGATCTGCCTCATCCTTAATGCATTTGACTTGGTTGAGATCCCTCACCTTTCTCTCGCAAAGTTTTGCCATCTTGTATATATCCTTTTCGCCTTCTTTTGTCCCTAGCCTCTCATATAGTGCATCATAGGCGTGACCCCTTGCTTTACTCACAACACGCCTTGCATTTTTCTAAGCCTCTCTATACTTCGCCATGTTACTTGGCGCTTCTCTCATGATGCCAGCTCTTATAAGACTCCTTATTCTCCTTAATAGCTTTTTGTACATCTTCAATCCACCACCAAGTGTCTTTATCTACAAGTTTCTTACCTTTTGTCCACCCAAGCACCTCCCTAGCTGCCTTCCTAATTTAATTCGCCATCTTCACCAACATACTATCCTCATCTTCTTCTTCGCTCCAAGGTTCTTCCGCGATCATCCTCCTTTTGAATGATTGTTGCGCTTCATCCTTCAACTTCCACCACTTTGTTCTTGCAGTTTTAACACGTTTGTCTCGTGACACACACACGTGGAAACGAAAGTCGGCTACCACAAGTTTATGTTGTGGAACAACACATTCCCCAGGAGTCATCTTACAATCTGAACATGCCTCCCTCTCCATTCTCCTGGTGAGGATATAGTCGATTTGACTAGAATGTAGGGCACTAGTAAAGGTCACTAAGTGAGATAGCCTCTTCTTCAAGAGGGTTTTAGCTACCAATAGGTCGTAGGCTACAACAAAGTCTAGAATATCCTTACCCTCCTGGTTTCTATCACCATACCCAAAACCTCTGTGTACCCCCTCAAAACCTACGTTAGTTGTACCTACATGGCCATTGGGATCTCATCCTATGAAGGGCTTCTCGGTTATCGGTACACTACTAACCATATCCTCCAAGTCCTCCCAAAATTGTCTCTTTTTGCTCATGTCGAGCCCAACTTGTGGGGCATAAGAACTAATGACATTCAAGATAAGGTCCCACATAACTACCTTGACTAGGATGATCCTATCCCCTCGTCTACAGACATCCACTACTCCATCCTTGAGGCTCTTATCTATTAGGATGCCTCTGCCATTCCTAGTTCTAGACGAGCCAGAATACCAAAGCTTGAAACCGGTATTCTCAACCTCTCTCGCCTTTTGACCTGCCCATCTAGTCTCTTGTACACAAAGGATATTCACATGCCTCCTAATCGCAACGTCACCTAACTCTCGTAGCTTTCCCGTCAAGGATCCTACATTCCAACTACCCACCCGAGACCTTGTTTCCTTGGCTAGCTTCCTTACCCTTCGCATCCGTCGAGGAAGATGCAAAGACCCTTGCTCACTTAACACTAAATCCAGGCAATGATGTAGCGCGCCACTAAGGTGGTGGCAATCCGGCCATTGCCCATTTAACTCCACATCAGGTTCCAATATAGCGCTCCACTAAGGCGGTGGCGACCCAAACCTCGCCCACTTAACACTGTACTCAGGTTCCAGTATGGCGCGTCGCTAAGAGGGTTACGCCCTAATGATTTTTCAATGGGTTTCGTTTCCATGAGATTGGCTAAGTATAGTTGCTGGCTCGCCAAGCCTATCACAACCCCTCCTCCTTTATCCGGGCTTGGGACCGGCTATGTCATTACAACATAGGCGGAGGTTAACACAACAGGTACAATGAAATTTAATTTTGTGTTCATGTCTAGATGAGGAAGAAACATGTTTATTAGATCCCGAATGTGACAACACTCCTGCAGATTTAAAAACCACTTCTTTTTGTTTAGGAACTGTTTTAATCAAATCGCTTCCTGATGACTATATATTTCGGGTGGATGTGTTTTAGCATGAGCATGAGAATCAAAACCTAAACCAGTTTTATTATTGCAAGATTTGGATGGATTCAGTAGCAAGTTTAGATTTTTGTTCCCAATACAAAACTGCTCTAGTGCCCTATTCATGTCATCAAGTTTCTTAGACAGTTCTAGGAAGTTTTCACATAAAGTTTTTCCTTTTAATATGCAATTAGAAAAATATTTAACTTCATGAGCACGTAAAGCATTGTTCAGTATTGAAATTTCATTCATAGCATCTTTTAGTTACTTTTCAAGATCATGACAGGTAGAACAATGCAAATCAATTGTTGAACAAGAAGCATCTTTTAAGTTTCCTATATTGAGTGCAGCAAGCTTTTTGTTCTTTTCAATTTGAAGTTCAAGTTATCAAGTGTGCAAGTATGTGCACTTCTTAGGGAGGACAATTGTTCATATATTAAGTCACATGAGGAACAAGAATCATCACTAGCCATTCAAATGATTAATTTCAGATTCTAGTGACTCAATTTTAAGAGCATTGTCACTAAGCTTTTTGTCCTTTTTCTTAACAATAAAAGTGGTACGAGAAATAACATCACACATTTCTTTGCAAGTAG
The DNA here is from genome assembly GCA_036927565.1 of Tuctoria greenei. Lineage (NCBI taxonomy): Eukaryota > Viridiplantae > Streptophyta > Magnoliopsida > Poales > Poaceae > Tuctoria > Tuctoria greenei. The sequence goes on from JAYESD010000002.1 coordinate 238,400,189, forward strand.
GACATACCTCTTCATTGTCGATGTTGTGTTCTGCCTCCTCTAAACTTGATCTTGACTTGCCAGCCATGAAACACAAGTTTGCCAAATCATCTTCATCTTCGTCACTTCCAATGTCCACGTCGCTTGAGTCAAGTTCCTGGAGTGCAGAGATAAAACTGTTCACTAGTTGGCGACCTGTAAAGCCCTTCTTCTTCTTTTTATCGTTTGTTGAGGGGTGCTTCGTCCCTGATTGTTTTTCTTCCCGGGAAGTAGGACCTCAAAGGTTAGGACAATCTGTACGAAAGTGTCCTGTCTTACCACATTCAAAGCACTGTTGAGGTCCGGAGCTTCCTCTCCTTCTATTTCTCGCATTTTCCAATGCTTTTGAGAACATAGTAGAGATAAGTGCTAGCTCCTCCTCTGGAAAATCAATTTGTTCAAGGGTTAGAGAGGACAACAAAGCAAGTGTACCACAAGATGAAGATTGACCGGAGCTAGGCATGTCACATTGAGAAACAAAAGCAATAGACTTCTTGGGGTTCTTACGTGATATTATGTCAATTTAATGAGTTTTTAACTTGGAATATAGAACATCTAAATTAAGTGTACTCAGGACAGTATATTCACGAATGGATGTGACTTTCATCTCCCAAATTGACATGTCTAATGCACTTAACAATTGCCTAGCATTTTCAGCATCTGAAAAATTAACATTGACACTACGCAAGTTGCTGAGAATTTTTTTAAAGCGAGCAAAAAAGTCATCAATGGACTCACCAGGTTGCATCTCGAAGCACATGTTTTCCTTTATGAACTTATCTTGCTTTACCTCCTTGATCGTGTTGGATCCTTCGCGGTAGTCACAAAGTGCTCTCCACACATGGTACACCAATCGGAGGTGTGCAACACGGTCGAAGTGCTCTCCACACATGGATCGAAGTTCATTTCAACCATCGTTGGTCACGACGGGACGTTATGTGCATTATCGTGCAAATACACTTTCTTATCTTCAATATGACACAAACATGGTCATAAAAAGAAAAGAGGTTTGAGTGGGTCAAACCCTCAATTCCGCTGGTAAATGGTTCAGTATCAACAACTGGTTCGTTATGAAACTTCTCGAAGTGAAATCGAGGACCAGATTCACAACAAGACCAAATTATGCCAAACCGATGAAGTTTCTATTAAAACCTGACCAGCTTGTACTCAGGCACAAATTAAACCCAGTAAATTGCAGAATCGGATCTTGAGTTGAACTACAAAGTTGACGTAAACTTCAATGCCTTTCCAAAAAGTATTGGTTTGCCTCCATATCGTTTCTGGTTGAGAAGATATGGAATTGTAAACCTGACAGTTTCTTTAGAAATTTTGACAGCATCTCCTTTGTTTATGCTGATTTTGGGCCACAATTCCAGATATAAAACTTCACAATTGACAACATCCACATATTAAAAAACTGTAATACAAATTAAAAGGATTCCAGAAATACCTTGCATGGTCCTGTTCGATTTTTGTAGAGTGAGATATGGTCAAAACAGTAAAGAGTCCAGAAAGGGTCCCAGTTTCTGTCCAGTTTGGCAGATTTTGGAACTTTGAAATTTTGAACAGGTTAGAAGTGAATTGAGTTCTGGAGCTGAACATAACAGTTTTAAATGACTTCCTAAACTTCCCATCCATTTATGATACACATTCATTGGATTTTTCTACTGTGAGATATGGTTTCTCAAAATGAGGTCTTTTTCTGGCAGAAAACAGAACACTCTGTTTTTTGAGTTGGTGACTTCAGAACCTACTCCAATCTTGAAAACTTAGTTCAACATCGGAGCTCGATAGCTAATATAAGTATTTTTTACATCTTCTCAGTTCCATTTTTCATCAAGTTGGTTAATGCATCAATGGGATACATGTCGGTACTACGTGCCTCACAAAAGTGAAAATTCTAAGCCGGTATTCCGGCATACGTCTCATCGGTGGCCTTAATGACGTTCACTCGCAAACGATTTCTAAGCTCAATACGGTCACGTGTCAGTACTGCATAATACACACAATTCACAAAAAACTCATTATGGTGCCGTACGGCACAACCCGCACGGGCCATCATTTTGGGCAGTCACAATAATATATATAAAAGTAAAAACATTCGTCCCGTATCATTCCATATGGGCCGCCCCGAGCTAAGTCACCTCTCGAGGTACATGACCGGGTTTTCTACCACCCAATGGGGTCCCAAGTCTTTGCATAATGATGCACCAGTAGAAGGCACATCGGGTTACATCTCACCCGACGGGGGCTCCCACTAGTTTTGACGCACGCTGGGGTACCGCGTGTCATATGTTCCCAGAAACAAGGAGAGTTCCAGAGACTTATATTGACTTTCCTTGCTAAGCCACGGAAACCATCACATGCTACTTCTCACATGGCGAGCTTACTGCAATTGATCCGCTTGCGGTGGGGTACCTTACCTCTTACCTGTCGTCAGAGCGTCGTTACAGAATATAATAACACATAGGTTAGCTTTGCCACCTTATGTAACTATGCTAATAATAGTCCTTATGTGGGCTAGTATCGATTCCTCACCGTAAACCTAAATTTTCCCGTAACACGATCCTTTTTAAGTGTGCTATTCCCAATGCGGCTCTGATACCAGGCTGTGGGGACCAGAGTCCCGACATTCCAGGAATTGCAATTGGGTGGTGTCGTGCGATGCGACACCCAACAGCACACAGAAAAAGTACATCATATTACATAAAACAACATAATATTATATAAGCTTTGTCTTTTACAAATAATATACATTTAAATACACTGCAGCAGAAGATAAGTTCATAGCTCTTGACACTCAAGCCTAAGCTATGCAAAAGTCATTCCGTTCAACCCGCGAACGGAATCACACTAGCAGCACACAAATTACATCACGGCGGCGTGCAGGGTTCCAACTCGGCCGTGTACCCCGACGGGAGCAACGCCTCACCGGTGAACCCTTCATCATAGAGATCATCATCTGCAGCAAAAATTTAAAATAGCAACCGTGAGCACAAAGGCTCAACAAGACTTAACCATCTCCACTAAGCATGGAACTCTATATGCAGGATATACGTAAGATAGGACAGCAGTTTGCAATAAAAGACTCGCCTAAATGTTAGTCCTTACTTTCATCTTTTAGCAGCAAATTAAGTCTTCATGAATCTGAAATTTAGTGAGCAACCTGTTCTAAACATACAAGTATCAATACATAATTATTCCATAAAGAATTCTTCAATAATATTCAGCTCCAAATAATTAGCTACGTCACAACTCATTGAACAAGCGGTACTCAATAACCCCAAGGGACGACGACTTGAATCGATATACACCTGCAGGGATACCCGAATAGCACGACACATACAACCACACTTGGAGCTGTGATATCACACTTCACTGATGTTGTATGTGGCAATCTTTCATCCGCTACCTACATGCGGAACCGGTCCCACCGCTATGAGCAGGAGACCCCCCACACAAAGTACGTCATACCCACTGGCAGGTTTACACCTTGCTGATCTCAACCCACACCTATAAGGCAGTGGGGTATGCCTCGACGCTAAGGTGGAAAAGTTACATCTGTTCACTGGGTCCCATATAACCAGTATGCCTTCAGTACATTCAAATTTGCTCAACAGGGCTGCACACGGATCGATCCTTGACCGACACAGGCACAGCTATAGCTCACAGGCCCCTATGTCCTGCTGCTCCTACTCCTTGCCCGGTCTCATATTTAACCAAAAGGTGAATCTATGACTTGACCAATCCCGTGTGAACCAAAATCCTGATCTCGCGAGTAGATTTCAACTATTCGACTTCTACCGAAGCAACTATAAAATTAAGCATGGCATGGACACATTGTGGACTTAACCAACTACACTTCTCACATGGGTCCTCTAGTCATGCGTGTGGAAAACTCCAAGAAGAACATAGACTTAATGCACATACATACTAACCCATATAGTGTGATACAAATCCAAGTTTAAAACGTTGTTAAATGCAAACCAGGGCTTGCCTGGCTACGAGACGGTGTTAAAGTCAGTCTTTGGGTTGATGACTTCCAATGTCTCCGGGATCTCCTCGAGCTCGGCATCTATTCGATATGCAAAGAATAATGCAAGTGAATTAATATTGGTATTATTACATATCTGAATAGAAACACGGTTAAGTATATTAAAAGATGGCCACTGGTTCTGGAAATTTTACAGAGGACACTAGGCACCATAGGTCAGGTTCTGGCCAAAATTGAGATCAATTCATGGAAGTCTCTGTGGTATAAAATTCAATGTATATAAACCCTTACCAAAATTGTCATGGTGAATCTGGGACTTTAACATGGCCAAAAGTTGGGGTCCTGATTAGAGGATGTCAAGAGTGACTCAACAAAATTGGTTTCATAATTTTATAAGCATTATACAGTGAGATATTAAATTTAGAAGTTTGGACAATTTGCTGAAATGTTTCTGGACATTTTGGAATTTTCAGGTACATAGAGATTGGAAACACAATTTGGCTATCCATATTAACTCAAATGGAAATGAAAGTTTTACTGGAACTCAAATGAATTAGTTCGGATGATGTGGACAAATTTGAGAATTTTATAATGGATGGAGCACCAGTAATTAATTCCAAAGGCATTTTGCTTCATGGGATTATTGGGGATAATTTATGGATTTTCATACAGATCATTCTGGTTCCAACAAAATATATTTGGGAATTTTTGGACAAGTATTATAGGAGATATGGATTTTTTAAAGTTGGAGCAAAATATAGAATTAAATCAAAATAGAAAAGTTTTAATTAAACAGTGGGCCCCACGCGTTTAAAATGGACCAGTGGCATTCAAGCCACATGGGGGCCACAGAGATAACGGGATGGCCACATTGGATCACCGGGCCATAGCAAATCCGGGACACACGCCATTAGTCTGACAGTCGGGCCCTACGGGCCTTCTTCAACCTCGCGACACCGACGGCTCCAGGGGCAACCGCGGCGGCGCCCGACGGCAGCCGCTCGGCGGCGCCCGACGGCAGCCGCTCGCCGGCGCCCGTTCCAAGGCACGGTGGCCCTCCAAACTCGCCGCCCCCACCTACAATCCGACGGGAAACTTGACGGTAGGGCTCCCGACGGCGATAGATGGCCGGAGAAGGGCACCCGACGGCGGCAGCAGAACCTAGGGTTCCGGCGAAGTCGGTCGGGCCCTACGGTGATCTATTTCGCACGGAGGTTGCACCAAAACGTTCCTAGAAAGCTAAGAATCAAGATAGAGGGTGCCAAAGCCGGTGAAAAGTTTTGGAAACACGAGTTCGCCAGCGAGATGGGGAGTTCAAACCGGCGGCTAGGAAATCGACGATTGTGGCATCAGTCCTCGATGAAATCCCTCATTTTTTCGTCGAGTTGGTGCACCAGGACAAGGGCAAGACAGAATCTAACTAGCACGAGCTATGCCTCAACATGGAAAACAAATTTGGATCGAAACCTAACTCAGTACATAAACGAAGCTCATCGGTAAAATCACTAATACTCGAGCTAGGAGGGATGGCAAGGGCTGAAACTTTACGATCACATTCTAGGTACTATAGCACACCTTTTTCCTTCTAGGAGTTAGGTGAGAAAAGGCTTGTATCACTGGGTCCACGGTGGAGCAGAGGCGTAAGTGAAGAACAGGGGAAAACGGCGGCCGCGTTTCAGCTCGGGATTGCTTCGGGATGGCTCAACTGCGCAAGAAAATTGATCGTACTGGGCGCAGGATGTTGGGGAGTTTGAAGAAGCAAAGAAAAATGATCGACACCAAGTACCATGGCTCAATTTCGGCTAGACAGTGAGGAACTCGGGTGGGGAGCGAGAAATGGCGTCTGGAACTCAACAGAGAAGGAGTGATCGACTTAGGGGTTTGGAGGGGGGTGAGGAGGAGCCTTGGGAGTGCTTTATGCAGCTGGAGGCGAGCTCAAGCAAGCAGGCAGCTGGGTGTCTATTTGCATGTGTGGTGTCACCCTGGGAAGAAAAGAGCAGAGCACACTGCATGACAAGTGGGTCCCACTTCTCTCCCTCATCATCCTCATCCTTGCTCATTCACTTGTACCACCTAATTCAGTCCAAAAATTTGATAGATATTTGTGGGAAGGCTGGATTAATTATGGAGAATTTGATTCTGAATTCAGATTATTGATTTGATAAAGTTTCATTTGAATTCAAACTTGAATTTGAATTTGAGTTGAATTCAATGTAGCTATTGAATTAAATAGCAAACTTGCTTCAAAAATTATGAAAATTTGCAGCGAGGCTATTTGAAATATTTAGAATCCAATGGTCAACTCAAATCTTCATGTTAACTTCATTTGTACATTAGCTAAATTTCTTTTGAATTCCCTCTTTTGGAGTTTGAATTAATTTGTTTTTCTCATTTCATTTTTTTTCTTTTTATGATTCAAAATTTTTAGTCCTAACTGAAGTTTGAATTATGGAAATTAGGGCTTTTACAGCGGCGAAATGACACACCTTGGGCGCAGCATGGAATCATGCACACATACAAACACTTAACATTATATTGGGCCTAGATGCACATAAGTAAAGCAATGAACCAGTCATGGAGCAATATACCTTTTGGTCCACACTTGGACCATCTTCATTAAGGTCGAGATGCCCATTGGTTCCCATTGGAGTCTTGATGGGTTTGGCTTTGTCCATGTTAAACTTCTTGAGTATGTCTTGTGTGTACTTCATTTGACTAATGAATGTGCCTTTCTTGAGTTGCTTCACTTGAAATCCTAGGAAGAACTTCAACTCCCCCATAATCGATATCTCAAACCTTTCAGTCATAATCTTAGAAAACTCATCAAAAAAATTTTGTTAAAAGAACCAAATATAATGTCATCGACATATATTTGGCAAACAAACAAATTATCATTGAAATGCTTAGTGAATAGAGAATGTCGACGTTCCCAATTTTGAAACCCTTTTGAGCTATAAGGTCTCTAAGGCACTCATACCAAGCCCCAGGGGCTTGTTTGAGGCCATAGAGAGCATTACGCAATGTGTAGACATGGTTTGGAAAGTCTTGATCTTCAAAGCCCGTGGGTTGCTCCACATACACATCTTCTTTTATTGGACCATTGAGAAATGCACTCTTGACGTCCATTTGGAATAACTTAAAATCATGGTGAGTAGCAAAGGCAAGTAATATACGAATTGATTCAAGACTAGCTACGGGAGCAAAGGTTTCATAAAAATCTAAATCTTCAACTTGTGAGTACCCCTTGGCCACAAGTCGTGCTTTGTTCCTTGTCACCACCCCATGCTCATCTTGTCTGTTGAGGAACACCCACTTGGTGCCAACAACATTTGCATTTGGTCTCTTTACGAGCTCCCACACTTGATTCCTTTCAAAATTGTTGAGCTGCTCTTGCATGGCCACCACCCAATTTGGATCTCATAGTGCTTCTTCAACATTCTAAGGTTCCATGGAAGAAACAAAAGAGTAATGTTCACAAAAATTTGCAACACGAGATTGAGTAGTAATCCCCTTGGAGATATCTCCATGGATGTTGTTGACAAGATGGTACTTTTAAACGCTTTGATGTGCTCTTGGGTGTGGTGCTTGAGGTCTTGGATCTTCATCTTCATCTTCCTCATTTTCTTTGTCTCCCACTTGATCATTGCCTCCATTTTGATCTTGTTGAGGTGGATCTTGAGGGTCTTGAACTTGATCATTTGAGGAAGATCTTGCTTGATGTGTGGGATGGCCACTTGAGTCTTGAGGTTGTTCTTGTGGTCTAATATCTCCAAGTACCATCCTTACTATCACCACTTGTGGAGCTTCTTCCTGATCTAGCACATGACGATCAACTTGCTCCACTTGGGAGCCATTAATCACATCAAACACTACGTCAGGTGCTACTTTAACAATTCTATAGGATTTGTTAAAGACATGATAGGCGTAAGTGTTTGAGTCATAACCAAGCAAGAAACCCTCATCGCAATTTGAAGTGAACTTCGAAGTCCTAGGCTTCTTGTTGAGAATATATAATTTGCTCCCAAAAACACTAAAATAGTAAATGTTGGGTTTGTTACTGGTTAGGGGATTGTAGGACGTCTTCTTAAATATGCGATGAAGGTACAACTGGTTTATTGCATGGCAAGCGGTGTTGACCGCTTTTGCCCAAAACTGGTCTGACGTCTTGTATTCATCAAGCATGGTTCTTGACATCTCAATGAGGGTCCTATTCTTCCTCTCGGCCAGCCCATTTTGTTGAGGGGAGTAGGGAACCGAGAACTCATGCATGATGCCTTCTCAACCCAAAAATTTGTCAACTTGAGTGTTCTTGAATTCGGTGCCCGTTTCACTCCTTATAGTCTTGATCCTCAAGGAGAACTCACTTTTAGCTCTCCTTAAGTATTTCTTGAGGACACCTTCAGTCTCGCTCTTCTCATGCAAAAAAAAAAACACACAAGTAAAACGTGAAAAATCATCGACAATTACAAGACCATATTTGTTACCGCCAATGCTTATGTAGGCAATTGGGCTGAATAGGTCCATGTGTAGAAGCTCCAATGGCCTTGTTGACGTCATGATGTTCTTGGATGGATGTTGAACTCCAACTTGTTTTCCAGCTTGGCAACTGCATGGCCTATCCTTTTCAAATGCAACATTCTTCAAACCACAGATCTGCTCTCCCTTAAGAAGTTTTTGCAAGTTCCTCATCCTAACATGGGCTAGTATTAAGAAAAATCACCCCATGTTGGTTTTTGCGATTAAGCATGTGTCAAGTTTGGCTTTATCCGCGGAAAAAACTACAAGATAAATCTTTCCCTTGAGCACACCCTTAAAGGCAATTGAGTCGTTGCTCCTTCTTGTCACAGGCACACCCTCGTTAGTGAAAAGACAATTATAACCTTTGTTAGATAATTGTGATATGGACAAGAGATTATAATCGAGTGAATCAACATGCAAAATATTGGAAAGAGTATGATAAGGGGATAAAGCAATTTTACCGGTGCCAAGGATTTTCCCTTAGCTATTGTCTCCAAAGTAGATTCCCTCACTTGGATCTTCATTTTACTCATAATCCACAAACACCTTCCTCTCTCCGGTCATATGATTTGTGCATCAACTATCTAGAACCCACTTGGTTCCACTAGAGGATTATGCCTACAAAATAGAGTTATGTCTTGGCTTTAGGTATATCCACCCCCCTTAGAAGACTGACGTCCTCGTCGGTCAACTCCCAAGCAAGGAACGTCCCTTCTTGGCCACGTCCGAACGTTCTGTACTGACATACGTACCATACCGTGTCCCTCCTAGAGGACCCATGCGTCATGCATACGTACCCACGTCCCTGACCTGTACGCACCCGTGAAACCGCGAGGGTCGGCTCTGATACCATTCTGTAACACCCCATCCACTATGGGCCTAGCAGTCATTACCCCTGGCAGCTCTATAGGATCACAGACGAGCCCCACAGACCAACACTAGTCTTTTCTGCACATTTTGTCCTCACTCGTGCGCACCCGGGAAAACTTCTCGGTCGGTCACCCATCCGCAAATTGCTCCGGGCCAAGCACGCTTAACCTCAAAGTTCTTTGCAGGTGAGCATCCGGAAAAGAAGGTATAGCTTGATGGTATGAGTATTCTATCAATCTTATTAAACCTTGAGCCATGATGTCACAATATCCACCCCCCTTAGAAGACCAACATCCTCGTCGGCCAACTCCCAAGCAAGGAACGTCCCCTCTTGGCCATGTTCATACGTTCAGTACTGGCATACGTACAATATCGTGTCCCTCCTAGCGGACACACGAGTCATGCGTACATAACCACGTCCCTGACCCGTACGCACCTGTGAAACAGCGAGGGTCGGCTCTGATACCATTCTGTAACACCCCAGCCACTACTGGTCTGACAGTCGTTACTTCTTACAGCTCTATAGGATCACAGACTAGCCCCACAGACCAACACTAGTCTTTTCTGCGCATTTTGTCCTCACTCATGCGCACTCGGGAAAACTTCGCGGTCGGTCACCCATCCACAAATTGCTCCGGGCCAAGCACACTTAACCTCAGAGTTCTTTGCAAGTGGGCTTCTAGAAAAGAAGGTATACCTTGGTCGTATGAGTATTCTTTCAATCCTATTAAACCTTGAGTCAGGATGTCACACAAGTGGAACAACTGGAAGAAGGATTGGGTTGTCACTGTAGTGGAGGAGCATGACAGGTTGGAGTTGCCCCAAGGACTCCCCAACGTTGACACCGACATCTGGAATGTTGTTCTGAAGCTGTCGGATGCCTTCAAACCTGTCCTCACCAGGATCCAAGAGTGTGTGGAGGGTGGAGTGACCCCCTAGATGGTCTTCGGAAATTTCTTGGTGAACAGGTGGGCTCCGCTGAGGAGGAGGGAGAAGCTCGCCTAGGGTTTCAACAGCGTAATGGATGATCACTGGATTGAAACCGGTTTGAAATCCAATTTATATGACGAAGCTTTGAAGCTCCATCTCAAGAAATTTCAGCATGGGCTTGTCGACTACGACGCCTTAGCTCCACTGGCTGCTTTCCTGCCTTTAAATATGATTCTAGAGATCAGTAGGGAGCTTCGGAGGAAGATGCCAGCGCTAGACAACCTTAGCGAGGCAGAAAAATGTTGGACCTCTAGAGTCGTAATCCCCGGAGCTTCCGAGGAGGCGGCCACCCCTGCTCCGAGTCAGAGGGTGGAAGACATTGGCAAGGGCAAGGGCAAGGAGTCTGCCGAATCTTCAAGCCGGAAGAGGAAACTGAAGCATGCTGATGGGAGGTCCATCAGGCATGCTCCATCCACAACATCCCCTTCTCCCCGCTGAGGGAGATCTTCTGCGGCTACACCTCCTCCGGTGCAAGCATCCTCGAGAGGCGCCAGTTCTGGACAGTCGACTCCGGTCCCTTTTCTAGCGAGGGGCTCCAGGTCCGGAGGTTCATTCTGGCCAAGGGAGACCTGGGTTGGGGCACCACCAATGACTACAGCAGGCTCCGGGCAACATTTCGGAGCTCCCTCCGTGCCAACCACGGCAAGCTTCGGCTCCGAGCCTCCGGCAAAGAGGTTCCGCGCCGATTGGAGCGGTAGCTTCCCAAGGTAAGCTTTGCTTTTTCACCTTGATTTTCCACTTTAATTTTTGTTATGTTTTAAATTTTCTAATTTTTTGACTGCAAAGCGTCAAAGTCGAGATCTAAAGCTCTGGCCTCTGTCGCAACTACCAAAGCAGTGCGGACGGAAAGTCCAGCTTCAACCCTCGCGTCTCCTCAAGTGGTGGCTGAGGTCGCGACAGCTCTAGCACCAGCTGTCTTGGATCTGGATTCAGAGTCATCGCCAGAAGCTCTCATGGTAGCGTCGGACAACGGGGGATAAGTTGAAGATGCACCGCTAGCAACAGCGCCGGAGGCTGAGGCTCTAGTGGAGGAGGTGGAGATGTCAGAAGCTCTTGCGTCTAAGCTAGAGGTTACAGAGGCTCCGATCCCTGTACCAGAAGTTGTTGCGGGGCCAGTGGTGCCTGAAGCTCTGGCCCTTGAGCCGGAAGTCATCGAAGCCCTAGTTGTTGAGCTTGAAATGATCAAGGCTCCGGTCACTGAGCCGGAGGTAGTTGAAACTACATCCCTAGGGCTGGAAGTTGTTGAAGGTCCGGCTACTGAGTCGCAGATGCTTGAAACTCAAGTTGTTGAACCGGAAGTGGGTGAAGTACCGTCGCTTGAGCCGGTAGTAGCAGAGGCACCGGGTGAAGCTCCAACCATCGTACCAGAGGTAACTGCTCTGGAGGTGTCCGTGCCAAATCCAGAGCACCATGGAGAAGTGGCGGCAGGTTCTCCACCTGCAAAGCTGTTAACTGTAGACCCGGAAGCAGTACCTTCTACTTCTCCTCCGGAGGTGGAAGTTCCCCTAGTGGGATATTCCTCAACAGCAGCCGAGGATCTCTCGGTGGGCGGCCCTAGTGCCGCAGAAGCTCAGGGAATCACGCTTGTAGAGTGGGACCATATTTTTGTTATGGAGAATCCTGTAAAGCCAGCGGAGTTGACCCCAGCAGGTTCGGAGCCTATCCCCTTGGCGTTTTCCATAGACAATGCCTGTTAGAGCCTCCGACAGGTTCAGCTAACCATCGATCATGAGAGCAAGCTCCTTTAAGAGGAGCGCCACACCTTGAGGCGTTGGCGCAACAGGCTCCATTTTGAGACCAGGCTTACTCAAACGAGGCTTGCTGATCAAAAGGAGTGGGTCAAAAGGGAAATGGCACGGATGGAATACAGGGTCAAGCTGCTGGAAGAGAAGGAAGCCGCAATCAGGGCGCTCGATGCTAATTCTCAGTAGATCCTCGAGCAAGCCAAGGAAAGGTGTGATGCTACTGATGACCATCATGAAAGCCTCAATGAATTAAATGAGGTCCTCCTGAAGTGTCGAGCGGACCTTGATACCCAATAAGAGAAGCTCCTGGACCAGCATGAGGATGTTTTGAAGAGAGAGGAGGAGCTCACCCAGAAATTGACTCTGGCTGAGCAAAATTTGGAAGAGCACAATAAGAAGTTGGATTTGTGGAGTGCGGAAGAAAAGGAGAAGTACTAGAAGTTGGGGAAGATACTCTCGAAAAGTGAGACTGATATTGCCGCCAGAGAAACGAATGTGAGGGGCAGGGAAAAGGACCCTGCCGAACGGCGGAACCGTATCCACCTCTGGGAGACGGAGCTAACCAACCGCGAAAAGCAAGTTGCTGGAATATGCAGCAACAAGCCAAAGCAGTTGAGCGCCTCGCTCGAGAGAGTTCGGAGCAAGCGGCTGCCCGGAGGTCACTTGAGGAGCTGTTGAGCTCGAGGGCGACCGAATCCTTGATGCTGTGGGATTTCCAGGGGCGTGTGGACATGAACCTTGTGCCTCTTGGCTTCAGTACGGTATGCCCGGATGACCCAGCGCAGGAGCTGGACCAGACGCTGGTGGCACTTGGCTCAGCTGGCGCCACACTCAATGCAATGGGTAATGTCATCGCTGATCAACTAGAGACAGAGGGGAGATCTCTAGTCAAAAACATCGCCGAGTATGTCTTGGCCTGTTACAAAAGCCGAGACCCCCAATTTTCTCTTGATCCAGTCTTTGATGGACTCATTGTTGAAGAGGAGCATGCCTCCAAAGCTAGTGTCCAAGAGGCTGCAGAGAAGGTTGCTTCATTTTTCCATAGGACTTAGATCCTCCAGTACCTAGGTCTTTTCCTTTTGCCCTTTGTTGTAATCCAAATTTATTGTAATCCAGTACTTTTAATTAATGAAATCCACTCTTTCTGCCATGAATTTCACATTGTCTTCAATATATTGTGCTCTGTCTTGTTGGCCGACAGGTAGCTGTGCACAAAGGTTTTAACAGTATGTTGATGACTTGAGCGCTTCGATTTTGTAGATTTTAGGTCCAAAGTCTTTAAATCTGATACTTCCGGAAACCCTTTGTTGTGTCGGCGGAGGGCCTCCTGGGGTTGTCGGAGCTTGATAGCTCCAACAGCACCCACTATCAGCGTGTAAAATGTCGATGGCGGGCCCCCTGGGTTTGTCAGAGCTTGGTAGCTCAGACGGCACCCACTATCAACGTGTAAAACTTCGATGGTGGGCCCCCTTGGAGATTGTCAAAGCTTGATAGCTCCGGCATCGTCCACCATCGCTGTGTTTTTCGTGTACATTAAAGTCATGAAAAAAGAGTAAAATTTGTCCTCTTGTCTATATATTGTTTGTGACTTCGTTCTTGTTTTTGTTTTGGATCTGAAGAAACTCAATATGATAACAAGCATATTGATGTAATCTTTCCAAACCCTTATGCTTTTTTAGTACTCACCCTATTGAGGCCTGCCGGGGTGTAGGTAGAGTGGCGTACTTAGGATGCAGGACCAGGCTAAGTCGATAGCGCACTCCGGACCTATGTTGGCTTGGCGTTCAGGCAAGTAGAATATGCAGCAATGTTCAGATCCAAAAAGACTAACAATATAACTTGTAACACATATAAATAACTTGGACTAAAACTTAAAAATAATTGCACAACTTGATCATAGACAAGAAGGATAAAAATAATAATTCAATATATCGAGCCTTGTACATAAATAAATGCATGTAGAGTCTAATTTTACACAACAATATCTTTCATTATAGGTTTGGATTACAGCGGAGACAAGGACACACTTAGGGTACAGGACCATGCTAAGTGTGTTATACATCTTGTACTAGCCCAGGGCGGGTATTTAAACTTTTAGTGTTGTGACTTTGTCAAGTGTTACTTCAACTTCCCGGACCCTCCCGGAGGGGTCCGGATGTTCCCTTGGAGGACCTACCTGATTCTGTATATTGACTCTATAACATACATTGTATGTAATTACAGACTCACCTCCGTGATTCTAAGTGTAAAACTTACGAAGGTGCTCGATGTTCGAAGGATTAGGAAGAGGGGTCCCATCCTCAGTTGCCAAGCGAACTCATCTGGGTCGAAATACTTTGATCACTCGGAAGAGACCTTCTCAGCTGGGGGAAAGTTTGTTTATCCCTTCGCGAGTTAGTATCTTCCGTAGCACCGGATCGTCTTCCTCGAGTTGTCAGTTGCGCACATGCCTTTGATGATAGCGCTGGAGCGCTTGGTGATAGCGTGCATTCTGAACAGCTGCTTGGCACCTCCCCTCGTCAACGAGGTCACGGTCTTCACGCAGGAGCTGGTCCTGCGCGGCTTCGTCAAAGGTTCGGACCCGGAGCGATCCCATGGTGACCTCTAGAGGAAGGACTGCTTCAGCTCCGTACACCAAGAAGAAGGGTGTCTCTCTAGTTGACCGGTTATGTGTAGTCCTGCTTGCCCACAGTGTGGACAGAAGCTCTTCAATATAGTTGGCTCCATGCTTTTTTAGGCACTTGTATGTGCGCGTCTTGAGTCCTTTTAGGATTTTTGCATTTGCTCTCTAGGCTTGGCCATTACTTGCTGGGTGTGTTACTGAGGCGTAGCTAAGTTGAATGCCGAGGTCTTTGCAATATTATTGAAATTGAGGACTTGTAAATTGAGTTTCGTTGTTAGATATGACTTTGCTCGGAACTCCAAATCTGCATATAATGGACTTCAAGAACTTGATAGCTGATTGCTTGTTAATTGTCACAACTGGAGTTGCTTCCGGCCACTTGGTGAACTTGTCGATTGTGACATATAGGAACTTGTAACCTCCGACGGCTTTTGGGAATGGTCCCAAGATGTCCATTCCCACACAGCGAATGGCCATGTAGGAGGTATCATTTGCAGTGTTTGAGCCGGTGTGTGAATCTGTTTTGCGTGGAACTGGCATGCTTCGCACTTTTTCACTAGCTCAACTGCATCCTGGAGTGCTGTAGGCCAGTAAAAGCCATGCCGGAAGGAGTTACCAACCAACATGCGGGAAAAGCATGGTTCCCACACTTACCTCCATGAATTTTCGTGAGGAGTTCGCGGCCTTCTTCCCTTGCAATGCTCCGCATTAGGATGTCGTTGGCACCACGGCGATAGAGATCCCCTTCTACGAGTGTATCTTTTAGCCAATCTGACGATCCGGTCAGCGGATACACCATCTTCTGGAAGGACGTTATCTTTAAAGTAGCTCCGGATCCTCGAGATCCATGCATCGGAGCTAACTTGAGCATCTGAGTCTTGCGTGCTGGGTTGCTCGGAGTTTCCAATAGCACCTACGACCCTTGGTGGACACCATGTTAATAGGGCCATCTGGACTGCCAGCTTCGAGGTGCTGGTCTTGCCCCCTTTGCTCAGTTCGGCAGACTGAGCTATTGGTCTTGATAACCTCTGGACAAAGATTCCGTTAGGAGCCGGAGCTCCGGTTGAAGCCTTCGTCGAGAGTTCGTCAGCTTCAGCATCGTGAAGACGCTGAACATGGTGGAGATCCAAGACTTTGAAGTCCTTCAAGAGCTTATGGACTTCAAGGAGATAAGCGGCTAGTTGGGGATTGTTGCAGCAGCATTCACCTTTGACTTGTTTTATGATAAGATGCGAATCACCCTTCACCAACAGCTGTTTGACACCATAGGATAGTGCCACCTTGAGCCCATAGATGAGAGCTTCATACTCTGCCATGTTGTTGGTTGCCTTGAAGTCAAGGTGAACCATATATTTGACCTTCTCCCCGGTCGAAGTGAGGAGAAGGATTCCAGCTCTAGCCCCCTACTTCTGCACGGAGCCTTCGAAGTAGAGTGTCCAGTGAGATTCGCTGAATACCAGGGCTTTGGGTTCCGTCTTCTATTCACTGGAGCCCCCAGGGTTTGACGGAGAGGGAGTCCATTCCGCCATGAAATCAGCCAAAGCTTGACTCTTGATTGCTTGCTGTGACACGAATTCAAGATCGAACTCGGCTAGCTCTGCTACCCACTTTACAATGTTCCCAATAGAATTAGGGTTATGCAAAATAGAACGTAGTGGATAGGAAGTTACCACACATATCTTGTGGGCTTGGAAATAGTGATGAAGCTTCCTTGAGGAAATAAGACCTGCGTAAAGCAGCTTATGCATCTCAATGTAGCGTGTCTTGGCATCGTGGAGTACTTTGCTGATGAAGTACACTGCTCGCTGGACTGTGCGGACTCTTTCAAAAGAGCCTGGAGCTTCCTCTCCATAAATCTGGACCTTCCCAGAGAGGTCTAGACCTTCTTGTTGAGCTTCTCGGACCCTCCTGGAGGGGTCTGGATCTTCTTCGTGTTCAACCCAGACCCTCCGTGATGGGTCTAGATCTTCTTGAACAACCATTAAAACTCCCTCACATGAGAGAGGTTGATCTTCTAGCACTCTGTCTTGAAGATCCGTGTCTGGGGGTCCAGACTCGCCTTTAGGTAGCTCCGGACCCTCCCGGAGGGGTCCAGGCTTTTGAACTGGATGTGTCTCCGGTCTTTCCGTGACCAAAACCATGCTTACAACTTCCGTAGTTGTAGAAATGTAAAGCAGTAAAGGCTCACCAGGGTTTGGAGCCACCAAGATTAGTAGGGTGGTGAGGAGATGCTTCAGCTCTTGAAATCCCTTTTCTGCTTCTTTAGACCAATGGAATGGTCAGGACTTCCTCAAGAAATTGATGAAGGGTAGTGCCCGCTCTGCCAGTCTTGAGATGAACCGGCTGAGTGCAACTAGGAATCCAGTTAACTTCTGAACGTCTTTAATGCGGGATGGAGTCTGCTTGTCTTCTATAGCCTTGATCTTTGCTGGGTTTGCCTCAATTCCTCGGTGAGTCACCAAGAAACCAAGGATTTTCCCAGAGCTAACCCTAAAGACACACTTGTCAGACAACAGCTTGGTGTGCATGATCCGCAGCTTGTCGAAGACGGCTTGCAAATTATCAAGAAGTGACTCCTTGTTCTTGATCTTCACGATGATGTCATCGACGTACACCTCCACCATGTCTCTAATTAGCTCTCCAAATTTTTTTTACATAGCTCACACAAACGTTGAAGCGGCTTTTTTAAGACTAAAGGGCATGGCAGTATAACAATATAATCCATCTACTGTTATGATGGCAGTATGCTATTCAGCTTCCTTAGACATTTGGATCTCAGGATATCCAGAATATGCATCTAAGAAACACAATAGCTCGCACCCGGAGGTGGAGTCCAAGCGCGTGGAGTTCTTCCAATGCAGTGATTCCTGCAGTGCGATCCCCGTGGATCCGAAGAATGACCGAAGGTGTTGGCATCTTTAACACCAAGAAGCCATAGTGGGCGGCGGCCATGAACCTGTATAAAGCAGGCCTACCCAGTATGGCGTTGAATGGTAAACTGATCTGCGCCACGTCGAAGACCAGCTTCTCGGTTCTATAGTTCTCCCGAGTCCCGAAGGTCACCGGAAGTGTGATAGAGCCGAGAGAGGTAAAGTCCCCCGGACCTACCCAAGAAAAAGGTCCGGAGGGGCAAAGGTCCAAAGGTCATAGCTGGAGCTTGACGAAGGCTCCAAATCTTATGAGGTTCACCATGCACCTCCGTCCACCAATACATGGCGGAGTTGAACATTGTTAATGATCGGAGACACCATCAACGGGAGTTGGCCAACTCCAATCATGTTACGAGGGTTGTCCGAAGCCTCGAAAGTGATGGGAGTGTCCATCCACTTCCGATGAGGTTCTGCCCTGGCTATGCGAGCTGCAGCAACCATGTCCCGCCGCATTGTCTTGAGGATGCAGCGAGAGGTGATGTCCCAAGAACTACCATAAATAGTGTTTAGGGTCTTCCAATGCTCATTGTCAGAGATGTTAGAGTCGTCATCAATGGTGTTGTAGACAACCTTCGGAACCTTCTTGGGGTCCTGAAAACATAGCTCCTCTTCAGCCAGAGCTTCATCGACTTTTTGTTTTCCTTCCCGCTGGCGGAAAGGAGCTTCTTCTTGGCGCTTGTTGTAGCGCTCGACAAGGTTCTGTACCTCTAGGCATTCTTCCAGAATGTGCTTATCCTTCTTGTGGATCGGACATGACACTTTGGATCCGCCACTGTCTTCTGACGATGGTCGAGGTCGTTTCTCGGGACGTGGCCCCCGGCCACCCGGAGCTGCGGCAGCTGCAGCAGTAGGTGCACTGGTCGACGACTTTTTTTGCCGTTGGACTTCTTTTTCTTTTTGCCACTCCCGGAAGTAGTGGCTTCAGCCTTGGAGGATTTCTTGTTGTCCTCCGGAGGTGGTTTGGAGTGCATCTCATGGCCCTCCGCAGCTTTGGCACATTTATCTGCTAAGCTGAAGAGTTCCGTGACACTGGTGACTTCTTTGGTCGCCAGCTTCTCCAGCATCTTTTTTTTCTCGAACGCACGGTCTGAATGCAAAGATAACAGAAGCGCTTGAGATTGAGGGGATGGTATTGCGTACCTGAGAAAACCTCTGGATAAAGGATCGTAGTGATTCCCCTATTGTTTGCTTTATAGCAAACAAGTCCGATTCAGTGCCCGGCCGGGTGTAAGAACTCCCAAAGTTGGCAGTGAACTATTGGCATAGTTCCTCCCAACTATTGATGGAGTCGGGTGGAAGACTCATGAACCAGGACCTTGCAGTCCCAGTCTGAGCCACTGGGAAGTAGTTGGCCATCACGGCCTCATTGTCCCCCGCCGCAAGTATAGAAGTGGAGTAGATTTGAAGAAACTGGGTGGGGTTGACAGTCCCATCGAATTTCTCTAGCAAATAAGGCCAGAACTTCTGTGGCCATCTGACCATGTGTAGGTGCATGGCCAGGGCAGAACAGCCTCCTCCTACTCCCTGAGGAGCAGGGTTTTCTCGAGCCTCATGTCTGTCACGAGCATGCTCGATATGGACGCGGTTGTCCTGCTAACGGTAATAGCGATCAGGTTCCGACCGCAGGTCATGAGTCGGAATCCTGGTGATGTTTTGGGAGCATCGTGCCCTGAAAGGCAGCGAAGTCACTTGCTGGGATGTAGCACACCATTGATGCTGTGTCTCGTGAGGACCAAGTCTTCGAGACAAGGTCCTACATTGAGTTGTTGCCTACTCCGAAGGGGGAGGACCTTGGTTGCTGATGGCATCAGCTGCGGCTGCAACCAAATGCTGCACATCAGCGCGCCACTGCTCCATCGCACCATGAGGTGCTCCGGGCGCTGGTGGGCTCTCCAACAGAGTTCGCGCAGCAATTAGAGCGTTCTCGGGGTTGTTGTTTGCCGATGCTGTGACCGACACAAGTACCCCATCCTGCTGTCCAGCATTATTTTCCAGAATAGAAGGTGGAGGTGGTGGCATGATGCCCGCCGGGACAACGGTGGCCGCTGGCTGCTGCATGTTGGAGGGGTTGCCTCTAGCTGGCTGTTCAGCATGGTTGCCGTTGGCATATCCTGCAGTGGAGTTCACCATCTTGCAATCTCGTGCACCCCTACCTAGCCACGAAATGTCAAAGTGTATCAACGACACTTCCCTCGGTACTACTAAATGTCATCCGCAGACATTCTTGTATCAGTTTAGGAACGCGAAGATCTTAAACAAGATGATGACACGGGATATTTGCGTGGTTTGGGCCGCCTGAGCGTAATACCCTACTCCACGGGGTGTGCGTTGTTGTATTGAGTAAGTTTGTAGCACTAGTACGCGTCTGAGCTTTGATTCAGATGTTTGCGTATCGTGCGGTGCAGTCCTTTTATAGTCCATGGACTGGCCGTTACAACTTTCGCTTGGCCCGACATGTGGCCCTAGCGTATTTAATCACCTAATACACAGTCTATGAGTATTAAGCGTGATTATTAGGGTGATAATGTGCCTTAATGGATGCGTTACCCTATTAACGGTCCACTGAACGTGTGTCATTAATATAGCATTAATGACACGTAATCAGGTCTTGTAACTACTGCTTAACTGTCCCTTGAATGTCCATGATGTTGGACATCCGCCAAACTCTTTGTTGGTGTTGTAGGTCCGGAGGCTTCACACGTGGCAGTTTCGGAGCTTCCCTTCACGGTGAGATAGGTCCGGAGCTGTTATACACGTGGCGGCACCGGAGCATCCCTCTACTGGGGGTTAGGTCCGGAGTTATTATCCACATGTCAACTCCGAAACTTCCCTCTAACCGATGTTAAGCTCCGTTCTTATATTACACGTGGCAGTCCTGGAGCTACCCATATGAGGGAGGCAGGTCCAGTGTTGTGTGACATGTGGGGCCTGAGGGAACTTTCAACTCTAATAGGTGGAACTCTCTTGCACTTTTTGCGGTATCATGAGGTACCCGGTACGCAGGGTACCGACATAATCTGCTTTGGAGATTTACTTTACACTTGTGTTGCAAGCTACACCTTCAGCACGAATTTTTAACCGTCAATGTGATGATGTAACCCGAATGCAATGGCGATACTACATCCTCACCAAAGAAAAATCCTAAGCCGATATCCCGGCATACGTCTCAACGGTGGCACTAACGACATTCGCTCGCAAAAATTTTCTACTCGAGCTACAAATAACGTGGTTAGTGTTCCTGCAACTACACACAAATTACTGATTAATCATATGGTGCCGTACGGCACAGCCTGCACGGGCGATCATTTCAGGAAGTCACAATAATATATAGGAAAGTAAAAACATTAGTCCCCTATCATTACATACGGGCCGCTCTGAGTAAGCCACATCTCGAGGTACATGACCAGGTTTTCTACCACCCGACGGGTCCCACGTCTTTGCATAATGATGCACCAGTAGGAGGCGCATCGGGTTATGTCCCACCCGACGGGGGTTCCCACTAATTTTGAAGCACGCTGGGGTACCGCGTGTCATATGTTATCAAAAACATGGAGATATTCAGAGACTCATTTGACTTTCCGTGCTAAGCCACAGAACAATCACAATCTATTTCTCGCATGGTGAGCTTACCGCAATTGATCCGCTTGTAGTGGCGTACCTTACCTCTTAACTGACGTCGGAGCGTCGATACCGAATATAATAACACATATGTTAGCTTTGCCACCTTCAGTAACTAATACTATAGTGGACCTTATGTGGGCATACTTACTGATCCTCACTAGACTATAGTGGACCTTATGTGGGCATACTTACTAATCCTCACTAGACTACTTCATAGTTTTCAAAAATAGGCGCTTTTCAAGCGTGCTATTCTCAATACGGCTCCGATACCAGCTGTGGGGACCAGGGTCCACATGTTCTAGGAATCGCATTGGGTGGTGTCGTACGATGCGGCACCCAACAACACACAAGAAAAGCCATACGCAAAATAACCAACACAAATTTTATTTCACAAGGTGATTCTCTTTTACAAAACAATATACAACGCAGTGGAATATTTTAAACTCACACTCTCTACTAATTATGCACACGAGAAGTCGTCCATGCCCACGGACGCTTCTCACTAGCAACACAAAGAAGAGAGCAGCAACAAGGTTTTCGTGAGAGATACATCTCGACAAGCTCGAGGTCTCACACACAACAAGAATATAAGCATAAGCTAATGATACCTTCTAAAATCACAATAGAAAAATCGTGAGCTTGACGCTCAACAAAACTTAACCGTCTCACCTAAGGTATGAAACTTTACATGCTGGAAACTCTAAATAACAGAAGCTGAATTTGCATGAAGGGCACGCCTACAAGTGAATCCTTACTTCCATTTTTAGCATCAAGTTAAGGCTTCATATAAAGTAAATTTAATTTACACTACAACTACTGCATACAAGTTTGCAATACAATTATATATCATGAAGTATCAAATTCCAATAAATCATGCTTACTTCTTACTACGTCAAGACTCAGTGTCCAAGTATGATCAAATAACCGCAAGCAAAGGTGATTGCAACCATTAGACACTCAGACTGCACGACACGTACTCCCATACTCACAGTTGCGACGGCACACTCAACTGATGTCGCACGCAGCCACCTTTCCATAAATTCGACTACATCAAAACAGTTCAATTGACCTGAACAGCGAGCTCCCTCAAGGTGCACCGCCGCTGTGAGATGTTCATGAGCGAGTTGACTCCTACTGTACTAATAGCCGACAGCTTAAGCCGAAGTAAAAGGTTCCAACATAGGATCATCAAGGTACATCAGTTTCCTGGGTCCCATATAGCTAGTATGCACCCGGTACAATTCAAACTTATCAAACAGGGATAGGAACGAGACGGGCCTTAATCGACACAGGCAGGACTACGCACCCAGGACCATGTCCTGCTGCATACTATGCTCCTGCCCGGTCTCCAATTTATTAAAGTGAATCCTCACAATTCAACTCATAATCCCAATCAAATATAAAGCCAAGTGCTAGTCTCGCGAGTAGTTTTAAACCACTCGACTTCTACCAAATATTTTACTAAACAGTTAAGCATACCATATAGAACATGGAGTATTAATCTACCTAAACCACTCTCTGGATTAATCTGGTCATGCAATTGGGTTTCATTGCACAAGACCTAATGCACAATACATCTCTTCCATATAGTGTGTATAAATGAAAACTTTGCAAGAATTCTTAAATGCAAACCTAGGCTTGCCTTTCGGTTGAATTAAAAGTCAGCGACAATCAGTTAGTAGCCTCCGTCGAGAAATCATGCCACAACAGAATCAATATAGAAATCCTCGGCTGCAGGTTGTGTTTCTTGTGGGTCACCTTCATCGCGAGCACTATCGAAATGATATGCAAATAAGAGAATGCAATTTAGTAAAACAACAATTGAAGTTGATTATAAGTCAAGAAGGATTAATACTAGCTAGGACTGGAAGTTCTGTTGCTAGACTGCACAGCAACAGAGAGGAAACAAGATGAACTTAGGCATTGGGAATATGAAGTGAAATAGATATCGCTTTGTACATATAGGTGTGTACTCAATTTATACAGGTTCAACAGATCCCCTGATCCTGAGAAAATTACAGTGAGTTCATATGGTCATAGAGGAATAACCAGGTAAGTTTTAGATACAGTAATTGAATATATTGGTCTACAAAGTTTCTTAAGTGTTCAGCCTTATCTGAATTTTCCTGGCCAAACAAAGGCTTTTGTAAAGCTCAAACTAGGTTTTCTGGATAAAGGGATTCAGATAGAGTCCAAAACAATTGGTTTGACATTTTTATAATCATTGCACAGGAAGATATGAAATTTACAAGTTCCTACGATATTCTGAACAAGTCTCTATTGCTTTTCTTATTTTTCTGGACATAGAAGAATGAATCCAAATTGGATCCAGTAAATGAAGTAAAGTGGTTCTGAAATTTCTAATGGATGTCAATTGTATTCAAAGGAACAATGTGGCCATGTTTGAGAATTTTCCATTAAAGGAAACACCTGGAATAAATTCACAATGATTTAACATGTGGGAATTATTGGGGAGAAACCGGGGACTTTTATAGCAAATAATCTGTACCACTACAAAGTACATGCCATGTGAAATCCAAAAAAATTTATTTCATAATTTTTGGACATTTCTACAGTGAATGGTGAATTTCCAAATATTGGATAGTTTCTGCAATTATTTTTGTACTTGAAATTGGCTGAACCGTGGACAGTGGGCCCTACCATTTAAAATGGGCCATTGGAAATGAAGCAACACAATGGGCTACCAAAAACACCCGATCAGTGCCACAATGGATCCGGTGGAATTCTCCCTGACAGGTGGGTCCCAACCTCTTTCTTCCTCCTTTGGCCCAGGGCGAGCGGGCGGCTGTAACACCTTCATTTTCATGCATCATGCATTGCATACATTCTAAAACATGTTTAAATTTTAGTAAAATAAAAGAAACAAGTTTAAAATCAATTAGAAACAAAATCACAGTTAGGAATTCTGGGAAGTGCGGACTAGTCCGGTTTGGTGCGGACTAGTCCGATTTCTCTCTAACTTCAAACGGACTTGTCCATTTTGCTGTAGACTAGTCTGTTTTTTCTCTGGACATTTTCGGACTTGTCCGGCCCAGTGCGGACTTGTCCGGTGTTCCAAGAATCCTTAAAAATTTGCTAAGTCCCTGGACTTGTCCGGACTAGTCCGATATTCCAGCGGACTTGTCCGTTTTACCCTCTGACTAAAGTCGGACTTGTCCGATTTTTGGCTAGACTTGTCTGGTTTTTCCCTCTGGATAAGTTCGGACTTATTCGATGTCCAGTCCGGACTTGTCCAATTTTCCTCTATCCAACTTAGGACTAGTCCGACCCTCTTCGGACTTGTCTGATAAATCGCGACACCGAGTTGATCTTTTGTTTCACGACTTGTTTCTTGGTTTTTACGTTAAATGGGCCTAGGGACGTCGTACCTAACTCTTTTAGAGCCCAGGTGGGACTCTAAACCGGCCTCTACTCAGCTCAAACTCGAAATCCATCTAACCCTAGCCTCCACCTCTGTATAGACAACCCCACCCCTTGGCTTGACATCTATTTGCCACTTTTCCACCCCACCCCAAACCCTAGCTCGTGAATAGCCACCACCAAGGAGGGAGAAAGAGATCTAGAACAAGAAGAAGAAGAGGAGGAAACGAAAGAGGATCAATATCTCCATCAACTTCGGGCTCTTCGTCAACAATTCACCATCAAGTTCTTCATCAACCCTAGATCGTCAAGATCCAAGTGTTGCCTCCAAAATCCTTGATTTATTGGAATTCTAAAAACCTGGTATACCTTCTACTTCCTTTCTCTTACGTGAATTCAACCTTGTTTCCCCAAATTCATGTTGATCTAGGAAACCCTATTTTGCCAGTTCTGCGAAGTGCGGACTTGTCCGGTCCCAAGTGGACTAGTCTAATCTTCCTAGTTAAATTGTGTTGAATTAAATCTAAAATTGTTTCGAATCAACTCCAAACCTGTATAAACTTGTTAAAAGCTATTAGAACTAGTTAGTGATCATTAAAAGCAACTCATTAACAAGTTCCACCTTGCATTTGCATTAATCATGCATGTCATGTCATATTGGGTAATGTATGTGCATCTATTGATTGTAATTCTTGTTTGTATGTTTATTTTGCGGATTAGACGGATTTGTGCTAGAGAGTGCCGCGGAGGATCTACGAAACCAAGAGTTTGAACGCTTTGACCTGAACCAATCCAAAGAGCAACACAAGTGTCCTTGAAGCATATTGATCCTGTTTTTAAAATAAATGTTTTGTTTGCAAACTACATGCTTGTGTCAATTTGATGGGAATCCTATGGTAGGAAGTTTACTAGAATTGTTTAACCACCCTTGTCACCTGGAATTCATGGTAGAGAGTCGGGATGGGCTTTTTACCTTTTTGCTTCGCTTAATTAATTGGGATGGGAAGACAAGTATACCACATTACTTAATTATGCATTTTTGAGATTATGATTAATATGAACTGTTTAATATGATATGGTAATGGGTGATCTAAGCAAGCACGGTATGTGGATGGGTTGGATGTTATGGTGGTTTCGCTTGCTTTAGATCTAAGGACCGGTTCATGGAGCGATCATCCAGGATTTACAGTGCCACCACGGGACCAAGTATGGGTGTGGCATAGCTGATTAATTAGGGCTTTGCCAGTGCTATTTGGTCCATTAAGGATGCTCGAGGAAAGGTTAGTCGGATTGGGTTTGATGATGGTTGGTGGGACTATCCTGGGATCTGAAAGGCTCAAGAGGTAGTCCTTGGTTGAAGATGTGCTCAGTTAGAGGCATCACCATCGGTGAAACCTTAGTGGGCTCTAAATAGGCTAGTAATTCCTTTGTAAAAGCTATTTTGTGATCTCTTGGCCACACACCGACGGAAGTGTGAGACGGCATAATAGAGGTTCTAGTCATCGAAAGGTGATGAAATCACAAACACATGGGTAAAGTGGTACAAAATCAGCAGAGTCTAATAAAACTATCATGATAGCCGTGCTACCGGTCAATAGCAACTTGGACCCTCACATGGTTAGAGAAAACTAGGTATTGGGATGGTTTTGTACTGGTTATGGTTGGTAATATGGTTATGGTTGGATATGGATTAAATTTTGATATTGATTATGGTTATTGGTAATGGAGAAATCTGGTATATGGATGATGGATATTGAAGTATGGACTGGTATTATGATAATTATATGGTTTATGGTGGTTTAATTTCACATACGTATAATATATATGGTTTTTCAAATGTTTTAATGTACTTTTCAACACTTTATTATATTTGTCATTTGAATCAGATACATGTCATACTTTCCACACTTGCTCAGTACGACATGTACTCACCCTTGCAATTCCCCCACCAACAGTTGCAGGTCAGAATTGGGAGTATAACGATGATAATGTGGAGTTCTAGGCCGTGTCTGCCGTCAGCTTTGCCTGTGGAGTGTTGGAGCTACGCTATACCTTTGCTTAGATGCATAGTTGCATTAATTAGTTTATTTCCGTTACATTAGTTGAACTTGTAATAAGTATTCATTAGAGCTTGTATTCGAGAATATAATGAATTGTGTAATAAAAGTACTTAATTAATAATTTGAGTTGTGGTAATTGTCTGTATATCGTTTGTGATGCACTTGTGTATGTGTGTTGAACATCCTGGACACACATATATTGCATTTGGTTCATTTTTGGAACCGGGTGTCACAGCGGCACGTTGCGTCGGCGCATGGTGGTGCCCCTTGCCGGCTGCCCTTCCCCCTGCGCCTCCCAACCTGAAAATGGTCGCCACGGCCTAAATCCGTCTGGGAAGATTTCTGGTGCGGTCTGGGATGGCCGAAGATGGATGGAAGTAGCGTCCCTACGGTGGCCGCGGATGGCCGCACTACTACGAGGTCGCCCGGTGTACAGAGAGCACCATAGCACTCGGGATTTGATCGCACGACACCAGTAGGCGATGAGGAACAAGAATACGAACTAAAATTGAGGAGAAATTTATTGGAAAAGGGATTACACTTGTGACCTAGGCCACCAGCTTTGGCGGGTACAAGAACTCGAAGAACAGAGCCTAGGATTTATCATTCTCTTTGGTTTTTGATTCAGGGGGTTCATATGGTCATGAGTATGATCTTATCTAACTGAATTGAAAAATAATTATACGTAGAATCCGAATTGATTGGCGGAAATTCCCCTATTCTTGAGAACGGCCAAAGCAAGAATTCGAACTCCGGCTAAACGGTGCTACGAACGGACTAGCAACTATGGGGACAGCATGGCGGAGTTGTGGCGAACCTTGGGGCGTCTTTTGTTGCATGGAAGATGGGCCGAGACCACTGGGCGTCGATGAACAGGGGCGGTGCTGAAGTTTTTGAGCTTTGGGGAAGAGACGTCGTGCACCGTCGGCAGAGGAAGAAGACACTGGAGGAGCTGCGTGGGAAGGATTAGAAGACGCTGGCGCACCCAACTTCTGCACAAGGTATGCTTGGGGTTCCTAGTTTCGGC
The DNA here is from genome assembly GCA_036927565.1 of Tuctoria greenei. NCBI lineage: Eukaryota > Viridiplantae > Streptophyta > Magnoliopsida > Poales > Poaceae > Tuctoria > Tuctoria greenei. The sequence continues at coordinate 238,427,966 of JAYESD010000002.1, forward strand.
TGGACAACAAAGAACAGGGGCGGCCACGGTGAGCTCGAGCAGAGCTGCGCCAGAGAAGAAATGTCGAACAGAGAGAGAGGAATGATGAAAGGGGCACAAAGCATGGATGATAAGGGCAAGGGTTGGGGGCATGCTGTGGCCAGGCTGTTGATGGGGATGTGGCACATGCAGCAGGTGCGGTGGCACCATGGGAAGAGCAGAGAAACAGAGCACGTTTTGCTCTGTTGTCTGCCTTAGAATGACAATTGGGTCCCAGCCCACTCTTGCTCCTTGTCTACAATTCTCAGTCAAATATCTTCAGTAATTGAGTTCCAAATTCTAATAAGAACTGAATTAGATACTAAATTGATGGCAAGGGATATGAGGTGAACTAAAATTCAATTCTCCCAAATGTTGAATTTGGAACCTCATATCTGAATATGAACCCATAATTAGGCTTTTTTTTTCTTATTCTCTTTCCAAAAAATTCAAAGAACCAGCAAAACCATATTTTTCATTGCTGATTTAAAAGTCTTACATTTTGCTCATTTCAACTTATGGTTTAATTAAGTTTAAATTTTTAGCTTCAGTCATTTGAATTCTATTAAGTAACCCATACACAAAAATCCTATTTTCTTTTCTCCTTTATTTAATTTCCCAAACTGATTTGCATAGTTTTATTTTGGGGTTTTACATCACCCCACCCCACGCGAGGGCCTGTATGTGGTCGTGGACATCATATGGCCCTGGGCCCACCACTTGAAGGACGTCAATGGCAACACCTTTCCCAATGCATGGAATATAGAGCACCTTAGACGTTTCTACTCGTGAAAGCCCTGAGTCACTCGCAAGCCGTCCCTGAGCTCAAGCTTGGTCGGGTTCCCGACATCATACCCGAGTTCCTCCTCCGGGTTGTTGATCCTTTGGGGTTGGCGAGCTCCTCCTCTAAGTTGTCAATCCTTGTCAATGACCTCTCATCTCCAAATACAGTGCCTGGACAGGATGCCAAAGTAGCCAACATATTTTCTGAGAGGGCTTAGTTCCTTTACAGAGATACACTAAGGCTCAGATCACGTAGAAAGGTGTCTCACATTTGCTAGGTGAGATCCGGCCTCGAGAGGAATGACATCAATTCGCGCGCCAGGTCTTCCACACTCAAGCAAAAACCACATCAAGTGCACTAAGACTCAGACTAATTGGATCCTTCGCTCGACGAATGCGCAAAGGATGGCCTCACCCACAAAAACCTCTGCCTTCAGCACCTCCAGCTAGCCCATCTCTTGCGTGGGGGACCTGAGGAGCATCAAGATATCATCACAACAAAGAAAAGAGACCCCCTCTGCTGGCATAGTGGACACAATAGAAAGCACGCGATGTTGGCGGCTCCTTGCCGACCAGGCTGGCGATGCAAGCCGAGCAGATTCGGGATCTCTATCAAGGCACCATCAGTCAAAGCAAAGAAATTACAAAGGCAACTGTGATGTTGAATTCATCACACTTGGCTCACCACCCTCTAAATATTCTTTGGCTTTTTGCAGGTGAGGATGCAAGGCGTAGATAACTCATAAAAGAACACAGGAAAGCATGGAAGGGACAAGCGCAGTGCTAGGATTCTTATAGCCTGGTGGGTCCACGCAGAGGTAGGCGAGCATGCACCGTGGGAGGGTGTGCTGCACCTCCTCGAAACCAGTGTCACCATAATGTTGCACGACGAACGAGCATCTCGTAACTGCTCCACATCCTCATCTCCTCGAAATCAGCACTGATTTTGATGTCACTCAACCACTTGCACCCCCTCGTAACTGGCGCCACCGTCAAATAGTGCAGCACCCATGATCTCCACGACGCACAGACCTAGTGCCACGATGCCGACCCAATAGGCCTAGGTAAGGTGGCTAAGTTTGAGGCCCACTTTTGGATCTCAATCTAGCTTATGTTCGAACACCATCATGTCAAACGGGTCACAGGTCTCCCAGAATGAACCAGAGTGAGCGATGGACAATGCGAGATGGCCCACGAATGACAACTTCAAAGGTAGAGAATGCCCTTGACATCTCCGACGCTCCATATCCGAGTCTGAACATGGTGACTCCACACTTGCGTCTTGAAGGGTCGGCATCGAGCCACCTAGGCTCACAAATGGCTCAAGAACTATGCAAGTGTCCCGAGCAAGATTTAATGTAACGCGAGCACCGAGCCCCGACCAGGTCACCCCCACAAGATGGGACGATCAGTTCCGCTCGTCTTTGCAAAACAGGACGACCGGGTTCCACTTTGATCGTCCTAATAGGCAACTCAACGAGCTCGGGAAATTCGACCATCGAGTAAAATTCAGTTGCTTGGCTCACCCCGTCTAAGCTACGAACGGATTGCGGACGGCGCGTGAAACAGATTCGCAAAACTATCAACCTGATCCCGAAAGGGACTCGGGGGCTCATCGTGTAACTCGGGAACCACGACCAGGGTTGGTACCCTGCTGTCTCGACTTCGAGTTCCATTGTGACCCTAACCAAATCATGAACCCGTACTAACATATCCATGGAACTCTTGTTTTCCATGGCCAGTGACATGTTGCAAGAATCCACCTCCGACCAACTCGAACGAGCTCGGCCTAAGGCTTGAGGGCTACTCACGGTGTTTTGTATCTTGGTTACTGAAGAATACCGAAGCAAAGATGGAGTATAACTATGATAAGACTCGAACCACATAGGACCTACGGTGCAAGTAGGGACCTAACACTCGAGCCCCAATCAATTGGTCCGAGAAGCGAACCTGTCTGAGCCCCGACCTAGAGGTCGTGTGGTGGACCCTCCCAAACTCGAGCTCGGGAGTAGATAGCAGGTAGCTACATTCAATACAGAGTTGACCTAGAACAAATGCCTTCAATACTGAAGGGACGACTACACACGACATGACCCCGGCAAAGAGCACATTATCGACTGGCAACACGTCATATCCCATTCGGTATGGCGGTGAGCACGCGTCAAAGGACGACACAGACCTGGCAACATGACGAGAGTGGATACTGCGACTGTGACTTCTACGACCCAAGCAGCTCAGGGAGTGCTCTGACACAAACACTATACCACTCTCCCCATTTATGAGGTTTCAGGTAGATAGTTTTTGAAAGTCGCCTAGAGGGGAGTGAATAGGCAATAGGACTTGAAATGTCTTAATCAAACAAGATTAAATTAATGATGTCGGGCTTGTCTCGACAGGGCTGGACTAGCCCGCTCAGCACAGGGCGTAAACCTAAAAACTTGATGTCTACAGGTTATTTGCGAAATTTAGGTTCACCAAAGATGTAAGCAATGTATAGCAACCTAGTACAACCTAGATTGAGAAGTTAAAGCACCTATATTGCAAGATTTCAACAATGATCAAAGTGAAGAGCAATATGAACAATATGAACCCTAATAGCAATGCTAGTGAATATGAATTGTAAAACAACAAGTGAGAGAAGATTTATCCCGTGGTTCAGCTCCACAAAGAAGCCTACATCCACGTTGAGAATTCCACACAAGGATTGGGTCTCAATTGACCATTCTCTCACAAAGACACCACAATGGTCGGCTTGGTTTCCACTATATCAAAGGGTAATCACCAACTTTGATTGGGGCTGCTCAAAGGTTGAGGCTCCCACAAACCAATACAATGAGGAGCACACGAAAATCAACTCACACAAGCCACAAAACACAACACAATGCGCAAGAGATCAAACCGAGAGCCAAAGCACGATGATCTTCCTTCACTCTCCTTCCCAAACCCCAATCTCTTAAAGATTTGATCTTAGAGGGTAGAAGGATGAGTGGAAGGCTTTGGAAGGCTCTAGGTCACATGTGGCGGCGCTAGGGTTCATGAGTTAACAAATAGGGGTTGGGGGTCCCCTATTTTTAGGGGTCCCGACAACTAACCGTTGCCACCAGGACAACCCTAGACTAGTGAGGCCCCGAGCCATGGAATAGTCCGGCCTTTTGGGACCACCAACAATTTCACGTCATCAATCGACAAAACTGATGACGTGCGCGCCAACGTTTGAATTTCAAACGGCCACTAACAACACGGACTAGCTCGGTCAACAACGGACTAGTCTGAAGTAGGACGGAAAGGTTTAGTCTGTCCCAAAACTGACTCAACTGGAGAGGCCCGGACTAGTACGGCCACATGGGGCGGACTAGTCCGACCCTCTAGGGTTTGCTTGGTTTCTCTCACACTAAGTCTCAAACGGACTAGTCCGCACAACAATGGACAAGTCCGATCTTTTTGAGAGAGCTTTGGTCCGTTCCGAAACGGACAACTCCGGTTTTCAGGGACTTAGCTCCAAGTCCACTAAGGGTTGAACAGACTAGTCTGTACCGACACGGACAAGTTCGATCTCCTCGAGAGACCTTTAGTCTGCCTCAAAATGGACTTCTCTAGGTTTTTCCTCATTTTGGCTTCTCACTTAGGTTTTTCTCTCAACCACCACTTTGAGCCCTCTAGAATAATCTCAATGCTCATTATACAGCCACCCTCACACAAGATACAGCTCATCTAAGCTCAACACCATAGAAACTCTAATTTCTACGCTTGAGTCTTTGACGCTCGTTTCGATCTTTTCCTTTTGAGGAATTTTGTCTCATTTCAACCATCACATATGTGCTTAAGATCAACTCATCTCATTAGTCTCTTAATTGTCGTCATCAATCATCCAAAACCCACGGGGATGCCTAGATGCACTTTCAGTTTTGCTAGGCTATAAAAGCGGCCCGAATGCCACCTTCATGGGAGAGCATAGCAGACCAAATTAAATAGGAATGTTAGAACACAACACAACACCCCCTGCACAAGAACTTTCCAAAGAAAACTCGCTTGTAAACCGCTGTAACCGTCTCTCGAGCTAACAATAAGCAGGTGCTGACCACACTAGACATAGGGTATTCTTTCCAAAACAAGTATAAATCCCCCGCATCCTCTGAGTTTTTGTTAGCTAGGCCATTCAAGGTCGAATTGTGTGGCAACACAATACTAGTCGATGATTGAAACACCAACAACTAGTAAGACCAAATTCAGAGGGTGGAGTGTGTGGAGCATTGCTAGTACGCAGCAGGCACATGTCATGTCTCCACTAGGAGGACAACACCTTCTATGTGGCATTGCCTTGGTAGTAGTATAGTAAGATTGCCTTCTATTTCTTATTTGTTAGTACTTTTTTTATTGCTTATTTTGATCTATAGCATGAGTAAGGTCTTTTCTCACTTGTGATTGTTTCCTTTTTTATTATCTACAATGTTGGATATCCTTGCTAGATGTATTGCTTGTCTATATAAACACTGGTATGCATAATAGTCTTGTTATATATCTTGCTCATAGTTATCCAAACTGGATCATCCTCTCATACTGTAGATATTCTTATAGGTTAAGGTTGCTTTACTCATGCAATCAAAACTGCAGCTAGAAGTGTGAAAAGAATTGGTTCTTGGTGTAGTCGATTCATCCTCTCCCCTCTTGCACTGCTACAATAAGCTCCATCTTAGGAGGCTCCAGACGGAGTTATCACAAGCGGTTCTTTACCTATGACTAGTCGCGTGAGAAGACACTTTATCACAACCAGTTTGTGTGAACCGTTGTATTCTGTATCGCAAAGAGCATGAGCTCACAACTAGATGCCCCATCTGCGGTGTCAGTAGATACAAGAAGGACTACAATCATCAGTATGTTACCAACATGAGTAAGACCCAGAAGAATAAGAAGTTTATTATTGGCCCTGAAGGTGACGATGACAATACTTCTGACGATGCAGGCAGAAGGAATAAGAGAAAAATTCTTTCTTTCGTGATGTGGTACCTTCCAGTAATTGATCGCTCGAAGCATTTGTTCTCAAACACTAGGGAGGCTGAAGTTATGCTTTGGCATTCTGAGCAGTGCAGGAAGAATGAAAAACGTATTTGACACCCTGATCATGCAACCCAGTGGAAAAATTTTGATACTCAGTATCCAAAATTTGCAAAGAAAATAAAAAATGTAAGGTTTGTCATGGGTACAGACGGAATGAATCCGTTTGGTGAAAAAGGAGCATACACAGCACATGGCCCGTGGTCTTAACGACGTACAACCTACCGACGTGGTTGTGTAACAAAAGGAAATATATTTTGTTATCTGTTTTTATCCAAGGTCCAAAACAACCCGGCATCGAAATTGATGTGTTCCTGGAACCTTTAATGGAAGATATGGCGAAATTGTGAAATGAAGGGGGTATGTACATGAGATAAGTACAAGCGGGTGTATTTCACGCTAAGAGCAATGATATTCGTTATCGTGCATGATTAACCCATACTTTTTCATTATCGGGACAAATGAAAGGGAAGAAAGGTTGTGTAAGGTGCGTGGATGGAGCTGGATTTCTATGCCTCACTTCATTCAGAAACACAGTGTACACGAGAAACCGGTGGTTCTTGACAGATAAACACAAGTATAGGAAGATTAAATAACAATTTGATGACAACATCGAAAAAGAAACTGCACCAAAACTTTACAGTGGAAAACTCGTGTTCAAAATGGTCAAGAACATTCATATTGCTATCGGTAAGGGCAAAAATGTAAAGGAACAAAGAGAAAGAAAAGTACATCTTCGGATGATACAACTAACATGACTTTCAAAAAACAATCAATTTTTTTCAAGTATCTTCCGTATTGGAAGAACCTGGAATTTTGCCATAGTATCCATTTGATGCACGTTACAAAGACTGTATTTGACAGCACCATTGGGACCTTGTTGGACATGCCAAGGAAGACAAAAGATGGATTAAACTCACGTATGGACCTAGTAAATCTTTATATAAGACTAGAGCTTCACCCGGTAGAAAAGGAGAATAGGAAGCATTACCTTCCCTTGCTAGCTACAACTTGACACTACAAGAGAAAAAGGTAATTTGTGAATGCTTGTGTGGGATCAGAGTGCCCACGAGTTTCTCATCCAATATCCGCATACTAGTCACGATGAAAGACTTGTCTTTATTCAGCTATAATTCTCACGATTGTCACATGATGCTGACAGTGTTCCTTGCCATTGCAATAAGGGTCATCAAACCTGAGCATATAAAAGTTTTCATCACACATTTGTGTTACTTCTTCAATGCAGTATTGAAAAAGGTGAAAGCACGTGAAGACTTAGACTATTTGAAAACGTACATCGTCGAGACTGTGTGCAAGCTTGAGATGTGCTTCCCACTATTCTTTTTTGATATGCAACTAAACCTAATCAAATATCTTGTTGATTAAATAAAAGCATTGGGACCACTAATTTACATCATATGTTTCCGTTGGAACGATATTTAGGAGCATTAAGAGGTTATGTGCGGAACTGTGCTCACCCAGAGGGTTCAATTATGGAAGGATACACCACTAAAAAAGTGATTGATGGTTGCGCTGATTACATCAAAGATGGAAAGCGGATAGGTGTGCCTATACCAGTACATGAGGGTAGAGTACGTGGGAGAGGAAAAGTGGGTAAGAAAACTTTTATCGTTCAAGATTACAAATTAGTACACCGTGCACATTTTGGTGTACTACAGCAGCTTGCAATAGGTGAGTCGTACATCGAGGAACACCAAATTGAGCTTCGCAGAAAAAACCAAGGCCGTAGAGAGGACTGGATCATGAAAGAGCACAGAAGACATTTCACTGAATGGTTAATGGACCAAAATATACCATACGAAAACTCAATAGAAGAGACAACAATGAAGAAGTTGGCTTCTGGCCCATCTGCTTTGGTGACATCATGGCAAGCATATGACATCAATGGTTACACATTTTACATTAAGGAAAAAGATGGTAAGAGTGTTGCACAAAATAATGGTATTCGTAAAGAGGCTTATGATCCACAAGGGTAGAAGACCACATACTTCAGGTTCATAGAGGAAATATGGGAACTCGATTATGGCGAAAGAATGCTAATGCCCGTATTTAAGTGCCAATGGATCAAACATCCTGGTGGTGTGAAAGTGTACAACTAAAGGCTGACACTGGTAGACTTGAACAAAGTGGTCTATAAAGATGACCCCTAGGTTTTGCCGATCGTGTTGCACAAGTTTTTTATGTACAAAATCCAGGAACTAAGAAGATACACGTAGTTGTTTCTGGAAAGCAAAATATTGTTCGGATTGAGAATGTGGGAGATAATGAAGAGGAATATAATCAATATGAAGAGATGTACCTTTTCACCGAACCAGAAAACATCAAGCGCGTAGAGAGAAGCATTAAAAAGGATTATAAACCCTATATGCGAGAAGATGTTAATGCTGGAAAAAATGTATGATATATATTGTATATATTTGTAATATTACAATGAAGCTTTAATATTTTAATTTGACATTTTTTCTTTTTATGAATTTGTTCATATATGTAGGTATGCATATATCATGTATATGTATATATTATTATATATACACATAAATGATATAAATATATGTATATATAGTATAATATATACATATATATAATATATTACTATAAAGCGCTATGAAAAGTATTATTGGTTTTTATTTTAGTGCCCTTCATAGTCGGTCAGTAAGAAAAATCCGTCTGTGAAAACATAGGGGGCATCACAAGCGGTCCGTATAGAAGTCCGCATGAAATATATGCACCACTACAGACGATTCTTTATTAAAAGCGGCCTATGAAAACAATGTCTTTACTCAGGCGTTTTTTTATTAAAAACCGCTTGTGATGTTTGAACCAGTACAGACGGTTCTTAATTAATAGCCGCCGGTGAAAAGAATGTATTTACTCAGGCAGTTTTTATTAAAAATCGTGTGTAATGTTTGTAACTGTTCAGACGGTTCTTTATTAATAGTCGCCAGAGAAAATCATGTATATACCCAAGCGGTTGTTTATAGAAGACCACATGTGATGTTTAATCATCACAAGAGGTTATTGTTTCACTCGACATAACAACCACATTTTTTACGGACCGTCTGTGTTTGAAAAATGAGACGCTTGTAATAATTGGTTTTGTAGTAGTGCTGCCCACATGGTCCTTTGACCAGCGTATCCTATCGTGAGTTCATCAGGCAATCGTTGTACCTTATAGTGACTTCTCTTGATAAATCCTCCACTCACCGTACCATATGATGACTTCTGTGAAGCTAAAACAAATGATTCCTCTTCCAATTTTACCATTTTGATCACAATCATCTTCATGTAACTATAGCCCTAAAGTGACTTATAAAGCATTTAAACTCTTCTACAACTAGTGATAATGACTAAATCAATCAAAATGACTCAAACCCTCTCTATAGTCCAGCATTTTCTGTGGACTCAAAGTTTTAAAGACTACACCAGGTGATCACACACACTTAGTAGAACCTGCATCAAGAACCATCAATCTCCACACACGGAAAAAGCTTGAAGTCCTTGATGTAGTCAATCATCGAGACCAAATGACATGTTATAAGAAAAGCTGTTGCAACCACACATTAGTCATATATTTATTATAAGTTTCTAAACTCTAATGGTCATGAAGATTACAGCTCGAGATGGTGGTAGTGGTAGAGAAAAAGAGGAATCATTGTGGGGAAAGGGATTGCGATTTTTCTAGGTCGGGAAGAATTGTGGAGCTGTGAAGCTTATTTGTGCACTCGGTGTACGCAGGAAGGCATCAACAACGACCGTTGACAGGGAGAAGATGGTGGTAGAGCTAAACAAGAATTGCAAAGGGGGCTTGGTAGTTGGGTTTCTCTGGCTCAAAAATAAACTGTCAGGTGTTTCAAGCTTGTGGAGGTGGGGGTGGTCGGAGGGGGGTGGGATAAGGAGAGAACAAGGATGGTGGAGGGGCGGTGGTGCTCGTCAACAACCTAGCCAAGGCAAACTAGGCTCGTTGTCGTGGATTGGTGTGGGTCTCAGTTGGTCAGATCGGAGAGCAGCATAGGTTTGGTCAAGTTGGAGAGAGACAAAGGCCAGAAAGATGGGTCTTGGACAGTGCGCAGGGTAGCACCTACTAGTATCCATCGGGTGCTAATTGTGACACCCGGTTCCGAATATGAACCAAGCGTAACGCATATGTGTGCCCAGGATGTTCATCACACATATACAGTTGCATCACAAACGATATACAGAATTTAACCACGTCTTAACTAATAAATAAGTACTTTATTACAATAATCCAATGGTTCACGAATGATAAAACTCTAAATAATTGCAGCGGAAAATGAACTAAACAGCACGACTCCAATCCACAGGCAATTGATGGCGGCACGCAACCTAGTACTCCACGTGATCCTCAGGGTACTCCCAATTGTCTCCAGTAGCTATTGGGGGGGGATTGCAAGGGTGAGTACATGTCGTACTCAGCAAGTGTGGAAAGTATGACATGTGGCTTATTCAAACGACGAATGTAATAATGGCTAAGTGCTGAAAAGTACAGTAAAACATTTGAAAAGCATTATACCATGTCTATGTGAAACAATCCCATCATAACCATCATATATAAACCGTATCCAATTATTGCCAACATTACCATTATCCATGTCCAATTACCATAACTCAAATTCATATCCATGACCATAATCCATAAACCATGACCATTACCAAACCATAACCATAAACCAACCATAACCCAATTCCAGACCATAACCATCCCAAATCCTAATTTCCAACTCTAATCATGTAGGTCATCCAGGCGCTCATAACCGGGAGCATGGCTATCATGATAGTTTTTAACACTCTGCAGAGGTTGTACCACTTTACCCACATGTTTGTGATTTTATCACCTTTCGATGACTAAGAAACCTCCATTGTGCCATCCCACACTTCCGTAGGTGTGTGGCCAAGAGATCACAAAATAGCCTTTCAAAAGGGACTACTAGTATGTACGGGCCCACTAAGGTTTCACCGGCAGGCTTGAATCTCTATTCTCCCACCCACGGGCCCCCTCGTGTTCCATGCGGGTCCCAGGGCAGTCCTCCTCGACTCCCATTCCCCGCGCCATCCAATGGTCCATACCATACTAGCAGCGCTCCTAATTATTCAGCTACGCCGCACCCATACTTGGCCTTGTGGTGGCACTGTTGACCTGGCATATTCTCGCATGAACCGGTCCTTAGATCTAAGGAAAGCAACCACCATAACGTCCAACCCATTCACAAAACCATGCTTGCTTAGATCACCCATAGTATTGACCAGTTCACATTAACCATAATATCATTGATGCATAATTAAATGTGTAGTGTTGTTTGCCATCCCAATTAATTAGGCGAAGCAAAAAGGTAAAAACCCTTCCCGACTCTCTACCATAATTCCATGTGACAAGGGTGGTCAAACAAAACTAGTAAACTTCCTACCATAGGATTCCCATCAATTTGACACAAGCATGCAAGTTCGCAAACAAAACATTTAATTTAAAATAGGATCAATATGCTTCAAGGACACTTGCCTTGCTCCGGCGGATGGGGTTGCTCAAGCGCTTCGAAGTCTTGGTTTTGGAAATCCTCGTATGCGGCCTCTTGAGCACGTTCCTCTACGCGTGATCACACATACAAGAAAACATATACAATTCAACATAATGCACACAAAATAATCAACATGCAATGACATGCATGCATGCATAATTCAATAATTAATTAACTACGGTTGTTTATTAATTAGATGCGACTAGTTCATACATGTTCATATGAGTTTACGGGGGTTTTAGGGTGGATTAATGCTGCTGAAAATAAAATTATGGTGCATCTAAATTCAATTTACGCCTATTAGATTCAATATTATCGCAAAAATTCACATCGGGAACATGTCCTACCGTAGATCTGACGGCTTGACGGTCGCGAAACAATGCGACGCGTAGACGAAATAGATGGTGCAGCAGTCCTTCGGCGGCACGACGACGGCGGCGCGTTGTCGGCGTCGATCTCCGGCGAACGGTGGTGCCCTCCTCTTTTTCTCCCTCTTCTTCCCCTTCTTTTTCTCTTTTTTTCTTCCCTGGGCGCAGCCTTCTGGACCTTGGTTCCGGCGGCTTTTTCTTCTCTGCTGGCGGCTGCTGGTTTGCTCGATCTGGAAAAAGACTAGGGACCTCGGTTCCTTTTATAGGGGCGGCGGGAGTCATCCGGAATCGGTTCCGGAGCCGGCTGGATCGGGAGCGTTGGGGTCGGGGCAGGAATCGTGCGTCAGGTGGCGTACAGCGGCGGGAGACCGGGCGCTCGCGGGAAAATCGCGGGGAGGGGCTGAGTCGGACCGGGCGCGGGACTCGGGGCGCGTCGTACTGGGGCGGGACGCGTACGGCGCGGGAGGCCGGCGCTGGCGGGATCCAGCGGCTCGGGGAGGCGTTCGAGGCGGGGGGAAAACCGGGGCGGGGCCCGACTGAGCGCGCGCTGCGCGCTGCAGCGGCAGGCGGCGGGTGCGTGCGTGCGCCTCGGGGCGCGGGAGACGCCCGCTGGCTGGGCCGGCTCGGCCTGGCCAGCGGTGATTTCTCTCTTTTATTTTTTTCTTTTTTTTACTTTTCCTTTATTATATAATTATTTATATATATATATATATTTATATATATATTATTAATATCATATATTTATTATTTATTATTTATTATTTTTATAACATATATTATTAATATTTTTTCTATTTTTATATATTGTTATATATATTATTTATATATATTTTTATTATTATTTTTATTCTTATTCCCTATTACAAGTTTTAGGCTATAACTATTATTTTCTATTTCTTCTTTTGCTACATACATTTGTATATATATGTTTTATTATTTTCCTTTTATTCTACTAGTGTTTAATGCATGATTATGTATGCAATGCATGATGCGAAAATGTAGGGTGTTACAAACCTACCCCCCTTAAAGTGAATCTCGCCCTCGAGATTCGATAGCGTGGAGAAAAGATGAGGGAATTCTGCCTTCAGGTCTTCTTCACGTTCCCATGTAGCTTCGGCTTCTGTATGGTGTTTCCATTGCACTTTGCACCAACGGATCCTCTTATTTCTCGTGACTCTTTCTTTTATTTCCAAAATTTTGATAGGTTGTTCGACATAGGACATATCCTTCTGAAGTTCTAACTCGTCCATCGGCACTTGTTCTTCCGCTACCCTGAGACACTTCTTGAGTTGAGAGACGTGAAATACGTCGTGTACATCGGAGAGATACGTCGGCAGCTCAAGTCGATAAGCTACCTCTCCTCGCTTGTCCAGAATCTTGAATGGTCCAATGTAACGTGGTGCCAGTTTTCCTTTGACGTTAAACCGTCGCTGACCTCTGATAGGTGACACTTTGAGGTATACAAAATCTCCAACTTCAAAGGTCAAACTCCTTCGCCTATTATCAGCATAACCTTTCTGTCGAGACTGGGCAGCCCTTAAGTTTTCCCGTATTATTTGGACTTGCCTTTCAGCTTCTTGTAACACGTCGGGACCAAACACTTGATTCTCTCTGGTTTCATTCCAAAACAAGGGAGTCCTACATTTCCTTCCGTATAATGCTTCATAGGGTGACATTTTTAAACTTGCTTGGTAACTATTGTTGTACGAAAATTCAGCATACGGCAAACTTTTATCCCAACTTTTCCTATTCTTTAAAGCACATGCTCTTAACATGTCTTCCAAAATTTGGTTGGTCCTCTCGGTTTGTCCATCCGTCTGAGGATGATATGCTGAACTTAAATTCAACCTCGTTCCCAAAGCTTCATGCAATTTTTGCAAAAATCTGGAGGTAAATTGAGAACCTCTATCCGAGACTATCTTCTTCGGTACTCCGTGTCGACACACAATGTGCTCCATATACAATTCTGCTAGCTTCGTAGTGGTATATGTGGTCTTGACAGGGATGAAATGAGCTGATTTTGTCAATCGATCCACAATAACCCATATTGAATCATAGCCAGACTGAGTTCGCGGTAATCCAACTACAAAGTCCATACCAATCTCTTCCCACTTCCACTCCGGGATCTTCAATGGTTGTAGCAATCCGGCTGGCCTTTGATGTTCAGCTTTAACTCGTTGGCACACATCACAAAGTGCAACATATTCGGCTATGTCCTTTTTCATGCTGGCCCACCAGTAGCATGTCTTTAAGTCCTTGTACATCTTCGTACAGCCAGGATGAATTGAGTAAGGCGAGTCATGTGCCTCCTTCAATATTGTTTCTCGAATATGCCTAACATTAGGTACCACAATCCTCTTTCCAGGACATAAGGTACTCTGTTCGTCCTCATCAAATCTGAATTCCTTCCCTTCTTGGGTCCTTTCCTTGATTTCCTGTATTTCCTTGTCCTTTGTCTGTCCTTCCCGTATTTCCTGCTCTAATGTTGGGTTGACTTCCATCGTTCCCATCTCATTTATGAATCCAAGGTTCAATCGTTCAAACTCCTTGCATAACTCGGATGGCAGCTCTCGAACTGTGATTTGATGACTTACTCCTTTTCGGCTCAAAGCATCGGCCACTACGTTGGCCTTCCCTGGGTGATAGTTGATTCCCACGTCATTATCCTTGATGAGTTCCAACCATCGGCGTTGCCTTAGATTCAGATCCGTTTGCGTAAATATGTACTTGAGACTCTTGTGATCCGTATAAATCTCACATCGGTGACCAAAAACATAGTGTCTCCATATCTTCAAGGCGTGTACCACGGCTGCGAGTTCAAGGTCGTGCGTAGGATAATTCAACTCATGTTTCTTTAGTTGCCTCGATGCATAAGCTACCACTTGGCCTTCTTGCATGAGCACACATCCTAATCCTTGTCTTGATGCATCACAATATATATCAAAACTCTTGCTCACGTCCGGAAATACTAGCACCGGCGCGGTTGTTAACCTTTTCTTTAACTCCTCAAAGCTATCCTGACAAGCTTGAGTCCATCGGAATGCCTTTCCCTTCATGAGTAATTCGGTCAGGCTTGGCTATTTTGGAGAAATCCTTAATGAATCGGCGGTAATATCCAGCCATTCCAAGGAAACTCCGAATTTCCTTGACATTCTGTGGCGGTTCCCACTTAAGCACATCTCTCACCTTCCCTGGGTCAACTGATACTCCTCCAGAGATAATATGGCCTAGGAAAGAAACTTCCCGTAACCAAAACTGACATTTACTGAACTTGGCATACAATTGATGCTCCCTCAATTTCTGCAGCGTAAGCCTCAAGTGTTCCTCATGTTCCTTCTCATCCTTCGAGTAGATCATAATATCATCGATGAACACTACAACGAACTTATCCAGATATTCCATGAAGACCTTATTCATGAGATACATAAAGTACGCAGGTGCGTTCGTCAATCCAAATGACATGACAGTGTACTCATAAGATCCATATCGTGCCCGAAATGCTGTCTTGGGTATATCCGATGGTCTAATCTTCATTTGGAAGTATCCTGACCGCAAGTCGATTTTGGAGAAGATACAGGCACCCTTCATTTGGTCGAACAAATCCTCTATACGGGGCAGTGAGTACTTGTTCTTAATTGTCACTTCATTGAGAGACCTATAGTCCACACACATCATCTGGGTTCCATCCTTCTTATCTACGAAGAGAACTGGGGCTCCCCACGGGGATGAGCTTGGGCGTATAAAACCCTTCTCTAGCTACTCTTGAATTTGCTTCTTGAGCTCTGCTAATTCCTTAGGAGGCATCCTATACGGCCTCTTAGCTATAGGTGCAGTTCCGGGTATCAACTCAATGGCGAATTCTATGTCACGATCAGGTGGCATACCTGGCAACTCATCTGGAAACACATCTGGGTACTCGCGAATGATCGGAATGCTTTCCAATGTCACTTCTTCCACGTGATTCAGCATCGCTTTCCCTCTTGCAGGTTGGGCTGCTTCAACTTCAATGCGTGTACCATGTTCACTTGTCAACTGCACAATCCTCTCGGCGCATTGAATGACTCCATTATACTTGCTCAGCCAGTCCATTCCAAGTATTATGTCTATTCCTTGGGAGTCCAAGACTATGAGGTTTGCGAGAAAGTCTACCCCCCTTATTTTAATGCTTACTTTCGGACATACTATATTTGTCCTCATCTCTCCGCCAGGAGAACTTACTAGCATAGTTTGCTTCATATGAGATATAGGCAAATTGTACCTGGCAACATACTTTGACGAGATGAATGAATGAGATGCTCCTGAATCAAATAAAAGAGTCGCGAGGTTGGAGTTGGCGAGAACATACCAATCACGATGTCATCTGCTTGCTGGGCTTCCTCAGTAGAGACATGATTCACATTGCCACGAGCAAAATTCTGCTGTCCACGGTTGCCTTGTGGTGCTCCTCCATTTGGTCACGGGTGATTTGGCCTTGGTGCATTGTTCATAGGTCCATTGTTTCTCTTGGGTCATTGACTTGCAAAGTGTCTGGGTTCTCCACACGCATAGCATGTCTTACCACCCGTAGCATTAGGGAAGTTTGGGCGCAACTGGTTTTGAGCATTTGCCGCCATGTTAGGACGCGGCGCAGGTGGCATAGGATTGCGAGGCGCTTGCATGGAGGGCGTTGCCGCGGTGGCTGATTTGGGCTGGGCGGATAAGCAGTGCGGCATGCAGGAGCAGAGGGGTTGTATTGTGGTGCAGTGGGTGGTGCATAGCGGGGGCGAACATTGCTTCCATGTTGCGGTCCATGATGTGACATCTTCCTCTTGTTGTCCTGCTCCATCTCACGAATCTTGTTCTCAACCACAATAGCCTTGTCAACCAGCTTTTGGAAGTTTGGATAATCAGTATTGAGCAACTGGACTTGAATTTCTTTGTTGAGACCCCTCATAAACAGATACTGCTTCCTACTATCAGTTTTGACGTCTTCTGGAGCATATCTTGATAATTGAGTGAATTTGTTGAGATACTCACTCACACTCATCCTTCCTTGCCTGAGGTTTTCAAAATCTTGTCTCCTCAGTTTCATAACTCCTTCAGGTACATAGTGGGAACGGAAACTCTGCTTAAACTCAGCACAAGTGATTGTCTCCTGATTATCATGAGCGTTGCAAAGAGCTTCCCACCAGTCAGCGGCTGCTCCAACTAGTTGATGTGATGCAAAGAGAACCTTCTCCCTATCAGTGCACTGGACAATAGCAAGTTTCTTCTCGACAGACTTCAGCCAATCATCAGCTTCCATTGGGTCTGTGGCTTGTGCAAAGGTAGGCGGTCTGGTCCTCATGAACTCTCCCAAACGGTTGTGATGTGGCGGGGGTGGTGGTGGAGGCAGGTGGGGCTGATTGTTGTTGCCAGCTTGCAGCTGTCCCATGGTCTGTATCATGGTCTGCATGAGCTGGTTCTGCATAGCTAACAGTTGTTCAATGTTGATGGCTCCATGAGCATGTCCCTGGTTGTTCTGAGGTACTTCATTGCGCTCCTCCTCATCATTGGCATCCCTCTGGTTACGAGTTCTCACCATCTGTTGGCGAAAGAAAGGTGGGGACAGGAGGATTTAGAATTTGGAAAGAAACGTCCCAACTATATGCATCAAGGTATGTGACACTAAATAATCCTTTATTAATATAGACCTATATTATGAGGATGTGGACCATTGCCGAAGCATTCCACAACTCTCTACTAAGCACACAAGCACTCAAACAAGCACCAAACAGAATTTACAAAGATCCTAAAAGAAGTAACACAACTCAAGGTCACAAGAGTATATCTACATCGCTCTTATTTACTAATGGGGGTGTGCCTATCCTTGAGTCGTGGCATAGGTCGAGGACTACTCGTCGTCGAGCGGGAACTCATCCGGGTCCTCGTCGTCGTCGTCGTCGGGGTCCTCGGGGTCCTGTGGGTCCTGGGGTGGTGAGGCAGCACGCGGCAGTGGTGCGGTAGACGCCACACTGGAGGGCTCCTCGTCAGAGGACTCCTCAGAGGATGACTCACGCTGACCGTTGCGACGGTCTGGAGAGTCTGGGGTCCACATCGGGGTGTCGGACGCGTAGTCGTCCGGGTCCTCGTCGGTGATCCGACGATACCTCCTGATTATCGCCTCGTGGCGCTTGGCGAGGTCACGCCCATCCTGAATCTCCTGCTGCGCCCTCTGAAGTCGGGCACTCAGCTGGGTCACGTCGTCAACAGTCTGACGAGACTGCGGGAGGTCCAGGGGTCCCTCCACGTGCCTGGAGACGAAGCGCGCAGTGCCACTGGGACGCTGCGGGACGAAGGCGTGCACCGTGTCCTCCAGACGGAAACGGCGGGCGTGGCTCCAAAAGGTGGCTGCTTCCCAGCTAGCATCCTGCTCTGCAAATCGGCGGGAGCTCCTCCAAGCGGGGCTGCTGTGGGTCTTCACCAACTCGTCACCGTAGTAGATATAGATCTTGCAGCTCCACTCCTTCCTGCCGGGGCGCTGCACTCCAGTGGTGTGGTAGGAGAGCGAGAGGCTGTGGTGGCGGTAGCCAGCCTCACGGAGTAGGGCACGGAGACGGTGACGCAGTTGTCCTGCGGCTCTGCCGTCAGAACGGATCACCACGGGGTGACGTGGGTCGACGGCCGGAGAGCGACTGGCCAACCTACGCGGGGGCACAAGTCCACCGGTCGACTTACGGGGGGTTGTCTTGGTGCGGGCCATCTACAGAAAACAAAAATACATTAGAGGAATAAAGAAATAACCAAATACAAATCTGAAAATTTCAGTAGCTAAAACGGCAGAAAAAGAACGGTGCAGCGGTTCGAAAAATAAAGAGAAAAAATACAGCAACCAACACAATCATTTTACTCACACATAACAGCGGCAAAACACACTTTTTCCGCGAAAATTTACACAGCAAAACAGCAACACTTAATATTGCTCACTTCTGAAAATTTATATCAAAAAACGCAGCAGCGATCAATACTTTTTGCGGCTGAAAATAAGGGAAACAAAACAGCAGCAAAAATTTTCGAAAATAGCAGATTAGAAGAGTGTTCCTAAGTGCTCTAGAGTGTCCATTCTACCTAGGCTTGCGTCCTATGGTCAACGCGGCTCTGATACCAATTTGTGACACCCGGTTCCGAATATGAACCAAGCGTAACGCATATGTGTGCCCAGGATGTTCATCACACATATACGGTTGCATCACAAACGATATACAGAATTTAACCACGTCTTAACTAATAAATAAGTACTTTATTACAATAATCCAATGGTTCACGAATGATAAAACTCTAAATAATTGCAGCGGAAAATGAACTAAACAGCACGACTCCAATCCACAGGCAATTGACGGCGGCACGCAACCTAGTACTCCACGTGATCCTCAGGGTACTCCCAATTGTCTCCAGTAGCTGTTGTGGGGGGGATTGCAAGGGTGAGTACATGTCATACTCAGCAAGTGTGGAAAGTATGACATGTGGCTTATTCAAACGACGAATGTAATAATGGCTAAGTGCTGAAAAGTACAGTAAAACATTTGAAAAGCATTATACCATGTCTATGTGAAACAATCCCATCATAACCATAATATATAAACCGTATCCAATTATTGCCAACATTACCATTATCCATGTCCAATTACCATAACTCAAATTCATATCCATGACCATAATCCATAAACCATGACCATTACCAAACCATAACCATAAACCAACCATAACACAATTCCAGACCATAACCATCCCAAATCCTAATTTCCAACTCTAATCATGTAGGTCATCCAGGCGCTCATAACCGGGAGCACGGCTATCATGATAGTTTTTAACACTCTGCAGAGGTTGTACCACTTTACCCACATGTTTGTGATTTTATCACCTTTCGATGACTAAGAAACCTCCATTGTGCCATCCCACACTTCCGTAGGTGTGTGGACAAGAGATCACAAAATAGCCTTTCAAAAGGGACTACTAGTATTTATGGGCCCACTAAGGTTTCACCGGTAGGCTTGAATCTCTATTCTCCCACCCACGGGCCCCCTCGTGTGCCATGCGGATCCCAGGGAAGTCCTCCTCGACTCCCATTCCCCGCGCCATCCAATGGTCCATACCATACTAGCAGCGCTCCTAATTATTCAGCTACGCCGCACCCATACTTGGCCTTGTGGTGGCACTGTTGACCTAGCATATTCTCGCATGAACCGGTCCTTAGATCTAAGGCAAGCAACCACCATAACGTCCAACCCATTCACAAAACCATGCTTGCTTAGATCACCCATCGTATTGACCAGTTCACATTAACCATAATATCATTGATGCATAATTAAATGTGTAGTGTTGTTTGCCATCCCAATTAATTAGGCGAAGCAAAAAGGTAAAAACCCTTCCCGACTCTCTACCATAATTCCAGGTGACAAGGGTGGTCAAACAAAACTAGTAAACTTCCTACCATAGGATTCCCATCAATTTGACACAAGCATGCAAGTTCGCAAACAAAACATTTAATTTAAAATAGGATCAATATGCTTCAAGGACAGTTGCCTTGCTCCGGCGGATGGGGTTGCTCAAGCGCTTCGAAGTCTTGGTTTTGGAAATCCTCGTATGCGGCCTCTTGAGCACGTTCCTCTACGCGTGATCACACATACAAGAAAACATATACAATTCAACATAATGCACACAAAATAATCAACATGCAATGACATGCATGCATGCATAATTCAATAATTAATTAACTACGGTTGTTTATTAATTAGATGCGACTAGTTCATACGTGTTCATATGAGTTTACGGGGGTTTTAGGGTGGATTAATGCTGCTGAAAATAAAATTATGGTGCATATAAATTCAATTTACGCCTATTAGATTCAATATGATCGCAAAAATTCACATCGGGAACATGTCCTACCGTAGATCTGACGGCTTGACAGTCGCGGAACAATGCGACGCGTAGACGAAATAGATGGTGCAGCAGTCCTTCGGCGGCACGACGACGGCAGCGCGATGTCGGCGACGATCTCCGGCGAACGGTGGTGCCCTCCTCTTTTTCTCCCTCTTCTTCCCCTTCTTTTTCTCTTTTTTTCTTCCCTGGGCGCAGCCTTCTAGACCTTGGTTCCGGCGGCTTTTTCTTCTCTGCTGGCGGCTGCTGGTTTGCTCGATCTGGAAAAAGCCTAGGGACCTCGGTTCCTTTTATAGGGGCGGCGGGAGTCATCCGAAATTGGTTCCGGAGCCGGCGGGATCGGGAGCGTTGGGGTCGGGGCAGGAATCGTGCGTCAGGTTGCGTACAGCGGCGGGAGACCGGGCGCTCGCGGGAAAATCGCGGGGAGGGGCTGAGTCGGACCGGGCGCGGGACTCGGGGCGCGTCGTACCGGGGCGGGACGCGTACGGCGCGGGAGGCCGGCGCTGGCGGGATCCAGCGGCTCGGGGAGGCGTTCGAGGCGGGGGGGAGAACCGGGGCGGGGCTCGGCTGAGCGCGCGCTGCGCGCTGCAGCGGCAGGCGGCGGGTGCGTGCGTGTGCCTCGGGGCGCGGGAGACGCCCGCTGGCTGGGCCGGCTCGGCCTGGCCAGCGGTGATTTCTCTCTTATTTTTTCTTTTTTTTACTTTTCCTTTATTATATAATTATTTATATATATATATACTTTTATATATATATTATTAATATCATATATTTATTATTTATTATTTTTATAACATATATTATTAATATTTTTTCTATTTTTATATATTGTTATATATATTATTTATATATATTTATATATATATTTATTATTATTTTTATTCTTATTCCCTATTACAAGTTTTAGGCTATAACTATTATTTTCTATTTCTTCTTTTGCTACATACATTTGTATATATATGTTTTATTATTTTCCTTTTATTCTACTAGTGTTTAATGCATGATTATGTATGCAATGCATGATGCGAAAATTTAGGGTGTTACACTAATGTTGTCTGAATAATTTGTATTTACACTTTTAAACATATATTTTTTCCTTGCAAATGACTGAAAAGGGAAGAATTGATCCTTTCGGTACTTATGTAAAGAACGAATTGTGCTACCGTTGTTCATCTAACGAACGGAATGTACAATTCTAGTATAAACAATCTTGCTTGTGCACATGCAAGTCCATGTTATAACACAATTAACATGTGATCACTTACCGACGGTTAATCGCCGAAGGCGGTTGAATCATCGCGCCCCCTCCAGATGGACGCGTCTCCCTGCCGTCGTGACTCCTCTACATGTATAAAAGGAGAATGGAAGAATGAATAAAGGAATAAGTAGAATCATATGCAAGTTGTCTCAATCTCAATTCTCTCGATTACGATTTCATCACGTCATCAGCACTGCTCTACGACCGATTGAACGAGAGAGAAGAACCACACCGGTAAGATGTCGAACAGTCAACCTACCAATCGAGTCATCTTCTTGTTTTTCATTGGAGATGATGAATCTTGCCGCCTGCGCCACCGTCGTGCACACCGTGGTCACCGTGGTAGTTGACGCCGACACATTTATCCTCTGCACAACCCTACAAGAATAAGACAGAGGAGATGTTTTTGCTGCCGTACACGCCGGGATGGACGGCACTGCCGTCGTTGCCGCGAGTGTCACCGTGAAGGTTGGTGCCACCGCCGAGCAGTGGTCACCCCTTTGCCGCCACCACCAAGAAGCATACTGCATCGCCGCATTGAGGACCATCCTCCAACTCCTTTCCTCCGTCGTCCCTCGAATCCCGACGCCCAACAATTGGGTCGTCAAGAGGAGCCAAACACCATCGTCAGTGGGGAGAACCCCAACCGGGTTGCGTCGGTTCAAGGACTTTCGTCATTGAACGGACAGGAAAAGGAGGGGAGAAGAGAAGAAAGAGATGGCAGTCCGAACATCACAGCGGCCACCAGAACCATGACGCCGGCGATTGCTGACATCGCCACGCCGCGACCAATACGGTGGACAGCGAGGATCCGGGTTGGCCCCAGAGGGCTCCCTCTAAGACACTGTCGGTGGTTTTGATCCGGCAGATCTCCCGACACTACTAGAGTGTTAGAGGAGTTTGAGGTTCGGTATGGACGCACGGAGATTCAAGAAGGTGAGATGTTGAATGACACAAGGGACACCAAGATTTACGTGGTTCGGGCTGCCTGAGCGTAATACCCTACTCCATGGAGTGTGATGATGTTGTATTGGGTGTATGTGTGTCCTCGAGTGTGCAAGGCGTGTAGAGAGTCTGTAGAATGTCTGCTATGTATCGTCGGCCTGTCCTTTTATAGTACAAGGGCAGGCCGTTACAAGTTAGCCTGGCTCGACATGTGGCCCCGACGGTTACTGATATCGATACGCATTCAACACGTTTAATTTCCCTTAACGACCGAGTTACGGGCTTTGACAGCACCGTTACTGGTAATTAAGGTCTTCCGATTGTGTGTCATTAATATAGTATTAATGACACTTGATCGGGTCTTGAAGTCCTTGATTCCACTTTGAAGATCCGAAGCCATTGTGGAGTCTTTCGGAGGTTAGAGGCTGAAGATCCGACGGTTGGGCACGTGGCAGCACTTGAGCTCACTGTGGGGAATAGATAGGTCCGGTGTTACTCGACACATGTTAGTACCGGAGCTTCCCTCAGTCTAGGGTTAGGTCCGGGGATGCCATTTCGGTACATAGTCCGGAGCTTCCCCCTTGCGGGCGGTAGCTCCGATTGGACAGTAACGTGGCGATCCTGGGACTAACCATGTTGGAGAAGCGGGCCCGGTTATGTCTGACATGTGGGCCTCCGAAGGTCTTCAAATCAAGTAGATGACTTTCCCTTGGGATCTTTGCAATCCCAAGGAGTATATGGTACCCAGAGTACCGACAGTGGCCCCCTGGGCCCACCTCCGGGGAAGACCCCTTGGGTGAAGTCATTCCGCCGGAGGTGGGTCCATCCTTCGACTTTTGTGTTGAGTCTTCAAAGGTCTTCGGATGTGCAGTTAGCGATAGTTTGGAGTTAAATCTTCGCCCCGTGGCGTATCCCGTGTGCGGTAGGTGAGTTCTTTGGCGTGCGGATCTCACGCAATTGAAGGTCACCGGTTCCCGATACAAAAATCTTATCGGTTCTGCGCGCCTTGTCAGGCCGCCGCCTTCGGGCTTCCCGCCTCATGATGACAACCGTTCGCCTGGGTAAGAACCTCGACTTGATCGTCGTGGTGGTCCCGGGCCCTCTTGTCATCGGCTGGGTGGAATTTTTTAGTAGTATCTTCGACTTCCTTGCGGTTTCCATCGAAGCGTCGCAAGGTCTTACTTATGAAGGAAAGCGTGCATCGTTTGGGGTTCTTTACGCCTCTCATCTGATCTTGCGCTCAAACTCCCAACTTGTGCTTGCTCTTCCTCTCCTGCCTTGTTGTGCTGCGATGGAGTTGGGTCTCCGCGAGAGCCGTTTGAAGACCGACGGTGACCTGAAGAAGGTCCTGGCCCTCATGGGATGGTCCTCGGACTTCTTCAACCGCTCAGTCCGCGCCGGGGGAGAGCTCCCATTTGAGAAGGAGCACGCCGGCGAAATGGTGTACTTCTCCTCGTACGCCATGGTGGGGTTGATCCCACCTTTTTCCTCCTTTTTCTTGATGCTGCTAGACTTCTATGGTCTACAGTTGTACCACCTTGGCCCCCACTCCATTCTTCTTGTGTCTATCTTTGTCCACTTCTGTGAGATGTGGGTGGGCTATCCCCCTGCATTGAACTCTTCCGGACCTTCTTCACCATCCATACCACCGGTAGGAGCAACGAGTACCTTGGCTTCTACTACTTCGTGAAGCGCAAGAAGTGCCCATTCAAGTACCTCCGGTCGTTTCCCTCTGGGAAATGGGATGATTGGAAGAAGGACTGGATAGTCATCCGGGTGGAGGAGCATGAGAGGCTGGAGCTGCCCGAAGGCCTCCCCAACATTGACATGACAGCCTAGAGTGAAGCTCCGGTGCTGGCGGAAGCCTTCAACCCTGCTCTGACCAGGATCCGCCAATGCGTGGAGGGAGGATTGACTCCTCAGGCGGTGTTTTGCAAGTTCCTGGTCAACAGGTGGGCATCGCTGAAGAGGAGAGAAAAACTCGCTTGGGCCCTCAACAGTGTGATGGACGACGACCGGGTCGAGACCGGGCTGAAGTCCAACATGGAGGGGACAACCTTGGAGTTTCATCTCAAAAAGTTCCAGCACGGCATCGACGTCGCGGGTGACGACTTGACTCCGCCATCAGCTTTTCTCCCTCTGAACGTGGAAGTAGAGTTCAGCAGGGAGCTCCGACGGAAGATGCCCGTGCTTGACGACCTTGGTGTCGTCGAGAGAAGATCGACCTCCAGGGTGGTGATCCCTGGAGCTTCCGAAGGTGGCTCCGACCCTGCCCCGAAGCCAAGGGTCGAGGACGTCGGCAAGGGCAAGGAGCCAGCAGATGAACCCTTGAGCCGGAAGAGGAAGGTGCAGCATGCCGATGGAAGGTCCGTCAGGCTGCTACCTCTGCATCGGCTCCTTCTCCCCGGAGGGGGAGGTCTTCTACAACCGCGACGACTATACCCGCAGCGGCGTCCTCCCGGGGTGCTAGCTCTGGGCATGCGACCCCAGCACCAGGGCCGGTTGAGGCCTCTAGGTCCGGAGGTTCTTCCCGATCAAGGGGGGCCTCGACTAGGGAAATGCCCATGGCTGCAAAAAGTTCCATGGAGCCTTCCGGTGCTTCCACGCCGGCGGCGGCTATGACCAGCCCAGAATGTCCGGGAAAGAGGTTCCGCACAAGTTGGTGCAGAAGCCTCCCGAGGTAATTTTTAATCTTTACCTTAGACAGTTTTTTTGTTGTAGTAATTGTTTTTTAAGTTTCTTCATCCGTCATCTGCAGCGTTCCCAAGAAGAGGAGTGAGGCTCCACCCTCAGCCACAGCAGCTGAAGCTGTGAGGGCGGAAGCTTCTGCTCCTGTCCCAGTGCTACCCCAAGTGGTGGCTGAAGCTGCGACAGCTCCGGCGCCAGCTGTCGTGGTCATGGACCTCGACTCATCCCCAGAGACTCCCGTGGTAGCGCCGGACCGCGGGAGAGAAGATGCGCCAGCGGCACCTGCTCCGGAGGTTGAAGCTCCGGGTCCTGGTGCAGAGATGATGGAAGCTCCGGCCGTTGAGCTGGAGGAAGCAGTAATTCCGGCCCCAGAGCCGGAAATTGTCGAATCCCCGGCGGTTGAGCCGGAGGTAGTTGAAGTCCCGGCGTGCGCGCCGAATGTGGAGGAAGTCCTGGCGGTTGGGCCAGCTACCTCTAATACACCGGCCGCAGAGCCGATTGTTGTTGAAGCTCCGGCCGCAGGGCCGGTTGATGTTGAAGACCTTCCGGCTCCCGAGCCGGTTGTTGTAGAAGCGTCGGTGCTCGAGCCCCCAATAGAGGAGGTGCTCAGGCCGGAGCCAGAAGCAACCCCTGCTCTGGGGATGACTACGCCGGAGGTTCCTGCGGCTGAGCTGGAGTGCCCGGAAGAGGTTGCTGGCCCCCTGCCTGAGGGGGCAGATGAAGACCTGGTGGTGGGGCCTTCGGAACCACCTCCGGAGGTCGGAACTTCATCAGCTGGACCCTCCTCGATGGCGACTGAGGCCATCCCAGAGGACGGCCCGAGTGCCATGGAGACCCAGGGGACCACTCTTGTGGAGTGGGACCCAATTTTTGTATCTGAAAACCCACTGGAACCAGCGGAGGAGACCTCAGCAGGTCTAGAACCTATCCCGTTGTCATTGTCTATTGACAACGCCGCCTGTTCCAGTCTGTGTCAAGTTCAACTAGCCTTCTTCCACAACAGCAAGGCTCTTGAAGAGGAGCGCCAAACCCTTAGGCGGTGGCAGAACCGACTCTACTTCGAGATCAAGCTGGCGCAGTTGAGGCAAGCAGATGACAAGGAGTGGATCAAGCGGGAGAAGGTCCGCCTGGAATACTGGGGCAAATTATTGGATGACAGGGAGAGTATGACTTGCGCCCTCAACGCTCAATCCCGGCAGATTTATGAGCAGACCAAAGCAGCTAACAGTGTGGCCGATGAACGCCAAGAAAGGCTTGAGGCCATTAACACTACTCTCATCAAGCGCCGGGAGGCACTTGAGGAGAGGGAGAAACGGCTCGAAGACGAAAAGCAGAAACTCCTAGAGCTGCGGGATGACGTCTTGAGGAGGGAGGAGGAGCTCACCAAAAAGGTGGCTCTGGCCGACAAGGGCCTCGAAGAGCGCGCCAAGAAATTGGAAGAGCACTGCACTGAGGAGGGGGAGAAGGCCTGGGTGCGAGGGCAGGAAATCTATGAGCAAGAGTGTGCCCTTGTTGCCAGGGAGAAGAAAGTGAGGGGCGGGGAGAAGGACCTGGTTGACCGCCGGAACAAGATCCACCTCCGGGAGGAGGAGCTCAGAAAACTCGAGAAGCGAGTTGCTGAAAAGATTCAGAAAAATGCCAAAGAAGTTGAGCGCCTCGCCCGCAAGAATTATGAACTAGTGGCGGCCAGAAGATCCTTGGAAGAATTGAAGGGCTTGAGGACTGCGGACTCCCTACATATTTGGGAGTTCCTGGGCAAGGCCAACGACGCGCTGACACCGATGGGCTTCAGTCCTGTGCGCCCGGATGATCCGGAGCCGGTGCCGGACCTGGCGTTGTAGGCGTTGAGCTCGGCAGGTAGCAAACTCTCCAAGGTGGGCGACGTCATCGCGGACTAATTAGAGGTTGAGGGGCAATCCCTGGCGAAGAACGTCGCAGAATATGTGCTGACGTGCTACACCAGCCGGAATCCCCAATTTCCTCTAGACCCGGTGCTTGAAGGTCCCGTTGAAGGAGAAGGTGAAGCTACCCGAGCCAACGTGTCAGAGGTTGCCCAGAAGGTCGCCCAATTCTTCCATAGGGTCTAGGACCATCTCTGTAGTTCCCACTTGTATTCTCTCTTCTTCTTCCTCAATTTTGTAATCCCTTGTCTCCAGATGAATGAAATCCCCAAGTTTTTGTGAATTTCACTTTTTGTTTTCAACACTTTTGTCTTCACTTGGCCCCCTGGTAGATGTTCACAATTTGATTGTGAACACGTACCAAGAGGATATTGTGTTTTGTTGAAGACTCATTTGCTCCGAACTAGTAGAGTGTAAGTCCGAAGTCTTCGATAGTGAAGGCCCACTGAGGTCAAATTGACTTCCGTCGGAGCTTAGTAGCTCCGGCAGTAGTCCTTATCAACGCATAGAGCATCGATAGTTAGCCCTCTGGGGTGTCAGAGCTTAGTAGCTCCGGCAGCGACCTTTGCCAACGCCTAGCTTGTCGGCAGCAGACTCCACTTGTGGGGTCTTCTCACCATCTTTTATTTTACGTCGACGACTGGCCCCCCTAGCTTTATCGGAGCTTGGTTGCTCCGATGAAGCTCGTTTTCAATGCTTAACATCGATTACAAGCCATCTAGGGGAGTCGGAGCTTTGTTAGCTCCGGCTTTTCTCCATCAACGTAGATTTTATTTTTCCTGCACACTGAAGCCAAGAAAAATAGTAAAATTTGTTTCTTGTCTATAACTTCGCCGCGGCTTACGATTCTCAAGAAAATTTTAGGTCACGCGATTCTGAATACAACCGAATGCGTTGTCTTTTCTTCCAGATCCAATTGTACTCTGACCCGCCTTACTTCGGCCTGCCGGTTTGTAGGTAGAGTGGCGTACTTAGGGTGCTTGACCAGGCTAAGTCGATAGCACACTCCGGCCCTAGGTTGGCTTGGTGGCATTCAGGCGAGTGGGCCACGTACAATATTTGAATCCGAAATAATCGACAAGACAGCTCGGATTGTATATGAACTGGTGGAACTAAAATTTCTTAAGAATTGCACAACTTTGTTATAAACAAGAAAGGGAAAATTAAAAAATGTTGAGCCTGTACAAAATAAATGCACGTGGAGTCTGTTTCACCTGAAGATGTCTTTCATTATAGGTCCGGGGTACAGGGGAAACAAGTACACTCTT